>JARHVA010001011.1:0-1465000 GCA_037957365.1 Torreya grandis | reverse complement strand
CCACCAGTTGATCCCTTTAATAAATGTAATATTAGAAAGCAAAATCCATAGAGTACATGTAGGAGTTACATAATTCAAAAAATTAGAACAAGCTAAAAAAGTGTAAAAATATGGGATCATAAAGTAGAGAGAGAATATTATGAGCCATTTATTTTCAAAATTGTGTCAGATATAAAAACTCTAAGTGAATTTTTACCCACAGGGTAACTTTATAGTTAAAAAAGGCTTGAATGTTTTTATACCCTGAGATAATTATATTGTTGTGATTGTCTCATCAAGCTGGTCTTTTGGACATATAATTATACTAATATTTTTTTGGAACCTAAGACCTCCTTTTATGATGGTTGTGGAAATCTAATATAGAACCAAGAACATGGAACAATGAGTGACCGACCTAAGCTTTATATTCATTGATATAAAATAAATTCTACGTGGCCACAAAGCATAAAATTCAAAATTATTGAGTAAGCTCAAAGGTGACAAGCATTTTGAGATTAGTCTCTTATAAATAAACATGTCATGTGGCCAAAAAATAGACTTCACTAAATGTTATGATATGGACCCTAAAAGTTGGATTTTCCATGTAGAATAATATTTTACTCTACATAATATAATGGGGGTGAAACAATTACCTATCACCTCTTTCCTCTTGGAAAAGGAATCACTTCAATGGTACTAGTGGTATCATGAATATCATGATGAAACAACTTGGGATAAATTTATAAAACTATTATTGGGTCAATTTAATCCCAATGCCTATGAAAATTTTATTGGAGCCCTTACCAAACTCAAGAAAATAGGAATGGTTCAAGAATACCAAACTGAATTTGAAAAACTAGAAAACCAAATTGAAGGGTTAACGAATGATTTTTTAAATATTTGTTTCATAAGTGACCTCAAGGACATGATTTACAACAAGATAAAAATGGTCAATCCTAAGGACATGATTTAATATCTTGGGTTGCCAAGTTAGTTGAAGGTAAGCTTGCAACCTAATACCATTATTCAAACTTTTTCCCTTTCAAACAATCCACAACACATTACATCATACCAACCCCACCTCTAAAAATAACCCCCATTAAATTCCTTACAAAATCTAAAATGCAAGTTCATCAAGAAAAAAGGTTGTGTTATAATTGTGATGAAAAAATCATTTGAGTGATAAATTTTTTGAATAGAAGTTGTAATTACAAGATGTCAATTCACCCCCTGATATGGATGAAAGAGAAGATGCTCAAGAGTCCCAAGAAGAGGAAAAGGAAGTCTAAAATCCTAGTATTATAGATCCCCAACCAAAAATTTCAATGCTTGCCTTATTGGGGGCAACCACTCCTCAAAATATAAGATTTAAAAAAGTATTCCAATAATTACCTATCATTATTCTCATTAAAGTTCAAGAAAAACATTTAATTTTATTGATTGTAGGCTATCCAAACAAGTTGATTATTTTTTGTATTCTTATTCAAGATTGAAGTTATTATTAAGGAAAATTTCCTTGTAAATGAAAATTCCATAATGTACATATCTTAGTGGGGAATATAACCTCAAATTGAACATGTTTGTTTTATCCTTATTAGGATGTGATGAATTTTGTGAGACTTTTCAAACTTTTAGATGCAATTCCCTAATAATGGTACCAGTACGCATTGAAATGCCTCCTGTTGGGATCAACTAGTGTCATAATCTCACATCATATGGAGAAGATATTTAAGAAGGGATCTTATGGAATTGTCGCTCAACTATGTTTTATTTATTTTAGTGCATCTCTTGATTCTAGCCATTTTATGACTTGAAAAATATTTCTTCAAATATGCGATAGTATTTGAGGAGCCAAAATAATTACCACCTCAACAAATTTAGGACCATCTCATTTAGTTACTTCCAAGGAGTGTCCCCTACAAAATTCAACAACACCACTAAATTTTTATTTAAAAAATAGAAATAAAAAATTGGTACAAGAGATATTAAGTGAAAAATTAATTTACCTAAGAACAAGTCTATACTCTTATCTATTTTTTAAAAATAAAAAAACTGATGGTTCTTGGAAACTATGCATTGATTTTTAAGAACTAAACAAAATTCATATTAATGACAAATTCCCTATACCAATGATTGATGAAATCCTAGATGAGATTCATGGAACCCAATTCTTCTCCAAAATAGATTTATGATCAAGTTATCACCATATACACATAAAGGAAGAAGATATTCCCCAAAAAATTGCATTCATGTCAACCACTATGAATTTTCAGTCATGACCTTGGGGCTTGCCAAAACCCCATCAAATTTTAAAGAATTGACGAATAAACTCTTTTAACCTTCTTATAGAATTC
Source organism: Torreya grandis (assembly GCA_037957365.1). Classification (NCBI taxonomy): domain Eukaryota; kingdom Viridiplantae; phylum Streptophyta; class Pinopsida; order Cupressales; family Taxaceae; genus Torreya; species Torreya grandis. The sequence goes on along the minus strand of JARHVA010001011.1, from coordinate 1,462,667 downwards.
ATAAAGGTATTATTTATTGATATCCTAATCTATAAAAAAACTTTGGAAGATAATTTAGATAACCTTGCCATAACATTACAACTTCTCTTTAACCACCAATTATGTGCAAAATGATCCAAATGCTCTTTTGAAAGTAAAAATTTGAGTACCTTGGGCATATCACTTTAGAAATAGTAGTTATATTTGACCTTAAGAATAATAAAACAATCAAAAATTGGTCAAATACCAAGATGCTCACCAGCCTTCATATATTTTTGGGCCTCACTAGGTACTAAAAAATGTTTGTTACTGACTATAGAAAAATTGTATCCCCATTGAATACAATGATAAAAAAGGACATTTTTTATTAGTTAAAGGTATCATAACATGCTTATAATATATTGAAATAAGGTATGTGTAATACACCTATTTTAAAAATTATAAATTTATCCAAGACTACCATTATTGAAAGTGATGTATGTGGTAATGGACTTGGTGTCATACTTATGCAGGAAGGATGACCCATTACATTTACCAGCAAGGCTCTCACTCAATGAAATATAGTACATTTTACATGTAAAAAATAAATTATGGCCATACTACATATGGTCAGTAAGCGGTGAATATACTTGGTAGTAAGACATTTATGCATCAAGATGGATCATTAAAACCTAAAATACTTCTTAGAACAAAGAGTCTCCTCAATGAATTGTCACCAAATTGATGGGGTATTTTTATAAAATAACCTATAAGATGGGAAAGGATAATTTGGTCATAAATTAACTCTCCTATAAATATGAGGAACAAGAAACACTATGTATATTATTTTTACTCATTACATAATGGATAAACAACATCTAGTAGGAGTGGCATAAAGACACTCACACACAATATATAGTCCAGAAATTGTCCTTAGACCTTAACTCCAAAACCTACTACACTTGAGATGGATAATACTTATGGTACAAAACTCACATTATTTTAATGCCAAGTCAGGGATGCTAATTAAGATTTTTTTTAACTTCATGAATCACCCTCAATTAGTCATTTGGGTTTTCTAAAAACATATAAGTAGGTTCATCAAAATTTATTTTGGTAGAAAATTAAGGAAACATCAATATATTTAATAAAGCATGTGATGCCTATTAGTGTGACAAGGGTGAAACAATGGCCACTCCAAACTTGATACAACCATTACCTATTCCTACATAACTTTGGATAGATATTTTAATGGATCTAATTAAGGACCTTCCAAAATATGGAGACAAATTAGTCATAATGGTGGTAGTGGATTGCCTCTCTAATTACACACATTTATGTGATTTATCCCATCCCTAAACCTCTTTTAAAATCACCTAAACCATCCTTGACCAACTTTTTTGCCTTCATGGAAATATTGCTTCTAATATTTCTCATCATGACTCTGATTTTACCATTCATTTCTAGCAATAATTATATCAAATAATATAAACATAACTGAAAATGAGCTATGTATATCACCTACAAATAGATGGCTAAACTAGAATTGTCAACAAATGCTTATAAACATATATTTGATGTTTTGATTCTAACCAACAACATAACTAGGTTATTTTGTTACCAATTCTTGAATGGTGGTGTAACACCACATATCATATGACAACCAAAATTTCCCATTACATAGTAGTTTACAGTTAGAATCCACCCCCTCTCTTCTCTTACTTTTTAGGCAGTGCTCATGTTTAATCATTTGACACCACCTCAATGTAATGGAGAATGTTTTTTGAGTCCTTAGGGAAAATCTCAACCTAGATAATAAATACATGAAACAAAAAGTTGATCAACACTACTCTAAATGTGCCTTCCAACTAAGGGATATGGTTTTATTCATACTAAAACATTATAAGTAGTCCTCCTTGAAAATGAAGGGTCTATAAAAACTAGGTCCATAATTATATGAGACTTATAAGGTTCTTCAACAAATGAGCCTTGTAGCCTACAAGATGGAAATTCCACCTTCTTCATTGGTTCATCTTCATTTTTCATGTCTCATGTTTAAAAAAAATACTTTTACAACATGTCATAACTTAGATAGTACTTCCCAAGATTTACGTCAAAGGATCTATCATTTTTTATCCTGAATCTATCTTAGATAAGCACTCATACCCACTTTGAAATTGATCCATCACTAATATTTTGGTCTAATGGAAAGGGATGCAACCATAAAATGCCACCTGGGATCACCTTCTTCAAATTTATCAGTAATTCCATAATATTTAGCTTTTATGGAATTTTTTTGAAGTGGGATAGCATGTTTGGACCCCCTTATCCTAACTCTTTTATTTTTGATCATTTTTATTTATAAAATTAATGAACAAATGTATGCTTTCTAATTCATCCCTTGAGTTATTTAGGATAATCACACATGTGTGGAAAATTAGTAGTTTACTAGTGTGATATAGGAATTTGACTCAAGAGAGGATGGTTAGTATGGTGTTAGTTCTAAAATAAAAAACAAAATGAAAGAAACACACTAAATAGCATAACATCTCTAGGCCTAGACACTAGGGAGAGATTAGTTAACAAACATGAATAAAAACAACAACTAAAATGCAAAAGAAACTCTCTTTTACCTTCCTTGGATGCTCCAAAATGCTTGTTGTAGTGTCTTGATCAACTTGTGCTCATGAAGTCCTTGGCAATGAAATCTTGACTACCTCCATCTCTCTTTGGCACCTTTAGCTTTGGCTTGGCTTGGCTTGAAATCAATTTGGCATGGTAACACTAATTGTAATGGCTTCTTGAATATATTTGAGCATAATAATTTGCACCAAAATAGCTTAGAAATGATGTTCATGGCCTCTCTATTTATAGATTTTTGAGAATGATCAGAATCAACCTGAACTATCCATCTCAGGATTGAGATGTGTGGATCAAGATTAATCCAATTATGTAATTAAAATTGATAAATAGGCTCATCAATATTTGGGATAGAGGAGAAATTAAGAGGCATGGAGGACTTTGATGAGGCATGGGAGGCATGAATCATGATATTTGTGGCATTTATGGCTTATGGATGTCTTCCCAAGAAATGAGGTCACTTGATGCATATATTTAATATTCATTTCAAAAACAATTTAATCAACAAGTTTCCATGGAATTCTTAACTAGGACATGATTTGGATTAATTATCTCTTAAGCATGATTAAGCATTTTGTGCATAAATTACTTAAATTTTATTATAATGTCTAGTTTAGGATGTTACCAACAAAAAATAATAAAGGCACGTGTCTTTTGCAAGAGATCTAATAGGAAAGAGTAATCCAAAGCACCTAGGTGCAAAATTGGCATTTTGAATCATAATGATCTGATCAAAGTTAGTTGTCTCATTAATTTTATTACCCCATTTAGTGATACCCTACCCAAAATTGGCACTTGAATATGTCAGTTTGACATCTTTTAGCATGTTTTAGTGTTTTTAAGCCAAATTGTGCATTTTGGATGGAAATTGGACAAAAGCCTAAATGGAAGTTATCAGTGGTCAGATTTAGGTGTCTATAGTTGTCCCATATTTGGGAAGGAATTTCAAGCTATGAGCATATTAACATCTTCTCAAATAATGAAAAGGTCATGTATGCCTACAATTACAATGATGATAAACTAACTATATGATGCCCCCTCGAGGGAATGGTTGGCATAAGTAAGTTGGCAAACGGTCCCTAAAAAATGTAGAATCAAAATGAGGGGACCAAAAAAAATAAAGATGATGGGGTTAAAACACAACGATATTGAAAAATTAGTCAAATTCATTGAGAATACAAGTGGGTTGGTGTACAATGGTTTTTCCAAAGGCAGTTATAAGCATTGTACCCGAATAGTGGCAACATGGTATGCTAACACAATGATTTGTCCAAAGGGGGTTATAATCATTGAGAAGATGGAGTCTCCCCAATTAGGATAGACAAACATGATAATAACATGCCCCTATATGGGCAAGAAAAAGTAAAGTGGTGATAACACAATGATTTGCCCAAAGGTGGTTATAATCATTGAGAATTATAGGTGGGATGGTGCGCAATGATTTTCCCATAAGTAATTATAATCATTAGACCCTGATTATGATAAACATGATAAACTTGGTCGAGGATGATGATAACTTAACACCGAGGGTAATGGTGAATTGGAACAACCTACTAGTAGGGAGATGCTCATCTGAACTAATAAAGGTTAAATTTTTTTTGTGGTTAATTACTCTATTTGGGATATGATTGGGAGTGAATCAGGATGTTGGTGCTGAAGAGATGTTGCCATTATTGAATAGACTTCTTGAAGCTGAGGTTTGTTATAGTAGGTGTCGGTAGGCATCATGATATAACATCATGAGGACTTGGCTGAAATATGCATGAGGACTAACCCTCGTAATCTAATACTCAATATAAAATAATTCACCAATGATAGAAACCATGATGATAATGTGAACATATGAATATGTATGGATTCAAGTGTAAGTTTGGGAAATGAATCACCCAATGAACAAACATAAACTAAATCAAGGCAACAGTGTTGAAAATAAATAAAAAGGTAGACAAACAAACAAAATAAGTAGAAAAAACAAATAAACAATGTAATAGAAACCCTATAAAAATTATCCCTATAAAATAGGTGACAACTTAACAAATGAAAAAAATGGGGGAATAGAAGAAAATGATGGGGGTGGCGGAGTTGTCTCCATATGCACTAGGCAAGTGGATGCTACCTACATAGTTCCATAGATGTAATATCCAATAAAAAACTTTAGGCCAAATGTAGTTCTCCCAAGAAATGGGAAAAATGTGATAACTAAGGAAAACAAATATAAGGGATGTGATATAAGAATAGGAATGGTCTTGCAAAATGGCAAGTGTGTGAGAGAAAAAGGCCAACAATTATGGGGAAACTAAATGATAAGTGATTTACTTTTAACTTATTAAGGGTTCCCAAAATTCTTAAGGAAAAGAAGTGGTCAATATTTTTATTCTTTTCTAAAAAATTTCAAATGTTTTTGGATTTTTTTGGAGTGTCTCAACTCAATTGAGAGTGATGAGATACTAAATAGTTCAAGCTCAAAAAATGGTGAGAGAAATTTAAATTAGGTTGCTCATAAAATGGTGAGAGTATGGGGAAAACAGTGGACTAAGCTGACCTCAACAAGTATCAAGCACTACCTACATAGTCCCAGAGTAGGACCTTAAGTCACTGTAGTTCTACCCTTACAATGGAGGAATTTGACTAGTGTAGCAGTCAATTCAAACAAAATAGGCATAATTGGTAAAAAGGCATAGGATGACATAGGAAGTGGGAAGTTGGTACGTCAAGGCGTAATGTTTCCCCTAGTTTTCCCATGGGTAGTTATAACCAAGACACAATGACAAATTAAGGGTACTAATTTGCCAAAAGGTAGTTATAGTTAGTAGTAAGACCGGTGGTAAGAAAGGAATAACAAATAAAGGATGAAACTACTAAAACTTCTATCACACTATCCCAAAATATGATTTCTATCTAAAGTACTTGAGCTAAATGATGAAACTAATTAGATACCTTGATGCTAAAAATGTAATGAATGGCAAAAACCAAGGTCAAATAGGCTAGGCTTTAGAACACACTGGGTCGATAGGTCAGAAGTAGAAAGTTGATACGATGAAGAGGATGGATAAGGATGGTATTTGTACAAAGTATAATAGTAATAAAATGACATAACTAAAATGATCCTTATAGAAAATACACCTTAGTGTTCAATTATAGTACCACTTGAGATGAATAATATGTATCAGCTCAGGAAGTTCATCTTCATCTAGTGTGGCAAGCTTGTTTGGTCTTGATCCATAATCTATAGTAATGATGAAAGGCCCTATCTAATTTGGTTTGAATTTCCCTTTATGCTTCTTCTCAGCCATGGTATTCTTTTGGTTTTATTTAAGAATAAAATCACCAAGTTTAAATGTTCTATACTTAACACACTAATTATAGTGGACTTTGAGTTAGTTCTGACATGCTTGAAGATTGTTGAGCATGGATGTGTGTTTCTCATCAAGTAAGTCTAGCTCTTATAGGTGAGCTATTTGATAGTCATGATCATCTAAGACATGTTTTAAATAGATGTGTAGTGAAGGCAATTTGGCCTCAATGGGAACAATGGCCTGAGTAACATAAATAGGTGAGTATGGATTTGCTCTTATGGGGGTATGATGATTGGTATAGTATACTCAAAGGGCAAGGAATATCTATAAGTGCCAATCATGACTAGCATCATTGACAATAATTTTGAGAATATTGATAATGGTTGTGTTGGATGCCTCAACTTGGCCATTACCTTGAGGTTAATATGCTATAAAAAATGTTGTATGATGTTATATTTAGTGCATAACCAGTCTACATCCTTGTTCTTGATTGATCCTCCATTATCAGATATAATGTTAGAGATTATACCATAGCGGCAAATGAGATGGTTGAAGATGAATTTGGAAATTTGATTTCTAGTTATGTAAGTGATCAATATAAATTCAACCCACTTAGTAAAATATTCAATGGTAGTAAGGATATGTTTATGGCCATTAGATGAAGTAGGCTTGATATTCCCAATGAAGTCAAGTCCTCATGTAGAAAATGGCCATGGTGTCAACATCAGTCTTAGAGTTTTTGCTAGGGCATGAATCAGATTAGTATGTCATTGACATTTGTCACACTTTTTTACATATAAATCAGCATCTATGTCTATTGTGAGCCAATAATAACCAATACATAATAGCTTTTTGGATAGGATTTCCCCACTAGAATGAGCTCCACATACTCCTTTGTGAACTTCTCTTAACGCTAGTGTAGACTCTATCAAAGTCAAGTTAAACAATGAAGCAAAGTTCCATCAAAACAATGATGGTAAAGGGTGGATCTAAGTAGAGTATAATGATGAATGAAGGCTTTGGTTAGTTTTTGAGATAGCCTATGTGGCAGATCTTGGTCATGAAGGTAGTTTTAAAGGTCTAAGTACTAGATAGAATTAGGACCAATAATATCACAAATCATGGAAATGGTTAAAGGTTCATGAGATAGTGCTAACAAATTATCAATGAAGAACTGATACACTCTAGCTTTATCTATTTTCAAATCAGAGAGCAAATAGTATCCATGGCATATGCAGTTCTGTTACTAGCCTATGGTATGTGCTCAAACTAAATGTTGGTAATTTGTTGTTTAAGGGTATCAACCATGGCTTTATATGCAACTAGCTTATCATCTTTGGTCTAAAAATGATCTATGACTTGATTAATGATTAACTGAGAATCACGATAGACTTGGAGATGAGATAAATTCTAATGCATTACTTGTCAAAGTCCTACAACAAGTGCTTCATAATAGGCCATGTTGTTTGTACAAGGAAAGCTAATTTTAAATGATTTAGGGATTAGATCCCCATATGGTGTAATAAACAATAGTCATACCTTTGATCCATACGTATTAAATGAACCATCAAAATACAGCTTCTAGGGCTACTCCTCAAGGGGTGTGTCAAAGATGGTCATTATAGATTCATCAAGAAATTGAAATGTGAGTGGTTTTGTGTCTATAAGAGATGCTTCCACAAATTAATCTACAAGAACTTATCCCCTGATTTCCTTTTGATTTACATACTCTATGTCAAATTCACCGAGAAGCATGATCTATCTAGCCATTCTAACTTTCAAATCTAATTTAGATAGTAGATGCTTGATTGGATCTACTTTTGAAATGACCATGGTCTTATTATTCAACATGTAATGGCATAGTTTTTGAGCTATGAAGAACATAGCCAGACAAGATTTTTCAATAGGTACATATTTATGTTCATATGTAATCAAGGTATGACTTAGGTAGTATGGCATGCTATTTTCCATTGTCATCATGTTGAGCCAAGAGTGCCCCAGAGCATGGTCGATAGCTGATAGGTATAACAAGAATGTCTTTTCTGGCATAGAAGTTAATAAAATAGGGAGCTTAATAAGATAGTCTTTGAGTTGTTGAAATGTTATTTGGTAGTGATCATCCCAGTGAAATACAACTCCTTTTTTCAAAATTTATGTAAATGTGGCACTTTTTTGCTAATTGAGAGATAAAGCATCAGATTGATTAGATATTACCCTGCAAACTATGGATTTACTTTAAATTGGTTAGTGGTGGCATCTCAGTTATAACATAGACTTTTGATGGATCAACTTCAATACCTCTACGATACATGATGAAGCCAAGTAATTTGCCTAAAGTTACACCAAACACACATTTTTTTGGATTGAGTCTAACTTTTTACTCCCATAATCTTTCATATATCTTATGCAGCACTGTTGGATGGTCAGCACGGGTTTTAAATTTTTTTAATATGTCATAGACATAGTCTTTAACAATACCATGTATCATATCATGGAATATGATAGTCATGGCCCTTTGATATGTAGCTCCATCATTCTTAAGACCAAATGACATTGCTTGATAGGAAAATGTTCTCCATGGAGTGGTGAATGTTGTTTTATGTTGGTCTTTTAGTTCTATTCTGATCTAGTTGTATCCTAAAAATCCATCTATGAGTGAAATAATTTCATACCCTATTATGGAGTCAATGATCATGTTGACATTAGGCAAAGTAAATCATCTTTAGGACAAGATTTGTTGATGTTTCAAAAATTAGTACTAATTCTAATCCTTTCGGGCTTTTTACTAATAAGTACCACATTATAAATCCATTATGAGTAGTCAATCGATCGGATACATCATACTTCTAAGAGTTTTTCCAACTCTTTCCTTACCAATACAACCATTCAAGGATGCATCTTATATAACTTTTGTTTTACCAGTTTGGCACTAGGATTAACCACAAGGTGGTGAAAAACCAACAGAATAGGCCCATGCAAAGATATCTACAAATTATCTCAACAGAGCTGTAAAGATGCAATGTTCCTCCTCAGTGAGGGACATGACTAATTTTATCCATTTCAGGTCTAATGGAGTCTCGATATTTACCTTTGTTGTATCTTTGACTAGAAGGGTTGAACCATCTTCTAGGATAGTGGGTAATTACTTAAATTATTGGATTATCTAAGGGTCCTCTGTTAGGATTTTCTCTTTAAATTCTCCTAGGCATGATGAATCTAAGTCCCCTAATGGGAGATCTAGCCATTTGACAAAAATAGTAAAAAAATTCTTAAAGAATTTGATCAATTACTTATTGTTGCACAAAGCTGAACATGGATCCACAAGCAAGTTCATCGTTGGTGGTCTCCTAGTCTTAATTTGAAGAAGAATGAACACCCCCATCTAATGGCACCTAAAATAGGTTTTCACCACTAGATTGGCCTTTATCTTTACTTTTTCCCTAGACATAAGGTACGTCAAAGAGGTTTTCACTTTAGGACCTCAATGTTTTACTTATTTGTTTTTGGCTAAGGGTGTGCACTCACTCTCCAAAATAGGTTGTAGGATCCAATGTGATTGAGAATCCTAATTTATGATCTCCTAATGGAATGTTGTCTCTAAGGCCTAAAAATTCATAGAATGCCTCATCATTTTAGAACTCATCAATCGATAGACTAGATTCTTATTGGTCTTAATCTATCAGTTGGGGATAATATAATGGCAAAGGGTTGTGATGAATGGCTAGGGTAAGGGTACAAATGGAATTTTTATTTAATAGGTTCGTTTTAACTAGGTCATCAAAGGTGAGGCTATGATCAGACTCTACTTTACTATCAACATCATCATCAATAGTCACTGGTGATGAAGTTTGAATAATATATATGGGGTCACCCTCAGGTAGTTTAAATCTAAGTCCATAAGTTCTTCCATACTTAGTTATGGAAATTGGCTCGACGGTTCCTTGTTGATTTGGTCTGAGGCCTCTTCCTTCATAATTATGCTCCATGATCCTATTGGGAATATGATACTTTGTATTTTTATAACAATCAGCTTGGTTGTCATTATATAACCATGATTCATCCCCTTCAAGAGGGTTAGGTTCTAGGCCAAATACTGGTACAAATATGATAGGCCCCTTATCTTTGTTATTTTGTTTCCAATGCATATATGGGTTGACTTTAGGTCACCCAAAGGTTTTCAAATTCTAAGAAAGATTGGAAATATGAAATATATCATGGGTCACATACTCTCCTAGTCTATTATTTGAAATGGTGAAATGATTAGAAGCTTCAGGAGGTGGTATGTGGGAAAAGGAATCCAAGGTATTAAGATCTATGTAATTATCTGGTGCAGGATCAATAAGTATAGCCTTTATTTTATCCTACTTGGGACTTAGATTCATGTTTTACTAATAATTAGATCTTTGAAATTTGGCCTCAAGATGTTTGCAGTGTTCATATGGGTGTAAATCTCCCAGAATATTCACTTCCATCCCTAAGTGGGAAAACTTGATACATTGGTGTAACATTGATGTGATTACATGAATCTCATGTAACCAAGTCCTGCCTAGAATCATATTGTATGATAACTCAAGATCAAGAACATGGAAAAGTGTATCATGGGTCAAAATCCCAATGATAATTAGAAAACTAATGGTGCCTTGTGATTCTCTTTTCTGATTACCATAGGCTTTGATGGTTATTATTTCTGGCTGAAGATCTACCATTGTGTACCGAAGAAGCTTGATGAGCTTTAGAGACACTATGTTGAGGCCTGATCCATTGTCTATAAGGACACATTTCACTTTATGCCATATTATATAAACTTATATGTATAATGGATTATTATGGAGTAGGCCAATAGAAGATAGATCACTTTGGTTGAATGTGACTTGTTGGGTTGGAGCTAGGTGTCCAACCAAAGACTGAAATTTATCAGGGGATATTTCACTAGCAATAGTGAATTTGGTCAAAAATTCATTCAATATGTTCTTGTGGATTATTAACATTCACAAAAAATCTAAAATATAAATTTGTGCTTGTCTTTTCTTTAATTATTCCATAATATCAAGCTTCTTATCTTTTTCAAGAGTGAATGGTTTATTTTGAGGCTGAATGGTTGGTTGGATGATAGGAAAAATGGCACATAGTTATGGGCCTAGGATAGTAATTTTTGACCTCAAAGTTATGATTTAAAAATCAAGATTAAATACTAGACCATTATTACTAATAAATGTTGGGAATGGTGTGGGACCAAATATGACAAGTCTCGATTGTCGGTGCACTTGCAGATGGTCATGCGACAAGGATGTATTATCAATATAAGGTCTAAAAGTGGAAGTCCTAGTTTGTTGGTTTGCTTGTATGCACTCCCAATTCAAATAAGGATTAGCCATGTAATTTAGTTTAATGTTGTTGTTTATCAATGATCTATGCTGATTAGTACTTGGTCTAGTATTAATAGAGATGGTATTAATACTACCCCCTGCAATATGACCTACAATCTTATTGTAGTCATGTGCAACTGTATAGTAGGTTTGTTAGTTGCTACCATTTTGACCTTAGTTTTATCTATTATTCTATTATTATGGGTTCTACTACTGATTTTGTTGATTCTACTGGTTCGGCCTTTAATTTTGATACTATTTATTTTTCTATTGCACTAGCCATTGTTATTATTGTTGTTGATTATTTTACTACTAATGATTGTTATGTCAAGGAAAAGGGTTTTGAAAATCCTAAGAGTTTTATTGGAAATGGAAGCACCATTATCCAATGTTATCTCCCCATTCTCCAACATATTCTCAATTAAATTATTTATTTGAACACATCTTCATAGATTATGCCCATTGACCCGATGATAGTCATAGAATTTGTTTTCATAATACCAATTAGGATAAGGAATGTATTGCAGATAATGATTTGGTATAGGCCAACTATTCAAAGTAATGGTAGAAAGCTTAAAAAATATAGACTCAATAGGTTCTCCTAGGTCACTAGAGATATGACATGTAGACATGGTTCTCCTAGGAGGAGGGGTTTGCAATGGTAAAGTTGTTATACTTGTTGTGCAGGTCTTGGTTATTGTGCTTGCAACATTGGTTGGAGAGGTTTCTAGGTAGGAGTAAGCTAAAAAGGTGGTGCAGATGATGTTTTCACTATTTAGACATGATGGGATTCAGTTACTCCATTTCCCACAACATTCCTATTATGGTCTAATTGCTTCAGTCTTTCTTGGTTATTGGCCTGTGCCAGTTGTGATACTTATGCTTAAATAGGATGTTGATGTTGGCCATTTCCTTGATTGGTACCTTGATTTGAATTAAGCTTGATGAGTACCCACTTGATCAACAAACCTTTAATAATGATCTCTTTGAAAGAATGTGCACATTGTAGTTCCAGATGATAAGCTATCTCACTATGCAAATTTTTAGTAAACACAGTGGATAATTGTTTATTTGGTAAACTATTGGTGAAATGGCTTACAAGGGCTCTCCATCACTATAAATAACTTATAAAACTCTCACCAACTTTTTGCTTCACTTGCATTAAGTCCACTAATGAAATCTCATGCTCAAGATTATAATAAAAATGTTGCACAAACTTATCAAGAAGATCATCAAAATCTATTACTAAATTCTTGGGAAGTTTTAAAAACCACTCCAAGGCTCATCCAACTAAGCTTCTTAGAAACAACAGTAAAAGTTATATGTCACTATATGCCACTAGTTGACATGCGACAAAGAATTTGGTTAAATGAGCCTTAGGGTCACCTTTCCCTTTGTATTTGTCAAATTTTGGTGATTCATATCCTAGAGGAAATGGTGTCTGTAAATACTCCATGTTGAATGGGTAGGAACACACATCATCCAATAAGAAATTTTTAGTATATTTCCTAACCTAAATGGCAGTAATTACATCCTTCATCTGTTATAATTCTTGGGATAGAAAACTAGAAGGAACATTGGTTTGACATAGAATATTGGTTTGGGTAAATGGTTTGGAGGTCACAAGTGGGACACTTTGACTAGGATATGATGCAGATACATGTTGGGGTACATTGGTTTGGTTAGGGGATGGACTAGGAATACACATACCTAGATTAGGATGTACTTTAAATTGCATAACTTATTACGTGATATTTAGGTTTAGGTTAGTGATAAAGGTTTTACTTAGAGGATTTTGTGGTTAGGATGGAAATATATAACTATATTTTGCCTACTGTGGTTGAAAAGGGACATGTTGCCAACTATTTGAACCTTGTTGTTGAGTGGGAACTTGTGGTCTAAGACCCTATCTATAAATTTGTGGCACATTTTAAGCTAATGGTTGTCTAGTAGGTACTTGAGAAACATGGGGACCTCCTTATTACATGAATCACCATGAGGAAGTGAAAATAGGTTGCAGATTCAACATCTATCACTGACCAATATTTATACATTATTGACTAGTCATTGTTTGGTTTTGGATTAACATATTAGTCTATGACTGAAGAGGTATGTTTGTTGTTATCTAGTGAGGTGGCAATGCATTTTTCCTTTATTATGTTGATACACTAGATTGTGCCTGCTATTATGTAATATTTCTCATTACTTGTTGTGGAGGAGTAGGGTTCATCACATTCTATCATTGAAGCATGATATTTTCCATTATTTTATTACATAATCCTATAGGTTATACACTTGAGGAAGTAGCTAATTAAAGTTGGGGTGTAGAAACTCCTATTCCCTAGTATGATGATCTACTCATGGGATTAATTATAGGCACATGTTGTTGGGTAGTTATTTATGCATTAGTACCACTTTGATTGGGATTGGATGTTGTTTACACATTGTCCACTACGTTTAGATCACTATTTTGTGTAGAGGTTAAAGACACTTCTTCAATAACAGGCATATGCATCAAGTGATCTATTGAATCAGTTTATAAGAATGGGTAAAAACTCATATTTTCTTATCTAGTTAACTCTATCAACACTCCTGTTAAAGGAAATAGGTTAATAAGAGGCTTACTCACCATGTTCATCTTATTGAAATCACATGATAGATTTAGGTAGGTTTGATATTTTTTTACATTTGGTTAAAGTGATCTTCCACAATATTTTTGCCTCGATTAGATATATTTGGGTCTTGATACATTGTTTAGACTAGAGCCATTTGATTGCTCGAAGAAGCTTGTTGATCGTAAATGATATTATGGGGCACTCTTACTAGACTTGGTAAATTTTCATGGGGGAAGTCTACTAGAAACTTGGCCCCTACCGCTATGGCTCTAATGAAAATCTCATCTTTGCTCTCTAATAAATTTCACTTAAACAAAAATGGATCATACATGGAAGTCATATTAGTAGAATATGAATATTGAAGAACTAGTTCATCCACTGTGGGTATTGTAGATAGGTATTTTATGGTTTGTTCTTGGTCTTGTTTTGAATAAGGTGGTGTGTTAACCAGATAGTTAGCCAATGGATCTTGGATTTGTACCCATGATGAGTATTGTAAGAAGGATAAGAATCCATCTCATAAGCAATATTATCTGCATAGGGGTCTTTCACCATTTCTTCTTGTGCAACTATATTACTAATCCCTAGATTGTACATGAGTCCAATATGAGTGTAGCAATACATGTTGGGATCCATAGTCAATTTGGATAAAAGGTCAAATATTTCTACAAACTCTAAAAAAAATAATATAAAATAGATGATGTTCCAACTTGGTCTAGATTCTTCAAAAATATCAAAAGGTTTATGCAAATATTTGTGAGGAAACAAGATAGCATGGATTATCTAATGTTTCACTATTCATACAAAGATAAGCAAGTAAATGGAACAAAAATCAAAATTCCAAACTCTAATTTAAAGTGTTTCAAATCAATCTAATCTAGGAATTTAAAAGTTGATAGGTCTTTTGGCCAAATGTGGTATGAAAAGCTAGGCTCAAACAAGGGATGCACTAGGACTCTTGGCCAAACAACATCAAAAGATAGACTTTGAAATAGATGAAATTTTTAATCTAACAGATTTGAAACACTTTTAACATGGACAAATGTGGCATCAAAAGCTAGGATCAAATAAGGCATGCACTAGGACTCTTGGCCAAATGATGTCAAAAGCTAGACTTTGAAATAGATGAAAGTTTTGATATAACAAATTTGAAACACTTCTAACAAACACTGGGAATTTGATTCTTAGACATGAACTTGATCAACTAGGTATAAGGTATGAAACAAAAGGCACTTTAGCAATAGTTTATTTTCTCATAAATAATGATATAAAACTTGGTTCTTTTGACAAATAAGCTCAAAAAAAGTGAACGGTATAACTATGCTTTAGATAAAGGATCATAAAAGTACACTTAGATTGGTCTAAAAAGTAGGAAAAAATTTGAACTCTATGTAAGAGGGTCTATGAAATAATATTTGAAATGTTTTGGGCAGCATAATGATGCTATACTACGCAAATAGTGTGACAAAAAAGTTTGTTTCAAAAACTCTCTAAGGCAAAGATAATTTCCCATAATTTTGGTAGCATAACACTACTTTTCTTGACTCAAAATGTTTTGGTGCATAGAATTAAAGTGCAAGTGTTTATCAAAAAATGGCTTAAATCTATCAAGTGATGACAATAATTCTGAGTCTTGAATGGCTTTCAACCCAAATTGGAAATTAAACCTAAGTTCCCTCAAGTTTAGTGCAAATGGCAAACCCACTTAACACATCAACCATATGAACTTATAAAGGTGAAATTCCAAAT
Source organism: Torreya grandis (assembly GCA_037957365.1). Taxonomy (NCBI): domain Eukaryota; kingdom Viridiplantae; phylum Streptophyta; class Pinopsida; order Cupressales; family Taxaceae; genus Torreya; species Torreya grandis. The sequence goes on along the minus strand of JARHVA010001011.1, from coordinate 1,447,043 downwards.
TTATATTATAAGTGAAGGACTCAAAAAACTTTGGTAAAGGTCTAAACTCAATTGGGCATCATAACTATGTTGAAGTGGATGATATGATTCCCAAGATTTTGATAAACTTTGAACAAGGAAAATTGATGTTTCCACATGGGTAGCATAATGCCTCTTTGTTCAAAGGAAAATTAGGACTACGTGTTTGGTTTGAATTATTTGTTTACACTAAGTATTGAATTCAAACAAGACTTTAATCTAGGACAAGAAAAATTAATTAATCACTCTTAGATCCTACACTGACAAGGTTGCTTGGTATTATTGAAATATGTCAATATACGTCATTTGAGAAGATTTTAAGTGTTCATCCAAAAGTAAATGTGCATTATATAGTAGGGTTTTTACACCCCCCATTTTTGCACCAACAATACATTTGTGGCAAGTAGGGATTTGTCTAAGATCTAACAATTTTTTGAACATTTTAAGGGAATCAATTACATAATGACTTTCACACCAAACAATGCAAAATAAAAGCACATATTTTGGGTTTGAATCACTTGGCTTGTTTCAAAAAGGTCTAGTCCTTTTTGCAACCACTACATCCTATTGTTCACTCAGTGTAGTGTGATATCTAAAGTGCCTCTATGTCCCATGCATAACTCTAATTAAGATCCAAATGAAGTCAATGGTAGGAGGTGAAACCCCAAGTCAAATCTTTTGTAAAGAACTCACGGGATGTGATAAAACCCCCCTTACAAGTCATGTTTGCATAAAAATAAAGAAAGCATGAAAGTAGAAAGACTTTAGAGTCATTTTCAAGGTCATCCACACTTTTAAAAGTTTTTAGGGAGTGTTTTATATGACTTTATTTCTAATGCTTGGACTAGGCTACTTGAAATAGGAATGGCACTTTTGATTCCAAGGGTTCCCTAAAGGGGTCAAATGGAAGGGCATACACGTAACATCCCTATTTTTGCCAAACAAAAATTTAATCTAAATAACTAAGTAAACACAAAAATCTTTGAAAAGGTGAGCTCATTTTTAATCCCAAATGCAAAATGAGGCAGTGTTCATTTGACCCCTTGGTCTTATTTACAAACTTTACAAACTTTCACCATAAACATCTAAATTTTTTTTGTTAAACACCAAAACAAGGATCCTAATTGATTTTTAAGCATGCAAAAGGTGATCTAAAACATGTTTTAGCAAATGTCAAGCTTGGTACTAAAACAAAAATGTTAGCATGTCCTTTAGCCTTGAAGCTCTTTTAGGTTTGAAATAATGAACTTTAAAAAAAGAGATCTTAGGTCTGTGTTTTAAGAAAAATATAGTGACTAATGTCATTTATATAATCGATGACAGTTGCAATTTATAACTGATGATAGTTATCTAACCAACATTAGTTATAGAAATGTGATTGATGATAAATATCTAACCAATGTTAGTTTTACTAATTGATGTTGGTTAAGATATGCAATTGATGTCAGTTTTACTAGCCGACATCGATTATTGTGTAAACTTGTGGCAAATAAAAATGACAAAATAAAGTTATATAATCAATTTGTAAGAGTTTTAATGGTCTAAATGAATATTTTAAAGCTAAAAAATGATCTTCTTCATGTGTGGGATGCATCTAGTCCCACTGGGTGTGCCATATGTGATATAATAATTTGACTCAAGAGAGGATGGTTAGTATGGTGTTAGTTCAAAAATGGAAAACAAAATGAAAGAAACACACTAACTAGCATAACATATCTAGGCATAGACACTAGGGAGAGCTTAGTTAACAAACATGAATAAAACACACAACTAAAATGCAAAATAAACTCTCTTTTACCTTCCTTGGATGCTCCAAAATGCTTGTTGTAGTGGCTTGCTTAGCTTGTGCTCATGAAGTCCTTGGCAATGAAAGCTTGACTACCTCCATCTCTCTTTGACACATTTGTATTTAGATTGGCTTGGCTTGGAATAAATTTGGCATGGTAAAACTAATTTTAATGGATTATTTAAGATATTTGAGCATAATAACTTTGCACCAAAATAGCTTAGAAATGATGTTCATGGATTCACTATTTATAGATTTTTAAGAATGATCATAATCAACCTGAACCATCCATCTCAGGATTGAGATGTGTGGTTAAGGATTATTCCAATTATATAATTAAAATTTATAAATAGGCTCATAAATAATTGGGATAGAGGAGCAATTAAGAGGCATGGAGGGCTTTGATGAGGCATGGGAAGCATGAATCTTGATATTTGTGGCATTTATGGTCTAGGGATGTCTTCCCAAGAAATGAGGTCACTTGATGCAGATATTCAATATTCATTTCCAAAAAAAATTATTTAAAAACTTTTCATGGAATTCTTAATTAGTCCTTGATTTGGATTAATTAGCTCTTAAGCATGATTAAGCACTTTGTGTACAAATTACTTGAATTGATCAAAATGTCTTTTTATTGGTCTAAAATTTGATTGGATTGGAATTAGAAGGTGATGTCAGATGCATTGGATCTGTATTCCAATTTAGGATGTTACTAATAAAAAATAATAAAGGTACATGTCTTGTGCAAGAGATTGATAGGAAAGAGTAATCTAGAGCACCTAAGTGCAAAATTGGCATTTTGACTCAGAATGATCTGATCAAAGTTAGCTTGTCCATAAATTGTATTACCTCATTTAGTGATACCCTAGCCAAAATTGGCACTTGAATATGTTAGTTTCACATCTTTTATCATGCTTTAGCGTTTTTAGGCTAAATTATGCATTTTGGGTGGAAATTGGCCAAAATCTTGATTGGAGATTATCAGTGGCCAGATTTAGGTGTCTACAACTAACATATAATTAGTATAAATTAGGAGCATAGACTAGTGTAAAGGATGCATAGATTAAACACACTTCCCCCTCCCCACATCCAATGTGACTAGTGTAAATTATGAGCATAGACTACTGATATTATTTCCTTTCCTTTAATTTGATTTATTAATCCATTAATTTCATATCCTGCAAAGTAAACACACTCCCCCCCACATGCACCACCCCCAAAATTTTCTAAATAATCTAAACTATGCACTTGTATTTTCTCCTTTTTCTTCACTTTTTTATTTGCATCGAAGTCAAACTAAAATGAAAAATAGGTTCTATAAAATTGTTTTATTCTTCTCTTCGTAATCAAACTAAAGTGAAAAATAGGTTTTACATAATTTTGTTTTTCTTTACATCATAATTAGATTAAAGTGGAAAATATTTTCTGCAAAATTGTGTTCTTCTTCATGTCGTGATCAAAGTAAAGTGAAAAATAAGTTCTACATAATTTTATTGTCACCTAATTAAAATGAAAAATAGGTTCTATGCAATCATGTGTTTCTTCACATCATAACCAAACTAAAGTTTAAAATGAGGTTATTGGAGCCTCACACCTCCTTCATCGTCACTCTCACTCATCTTATTTCTCTACTCTTGTGCCTCTTTTTCCCTCACCCTCCTTAGCTTACCTCATTATTTTAGGAAAATAATTTTGTGTCAATAATATTAATCAATTTAATTTTATAGGCACCTGTAACTCGACCCCCACCCATACCTTCACCTTCACCTTTAGCTCAACCTTTACCATCACCTTCACATTCACATTCACCATCATCATCATCATCATCATCATCATCCCCACTTTCCACTTGTGATATTTTAACTTTGGATTCATGAGGTTATATTATTCCTTTCCATCAAATTAATTTTGTCTTTAAATTTGTCGAATAATCCAAACTAGAAAAAATCATATTTTATCCCTTTTTTCATCATAATCTATCCCTCTCCATGGACCCCACCAATTGATCCCCACTATGGATAATATATAGTCATAATTAGACTTTAATAAAAGACATCTGGGTTCTCAGGTGTTGTTCTATATTTTTATATCATAATTTTTTTAAGAATGTAATAATAATAAATTATTTGGACTATTAAAATCCATGTTATAATTTTTAATTCATTTTATATCATCTATAGTACATGAAGTTCAATTTTAGGTCTTTCTTCTTATAGGTGATCAAATTTGAGCTCTTCTAGTGTTTTCAAGGGCTTCATACCCTTAAGGGAAGTGTAATTCAAAAAAATATTATCAAAAAAAATTTGAACGTTTATAAAATACTTGAAAACATAGAAATATAAATGTATATTAAAAATAATAAAAAGAGGACTATAAAAAAATATGTCGATTAATGTAACATCATTGTTAGTGTAAGGTATAAACTTTGAAAACTCCAACTATTTGATAAGAAGAACCATGATTGATATAAATATGACTAAAAAGTGTGAGAGAAAGAGTTTCTAGAAATTTATATAAAAATTATATAAATTTTTTGTGATGGTGGGTAAGAAAAGTACTCAAGATTCAGATAGACCACACTAGAAAAAATGTAATTGTTTTTTTCTTGTGTTTATATTTTAAAGTGACTATGAGTTCTATTTTCTCATGCATACACCATAATACACTTTAAAGCTGAACTTAAATGTATGTGTCTCATCCAGATAAGATTGTAACTATGAGATATACTCTCAAACAACTTTGTGCCACTAATTAAAATATCATGTTATGTGGCATTTTGTTGATTGTACACCACATTATATTTTTTGTGTGTTATTTTCATTTCTATTTCATTACAAAATCTCATGTTTTAACACATGGAGTGAGCTAAGTATTAATAAATCTGAAGCTATGTCATGTCAATCAATAAAAAATAGTATTAACATCATTTTTGTTTATTTTTATATAAATATGATTTTTTTAATATCATTACTAAATAAACATTGCTTCTTTTGTTTCCCTTTCTATTTGTATTACTTATAAACTTGTTAATAATAAATATCAGTTCACAGTTTGTAAACTCTTTTCAACACATTATATCCAAGATTATAAGTATATACTATTAAATTTTATGTTTTTCATTCTTATTTTTCTTTAAAAAAAATTATTGTTGCACCATGGCATGATTATAGAAGTGGTTTTCTGTTATTTAAAACACTCAATATATTAGAAGAGGACATAGAAAAGGGCTACAATTTTTAACATTATATTAGTGTTTTGGGTGAAGAGAAGAAACTGTAAAGGAGCGTGGTTGGCACAAGTACAGATATTTATATTTATTTTCTTGGGCCATGAACCTTGTTAATTTTTAGTGCATAAACATACTCAACTTTATTTTTCACTCATAATACAAATATAAGAGTCTCAATTTTTTTGTCACATCCACAAGTCACCACCCTTTTCATTCAACAAATCCTTGAAGATTATATCCCATACTATTTCAAATACAATAGATAAGGAATGTAAAGGATATTTTTATAGGCAATTTTCATTTTCAATTGATTGGTTCATATTAAATGTTGGGTAGTTAATTTTTTTCCAAATAAAATATTTTCAAACATTATTATATATAAAGCTATTATATTTATAAAAAAAATCAAAATTAATTTGTAAATTTTTTTTTTCTTTGATTGAAAAATATTTACTAACCTAATACTTAGTGATATTTTCATCAATATTTATTCCCAAATTTAGTAGTTTTCATCCCTACCCAACCTCCCTTGTGATTTTACAATTGTTGAAAAGTTTTGTTTCACTTATTCTTACTCCAACTGTTATGTTTATCATGTTAAATAGGGTACATCCAAAACAACATAGGCATAATTACTCAAATATGGCATTGAATATGTGTTTTCTATTCCCAATTAATTTTTCTCCTCTTCCAAATATTCATCACCATGATAAAAAATTAGGCCACATATAATAATTTTAATGCTTTAGGATAATGATACAAATAAACATAAAATATATATAGAAAAATTGACAATTGAACTATTGAATATAATTTTAATTTCCATTCCACTCATAGTGAATTTAATAGGCAAAAACATGAATTTTTAAAATCTAAAGCTTGTTGATCATAGTCGATATTTAATTCAAAAGATAATCATTGTTATTACGATGTAGTATCCTACAACTAATGAAGTATGGTTTCTTTAGGATTAGAGGTAGGGGTTAAATTATATGGATATATGAACATATTAAATCTTTTTAATAGTGAAATATCATGATTTTTTTAATTTTATATGGGATGAAATATGATATTTAAGTATTTTATATTTATTACCTTCATAATTGACTTTATATTATTTTAACATTACAAATATATCATGTTTTGTTAAACTATAATCTATAGAAGTTATAATTGTATCATTGTAATAATTTGGATGAATTTTTAGTAGTGGTTGGGGAGCTCTCATATTTAATGGAATTGATTTTTAAAAAATTATAATAAGCTAAAGCAGTTACCACCAAGATTTGGTTAGTTAATTGCTCTTAAATCTTTGTTTGAAATGTTGATGTCGTTTAAAAGAGATTCCAAGTGATTTTAAAAAATTGGCTTCATTAGAATATATAAATTTGGAGGCTTTCTATGGGATTCTTGGTCTTCCTTATAATTTTATAAAAATTACTTTGTTAGAATGTTTAAATTTAGAGGATTTTTAGGGGATTCTTGATCTTATAATTTTGAGAAACTTATTTGATAGTACATTTAAATTAAATTTTTATTTTTTTTTGGGGGGGTCTTGGTCTTGTTTTTCATTTTGATTTGTTTTCTTTATTAAAATATCTGAACTTGAAATTTTTCTCCATTCTCTAAAAAGACTGTAAAATTGAAATTTGTTAAAATATTAAAAAAACTATTTTATTTAACATATTTTTTAGTGAAACATGTACTTAATTTACTCTCTTCAATATAAGTGGAACTATATCTTTCAAATTTTCATCATGGAAGGGTTAGATGATTAAATACCCTTTGAATTGAAATCAGGAGAAGCCCTTCAAGTTTTATTACTGCTTCCCACCATAACTAGAAATGCACCATACAGGGGATGTGATTTTTTTTTTTTTTACTATTATAAATGAGGACAAAGATAGAAAGCATTATGTATGTCCAAAAACAAACCCTGATACAAGGATATTAGATAACAAGATAAACATACAAGGATATTCGATAGAAAGATAAACATCCTGAAACCTCCTAATAATAATAAGGAAGAAATGAAAAGGTACATTTACTAAAAATAAAGGCAATCATGAGTAAGTATATATAGCTATGAGAGATATTGCATTACAATCTAAGTGAGAAGAGAAAACATTGTATCTACCATAATTACATAAGTAATCAATTGTGAACCCAATTAAGAGAAATACCACAAGGAGACCAAGAAGGTCAAAAAATCCACATTATTTGTTGATAGAGACACTAGTTACTATCAAAATAACATGAGACCTATTTCATAAATCAGATTGGAAAGCCATTAGCCCTTTAAAAAATAATAAATTAAGAACTAACCACTTAAGTAAATTAATTCCCAACTTCTCTACCTTTTAAAAATTTGAAACATTACCCAATGAAAGAGTACATAGATGACTATCAAACAATGTTAAATAAAAAATAAGGTAATCTATTGAAACATTTAGAATACTTCATTTCCTCAACATTTTACTTACCCACGAGCTAGGTGTCCTTTTGATTCACCATGAATTCATTCTGAGTCTATAAACCAAAGGAAAATAAAGAGATAAGCAAAGAGAATACAAAATAAAAACAAAATGAAAAATGGAGAAAAACATAGCTCAACATTTGATAGAAACTTTGGGGATGGTGAAAAAACATAAAGAATAACATCACTGATGAAAATAGAGAACCTATGAAAATTTGGGAAACCCAATAATAAACATAATTAGAAATTAAAATCAATTAGATCTTCCTAAAATGGAGAATGATTGGAAATGAAAAATAATTATTATAAGCTAACATGTCTATTGGAATTACTATCAAGAAGATATTTAAATTCATTCCATGAGCTTGAGTCATTAATTATTATACATCCCCATAATTGATGGTTTCCCCCCTAGAATATCCAAAAAATCAACAAGTTTATTACCCTCTCTAAAGTAGTGTTGGAAGGTGCATGAAGAGAAAGAGGTATTTAAACAATGGATTTCATCTGCCAAGTGAGAGATGTGATTGTTAAGTTTATAAAAATGATTGTGTTTCCATATTATTTGGTTTTTATAAGAATATATATTTATATAAGAGAGTTTTGAAGTCCAAGAGTAGAGAGTGGTGTATTATTATGAATGTATGAGAAAATAATGTTTAAAACAATGTTATTTGAATATTATCAAAATTTTATATTTATTGTAAATGTAGTGGAAGAAGTTTTGAAAAGAGTCTTCTAGATATTTTTTTGATATTTACATATTTAATATCAAATAAAAATGTGGGGGAGATATAGAGGTCAAACAATAATCACACTCTTGATACTCCAGTGAAGGTTAAGCCTTGGCACCAAATGTTTCCAATATCTATTCTTGACTTATCTAATGTGATGCCTTGTGATTTAGCTATTATTAGCACCGATTCTATTTTGACTAGTATTTTAATGAATTCCCTATGTAACAAGATAAATTGGAAAACTTGTGGGGTTAATGATATCCCTTGGGGGGGAATTATTTATTGAAGTAAAAATCCATGTATATAGGAAACTAGGGAATTTAGAGTCTGATTTATAAACAATGAGAATAAATTGTCTAATGGTTCCATTAATTAACCCTAATTTGACCCACAATTTGGATGTAAAAAAAGTTTTTACTCCTTTACATGTCAAGATTTTACTCTCCAATTGAGTGTTGTTGAGGTTAGGAAAGCCTTGGTGTGTACTATATTCTTCTTTGCTTATTGTAACTAGCATGTTTAACAAGTTTTAATATTTTTTTATTATGTAAATTTGTTACATTTTTTAGTTTCATATAAATGTGTTGATGTTTTAAAGGTTATTTTTTATTCTAGATTTATGAAGGATTCATTTCTTAACACAAGGAGATTCCAATCTTATTTTTTCAACTTTGCATTATTATATTGGTCAATAAATTGTTGAATATTAACAAGGATATATTTTACATTTTTTGATATATATTTATGTTTAATGTTATAACCATGTCAAATGCTTTCCATAATGTGTGCCCAATTAAGTTACCTACATATATTTGTATGTCCTTAATTTGTTTAATTGACCTAGGTTTCCAATACATATAACTAAGCAACCTCTAAAACATATTTTTTGTGTTGAGGGAATTCCTCACACAATCAATTATTTATATTACTATCCATTTTTTGGCCTATGAAGCACATATCGTCAATGATAACTCATTTATTCTTGGAAAAATTTTAGTGTTTATCCCTCTAAGGCTTTCATTTCTTGTATAAAAATTTAGAGTCTTGAATGTATAGTTGATGCATTTATGTTAAATGCTATGACTTTTGTTCGAGCAAGGAAAAGAAGGGTAGACTTGATTTTATTTGTGAGTCCATGTAGTGCATGTTTGATGCTACTAATGAAGTATGAATTCCTTGTCCATTTTTTTCATTCACTAATTATATTTAGTGATTGATATTTTCCTTTTTTCTTAGTTGGTCCACAATAATGTTTTCGACAAATTATTGTTTATTAAAAAAACCAATTGGTAATGGTTGCATAGAATGCTCATTTTCAAAAATATCAGTGTTCATGTGATTGAATTATATGAGTTATGTAGTCATTTCCTGTGATGCATGTAACACTTCATTATGGTTCCAATTGTGGTTGTTTGGGTTTTTCCAATGTTTACATAACATATCTACGCCATCTATGTGGACCCAAAAAATAAGAATAGATTTCCACATTGGCATATCGATTAGGTGTTACTTGAGTGTTCACCAAAGTCATAGAGAGAGATTACAGGGGTCTTATCAGGTTGGATTATAAGTGCAATAACCAAATGACATCCATTAATGGATATGAAATACATTAACAATTATAATGTAACCACAAGCTATGTTTAAACTATAAGACCAACACATGCATGTAACATAATCTAATAATAGATAATATTCCCCATATATAAATCATATTCATTCATCAAAATAGTGCATAATAACTCAGTGTGTAAGTGGTTATAGTCACATTGAATCTCCAACAATGGTAACTTGCATCCGCATACAAAAATAATAATAACTACCTAATACATCCAACATTGAAATATAATAGATTAGTTGTGATCCCCAATACAAATGAAAATGATTTTTGTACATGACATATCATTCCCCTAAATATCTCAATAGCTTTCCCTTCATGGCTTGTGCTCTATGCTAATAAAATCTAGGCTTTATATTAAATTCTTTCCTATTTTTGTGCTTTGTGTTTTGTGCTAGTTTTTATCTCAAATTCTAAATTCCCATTCTTTACATTTATTGACCTTATATCTTTCAATACTCCTTAATATGCATAGTATCATTATTTGTCCTACTTGTGGGTAATCTTGTTTGAAACTCCTTTTCATAATTCATTTATTTTTAATCATTGCTATTAATAAAATATGTGGACACAAATACTTTATAAGTCATCCCTTTGATTTATTTAAGATAATTCCACAAGCATGAAAGTATTTTTGGGTTATCACATAATTAGTATAATCAAGAGCATAGAATAGTGTAAAGGATGCACAAATTATATTATATTGATCTTGTTCAAAGGAGGCTTTACCCTCAAAGAGGAAAATGAGATTGTAACACAATTATGTTCTTCTAATCCAATAAAATTTTAATTTATTTTATTTGTGGTACATTTTCTTTGTATTTTGGTATTGGTTTAATCTATTTATAGGAAGGTGAACATATCATCTAGTATTAGAGCTATTTCTAAGGCCACATTCTATAAAAACAATATTAGTTTGGGGATATCTAAAATTTTCCATTGTATGCTCTCACCTCATCCTAAGCATGACCTTAGTTATCAAAAAGTGGTTCAAAAGTAGTGAAACTAAGCCTCCTCACCCAAAAAAAAAAAAAAATCTTTCTTGAAGTAGTTATTTAATTATTTATGTTATAAACCCTGTGCCATGGGTTTTAAAATATCACTGAAAGTTTTTGTTTCTTGATAAGCACACGTGGTCCATGTCTAATCCGGGGTGGAATTTTACCCATCACCATAGCTTCATAGACAAAAATTTTACATGGAATATTTACCTCCAAGGTTAGACTTTAAATTACCAAGATAATTTTAACATGAAATATTTACTTTCACAAATGATGGGATGCATTTTTTAGTGTGTCAACCACTCCCCTCATTTGTGGCACATTTTGTGGAGAAGTGGGTGTGATCTAAGGTGTTGAGAGAATCAGGGGATTAATTGGTTTTAACTTCCATTATTTTTTTACTTATTTTGTGGGGATATGGTTTATCTCTATCGCTATGGTTAGTTTACCAAGGTATTTTGAAAATTTTAAATATGGGTGAGGGGTAACACATTATTCATTACATTTTGCATCTCATTTTTGAGTTTTGTATTCTCTCTTTGATTGGTGTGATCAGGTTTGAGGTGTAGCTTAGCATCTTGGGAATTTTGGTTTGAATCTGGGTTGGATAAAGTTATCTCTATAAGATTTTTTTGTTGAGAGTTTTTTTTTACTCTTGTTTATAATGTTATAAAGAGCCTCTTGGTGGACGTAGCCCACATTGTTTGAACCACGTTATATCGGTGTTATGTTTTTATTTTCTTAGATCTAAATTTTCTTCCATATGTCTTTACTACTATGATTTTTAAGAATGAATTATCTGTTGCATTTTATTTTATAATTAATCATGTATTCCTAACAACTAGTATCATAGTTAGCTTTAGTGGTTTTGCTAAAGTGGTGAATCATAGGGAAAGATATTAGCTTGAGTGGGAGCTATGATAGATAATGACAGATCTAGAGTTGAAAAATTCAATGGGCAAAATTTTATATTATGGAAGATGCAGATGAAGGATTACTTATTTTATGAGGATATTCATCTCCCTTTGATGGGGAAAATAGGCCAATCTTTAGGTATGGATCAGGCAGATTGGAATTTGCTTGAAAGGAAAGTACTAAGAGCCATACAATTGTGCCTTGAATCTTTGGTTGCCTTTAATATTTTAGAGGATAAGACCACATTTAGTTGGATGAATAAATCAGGGGAGTTATATGAAAAACCATCTTCTTTTAATAAAATATTTTTGATGAAAAGGTTATTTAATATAAAAATGTCTGAAAATGGCTATTAGTTTATCATTTGAATGATTTTAGTATAGTTATGAGTATGCTAACTTATATTGGTATTAAATTTGAAGATGAATTAAAGGATTTATTGATTTTGTACTCCTTACTTGATAGTTAGGATAGCCTAGTTATGGTTGTAAGTAATGTCATCCCTACTAAGGGAAGTTTAAATTTTGAAGATGTTATAGGTGTGATTCTTAGCAAGGAAATGCAAAGAAAGAACACTAGGGAATCATCTTCAAGGAATTCTTTGATGATAGAGACAGGAGGGAGACAAAAGGATAGAAGCAAATGAAACTATGGAAATTCAAATGGTTAGGGAAGATCTAAATCTAAAGCCAAGATGGTGTGATGTCACTGTGGGAAAAGTGGACACATAAAGAAGGAGTGTTGGGAAATTTAGGACAAGAAAACCAAACATGAGGAGACCAAGGAGGTAAATATGATAGTAAGTACTGTTAGTCAGGATGATTTAATTCTTTCCTTGGATAATATTTCTAAATCTTGGGTATTAGATTTAGGGGCTTCTTTTCATGCCACCCTTTTGGGCATGTTTATCTTGGTGATGATGAACCATGAAATATAGTAGGGAAAAGTTATGTTAAGGTGAATTTGAAGAATGAGAATAAATGGCTACTAAAATATGTTAGACATGTCCTAAAGTTAAGGAAAAATTTAATATCAATGGGGTAGTTAGATAGTGAGGGTTGTTCGGTGATGTTTATAGTAGACTCTTAGAAAGTTACCAAGGGTGCTCTTGTGGTTGCAAGAGGTAAGAAAATTGGCACTTTGTATTTGACTAGTAGTCTTAATCACTATAATTTAGTTGCTATAGATGGAGATGAAACTTTGTGGCACTACAAGCTCAGTCATATGAGCCAAAGGGCATGGAGATCTTGAAAGACAAGTTTCATAGATTGAAATAGGTTGATTTGGAATTCTATGATGATTATGTGTATATGAAGCAAAAGTGAGTTAAGTTCCTGAGGGTTGGACCTACAAAGAAGGAGAATAATTTGGAGTTCATTCACTCAGATGTATGAAGTCTAGCTTAGGTATCTTCTATTGGTGGTTTAAATTGTTATATTATATTTATTGACAATGAAACTAGGAAAGTTTGGGTTTAATGCATTAAGAATATATATGATTTGTTTGAAACATTCAAAATATGGAAATATTTGGTTGAGAATGAAACAAGTTTCAAGTTGAAATATCTCAGGTTGGATAATGGAGGTGATTATTATAGCAAAGCATTCGATGATTATTATTCACAAAATGGAATTCATAGGCAAAAGATAGTTCTAGGGGCACCACAAGAGAATAGAGTGTCAGAGAGGATGAACAGGATGATCATGGAGTGTGCTAGGAGCATGAAGTTACATGTAGGGTTGCCCCTAATGTTTTGGGTGGAAGCAGTTACCATAGTGGTATATCTAATTAACAGAGGACCTTCAGTGCCTTTGGATGGAGGCATACCTAAGGAAGCTTGGTCTAATAAGAAAGTTAATTATTCTTTTCTTAGGTTCTTTTGATTTGAGGCATTTGTTTATGTTGCCAAGAAAGATAGGACCAAGTTAAAGGATAAGTCTTAAAGATGCACCTTTATTGGTTATGGTGAGGATGACTTTGGTTTTTGGGTTTGGAGTCTTAGAGATAAGAAAAATATTCTAGTATAGGGATGTTGTATTTAAATAAAAATTCATGTATAAGGATTATTTTTAGGAATAGGAACAAAATGAGTACACATTGTTGGATGATATTACGAATGGTAAGGTGTCTAAGGAGATATTTCAATAATCTCTTACACAGGAACCCCAAACTCTTGTAGTAAGAATGTATTATAGGGTAAGAAAATATCCTAAACATTTTCCCCTATCTTTGAGTTATTTTTTCCTTAATGATAGTGGACAACCAAAATGTTTTAAGGAAGTAATGTAGGTGAATGAAAGGAAGAAGTGGGAAAAAACCATGGAAGAGGAACATACTTCTCTCATGGAGAACCAGATGTGGGATTTGGTGAAGCTACCCAAGGGCAAGATAGTATTGCAGAACAAGTGCGCATATAAAAACAAAGAAGAGGATGGAGGAAGGAAAAGGTAAAATGCCAGATTAGTGGTCAAGGGGTTTGCATAAAAGAAAGGTATTGATTTTGATGAGATTTTTTCTCCTGTTATTAAGATGAATTCTATTAGAACTATGCTTGGTATAGTTGTAGTGTAGGATTTGCACTTAGAAAAATTAGATGTGAAGATTTCATTCCTTCATATTGATTTGGATGAGTAATTATATATGGACCAGCCACAGGGTTATGAGGTTGAAGGAAAGGAGAAATTGGTCTACAAACTAAAGAAGAGCTTGTATAGCCTTAAACAAGCTCCATGACAATGTTATAGGAATTTTGATAGTTTTATGTTGGAATAGGGTTATTCTAGGTGTCATTCTGACCATTACATGTATGTCAAGATATTTGATGATGGTAATTATTTTATCAAATTCTTATATGTAGATGACATTTTAGTTAAAGGAAAGAAAATGCAACAGATTCAAGTACTCAAGAAGCAGCTTGGTGATTCTTTTTCTATGAAGGATTTGGGTGTATCAAATAAAATCCTTGGTATGAGAATAACTCAGGGTAGGAAGGAGAGGAAGCTAATCTCATCCCAAGGAGAGTACATGAAAAAAATTGGATAGGTTTAGTATGAAGGATACTATGCCTATTGGGACTCCTTTGGCAGGCCATTTCAGATTATCAAAGGAGTAGTATCCCAAGATAGAAGAAGAAAAGCTAAATATATCCAATGTACCTTACTCATCAACAATTGGTATCCTGATGTATACTATGGTTTGTAATAGACTAGAAATTACACATGTAGTGGGAGTAGTAGTAGGTACATGAGTAATCCATGTTATGAACACTAGCAAGCAGTGAAGTGGATTCTTCAATATTTGAGAGGAACCATGGGTACAAAATTATGTTTTGGTGGATCAAATACAATTTTTAGTGGTTATGTGGACTCATATATGGTTGGGTATGTTGATAGTAGTAGTACAATAGGTTATGTATTTACTATCGAGGATATAACGGTTAGTTGGATTTCCTAGATACAAAAGGTTGTGGCTTTATCAACCACAGATGCTGAGTATGTTTCTACTATAGAGGCTACTAAGGAGATTATTTCGTTAAAATGACTACTTAATGAGTTGGGGTATAAGTAGGAAGTTTGGGGATTACATAGTGATAGTTAGAGTGTTATACATTTATCCAAGAATTCCATTTTCCACTCAAGGAAAAAGCACATATAGTTTTGGTATCATTTCATCAGGATAACTTTAGAGGAAAACATGGTAAGGCTAGAGAAGATACATATGAGCTAAAATCCTATAGATATGATGACCAAGATAGTCAAATTAGAGAAGTTGATGTTATGTTCAGCTTTGGTTGGTCTTAGTAAATATCATGGAGGAATGTTAAATTTTGTTCAAAGAGAAATGAACTCCAAGTGGGAGATTATTAAATGTGGATCCCGTTTCACCCCTAAGTTGAAAATAAATCACCAAGACAATTCTAACATGAAATATTTACTTTCACAAATGGTGGGATGTATTTTTTAGTGTGTCAACAACTTCTCCCATTTTTGGCATGTTTTATGGAGAAGTGGGTGTGATCTATGGTGTTGAGAGAATCTGGGGATTATGTGGTTGTAACCTCCCTTAGTTTTTGCCTTATTTTGTGGGGATATGGTTATCTCTATGGTTATGTCATATTTTTCAAAGGGTCTTGAAATTTATCAATAGGGGTGAGTGGTAACACATTATTCATTATGTTTTGCATCTCATTTTTGAGTTTTGTATTCTCTCTTCTATCGGTGCGATCAGGTTTGAGGTGTAGCTTAGCATCTCGATAATTTTGGTGTGAATTAAGGTTGGAGAAAGTTATCTCTATAAGATTTTTTTATTGAGAGTTGTTTTATACTCTTGTTTATAATATTATAGAGATCCTCTTGGTGGAAGTAGCCCATATTTGGTAAACCACATTATATTAGTGTTATGTGTGTATTTGTTTAGATTTGAATTTTCTTCTATGTTTTTGTTGTTATGATTTTGAGGAATGAATTCCATGCTGAATTTTATTGCATAATTAATCACTTATTCCTAACAAGACCAACACTACTATGAATGAACCTTTGAACCTAGAGATATGGCTTTTCTTCACCTAAAACCTTATAAACAATCCTATTTGAAGTTAAAAGGCTGCCACAAACTAGCTCTTAAATTATATGGACCATATAAAATTCTTTATCATATTGGCCCAACTACAAGTTGTAACTTTAACATTCATCGTGCATGCACCCCATTTTTCATGTCTTTTACTTAAATAAGGTCCTTGGCTAAAATGTCACCAATCAGATAGTGCTTTAATAGCTTGATGTAGAAGTATCTCTCTTTTTAACACCTAAATCTATAATTGATAATGATCTTGTCACCTATGCAATTGGGCCATCACTAAAGTTATAATATAATGGCATAGGATGCAACTAAAATATGCTACCTAAGGACCTCTTCTTCAAATCTAGAAATAGTTTCCTCACTTTCAGCTTTCAAGGAAAAGATTTTAAGGGGGAGGGCATTATAGGAACCTTCATTCTAACCCTATTTTTTCAATTTATTTCCTTAATAAAAAGCTAAAGACACAAAAAATTTATAATAGTACCTCAAGCCCATTATAATAATCCCAAATTCACAAGAATTAATAGTTAGTGATAAATTAGTATAAATAAGAGTTTATACTAGTGAGAATTCATCCACAAATTGTATTTAATTGAGCTTTATCAAAGGAGGTTTCACCCTCGAAGAGGCCAATGATGATTGTAATGAAATTATGATTTCTTTTTATATAATCATTCAATTTATATTTATTTACTAATTTAATATCACATATTTGTAGTTTTTTCTAATTTATTTTAGGAAATATCTTATCTCGACTTGGGATTTCAAAACTAATTTTAATCTATAACATAAGTACCACTATCATGATGGTGATCTATAGTATCATGTGTATGTGTGTATGAAAAACCAACTACCCCATATTGTGGTATTGACTTTTTTGATTTATATTGTGTAGTATGTATTGTATCATTTGTGTTTAATATTATTCAATTACTTGTATCTATTTGTATACTAACTGAAGATATGATTTATTTTGGCTAATCTTGTTTTAAATAGATTATATCTTCTCTTGAAATTATAATCATTGCACTTTCATGTTCAAATGTGACATAGTTATGATTTTTCCCATTTTTCACAATTGTGGTTATCCATGATCTTCCTATTTTAACTTTATATTGGGCCAAACTAGGACATAGGTGAAATAACACTGAACATGTTTTTGGAGAAATTGTGAAAGGTAGCTCAATAGATATAATAAATAGTTTAGCTGAAGTAGTCTTACTCAAATTTTCTTTCTCATATTCAAGAAATTATAGGAGTGCCAATCTATAAACATTCATTTCAATAGAGTTTTTGATCACAATATTGGTACATTGTTATACTCAAAGGCTCTAAAAATGATGAGCACTTTTGAGATGAATCTTTTGACATGACACTTGTAAGAATGGATTTTATAGGCATTTATTTATTTTTAACCTCTTTTATTATAAACCCTTTCTTAAAGATACTTCCTTGCTTAGGTTGCACTTATTTTTTCAAATTTTATTCTTGATCTTTTTGTAATATTTCATCTGTGATACTTTCAATTTTTAATTGAAATTTTCCATCTTGTTATTTTTTTAAATCTTACTTTAATTTTTTCACCTGAATAGTTTCTTTCTCTAAATGATACTTTTGTATACATAGTCATTTTTTTTCACTTGTGCTTTAGAAGATGAACTCATAATTTGAGTGGGTTGCTTGATTGGCATGCAAATTATAGGAAAATCACTATCAATTATCTTTTTTATTTTGTCCTTCAAAGATGAAAACTATTTGTAGGATACCCATGCCTTGTATGATATGAAAAATAGTATTTTTATCTCCTTAGAGGATGTATAGAACCATACAATATATTCATTTGTCTTTTATTTATACTAGTGATTCTCATTTTTTATGATACTAGTGGATCCATGAAGAAAGAATTTTAAAGTATATTGATGTCCATTCTTAGATAATTGCATCCATATCTTATAAAAATCCTGAATACTAGGTCAAAGATTTCTTATCCATTATGATCTAAAAACATCACATCCACCTAAGGGAAAAATAAACATGTTAGACCTAAGGTTTTAATCTCCCACCAAAATAATAACATTACGATACTTTCCATTGTAGGTAAATGTTCCCCCATTAGCAATAATCACCTCAAAACTAGAATAAGGGTACACAAAATAGTCTATCTAGTTAGATACCCAAGGGTATATGAATTTATGAGTGCTACTTGAATAAATATGAATGGTAAGGGGTTTTTTCTTAAAATAACCATTTAACATGCATTTTTAGTGGAGTCATTACCCATGCCAAGGCATTCATAATTTTTTTTTGATGTGAATCCAAGGGCCTTTAATCATTGGGTTCCTAATCCAACTCATCCAAATGAGAAGCTACGACATCCTCCCATTCTTTTGTATTATTTGGTGAATCAACGTCATGAAAATAAAAAAGTTGTTTAATGAATTTGTGCCACTTATCCCATTTATCATCATAATTGTAGCATGAACCCTTGTCACATGATTGAATTTCTTCCTTATTGAGAGGTTTGATGGGTGTTGCCTTGTGAGGTGGGTCTATCTTGAGGAGTTGGAAGGAAAATAACTTAGAGGGTGCCTAATTGGAATTGTGATGATACAATGTGAATTTATGTTATGTGAGATTAGCTAATCCCAAGACTTCCATCATGGTTTGAGGTTTGAACATTTTAACCTCAGCTTGAATCACATCCTTGATTATGCTAATGAAGCAAATTTTGAATAAATAATCAAATAAGCCTTCATTATAATTGGCTAGTATTTTAAATTCTATCTGTTATTTTCAAATTGTGCCAGTTTGATGAAGTTTAGTCAAGGCACTTATGAAGTCATTGTAGGCATTAGGCCCAAAATACACTAGAAATAGTTTGGAAAAAGTAGCCTAATCTGGTTATGGATTAGACTTATGAAATTATTGCTCGTATTAAAAAGGATGTTCACCAATATATTTAATAAAATTTAGAAATTAAGAGAGATTTATTCCTAATGATACACACTACTGCATAAAATTAGAATACTACATATATGAAATAAATGACACACAAACTAATTTAGAACTTACTAAATGTATAAGTATGCTAAAAAGGGAAAGTACTAAGGAAATAAAACATAATAGGAAATAACATGCACATGATTGTAAGTGTAATTGTAAAACTTACTATAATATTGTATGATGGTGATGTGAAATAAAAACATGGCTTCACTTGGATTTAGGACAAGGCCACTATGATTAGTTAAAGGAAGCCTGTGATGGTGTATTTAGGGTGTTGGTGTCTTGTGAGGTTTTGTCTTTGTGACTAATATGAGAGATTCACTTATGCTTGTATGTCTTATTTGACTATTTGAGAGCTCTTGATCTATTTCAAAATCCATTGTGTGCCTTCTTCTTCACAAAAAACCTTCCTCAATGACACAAGAATATGAATCCAATCATAGGCTAAAAAAGGGTTAGTGGTTTAATTCATGCTTGACATTAGCACCCCATGTCTTGAGCACTACCTACATTGTAATATTCCAAAGAGGGATCACAGTCCATTTAGTTCTCCCATGCTATGGCGGTATGTGAAATACAGGTGCAAAATCTTAAATACTAGTGCAATCCTGATATGATTAGATGCTTCAACAATGGCATGTGACTTTAGAGGTATATTTAGACTTAGCATAGGGATATTAGGGCTATATTGGAATCTAAATTAGGAAAACTAGATTTTTTTCTCTCAATGTGTAATTAGATATTCTAAAGTTTTTCAATCATATGACCCTCTAGTAAACAATAGTTATAAATGTGGATTTATAGTGATCATTTTAAAATTCCTTGGAATTGGGCTCGCTAAATGTGTGGGATGATCATTACATGAGATTTAATTTGATAAGTTATTTATTATTTGGTAGGAAGGTAGCCAAAAAAATCAATTAATACAAGTGAATGGGATGGTCCTAGTAGGGAAATCTTATCTAAGGAGCAAGGATAATTGATCTAGGAGTGTGGATCAATCTAGAGATGAGCTTAAGTTTCTTTGAATGATAAATAGGGACATTTGTGATCATTTGGTTCTTGGAGGAATGGACCATCCACATAAGAGTGAATGAATGGTGTTCAAAATATTATGGAATCTAACATGAGCTAAGTGTGTATAAGGAGTGGTTCTTAGTATATTTTTAGAAAATAAATGTTAATTTATATGTCTACACTATGTAACCTTTAAAAATATTCAATAAATAAAGTCACTTCAGTTAAAACAATCAATCAATAATATTTTAGGTGGTTAAGTGACCATCAACTGTAATGGAATATTTAATTTTATTATAGACTTCATAAATTTATTATGGTTGCTTAAATTAAACATGGTTGTAATATATTTTATAGTGTGTTACTTTAAAAATCTAGTGTGCATTTATAATAATGAATGTAATTTTAAATTGATAAAATTAATTGGTAGGATTTATTATCCAAACTTCAGTAGAAAAATTTGTTGTTATGATTTAGAAACAATACTAGGAATCATAGATTAACATGTATAACTTATAAGGTTCAAAGCTTAATTTGAATCCCTTAAAAAATCCATTAATATGATTGATTAAAAAAAATCCATTGATAAGAAAGGGGACCAAAAGTTGATACCTCTAACTTAGAGGGCTCATATATCAATGTGTATGACATATTTTGAATTCAAAGATCTCCATTATAGGTTTAAACTCTCTCTCTCTCTCTCTCTCTCTCTCTCTCTCTCTCTCTCTCTCTCTCTCTCTCTCTCTCTCTCTCTCTCTCTCTCTCTCTCTCTCTCTCTCTCTGTGTGTGTGTGTGTGTGTGTGTGTGTGTGTGTGTGTGTGTGTGTGTGTGTGTGTGTGTGTGTGTGTGTGTGTGTGTGAGTGTTCATTCAAACATTGTAAAATAATATGCATATTTAAATGGGTTATGATAGATGAACTTAAATTCAAAACCTATCCACCCAATAATTATTTAGTTAAACACTAATAAACATAAAAGTTCCCATCCAATTTCAAATACTCAAGATATGTCATTATATAAAAAATATTAAATTTAATTTATCCATACAAATTATATATTAATTACTTTTTTGAAAATCCACATTAAATCTACATCATAAATTAAATACATGTTTATATTAATGCCAAATATTTGATATTTGGAGACTTATGAGGATGAATTTGGTAATGATTACAAAGGCCAACAATGGCATGAGATTTGAATAAAGAAATGAGGGCATGAGCCATAGAGGAGTGACACAAAAGAGAGGTATATATTATAACCAATTTTTTAACCCTTGGATAAGTTTATTCATACCTCTCCAAATTTGGTTAAACATGGGATTAACCCTAGACCTATGGGTTGTCTATAACAGGGGTAAACTTCTAGATTGAAAGGTTATCTTCCCTTGATGAATAACTTAGGCTCACTTTCACTACTATATCACTTAATTTATTGTAAAATGGAAGGAATAACATGAAATAAACCTTAATATAGTGGTGATTCACCAAAAATTGTTGACCACTACCACACATTGCACAATACACTAAAATGAGTCACAAGAAAACATGAACATACACACAACTTATAATGAACCTATCACATCAATGATTAATAAAAGGTTAAGACACTAAAAGGATAAGAGGGAAGAGTAATTCCACTTAAAGACACATAATAGACCCTTGATGACACAAACTAGAGCCTGTAATAGTGAAAACAACCACATGAGGCAAGATAAATAGGACACAAACAAGGTGATATACATCTACACTTGATAAGATCAACCATTTAGATATTTATCACCAGATTTATTCATATAATGAGGGCAGATAAGTTTTTTTATTATATAAAATGTATAAAAAATGAGTACGGATTCAACATACCAAGGTGGAGGATACATTTCTAAGCCAAAGTGGCTCAATATATAGCATAAGTGTGAGAGAAAAGAAGAAGTGTGAAAGAGAGATAAGGAAGACATGTGTCATGTGAGTTAAAATAATAAGAGGAGTTAGTTAATAGTTATAAAATACTTTAAAATTCATGTGTATTTTCTCTTTATATGCTTCAGCTCTCCAGGTGGTGTGGGAGGTTGAAATGCATTTTTGACACCTTGGCTAGCTTTTGTAATTCTCCTTCTTATTGACATGTTGAAGTACAAGTGGCCTTATTGGTGATCATATAAGTTTCTCATACATTTTTTTATTCTCTTGAAAGATATCATTTTAACCCAATAGGTTTTATTTGACACATCACCCCATTCTCTTGCAATATGTCTAGAGGACTCTTCATCTCCTTAGGCCTATTTTGCACACTAGTGTCAATACTTAGTTTTAGTTACTCTATCTCACCAAAAATTCATGTATGGACTATTTAAATCATATTTTACATGCAAAAATACATTTTGAGGCCTCAAATTATCCCTTTTAGGTCACTCTCTACCAAAAGCCTTAATTAGGCCTCATTCCTTCTAGCCTTTTTTATATTTTTCTCTTTATGTGGAAGTTTTATGGATTATATTGACAAAATAAAGGAATATTATAGGACCCTATATCCTCTTACATTTACATGTCAAATTTTATGATCTCATTCCAACTAGAAGTCTACATTTTATACCTATCTCTTCTATCAATTAGGCCTCTAGGCCTTGAAATTGGATTTTGGCTCTAAACTCCTCCTTCACTTATGAAACCTCTGGTAAGTTTGTGATTAAATTTCCCCATGGTAAAATAATATCCATGTAAATTTTTGGATTTTCAAACATTGTGCTTATAGCCAAACCATGAAATGGCCAAAAATAAGCCCTTCAACAGGCCTATTTGAACTGCCTTACAAAATGGATTTTGTTTGGTCACTTCCAAGGGTTCCTAATATTTTTTTTGGATTTTAAAATTAATTAAAATTACCAAATGACCTCATCTCATTATTATGAATATCTCTCCTTCTCATAACACCTGTAAAACATAGAAAACACACAAGAATAGGGTATTATATGTAGTTTGTATAGTAGTCTCTAGATTGAAGTACATATGCAGAATCTACTTGTAGTCCTCAAAAACATAAAATATTTTTTAGGATAAAAATATGTCATCATATGTCCTTTTGAGGTCCATCTTTGAAAACTAGTCATTAGGGCTCTCCTAGGCAACCTAAAATTAGTTTGAACTCTTGGTGATGATTCATAAAGTTGGACGTATGAATCCTCCAACCAATTTCACAAAATTTAATTATTTTAGGGTGTATAACTTACCTTAGTATAAAATGGTCCCATGTAAATTTTCTTGACCATACCAATCAAATTAAACTGACCTCTCGAGTTGGTAGTGAGCATTCTAATAGGCCGAGCAAGAATTGCAGTCTGGAAGTGGTTTTTTGAGTTTATATTTGGTCTCACTTAATGGGGTCAGATAAACCTCTCTTTACATATTAAAATTGTTCTCTTTCCACCCTTTTTCTCAAAATCTCTTCAACATCTCATGTGACTAGGCCTAGGGTTTGTAGGCTAAGCTTCCTATCATACCCTAACTCAATGTTTTCATCCCTTTATTTATCTATTGGAGTATATGACATCTTATAATGTTTGTTCAAGTACCTCTATACCTCCTCAAGGTCTAAGTCTCAACTCAACTGATTGCATGGTTTCAATAGGGTAGTTGACTATGTGTTTGGACTATTTGACCCCTAAAGATCACACTCTCTCAAATGGTTTCGTGACTTCCATATCCTGAAGAATTCAATCTCTTCTCTACCCTTATAATTTTCAAACACATCACTCTTATTCGGTTTAGAGATAGTCTTTAGCTCTAAAATGAACCTATATGTGGTTGCCTACCTGTATATGTGGATTTTGAATGAGTCTATCAACTTATGTATTTGAAAAAGTCATTTTTAAAACATGAAACTTCTTTCAAAATCTTAGCATAGTTTAGATCTCCTTCAACACCTTTAATTATTCTACTTTTCTTAACATTCCCACTACTTCAAGACCACTTGAACTAATAGGTTGGATGTAGATGTTGTTTTTAGAGAGTTGACTACATATAAGACCTTTTAGGTCTAAAACCAATCTTAAATATTTTCTAATACTCTATATTGTTATGGAGATAGGTGAGACTTTATTCCAATCACTTAGATTCTACGTTTCTATCACTATTCACTATCTTAATACCAAACTCAACTGACTATTGACTATAGGTGCACCTTTGAGGGAGTTGACTATGTTGTCATATTATATTAGGCATTTTTACAATCACTTTAAATATTTTAAGTTCTATATCATGTTGTGATTAATATCGAGCCTTATCAATACCTTAAAAACTTAAGACCTCATCAACCTCTCTATTTCAAGGTCAAGACATGAACTCAACTGACTGCATGGTTTAAACAGGGTAGTTGACTATGTTTGGCCTTTCTCACTAGCCCCAAACCCTTTCATAGATTTGTATCATTTTTTATTGTGTCTTAATAATATTATCAATGTATTTAGGGTTCTGAGATACAATATTATCAACTTCATTATTTAATTCAAACTATACACTGACTGTAGGTGCTTATTTAAGGTAATTTGAACATATGGTTTTGAGGTTTCTTTTCTTCACTAAAACATGAAGAATTAAAGTGGAAAAATACTATTTAAGGGTATTTATTATTACATTACTATTGTCACTTATATTTTCACCCTTTTAGGATATGTCTCAGCTCTCCTCATCCAAGTGGCATAATTGAAACACCTCTAGGTTGTGGGTGAGCCTAAGAATGAGGTGAATTTCTAGATAGGGATAACTCCCTTGATCTACCACTTGCATACAACTACTACACCTAAAATTTGGGGGGGGGGGGGAATGAAGAGATAAAACTAAAATCAAACTATTTTAATGGAGTTGTTATACCAAATAATTTAATGACTTTCAACTAGTAGCATGTTACACATGAGAACAAAGCACTAACCAAACATACACTTTTCTAATTTGAACCTTCTCACATCAATGTTTCATTATGAGGTTATGGATGAATGTGAAAGGTTAGGAATACTATAAAAGAGGCCTTGAATGGCACTATTTAATATAATAACTCACTCAATCCTTGAGATTTCCTAGAACACTTCACATAACCTACAAGAAGAAGTTAAAAATAGATGAGAAAATGAGACAACATGATAAGGAATCCATAGTCTTCACTAAGAAAGATCCATCATCCAAGTAAACACATTATGAATAGTTTTTGAAGAGGTAAAAATCAGTATTATTATTGATCAAATGGTATGAAAATGAGTAGGGCTTCACCATACTCAGGTGGATCATAAGTTACAAAGGCCAAAATGGCTAATTCTTATAGAACTTGAGAGAGAGAGGAGAAGAGAGAAGTCAAATGGTCAAAATGACACTTGTCAAGATGATAAAAGGAGTTACTTGTGAATGAGAAGAGGATTTGGTATGAACCATGCAAGTTCAGGAAGCACAAGTGTCAGCCCAAGTCATTAAACTCTTGAAAAGTGGAATAAAATTCTCTTAACTAGCTTAGAAAACCTACCTTCATCATTAGACCTATTTTAACATCCCAAAGCTGACTAGGGATAGTTATAATTATTATAATTATATGGAAAGATTTCAGACATGCATCTCTATGCATTATTTTTAGTCTTGATCATCTTGCAACATCAATAAATGAGCTATCGCCATTTGAAGTCTAAAGAACTCTTCTTTCATGCACTCTACACACTTGGCCTCCAAAAAATCATCAATTTTATATGAAAATATGTGGGATAAAGTGAATTAAATGTGTAAATATCCTCCATGGCCTTATATGCATCAAGCACACCATAAAATCAGCTCACTTGAAGTTTTCCATGCTTCTCACTAGCTTGTCCACTATGTCAGTTTTGATTGGCTAAGATGAAGTAATTGGTTGAGGCACTTAGGAGATTTTTCAAAGCATTATATGTCCATATTGAGTTATTACAGGTCCTAATATTTCCCCCAAACTTGATTACATCTCTTGAAACCTCTTGTGTTCTACAAAACACACAAAATAGTTTAAAGTACCTTGATTTGTACCATGTTCATATAATTTCATACAGCTCAAAAGTATTGGGAGTATCCTAATTGAGTCTTATACAACCTCTAGTCATCCTTGAGAAAACCATGTCATTATTTTATCTTTCCATCTCCATTTCTCCAAACTAGTTACTCCAAGGGTTTAACAAGGGTTTAGGCCTATTTTACCCTCTTAATCTTAATTCATAAAGATGGGATGTTAAAAGTGTAAAAAAAATCCATATTAAGGTTGTTTAGGACCTCTTATAACTCCTAAAAACGTTTTTTTTTTTACCCCATGAAAATTATCAAGAGAGATATGAGCACTGAAAGTGCTTAATCGAGTTTGTTTCTTCAATTTCCATAGGCCTAAGGTTGCCTTGAGCCTAAAAGTGGCTTATTTTATTCTTCCCTTGCATATAAATAAATTTAACATGTCTAAAATAACCTTTAAAACATGTTTTGGTCCATTTTAATCCACTACTAGAGCTGGAAGTGACATTGGTTTTACATTTGGTCTTTAGGCCTAAACATGCCTAGTAGCCCTAACTAAACCTTAGAGCTCAAAATGAATTTTGATGGTTTTCCTTAGATCCCAATAGATTATAAAACTATGTTGTGTCAACATATACATTCTCAAATTCATTATAATTTTCACTCCATATTATAAAATAAAGTGGTTCTTCATTTGGCTTTAGGCAGAAATTGTGTTTGACAGGCCTGCTTGCATACTTGAGGGTTTAGAACATCCTATTGGGTATTATCCTTATAAAAATGGTTACTCATGTTGGTTTTAATGTGGTACATCTTCTCATACCTTCTCCAATGTCTCATTTTTCCCTTATCTCATCCCTTCCTCTACATTCCTCAAGGTGTTAGGTTTTGCTCATAAGGGAAGTACCCTCTGTCTGAGACAATACAGAGGGTACTTCCCCTATTTTTCCATAAAAATTGTCATTGTAAGAGGTTCACCAAGTCATGGATATGGTATATAAAAACATTGATCTCTTTTTTAGGTCATATGACCTACTAACTCTTCAAAAGTCCAAAAATGACTATATGGGAGGCAAACTATGTGCAGGCTTCCATTAAGGACTATGATATGTCTTGAGCCTTTTGCCTCCCCTATTTCCATGCCAATAGTGAACCATAGGGTTTCCATATTAATTTTAAAAGTCTTTATTATACCTACCAACCCTTTCTAAAACCTTTCAATTCATAACTCTTATCTGACTGGTCAAGATATTTTGATTGTGTTTCCTACCTTTCTTCCCCAACAGTGAGTCTTGTAGGTGTTCCTTGCATGAATTAGGCCTTGTGTATAGTGATTAGACCTTAATTGAAATTTTGAGGTTATTTATAATCTATTTAGGCCTATTTTTATCTTGTATAGACTCTAATCATCACTAAAACACCATATTCAACCTACTGTCTACCTACAATCACTTACATCTGACTATATGAAGACTTATAGGTCGCATTTTACTCTTGAAAACTATGATAATATGCCATGGAGACCTCTTATACCTTAATAAGAAATTTTATCTAAATGGGGGTCTATATGTGTGTAGGTCTATACATTTGAGCTCATATTATGGATTGTGAAACTCCATAATAGCTATAGGTGGTCTTTTTAGACCAAGATATGCCTGCAGGTGTTCATTAGAACCAAGAGATAGTATACATCCTCTTTCTTTGATCCTTTATATCATAAAAGTCAATTTCACTATTTGGCATCATTCCATCATAGTGGCGTAGTCTATTTTTTGCAAATTTTTGATGGAGAGGTCTCTTTGGGATTCAAAATTGTAGGTGATTACTACCTAGAAACAGTGGTAAAAGGTAAAATTTTGAGCCCTCCTATAAATAAAACTAAAGGGGTAAGCCATCTTCTTCCTTTTGGAAATTAAACCCCCATGTGAGAGATACAAGGTAAGCTTACTTGGGTACATAAATATTCCTTATAACCTTATTGTAATATCTCAACAAAAACCTCAGGTGCTCTATTTTGCACTTTCAGGGAAAAGAGCTCGAAATACTATAATTGAATATTTTAGCATACTTTGTAACTTCCCTTTGCTCATTTAACCTTGAAACTAGGTCTGACATTGTCATTTTAACATATTAAGACTCCAAATAAGTTCCATATTATTATCTAACTCATCACAATGGCTCTTTATCTCCCTATCAAGGCCACCTATAGGTGGGTATTTTGATGCATAGACACTCAAGATTAGTAAATTGGCAGAATACATAATTGATGACATTCAAAAGACTTTTGAGCTGTTTCCATGATTATATTTTGACTCCTTTCATGGAATATAACATTCATAATCTCAAAATATCCTCCTTAACATGATTATTTACATGAAGACATCACCTGTAAATGAGCATTATAAGTTGCATATGGGTAACAAAACATGAAATGTTTCATATACTCAAGAATTTTTCCCTCCATGTCAATTGATTTCTCCTCATGGTGTTTAAAATATTTATCAAGATTATTAAAAAATGAAAACAAAATTTCACACTTCCTTTTCAATGTTTAATCCTCCATGATAGCTCTTGGCTGACTATGTATGATCGTCATAGGGTAGATTGACTGTATTACATTCAATGACTATAATTTCATGGAGATTGATTTAGAAAATGAACCTAAGATGAAATGAGATAAAAATCACATTATAAACATGAAAATTAACTTATCACAACTCCATATGGACATTTTAAAATCATGTAAATCTTTAACATGGTGAAAAATTGCTTGTTGCATAGAAAAGTACTTCCTCTTGTAACCTAAGTTACTTTGCTCCTCAAAACATCATGAAACATGAAAATAAGCATGGAAATAATATTACTATGGATAAAATATCATTTTTAACTATTATTACCAACTAGATTATATGGAAATTCCCAAACCAAAGTAAAACCTATAGAGTGCACAAATTAGTAGGCAAACTAGATAGTCTAACTTTGTAGGAATGGTTCATAAAGCACAATACACCATTATATTACAAACAAAAATAATATTGAATCTCACTAAGTTTATAATACACCCCAAAAGTATTTTTTTCTTGAAACCTCTCATGTTGACCATACCAAGTACAAACCTAAAGATTGCTTTTGCTTGCCAAGTCTAGTGGAAGGAGAGATCAACATTTTATTAATTTTATTATATTATAATAAATATTATCAATAAAAAATTGTTTTTAATACCAAGTGACACTCTTGAAACTTCCCAAACTATATAAGTCCATAAAAGTCCTTACAACTTAAGAAAAATCCTCTTTTTCAAGAAAATTGCCCTTTTCCTGAGGAACCTACCATTGTTCAGTTAGGAATAGTTAAATAAGGCATAATTGGAAACATGTCACATTAAATAACCTTTTAAATCTTAAAATTTTATTAAGAGGCTATACAAGTCATTCAATGCTCTATTTAGACCCCTAAAATGACTCAAAAGGACATATTGACTAATAAGACTAATGACCAAAGTTAATTTGTCATTAAATGATATTAATTAACATATAATACACACTATTACATAATAATAAACCCAAAATAAACCTATAAATATCAATTTTTTTACCTATAGGGGTCCTAATTTGACCTGAAAAGTCAAAATTGGTCAACAAATTGGTGGGCCATAGGGGTAGTATACCTACTATACTAACTAGACTAGTAGATTTATCATTACATTGCACGTATGGAGTCATATAAAGTATGATACAAATAAAAATACCTTTTACCACTTGAAAACCATGCTTTGATCAAGACAAGACCACTTGATTACCTCAACCACACAAAACAAAGACACACATAACGAAAAGCAAACACACTGACCAGACATACATGTGCTCAAATCCCTTAGGAAAAAGAGGAAGAAAACAAATATATACAAATAAAAATTAATAATACCTCCCTTTTTAAGATCAAAATGTAATTTTCTTGCATCTTCTTCTTCATGAAATGAATCATGGTGCCAAGCATGTTGATCTTTAGATTGAACACTTGATAGATTAGACCTAATTCTTGGCACTTGACTTGATATTATCTCAAGTAAACCATATTAAAATATATCTCTAATTTAAAATTATTCATCTTGGCCTTGTACATATACCTCATATTTTTGCCCACTCTTCATCTCATGATCAACTTCTATCTTCTTTGTAGGCATGGTTTCAAGAGGAATTGTTTCTTGTTCCTTGGAAGATTGAGACCAATAAATATTGTTTTGACCTCCAAATGATGTTGTGGACTTTTTTCTTTCTCATTTATGGAATTTTTAAAATTGTCATCTTGCTTACCATCACTTGAAATAAGCTCTAAGGAAGTTGTAAACCCCTTGAGAGACTCAAACTGATTACAAATGTTTTCAAACTGCTACCACAAGTCCTCTTCTCTTTGATCATCATCATGAATGGGAAAAACAAGATAAGCTTATTCATCCTCTTCTTTAGAATCCAAATTTACTTCATCTAAGGTTTCTTCTTTACCATAAGGGACACATTATTCATCATCAACCAAACAAGAAGATTCAATATAAGGACTCACCTCTTCTTTATCACATAGGACCTCTTGAGGTCTCTCAAATTGTATCTCAGATATAATAATCTAAACTTGCTTCTCAAGGGCTGAAATATCTTCCATCTCCTTATTCTTTTTAGTGATGCCAAGACTGACTTATCCCAATGAGGCTACCAAGGAGTTATATTTTCTTCAAGAAAGAGTTATAAATTTTCCTCAACCAATTACTACTCTTTAGGTTCCCATACCACAAGTCCATCAAGGAAAAGGGTGATGGGTAAGGACAAGATGAACTAGTTGGTGGAGGTGGAATATAGGGCTCAAAATCAGATTGAGAATACATTGTAAGGGACTCTTTTGGGAGGTCTGGAGGAAGGGAAGGCAAACCATGGGCTAAGATAGCTTGTTTATCTTCCTTATAATTGAAAATAACTTCATTCACATCTGATTAAAATTGAGCACTCTCTTGAGGGAGGATAGATGGGATGTGTTTAGGCATAGGATCTTATTTTGGGTCTAAACATTCCATCACACCTTGATTTAGGAATTTTATCCTTGACTCCAACTCTTCAATTTGCTTGGATAGGTTCTCTTATAAAATTATCTCTTGAAGTTGATGGGAATCATAATGAGGATAAGGAATAAAAGAGGGATGATATGGATTACAAGGATTCTCTTGAGGAAGGGTGGGAGAGACTTGCAAAGGATCAAGCTCCTTCTCAACTTCACACTCTTTATCAAGAATTTTCTTATCTTTATTTCCCCATGACTCCATTATCTTATTCTAGCTTAGTATTTTAATATTATGAGTCTAATTTTTAGGTGGTGATACAACATTAAGAGTGGATTAATTATTCAATAAACTTGGGATCTCCTTAGGCTTGGATTCTCAACCTTGTCTCCAACTCAGAATCTCATATCTAGAAGTCTTCTCTTGAGGTGTGGATGGGATGGGAGAGGAAAATAAGGTATTAAATTCCAATTATTTTGATAGTAAGATATATTTATTCATTTTCATATTAGATATCTAAATATACCTATCAAGGTTTGATTTAAAAACAAGGTTCCTCTTTTCAACTCTCTCTTCCAATTGATTGGGAAAAGGATGACTTTGAAAAGCTTGACTAGGTTCATGAGTAGGAATCATGTAGGATGGATAGAAATCTTGGGGAAGTTAATATGAGGGATGATAGGTTTGGTAAGGTTGTTCCTCATAAAATCTTAGCTTATCTTATAAGGATGCAATCAAGCCACTCACATCTAGCATCTCACTTATGAGCCTTTGTCAATTTTCTCTCTCAATAGGTGCCCAATCTCTCTTGAATAGTTATAATGCATATCTTACCTTATGTATGAAATTACTATGAATATATTGACCAAGTTCCCTTGGTGTATCAATATCTATCATGTACCTCTCATATCCTAAAAGAGTTTTCTTGAAGGTTGAAATGGATTGAGTTAAGAAGTGTCTAGGTTGACTAGGTGAAGTAAGACATTGAGGACATAGGCTATAGGACTGATACAACTCATTACAAGGCTAGTTATAGTGTTTATAAGGATAATGAAAATACTGGTAAGAATCACGCCAAGGATGATAGGGAGTGCCATAAGCTAGATATGTCTCACCAACTTATGTAAAATAGTATTCAACAATAAAATTAGCCATGAAATTTCATTGAAAGCAAGAACACAAAGAAAAATGTTACCAACAATATTCAATGGAAAACCTAGGTTGTTTGACCAACTGATATAAATTTAGAGTCACCATTGATGCTTGGATAGATGCCTCCAATGGTTGGTTGTTGAAAGATAACATAAAAAAGATTTCAACTCCTTGGAATAAGAGTCCCACCAATCATGACAAAAATTATTGTCACTTGTATTTTCACCCTTTTAGGAGATGTATTATCTCTCATCATCCAAGTGGCATACTTTAAACACCTCTAGGCCATGGGTGAGCCTAAGAATGAGGTGAATCCCCAGATAGGGCTAGCTCCCTTGATGTACCACTTGTATACCACTATTACACCTAAACTTTGGGGCAGGAGGAAGAGAGAAAAATAAAATAAAACTATTCTAGTGGAGGTGATACGCCAAATAATTTGATGACTTTAGACCAGTATCATGTTACACATAACAAAGGACTAATCAAACATACACTTTTCCAATTTGAACCTTCTCACATCAATGTTTCATTACGAGGTTATGGATGAATGTGCAAGCCTACGAGGACTAGAAAAGAGGCCTTGAATGTCACTAGTGCATAAAATAACTCAATCAATCCTTGAAATTTCCTATAACACTTCACACTACCTACAAGAAGAAGAAGTTGTTAATAGGTGAGAAAATGAGACAACATGCTAAGGAATCCATAGTCTTTACTAAACAATATCCATCATCCAAGAAAACACACTATTAAAATTTATATAAGAGGTAAAAATTATTATTCTTATTGATTAAATGGTATGAAAATGAGTAGGGATTTTCCATACTCAGGTGCAACATAAGTTACAAATGCTAAAATGGCTAGTTCTTATATAACTTGAGAGAGAGAGGAGAAGAGAGAAGTCTAAGGGTCATAAGGAAACTTATAAATATAATAATAGGATTTAAGTGTGAATTATAAGATTATTTGGGTTTAACCATGAAATTTAAATAATCACAAGTGTCACACTAAGTCATGAAACTCTTGAAAAGTGGCATAAAATTCCTTTAACTAGCTCAGAAAAATTACCTTCATGATTTGCCCTGTTTGAGCTTCCCAAAACTAACTAGGGATATTTATGATGATTATAATGAGAGTGAAGGATTTCATACATGCCTATTCATGCATTGGTTTTAGTCTTATTCATTTTTCATGATCAATAAATGAGTTATCACCATCTTTAGTCTACAAAACTCTTCTTTCATGCACCCTACACACTTGGCCTCCAAAACAACATCAATTTTCCATAAAAATATTTATAATGGATTTAATGACATGTTTGAATACCCTTCATGGACTTAGATGTGCCAGGCACACCTTAAAATTAGCTTACTTGAAGTTTTTCACCCTTTTCACTAGTCTGCCCACTATGCTAGTCTTGACTAGCTAAGATGAAGAAGTCAGTTGAGGAACTTAGGAGTTTTTTAAAATCAATATGTGGCCATATTTAGTTTTTAAAATTCATAATATTTCCACAAAACTTTATTTCATCTCTTGAAACCTCTTATAGCCTGTAAAACACATAAAATAGTCAAAAGTACCATATTTTGTACCCTATCCATACATTTCCATTTAGCTAAAAAGTATGGGGAGTATATTGACTAATTATTATACAACTTATAATAATAATCCTAAGAAAACTATGTCATTAGAGTAGCTTTCCATCTCCATTTCTCCAAACTATTCACTCCAAGGGTTTAGCAAGGTTTTAGGTTTGATTTACCCTCTTAAGATTTATTCATAAATATGGGACATTAAACTTGAAAAAAATACATAATAATTTTGTTTAGTACCTCTTATAACTACTCTAAAATTCTTTGTCCCCCATGTAAAACATCAAGAGAGATATGAGCACTCAAAGTACTTATTCAATTTTATTTCTTCCATTTGCACAGGCCTAAGGTTATCTTGAGCCTAAAAGTGGATTATTTTGTGATTAAACTACATATAAATATATTTAAAATGTATGAAATGACCTAAAATACATGTCTTAATCCATTGTAATTCACTCCTAGATCTGGAAGTGACATTGGTTTTACATTTGGTCTTTATGCCTAAACATGCCTAGCAGGCCTGACTACACCTTAAAGCTCAAAATGAATTTTTATGGTTCTCATTTTATCCTAATATATTATACACATATATTTTTACCCCATATACATTATATAATTCATTATAATTTTCACTTTTTACTAAAAATGAAAGGGGTTCTCCATTTGGCTTTAGGCTTAAACTATGTTTGACAAGCCTTCTTACATACTTAAGTGTTTACAACATCCTATTGGGTATCATACTTTTCATAAGGGTTATTAATGTTGGTTTTAATGTTTTAAATATTCTCATACGTTCTAAAATGTATCATTTTCCCCTTATCTCATCCCTTATTCTACATTCCTCAAGGTTGCATGTTTTGATCACAAGGGAAGTACCCTCTATCTGAGACAAAATAGAGGGTACTTCCGCTATTTTTCCAATAAAATTTGTCATTTTAAGAGATTATCCAAGTAATGGAGATTATTTTTTCAAAAATTTATCTCTTTTTTAGGTCATATGACCTAATAACTCTTCAAAAGTCTAAAACTAACTGTATGGGAGGCAAACTATGTGCATGATTCTATTAAGGACTATGATATTTATTGAGCCTTTCACCTCCCATATTTACATAAAATTATTGAACCATAGGTTATCCATATTAATTTTTTAAGTGTGTATTATACATACCAACCCTTGATAAAACCTTTCAATTCATAACCCATGTCTAACTGGTTAAGATATTTTAACTGTGTTTCCTGCCTTTCTTCCCCAATAGTGAGTCTTTAGGTGTTGTTTGGGATTTAGGTATAATAATTAGACCTTAATTTAATATTTTAGGTAATTTATCATCTTTTTTGGCCTGTGTTTATCTTTTACAGTCTCAAATCATCACTTAGACACCATATTCAACCTAATGTCTACCTATAGTCCTCTAGAACTAACTGTACGAAGTCCTGTAGGTGGCCTTTTAATTGAAATCTATCTTAAATATTCCATGGATACCTATGAGATCTTAGGAAGAAATTTTATCTAAATATGGGTCTATATGTGTGTAGGTTTGTACATTTGAGCTCATCTTATGGTTTATGCAACTCCATAACCAACCATAAGTGGTCTTTTTAGACAAAGATATGCCTATAGGTGTTCATGAGAACCCAAAGCCATTATACATCCTCTTTCTTTGATCCTTTAGATAATAAAATTCAATTTCACTATTTGTCATCATTCCATCATAGTTTCCTAGTCTAATTTTTTCAATTTTTGGATGTAGAGGTCTCTTTGGGATTCAAAATTGTATGTGATTACTACTTGAAAATAGTGGTAAAATGTACAAGTTTGTTCCCTCCTATAAAAAAAACTAAAGGACTAAGCCATCTTCTTCCTTTTTAAAATTTAATCCCCATGTGAGAGATATAAGGTATGCTCACTTGGGTGCATCAAGAGTCCTTGTCACCTTGTTATAATATCTCAACAAAAACCTCAGGTGCTCTATTTTACACTTATAGTGAAAAGAGCCCTGAATACTATAATTGAAACTTTTAGCATAGTTTTCAACTTCCATTTGCTCATTTAACCTTGAAACTATGTCTACCATGGTCATTTTAACATATTAAAACTCCAAATAAGTTCCATATTATGATATAACTCATCATAATGTCTCTTTAACTCCCTATCAAGGCCACCTATATGTGGGTATTTTGATGCACAGACAATGAGGATTAGTAAATTAGCTGAATACATAATTTGTGAGATTAAAAAGACTTTTTAGATTGTTTCACAATTATAATTTGACTCCTTTCATGTACTATAACATTTATAATCTCAAAATATCTTCCTTAACATGATTAGTTCCATGAAGACACCACCTATAAATGAGCATTCTAAGTTGCATATGGGAAGCAAAACATGAAATGTTTCATATACTCAAGAATTTTTCCCTCCATGTCAATTGATTTATCCTCATGGTGTTTAAATGAGACATAAATATTCTTCAAAAATAAAAACAAACTTTCACACTTCCTTTTAAATGTTTAATCCTCCATGATAGCTCTTGGTTGACTGTGTGTGATAGTCATAAGGCAGACTGACTATATTACATTTAATGACTATACTTTTAATGCGATTGATTTATTTAATGAACCTAAGATGATATGAGAAAAAAATAAAATCGGAAACATGACAATGAACTTATCACAACTCCCTATAAACATTGTCAAATCATGAAAATCTTGAACATGGTGAAAAATTCCCTGTTGCATAGAAAAGTGCTTCCTCTTGCAACCTAAACTACTTTCCTCATAAAAAAATCATGAAACATGAAAATAGGAATGGATAAAATATAATTAGGGATTAAATATCATCTAAAACCAATATTACCAACTACATTCTATGAAAATTCTCAAACCAATAGGGTGCATAGATGAGTAGGCAAACTAGATAGTCTAACTTCTTAGGAATGGTTTGTAAAGCACAATACACCATTCTATTACAAAAAAACATCAAATGGAATATGAATAAGTTTATAATACACCCCCAAGAACATTTTTATTGAAACATCTCATGCTGACCATATGAAGTACAAACCTAAAGATTGTTTTTGCTTGCCAAGCCTAGTGGAAGGAGAGATAAGCAGTTTTATTCATTATTTTCAGCTTTTAATTAGAATTATCACTATAATAAGTGTTTGGAATACCAATGGAAAATCATAAAATGTTCCCAATTATATAAGTTTGTACAACTCAAGAAAACTACCCCTTTTCTAAAGAGCCTACCACTTTTAAGTTAAGAATGGTTCAATAAGGCATAATGGGACACATGGCACCTGGCATAACTTTTTGAAACATTCCCATTTCCATAGGAATTAATATAAGTAATTAAATTCTCTATTTAGACCCATAAAATGACTCAAAAGGATATATTAGCAAATAAGACTAATGACCAAGGCTAATGTATCATTAAATGACATCATTTAACATATAATATACCTTATGACATAATACTAAATAGACCAAAACACATAATGAGACCTACCTTAATATTTAAAAATTTACCTTAATAAATGATAGTAAGGTATTTTATAATCAATTTGGACCTTATAAATTACCTAAGGTTCAATTTATTACCTATAGTTATCC
The DNA here is from genome assembly GCA_037957365.1 of Torreya grandis. NCBI lineage: Eukaryota > Viridiplantae > Streptophyta > Pinopsida > Cupressales > Taxaceae > Torreya > Torreya grandis. Next base: position 1,409,257 of record JARHVA010001011.1, on the reverse strand, counting down.
TATTTTGACCTAGGGATCAATTTGGATAAAAAAGCGGTGACTCATAAGGGTAGCATGTCTGCTATGTTGACTAGAGTAGTAGTTATGTCCTTCCATTTGGCTATGGAGTCAATTACACTATAAAACAAAAATATCAAACTTTAACACTTGACCAAAAAAACAACCTGATTACCTCAACAACACACAAAATAAAAGAAAGGAAGACACAAATTGGTTAACAAGCACTTATGGAACACAACAAGAACTTAATCAAACTAGACTTTATACAAACTAACCTACAATAATTTTTTCCTCCTGAATCAATATTGAAAGTTTCACCATCCTTTTCTCCATGATATGAATGAGTGCATGAAAGAATTTTCCTTTTGAGATGGTTTTAAATTCCTTAACTCTTTCATGCTTTCTACTCTCTTTGGAATGATCTTAAATACAATGAAAGCATCTACAAATATATCATATATGAAGGTGAATTCTTATTGTGAATAAACCATCTTCTCATGAACTTTATTAATGTTTTGCTTGTCTCAGTCATGATCACTTCTTAACTTATAGGGGAAGCCTCTGTCTTGGTTTTTTGGAGATTGTCATGTTGTCCTTCAAGAAGCCAAGCATTTTCAATAATGTATTCAACTTGAAAAATAGGAAAAGTAGGCTTTTAAAAGGCCTCAAATTCTCCACAAATCTCATTGAATCATTGACATAAGTCATCTTGTTCTATGGAAGTAGCAGCAGCTCCATATTCTAATGTATTTTTAGATTCAACCTCTTGATCATTCTCATGAATGTAAACCAACTCAGTTGATGTGATGTCCTTTTCAAGCACCTCTTCTCTCATGTCTTGATCAATCTCTTTGTGAATAGCTACAAAATGATCTATATCTTTTCTTTCTTCACTCAAGAAGGTTGAATTATGATTATTTTCACCAAAGGGAGTCCCTATGATTAAATTTTCATCATAGACACTTGAGTCATCTTCTTCATTAGATACAATTTGAGTTTGTTCTTCTTCACTATCTCCCCTAGGATGGGTCCTCCTTCAAGAAGGGATGAGGTAGGGGTGGTGAACACCTTGATGGGTTGGAAAGGGAGTATGAGGTGTGGTGGATGGATCATGAATGGGAATGGGGATGGAAGGAGTACTATTGAAATTTGGGGATTAGTAAATGGAAGATTCCTGAAGGAATTCTTGGAGAGAGAGAGAAGGTTCATATTTTCTATAAGTTCATTCTCTTCATCAACCATCTAACCTTCCTCATAGTCTTCTTGAAATTCCTTAATAGATGCAACTTTATCTTCCACCTTCTCAACCAAGGCCTCTTTTTTATGTTAAAAATAATCTTGGATAGACCTCCAAGATGGATAAATTATAGGTTCTTTAGGAGAGGGAAATGAGGCTTGAAAAAACACAAGGTTTTCTCTCTTAACATCAACTTCTTGTTCCTTACTCTCTTCATCAATATTTCCCCAAGACTTCACTACTTGGTTTCAAGTTAGATTTTTGAAACTATTATGTCTTTTGCAGGTTAGATTGTCTCTTCTTGATGATAGTGAATGATTTCATGAGGATAAGGGGACAAACAAAATTGATATGTAACACAAGAAGACTCTTAAGGGGAAATAGGTATAACTTGAGGAAGACTGCCTCCAAGAAGCTTCCTCCTAAGATCTTGGAATTTTTATTCTAGAGTTTTAATCACATATTCTTATTTTTAATAGGCTTCTTCATAAGGTTATTCAATAATATCATAGTCATATAGAGAAGGAATAGGTTGATCATAGGGATGTCATGGCTCATAGGGTTGATAACAACCTTGATAGGGATATTAAAGGACATAATATGGACTGTAACAAGGTTGGTATGTAGGTGTATAGTAGGAAATATCATTATATCCATCTATACAAAATTCATTAGTAAAATGAAACACAATATTTCTAGAAAATTCTCTTATAATAAGTACCTAGGTAGCTTATAACCAGTTGATTGCATTTGGAGTCACCATTGGTGTTTTCTTGAACACTTCCAAAAAGATGATAGGTAGAAGAACACATCAAAACTCCTTCCACTCTTTTAGACCTTAGATCCCATAAAGCATGGAAAAAAATTTATATCCAAAATTTTCACCCTTGGATAAGGTTGTTCAAACCTCTCCAAATTTGGATAAACATGGGATTACCTCTAGACTTATGGGTTGTCTATAACATGAGTAAACCTCTAAATTGAAGGGATAGCTCCACTTGATGAATAAAATAGGCTCACTTCCACTACTCTATCACTTAATTGCTTGGAAAAGGGAAGGAATAACATGAAATAAACCTAACTATAGTGGTGATACACCAAATTTTATTGACCACTACCACACATTACAATACACTAAGACCCACAAGATTACATGAACATACACATATCATAAGATGAACCTATTGAATCAATGATTTATAGAAGGGAAAGCCATTGTAAGGATAGGAGGGAAGAATAATTCCACTTCAAAACACACAAGATACTTTGGATGTACCAACTATAACGTACAATAGAGAAAACAACCACATGAGGCAAGATAAATAAGACACAAACAAAGTGATATACATCTACACTTGATAAGATCAACCATTTAGAGATTTATCACTACATTTATTCATATAATGAGGTAACATAAGATATTTTATTGATCATAGGTATAAAAAATGATCATTTCTTTGTCATACCCAAGTGGAGGATACATTTCTAATCCAAAGTGGCTCAATATATAGCACAAGTGTGAGAGAAGTGTGTAAGAGAGAGAAGGTAGAAAACTATCATGTGAGTTTTAAAAAAATAGGATTTAAATAAAATTTATAACAAACTTACAAATCCATGTGTATCTCCTCTTTAGATGCTTCAATTCTCCAAGTGGTGTGGGAGGTTGAAATGCATGTTTGACACTTTGACTAACTTCTTGAAACTCTCCTTCTTCTTGACATGTTTAAGGACAAGTGACCTTATTTGTGATTAGATCAGTTTATCCTAAATTATTTATTTATATTTACACCTTTCAACTAACCCCAATAGGCTATCTTTGACACATCACCCCATTACCTTGCAAACTATCTAGAGGACTCTTCATCTCCTTAGGCCTATTTTGCACACAAGGGTCAAAACATGGTTTTGGTTACTCTAGCTCACCCAAACTTCATGAATGGACTATTTACATCATATTGGAACTTAAATTATTCATTTTGGGGCCTCAAAATATCCCCAACAAGTTGTTCTCTACCAAAAATGTTAATTAGGCCTCATTCCTTATAGATTTTTTTTCTATTTTTCTCCTTGTGTGGAAGTTGTATGGATTATCTTGAAAAAATAAACTCATATTATAGTTCCCTCTATCATCTTATAGTTTGATGTCAAATTTAATGAGCTGAATCTAAGTAGACATCTTTTTATGCTTATCTCATCTGTCAATTAGGCCTAATTAGGCCTTTAGGCCTAGAAAGTGGATTTTGGATCTAAACTCCTACTACACTTATGACACATCTATGAAGTGTGTGATTCAATTTACCCATGATAAAAATAATATCCATGTCATTTTTTGGCTTCTATAACATTGTGTTTATAGCCAAACCATGAAATGGCCAAAAATAAGCCCTTCAACAACCTTGTTTATACTACCTTACAAAATGGAGTTTGTTTGGTCACTTCCAAAGTTTATTGAGATTTTTTTAGATTTTAATAGTTAATAAAAGTCCCAAATTACCTCATTACATGATTATGAGTCTCTCCTCTTCTTATAACACCTATAAACATAAAAAACATGCAAAAATAAGATATTTTGGGTAGTTCGTATAGTAGTCTATACAATTTAAGTACATATGCAGAACCTAAATGGAGTCCTCAATAACATATAATAGGTTTAAGGACCAGACTATGTCATCAAATGTGATTTTGAGGTCCATCTTTGCAAATTAGTCATTATGGCTCTCCTAGGTAGCTTGAAAGTACTTTAAACTCTTAGTGATGATTCATAAAGTTTGAGGTATGGATCCTCCAAAAAAATTAATATAATTTAATTAAATTAGGGTGGTTAAATTACAATAGGAGCATAAGGTCCCATACAAATTCTCTTGACTGTACCAAGCAAAGTAAATCGACCTCTCAAGTTGGCAATGAGTATTTTAGGAGACTGAGCAAGAATTGTAGTCTATAAGTGGTTGTCTAAGATTTTTTTTGGTCTCAAATGACCTTAATGGGGTATACAAAACCTCTCATGATATATTATAATTATTATCTTACCACCTTCCTTTTAAAACCCTCTTCAACATCTTATGTGACTAAGCCTAGGGTTTGTAGGCCAAGCTACCTATCATACCCTAACTCACTATTTCCATCCCTTTATTTATTTATTGGAGTCTACGACATCCTATAATGTTTGTTCAAGACCATATATATATCAAGTTCCAAGTCTCAACTCAACTAAATGCATGGTTTGAATAGGGTAGCTAACTATGTGCTTGGACTATTTGCCTATTGGTCACTCTCTCCCAAATGGATTGGTGACTTCAATATCTTGAGGACGTCAATCTCTTCTCTTCCATTTCAATTTTTAAACAAATAACTTCTCTCATGTTTATAGATAGTCTTTAGCTCCCAAATGAACCTACATGTGACTACCTACCTGTACATGTGGATTTTAAATGAGTCTATCAACTTAGGTATTTGAAAAAGTCCTTTTTAAAACATAAAATTCTTTAAAACTCTTAGAATAATTTATAACTGATTCAACACCTTGAAATCTTATGCTTTTATTAGCATTACCACTATTTCAAGACCACTTCAACTACTAGGATGGATGTAGATGGTGTTTTTTGAGAGTTGATTGCATATAAGACCTTTTAGGTATAAAACCAGTCTTCAAAATTTCTTGGATATATTTGAGACTCTATTCAAATCACTTAGAATCTATGTTTCTATCATTGTTCAGTGTCTTAAAAATAAACTCAATTGATTATTAATTGCAAGTGCACATTTAAGGGAGTTGAGTATGTTATCATCTTAAATTAGGCCTTTCTACAATCACTTTCAATCTTTCCAGTGATCTATCATGTTGTGACTAATATCATTAGATCATTCTCAATACATAGGAAACTCAATACCTAATCAACCTCTCTATTTGAAGGTTAAGACACCAACTCAACTGACTACATGGTTTGAACAAGGTAACTAATTATGTTTGGCCTTTCTCACTAGATCCAAACCATTTAATATATCTATGTAATGTTGTATTATATCTTAATAATCTTATTGATGTCTTTAAGGTTATTAGATCCATCATTACCAACTTCATTGTTTAAGGCAAATCCTACACTGACTGTAGGTGCCTGTTTAATCTAATTTGAGCATATGGTTTGAGGTTATATTTATTCACTATAATATGAAGACTTAAAGTGGATAAATCCTATTGAGGGTTATTTACTATTTCATTAATAAATACATATATTATTTGAGGTATCTTTAAACCCCTTATCTCTTCTTACCTCACTGTTTACATACACAAAATCTATAGGTGACTGTCAATGAAAATCTGACTATTTATGTTTGAGTTAGGTCTATCTCTAACTAAGTCATTGGTGCCTTATGATGACATAACCATAATCAAGAGATAATCTCATTATATAAACAAATTCATGACATCTTAGAAGAATCTTTCAACCTCTACTACTTTCACTTCTACCTATAGGTGACTGTCAAGAATCTTGTGTGGTTGGAACATTGAAAGGTGCACGTATGACAGTTGGGATTAAAGATCATTTTCTCAAAACTAATAATAATATCAAACATGAAAATTCAATTTCAAGTTATCTAAAATACATACTCAAAAAATTCCAATCACCTCTATTATGCAAACACCAGAAACACATAGTCCACAAAAGTGAATGGAGAAGTGACCATTCTTGAAACTTGTACAAAATTTTTAATTTATCAAAGGAAATAAATTATTTTTTATAAGATTATAATACTATGGAAAACCATTAAATTTCACTTGACCACCTAGAAAACTCAGAAATACAAAAACATGACTAGTCACTTGCAAATAATGCATAATAGAGAAATTACTTGTCAAAAAGACTTCCACATGTGACACCATGAGGAATGAATGTTTTTAAGGCATATAAAGACACCTTATAAATCAATCCAATCAATTTAAATAATCCATGAATTCATATTTTATTTTGGATTTGCTCCAAACTTAGCCTATGGGGATTTGAGTTCTCAAAAAGTAGTTTGGGATCTTAGTGATTGTTCATAAATCTTAGAGAAAAAATATAATGACCAATTCCAAAAAATTTAATCTCATATGGGTCCCAAAGTTTTTCCAAAATATTATCTCCAAACTATATCTTTATATATTAAACCATCTACTTGAAGTTGCCCTTCACTTGCATGTGAAGGGAACAATTAGAGAGAGAAGGATATGCCTGCAAATGTTGAATTACAAACTTATTCCACTAATTTCTAATGACATATAAAATTAAATGACACTGTTCAACTATTTTCACTTTCCCATGTCTTCCAAAAGTTTATACACTTCTCTAGCTCTTCAAGGTGGCATTGAATTTCAAGAATCTGATTTGTTTTCATATTCATATATTAGGTTTGATAGTTGTTTAACTAATTCCAAATATTTATAAAAAATTTTGTATGAATTTTACCTTTAGGATACTTATACACACATTAGACTTATCCAAAAAAACACTTTTTCATGTATTTTATCCCCTTCAAGCTAGCAAATGAACTTCAAACTTTTCAAAACTTCATGAAACATTGTGAAAAGGTGTTTGAAATATGAAATGAATTTTACCAAACCGTAATCACCTATGAAACATTTTTCAAGGCACCACAAATGACCCTCCCTTTTTTACTTAAGAGACCTAAATAGACCAAAACACATAAAAGAGGCTTACTTTAATATTTCCAAATTTACCTTAAAATATTATAATAAGGTATTTTACACTCAAATAGGACCTCCTAAATCACCTAAGGTTAAATTTTTACCTTTATGGATCCCATTTTAACCTAAGGATTTAAAATTAGATAACAGTAACATAAAGTACCTTTAATTTTAAAGTTATTTGGGATTTCTCATTTCCTACTAGACACATGTCTTGTAGGGGTCCTTTACTCATCTCTACCATATTCTATGATGTGTTTTAGATTTTCATAGTGCATATATGGTCAAAATTCCTATTATCAATCAAATTTTCACCCTTTGAAAGGTAGTTCAATCCTTAAAATTTTGTTGTAACATGGAAACACCTCAATGTTGTGGGTACAATATTGGAGAGGTGAATCTATAGGTTAAGGGGATATCTCCCCTTGATGAATTACTTAGGCTTAAACACTAATCTACCAATTGATAGAAAAAGGGAGAGAAACCTATTATAATGGGGGTGATGAACCAAATATGATTTTACCACTACCAACTAGCTATAAAGGCACTTAAAATATGAGACTAACCTACAACAAACACTTCTCCAAATCTACCTATACATCAATAATTCTCATGAAGGTTATGAAGAATGCTTAGGCTAAGAGGACTAGTCAAGAGGTCATGAAATGACACTAATGAGAAGACAACTCAATCAACCTTTAAGAATCCATTTGGAGACTTCAAGAGACCTGTAAAAAGGATTCCAAACTAAATATGAATGCAAGAAATGACAAATATGCCAAGGAAGCAAGACTATCACTTAGTAAGATCAACTAAACAAGCATACACATTGAACCAGTCAAAGGAATAGGTTAACCAAAACTTTATCATTCATCAAAGGCTTTCAAATGGTTAGGGATTCGCCATACCTAGGTGGAGGATCCAAATTTACCCTATCAAGGCTCATTATATATATATATATATATATATATATATATATATATATATATATATATATATAAAGAGAGAGAGAGAGAGAGAGAGAGAGAGAGAGGTGTCAAATATATTATGAAACTATCTCAAAAGGTACCTAAGGAAATATTTCTCTCCTTTGAATATGTTCCATCATCCAAGTGACATTAGAGTTAGCTTGATACATTACACAACTCCTCAAAATTACCCTTATTTAAATATGAGAAGTGAAAAATGGAAAATTTCATCATCAATTGACCATGATCCAATTTCATACATCTCATTTAACACCTATCATGCATTTATAAACTCCTTTTCTCTAACATTTTAGTGGAAATCATCATATATATGCTTAGGTGTCTTTAAACCCCTTCATCTCCCACACCTAGCCTTGTCCAAGTGGCTGAAAACTTGAGTTCATATTCTTAAAGGAATATTATGTCCATAACATGAATTTAGATACCTTATCATATCTAAATCAATCCATTTTAGTTCATGGAAAAACTCTCAATATTCTATTTTGCTCCTCAAGCTCTCATTAGGCCTATTATCCTTATAACCATAAAATAATGTAAACCTCCTTGTATATAATAATGTATAAATGATCCTTACAAAATAAGGACATATTTAAGGACCCAGTATGTATTTATAACTTCATACCATGTTTAAGATATTGAGAGTTAGTGGAAGTGTCTTTTTTCTACCTTTCTCTCTCCTTAATTAGGCCTCAATTAGACCTCCTTGCCTAAAACCTTGATTTTCTTATCCATATCTCTCCCACACATGTGAAACCACCTAAAATAATGTGATTAAATTTATATATCATTTCAAAAACCTCCATTACAATTTTGAGGCCCTGAGACCTTGTGTAAGTGTGAGAACCATGAAATGGTCTTGAAAACTAGTCTCATTTTGAGCTTGTTGGAGATTGCCTTGAAAAATCAAGTTTGTTTTATCACTTATAGGGTGTCATGTACATATTTTTAGGATTTAATATATTTAATACATCTCAAATGACTTATCCCAATATTTTTCAAGTTTTAAACATATCTAAAACCCTATAAAACACCAAAAATCCTTTCAAAATAGGGTATTTAATACAATCCGTAAAGTTGAAGGTATAGATGAAGTAAACCTTGAGAATATATTTAGATTATATAATAATATCAAGGAGTTTATAGGATCCAACCAAGTCATATCATGTTATTTTGAGACCAATCTTCCACATCAGGTCTTTCCTACAGTTTTAGGAGAGTTTAAACTTGTTTTGGTTCCTAATGATTATTTATAAACTCTAGCCCATTATTCCTTGAACCAATGCCAAAAATTTAAATTTTAATACCCCCATAAACTATCCATAGGTGATAAATCTCCCATGCATCCTATGCATACATTACTGAGTGTAATAAATTGACTCTCAGTCTACAAACATGCCATTAGAGAGGAGGCTGCATTTTTAGTCTTTGTTCATGAAGGTGATGGGTTTAATCCAAAAACCAATACCATAATATTTTAGTTTAGAGACATAATTACCTCCTATAAATTTCATTTATCACCATGCATATTTTTATGATCATACCAAGTGAGTGAAATTCTAGTTTTAGATTGTAGTCCTACCTTGAGGGAAGATTGAGTTGGTATCAAAGGTAAACTTATAATTTTATTGCCTTCTCCTAACTTTGGATAGTCTTATATTACTTTTGGAAACATTTTACACTCATAAGTGTACTAAAATTCTAGTTTCACCTTCACCAAACTTCCTTTCTCATGACTACACTTATGGCCTGATTGTGTAGTGGTAGGCTCTTTTCAGGATTAGATAGGGTTTATTATCATTTATTCCTTTATTATTGGATATAAGGACTATATGGAGGTTGTAACAACATCATATAATTATTTTAATTACTTTATCCTTCATACAAACCTCCCATATTCATTTGAGACAAGTAACCTTCATTTTTCAAGGTAGATAGGCCTATAGTTCACATTAACTATGTGGGCAAGGTTGGGATGGACTTGTTCTAAGCATATTTTAATTGACCTATATTTAGGTCCATTGAGTTATTTTACTCAAATTTTCCTATTACTTAGTCATGATTTCAGCCAAACTTCCCTCTCACTAACTATGTGTAACATTCTCTTCTCAAGCTTTGAACATATCCTATAGGTGAAGATGAATTAGGTATATGGGTTTGGATAATTTTATTTGGTCATATTTATCTACACCTTCTCCCTCTTAATTTTGACTTACAATTTACTACTATAATTTCTATATTATCTCACCTAAAACTCAAATCCACCACTACATTCTTTTCAAGTTTATGACCAACCTCTTTACCTTGTAACCTGTTCAAGATTGCCTTCTCAAATTATGGTTGTAGGTGGTCATTAGAGAAAGTTTGACATGATATTAAGAATTGGTCTTTCTCCACTCCATTATTGACACTTTGAAATAATTAAAACCTCATTAAAATCATAATTACCATATCTCACAAGTTTCATTGGCTCCTTCATAGTGTTTTCAACTTTTGTGTTCTTGTCCTCATGTACAGACCAATATATGAGTGTCTAAAGCTTGTAGACTTAGTCATATTACCTTGCAATGACTTTAAACACACTTAAGTTATTAATTGGAATATACATTACCATTTCATGCTTGAAATACTATTATTATTACACATTCTCCCTTTTATAAATAAATATCTTTTATTCAAAATGAGGACCTACAAGTTTACTACCTACATGTTTGCCTTTCGCTTATATAGACAGCTAAAAAAAGCTCCCTTGAGTCATAGACACCTTTATTATTGTATAAAATATTGTATCATAATCTATCATATACTTTAACCATTATATACCTTCTCACTAAGCATTATGATATCCTAAACTTGTCCATTTAGACTATACATGCCTCTGTATACATTCATCTTGTATGCAAAGTTCGTGCATAGAGGTTAGGGTCTATTATTTCATGATTTTGGTCATGGAAGGGGAGTATATAAAATTTAAATTAATGTTTTAAATTTATTACCATATATTATCCATTTATTTAATATATTCAACATGGTACTTAGACCCCATGAATGTTCAGTCATAGGTTTGCAAACCTGTGAATGACTGAAACACCTTATAACCTTATTTGAGAATATAATTTGATCTCTATTATCATTATATTGTAATTAATACCTTATAAATAGTAATATATCATTATAAATTGGTATTTTATTTCAATTTGGGCCAACATTGGTGGCCAAGCCTGTAGAGAGCCATTGATGAATACTATCATGCTTCTTAGCGTAAGAAATATGGCATTTCTTAAAAAACTATCAACAAGGAACCATATTCAAAGAGATAATATATGAATCATCAGATAATTAAGGGGATTTATATGAAAATTTAAGTTATTTAAACCTATTAAAGTGATAAACACTTCAAACTAATCAAAACACCTGTAGTAGGGATGCTATGTTTCACATATTTGAGGCACTTGTTCTTTTGATAAAGACACTTCATGATATTTAATTGTTTGATTAAACCATAATTTAAATTACCCAACTTACCTATAAAAACAACCCATAAAATTATTCTCTTTTATCAAATTTTGGCATGAAGAAATAGGAGTAAAACTAGACCCTGCTTGGATGGACAAGGCATAATGACTTGTTATCACTCTTAGTGATTGTTCATAAATTAGGGGATATGAATATAAAAACCAATGAAAATAAATTGAATCTAATTATTACCCCTTAAAAAAAAAAAAAAAATTAACTTTGGACTTTCTCTCTGCTAGTCGTACCATGCATTTGAATTTTGTCTTTTTAAGCTTGTGAAGGCAACAATAGAGGAAAGAGAGTGCTATCTACATTTGTTGGAATAGAAACTTTATCTCAATCTTGTATTAGATCTATTTAATCCAAACATTCTCTTTGAAACCATTTTCACCTAAAATTTGATCTTTGAAGGCCTTATAAGTGCCCAAAATTGCTTTTAAAAGAGTATTTTCCTCGATTAAGGCATTAAACTAAAATTTTGTCAGTCTCTAACCATATATGACCCTTATCTAACATCAGTTATTATATGAGGCTTATTTTAATGTATTTACTTTGGGATTTTAAGTACCACTTCTCCAAATTAACTTAAAAGGTAACAAAAAGACTTTGTGGAATATGAGAACATAATAAGAGGTTAATATACGACAAAAATATTCCAAGACACATTAAGGAAAATTTATAATTACTCATTACCATGTTGAACCTTTAACCACACTCTATAAAACCATGAAACATAAATGACCCCTAATAATATACAAGTACACATGAGACCAAACCTTGGACAAAGCTAGACAATGACTAATGTGACCACATGAAGACCATATAGGAGAATTTAAGACCATAAAAAGATCAAAATATAAAATATTTAGTAACACTATGAAAAGTTTCAACCTATAGGGTTTGACCATTTTTTACTTGGGGTCAAAAATTGGTCAACAAATTGGTGATTCATAGGGGTGGCATGCCTACAATGCTAATAGATTAGTGTGTTTATCCTCCCATTAGGTAATGGAGTCATTTTCACTCATATTCAGACTTGACCAGACCATGACCATTTAAAAAAAAATGATTTTATCTCCAAACCATAAAATAAATACAACACACACATGTGCTAGCTAAGCACTTAGGGAACATGAAGCACGACATAATTAAACTAATATATACAATTAAACTAAAATTTATTATTCCTCCTTGGTCAAAGGGGAATTTTATTATATTATTTACCCCATGAGATGGTAAATAGTATGAGGTGAGCTTCTTCTTATATCTTGAAATTTTTGTCTTCATCATTCTCTTGTTTGTCAATCCTCTTGGCATGCTATCATGTGAAGTAACAACAACAAACCAATCACCTATGAAGGTGAAATAATTTTGTACTTAAACAAACCTCTCATGATTTTTATTGATGTTTGTGCCAATCTCAAACATGACTAATTTTTGGTTCATAGGGTCAACCTCAAACTTGGTACCTTGGAGATTGTCACATTATCCTTCAAGGAGTAAGACAACCTCAAGAACATCTTTAATTTGAAAAATAGGATGTGTAGGCCCTTGAAGAGCCTAAAATTCATTTCACACTTCCCAATAATTCTACCATAAGTATTTTTGGTCCATGAAGGTAGAAACATCCTTATCTTCTATTAGATTTTCCAATCCAATCTCTTGCTTACCTTGAACAATGTCCTCATCATATATTACTTCATCATAGTATTGAAAACATATTAGCTCACTAGGAACCTTGCATTATCACCATCAACTTGATCTTGTTCTCTTAGATATGTCAACTTCTCAAAACCTTCATATTTTTTGAACATATGCAAATAGGTCTCCCATATGTCCTTAAAATATTCTTGAACTTGCTCATTTGGTTCAACAATATCAGTCAACACAAAGCTTTTCTCAAGAACATTTTCTTTCATATCTTCACCAACCTCTTAATTGGCCAAGGTAGAAATATTGACACTCTTATCATAGGTAGATGTAACATCATCAAGATGATTACTTTATTCATTTATGAAGACTTATATATGTTTGTCTTCACCAGGTGGAGTATCAATAGTGAATTCTTCATCATATACACTTGAATTTTCTTCTTCACTTTCTCTTTGAGCTACACTTTTAGTTGCAATTTCTTCTTTATTTGTTGCCCATATGACATGTTCTTCTTCAATAAGGGAGATGGTGGGAGGGTGATTGATATGTTCATGAGTTGGAGAGGGAGTATGAGGTATGGTGGAAGGCTCATGAATGGGATTGGGAATGAATGGAGTACTCATTAAACTTAGGGTCTTGGATATGGAGGAATCTTCTCATAACTCTTGAAGAGAGAGTACATTCAATTGTGTTATGAATGCCTCATCTTTATCAGCAACCATCTCATCCTTCTCATAGTATTCTTGAGGTTCTTCAATAACTACAACTTTTTATTCAATCCTTTCAACTAAGACCTCTTTTTTGTTATGAAAACTCTATTGAATAGACTTATAATATGGAAAATATATAGGTTCTTAGGAAGTGGGGGAGGGATCTTGAATGAGCACAAGGATTTATTTAACTTAAACCTCTTGATCTTGACTCTCTTCCTCCATTTTCAGGTCCAACATTTTGATTTTCTCATCTATACTCTCTTGGAATATATTTTATTAAAGGTGGTTAGTAACCTCATGAGGATAAGGAACACAATAAGGTTGATACAAAATATAGGAGGACTCCTAAGGAGGGATGGAATAGACTTTCAAAGGTTCATATTCTTCCTTGACTTCAAATCCCAATCTATATGTGTCTCACCTTGATTAATCCATGATTTTACTACTTGATTCCAAATTGGAGTCTTAAAATAATTCTTGGAGGGTTCTTGAGAAAGAGAAATAAAATATTCATTTTCCACAATAGGCTTCTCAACAACAATTTCCTCTTTTTGAAATCTCTCTTGGATTGAATGCCAATAAGGGAAAGTTTTAGAAACAAATGAATAACTTGGAACACTTTGATACTCACTTAGAAAAGTCTCTTTTGGAAAAATAGGTGGCACATATAAGGGCAGATAGGATTAAACCTGTTATCCTTTATGAAATCTTATCATATCATCTATCTTTTGAATGAGACCACTTAAATCTAACTTGAGAAGCTTTGTTTATTTTCTCTCTCAATAGGTACCCATTCTTATTTCATTATCTACAATGAGTCTCTTATGTCATGAATGAGATGAATAAGGAAATATTGACTATATTCCATTTTTGTGTTAATCCCTATCATGTACCTCTCATAGCCTAAGATATTTTGATTCAAACTTGAAATAGACCAATTTAAGAAGTGACTATATTGGCTAGGAACATGTTGAACTTGGGAAGGTTGATCATAGGACATATATGATTCATGACAAGGATGATAAGGGTACTATGACTAATATGGATCATATTGGGGTTGATAAGGCTCATCATAAGACTAATAAAGAATCTTATACGCTTTAAGATCTTTACCAACTTGCATGAAATTGAACTCTACTTTAAACTAAGCCATAGAAACCTCATCAAGGCAATGAGATGAAAACACAACTTACTTTGAACAAGTGACTGAGTTTTTGGAACCAAATGACTATGAAAAGAGTTACCATTTATGTTTTGAATGCCTCTAAAGGATGATACATAGAAGAACAACACCAAGAATCCTTCCATAAATTTGGACATTAGTACCACTAAGCATGCCAAAACTAATATCAATCAAATTTACACCCTTTGTAAGGTAGTTCAATCTTTCCAAATTTGATGTAACATGGAAACACCTCAAGGTTTTGGGTACCTTATTAGAGAGGTGAATCTCTAGGTTAAAGGGATAGCTCCCCTTGGTGAATTACGTAGGCTCAAACACTAATCTACTATGTGCTAGGAAAACAGAGAGAAACCTATTATAATTGGATTGATGCACCAAATATGATTTGACCACTATCAACCTAATACAAAGGCACTTCAAATATGAGAGTTACCTACAACAAACACTTCTCCAAATTTTCCTCTCTACATTAATACTTATCACAAAGTTTATGAAGAATGCTTAGGATAGGAAGACTAATCAAGAGGTCATGAAATGATACTAATGATAAGATAAGTCACTCAAAATTTTCTACTCTATTTGGACACTTCAAGAGACATGAAAAAAAGATTCCAAATTGAACATGAATTCAAATAAGGATAAACATGCCAAGGAAGCAAGACTATCACTTAGAAAGATCAACTAATCAAGCATACACATTGAGCTAGCCAAAAGAGGAGGTTAACTAGAATTTTCTCATTCATAAAAGGATTTGAAATGGGTAGGGATTCACCATACCTAGGTGGAGGATCCAAATTTAGCCTATCAAGGATATATATATATATATATATATATATATATATATATATATATATATATATATATATAGAAATAGATATGAGAAGGGCATAAAAGAGAGGGAGATAAAAAGTGTCAAAGATATTTTCAATCAAGTGAGGAGTTATGAAAATCTATCAATAGTTCCCTAAGGATGTATGTCTCTCTAAAAAATTTCCATCATCCAAGTGGCAAAAACTCAGCTTGACACCTTGTACAACTCCTTAAAACTACCCTTTTTTGTATATGAGAAATGACAAATTAACCTTTTCATCATCAATTCACCATGATCTGATTTAATACATCTCATTTGACACATATAATGCATTTAAAAACTCCTTTGGTATAAAATTTTAGTTTCAATCATCATCTATATGCTTAGGTGTCTTAAAACCCCTTCATCTCCCATGCCTAGCCTTATCCAAGTGGATCAAAACTTGAATTCATATTCTTTAAGGAATTCTTTCTCCATGAGAGGCATTCAAATACCTTATCAAACTTGAATCAATCCATTTTTATTTATGAAACAACTCTCAAGACTCCATTTTTCTCCTCAATCTATCATTATTCTTCTTTTCCTTATATCCCTAGAATCACGTAAAAATACTTGTATAGGATATTTTACAGATGATCCTAAAAAAATAAGGATATATTTTAGGACCTATTATGTCTTTATAACTCCATGCCAAGTTTCAAGTCTTGAAAGTGAGTAGAATTATCTTTTTTATGCCTTTCTCTCTCCTTAATTAGGCCTCCTTGCCTAGAAGCCTAATTTTTTGATCCAAATCTATCTCACACATGTGAAAACACCCAAAATTAGTTTATTCACTTTACCTATAATATCACCAACCTCCTTGACAAATTTAACGTCCTAAGACCTTATTAAAGTGTGAGAACCATGAAATGGTCTTGAAAACTAGTCTCATTTTGAGCTTGTTGGAGACTGCCTTAAAAAATCAAGTTTGTTTGATCACTTTTAGGATGTATTGTATGTATTTTTAGGTGTTAATAAATGTAATACATCATAAGTGACCTACCATAAAAAATTTCAAGTGTTAAACTATTTAAAACCCTGTAAAACACCAAAATCCTTGAAAATAGGTCATTTAATGTAATCCATACAATTGTAGGCATAGATGAAGTACACCCTAAGAATAAATTTGGATTATAGAACAAATTTAAGGAGGTAGAGGATAAAACCACATAATCTAAAGTAATTTTTATACCAATCTTCCACATTGAGTCTTTACTAGGGTTTTAGGAGGGTTTAAACCTGTTTTGGTTCTTAATGATTGTTCATAAACCTAGGCCCATTAATCCCTAAAATAATGCCTAAAATTTAAATTCTATTATCCCCATCAACTATCCATAGGTGGTGGCCGATGAATCCTATCCATTTAGTACTGAATGTAATAAGTTGACTCTTGGTCTACAAACAGGTCATTATAGAGGGGTTTGCATTCTTAGTCTTTGTTCATGAAGGTGATGGGTTTAATAAAACAACCAATACCACAATATTATAGTGTAGAGACCTCATTACCTATTTTGAAATTCATTTATATATGTTCATAAGTTCATGATCATACCAAGTGAGTGAAATTTTGGCTTTAGACTATAGACCTCTATTAAAGGAAGATTGAGTTGGTCTTAAAAGTAAATTTGTACTTTTATTTCCTTCCCCTACCTTTGGAAAATCTTATATGAATTTTTAAAACATTTTAAACTCATCATTGTACTCAAACTCTGAATTCACCTTCAATAAACTTCCTTTCTCATGATTGCATTTATGTCCTGATTGTGTAGTGTTAGGCTCTTTTCAGGCCTATATAGGGTTTATCATCATTTCTTCCTCTATTACTGGGTCTAAGGACTATATGGAGGTTTTAAAAACATGATAAAATTATTTTAATGACTTTATACTTATACAAACCTCACATATTAATTCTAAACAAGCAACCTTCAATTGTTAAGGCAGATAGACCTATAGTTCACATTGATTACATAGGTAGGGTTTGGATGGACTTGGTCTGAGTATCTTTTAATTGACCTCTCTTTATTTCCATTGACTTATCTATAATTATCTGTTCTTATTACTTGGTCATGATTTCAACCAAACTTTCATCTCACTAAATGTGGATAACATTATCTTCTCAAGCTTTCAACATAGCCTGTAGGTGAAGATAAACTATGCATGTGGGCTTTAGAGAAGTTTATTTGATCTTATTTATCTACATATTATACCTATTAATTTTTAATTCCAACTGAATCCTATCATTTTTCTATGATCTCACCCAAAACTCAAAACCACCACTACATTTTTTTCAAGTTTATGACCAACTTCTTTACCTTGTAATATGTAGGTGGTTACTAAGATGGTATGCTTTAATTTGAGGGTTTTAGGTCTTCACTTAAATTTTTTGAACATATCAATAACTTCTATCACATTATTGAGATTCTATCACCTTTCAACTTGCCTTAAACCTTTCAATTTCACAAATACACCCCTGTTTAGGACTACCTTCTCAAATTGTGGCTATAGGTGGTCATTAGAGAAAGTTTGAAATGAGTTAAAGAATAGGTATTTATCCAATCCATCATTGAAACTTTGAAAGCATTAAAACCTCATTTAATTCTACTTCCACTACCTCACAATGTTCATTGGATCCATAGTGTTTTCAACTTCTACCTTCTTGTCCTCATGTGCAAACTAGTATATGAGTGTCAAAAGCTTGTAGACTCAGTGATATTATCCTTCATTGAATTTCAAAACACTTAAGTGATTCATTTTGTTTTACCTTCTCATTTAATTCTTGAAATCCTATTCATATTAAACATTCTCCCTATTATAAACAAATGTTTCAGTTCAAAATGAGGACCTATAGGTTTATTACCTATAGGTCTACCTTTTTAATTTTATATACTACTAAAAATAGTTCCTTTGAGTCCTAGGAACATTTATTGTTTTATCAAATCTTGTCTCATCATATATAATCTACATAAACCATTGTATATCTCCTGATTAAGCATCATGTTATCCTTAACTTGTCCCTTTTGACCATACAAGCATGTGTATATTGTCATATTTTACACAAAGTTTATTCATAGAGGTTAGGATCTATCTATTCATGTTTTTGGTGATGTAAATATAGTATATCAAGGTGAAATGAATGTTTTAAAGTTATTGCCATATATTATCCACTACTTTAACATATTTAACATGGAACTTAGACCCCATGAATGTTCAGTCATAGGTCTATAGACTTGTGAGTGACTAAAACACCTTATAACCTTGTTTGAGAGTAAAATTTGATCTCTATTCTCATTACCATGGACTTATGACCTTATTAATAGTGACCTATCATGCTACATTTGTCTCTTATTTCCATTTAGATCAACATTGGTGGTCAGGCCTATAGAGAGCCATTAATGAACAATACCATGCTTCTTAAAGTAAGAAATATGACATTTATTGAAAGACTATCAACAAGGATCCATATTTAGAGATATAAAATATGAATCATCAAATAATGAGGGATTTTTCTATGAAAAATGAAGTTATTTAAACCTATGAAAATGATAAACACTTCAAACTAGTCAAAACACCTACAATAGTGATGTTATGTTTCACATGTTTGAGGCACTTATTCCTTTGATGAAGACACCTCATGAGATTGAATTGGTCAATGAAACCAGAATTTAAAAGAACCAATTGACCTCTAAAAACTCTCCAAAAAACATTCTCTTTCATCAAATTTTGGCATGAATAAATAGGAGCAAAACCAGACCTTGCTTGGATGGATAAGGCATAGTGACTTGCTATCATTCTTAGCATTTTTTAATAAAATAGGGGCCATGAATATAAAAACTAATTCCACTAAATTTAATCTTATTAAAACCCATAAAAAATCCCAAAATTTTAATTTCCAACATTATCTCTCCTAGTTGTACCATGCATTTAAATTTTGCCTTTCTAAGATTGTGAAGGTAGTAATGGAAGATAGAGAGGGTTATCTATATTTGTTGGGCCTGAAACATGATATCAATCTTGGATATAACTTGTGGAATCCTAAGATACTCTTGAAACCATTTTCACTTGCAAGTTGATCTTTGAAGTGCTTCAAAGTGCATGTAAAAGAGTGTTTTTCTCAATTTGGGTGTTGAACTACAAGTTTGTCAGTCTATAAACATATATGACCCTTCTCTAACATCAGGTATGCTATGAGGCTTATTTAAACATTTTTCCTTTTGGATTTATATGTACCACTCTCCAAATTATCTCAAAAGGTGACAAAAAGACTTTGTGGCATATGAGAACATAATAAGAGGTTAATATATGAAAAACATCTTCCAAGACACATTAAGGACCTTTTAAAATGACTCATTACCATATTAAACCTTTGAATACACTTAATAACACCATGGCTAATAAATCTCCCCTAGGACTAGGCAAGTACAAATGAGACCAAACCTTGGACAAAGCTAGACAATGACTAATGTGACCACATGAATACCATATATGACCATTTAAGACCATGAAAATATAATAAAAACACCATATAAAAGCTTGAGTAACCCTATGAAAAGTTTAAACCTATAAGGGTTAACCATTTTTGACTTGGGGTCAAAAATTGGTTAACACTTCGCTCATGATGTGTGATCTAATCTGAATCTAAACCCTCCTTTTCACTGAAATAACAAAAATGGATCTATCCTTCAACCTATAATATTGAAGCTTACCCACATGCAAAAAATAAATATGCCACTATTATGTAAAATTGATTTGATCCTCCAACCTATTGTTGATTAGTATTTTCATTTGTAGATTGATCAATTTGTATATTGGACATAGAGCTCATATAGTGCTATTTTCAAAGTTTAATGTGTACCCAGATCTTGCAAATATATCTATAAACTCTTGATATGGGATTTTATTTTTTTATAATATATCATTATATGTCTTGACATTGTAACATTGGATAACCTATGTCTATACTTCTCCTTGGGCTCCCTTGTATGTCATAAATTTCTATAATGTTATTGTATAATATTTTCTCATGTTATATTTTGTGGAATTTGGAAAATTTTATTGGATTTTTTAAGGATGCCTTGATGGGGATGCAATCTTAGTGGCATTTAGGTATCTAGGCATGAAATTTTTTTAAATAAATTTTATGAATGTTACCTCTAAAGAGAAAATACATTAGAAATATAGTTCTTGCATGTTTTTGACCATGTTAAATGGGTCGCATATAATATGAGTTTGAAATGAATCTGAATAATTTCATTGAGTATTAGACATAAAAAAGATAAAATAGTGCACTTTTTTGTTTTGGTTGGGTAGAAGGGATAATTTCGTTATGATTTTCCATTCTCATCCTGAATATTTAAAGGAGGTTATTTTAGTCTTGACATCCATACAAATATTCCATTTCAATTTAATACCTTTGAATATTAGAATATTTAGGTTTCAAATTCTATGGATTTTCTTTAGTTAGTCGATATTTCAATTGAAACGTCAATTGCAGATTATCTCAATTTTTGATAATAAACTACTTCATATTTAGAATGGTTATTCCATATTGTGAATAATGTTAGTTTTAGTATTTTTATTTTTTTATTGTTGTAATGCATGTGAATATTGATTCTTATAGTGGACTAGGGGCACAACTTTTTGATTGTTATTTTTTGGCATGGGGATATACCATGTGTTCTTAAAACATAGGTATGGAACCATAGGTCCTAAGTCCATCAGTATGTTTTGGGATCTCAAGTTCAATCTCATTTCTTTTATATTTTATATTACACTTTATATCTTGGTAGTTGAGCACGTTGTAATAACATAAAAATTATGGATCATATGTGCTTACATGTTGATTAAAAAAATTAAAATGATGTTCCCTGTTAAGTAAATTAATAAGTGCAGTTTTATTAAATGCATTGATACTTATTTTTATAGTTGTATCTTTTATGCCAAAATGATAATTTGTGCATATGAATAAGTTATTTCATCCAAAAAAAACTAGGTAGGTAACATAGACGTATCAAGGACCATGTCACCCTTAATTTCATCCTATTCATCAATTAGTTATTCTATGTCATCTTTATGTATTTTCATTTATTTTGATATTTTAGTTTTATGAACATCATTCTTCTATTTCTAGATGAAATTAAATCTATGGATGAGTACTTATAAGATTTCCTATATCAAATTTTCCAATTTTATTATCATGAAATATTACTCAAATTAGGACTTTGATATCTTCCACATGAAAACCCTGACAAGACCATGATATGAACATTTATGTTTTGATAGTAAATTTGGTTGGTTTCTCTCTTTATTTTTAAAAAAATGCTTATCAATCAACATAATAGAATGTAACACAACTATTGTAAGGCATCAAGATAAAAAAGTGAAGCTCTAGGATTCTAGCCTATAAATTCTACATGCATTCTCCAAAAAGGATATAAAACTATAGGTGGGTTTTGGCAATGAAAACATTAGATACATAACTACAACCTAACAAACACAACAAACTATTATTTTTTCTATAGCATAGTTATACAAATTTTGTATAAGGACTAGTGGTTGGGCACAAATTATTGTATATTTCAACACTCAAAGCCCATTAGAGTAAATTATGGTGACCATAAGTTGTACATCTCTTCATCTTAGAGTAAATGATGGTGATCATAAGTTGTACATTTCTTCACATAATTTTTTAATGGGAGTAATTTAATATTAATAAAATATTTGAGTTGTTATGATATAATTCAAATCTAAAACATGTTTTTATGCATTTAGTAGTGTTACCTCTTATTGAGGGGTAGGTGTCACATTGAATGCATAAAATAAATTTTATTAAAATTACTAAAAAAAATGTATCAAATTTTAGAAAAATTTTACACAAGAAGTGGGCCTAAGGAATACAATTAGATTCTTAACAATTGGTACCCTCCCAGCTACTAGTCCCCTTATTTTAAAGTACAAAATCAATTAATATGATGATAATAATGATAAGGTACCAAACACAAAGGAATTTTTTAGAGAAATCAATGTCATATTCACTATATTTGGGTGCCATTAGGACTTGAATTAGAACTTAGGACTTCATTTGACTGATTGTGGCCCTTTTAAAATTATTTGTTGGGTTATTTTGATGTAACTTTGTAAGTCTCCCTTTTGTTGCACTTTATTTTCATGTACTTTCTTGGGATTTCACACTAGCACTTATGCTTGAAAATTAGGAAAGGCCCCACCATCTTTGTTGTGTGCATTTAGTATTTTGATCTTTATAACTTTGAGTACATGTCAAGAATAAACTGTGTGTGTGTGTGTGTGTGTGTGTGTGTGTGTGTGTGTGTGTGTGTGTGTGTGTGTGTGTGTGTGTGTGTGCGTGCATGCATGCGTGTGCGTGCATGCATGCGTGTGCGTGCATGCATGCGTGCACGTGTGTGTGTAATAAACTATGTGGCTAATTAAATATATTTAATTAGCCACATAATTTATTCTTGAAATGTATTATGGTTTATTCTTACCTTGTATATGTCAAGAATAAACTATGTGGTTATATATATATATATATATATATATATATATATATATATATATATATATATAGCACATAGTTAAATCTTCTACACACACACACACACACACACACACACACACACACACACACACACACACACACACACACACACACAGAGTTTAGGTATTGTCTTACATGGGATCAAGGAAGTCTATTGTATTATATTACATGACCCACTCTAATGGTAAGTATATAATACTCCTTGGTGTAATATTTCACACTCATTTCTTTATACCAAATTTTTTTAATATTCTTGAAAATATTTATGTTTTAATCCATATGAATGAATTTAGGCTTTAGATTCATGATAAATCCATTCCAATTATTAATTTTATCTTTTTATTTTTGAAACATTTTAGCTTGAACATGCTCCCAGCATAAAAATGTGCAACCTTTCAACTTTATGCTAAATAAATTACCCACTTGGGATCATCCATACTTTCATACAATCAAAGTATTTTTATAACTCAATGACCCACTCAATGAGCTCTTCAAGACTCAAACTTGAGAATAATTTCTAGGGTCTAAATTTGGTTTACTTTTCGTTCTTGTAACATCTCACAAGAATCAATCTTTAGGGTCAACAACATATTCTGAATCCCAATATTTAGGTGTTTTCTTTATGACTTAAAAACCTCTTTCATCAGCTACCACTCTAACATCTTTAAATTTTGTGGTCAATCCATTCATATAACTTGATATCTTCTCAACATCATCTTCAAAATGACCCACTCTAATGGTAAGTCTATAATACTCCTTGGTGTAATATTTCACACTCATTTCTTTATACCACAAATTTTTAATATTCTTAAAAAAATCATGTTATAATCCATATGAATGAATTTAGCCTTTAGATTCATGATAAATCCATTCCAAGTATTAATTTTATCCTTGTCTTTGTGCAACATTTTAGCTTGAACATGCTCCCAGCATAAAAATGTGCAACCTTTCAACTTTATGCTGAATAACTTACCCACTTGGGATCATCCATACTTTCATATACTCAAAGTATTTTTCTAACTCAATGACCCACTCAATGAGCTCTTCAAGACTCATACTTCAGAATAATTTCTAGGCTCTAACTTTGGTTTACTTGTCATTCTTGTAACATCTCACAAAATTCAATATTTAGGGTCATCAACATATTCTGAATCCTAATATTTAGGTGTTTCCTTTGTGACTTCAAAATCTCTTTCATCAGCTACCATTCTAACATCTTAAAATTTTTTGGTCTTCATAGCCTTTATTTCCAATTTTATTTCTCTCAAAAATCTATCTAGATCTACAAGTATTGACACTACAGCCACTCTTTCCCCTATACCACCTAAGACTCATTTATGTGTCATTTCATTAGAAACATAAATATAAGTCCAAATAAAAAATGATGATTTTAAATATTCAGATCAAAATTTTCATTTACGCCTTCTCCTAAACACTCTCGATAGAATATGTCAGCAACTAATTTCTACCCACACTCATCAATATAAAAAGCAACAATCACTAAAAATTACTATAACTTTACTTTGGTATCAAATAATGTAGTCATAGTTAGAGGTCTCAATTAAGAGATTCCTTGGACCATGTGTCCCTAAAAATACATAGTGGAATATACACTAAAACACATCAAACATGACTCATCTTTATTATATTTCAATTAATAATAAATACAAGAGGCATGGTAACACACTGACACCACAATCTCACAATGAGACACATTAAGAAGTTAGATTGCCATTTTGATCAAGAGCAAAAAATAAAAACATTAATCTCCTCAAGTCAATAATTTTTCAATGTTGGAGCATGGATCACTAATAACTTATCATAGGTAACTTATATTTATTCTAGCATTAATTCTCTTAGTTTTCAATCAATGTTGTATCTATGGTTTTATTTTAATTTAATTTCAATTTGATTGACTTTATAGTGTTACTTTATAAAACCTCAATTCAAACATATAGTGAGTTTATGTTAGTGAATGAAAATAACCAAGAAAATTGTAACATGAAAAAATGAAAGTAGTATGTATACATTAATGATAGAATATTTTTTCAAATGCATACTTTTACTAACTTGCAAAAGATCCAATTGATGGATGAATACAATCATTATGCATACCACCCAAGAAAATTTAATAGATTCAAAAAATGATTCAAGCTCCATGGTTCAATAAGTAATTCATGGATCTAATAAAGAGACATTTAGTACATGTATCAGTTACTTCAACACAATGATTTATTAAAATTTTGAAGGCAAGGAATACAATAAACCTGATCCATCTTACTCTTGGATGACATGGCAATTGGAAAGTTAAAATCTAATCATGTCCCTCTCTTCCCTTTCAATTTCCAAGATAAATTTGTTAATTTAACGAAAATTTCACATCTTCAATACCTATGTATTTTTATGCATGAATCCAAATATGGTTGCATTATTTATAGCCATGTAAGATTTTAGTGGAGCTATACTATTACTCTTGATATTGTTACTTTCTAAGGGTTATCATATTGGGTGATGGGGCATCTAGTGTAGAGAGGTGGTGTCTTTTTATTGGTTCTTGCAAGTATGTTATAGTGATAGTTCAAAATTTTATAGGGGCCTTAAGGTAGTAATATAGATTTATTACAATCAAATTTTTGGTCTGAAATATTTTGGTGAACTGACACAACTTGATTTCCATTTACGAAAAGACATAGGGTTTATATTTAAAAAGGAGATGGATGCTACCAAATCCTTATAATACCATATCTAAAGATTATTTATCAAACGTGATCACACAATGCCTGTGTCTCAACCTATTTAGTCATTAGCTCATTATCATCATTAGATTCTAGTGATGAATATAAGAAACACTCTTTATCACAATGGTTGTGTGCACCCATATATAAGCCAACATGTGGGTATGAATTAGCATGGGTGGCATTATCATCGTTATTATGAAAATCATTTTAATCCCCACCTTTGCACAATTAAACAAGCAAATCATAATTATCATTAATGTAGAACCCACTACTTCAGATGTGTTTATTAGAGGTTTGATTGGGTTCATAAGTCATAAGGTAACTCACATTCAATATACCTAGTCTCTTTAGTGCATTAAAAACTTGGAAAATGTGGTAAAATCCATGTGAGAAGTCATTTGCCACATCAAAGCCTAATTCACCAATGATCAAGTATAATGGATCATTCTTCCTATATAAGAGGAATACAGTCCTTTTTGAGGTTTAATTGTAGAGAGATACAAGGGATAAAACATTAAATTATAAACATCTTTGGATGCTCAAAAATACCCCACTGAATGGAAGATTACTTCATGTAGTAAACTATTTACCTTAGATATATTCAATTTGTGCACGCATTACACGAATCAAATGACCACATCATTATTCATGCCCTATAAACATCAAGTGGAATCTAGAGGGAATCAGTTTATTACAAATTTCTAATGTTTGGGATTGTGTTTGTATAGGCTCTTATACTTGTGGATCATAAATCCATGTTGATTATTTTAGAGCAATTCAATTTGCATCTTTGAATTTGATCAATAATTGGAAGTTCCTTGATACCTCTTATCAACTTCCCCTTTTGGACCTTTATTTCTTCTTTGAATTTGCATCTTTGAATTTTCTATGTACTAACCTTCTATCACTTCTTCCACATGGTAGCTCAACACTATTTGGATTGTGGAAACCTTCATCCCCCTCAAGAGGAGTGATAACTCGACACATGCCATCCCCATGCTCAATTTTTTTTCATTTGGGTCAAGCCTCAAAGTAGTGCTATTAGCTAGTGGGATTAGGGGGACCCATGAAGTAGTTAATGCAAGATTCAAATGTGTCATTGTCACATGGAATTCTCATGCTCTTTTTGGTGAGTAAATGCCTAGCTTTCTCAAGAGAATTTCCAACTCGACATGTATCACTCCTATGCTCAATCATGATAATAAAGCCCTCAGACCCTTCATAGAATCACCAAATTGATGCATGGCATCCTTGTGCTTATTTGAGGAGGGTGTCAATTTTCTATAAATTGAATAACACCAATGGATGAAGATGTGGGTTCCTCCTTTCGAGCAAGATTTTAAAACACTTTAATCTTCACCTAAAGTGTGATATTTTAAGTTTGGAGGGGACTAGGGCTGATAATGGCATAAGTAGACAAATCCAAGAGCAGAGATGCAATTTCACCTCACTTCTCCTACGTGTAGTGGCCATAATAGGAAGAGATAGTTGCACCATATCTAAGATCTAGGGGTAACTGCACTCATGAGTTTCAAAACAATTTCAATTACAATGGTATCATGGGCATGAATGGTGGAATCTCTAGATGTCATCTCTTTGAATGATTGTTTTACCTATATTTTTGAGGTTCTTCCCCTCCAAAAAGGAGGCTAGCAAGTATTTTGTGTTTGCATTCTTATTTGTATGAAAAACCAATTTTAATAGACTAGGTACAGAAGCAGTTATAATTTTTTCATTTTGAAACCTTAGTTTGTGTACCTCATGGATGCTTTATATGTGCCTTATATGGCCTTCTATATTCAGCTCCCTATCCTTAATGAAGAGGACGTGATGTTATGTGTTATTTTGGATTAAAACTATCTTTATCTTCTATCTCTTTTCTTATGCATCTAGAGTGTAGATCTTTGTTTATACTATAGATCTTAATTCATGATTTTAAGTTCCTTTATGATCTGTGGTGTTTACAAGTTTGTGCTATTTTATGCAAGTTTACATAAATATCTAAAATCTTTTGGAAAATCCCCTTAGATTAGATTTTGTTTCATGTTATTTACTATTTTTCCTTCTATCCCTTTTCACCCCCAAATTAAATGAATAGTTAGCTTTTAAAATTCCAAAGGTCACTTTACATACCACATTTTGTCTCACATCTATAAAGCTTCCCATAGATTTTTGTCTGATTTGAAGTGAAAAATTTAGGAATAAATAGTTTAAATATTTTTTATCACACTCGATGGGATCAATCTACTAGTTTTTTGGACTAGAAGCTCGAGTTTATGAGCCATAGGCCCATAACAAAGTCATAGACTACTAAAAATCTAAATCTGCTAATACCACCTTAGGGAGTTCCTACACACTAAAGGACTATAGGACATACCACTATACCAAGGAATTTTACGTTGTGGGATAGTGGTATCCCTCTGATCCCATCAACACCCTAGCCTAATGGGACCCCATATTGTTGAATTTTTTGAAGGCGCTCGCTAAGTTTGTTTGGGTATATTTCAAGATGGTGGCTGAACACCTCCAAGATGTCGTGAATGCGTGCACCATCCACTATGTCAACACTTAGAATGTAGCCTTGAGGATACTAGTGACCTATTTTAAAAGATAGGATCTTGATTGATATGGATATTTTTTAGCCAACTATATCACCACCTAGGATGACCTCGGTAATGGTTTTTTAGTGATTTAATGAAAAAGTGGACTGATCTTCCCTCTTACAACAATTAATAACCATCAAAAGGGGCTTACAAGATGCCATGGTCAATTTCAGCGCTAGATTCAAAAAGACTTGGAAAATAATTCCATTAGTGGCTTGCCCACCTATGGCCATGGCCATTGTATTTTATCTAAAATCCCTAAATTTAGATATTGAAGTTATGATCCAATTGCTTGGAGGCTAGACACTACCAAATGTATATGACATCATGGTGAGAGTGGAGAATAATGTGATCGATGTAGGAAGACTTCCTCCATGGCCATCGATGTTGATGTTTCCTAAGATATCATTGCATTTGCAAGAAGAAAATCCAAACACTTTGGGAGCCCCACCTCCTTCCATGTATGCATACCCGCCCACTCAAATAAGCACATCTATCACATCCTCACTGGTTACTGAGATGAATGATATGAAAATTATTTTGAGGAACTTCTCAATGAGATTATAAATCTCAAAAGGAAATAGGCTACTCTATCAAAGCCCTCTTAAAACAATTATCAAGAGGGGAGACCCATGTACTAGAAAAACTTGTACCAAGAGAGGCAAATTTTTAATTACCAGGAGTCAAATAACCAAGCATTAGATCATCAGGCATCGAACCATAAGACACAACCTACCAATCAAATGGTTGTGGTCCTAGATCCATTACATACAATATCATTGAGAATGAAAATAAATGGTGGCTAGCTAGAAAAACTTCATCGATGACTCTAACTCATGGTGTTTCCCTTGTAATTAACCTCATGAGCCTCGAAATTGTCTATGGGGCAACTTATAATAGAAAATCATTAAAAAAAGATGGTATGGAAATGCTATAGATTTAAATTATACATACCAATCCTTGGGAGTATAAAATGTTTTTCTAATGGTGAAAATGCAAGGCATGTCCCTTGAGCAAGAAGAATAAATAATTTTGGAACACACTATTTTCTTGGGTAGAATATGAAGATGCAGTCTTTTCCAATGAAGTTCATACATATAGATGAACACAAGTGAAATATAACTAATACACATGGTCAAAAAAATATTGGATAAGATCCTTGAAACCTTCATAAGTCCCAAAACAACCTTTGAAAAGGCTCCGACACCTTAGCCTCCACCCACGCTCATCAAAAGCATGGCAAGGTAGTATAGAACAAAACAAAAGACCATGAGGTCCCACCTCCAAAGTCATATAATGTGGTAGAGCAACTAAAAAAGGCATCAACCAACATGTCCCTCTAGGATGTCTTGTCCATTCTTGAATAGAATATGTTGTTAAATTAAGCCTTAGAAGAAAAAGAGGAACCCACACAAAAAAAAAACCACCCAAAGAGCATGCAAAGGGAAAAAAGAAGAAAACCAAAATGAGTGTATAACCTTAGGTATCCTTCACATTCATCAATACTAAGGAAAGGTTAAGCAATTCAAATCCTTCCTTATTCTATCTAACTTTGATTGTGTGTAACAAACTATTGCAAAACTCCATGACAACTCGAGCATGAGCATGATGATGATGCCCAAATAAATAAATAATTCACTACAATTAAAGTATGAGCCCTTTAATAATGGGGTGATGTAGCTATATGAGGAAAGGGTTCAAAAATTAGCAATAATCTAGGCTCTTCCTCTCACATTATATTCTTTCCCAAGCATCACTATACCACAAGCAATTGTGGTGATATACATCCCAGCTATCTTTAGACTATGTCTATCAAGATATTTCACCACCAATATTGGTGGATATTTTTCATTAGAATGGTCCCATATGATCTTAAAGACCAGGTATGGTTCAAAGATGAAGGTGTTATCCAATCCCCTCCACCCAGAGCACATAGTGGATGAAGTAATGGCAAATTTTGAGGCAATACACACCTCTTTCTCAAGGATGGAGACACACTATGTAGAGATGCTTGAGGAAGAAAAGATGGTAGATAATAGAATCTTAGAAGAAGAGGCCCTAATCAATGAGTTCATCAAGAATGACCTATTTGAAATCTTTTATGCCATCAATCTCAGGACCTACGTCATCCATAATGAAGACCAGGTCCTTCTCAAGGTCATAAGGAAGTAAGAAGACTAGAGCAAGAGGGTAAAAGATGAGTCCAAACTCTAGACTCTACATTTTGATGCTATAAAATGCAAGATTAGATCTAGATCCAGTATCCAATTAACATATCCTTTTATGGAAGAGATACTTAGACATTTTCATTTTCAATTTACCTATATGAATAATGAAGCAGAATACAAGGATTTAGTCCATGGTCTTAGCCTCACTGAATGAATGGGCATCAAACATTTGAAGGTGATCGGTGACTCTAAACTAGTTATAAGATAGGTAAGAGGGGTGGATGTGGAAAATAATGGGCATATGAGGTATTATAATCACTGTATATAGGACTTAATTGAATCCTTTAAGGCCTTTAACATTTAAATCATCTCAAGGGCCATAACTATAAAAGCTGATAGAATGGAAATAATGGGTTCTCAATTTGACCCAGTGATTAGATCTATTCACTAATGAATAGATAGTGCCAATTTTCATCAAGCCCACCATCTTCAATGATGACCAAAATTGGTAGTTGTTTGAGAACGATGCTTAGATTGTAATGTTCCTCCAACAATCTTGTGAGTTTGTAGACCAATTGAATCCTAAGATTGAGGTGGTATATGAAGACCAAATAATGTATCTGAATACTAATAAAATACCAAAGGGTCTCATCACTCTAAAACCCCTCTTTGACTTTGATGATGTGAGGAATGATAAGTGCAATTCTGTCATAGAATGGGGTGATTATTTTGAACTCGATGTTGAATGTGGAAGAAAGTTAAAAGTAAGAAAAGAAGTCCCTCAGAGGGCTAAGGAGTGGTTGGTTTCTTTCTAAGATAGATACAAGGGAGTAATCATTGAGACTTATGATGACCTGAAAGGATATGACTGAGGGGTCATTTAACATACCATCAATTTGGTAGAGGGTGCCAAACTAGTCTAGTAGAAGCAACAACTGGTGAACCCAAAGATCAAATCCTTGATGGCCCAAGATCTAAGGAAACTAATTGACTCAACGATAATATACCCAATCAAGCATTCGACTTGGGTATCTAACTTGGTCCCTGTGTGGAAAAACATGGAGAAATATGATATTGCATGGATTTTTGAGATCTAAGAAAGGCATCCTTAAAGGATAATTACCCTCTCCCTTCCATGGATCAGATCCTTCAGATAGTAGCAGGCTCAGAGATGTTTTCTCTTTTATATGGATTCTTTAGGTACAATCAAGCATGGGTAAAGCAAGATGATCAACACAAAACCATCTTTAATACAAAATGGGGAACCTTTGCATATATGAAAAATGCTTTTTGGCCTCTCTAATGTCAAGGAAACATTATAATGAGTAATGGATGTAGCCTTTAAAGGCTTGATCAATAAGATTATCCTAATCTACCTAGATGACCTCACCATATTTTCAAAAGGGAGGGAGGACCACTTCAACCATTTGGAGAAGGTTTTCAAAAGGTGCCAGGAGTTTGGAGTGTCCTTAAACCCAAAAAAATACAACTTCAGAGTTCCTTAAGGTAATCCACTTGGATACATAGTGTCCAAGGATGGGATCGCTTTCGACCTTGAGAGAATAAAATCCATAAGAAATTTGGCATTCCCAATAAAAAAAAGGGAGTCCAATCTTTCTTCAAAAATATTAATTTTATATGTAGATTCATATTATACTTGGTAGGATTGGTTAGACCAATCAAGTTAATGTTGAGGAAGGATCAAGCCTTAAAATGGATGCCCAAAGGGAGAGCATCATTTGAAAAAATAAACATCATAATATCTTTCATAGTCATACTTGTTAACCCTAACTTTTCCAAAGTGTTCATTATGTATGTCTATAGAAGTGAGTATAGCCTCACGACCATGCTAACTCAAAAGGAAGAAGAGGGTAGAGAGGAGCACTCAATCAAATTATATTTTAGAACATCACATGGGTATGAAGTTAAATAATTTTTTTTAGAAAGGCAAGCCTTTACCATTGTCAAGGGCCTTAAGAAGTTTAGGCACCTTATGGTGAGCAGCAAGATAACAATGTACGTTGTGTATTCCAATGTTCATGAGTATATCATGGAAGGATAAATTACAAATAAGAGAGCCAACTAGATCACCAATATATTAGAATATGACATAGAATTCAGGACAACCAAGTTAATTAGAGGAAAAGTAATCTGTGAATACCTAGTCCAATGTGTAGATCTCCTGATGAGGATCAAAACATGCTAGAGGTAGCCTTAGTGAACTAGTTCAAAGTTGAAGAATCTTGGGTGATTGAGCAAGTCCACCTCATGAAAATTGGTAGGTATCTTGGTGGTCTCCTTACACATAACAAATGTTTTTATAGATTACAAGGGTCTATATATATGTTAATCTAAGGAATCTTATTTAAGAGTAATTTTGATAGGGACCTCCTCAGGGTTGTTGACAAGCCATAAGAAGAAAAGATAAGAAATGCATTTCACTCCCCCATATGGACATTTCTTGACTAAGACTACTATGATTAAGATCATGTAGGTGGGATACTATTGGTCTACCATGTTTATGGACTATCATCAGGCAATCAACAGGTGCCAAAAATTTTAATTCTTTGTTGGGAAGAAAAACTTGGTCATGCCTCTGAATCTAATTGTGATCAATGAACCCTTTATGAAGTGGGGCTTTGAGTTCATTAGAATGATCAACCTGGTCCATAATGCAAGTCACAAGTGGATACGGATGGCCATCGATTACTTCACTAGGTGGATTGAGGCAATCTCACTGAAAGAGGCAATAGAAAATATGATTCTCAGCTTTTATGAAGAGTTCATGGTTAGATTTGGCTTGCCAAAAATGATCATTTAGGAAAACATGAAAGCCTTCCTCAAATCTAAAATCTTTGAATTCATACTCCTGAATGGTGTTTTCTTGAAAAATTCATCCAATTACTACTGATAGGGGAATGGATTGGTGGATCCTACAAATAAGAACTTAATCCAATTGATCAAAATAATAGGTAATGACAAGAAAAGGGATTGACACACGTGAGAATAGATCTGTGGGTGGATCGTATCATCCACAAGTAGATCCTAAAAAATTCTCTATATGAGTTTGTATATAGGAAAGAAGTGGTGATGCCAGTGTCTTTAGAAATCCCCATGTAACAACTCTTGAAGTCTATCAAGATCGAAGAGAATAGAGAAATAGAGGTTTGGCTTACCAAATTACTCAAACTCAAAATCAAGGGAGCTAGTGAGCGACACAAAGATCATCCAACAAGTGGTAAAGTGATGGTTTGACAAAAAATTCATTAGACCCAAGATTCAAACCTAGGACCTAGTCCTTAAGTATGATCAGTGAGATGCAAGACTAGGGCAACATGAAAAAATTGAATTTTTGTGGATGGGACCTTTTCGCATCATCAGCAATAGGCAAGGAATACCCTAGAGATCCTCATCAATGGGATTGACCTAAAGCATTTCAATTGACTTCCTACCATCCCTTGTACATAATTAGATATTTTTATTTCTTCATTGTTGTGTTTCCTTTCCTCATTATTGTTTCCCTTGTTATTTTCCTTTCTTTTGTCATTTCCTTTCTAAATAAGTTTTGTTGGTACAACTGGCTGATTGAATCACCATGCATACTCTCCTTGATCTCTTCACATCTTCAAAAGATTTTCTAAAAGATAAATATCTACCTGATTCCTATATCATTAATGTCAGATGATCTTTTATGCATGATTCCTTATAACGATCATCACAAATATCTTGAGAGTGGCTATTTAAGTATCCATGCCACTCTTACCATTTATGAGGGCGCTCATTTTTAAATTTTCCATGAGGAGTAGCCTAGTGGTACTAGTGCATAAATGCACCATCCTTTGCTTAAAAACAAATGCTTAACACTTTGTAATTATAAAGAGAGTATCAAGCAGTTGAAGCAAGAAAAAAGAGGAATCCAAAGAATTGAATAGAGTAACAAGGAACCACCAACTCAACTTTTATATAATAAACGAAGAAAGATCTTTGGAACTAGTCTTCATCTACCTAGACTATGGAAAATTCCACATCTGCTTCAAGAAGTGGGAATCACCCTTCAAAATAAAGAATGCATGGTTTGAGCAGTAGAGGAACCCCTCCTCTATATACACCATGAACAAGTCCTATGCTTTAACCCCTACCAAAGAAAAAAGGAAGGTACCAAACACCATGTAGGTGGCTAAGGTACCTTGCAAAGATAGGGATTTGGTGATTGACTCTATGGATGACATATTCGATCCACAGTTAGCTCATAATCCTAAGATCTAAGGAAAGGTGCTTATGCCTAAAAGGTTGATAGGATTAGTAGGAAGTATTATACCTTCTTCAGGTGAAAAATATGGGATTTCACATTAGGGAAACACATGGTGTCTTACATGCACCCTTACCATAAAATCATCACCCTCTACATCAAAATATATGATGCTAAAATTAGCTCAATCATAGGTGATGCCCATATAAGGGTTAATATTGGTGCAAACAATGTTAAGGCAATGATCTGTCTCCAAAATGATCTCAACAATGTCATCTGTAACATCAAAAGCCTTCAAAGCATCTAGGATTCCTAAGTGAAGGAAAAGGCATGCTTTCTCAAATATATTCTTAATGAAAAGATCTTGGAGATGCCTCCCATGCCTCTACACCTATTATTATTCCGTGTAAATCATGTGAAAGACACTTTGTCCATGTTGGCATTCATCTTGGGAATGGATATTGATGCCAATATCAAGGAGTTCCAGTTAGGCATGATCTTCCTCATAACTGTGGAAGAGAAGGTGGAAGTATTAAGATGGACTTTGCCAAAGCCATCACCTCCATTATAAGAGAATAAATAAAAAATTTATCAATGATAGGTACCTTCTATTATCCATATTACCTCATGCACCTGATTTGGTACTAACACTCCAAATTCTTCTCCAAGCACATATAGTTGAACACCATAGATATGAATGTTTTCTCCAATATAGTAGTCATAATCATTGTATGGACTCCCATCCTATCAATCACTAGGGACTATTATGAGTTATTAGAGTAGTTTATGGATCCAATTCTCATGGATATCAGTGGATAAGATGTCATTCCCCAAATGATAGATGAGTATCAAGCATCGCTTATAGGCAGTAAGGTCCTAGTCAACTGGTTTTGGGGGTATCATTTTTCATTCATCTAAGTACATGGGTTTGTAGGAGAGCCTTTTTGACTCCCCTGTATGTTGACTGATAAGACCCAACCCTCAAGTTATCTTGACAACTAGATAAAATGGACTTCATTTATGAGGTAGGTAAGAATAAAAAGGGGTGTATTGCATTCCTTTTTCAATAGGCAACATCACAGTACATAAAAGGCACTAGCGACGTCTCCTCATGGCCAAGCTGGTAGAGCTTGGAGTTGACCTAATAGATGACCAATGGGATTATGACCTGATAGGGTATATAGTGGGATTAAAGACCACCAGTGCACCTAGGCACTAGGGTTGACCCTAATTAGAGTAGAGGAAGTCACCCACATAAGACCTTCAAAATTATGTGGACTTGGCCTAGATTTCACAAGGCATCCCCAAACCATGTGAGTTTTTATATGGTAAATTCTAAACTTTTGACCCTACTAAGAAGTTATCAAAGGGGATGAATTAGTGGCTGAATGACTTAGGATGGAGCAAAGAGAAAAAAAATTGATTTCTTAAAGTAAAGATATGAGATTGGCAAGCACATATTGGTTTGTATGAGGACACCCTAGATGAGAAATTTTAAAGTTTGTGGGATGAGTCCCACTCAAAAGAGGACATGTCAGATGAAGAATCCACAACTGATATCAAGGTAGGAGGAGATGATGAATAATAAGATACCCTTAAAGAAGAGGCAAAATATACTCCTCTAAAAAAGGAAGTAGCAAAAGAAGAAGTCACTATGGTCCAAACCCCTCTGACATGGAAACTGCCTGTGTTCCCATATGCTATGACCACGTAAAAATAATAAGTGCCCTCCAAGAACCTCATAGTTGGGTCATCCTAGCTCAATTGGATCAAGGCCCCTATCTCTACCCCACTGATGTCCCCTCCATAGAAGAATATCCAATTTAAAGGTCCCCTTATTTATACCTCCACCTCTTTCACTACTTCCCCTTCTCCCTCTATAGCTCCAATGTAAGTTGTGGCATTAACTACCACCCAATCAAGTGCTCTGGATCCTCCCATCACCTATTCATCAGCCTCAATGGTCCCACTACAATTTTTATCAATTTCCACTACCCAACATGACATTACCTTATCCCTAATCTTTTCCTCATCCACCCAACCCACTGTCAGGACTAACCCCTTCTCTTCCACCATTCCCATCTCATCCTACATACCACTCTTCAATTATCTACCTTCATCATTCATTTCATCCTCACTTTTTTCACAGTCACCATTCTCTCCACCCTATGGGATCCCACATTTTTTCCCTTTATCCCTCACTATTCATTTGCTCACTTATGCCGGAGTAGGGTCCACTGCATCATAGTAGCAATTAGTCATCCCATTCATGCTATCACAAGGAATCCCCATTACAAGATAAATCATTCAAACATCAAATTAATTCTAAAATAAGGTGGACGTAGAAAGGGCTGCCCAAATGTCCAATATGTATAAGAAAAGGGGAAAGCATGCATAAGTTGATGCTTAGCCCCACATGTGGTCATTTTATGACCCTAGAAAGTATTCCCTCCTAGTCGTCCATCTAACCCCCAAGGTAGTCAAGCCCTAAGAATAGATGCATTTGGGGAACTACACCATCCAAGATATTGGGTTTAACCTCAATCAAGCCTATCCCAATAATAAGTTTGAGCTTATGGAGGAAACACAAAAGTCCATGACTACAAACTACGTCAAGGTAGCCCATCAGTTGCAGAAAACTAAGCAAGAACTTGTCAAGGTCAAAGCCACAACTAACCCCCTTAATGAAGACGCTAAATCTAAAGACACTAATCTAAAATAGGAAAGGACCAACCTCCAAGGCTAAATCACAATGAAAAGCTTCCACATTGAAGCTAACAAGCATATATCCACTAAAACTAGATGGAGACAGAGCAATAAGCTCTTCAATGCAAATTGGGCACTCCAACTACTATAAAACTCAATACATCAAGACTCCTTAGTCAAGGACTAGGAGATTGAAATACTGAAGAATGACCTCACCACTCACCCATAGGTCATAGAGATCCTTCCCCTAATCCAAAAAATATACAAGTTCTACTGGGAAAGGATCAAGGTCACAACAACAAGCTTGAAGCTGATGCTTACTTTAATTATATATATGCAAAAGTTGGCTACCAAGGTGAACTCATTTGTGGATTAAGTAATCACCTTTGTCACCC
The DNA here is from genome assembly GCA_037957365.1 of Torreya grandis. Taxonomy (NCBI): domain Eukaryota; kingdom Viridiplantae; phylum Streptophyta; class Pinopsida; order Cupressales; family Taxaceae; genus Torreya; species Torreya grandis. The sequence goes on along the minus strand of JARHVA010001011.1, from coordinate 1,371,019 downwards.
CCAATGTCATGAACTCACAAATATTGGTTCAAAATCTCTACAGTGCTTCTCTTAAAATGCTATAGGTAGTAGGGGTGGCCAACCAAAGGCAGACAATGCAAAAAGTAAATGAGTTTTTGGGTTGTAATAAGGAAATGAATAAATGTAAGGCATTCTTTAATGCCTTATATCAAGTGGTCCAACAAAGGATGGGATGTGTAGAGAAATTAAGTCCAATTGGGACTACCCTCTCCTTTTTTGGTTGACAATAGTGTGCTTCATAAAGATCATATCAAAGAACTACTCGAGAAGAAGTAGAATGACCAAACCATCTTCACGGCTCTCAATCAAGTACTTGACACCTTTGAAGTGAATAAGATTTTATAACCACTGACCCAATTGGAGTTCAAGATGTTAGAAATGGTCAAAATCTTAGGGAATATCTCCTTTAAGGAGATAATTGATTTCGATAGAGCCTTTGAGGCTCTCAATAATATTATCCAATTGAAGGAGGAAGAATGGGTGCCCTTGTAGGTAGCCCTTCAAAAGTTGTAAGTATCCATCTTCCTCCCTTTTTGTAAATTTTACTTCAACTAGTTTGAGAACTAGAGGTTTTGGGTTATTCCATCTATAGGTGGACTCCCCTGTGAGTTACTAGGAACTATGGATCGTAAATCTACATTGATTATTTTAGAGCAGTCTAATTTACAACTTTGGATTCACTCTACAGTTGGCAGTTCTTCGATACTTCTCAGTGGATTTCCCTTTTAGCCCTTTCTTCAGTCCCCTTTCCTAAAAAATTTCTAAGTGTCAACGTCCTGCTGCTTCTTCCACGTGGCATCCCAACACTCGTTTATCTTGGTGAAACCTTCATTCCTCTCAAAAGGAGTGATAGATCGACATGTGATGTCCTCGCACTCCTCAAAGTTTTTTCATTTGGCTTAGGCCTCAATGCAATGCCATTGGTCAGTGGGACTAGGGGACCCATAGAGTAGTTAATGGAAGATTCAAATGTGGCTTATCCATGTGGCATTCTCGCACTCTTTGACACATGACACATGACACATGACACTCCTATATTCAATCACACCACTAAATCCCTCAGCCTCTCCAAAGAAGTATCGACTTGATGCATGTCATCCCTATGCTTATCTAAGGAGGGTGCCAGTTTGCCAAAAATTGAAAGAGTGTCATTGGACAAAGACATGGGTCCCTCATTTTGAGCAATATTTTGAAACCCTTTAAGCTTCATCCAAAGTGTGATGTTTTGATTTTAGAGGGGATCAAGGCCGCTAAAATGACATAAATTAACAACTCCAAGAAAAGACATGCAATACCACCTCACTTCTCATAAGTGTAGTGGCTATAATAGGAAGAGATAGTTGTGCCATATCTAGGATCTGGGGGTAACTACACTCATGAGTTCCAAATCATTTTCAATTGCAACAGCATCATAGTCATGAGTGGTGGAATCTCTAGATGTCATCTCTTTGAGTGGTTGCTTTGCCTATATATTTGAGGTTCTTCCCCTTTAGAAAGGAGGTTGGCAACTATTTTGTTTTTGCATTCCTATTTCTATGAATAACCAATTGTAATAGACTAGGTATAGTAGTAGTTAAAGTTTTTTCATTTTTCAACCTTAGTAGGTGTGCTTCACGGATGTTAGTGGATGATTTATATGTGCCTTATGTGGCCTACTATTTTCAGTTCCCTATCCACAATGAAGAGGATGCCATGTTATGTGCTATTTAGGATTGAAACCATCTATGTCTACTATCTCTTTTCTTCTACTTCTATAGTGTAGATCTTTGTTTATGATGTAAATCTTAATTCATGATTTTAAGCTCCTTTACGATCTATGGTGTTTAGAGGTTTGTGTTATTTTATGCAAGTTTACATAAATATCTAAAATATTCTGATGTATCACTTTAGATTAGATTTACTTTCATGTTGTTTACTATTTTTCCTTCTACCTCTTTTCACCCCCAAATAGAAAGAAAAATTGGCTTCTAAAATCCCAGAGGTTGATTTATAGACTGCATTCGGTCCCACATCTATAAAGCTTCCCATAGATTGTTGTCTAACTTGAAGTGAAAACTTTAAGCATCAACAATACTCTAATATTTTTAGAATTCAATTTAGTATGTTTGTTACTCATGTTCTAGAGTTTTCTTTGTATTAGAGGTATTAGTTATTTTTGTCCTTGAAACCTTTGTAATAAAAACTTTGTTGGTTTTTTCTGATTTTAATGTAATTACCTTATATAAAAAAAAATGTGACAAGGATTCATGTAGTACACTGATAAGGAGTGGCTATGGTTCATACCCTTTGCTTATAGTATAAATGATAATTCCCTCTCCCACCATCTTAAATTTCAATTTATTTCTAATATAAATACAATTAGTGTTTTTGAGTGAAATTTATTCCATGATTATGTCTAATATATCAACACAATTAGTGGGTTTGAATAAAATTTCTTCATGATCATATCTCTTCATTCCTAGATGATCTTGATATGGATTACCACATACCCCTTGATGATGCAGATTGCATACCTTTTGATGATGATACACTTGAGGAGTTTGCATATTTAACAAGTCTTACTAGTTCAAATGACATAGAGACTTCTCTTGATTCTCCTTCTCCTCTTATCGAGATCACATATTTATTACCTATTGCTACATCGAATTCTTTGTAGTAGGACATCATCTGTCTTCCAGAGATAGCTCATTAGGACACATATCTACCAGATATATCATTATTGTTTGTAGAGTCTCATCTTGCAGATTTGGAGGACCACATTGAGGATATTTGTCTTTTATTTGATGATAACTTCAATAGAGTTGCATCACCATCATCTTCTTCAGAGATTCTTCTTCGTCCTCCTATTCAATCATAGTTTTGCAGTGGATTGGAGACATTTGAGTAGTTTTTAGGAGCATCATTGTTGTCTTTGGATCATGTGCAGAGTTTAGAGAAATTTATCCTTCTTCTTGTATATTCTTATCCAGAATGGGAAGACATCATGCACACATCTGCAGTTCTATTTATCCCCAAGGGGATGAATGTTGTTCAACATTCATGGGTCTTCATCTTAATTCTATGTCGAGCATCTTCTAGCACTCTGGGAGTCATCTTGAGGAGTCGTTGCATGGTCTCTCTTCTCATCTCTATTTTGGGAGGGAGCATTTCCTCACATGGGGTTTAATTCTTCTCACTTTTGTGGGGGTCACCAGACCTTCTCTTTACATCCTCTCTTATGGGGGGGCATTCATAATTGTATTTTTGTGATGGATTCAATTCTTGGGGGGTCTTAGTGTGAGTCCTTCCATCACATGTTCATGTACTTGTTGTATTTTCGCTCTTTTGGAGGAGAGTTTTTTTTCCCATTGGGTTTTCTCCTTTTACTTCAATTATTGAGAGTTGCATTGTATGTGGGTATCTCATCAGGGCTTGTTGTTGGGACCTATCTTTTCTTTTTCTCCCACCTAAGCTAGCTTTAGGGGTGGTGTTGGTGTAGGGTATTAATTATTTCATTTTCTTATTAAATGGATAATTCCTACACTTGTAGCTTTATCTTACTTTTGTGTGATAAGAGGTTAAGAGGGTAAGAAAGTGAGTTCCACTTAGAGTTTCGCTGAGTACCACTGTGAGTTCTCTTTTGAGTTTTACAGTGAGTTAAACTTAGTCCCAGAGTGAGTTATCCTCTCAATTAACTCCCCCTACTCTTTCTTCATATTCCTCTTCACCATGCTATTGTAATCAATCCATTTTCATTAATTGCATCCTTATTGTGCAAATTATTCCTCTTTGATGTTTTCTCTTGTGGAAAGTAGATCTTAGGTTTTGCAGGTGACCCTGGTGCTTGAGTCAATTGGTGACTCTCACATAAGATTCTAGCGAATTTCTACAATGCTGGCTCCAGCCCAGACTTTTATGATTAGCAGCCTCTGGTGGAGTTGTAAGTGGAGCTGGACAATAACCTGGGACATATTTTTACTAATCAATTTTAAAATATATATGTTAGATAGGTATACATTAACCTTTCAAACACCAAAAAAGCTTTTAAAAAGTAAAACTGAACTCACTAAGTGACTAATGGGCGGTGGTGGGTGGATTGGGAGAACAGCGAAGTCATTAGCACTGCACCACCTCCCCGCAGCCACCACAACGCTGTAGACATCTCTCGGCGATGGACTTCCAAACGGAGACGCAAAGCCCTACGCGTGAACTGGAATCGGATATATAGAGAAGGATGCAGATTATCTCCAACCTGAACAATTCTGTCAAGTAATCCGCTGACCTCTTGATCAAGCCTTCCTCTGCGTTTGCGCAACTCCAGCAGCATAGAAAACATGGATGAGCACGGACACCAGCTTACCCAACTCATTAGCCCTATAAATTAAGATGGATTTGGAAGTTTACTTCCTTCTGTTTTGCACCACCATTGGTGAGTGGACCTTTGAAGTATCAATCTTTCGGATCCCTATTCAACCCTTTTTATTGATCTGGTTCTGCTTAGTGGACTTCATTGCCTCAACGTTTTGCTTACCCATGAGCTGGGTATCCTTGTGTTTCACAATGAATTCGTTCCAGGTCTAGAATCCAAGGGAAAACAAAGAGCTGAGCATCAAGAGGAAAACAAACAAAATTAAAGGAGAAAAACATAGCTCAATATTTGATAAAAACTTGGGGATTGTGAAAAAACACAAAGAATAACATCGCTGCCAAAATTAGAGAACCTATGAAAATGTGCAAAACCCAATAACAACCATAATTGGAAATTAAAAGAAACCATATCTTCCTGAAATGGAGAATGATGGGAAAGGAGTAAGATAACATGTCTCTTGGCATCACTATCAAGGAGATCTTCAAATTTGTTCCATTAGCTTGAATCATTAAGAAAGATGCATTCCCATTATTAATGGGTTTGTCCCCTAAATTAGCCAAAAAAATCATGATGTTTATTAACATCTCTGATGCAGTGTTGGAAAGTGCATGAAGAGAAAAGCCTTTTAAACGATGGATTTCATCCACCAAGCGAGAGATGTGATTGTTAAGTTTGTAAAAAGGATTTTGTTTCTATATTGTTTATCTTTATAATAATTGAAATTTATTTATGAGATTTTTGAAGTCTAAGGGTGTAGAGTGGTGGATTATTATTATTGTATGAAAAAAAATTGTCTAAAACAATGTTATTGAAATATTGTCAAAATTTTATATTTATTTTAAATGTAGTGGAAGAGGTTTTGAAAAGAGTCTTCTAGGTTTTTTTAAAACAAATATATATTTACATATTTACTATCAAAGGAAAATGCAAAGATGATATAGAGGTCAAACAATAATCACACTCTTGATACTTCAGTGAAGATGAAGCCTTGGCAATAAATGTTTCCAATATCTATTCTTCCCTTATCTAATGTCATGTGCCTTGTCCTTTAGCTATTATTAGCACCCATGCCATTTTGAGTGGCATTTGTTGACTATTTCCCCATGAAAAAGAGGAATTGGAAAATGTGCAAGGTTAATGATATCCCTTTGGGGGCCAAAATATATCTTGAATTCAAAAACCACATATATGTAAAAATTAGCGGGTTTAGATCCTAGCTTGTAGATAATGTTAACAACTTATTTGATGGCTTCATTAATTAACCCTATTTTGACTCACAATTTTGATGTCAACATATTTTTACTCTTTTATAGAACAATATTTTAGTCTCCAATTGAGTGTTGTTGAGGTTAGGAAAGCCATGTTGTCTACTATATCTAGATTTACTTATTGTAATTAGAATGTTTAACAAGTTTTAATATTTGTTTATTATGCAATGTTGCTATATTATTAGTTGCATACAAATGTGTTGAGGTTTTAAAGGTTAGTTTTTCTTCTAGAGATATGAAGGATTCGGCTCTTAACATGAGAAGATTCCAATCTTATTTTGTCAACTTTGCATTTTTATGTTGGTTAGTAAATTTTTAAATATTAACAAGGGTATATTGTACCATTGTTGAAAAAAAATTATGTTTAATGTTATAACAGTGTCAAATTTTTTCCACAATGTGTGCCTAAATGGCTTACCTACATATACTAATATGTTCTTAATGGGGGAAACTGGTTTAAGTTGCCAACAAGTATAACTAAGCAACATCTAAAATATTAGTTTTTTTGTTTACGAAATGCCTCACACAATCAGTTATTTATATTACTAATCATTTTTTGTCCTATGAAGCACATCTCATCAATGACAATATATCCTATGTTTTTCATTTGTTCTAGAAAAATTGTCAGTGCTTGTCCCTCTAAAGCTTTCATTTCTTGTATAAAAATTTGGAGTCCTAAATGTATAGTTGATGCATTTATGTTAAATGTTGTGACACTTATTTAAGAAAGGAAAAGAAGGGGAGACTTGTTTGTGCTTGTGAGCCCACGTAGTGCATGTTTGATACTACTAATCAAGTATGAATTCCTTGTACATTTTGTTAGTGATGGATTATTATTTTTTTTTTAATTTGATATACAATAATTTTCAAGGCATCTTGTTTTTCATTAAACAAACCAAATTGGTAATGGTTGCATAGAATGCTCATCTTATGAAATTTCATTGTTGATGTGCTTGAATTTTATAAGTTGTGCAGTTGTTTCTTATAATGTAAGTAACACTTCATTATGGTTCCAATTATTGTTATTTGGGTTTTTCCAATGTTTACATAATATATCTACACCATCTGTGTGAACCCAAAAATTAATACTAGCTTTCCACGTTGTCATATCAATCAAGTGTTAATTTAGTGCTTATCTAAGGCACAAAGAAATTACCAATGTCTTGTCAGATTGAATGATAAATAGAAAAACCAAATGGAAGCAATTAATGGACATGCAAGGCATTAAAAATTATAATGTAACCACAAAACTATGCTAAAATAATAAGACAAACACATGCATGTAACATAATCTAACAATAGACAAGATTTCCAATAAATAAATCATATTAATTCATCAAAATAGTGTATAATAACTCAGTGTGCAAGTAATTATAGTCACATTTAGGATCCACCAATGGCAATTGTATTCGTATACAAAAATAATAATAGCAACCTAATGCATCCAACAATAAACTCTAATAGATAAGACGTGATCCCTAATACAAATGACAAGGCTTGTTGTACATGACATCTCATTCCCCCTAAATATCTCAATAGCTTTCCCTTTGTGGCTTGTGCTTTGTGCTAATAAACTCTAGAATTTGTGTTAAATTCATTTCTATTTTTATGTTTTGTGTTAGTTTTTATCTCAAATTTCACACTCCCATTATTTACAGTTTTTGATCTTCTACCTTTCACTCCTTAATATGCATAGTATCCTTCTTTATCCTACTTCTGTGCAATATTGTTATAATCCCCTTACCCTAATCATTGTATTTTTAATCATTATTATAAATAAATGTTATGAACGTAAACACTTTTTAAGTCATCCTTTGAGCTATTTAATATAATCCTACATGCATGTAATTGTTTGTTGGTTACCATATAATTAGTTTACATTAGGAGCATAGACTAATGTAAAGGATGCACAAATTATATTATATTAAACTTGATCAAAGGAAGTTTCCCGCTTGAAAAGGCCAATGATATTGTAATACAATTATGCTCTCTTATAATGCAATAAATTTATACTCCATTTCATTTGTGGTACATTTTATTTGTATTTTAGTATTGGTTTAATTTGTTTGTAGGAAGATGAGCATATCATCTAGTATTAGAGATATTTATTTGATCTTTATTTGATATTTATTTGATACTTTGTGTAATGAATTTTTTTGATCATAGATCAAATAAATATTCTCATGTATGAAAATTATTTTGGTTAATAAAGGAAAAAGATAAGGTAATGTATGAATATTGCAGTACAATACCTAGATCAAGTGTTTTCCACTCCACTCAAATCTCAAATTCTAGTTCATAGACTATTTATATTAGTGATATAACATGTTTTTGATCGAGTTGTATGAAATTTAATTGGAATTAATGTGATTAAAAATAATATGTTGACAAATGGTATTGTAGTCCCATAACACCTGGACAGATTATCAATTCACTCCAATAATTGATGGCTCATGAAATGGCATCATCAATTAATTTTGACCACATCTTAAATATTATATAAAAAGGTACAATTTATTTTTAATTTAAATGTAGCCTTATTTATATTAGTGATATCTTTATGTTTTTCCTATATGTACTTAGAAATTGATTATACTTTAAATTCAAGGCATGTTTTTGCAGTCATTGCACCTGAAGACAATGATGCGAGAATAAATTATTACTTGTATCATTACGTAGAGGTAAAAACATTAACCAAAAATATCATGGATGGAGAATACCTAGTTTATCTCACTTGATCCATAGTGGTTACAAGAACATGGATTCATGTGTACTATCATAAAAAATAAAATAATTTTTATTCAAGGACTTTGAAACACATAGGGTGGTACTTAATTATTTAAATTTAATTATCACTATAAATATTAAAATGATCATATATCATGGAAAGCCTAACAACAAAATTTTGTTGGAGGTTCGTGAATTTGAACATGAAATGATTCTTGGAAACTTCATATAGAAACTATATATTATCCACACCACTTGTTAGGAAGCATGGATAACAAGCAAGGTGTAATAAAGATATAAATGTTTCATGACAATTTGCCGTACCCATATAAAGAGGAAGAAAGAATTCACACTTAATAGGTTGTAAGAGTAAATTTCATAAAATTATATAGTAAGAAAATATTTTCATTCTTGTTTCATATAATAATGTTTATAACATGAGCATTTGAATCAAACTTTGACAAAGGAAGGTTGAATCATGCACTCCACTAGTAGATTCAAGCATGATATCTCTTGTTCAATCCATATGGGTCATCAAGGCAAGCATGATATCACTTGTTTTAGCTATATGGGTCATCAAAGCAAGCATGGAATCACTTGTTTTAGTCACATATTACACCAAATCCATTAAAGGAAGGCAAGATCGGCCTTCAAAAGGGTTAAAATCAGCCCAAAGAGCTCAACTCACATGTTTTGGAAAGCGTTGGCGTGAATATTCATAAACTAAGAAATATTTAAACCTCCATGTTGCCTCAGCTCTTATATACATGAGTGGCCAGTCCTTGTAGGGTTTTTTGGGCATTTTAAACTTTATGATTGAACTAGGGGGATGATCCTATGATAATCAATCCAAAGAGAGCAAATTCAACCATCAGTGAATAGAAATAAAGAAGCATACTATTATAAAACAAAATAAATAAGAAAAACCATTATGGGAAGAGGACCAGACACTCACACCCAAGATGAAAGAAGAGAAAAATATTAAGATATTGAATAGGGAAGATGTGTATTAGTAATAACCTCAACCAAGCAAGCAAGGGAGTAGAGGGGTTGCTTGAACACAACCTCCCAAGCAAGAGGGATGAGCATAGAAATAAAGGACAAAATGAAATCCAAGCATAAAAATCAATCCAAGAACACTATTTAGATACCTCACTAAAAGAAGGAACCATCGTGATCAACCCAAGGGAATGAGAAAAAAACACTAAGAAATTCAGCTCTAGATTAAAAAGGCAATATGGTTAAATCCAATGCAATGGAAGTTTTTCCAAGAGACCAAAATTTCATATGGGGTAAGAAATACTCCAATAAAAGAGGAACTCAAAGAATATCAACATTCAAAACAAGTAAGGCCCTCCAAGGGATAAGCATATCATAGGAAATATAAATAATTAAAAATAAAAAACCAAATCATACGAGAGAATGAAGATTTACCTTTTAGCTATAATGAATATCAACATCAAGTGCATAGATCATCTTACCTAAGGTTAAGGAGGGAGAAACAAGAGGCTATGGGAAATTCATAGTCTACCAATAAAGCAAAATTGAGGAAATTGGTTTTAGTTTCATAACTTCATACATGACATGAGATGTTATGGCAAGATTCCTAACACTCCAATACACCTGCCTACAATGTTTTGTATTAGAATTTCATTGTTTTACCCCTCCAACCCATATATATTTTCTAATCGATAGGAAGTATTTTCAGCATAGATTTCTTATGCAATGTTGAAATTAAGTGAAAAAAAGGAAATGAAACTAGAATCAAAGGAACATCTACTATCCATGTGGTGTTTTAATTCATCTATTTGACCCCTCAAAATGGCAATGTACAGTCTGTTATATTTTCATAATAACTTTACCCCATAAAAAATTAGAGTAAAACACATCTTTTTAATATTTAACACACTATTAGGGAAAATATACCAATTATTGGATAGGATCCAATAGTTGTGATTTTAGTTGTAACCTCTTTTCCTTATTATAATATATTAAGACTTATTTATGTATAACTCTTTGGATATTTTTTGTAAAAATAATCTATACATTCTATTAAGGTATTTTCATTATTTAGACAACTAATATTAAAAATATAAGCTTATATATAAAATATTATATACGTAATATATATAAATAAACACTACAATTAAAAAAATGATGTGCATCATATTTTAAAAAATGAATATGATATTCAAAACTATGACTATCATTTTCATATAAATGAAAATCTTTTTAAAATTTGAATAAACTGTTAAAATGTTACATCATTTGCTAATATTTTAAAGGTGCAAATAATTAAAAAACACCAACTTTATTAAATATTTTGAGTTTTAAAAATTCATTTTTTTACCTCTAATTGTAAATTATACAAGACAAAATATAAAAAATCTGATGTTATATAATATTGTAACTGGTCCACTTATATTTTATTATATCCTATCCTATTCAAAATCCAAATATTTAGTTCCAACATATGACTCCACCAAACTCCATTAATTGATCGCACTCGTAAAAATGATTGTAAATACACTATCTAAGCCTCACCATTGATATAAAATTATAAATTCAAATTTTTAAATTCAAATTATTTTGTCTAAATACAATCTATCTATAAATGACAAAAAAAAGTAAAACAAATGTTTGATTTGTAGAGAGTGTCATATTTGAATTAAACTGGAAGCATAATCTAACATTCAAGCAGCCTTAAATTATTGAGAGGATCACATTCTAGGTAATAAATCTGAATATCCCTAAAGTAATAAGCATCTTTCCTTGAATTTTTACATACCTCCTCCTCCCATATGGGCATGGAACCTATCCAAAATTTATCGAACAAGTAATGTTTTACATAGGAATTTACATCGACAAAATGAAGGGATGAAAATTATTATTATTGTGCCTTTTATGTTCATGTTTTTTTTGCATTTTTTTTTCCTTTCACATATGCCTAAACATTTAATGGTATTTGAATGGAGTTATGAAACATTACATATAGGTGTGTTTCCTATAGCTAAACCCATAGTTGTGTTCTTTTTCTTTTCGTGGGTAGGTTATTATTATTGTGACTTCTATGATCATGGTGTCTTTGCATGCCTTCACTCACATCTAATTCAACATTAATTGGTATGTTCATGACATCTATCAAGGTATTCATTCAAATACTAGTAAATATTATTTTTTTGTATCAACCCATATCATTTTATTAATTTTATAGCCATGTTGGAAGACATTTGTGTCATTAATATGCAAGGAAGTACCATGTTGGAAGATGTAGTGTTTTCAACATGCAGTGACCATTTTTGAAGACCCCTAAAATAGTTTTTTCCATTAATATGGTGTGTTAATTCTTCCATGTGTGCCATCTTCATCCTATTCACCATGTTGGAGGGATGAAACATTACCCACAACGTCAAAATGTTTTCATTCCCATATAGCTCCAAAAAAATTAGTATTTTAATGGAAGAGAGGTTTTATGAATTCATGTTATTGTGTGTTTTATATTTGTGTCACATTTCTATTGACCTATAAAACATGGTTTGGAAGACTGAACAGTCACTGGTATGTGGATGGAAGACCTGAAAGTTTTCATTTACTATTAGGAACACTCAAAGTCACCCTATAATAGTGGATAGTCTTTACGTGTTTATTTCTTATATGGTGACTTTGAGTTTTCCTCCTATTCAAAAAATATATGTTCTTACCAGTAATTTTAAGAATGATAAAAAATAATTACTAGTCATTTTTTCCATTCATGTGGCATGTTATTGTCACCATGCATGCCATTTCAACTTGTTTACCATTTTGGAAGGATGAAACATTACCCACAACCAAACCCAAAATGTATGCATGTTTTCATTCACATTTGACTCAACATTTTCTAGTATTTTAATGGAAACATTGGAGGTTTTCATTCACATAGTAATACATTTTTACTATCTTTGTATTAAATTAAATTGTTATGTGGATGGAAGACTTAACATTTACTAGTATGTGGATGGAAGCCTTGAAGGTTTTCATTCACATACCAATAAAATTTAATTTTTTTGTATCAAAATTAAGGTTTTCATTCACATAATAATGAATGTAATATTTGTTGTATCAAATCATTTAAAAAAAAAATTAATGGTGTTGTGTGCTTTATATCTGTGATGCATTACTTTTTCCCTACATTAATGTTAGAGGGATGAAAAGTTACTTGTCGTAAACAACCTGTAAATCTTAAATGTGTTAATGAACATTTACATCTATGTATGGGAGACTCAATTAGTTTCATACATATATATGAGTAAACATTATTGTATTTCAAAAGAAAATTATAATTTCATTCACATTCTGGGAAATTTTGACTCAGATGTATTAAACAAAACATTTTTAGGAATTCTTGTTTCTATGTTATTGATATGTTCTTGTCAATTAATGTTGTATTGTTTATTCACATTTTTAAAATTATAAATATTATTTTCCATAAGTGTTGTTGATAAATTAGTAGACAATTGTGCTATGTGGATAGAAGTCCTGAAAGTTTTCATTCACATATGAATAAATTTTATTGTTTTTTTATTGAAACTTATATTACTATGATTTTTTTTTTGTGTTTTTTATATCTTAAATGCATTTATATTTCCATAATTATAAAATGTATTTTATATAATTATTGAAAATTAATGCCAAGATTTTTTGTTCCCTCCTTCAACCAATCTAGGGGCCTCACCTGAGAACATAAACTTAAACCACCTAGTTCAAAATTTTGACCAACAATAATTTTCAAACAAACACATTATATTATCATTGGCTTAAATTTTTTTGAAGTAAGGCATGACACAAAATTAATATGGGTCATTAATATGAAACAAATTACCATATTCAAAGATGAGTGTCTCTACAAGACTAAACATTTATTGGTATGTGGATGGAATCCATGAAGGTTTACATTTGAATATCAATAAATGCTAATGTCTTTCTATCAAAATTAATACTTTCATTAACATACTAGTAAATGTTGAGTTAGATGTATCAAAAAAAATCATTTTGTCAAATCATGTCATTGTGCTTTTTATATGTTGTTGTGATTTCATGCTATGTCAGTCATTCACATTTTTAAAATTACAAATATTCTTTCTCATATCTATTATTGATATGTTTTTCATTAAATTGTTAATCACTTATATACTTTGTTGATTGTTGTAGTTCAATATGAGGAATGTAAATAATAAGACATGTTATTTTAATAGACATCCATGTACAATAATGAATAATAGAGGAATCAAAATTTTAGAAATTATTGATGAATTTAATGAACATGATCAACCCACTGTAAATCAAAGATAGAATGAAGCTATTACAGACCAACCCCTTTTGATCAGGTAGAGAATCAAGCCAGCATAAATGTTACCACCACTACATAGAAGTCATTACAGTCTAAGTGGAAAAAGTAAGATATGGAAAGGGAAATGAGATATGTGGATGAAAATGCATACTCCACATACACCATACTAATAAAGTGGGGAATGAAACCTAATACTTTTTCCAATTAGATGAAAAGAATTAAAAACTACTAACAAGAAGGGGGCACTCACTATTTTGTCAATTATAGAAAAAAGTGAGATAGTGATATGATCTTGATATGATTCAAATATTCAATATATGCATAAATACCTTTATAGTAGGGCAAAACCATATAATACTCCTTTAGGAAGGAATAACTCCACAATGTCTTTTCAAGGGGACAACCTCCAATATCCTCTTACAATAGAAGACTCAATGCTTACTTGATATCTTTACCATAATAATCATCTCATATATATCTATCTAACACATGGATGGGTAAACTCCTAATCCCAATGTAGGCCGACCATTACCCAATGTACTAATTCCATAAGTTACTCCATTATCTTAATATATTGTAACCATATAACTAATTAAGGGGATGTGTGCCACATGTCGGCATCTCCATCAACCCATATACATTAATATATCATATCCCTAGGTACATAACATTACTTCCCTCCTTGACGTGTTTCATCCCAAAAATATAAGAAGAAACCAAATAATGAGTGTGCTTCAAATCATTGCACACTTGTCTCCAATCTTGATCATCTAGCCATCCATATGTGATCTTGGCAAGTTATAGCTCTCCAAGCTTGTTTCCAAATTCCATTGTGATCCTTTGATTTCATTCATGATCATAATTATACTACTTTGATGTCCAATCATAATTATTCCTCTTTTTATTCCATGTACCACATTTCGTTGCGCTACTCTGATTCCAACCGTGACCATAGTAGGTATTCTTCCATGCATAGTCATAGTGATTTACCCATTCATTCCATGTACCATAGTATTTTTTATTTGGATTACATGCATATCCATAATGATTGGAAATTTTATTTCCTATATAGATAAAATGATTATTGTTATGACACTTCATCCCCTAGTTCCATGATTGTTTTCTCTCATGATGATGTGGGTGTCTATATACCTCAACTTTTTCCAATATTTTGACCTTATCCACCTTTGCTTCTACCTCTTCCACCTTTTCCTTCTTTGTCTCTTTAGTAGATGAAGTGCTCATTTCTAGTTGTAGTGTGTCTTTATCTATATCATCTGAATCTTCATCATGATCTTCATCACCTGTTTCAATCTCATCCTCATGATCTACCTGGATTGTTATTGGTGACTTTTTCACTATGATATCTTGTAAAGTGATCTTTTTTTCCTATACCAAAACTTCATGAACTTTTTTATGAACATTAATATTTATTGTTCCCAAAGTCTCTAACCATGGATATCCAAGAATTATATCCATATCATCCATATCCAAAGCATAAAAATCTGAATGTAAAACATATTTCTCCATAATGAGTTTCAAATATTCAAACATTGAAATATTGTTACCATCTATTTGAACCTCCTTGATATTATTTGCTTGGACATGTAGATGATTGGCCACATTCATTTTAATGAATTTATACTTGTTGGTAGGGTTTATGGACACAACCACCTTCTTCTTTTAAATGCATCCATGAAATTGAAAAATTGACGTGGATTTCTTTGGAGCCAAATCATTTGAACCCTTCTCTTCTTCTTCTTCTTCTTCTTCTTCTTCTTCTTCTTTATCATCATTATTTTCTTCCTCTTCTACATCCTCTTTTTCTTTTATATCCCATCGATCTAGGAAGGTTTGTTCCATTGCTTCCCATGAATAATACTGTTGCGCAAAGCTCAATTGACTAAACCACCAATGTTGTGCAGGCCCATACAAAGAAAGAGACAATTATATTTTCCATAAAATTGTTTTAGTATTATTCTCCTTAAAATTGAGCCACCATTCTCTAGCATCAACATCATCTTCCCCTAAAATTTTTTGCAACTCCATGATCCACAAAAAAATTAGGGTTCATGAAACCCTAAAATCTCAATAACTCATACAAAAATGATCCAAAAAGTCCCAAATTTTTAATGTATCTTCCTCTTATGATATTAGAACCTCAATCAAAATTTTGTGAAAAAATGTCACAAATTTAATCCTATAGATTGAATATATGAAAAACCATAAAATTGTCACAAATCACTTTATGAAATTTTAACTGTGATTATTTTATATCTTATTATATCTCTAGTAAGCATTTTAAACAAAAATCCCCTATATTTCATAAGATATAGCAAAATTAGTACAAAACCTAAAATATAAATAACTCCCTCAAAACTAGTCCAAAAATCTCTATTTTTTTGCTATGACTTATTTGAAATATTATCCATATCCATTAAAAAAAAGTGAAAAAATTCACAACAATTCAAAATATGTTGATGATTCAAAAAACTATGGTTTCACTCCACACGAATTACCCAAATCGAAGCTTTGATACCACTAATATGATTCAAATATTTAATATATGTAGAAATACCCTTAAGGTAGGGAAACACCATGTAATACTCCTTTAGGAAGGAATAAATCCACAATGTCTCTTCAAAGGGACAACCTATAATATCCTATTACAATAGAAGACTCAATACTTACATGATATCTTTACCATGATAATCATCTCATATATATAGACATATATCTAACCCATGGATGGGTAACCTCCTAATCCCAATGTAGGCCAAACATTACCCAATGTACTAATTCCATAAGTTACTTCATTATCCTAATATATTGTACCCATATAACTAATTAAGGGGACGTGTGCCACATGTTGGCATCTCCATCAGCCCATATACATTAATATATCATATCCTTAGGTACTAATAGATAGTGTAGTGGTGTAAACACTTATATGACATGATGCATGTGTTAGACATATCAAATTTTAAGGTACATTTTATCCACATGTGCGAAAACATGCCCAACCCTTTCGATGATGTGGTCCCAAACAATTCATAATGGAAAGGCTTAAAAAATAAGTGCCCTAATTTGTCTATGAAAACATCATAAGGAATTGATAGGATAGGTTGTGATGTTAAGGCCATCTATAGTGACATTTTTTTAATGATAATTTAAGAACTTTGTATGCTAAAAAAACTTATGGGCCACATAAAATATGGAATATTATTGAGATAGGGGTGCAAGCTAGAAGGAAATATGATCACTATTTTGGCATGTGTGAATACAACTAGTAAGATTATCCTGGGGTTCTACCTCTTCAAATAAAAAAAGAAATTATAGAATTACATTTCAGGGTGTGAATCGAGTGCATGCATGGCTACCCAATCCCATGCATGGATGATGAAAGAATTATTTATGAAATAACTACATCATTTATTGAGATAATATACATCTTCTCATATTTGATGGACATTATAGCCATGTTTCATTTTCAATGATAGAAAAGTCTAGAGATTTGGGGATAGACCTACTTACATTGCCCACACATACTAACCATAAATTGTAGTCATTTGATTTAAGTGTGTTTTGTCTATTTAAGGCCTATTTTAAGAGTGAGAGGATGTCATGGATGAATATAGATCATGGTTATGGATAAATAGATATGAATTGACCACTTTGGTAGTAAAACATTGAATATGGCACAAACTCCTAAAAATATAATATCTAGATTTTGAAGGACATGTATTTGGACCCTAAACCCTAAGGTAGTAGTGAATGACATGACTTAAATCATAGTATTCCATGTCAAAGTGGATGAATTTAGTGATGCTAAGAATATAATAAATTTGGCAGGGCTAAATGAGGAAGACATTGAATCTACTATGCATAGAATGGAGCAAATATAGCTTGATAATGTTGTAGAAGGAAAATAAATTCAAACAAATTTTTTTGAAGATGTTGTAGGTTAAACAAAAAAATGCAAATGAAATAAATTTTAAAGGCATTGAAGACACTAAAAATGCAACATTTAATTTCAACCAAGATAGTTAATGTTTGCCTATGCCAGAAATTCCACTAAAAGGGCTGAGGAAAAAAATAACAAATTTTGACCTCAATTTTAAATTAATGGAAGTAGATGTCTCTATGTCAATGTAATCACCATTGCCTTCTATTACACTATAAATATTTTATTAATGTATAAGATTAAACAATCGATTTATATGTCAATGATAAATAGTATAAAATTCATTTGAGCATACTGATTGCAACAAAAATAAAATTAATGAACAACAAACTTTAATATTGACATTTATAAAATTACCAATGAAAAGGAAACAATGCATTCAACATGAGCTGATAATGACAAATTATCATATCAAATGACAATCATCAAATGTTTATAGATCTCATGTCCTAAAATAATGAGATTAAATAATTTAAGGCAAGGAAGAAATAAAAAGATGATGATGATGATGATGGTAAATCCCTTAGGCAAGTTGAGAGGGAAAGAAGGGAACATCAGAAAATTGTAAACAAAATTAAAAGATAAAATAATGAGCATGAGAAAATACAATAAAGACAAGAAAATGAGTAAAATAAAGACCATGATAGAAGGGATAGGGGATTTGAGAAGGCCAAAAAATAATTGGAGAGGTGAATATATTTAAATAGTAAATTCAACCCTCTACTCGAACAACATCACATATTAAATGACATGATAAATATTCTATCCAAATTGATTCGTGTGGTATCCCTCATATTTATGTTAACATGGTAGTAAATCTATTATTTTTTACAAGTATTGATACAAGAAATATATATTATGTAATTATTATGATCCATTATTAGACATTACACAACAACTAATGTAATGAAATATATTTAGTTTGATATCTAGTTTAATGAAGTGTATTAAAAAATGTAATGAAATTTCAAGCATTCAATTTGATTATGTACCGTAATTAATTGTTTTTGTTATCTATTATTCATCTTGCAAATGGATCATAAACTTGATGTAAGTTAAAAAAAACACATGAAATTGAGTATCTCATTGTTATTCTCTGCTCTTAACTTTTAAATTTGTCATCATTACCCGTAGATAAAAAACATCAACAACACAGATAAATAGTAGAAGCAATAAAGAGTTTAGAATTATAAACTTAAAAAAAAATTAAGAAAAATTATACAAGCATTCCAAACTTCACAAACATATATTGCATTAATAAACACAATGGAAAAAAGTAGATCTTTGTAAACATAGCAAATGTAAAAAAATTCAAAATAAATAACCCATCAAACCTTCACCCATTACAACAATTCAATTGTTATAAAAAATAAGAATGCATGAATATAGTAATTGACAATAGAATGAAAAATCAATGAACAACATTGACAACATAATGGAAAGCATATCAATAACACAACATCATATCAATAATACAACATAATAAAAAATGTGAATGAATATCACAACAACATATTAGCAACACAATAATATGATTCCACAATATGATTTGGTTTTCTATATCTGACTCAACATTTATTGATATGTTAATAAAAATATATATATTTTAAGAAAGATATTAACATATATTGGTATGTGAATGAAAATATTAATGAATTCCATCCACATTCCAATAAATATTCAATCTTGTGGACACACTCATATTTTAAAATGACTCTTTGTTTTATATTAATGACCCATATTAATTTTGCATTATACCTTACTTCACAAAATTTTAAGACAATGATAAGACGATGTGTTTGCTTAAAAATTATTATTGGTCAAAATTTTAAATCAGGTGGTTTAAGTCTATTTTTTATACAAAGACAATAACATTAACATTTTGATATAAAATACTAACATTTAATAATTTTTTATTGAAAACCTTAAAGACTTCCATCCACATACTAATAAATGTTAAGTCTTATATCCCAATTTCAAATCTTTTCCATCCAAACATGAATTTATGTGTCTAGTAGTAAATGTTTAGTCTTTCATCCCAAGTTCAAATCCCTTTTCATCCAAACAAGCATTTATGTGTTAGAACACATAGTGGGTGCTTGTAGAAGCCATATAAAGTTGGACACAAGGATATACAAATGTGGCCATATATAAATAAATCAACAATGTGTGGATGGAAAACATATCAACAACACTTATGATGAATAATATTTGTAATTTTAAAAATGTGAATAAATAACACAACATTAATTCAAAATAGCTATGGCAAATAATATTTGTAATTTTGAAAATGTGAATGAATATCACGATAATATTAATTAATAGGAACATATCAATAACATAGCAACAAGAATTTAGAACAAGGTTTGGTTTGATATATCTGAGTCAACATTTACTTGAATGGGAATGAAAGTATAAATCTTGATCAAAAAATAATAACTTTTACTCGTATGTGATTGAAAACCTACATAATTTCCATCTACAGTTGTAAATGTTCAATAGCATATTAAACATTTGCAAGTTGTTTAAGGTAGGGAAAGTTTCATCTCTCCAACATTACTTTATGGAAATAGTAATGCATCACATCTATAAAGCACATAACATGAATCCAAAAAATAATTTAGTTTGATAGAAAAATAATTAAATTTATTTTTATGTGAATTAAAACCTTAATTTTAATACAATAACAATAAAAATTATTGGTATATGAATGAAAACCTTGAGGGATTTCATTCACATACTAGTGAATGTGAAGTCTTCCAACCCATGTTATGCATGGAAATAGACATGCGACACATATATAAATCACATAGAGACATGCATTCAAAAAACATCCAAGTTTTCTATTAAAATACCAACAAATTTAGAGTTTGATGTGAATGAAAACATTTTGACATTATAGATTGTGTTGTGAATAATGTTTCATCCCTCCAACATGGTGAATAGATTGAAGATGGCATATAGGGCAGCATTAACACTCCACATTAATGGAGAAAAAAATGCCAAGGGTCTTCAAAAATTGGACATTGCATATTAAAAACACTATTATTTTCCACCATGGTACTTCCTTGCATATTAATGACATAAGCATCTTCCAACATGGTCATAGAATTTAAAAACTGATATGGATTGATATAAAAATGATAACATTTATTGTTATGTGAATATATACCTAGACATCCATCATGAACATACAAGTAAATGTTGAATCAAATGTGAAGGCACACAAAAACACCATGAACATATAAATCACAATAACAATAACATACACATAAAAATAAAAATAACATAATTGTCGGTTCAATTATAGGGAACACACTTGTTTGTAGTGTTTCATCACTCCATTAACAAACCAATAAACATTTAATCAAATGTGAAGACACACAAAAAAACCTTGAACATAGGAGGCACAATAATAATAACAACCATGCAAAAATAAAAATAACACAATTATGAGTTCAATTATAGGAAACACACCTACACATAATATTTCATCTCTCCATTTTGCAAACAAAAATTCTTCTATGAAACACACCATGGTCAATAACTTTTGTGTAGGTTTCCTGGCCATTTCGGGGGAGGAGGTACACAAAAAAGTAAAGGGAGATGATTGTTGGTGGTGCATAGGGTGACATTAACGTACCAAATTAATATCACAAAGCCCACTAAGCCATGTGAAAAATGGCATTGGTTTTGACATTAATGAGTCATGCATCTTCTAACATAGCACTTCATTTCATATTAATGACCCATATCAATTTTGATCTATGCCTTACCTTACAAAGATTTAAGCCAATGATAAAATAGTTTGTTTGTTTGAAAATTATTATTGATCAATTTTTACAAATTAATTTATCTTTTTGGTCTCAACAATCGATTGCATAAAAAATAATTAAAATTGATATACCGAGGAAAACATCATCATACAACTTCTCACGATGTAGATTTACCCCTTAAATGATATATTTAAATTTAAAAAAAATTAAGCTGTCTAAATTAAAAAATTTAGACTAAAAAGTGGCATAATATAGAAAATATAAGACCCCTAAATTAAAGGTCCTAACTACTAGCCTTTTCCTATACAATCCAAGTCTCCTCACATGCATGCAAATCAAATAAGCCTTGTGAAATGGAGGTTTGGAAAACCAACCAACACTAAATAAGCATAAAAGTCTTTGGGGAAACAAATAGTGGGGAAATATTAAAGGATATCTAAGGTAGAAGTTGCAAAAATAAAACTGCCACACATCCAATCTGCATTGTATTATATGTATTTGCTCCACTTTTGTGCAAAATACGAGCTATAGCATTTGATTGCTTCCTTTCTTGAGATAACTCTTCTAAGGTATATTATTTTTAAAATTTGTTTAGTAGCTTGCATGTGCTTTTGTTTTTTGTCACACTAATGATTGCATTTACTAAAAAATTTACTTGTGATATATACATATGGCACAATCGGTGGGATATAAAATCCACAATTAGTATTGACACATACTAAATATCAATTTTTTCTCACAATAATGTACCAATTCTAGTCAAAATTTCTCACATTTCTATGAAAATCTTCCAAATATTTGTTATCAGAGTTGTGGCAAAAACACTTTGAGAAATGACAAAATTGTAAATAAAAGTGGGGAAACGTTCTATGTATTAGCAGAATAACAAACTATTTATGAATTTGACATTTTTTGTGTATTAATGAAAATGACCTAAAAATTAGCAAAAATGCCCTGTAAATTAGTAAAATCATGATTTTCATTAGCGAAAGCATTCTTTGTTTTATTTGACAATGTTTGTATGGATTAGCATAAATGTTTTGCTCTTTAACAAAAGGCTATTGTATTAGCAGAATCATAATTTTCATTAATAAGAACATTCTTTATTTTATCTGACTGTGTTTGTAGGAATTAGCAGAAACACTCTATTTACTCTTTGGCAAAAAGGTGGTGTACTTCAATGAAATCATTTTTTTACCTCTAACTATGTTTTTGCAAGTTAGTGGAAACGTGGTTCATTTTAGTGGAAACATGGTTCACTTTCACAAAAACAAGGTGTACTTCAGTAAAATCATAATTTTTTCTCTTATTTTATCGTATTAACGAAAATATAAATTTTTGTAGGGAAACATTATTAGTAGTAGCTTAATTACTCATTAACTAGTGAAAAATGTGGTTTTTATTTTCTATTTTTTGTGTTTTGAAAATTGACAAAATTACCATGTATATTAGTATAATCATCTTACATATCAGTAGAATCATCCTGCATATCAATAAAATCATTGACAATCTGGAAACTAATACTTGCAAGGTTTATAAGCTTGTCAAAGGCTAAAAATTTAATTTTTTATACATTATAATATAGGCAATTTTTTATTATTTTACATCCTATTAGCCTATTTTGATGGGTATTTAGAAAATCATTCTATCGATATATTGATCTATTTTTATCATATATGCATATAATCTATATAGACATAATATAACTATATACGTAAGTTATATGTATCCCCTCAGAGTCAATTCATTATTCCACACTGGGGTACATATTTTAATCAAACAACTCCCATTAGTGAAATTGATCCATTTTATTTATAGATATGAATAAAACGAATATGATTTATTTTATATGTCAGTTTAAAGTAGATCATTGATCCTAAATATTTATAACTAAGACCTTAGAGATTATGTATTATGAGCACTACTCACCCTTTATAAGCATTCCTAGTTAGATAGGGATAAGCCCTTGTGCCCCATGGAGTTCATATGGGGCCAAGGAAGGGAAGGCTAGTAGTCACTCAAAGAGATATGGGATATAGCCATCCTTTCCCCCATAGAGAGTTTGGGCTACCAGTTGAGCGCCTAACCCTATCTTCCTATCTGAACTATGGATATGGATATGGTGAAAGGCATGATAGGAGGAGGCTTCAGAAAAGTGGTGTATTTTATTTCCCATATCCCAACACCTTCTATCTATCTATATGGAGTGGGTGAGGGAGGATCAGTGAGTGACAATGAACATCTAGGAATGGGGAATGGAGAATGGAATGTAGGAATGCACTCCATACTATACCAAGTGAAGAAGGATGAATGCCTCTCCATTGGTTGAGAACTCTATCAGAGAGCATATTATCCCTCTTCCCCCAGTCATAAGCATAAGTAAGATATCTACTATAAGCATAATTAAGCTCTATTTATATAGAGTAGGGGTAGGGTAGATCATTAGGCCCCTATCCATCCATATCTATAATGGCCCATATAGATAGAGTTTTTAAGCCTATTTATCTATGCCTAAATGTTTAGATAAATAGCATAGGATCGGTCTCCTCATGGCAACACCCCTGTACCTACCCATCTAGCTATAGAGGATTAGGCTAGCTTGAGTTAGGCTCTATAGACGTAAGGATGGCCTTACCCTACTATGAAGGCATGGAGATAGAGAAGAGAGTACTACTACATTTAGACATAGACATAAGTCTATGTCTACCATCTTGAATATTGGGCACTCGACCTAACACTCACTAAAAACTATCTTTATCTCATTGGTTGGCACTCAAGAGATAGGTTCACTCCCTATATATAGATATGGCCCTTAACACTAATATAGAGTTTTTGGTTTGATTATCTAATGTATTTTTTTAATCATCTACCATTCAACGTGCAAATGGATCATAAGTTTGATAAAAGTTAAGAACTTTTCATATGAAAGCGAGTATCCCATTATTGTTCTTCACTCATGACTTAAAATTTTTTAATCATTACCAAAAGATTAATGGGAACATCCCATGTTTGAAAAGAGTTGAAGCCCAAATGTGTACAACACAAAGTTGGTCAATCACAATTCATTATTTATTCAATACCACTCAGTTATTTATATAGTGAATATATCTCCTAAAACTAAGGAGATCTTCCTTATCACCACATCACAACTATATCTCTCCTTAAATATATCAACTTATCCCTTAAATCTTTCACAATCATATCTTCTATAATCTCTACATGATCTATTCTAAAAAATCACTTACAATAATATATATTAGTATAACTCACTCACCTAACAATATACCCATACAATATTATTGCTCACCACTAGTAAATATGAGCACTAATATAATTATTTCATAACATTCCCCCCATTACTATTCACATGAGGGAGAGGAATCACATGGATTAAATTTATACATATTACTCCCCTAGAATTTTAACTTTATAGATGTCAGATTCAACCAATAATGCATGTATTTTACAAATGAATAAAAACACTACATACAAGAGCACCATACATGCTTTATTGGTAAAACTATTATCTTTGATAATAAGCTTATTTAAAATTATTGACACAAGATGATGCACAACAAAAAAGACTAACTATTAAAACTAATTGACACAAACAAATTACAAATCTTGTAAGAGAAACTTAAAATACTATAACAAAATACTAGCGACACAAAACTTTTAAAGTCTAAAAACATCTTTTTAAAACAAATAAAATTTTAAGAAAAAAAACTTGACTTATTTTTTTCTAAATACCACTAAAAGAAAAAACATAACTAGAACTAAAACTACACTACATAATGGAACTAATAAAAACAAATATTATAAAACTAAATAAAATACCATTGACTCATCCTATGAAATATGTAATTATACTACTAGCAGTTGCCCCAATTAGGAATAAAATTCCCTACAGTGCAAGTAAATTAATGTTGAAAACAAGATTAAAAAAACATAAGACAAAGAGGGAACACATTACATAGATATTACATGGAAAACCCTTACAAACAAACAAGGGGAAAAAACCATGGGTAAAATGACAGATTTGGACTTCATCAATTTAGCAATTCCTCTCTTACAATAAAAATCCTCTAGTAACTCCTTCAGTGCCAACAACCAAGCACTCAATGATTCCACCTAAAGCATTCAGGGTGTGAACTAAGTTTAAACTAGCCTACAAGATCCAACCTTTAATCATGCAAGCATAAGCTTGCATGGATCCACTAATTGGATAAACTACAATGAGAGAGCTAATGTATATTTATGCATTTTACAGCATAAAAGAGAGAGGGGAGAGAGAATGAATAGTGGTACCAAATAAATTTGGACCACACATGAGTGGGGTATCACGTGATCTGTATAATGGTGGTGGTGTTTTCTCCATTTTCAAAAGTCTTCAAAGGAATCTTCACTTTAGACAAGAACATGTGCCACCTCCATGTGGCCATAAAAACATTATCTTCCACACACGTGAGGTCAATTTTCTATAGTAACTTTCTTGTTTTCATTCTCCATGTGATCACATGAGTCTAAAAGATGCTTGCAATAATATTTTGACTATCTTCACACATATGAATAATGGGTTCCTTAGAAATTTGATCCACACTGACCCTTTTGTATTTTGTACCATGTGACACCACCCATATGACTACTAAAGACAAACACATGTGTTTTGGTGGAGTGTTATGCCCCACTCCCATCACATCAACCTGATCACTCATGGGATACCCTCCATGGGCCCCTTCCACATCACCAATTAGCCACATCACCCACAAGTCACATCACTAACCATCCACATCACTAGTAGGCTATTTCATCATGAATAGTGACCATAAATAGTGCATGTGAATAGTGATTTATGAATAGTGACTTCACATCTTAACATTCTCCCACTTGAAGTCAATATACATAATATTTTACCATACCTGAGTATTCTACAACCAGTTGTTCACTAATGCCCTCTGCTACCTTGACACAAACCAAGAAGAAGTTTTCTTACACTACTAAAACTTCTCTTCCCTGACTAGATTTGTCAACATCTACTCCACCATAGCATATTGCAGAACTTGAAGTGACTCTCAACTCCCCATAGACTAATCCTCGAATTAGGATTATACCATGAACTACTCATAACTCCCACTACTTGAGAATATCTAGTTCAGTGTTCACCATGGCATTATGAGGCTTTATACTCCTGATGAATCCAATACACAAAATACATGTCTTCTCCTCCTTTGAGACACTCCTAGGAATACAACTCAAAATGCAATAAGTGGGGTACTTCCTTGCTCTCTCATATTTATGCATATCTATCACTGGTTTGTTCCTCCTATAACCTTTAGCTTATGGGTCTCTACTGAGCCATCACAATAGTGATTATGTTGGGTCCTGCATCTAACATATCACAACTCATAGAAATAATATCTTTTAAACACTTGGCTCTCCATGAAGGTACTAAATACCCTATACTCCCTCAACATGTATATTAGAAATTTGTATAGTGACTTCTTCAAACTACAAACCAACAACTATTTACCTCAACTTTGTTTTTATCTCTCCTTAAGAGAGATCACCATGTACGAACAACAATGCTCCAACTACTTGAACAATAACTAGTGCATGTACCACTCTTGATAATAGCAAATAAATAAGATGACATATAAGTCAATACCATACTTCTCATCATAACCTATAAGCTATCAACATAAGTAGACCAATCATAACTCTAGGGAAGTCATCATGACACTCAGTACATCATTGCACCTACCACATTTTTTAGCCTTAAGAATGCATCTTAAATGCATCATCCTCTATTGAATGTTTCCAAAATACCAACTCATGTGCTTCCAGTTTTAGTCCATGCATCGGTCTACCTATCCAAAGCCATAATTGTATACATAACACTTCAGTACCCTAAATTATATGGTCAACATTGGCCTTCTCCTTCTGCTAACACCAAGTCTCATTTGTTCATCTTCATCTTCATCAATTAATTTAAAATAGGTAAAGCTTCAATTTTCTTTGTACCTCCTTCCTTTGCATGGATTTTTTACCATCTGTAACATCTCAGCTAATAACATGTGGTTAGTAGGATATCACATCAACACCCCTTCTATTGTTTCTAATAACCACAAGGTCATGCATTGTCTTCTACCTCATCTAAAGGAGTCCAACTTGTTCCTCAAACCATAGAGTTACTCCTTCATCAACAAAAACACTATGTAGGTTGTTGACTTGTTTGGAAAAGCCTCTAAACATTCTCCTTCAACTCTCCTATGAGCTTCTCCTCAGCAACATGAAGAGATCAAGATCTTCACCAAGAGATTCTCCACCTTGTTCTATAGAGAGATACCTACCAAAACAAAACCTCTTTTTTTATTTAATCTCTACTTGGTCTCTCCTCCCATCATAGTAGACTCACTTTGCACACAACCAACCAACAATAAAAAAACACTCACACACATAGAGTTTTTCACCATGAATCTAATACCAGATGTTAGGAATAAAATTTCCTACAACACAAGTTAATTAATTTGGAAAACAAGATAAAAAAATGATAAGATAAAGAAGGAACATATTATATAGAGATTACATGGAAAACCCTTATAAACAAGAAAGGGAAAAAAACATGGACAAAATGGCAGCTTCAGACTTCATTAATTCAATAATTCCTCTTTTAAAAAACATCTCCTCTACTTCAGTGCCAACAACCAAACACTCAATGCTTACACTTGAATCATTCATGTTGTGAGCCAAGATTAAACTAGCCTATAGGATCCAATATCCAAACATGCAAGCACATGAGCATAGACCCACTAATTGGATAAATTACAATGAGAGAGCTAATGCATATTTGTGCATTTTACAACATGATAGAGAGAGGATAGAGAATGATTAGTGGATCCAAATAAATTTGATCCACATATGAGTGGGGTGTCATATGATCTCCATAATGGTGGTGGTGTTGTCTCCATGTGTAAAAGTCTTCAAAGGAATCTTCATTTTAGATAAGAACATGTGTCACGCTCATGTGCCCCAAAAACATTATTTTCCACGCATATGTGAGATCAATATGCTATAGTAACTTTCTTATCTTCATTATCAATGTGGTCACATGAGTCTAAAAGATGATTACAATCATCTTTTGACTATCTCCATACATAGGAATCATGGGGTCCCTTATAAATTTTACCCACACCAACTCTTTTGTCATTTACACCATGTGACACCATCTATGTGATTACCAAGGACAAACTGATGTGCCTTAGTGGAGTTTTATGCCCCATTCCCATCACATTAACCTGATCACTCATGGGATACCCGCCATGGGCCCCTACCAAATCACTAATCAGCCACATCAGCCACAAGTCATATCACTAACCATCCACATCACCAGTAGGATACGTAATCATGAATAGTGACCATGAATAGTGACTATGAATAATGACTTCACATCCTAAAAACCCAAAGGGTGCAAGGAACACTAGAAGGAATGTATAATTTATTTCTTCTCATTTATAGATTATCTTGTCATTTAACTATTTCCCTTTTGAGTGTATGATGTGGACACCCCATAAAATGATCACCAATCATTCACCTATTATCTCAATTTATGACTCATCTACCATGACATTCATAATATATTAACAAGGATTCCATATTATGCACCCATGTGGTATGCACTTTGCATAATATTTAGAACTCACTTCAACCATACCCTTTTCTCGCTCCCTTGGTCACTTTTAGCTTAGTTTTTGGCTCATGTTCAAATTTTAAAGTGTTTGGTTTACTTTCTCAGGACCCTTAATGCATATTTAACCTTTTTTGGCATATTTAAACCATCAAGGCTTTCCCAAAATCAAGTGGAGTCTGAGGTGGATTGAGCATTTATAATTTATTCATCAAAGTTCAACCCATTATGCCTCTGAGCTCAAAAATAATTATCACTTGGCTGATAAACACTCACCCTAACTCCAAGTAAAAATTTAAAAGACCTAAGTCTTTGTTAGGTTTAAACTCTTCCTACCTCTATTGGAGTGTTAGAGTACACAAGGCTTGAGCTTGATGAGAGGAAGGCATGAAACCAAGTAAAGGTGAGCACTGGCCCTTGTTAGTCTTGGCCCCTCTCAGGCTGGTAGGGCAAATAGACCCTGGGATAAATCATTGATTTGAGAACCAAGTGGACATAGGTTCATAGGCTGATGAAGGCCCATGGCAAATAAGAGTATGACATTTTTAAAGTAGAGCAAGGATCTGGGAAACATGAATGGGGTTTGGGAGGAAGTAAAGAGGCAGATGTGGAGCCCATAGCAAGTAATATTCATCCATGTGGTGAATGCAAAATAGGGCTAGGAGATCTGAAACCTAGGTTTGAAATGTGATGTGTGGTGACCCCTCATTGGTCATAAGGTGGAAAAGTACATAGGGCTTGGGATAAATGAGAGAAAGGTATGTTGAGGGGTACAATCCAAACTTGTAAATTTTGATAGGGGCCTAAGAATGCCTGAAACTAATGAAAGGTGAGCACGTGGCCCTTGTTAGTCCCAACCCTTTCTTAGGATGGAAGGGAGTCAAACCTCAATATGAATGAAGGATTACCAAGTGATAACCATAGTTTTGAGATAAGAACCAAGTGGATATATGATGATAGGCTAGTCAAAACCCACTGGAAGTCGATGTGAAGCCCATATAAGGTAATATTTTTCCATGTCATGAATATAGAGTAAGGTTGGTAGATATGACATATGGATCTGTAACATGACACATGATTTCATCCAAATACATTCATCTAGGCCCACTAATACATTTTGTGTGGATCTCATTATTTTATATATATGTACAATATTTTATGTGAAGATATTTTCATCTAGTATCAATGTGGCAATTTGAGAAAGTGGGACAATTCTTGTTTTTTTATAATTTTTTTAAGAAAAAAATATTTAAAATGTTTTTTTATTATCACATAGTTTTTTTTTAATTTAAACTATTATTTTATAGTGGGAAATAAAAATTCAAGATATTTCTAAAAAGTGGTTACACTAAGAATTTTAAGTAGTATAAAATGAGTTATCATAATCTCTATTTGAATCTATAAACATAATTTTTGATGATTTTTTTGCATGATAAACTAACACAAGCCACACACCTCTCACCCCTATCCTATATAGATTCCAAGTGTCCACTTATGAAATGGGTTGTTGGGAGGACAATGACCAAAAATGCAATCATGGTATATTTTTAAGTGAGTTAGATGATGATGGTGATGTTAGGAACCCGTGGAAGCACAATTGACTACTTTTATTATAAGCAATTAAACACAGAATTATACTAGAATGATTAAGTAGCTAGAAACTTGAAACAACAAAGAATTTGAGAGACAATACACAATCTTGGATTAAATAATCTTCAGAAGAAAATACAATAAAGAAGATGCCACTTCTTCTTCCACCTCTAAGGCTTGCCACACCTCAAGGACTTCTTCCCTCTCTCTCTTGCTCAACCACAACCAACTCAACAACCTAAGTTTTTATCCCCTCCTTGATAGCTTCAGTTGATCTCCTTGACCTTACACCTTGCAGATCTCCTTGACCTTGCTTTCTTGCTTCAATGCTTTACTTGCCTTCTTCTTAATTACAATACATGCCCATGGGTCTCTTAAATAGGATCCCATGCATACAATAATTAGACTTCTAATTACAATAATTAGAAACACATAATCAAGACTTAAATTAGCCTTCAACATGCAAACACTCTCGGACCTCTTAAATTAGATAAGTCTAATTTTGGAAACCCATTCTGGAAAACACATGTAGAAGCATGCACACGCATAGGTGACCGACGTCGATTGCTGTCAGTCTGCTCTTGACCAACGTCGGCCGATCCTTGGTCCCTACCTGACCGACGTCAGCAATACTATCGATGTCAGTTACTGTCTGAACCCAATAACTCCTTGATTAGCTCCTTGGTAAAGCTTTTAGCTCCACAACTTAACAATCTCCCACTTGGAGATAAATAGCTGCACATGTACAACATCCTCCACTAACCATCTCAGGCACCTCCATCTTCAAGCTCAATTTTGAAGACCAACCACCACACATCCTGTGATGCTATACCTGTCATCTAAGTCCCCTGCAACATCTAAACTTTTTGACAACTCCCACTGCTTGGGAAAACTCAGGTCTACACCATACCTTATGTGATTTCAAACACTGTTCTAAGCTCAGCTTGAACTGTCCAGCCATAGGTGTGCATACCGATTCTACATCTTGCATCTTGAACCCCACCAACACCTTCTTCACATCAGCTCCCACTTGAGATCAACATGTGATCTTCCATGTCTCTTATGCCAAAGAATTTTGTTGCTCCTAAATTCTTCATGACATACCTCTGAACTAACTTTACCTTTAGTTCAAAAACTCCTTGCATGTGTAACCCTGCAACATATAACCACACAATAGTAATAGGATAATGTTGCAATCATCATCCAACCTGGTAAAGTAAAACACAATGGTCACATTGACCTTGACTAAAGCCATGCTTAGTCATATCCCTGTCAAACCTCCATTGCCCTGTAGCTTCTTCAAGACCATATACCTTGGCCTTTCGTCTCACCTATCCATTCCCACTCTTCTTTATCCTGAACATCCATTTGTCTCTCAGTGCTTTCTTCTAGCTGACAACTCCACCAACAACTCTTATTTGGTTCTTCTCCAAGGAATCACATTCCTCATCCATGCCAAGCTCCCACTATTTCCTGGATCTACCTGCTATGTTTCTTTAATGACTTCCTGATTCTTGACCATCAGTGAGCAACAAGTAGTGTAAAGAAGGGAAATGATGAATTTGAGGCTTACTTACCCTTTCAGTCCTCTATATGGGCATTTGAGACTCCTTGACAGCTTGATGTCTGCCTAAAATTTGTCTGACAGTGACCGACCTCAATCACTTCTAGGCCTGTAACTGACTGTCATCAGTTCTGCCTAACTGACGTCGGTTCCTGCCTGGCCGACATCAGTTCCTGTACAGCCGACGTCGGTTCCTACCTGACCGATGTCAGTCTCTGTGTTTTCCTTTATGTGATTTTTATTTCCTATGAGCTCGTTTTGGACCTTCACCTTGTCCAATTCTCCATTGCTCTGCTCAGGTTGATCCAGCTTCTTGAGCTGATCACTATACATCACGTTTTCATTGAAAACAACATCACGGCTCCTAATTATCTTGTTAGTTTCTAGATTCCAAAACCTAAATCCAAAATCATCAGAGCCATAGCCAATAAATGTGCACCTCATAGACTTAGCATCCAGCTTCTTTCTATTTTCCTTATCAATGTGCACAAAGGCTTCACAACTAAAAACTTTGAGAAATGATAGATCTACCTTTTTACCTATCCATGCCTCTTCTGGAATTCCACCATCTAGCACTGTAAAGGGTCCTCTATTAATTAGGTACACTACAGTATCCACAGCTTCTGCCCAAAACTCTAAGGGCAATCCAGCATGCAATCTCATACACCTTACACGCTCCATGATTGTTATGTTCATCCTTTCAGCAACTCCATTTTGTTGAGGTGTTCTTGGAACAGTCCTTTGCCTACAAATCCCATGCATATAACAATACCAATTAAACTTGTGGCTGCAAAACTCACCACCATTGTCAGATCTAAGGCACTTCAATCTCTTGCTTGTTTCATTCTCAACCATAGCTTTCCAAATCTTAAACGTGTCAAAAACATCATATTTATTCTTAATACAATAGATCCATACCTTTCTTGTAGCATCATCTATGAAGGAAACATAGTACTGAGATCCTCCAATAGAAGCAACTTGAGCTGGTCCCCACATGTCTATGTGAACAAGCTGTAATTTGTGCTTCTTCTTTGTTGACCTAGTCTTGAGAAAACTCACTCTCTTCTATTTTCCAAAAATATAATCTTCACAAAAATCTAGATCTATGCCTTTCAAATCTGGAAACATACCTTTTGACTTAAGAATTGTCATTCCCTTCTCACTCATGTGGCCAAGCCTTTGATGCCACAATTTTGCATCTACATCTGAAGTAGATAATATAGAAGGAGAATTATTAGTAATACAATTACATAAATAGAGAGTACCTACTCTCTTACCTCTGGCTAATACAAGTGCACCCTTGGACACCTTCCAAGATTTAGTTGTGAGAGTTATTGTGCAACCCTCATCCCCTAACTTTCTTACAGAAATCAAATTCCTCTTCAGGATGGGAACATGCATCACATCTCTCAACACCCATGTGTTTCCATTCTGCATCTTCAGCTGCACTTTTCCTTTGCCAACCATTTGACAAGGTGTATCATCCCCTAAATAAAGCACTCCAAAGTCTCCCTGGACATACTCATGGAGCAAATCTCTGTTTGGGGATGCATGAAAAGAAGAACCAGAATCTAAAATCCATGATTCTATCTGACTATCCAAAGAAAGTATGAGAGCATCCTGTGCCACAATACCTGTAATATTTGCTTCTTCCCTACCTTCATGTTGATTTTATTTACCCCTCAACCAATAGTCTTTCTTTGTGTGTCCTTTCTTTCCACAAAACCAGCAGGTGCCACCTCCACTTCTAGATTTGGATCCCCTCTCCATCTTTGACCTTGATTTCCCCTGCTCGACCTTTTCTCTTTGCCTTCCTCTACTTTTGGCACTTAAAGCATTCCCTGATGATGATTCACCTGTGCTTTTCCTGTGAATATCTTCATTCAAGATTACACTAACTACATCATCAACTTTTAAGATTTTAGAAGCAGACACAGTATTACTTACTACCATTACCAAACTCTCCCAACTTTCAGGTAATGAGCATAAAATTAAGAGAGCCTTTATTTCATCATTAAAAACAATATTGACTAAATTTAACTGGTTTACCAAACCATGGAAATCACTAAGATGAGTATATACCGATCTACCTTCCTGCATTTGCAAAGTAAATAACTGCTTCATAAGAAATACCTTATTTGAAGCAGAGGGCTTTTCATATAGATTTGCCAAAGATTCTATCAACTCTACCGTTGTCTTACACTATGATAAGTTGGAAATCACATACGATGCAAGGCTCAACCTTATAGATCCTAGAGCCTTCCGATCAAGAATTCTCCATTCTTCATCCTTCATATTTGTGGGCTTGCAATCAACCCCACCCAACGGTAAGTACAAATCTTTTTGATATAGATAATCTTCTATCTCCATCCTCCAATGTTGATAATTCTTGCCGTTAAACTTCTCCATTCATAGTCTACTTTCATCTGCCATTGCTGTACTCCCACTCAATCAGAAACCCCTGAGAATGACCTGTAATCAAACAATAACCTGCTTCCTGCAACCTTAGCTCTAATACCAACTGTTAGGAACCCGTGGAAGCACAATTGATTACTTTTCTTATAAGCAATTAAACACTAAATTATACCAAAATGATTAAGTAGCTAGAAACTTGAAACAACAAAGAATTTGAGAGACAATACACAATCTTGTATTAAATAATCTTCAGAAGAAAATACAATAAAGAAGATGCCACTTCTTCTTCCACCTCTAAGGCTTGCCACACCTCAAGGACTTCTTCCCTCTCTCTCTTGCTCAACCACAACCAACTCAACAACCTAAGTTTTTATCCCCTCCTTGATAGCTTCAGTTGATCTCCTTGACCTTACACCTTGCAGATCTCCTTGACCTTGCTTTCTTGCTTCAATGATTTACTTGCCTTCTTATTAATTACAATACATGCCCATGGGTCTCTTAAATAGGATCCCATGCATACAATAATTAGACTTCTAATTACAATAATTAGAAACACAGACTCAAGACTTAAATTAGCCTTCAACATGCAAACACTCTCGGACCTCTTAAATTAGATAAGTCTAATTTTAGAAACGCGTTTTGGAAAACACATGAAGAAGCATGCACATGCACAGGTGACCAACATCGGTTGCTGTTAGTCTGCTCCTGATTGATGTCAGCCAATCCTTGGTCCCTGCCTGATCGATGTCAGCAATACTGCCAATGTCAGTTACTGTCTGAACCCAGTAACTCCTTGATTAGCTCCTTGGTGAAGCTTTTAGCTCCACAACTTAACAGGTGAGGGGTAATGATAAGGAATTTCAAGTGATATTGTACACTAAACTCACACTCCCACCCCTTTCCTAGGATGGCAAGGAAGTTAGACCCTTGGGCGAATGAAGGCTTGATAGGTGGAAACCATAACCTTGATCTAGGAAAAAAGTGGATATATGATGGTAGGTCGATTAGAGCCCATGATAAATAAGATCCTGACACTTGTCAATTGGTGCAAGGATCTAAGAAAACTAAAAGGGTTTGGATAGGTGATAAATAAGGCAATGAGCATCAGATTCTAAATTATATGGCCCATCTAAATATCTCCAAGTTGTCAACCCAAGAACACACAAAATAATGATAAATGCACAAAATAGGTTAATTCCAAAATGTCACACCACAAACACCTATTAAGCACACTTATGATGTGTTTCCCCTGATGGGTATTATAAAATAATTAGAAACCTATCTCATAACCTTTTGAAAATATGATTAACACAAATTAAATGGAATAAATATTTTGATAGATATGCCTAGAATAAGAAAAGTCAAACTTTTGGTAAGCTATGTGTTTCCTCCTTTTCTTCATCTAAATATCCATTGAACTATGTCTTAGTGAGCTATGGCACAAAAAATCACTCAAGCAAAAAAATACAAACCTTATTTGCATATAAATATATATTCTTGTCATGGAAAATATATGGGATAACATGATCTAATTTCCATAGTTATTGGAGGGAGCATGTAGAAACTAGTAGAGGTTCCAACCCACGTCTAACAAACTACACAAAATTGGATACATTTGTGGTCATCTTTAAAATTTTACCCTTATTCCTTTCACCAAATAAAGATAAATAGAGTCTTAAAATCCTACCATAATCAAATTGATGCTCGTGATGCCTTTGTTCACCCTTTATAATATAAAATAATCTATCAAATATGTTATCACCTTGCTTTGATATAATTGACATGTATCATTATGCAATGTTACATTGACATGCCAATTTGTAATGTCTTGTAAAAATAACATTGTCATGAGGATTCAAGCAAATCATTAGATGTAGAGTCCTATCAAAATCAAGTCATAATTCATGACATCCTCATCCACCATTCAAAATAGAAAATGGCCAATCAAATATGTTGTAACCTTACAAACTACACACCCCTCTATAATATGGTAAGTCATATAAATCTGACAATTGGACTTAATCCAAGCTTTTTGTTTGATATGGGCTCTATGGTTTCTAATATCACATGAAATTCCTTGTCATTATAACTCATCATTGGTGTTCCTTACACGACACACCCTATTTTTAGACTAAAAATGGGGACCCTCTTTTGACCTTTTATTGTACTCCATATACTCATGGTTCATTGGTCTCAGCTGTAAAACTTATCTTGATGGTTCATCTCAATTTTCATGTTAAATTATGACTCAAAACCACCATTGTTAGCAAGACCACGTTCATGTGAATCAAATTGGTATTTTATACTTATCATAAAAACGGAGTTAGAGCCTCCTAATTTGCCTTTTAAGTCTGGCTCTCATAACTCTACCATCTCATTCTTAGATTTCTCACTATAGCATTAGGTGATGGTAGTGTTGTTAAGCAATAGTAGTGCGTTTGATCAATGGTAATGTCATAGGGTGACAACAATGTCACTAGCCAATGACATCATCATCAAACGATGACATTATCATCAATTGATAATAATGTTGTTAGGTGATCACATTATCATTGAGCGATGATAATGCTATCAGTCAATGGAGATGTTTGATCCAAAACTCAGAGGTTTTTGTTGAAAGGTAATTTAAGAACACAAAATAACACAATCATATAATGCTATCTATGGGAAGAGATGTTTTATTCCTCACAAAATTACATAAAACATATGCTTCTCTGGGAAGAGATATTTTACTTTGGTTTATAATTCCCAAATACCAATCAAAATGTATGCCACCAATTGGGGTAAAACCGTCACCTGAATTATCCCCTAAAGTATTATCTAGATCATTCCTCCCTCCTTGAGAAACAATGGTCCTCATTACATCAAGATTCATCATCAAGTGTGGTAGTTGTGTCTTGATTTGATTCTCTATGAGTCACTCACCTTGGTGGCTAAGCTTTCCCCTTTTGACCACCTATAAAGTGGAATAGAGCACTCTCTTATTGTCTTCATCTAGGAGTCCACACTCTGATCTTCCTCTACTATATCAAAACTCTGTGGATCAAACTCATCAATGTCTAGTTATTTTTCTATGACTGAAGTGTCTAATAGAGGTGGATGATATGGTTTGAGGAGTTCCATGTTGAATATTAGATGCAGACCAAGGTAGGCTAGCAGGTTCAATTCAAGAGCATTTCTCCAACTTGTCTGATGATGGTGTAGGGACCATATCGTAGAGGCCAAATTTTTTTTTTTGGGCCTGTGAGTCATTTTTTTTTAATCTGAAACCAAACCTTGTCACCTACAAAAAAATGATGTGCAACCCTATGTTTGTCATGGCATTTCTTATATTTTTTATTCATATTTTCCAAAATGTCATGAACCTATTGTTGATGTGTTGGATTTGTTCAATGAACTTTGTTGCTTTTGCTACCTCAGATCTCTCATAAAGTGTGTATTCCATGGTGGAGGATGGAATGGCTACATCAATTGGTGCCATGGGTTGGAACCTGAAGCATACATGGAATGGATTGTGCTTGGTGGAGCTATGTAGGGCCCGATTGTATCCATGTTGTATGAAAAAAGTCCCTCATCCCATGTGCATGGATGTTTAGAGTAATACATCTAAAGCATGTGGACAATCAGGTGGTTCACCACTTTTGTCTAACCATCATTATGTGGATGGAAGGTCATGGACTTCATCAACTTGGTATCCATCATTTTCCATAGAGTGGACTAGAAGATACTGAGAAACTTGCTATTTCTATCTAAAATAATGGACTTTGGGAGACCAAAATGGAGCCATACATGACTAAAATACAGTTGAGCAATTTTCTTAGTAGACAGTTTTCTTAAAAGTAATCATGATAGCCATTTTTGAAAAATGATCAACTACAATAAAAATACAGTCTTTGCCATGTTTTGAAGTGGGTAAACCTGAGAGAAAATCCATTGAGATAGATTCCCAAGGATTGGTTGGTTCTAGAAATGGTGTGTATAATCCTTGCTTCTTATTTTTTGGCTTGGCTATCACACATGGGGTGCAAGATTTGAGGTACCTTTCCATATTTTTCACATATGGGTCCAGTAGAAGTGATTTTGTAGAAAAGCTAATGTCTTCTCTACACCAAAGTGCCTAGCTGTCTTGCTGAAATGTGTTTCCCATATCATCTTCTATTGCTTTGAAACTAGAACACATACATGCCCCATGTGATAGAGGACATTATCTTACAAATATAAATTAGATACATGTTTACCTTCTCAAAGTGCCTGATATGTATCAACAAAGGTAAGATCTATTTCATATAGAGTACCCTAGGTGGCAGTCTCATGTCTGCATAGATCAAGAACTATTGTGAGTGCAGCAATTGGTGGATGGCTCAGATAATCTATGGTAGTATTTGAGCTCCCCTTTTTGTGTTTGATTATTAGTTGTAATTTTTTTATATGTGTGGCTCACTTTTGGTGCCTCTTGTTTCATAGTTTGTTTTACATCTAGATGAATTCCAATGGTCTATGGTCAATGTGGATGATCGTTTCTTTCCCCAAGATGTAGTGTTTCATTATTTGTAGGCTTACACAATGGCATAGAGCCCCTTGTCATATCTTATATATTTCATGACTGTATCATTGAAATTTTTACTATGATATGCAATAGGATGGCCATGTTGCATAATGACAACTCCCATGGCATATTCAGATGCATTTGTCATCAACTTGAAAGGTTGATGCAAGTATGGAAAGGCAAGAATAAGAGATAACCAGAGTTTATTTGTCAAATTCTCAAATGTTATTTGATGTATTTAACCCCACTAAAATACAAACCTATGATAAAACATTTCAAGACCCAAGAAACTATGAAGTTCTATGAGGGTCTTTAGCACAGGCCATTCTTAAATAACCTGAATCTTCTCTCGGTCAACATGGACTCCTTCCTCATCCACAACGTACCCTAGGTACTGAATCATTTTCATATTGAATTTTATCTTATTGATATTTACATACACCATTTGCTTCAAAAGAGTTTGAATCACCTTACGGACATGTTGTAGATATTCCTCCCATGTTCTATTGTAGATGAGTATGTTATCTAGGTAGACAACCATGAATGAGTTGGTGAAGGGTCATAGGATGTCATCCATCATCCTCATGAAGGTTTTATCTATTTTAGTCAAGCCAAAAAGCATAACCAAACATTTGAAGAGCCCCTCCCTAGATTTGAATGCAGTCTTCTAGACGGTAGTGGGGTCGATAGGAATTTGGTGATAGTTAGATTTGAGATCAATATTGGTGAAGAACTACACACCATGGATTTGGTCCAGCAGGTCATCAATATTGGGGAGGGGGTAGCGATTCTTCATAGTGATTTTGTTTAAGGCTTGATAGTCAATGCAAAGCCTCCATGTTCTATCTTTCTTTGTCACCAGGGTAATTAGGATTTCATAGGGTGAAGATCTTGGCCTAATGTAACCCTTTTAGATCAATTCTTGAATCTATCTTTTCATCTCATCATTCTCCAAAACTAATATGTGATACACAATTTTGTTAGGCAAAGGTGATCCCAAAACCAAATCGATAGAATGTTTTACTTGATAGTGAAGTTTTACTCCCATGGGTGACTTGAATAAGTCATCATATTCTCTCATGATTTGAACCATCTGCTTTTGTTGTTGTGTTGATTATGTAGTTAGGGCTGCAACATTAATGCTCTTAGATCTCTATGGCTTGATCACCATGAAAATGAATTACTTTGTCTTCTCCACTAATCTCTTACATTTCTTAGCACTAATTAAGGAGACATATGTGGAGGTGGTACATATGGTACCCTGTATCATTGTATTATAAGAGTGAGGGTGATCCTTCAATTTCTTGATTCATAGATGCCATGTCATTCATTCATGAATGGCTAACCAAGGAGTACATCACAAATATTTAGATTGATCACATCACACAAGACCTCATTTTGGAAAGGTTTTATTGCATATGAAAGAATGCATTGGTGGGTGACACGGAGGTCTCTTCCCAGGCTCATCCATCTAATATTGTATGGCTTTGGGTGAGGTTTCATGGATAGATTCAAACTTTTCAAAACATTATTAGAGATTAAATTATTTTGACTCCCACTATCAAGAATAAAATGTAGAGGCTTACCTTTCACCCACAACATTGAGTGAAACAACCTTTCCTTGTCATCTAGCCTTTCATCATGGGTTTGAGATGAAGCAACGATGGTATCAGGATCAACATCTACAATCTCTTCTTCATCCTCTTTAACTACAAGGTGTGTATGAGGCGGAGTAGTAGATGTCGAGGATTGTGACTTAGAAAGTAGGGACTTGATGGCTCAAAATTCTTGTTTGGATTGAGTTCCAATTTTGTGGTAGTCACATCATTTCTCAGTCTTCCCTTTCTAGGGCTTCTTATCTTGGAACTCATTTTGCTTCCAAATTTGGCCTCATGTTTGACATTCTTTGTCACTTTTCCATTTTGAATGCTAAGTCTTTGTATTCTTTCTTCCATGCTTCTACTCAATCTTCACCACAAACTTGTATGCTTCACCGATAGCTTCCAAATTAAATATTTCTATTTACCCCCTTATATACCATTGTAATCCCCCATGATATTCGATAACCTTGTGTTTCTCACTTTCTTAGATACCCAATCTCGCAGATAGAGAATGAAAAATGTTAGTATAATCTTAAATAGACTATTCCTTACCTTAACAAAGTTATTGTCACTATATATACAAATCATCATATGCTCCAATGGTGTAGTATTCTTCCTTTACAGCTTCCATGAAATCATCCTAGGTAGGTTCCACCTCAAAGCCAAATTCAACTTGGCTCATAACTACATGAAACAACAAGCTAATCAAAACTAATCTGAATGTGCCTTCCATCTAGGGGATATGGTTTTCTTTGTACTAAACCCTTATAAGTAGTCCTTGAAAATAAAGGGTCTACAAAAACTAGCTTCATAATTATATGAGACTTATAAGGTTATTCAACAAATTAGCCCTATATCCTAAAGTTGGAACTTCCACCTTCTTCACAGGTTCATCTTTTTTTTCCATGTCTCATGTTCAAAAAAATTCATTTGATAACATGTCACAACTTAGACAATACTTCCCAAGATTTATGTTGAAGGATTTATCATTTTTGAGCCTGAATCTCTCTTGGATAAGCACTCACACCAACTTCAAAATTAAGCCATCACTAATATTTTTTTCTAATGGAAAGAGATGAAACCATAATATGCCACCTGGGATCACCTTCTCCAAATTTATCTATCATTCCCCAATCTTTAGCTTTTAGGTAATTTTTTAAAATTGGGATCGCATGTTAGGACCCCCTTTTCCTAACTGTTTTCTTTTTAATCATTTTTATTTATAAAATCAATGAATAGATGTATGATTTATAGTTCATACCTTAAGCTATTTAGGATAATCTCACATGCATGGAAAATTAATAGTCTAATAGCATATAATTAGTATAAATTAGAATCATAAACTAGTGTAAAGGATGCACAGAGTAAACACACTCCCCCCTCCCCACATGCACATGTGACTAGTGTAAATGAGGAGCATAGACTAGTGATATTATTTCATTTCCTTCAATTTGATTTATTAATTCATTCATTTCATGTCTTATAAAGTAAACACACTCCCCATACACACATTTCCCCCAAAATTCATTGAATAATTGAAATTATGCCCTTGTATTTTTTCCTTTTTTATTTGTATTATAATCAGACTAAAGTGAAAAATAGTTTCTACAAAATTGTGTTTTTATTCTCATCATAATCAAACTAATGTGAAAAATAGATTTTGCATAATTTTTTTCCTTTGCATCGTAATCAGACTAAAGTGAAAAATAATCTCTGTAAAATTGTGTTTTTCTTCAAATCAAGATCAAACTAAAGTGAAAAATAAGTTCTGTATAAGTTTATTGTCACCTAATTAAAATGAAAAATAGGTTATGTGCAATCATGTTTTGCTTCACATAATAATCAAACTAAAGTAAAAAATGAGCTTATTAGAGTCTCGCACCTCCTTTACCCTCGCCCTCACTCATCTTCTTTCTCTATTCTCATGCCTCATTTTCCCTTGCCCTCCTCACCTCGCCTCAATATTTTAAATAAACAATTTTGTGTCAATAATATTATTCAATTAAATTTTATAAGAACCCATAACTCAACCCCCACCCATACTTTGATCTTCACCTTTAACTCAACCATCACCATCACCATCACCATCACATTCATCCCCACTTTCCACTTATGATATTTTAACCTTGGATTTGTGAGGTTATATTATCCATTTCCATCAAATTTATTTTGTCTTTAAATTTGTTGAATAATCCAAACTATGAACAATCATATTTTTTTCCCTTTTTCATCCTAGTTGATCCCTTACCATGGACCCTACCAATAGATCCCCATTGTGGACAATTTAAATTCATAATTAGACTTCAAGAGAAGGCAGTTGGGTGCTCGCGTGTTATTTTGTATTTTTATGTCACAATTTTTTTAAGAATGTCATAATAATAAAAAAATTATTTGCTACATTAATCTTTTAACTTTCAACTCCATGTTATAATTTTTAACTTATTTTATATCATACCAAGTACATGAAGTTCAAATTTATGTCTTTCTTGTTATAAGTGATCAAAGTTGAGCTCTTTCAGTGTTTTCAAGGGATTCAAACCCTTAAAGAGAAGTGTAGTTTAATAATAGATTATCAAAAAGAAAATTCAAAGTTTATAAAATACTATAAAATGTAGAAATATAAATGTATATTAAAAACAATAAAAAGAGGACTATAAAAAGATGCCCAGTAATGTAATATCATTGTAGTGTAAAGTATAAACTTTGAAAACTCCAACTATTTTATAGGAAGAACCATGATTGATATAAATATGACTAAAAAGTGTGACAAAAAGTATTTCTAGACATTTATATAAAAATTATATAAATTTCTTTTGATGGTGGGTAAGAAAGGTACTCAAGATTTAGATAGACCACACTATAAAAATTTTAATTATTTTTTGTTTTCATGCGTTTAGATTTTAAAGTGATTATGAGTTCTATTTTATCATGCATACACCATAATACACTTTAAAGCTAAAATTAAATGTATGTGTCTCATCCAGAGAAGGTTGCGACTATGAGATATACTCTCAAACAACATTGTGCCACTAATTAAAAGATCATGCTATGTGGCATTTTGTTAATTGTACACCACATTCTATATTTTGTGTGTT
Source organism: Torreya grandis (assembly GCA_037957365.1). Lineage (NCBI taxonomy): Eukaryota > Viridiplantae > Streptophyta > Pinopsida > Cupressales > Taxaceae > Torreya > Torreya grandis. The sequence continues at coordinate 1,327,094 of JARHVA010001011.1, read as the reverse complement.
ATTTTCATTTCTATTTTATTACAAAACCCCATATTTTAACACATGAAGTGAGCTAAGTATCCATAAATCTGAAGCTATGTCATGTCAATCAATAAAAAATAGTCTTAACATCATTTTTATTTATTTTTATATACATATGAGTTGTTTAATATCATGTTTAAATAAACATTGCTTCTTTTCTTTCCCTTCTATTTTTATTACTTATAAAATTGTTAAAAATAATTATCAATTCTTGGTTTATAAACCATTTTCAACACATGATATCCAAAATAATAAGTATATATTGTTAAATTATATTTTTTTCATTCTTTTTTTTTAATTATTATTTTTGCACCATGGCATGATTATAGAAGTGGTTTTTGGTTATTTACAACACTCAATATATTAGAAGAGAACATAGAAAAGGACTACAATTTAGCATTGTATTAGTGTTTTAGTCATACTAGTGGTGGTGGATTGCCTCTCTAAATACACCCATTTATGTGCTTTTCCCCGTCCTTAAATCTCTTTATCAATTGCCTAAACCTTCCTTGACTAATTGTTTTTCCTTCATGGAAATATTGCTTCTATTATTTCTCATCATGACTCTGATTTTACTAGTCATTTATAGCAATAATTATTCAAAAGAATATAAACACAACTTAAAATGAGCTATGTATATCACTTGAAAATAGATGACTAAACTAGAATTGTCAACAAATGCTTATAAACATATCTTTGATGTTTTGCTTCTAACCAACAACATCACTGGGTCAAGTTGTTACTAATTTTTGAATTGTGGTGAAATAATACATATCATATGATAACCAGAATATCCCTTTACAAAGTAGTCTACAATTAGAATCCACACTCTCTCTTCTCTTAATTTTTAGATAGTGCTCGTGTTGAATCAATTGACACCACCATAATGCATTAGAGAATGTTTTTTGAGTCCTTGAGAAAAATCTCAACTTGGCTCATAACTACATGAAACAAGAAGTTGATCAACACTACTCTGAATGTGCCTTCCAACCAGGGGATATGGTTTTATTCATACTAAACTCTTATAAGTAGTCCTTGAAAATGAAGGGTCTAAATAAACTAGCTCCATAGTTATATGAGACTTATAAGGTTCTTCAACAAATGGGCCTTGTATCCTACAAGCTGGAACTTCCACCTTATTCATGGGTTCATCTTTGTTTTTCATGTCTCATGTTTTAAAAAAGTCCTTTGACAACATGTCACAACTTAGACATTACTTCCCAAGATTTATGTTGAAGGATCTATCATTTTTTAGCCTGAATCTCTCTTGGATAAGCACTCACACCAGCTTCAAAATTGAGCCATCACTAATATTTTGGTCTAATGAAAGGGGATGCAACCATAAGATTTCACCTGGGATCACCTTCTCTAAATTTATTAATAGTTCCCTAATCTTTAGCTTTTAGGGATTTTTTTTTAGAAGTTGAATCGCATGTTAGGACCCCCTTGTCCTAACTATTTTCTTTTTAATCATTTTTATTTATAAAATCAATGAATAGATGTATGATTTCTAGTTTGTACCTTGACATATTTATGATAATCCCACATGCATGGAAAATTATTTGTCTGATAGCATAGAATTAGTATAAATTAGGAGCATAGACTAGTGTATAGGATGCACAGAGTAAACACACTCCCCCCTCCCCACATGCACATGTGACTATTGTAAATTAGGCGTATAGACTTGTGATATTTTTTCATTTCCTTCAATTTGATTTATTAATCCATTCATTTCATGTCTTACAAAGTAAACACACTCCCCTTTCATGCACCACCCCCAAAATTTGTCAAATAATCCAAATTATGCACTTGTATTTTCTCCTTTTTTCTTTGCATTATAATCAGACTAAAGTGAAAAATAGTTTCTACAAAATTGTGTTTTTCTTCTCATCATAATAAAAGTAATGTGAAAAATAGATTCTACATAATTTTTTTTCCTTTGCATCGTAATTAGACTAAAGTGAAAAATAGCCTCTGCAAAATTGTGTTTTTTTTCATGTCATGATCAAACTAAACTGAAAAATAAGTTCTGCATAATTTTATTGTCACCTAATTAAAATGAAAAATAGGTTTTGTGCAATCATGTTTTGCTTCACATCATAATCACACCAAAGTGAAAAAATGAGGTTATTGGACTCTCGCACCTACTTTACCCTTTCCCTCACTCAACTTCTTTCTCTACTCTCGTGCCTCTTTTTCCCTTGCCCTCCTTTTCTCACCTCAATATTTTAAGTAAACAATTTTGTGTCAATAATATTATTTAATTTAATTTTATAAGCACCTGTAACTCGACCCCCACCTATAATTCAAACTTCACCTTTAACTCAACCATCACCATCACCTTCATCCCCACTTTCCACTTATGATATTTAAACATTGGATTCATGAGGTTATATTATTCCTTTCCATCAAAATTATTTTGTCTTTAAATTTGTCGAATAATCCAAACTATGAACAATCATAGTTTCTCCCTTTTTTCATCCCGATCGATCCCTCGCCACAGACCCCACCAATTAATCCCCACTATGGATAATTTAAAGTCATAATTAGACTTTGACAAAAGGTGGTTAGGTGATCGACTGTTATTTTGTATTTTTATGTCAGTTTTTTTAAAACATCATAATAATAAAAAATTATTTCTACATTATTCTTTTGACTTTCAACTCCATGTTATAGTTTTTAACTCATTTTATATCATACCAAGTACATGAAAGTCAAATTTAGGTCTTGCTTCTTATAGGTGATCAAAGTTGAGCTCTTTGAGTGTTTTCAAGGGCTTCAGACCCTTAAAGAGAAGTGTAATTTAAAGATATATTATCAAAAAAAAATTCAAATTTTAAAAAAAACTTAACAGTGTAGAAATATAAATGTATATTAAAAATAATAAAAAGAGGACTATAAAAAATGCCCATTAATGTAATATCATTGTAGTGTAAGGTGTAAACTTTAAAAACTCCAACTATATTATAGGAAGAACTATGATTGATATAAGAATGACTAAAAAGTGTGATTAAAAGTGTTTCTAGACATTTATATAAAAAATATATAAATTTATTGTGATGGTGGGTAAGAAAGGTACTCAAGATTTAGATAGACCACACTAAAAAAAAATTAATTGTTTTTGGTTTTCTTGTGTTTAGATTTTAAAGTCACTGTGAGTTCTATTTTCTCATGCATACACAATAATACACTTTAAAGCTAAATTTAAATGTATGTGTCTCATTCAGAGAAGATTGTGACTATGAGATATACTCTCAAACAACTTTGTACCACTAATTAAAAAATCATGCCATGTGGCATTTTGTTAATTGTACACCACATTCTATGTTTTGTGTGTTATTTTCATTTATATTTCATTACAAAATCTCACATTTTAGCACATGAAGTGAGCTAAGTATCCATAAATTTGAAGCTATGTCATGCCAATCAATAAAAAATAGTCTTAACATTATTTTTATTTTATTTTATATCCATATGAGTTGTTTAATATCATGTTTAAATAAACATTGGTTCTTTTGTTTCCATTTCTATTTTTATTAATTATAAAATTGTTAAAAATAATTATCAGTTCTCAGTTTGTAAACCATTTTCAACACATGATATCCAAAATAATAAGTTTATACCATTAAATTTTATTTTTTTTCATTCTTTTTTTTTTAATTATTATTTTTGCACCATGGCATGATTATAGAAGTGGTTTTTGGTTATTTACAACACTCAATATATTAGAAGAGAATATAGAAAAGCGCTATGTTTTAACATTGTATTAATGTTTTAGGTGAAAAGAAGAAACTCTAAAGGAGCATGGCTAGCATAGGTAAATATATTTATGTTTTGTTTTTTAGGCTATGAACCTTGTTAACTTTTAGTGCATAAACAAATTCAATTTTATTTTTCACTCATAATATAAATATAAGAGTCTCAATTTTCTCCCCACATCCACAAGTCACCTCCCTTTTCATTCCACAAATCCTTGAATATTATAGCCCATACTATTTCAAATACAATAGATAAAGAATGTAAAGGATATTTTTATAGGCAACTTTAATTTTCAATTAATAAATTCTTATTAAATGTTGGGTAGTTTTTTTTTTTTTTTTCCACATAAAATATTTTCAAACACTGTTATATATAAAGATATTATATTTATATTTTTTTTCTTTTGGAATTAATTTTAAAATATATTTATTTTTCTTTCATTGAAAAATATTTACTAACCTAATACTTGTTACTGATATTTTCATCAATATTGTTCCCAAATTTAGTAGTTTTCATCCCTACCCAACCTCCCAAATTTTTGTTTCATTTATTCTTACTCCAATTTATATATTTATCATGTTAAATAGGGCACATCAAAATAACATAGGCATAATCGCTCAAATATGTGATTGACTCTATATTTTATGTTCCCAATTAATTTTACTCTTCTTCCCAAAATTCATCACCATGATAAAAAAATTAGGCCACATATAATAATTTCAATGCTTTAGGATCATGACACAAATAAACATAATATATATATAAACAAACTAATAATTGAACTATTGCAAAGAATTTTAATTTCCATTCCACTCATAGTGAATTTAATACACAAAAACATTAATTTTTAAAATCGGAAGCTTGTTGATCATTGTCAATATTTAATTCAAAAGATAATCATTGTTATTACAATATAGTATCCTACAACTAATGAAGTGTGCCTTCTTTAGGATTAGAGGTAGGGGTTAAATTGGATGGATATATGAACATATTAAATCTTTTTAATAGTGAAATATCATGATTTATTTTAATATTATATGGGATGAAATATGATATTTAAGTATTTTCTATTTTTTTATCTTCATAACTAATTTTATATTATTTTAATGTTACAAATATCTCATGTTTAGTTAAATTATAATCTAGAGAAGTTATAATTTTATCATTGTAATATTTTGGATGAATTGTCAGAAGTGGTTGGGGAGCTCTCATCTTTAATGGAGTTGTTTTTTAAAAAGTTGTATTAAGCTAAAGAAGTTACCACCGAGATTTGGTTAGTTAATTGCTCTTAATTCTTAGTTTGAAATGTTGATGTAGTTTTAAAGAGCTTTCAAGTGATTTTAAAAACCTAGCTTCAATAGAATATCTAAATTTGGAGGCTTTCTATAGGCTTCTTGGTCTTCCTTATAATTTTAGAAAAAATACTTTGTTGTAATATCTAAATTTAGTGGTTTTTTAGGGGATTCTTGATCTTATAATTTTGAAAAATTTATTTGGCAGTATATATAAACTTAAAATTTTGTTGGGGGATTCTTGGTCTTGTTTGTCACTTTGATTTTTTTTAATTAAAATACTAAACTTACAATTTTTCTCCATGCTCTAAAAATATTATAAAATTGAAATATGTTAAAATATAAAAAATACTATTTTATTTAACATATTTTTTAGTGACACATGTACTTAATTTACTCTCTTCAATAGAAGTGCAACTAAATCTTTCAAATTTTCATCATGGAAGGGTTAGATGACTAAATACTCTTCAAATTGAAATTTGGACTAGCCCTTCAACTTTGATTATTGCTTCCCACCATAACTAGAAATGCACCATGCAGGGTATGTGATTATTTTTTTTAATATTATAAATGATGACAAAGATAGAAAGCATTATGGATGTCCAGAAAAAAACCCTGATACAAAGATATTAAATAACAAGATAAACATACAAGGATATTAGATAGCAAGATAAACATCCTGAAACCTCCTAATAACTATAAGGAAGCAATAAAAAAACACATTGACTAAAAACAAAGGCAAGCATGAGTAAGTAGATACAACTATGAGAGATATTGCACTGCCATCCAAGAGAGAAGAGAAAACATTTTAGCTACCACAATTACATAAGTAATCAATTGTGGCCCCAACTAGGAGGAAGACCACAAGGAGACCAAGAAGGTGAAAAACTCATCATTCTTTGTTGATAAAGCCACTAATTACTATGAAAATAACATGAGACATGTTTGAGAAATCATATTGGAAATCCATCAGAGCTTCAAAAAATAACAACTAAATAACTACCCACTTAAGTAAGTTGATTCCCAACTTCTATGCCTTTGAAAAGTCTGAAGCATTACCCAATGAAAGAGTCCACAGATGACTACAAACTAATGTTAAGTAAAAAACAAAGTAATCTCTTGGAACATATAGAAGACTTCATTTCCTCAAAATTTTACTTACCCATGAGCTGGGTATCCTTCTGCTTCACCATGAATTCATTTTGTGTCTCAAAACCAGGGGAAAACAAAGAACTAAGTAGAGAGAAGAAAAAAAAAATGAAAAATAAAGAAAGGCATAGCTCAACATTTGATAAAAACTTTGGGGATGGTGAAAAAACATAAAAAATAACATCACTGATGAAAGTAGAGAACCTATGAAAATGTGGGAAACCCAATAACAAACATAATTGGAAATTAAAATCAATTATATCTTCCCAAAATGGAAGATGATGGGAAATGAAAACTAATGATTATAAGCTAACATGTATATTGAAATCACTATCAAGAAGATATTCAAATTCATTCCATGAGCTTGAGTCATTCAGAATGATACATCCCCATTATTGATGGTTTCCCCCCTAAAATATCCAAAAAATCAACAGGCTTATTATCCTCTCTAAAGGAGTGTTGGAAGGTGCATGTAGAGAAAGAAGCATCTAAATAATAGATTTCATCTGCCAAGTGAGAGATGTGATTGTTAAGTTTGTAAAAAGGATTGTTTCCATATTATTATTTTTTTATAATAATATATATCTATTTAAGAGAGTTTTGAAGTCCAAGAGTGGAGAGTGGTGTATTATTATGAATGTCTAAGAAAACATTGTTTAAAACAATGTTATTAGAATATTGTCAAAATTTTATACTTATTGTAAATGTAGTGGAAGAGGTTTTGAAAAGAGTCTTCTAAATGTTTTTTTATATTTACATATATAATATCAAATAAAAATGCAGGTGAGATATAGAGGTTAAACAATAATCACACTGTTGATACTCTAGTGAAAGTTAAGCCTTGGAAATAAAAGTTTCCAATATCTATTCTTGCCTTATCTAATGTGATGCCTTGTGATTTAGTTATAATTAGCACCCATGCCATTTTGAGTGGTATTTTTAATGATTTCTCTATGGAAAAAGGGAAATTGGAAAATGTGTGGGGTTAATTATATCCCTTGGGTGAGGGGGAATTATTTATTGAAGTAAAAATCCATGTATATGGGAAATTAGGGAATTTATAGAATTACTTATAGATAATGAGAATAACTTGTATGATGGTTCCATCAATTAACCCTATTTTGACACACAATTTAGATTTCAACATAGTTTTTACTCCTTTACACATCAATATTTTACTCTCTAATTGAGTATTATTGAGGTCAAGAAAGCCCTAGTATCTGCTATGTTCTTCTTTTCTTATTAAAACTAGCAAGTTTAACAAGTTTTAATATTTAATTATTATGTAAATCTATTATATTTTTAGTCACATATAAATATGTTGAGGTTTTAAAGGTTAGTTTTTATTCTAGAGATATAAAGGAGTTGATTCTTAACACAAGAAGATTCCAATATTAATTTTTCAACTTTGCATTTTTTATGTTGGTTAATAAATTGTTGAATATTATCAAGGGTATATTTTACCATTTTTGATAGATATTTATGTTTAATCTTATAACTATGTCAAATTTTTTCCACAATGTGTTCCCAATTAAGTTATATATATATATATATATATATATATATATATATATATATATATATATATATATATATATATATATATATATATATATATATATATATATATATATATATATTTGTATGTCCTTAATGGGGGTAATTGGCCTAGGTTGCCAATACATACAACTAAGAAACATCTAGAACATATTTTTTGTGTTGAGGGAATGCCTCACACAATAAATTATTTATATTACTATCCATTTTTTGGCCTATGAAGCACATCTCATCAATGAGAACATATTCTATGTGTCTCATTTGTTCTTGGAAAAAAATTAGTGCTTATCCCTCTAAGGCCTTCATTTCTTGTATAAATATTCAAATTCTTGAATGTATAGTTGATGCATTTATGTTAAATGATGTGACTTTTGTTTGAACAAGGAGAATAAGAGTAGATTTGATTTTGCTTGTGAGTCTATATAGTGAATGCTTGATGATACTAATCAAGTATGAATTCCTTATACATTTTGTTCATTCACTAATCATCTTTAGTGATTGATATTTTCCATTTTTTTTAGTTGGTCCACAATAATTTTCTAGACAAATTATTGTTTATTAAACAAACCCATTGGTAATGGTTGCATATAATGCTCATTTTATGAAATATCAGTGTTCATGTGATTGAATTATATGAGTTGTGTAGTCATTTCCTATGATGCAAGTAACACTTCATTATGGTTCCAATTGTGGTTATTTGGGTTTTTCCAATGTTTACATAACATATCTATGCCATTTATGTGGACCCATAAAATAAGAATATATTTCCATGTTGACATATCAAGTAAATGTTACTTGAGTGTTCACTTGAGTCATAGAGAGATGTTATGGGGGTATTATTAGGTTAGATTATAAGTGTAATAACCAAATGACATACATTAATAATTATAATGTACATGCAAAGCTATGTTAAAATAATAATACCAACACATGCATGTAACATAATCTAATAATATAAATGATTCCCCATAGATAACTCATATTCATTCATCAAAATAGCGCATAATAACTTAGTGTGTAAGTGGTTATAATCACATTGAAGTTCCAACAATGGTAACTTGTATCCACATACAAAAATAATAATAACTACCTAATACATCCAACATTGAAATCTAATAGATAAGTTGTGATCCCCAATACAAATGACAAGGATTTTTTTACATGACATCTCATTCCCCAAAATATCTCAATAGCTTTCCTTTCATGGCTTGTGCTATCTTAATAAACTCTAGTATTTATATTAAATTCTTTCCTATTTTTGTGCTTTGTGTTTTGTGTTTGTTGTTATCTCGAATTCTAAATTCCCATGATTTACATTCATTGACCTTATATCTTTCGATCCTCCTTAATATGGATTGTATCCTTCTTCGTCGTACTTGTGTGTAATCTTGTTTGAACCACATTTTCCTAATTCTTTTATTTTTAATCATTGTTATTAATAAAATATGTGGACACAAATAATTTTTAGGTCATCCCTATGAGTTATTTAAGATAATTCCACAGGCATGGAGTATTTTTGGTTAGCATATAATTAATATAAATTAGGAGCATACACAAGTGTAAATGATGCACAAATTATATTATATTGATCTTGTTCAAAGGAGGTTTTCCCAGTAAAGAAGATAATGATATTGTAATACAATTATGTTCCTCTGATCTAATAAAATTTTATTCCATTTCATTTGTGGTACATTTTCTTTGTATTTTGGTATTGGTTTAATTTTTTTGTAGGAAGGTGAACATATCATCTAGTATTATATCTCTTTCTAAGGCCACATTCTATAACAACAATATTAGGTTAGGGATCTCTAAAATTTTCCATTGTATGCTCTCACCTCATCCTAAGCATGACCTTAGTTATCATAAAGTGGTTCAAAAGTAGTGGCACTAAGCCTCCTCATCCAAACACAATTATTTTTCTTTCTTGAAGTATTTATTTATTTTTTAGGCTATAAAACTTGTGCCATGGGTTTCAAAATATCACTGAAAGTTTTTGTTTCTTTATAAGCACACATGGTCCATGTCTAAAGTGGGGTGGAATTTGACTCATCACCATATGTTCATAGATAACAATTTTACATGGAATTTATCTTCCAATTACCTTTGGGTATATCAAAATACTCCATAGTTATTTTCAAATCTTATACATAGGAAGTCTTTAGTTATTTGTTATTTGTGGTGCACCGATAAGGAGTTAACCCAAACAAGATATTTACAACTAACCTCAAATATGGGATAGTGGGCTATGGGTACATTCTACCATTTGTAGCTAATGCTCTAAAACATTAGGCAAACATTATGTATATATTGGATACCTTTGAATGTGAACCCATAAACCAAACATACCTTGTATAAATTCTACCTATTTTCACCCCACTATGTTAGACACTTAAAACATATAGACCAACACTAATATGAATGATCCTTTAAACCTAGAGATATGGCTTTTATTCACCTAAAACCTTATAAATAATCATATTTGAATGTAAAAGGCTGCCACAAACTAGCTCCTAAATTATATGGACCATATAAAATTCTTGATCATATTGGCCTAGCTACAAGTTGTAACTTTCACATTCATCATGTATGCACCCCATTTTTCATGCCTCTTTCTTAAATAAGGTCCTTGGCTATAATCTCACCAATCAGACAATATTTTAAGAGCTTGATGTAGAAGTATCTCTCCTTTTAACACCTGAAGCTATAATTGATAGTTCTCTTGTCACCTATGCAATTGGGTCATCATTAAAGCTATAATAAAATGGCATAGGATGCAAATAAAATATGCTACTCAGGGACCTCTTCTTCAAATCTATAAATAGTTTCCTCACTTTTAGCTTTGAAATAAAAGCTTTTAAGCTGGAAGCCATACTAAGAACATTCATCTTAACCATCTTTTTGTAATTTATTTCCTTAATAAAATGATAAAGGCACATATGTTTTATAATAGTACCTCAAGCCCATTGTAATAATCCCACGTTCACAAGAAGTAGTAGTTAATTAGTGATAAATTAGTATAAATAAGAGTCTATACTAGTGAGAATTCATCCATAAATTATATTTAACTAAGCTCTATCAAAGGAGGTTTCACCCTCAAAGAGGCCAATGGTGATTGTAATGAAATTATGATTTATTTTTATATAATTATTCAATTTCTATTTATTTCCTTAATTAATTTCACATATTTGTAGTCTTTTTTTCATTTTTTTAGCAAAGATCTTTTCTTGATTTGGGATCCCAAAACATGCTAGTAACAGGAAGGAAGCAATGAAAAAACATATTAACCAAAAACAAAGGCAAGAATAAGTAAATAGAATTATGAGAGACATTGCACTATCATCCAAGAGATGAGAGAAAACATTTTAGCTACCACAAGTGTGAAACTATTTAATTGTGGCCTCAACTGGAAGGAAGACCACAAGGAGGCCAAGAAGGTTAACAAATTTGCAATCCTTGTTGATAGAGATACTAATTGGTATGAAAATAACATGAAACCTATTTGATAAATTAGATTAAATAACCATCATCACTTCAAAAACCAACAACTTAAGAACTACTCACTCAACAAAGTTGATTCCCAAATTATCTACATTTGAAAAATTTGAACCTCTTCCCAATGAAATAATCCATAGGAGATTATCAAACAATGTTAAATAAAAAAAAAGGCAATATTTTGGAACAAATAGGATGACAAAAAATATTTGGACATTAGACCTTTTCACTCTAACACTATCCATAGTCCTTCCATGCTGAGAGCTTTTAGACTTATTTATAACCTTTCCCTTAGATGATGTCTCTAAAAGATTGATTTATCATGATATATTCAATCTAATAAACAAGATCATTAAAATATTTACCAATCTCATTATCTATATAAATTAAGATAGATTTGGGTGTTTACTTCCTTCTATTTTGCATCACCATTGGTGAGTGAGCCTTTGAAATTTAAATTCTTTGAATCCCTATTCAATATTTTTTATTGATTTATTTCTGTTTAGATGAATTTACTACCTCAAATTTTTGATTACCCATGAGTTGGGTATATTTATATTTCACCATCAATTCATTTCAAGTTTGAAAACCAATGGAAAACAAAGAGTCGAGTAGAGAGAAGAAAACAAAAAAATGAAAGATAGACAAAACCATAACTCAAAATTAAAAACAAGTTATAAAAGTTTAAAAATATGGGGACATAAAGCAGAGAGAGAATATTTTTGACCATTTATTTTCAAAATGATGTCAGATGTAAAAACTCTAAGTGAAGTTTTTTCCACAGGGTAACTTTCTAGTTAAAAAAGATCTACATTTTTTCTACCCTGGGATAATTATATTGTTGTGATTATCTCATCAAACTAATCATTTTAACATTTAATTCTAGTAATATTTTTTTGGATCCCTGAGACATCTTTTTGTGATGACTATGATGATATGAATTAGAGTAGAGCAACACTGATTAAATCATCCAGAAGCCAAATACATAGAAGCTGGATATTTCAAGAACACTCTGATATATTATTTCACTCTTAATTCACATTACATTATAATCATTTGGGACTATAAAAATATATAGGAATAGTATTCCTATAACTTCTCTAATATTCTCTCACCTGAATCCTACAACTAAGCACACACTATTATGATATATTGTTATAATAAATAACAATGTATCAAAATAATATGTATCCTAACTCACTGTATTAACCATATGGTTATAACCACTAACTAATTACTATGGTAAATGTTATTTACCATGTTACCAATTACTATTTACTATTTACCTTTTGGTAAATACCCAAACTCACACTAATGTAAAAGTTATTCCTAACATTCCCTTCATAGTTTGTACATGGTGCAAAAACATTCACACTCTTATCTGCAGCATGTTCACCTCTTATAACATGCTCTATTTAGATCATGACCTTGATACAGAGAGCCTCACTCCTCTCATGGTTTCACAAGTTTACCACAAAACTTGACATGAATAAAAACTTCTATATCTACTATTCACTGCCTGGTGGTTTTTTGGATCTTTACCATAAATATTTTCAAGATTCATGAACTAACTTACATTGGTTCTTTCTATCATTTTACAATGTCTTCACCTCAAGGAATCATGTTTAGAATTATCACATAAATTACAAATCATGAACAAGTATTATTCTTCTGTTCTTATTTTTAAACATACAATGAAAATAATAAAAACACACCACACAAAATGTCACCATATCATTAGTACAACCCTGTCATTGGTGACTAATGAGAGGTTGTTTAAAGACCTCTATCCTCTATGTATCCTCCATCCTCTAGTATAGGATACTACTTACTCAAGTGATATATCGATGAAATACTCTAATGGTTCTGGTAGGTTCTTTATTGGTTGCTTTCATAGAACTCCCTCATTTTTTAGACGTCGCATATAAGCAATAATGCTTTCTTATGGCAATTTTTTTTTTTACAAATTTGAATTTTGACATTTGTGTTATGGTGTGGAGCTAAAAGCTTCTCTAAGGAGCACACTTTGATAGTTTCGGGTCTACACAGACACCGGTGTCGATCAGGAGTGATCGACGTCAGTCATATGCAGTTGAAGAGATGCTAGTGTCGGTAGTGGATTAGCCGGCGGTGGTCACAGGCAAGCAGGCAGAAACTGGCGTCAGTTACCTGTGTGTCTAGAAAGCTATTTCTAAGGACAGAAGCGAGTGTTTGCATGATGAGTTTAAGTTGTAGTCTTAAGCTCACATCTCTATTATTAGTAATATTATTTTTAGAGCCTTTGTTCAAGTGGCTTAACTATTTGTTGTAAGTGCATGCTCAAGTCTCCTAATTCTATATGTAGAATTAGATCTTCTTAGCTTATTGTAGTTGTAGTAGAAGAATTGGTATGTTGAAGAACAGTACAGAATTGAATCAATCCAGGTTTGTTGGAGTTGATTGTTCTTGAGAGAGAGAGCTTTTGAGGAATAGAGATCTAGTGAGAGATCTATACATCTAGGAGAGGTGTGGAAGAAAGAAGTTTCTTCAATTGTATTCCTTTTGTAAAGAGTTTGTTAATACAAGTTTTCAGGGTGGTTTCTTGTATCTCTTGTTCTTGTTATTATCTCATTCTAGTTACTTGTCTATCTGATTTAATTCTACGTTTATTGCTTTCATAAGTGTAATCTATTATTGGTTGATCCCCAACAAGTGGTATCAGAGCTCAGGTTCACTAACAGGTGGTTCAGATCTATGTAGTGTGCATTGATTACAGGTTCTCACAAGGATTTCTGTAGGGATTTTTGTTTGAGTGGGAGAAGCAATGGCAGATGAAAGTAAACTTAGAATGGAAAAGTTCAATGGCAAAAATTACCAACATTAGAGAATGCAGATAGAGGATTATCTGTATCAGAAAGATCTCTACTTACCGTTAGGTGGGGTTGCAAAGAAGCCCAAAGACATGGAGGATGAAGAATGGGAAGTTCTTGATAGAAAGGCTCTCGGGTCTATAAGACTGAGTCTAGCATCCACTGTGATATCTAATTTATCACAGGCAAAGTCTATAGTAGAGTTGATGACTACATTAGCAAATTTGTATGAAAAACCCTCTGCTTCCAATAAGGTATATCTTATGAAGCAGTTATTTAATTTGCATATGAATGAAGGTGGATCTATTTCTACTCATCTGAATGATTTCAATGGAATTGTGAATCAATTAAGTTCAGTCAATATAGTGTTTGATGATGAAATAAAAGCTCTTTTGATATTATGTTCTTTGCTTGAAAGCTGGCATGGCTTAGTAATGGCAGTTAGTAATAATGCATCTGCATCAAATATTTTGAAAGTAGAGGATGTTTTTAGTGTTATCTTGAATGAGGAAATATGCAGAAAAAGCACAGAAGAGACATCTAGAAACGCTTTAAGTTTTGAGAGCAGGGGGAGGCAAAAAGATAAGAGCAAGAGGAGATCAAGATCTAAGTCTAAGGTGAGAGGAAGATCCAAATCCAGGAATGGCAGGAAGCCACAATGCTAGAATTGTGGAAAGATTGGGCACATAAGCAGAGATTGCTGGTCAAAGCCTAAGGAAGACAATCAGCACGAAGGAAAGGAAGAAGCCAAGGTTGCAGGTATTGCACAAGATGCTTTAATATTCTCTCTACATAATAATATAGAATCTTGGGTGTTAGATTCTGGTGCATCTTTTCATGCTACCCCTAACAGGGAATATTTTTGTGACTATATCCATGGAGATTTTGGAATAGTGTATCTAGGGGATGATGAGCCCTGTAAAATAATTGGCAAAGGTAAAGTGCAGCTGAAGATGCAGAATAGCAACACATGGGTGTTGAGAGATGTGATGCATGTTCCTAGCTTGAAGAGAAATTTGATTTTTGCAGGAAAGTTAGGGGATGAGGGTCGTACAGTAACTCTCACAGCAGAATCTTGGAAGGTGACCAAGGGTGCACTTGTTATGGCCAGAGGTAAGAGAGAAGGTACTCTCTATTTGTGTAATTGTGTTACTAACAAATCTCCTTCTGTATTATCTACTTCAGATGTGGATGCTAAATTGTGGCACTCAAGGCTTGGCCACATGAGTGAGAAGGGGATGTCAATTCTTAAGTCCAAAGGTATGCTTTCAGATTTAAAAGGCATAGAACTAGAGTTTTGTGAGCACTGTGTATTTGGAAAATAGAAAAGGGTTAGTTTTCTCAAGACTGGGTCTACTAAGAAGAGGCATAAGTTATAGCTTGTTCACACAGACGTGTGGGGACCAGCTCAGGTTGCTTCCATTGGAGGATCACAGTACTATGTATCTTTCATAGATGATGCTACAAGGAAGGTATGGATCTATTGTATTAGAAGGAAATCTGATGTATTTGAGACTTTTAAGATTTGGAAAGCTATGATTGAGAATGAAACAGGTAAAAGATTAAAGTGCCTGAGATCTGACAATGGCGATGAGTTCTGTAGTTATAAGTTCAGAGATTATTGTTACATGCATGGAATCCACAGGCAAAGGATGGTTCCAAGGACACCTCAGCAGAATGGAATTGCTGAAAGGATGAACAGGACAATAATGGAGCATGCAAGGTGTATGAGATTGCATGCTGGTTTGCCCTTACAATTTTGGGCACAAGCTATTGACACTGCAGTGTACCTGATTAACAGAGGACCCTCTACAGCTCTAGATGGTGGTATTCCAAAAGAGGCATGGACATGTAAGAAGGTAGATCTCTCATATCTCAAAGTTTTTGGTTGTGAAGCCTTTGTGCACATAGATAAAGAAAATAGAAAGAAGCTTGATGCTAAGTCTATGAGGTGCACGTTTATTGGCTATGGCTCAGATGATTTTGGTTACAGATTTTGGAATCTAGAAACTAACAAGGTAATTAGGAGCTGTGATGTTGTTTTCAATGAAAGAGTGATGTATTGTGATCAGCTGAGGAAGCTGAATCAATCTGAGCAGAGCAATGGTGAATTGGATGAGGTGAAGGTCCAATATGAGCTCACAGGAAAAAGAAATAATCACTTGCAGGAAAACACAGATCGACGTCGGCAGGGTAAGAACCAGCGTCGGTAGGACAGAGACCGACATCGGCCATACAGAGACCGACGTCGGCAAGACAGGGACCGAGGTCAGTCAGGCAGAACCGATGTCGGCCAGTAACAGGTCTGGAGGTGATCAAGGTCGGTCACTATCAGAGAATTTGGGTGGACAGCGTGTTGTGAACGAGTCTCAAACACCCATCAGGAGGTCAAAAAGGGTGAGTAAGCCTCTAATTAGATATTCTCCTTCTTTATTTTATTTATTGCTAACTGATGGTGGAGAACCAGAGAGTTTTGAAGAAGCAATATAGGTGGAGTCCAAGAGTCAGTGGGAGCGTGGCATGGTTGAGGAGATGGAGTCCTTAAGAGAGAACCAAACATGGGATTTGGTTGAGTTGCCAGTAGGTAAGAGAACACTGAAGAACAGATGGACCTACAGGTTGAAAGAAGGTGAGAATGGATAGATGAGATATAAGGCCAGATTGGTAGTGAAAGGATTTGCACAAAAGCCAAGTATTGACTTTGGTGAGATTTTTTCTCCTGTTGTTAATATGACTTCTATAAGGGTTGTATTGTCTTTGGTTGATTTTGAGGATTTGCATCTTGAGCAGCTAGATGTTAAGACAGCTTTTCTTCATGGAGATTTGGATGAAGAAATTTATATGGAACAGCCAGAAGGATTTGAGGTCAAGGGTAAGGAGAAGTTTGTGTGCAGATTGAAGAAAAGCTTGTATGGCCTCAAGCAAGCTCCTAGACAATGGTATTTAAAATTTGATAGATTTATGACTGAGCATGGCTATAGTAGGTGTCAATCTGACCATTGCGTGTATTTCAAGAGATTTGATAATGGTAGATATATTATTCTATTATTGTATGTAGATGATATGCTGGTTACAGGATCACACATGCAGGATATCTCTGAGCTTAAGGTGAAATTAGCTCAAACGTTTTCTATGAAGGATTTGGAGCAACAAAGAAAATCCTTGGCATGAGCATTAAGAGAGACAGGGAAAATCATAAGTTGATATTGTCTCAAGAAGATTATGTGGACAAGGTGTTGAAACGGTTCAATATGCAGGATGCTAAATCGGTAAGCACACCTTTGGCTGGACATTTTAAGTTAAGTAAAGAACAATGTCCTAATTCATATGATGAGTTAGAGTACATGAGTAAGGTTCCATATTCTTCCGTAGTAGGGAGTTTGATGTATGCAATGGTGTGTACTAGACCGGATATTGGCCAAGCAGTGGGAGTGGTAAGTAAGTATATGTCCAATCCAGGTAAGGAACATTGGAAAGTAGTTCAGTGGATCCTTAGATATCTGAGAGGAACCAGTAGTAGGCACTTGTGCTATGGAGGTTCAGATACTTCTCTACATGGTTATGTAGATTCAGATATGGCAGGTGATTTGGATGGCAGGAGGAGCACTACAGGTTATGTTTTCACTGTAGGTGGAATGGCGGTTAGCTGGATATCTAAGCTGTAGAAGGTTGTTGCCTTGTCAACTACAAAAGCAGAGTATATTGCAGCCACAGAGGCTAGCAAAGAGATGATATGGATGACATGGTTCATGGATGAGCTTGGTAGGGAGCATGAGAGTTGCAAATTGTATAGTGATAGTCAGAGTGCAATCCATTTGGCTAAAAATTCAGCCTTTCATTCAAGAACAAAGCACATACAGCTAAGGTACCAATTCATACGACAGGTATTGGAAGATGGTGAGTTGAAGCTGGAGAAGATCCATACAGATAGGAATCCTGCTGATATGTTAACCAAGCCGGTTACAAAGGAGAAGTTGAATTTTCATTCAACTTCTATTGGTCTTCATGATTGATTTGAAGATGGTGGAGCTAGAAGATGTTGTTGTACAGGTACTGGTGCAGCTGTTTATCTCCAAGTGGGAGATTGTTAGGGTGTGGAGCTAAAAGCTTCACCAAGGAGCACACTTTGAAAGTTTTGGGTTTACAAAGACACCGGCGTCAGTCAGGAGCGACCGACGTCAATCATATGCAGTTGAAGAGACACCGATGTCGGTAGTGGATCGGTCGGTGGCGGTCACAGGCAAGCAGGCAGGAACCGGCGTCGGTTACCTGTGCATCCAGAAAGCTATTTTCGAGGATAGAAGCGAGTGTTTACATGATGAGTTTAAGTTATAGTCTTAAGCTCGCATCTCTATTATTAGTAATATTATTTTTAGAGCCTTTGTTCAAGTGGCTTAACTGTTTGTTGTAAGTGCATGCTCAAGTCTCCTAATTCTATATGTAGAATTAGATCTTCTTAGCTTATTGTAGTTGTAGTAGAAGAATTGGTATGTTGAAGAATAGTATAGAATTGAATCAATCCAGGTCTGTTGGAGTTGATTGTTCTTGAGAGAGAGAGCTCTTGAGGAATAGAGATCTAGTGAGAGATCTATACATCTAGGAGAGGTGTGGAAGAAAGAAGTTTCTTCAATTGTATTCCTTTTGTAAAGAGTTTATTAATACAAGTTTTCAGGGTGGTTTCTTGTATCTCTTGTTCTTGATATTATCTCATTCTAGTTACTTGTCTATCTGATTTAATTCCACGTTTATTGCTTTCATAAGTGTAATCTATTGTTGGTTGATCCCCAACAATTTGACAAAGACTCAACACAAACACAATGACTTTTTGACTAACTAAAACAACTTTGACTTAATGAATTAAACTAACCTAAATAAAAAACTAATGACATCACTAAAAAAAGACTTTGATGAAACTCAATATACTTAAATATAAACAACATTTTGTTTATATAATTACAAAATAAAATTATGGTTTTAACCACACTTAAAACTATGACTTTAAAATTTTGGACTCTAATAACAAAATACTACAATTAACCCATAAGCCTTTATGTTTATACAAAAATCAAGCTATTAGACTCAACCTATGTTAAAGAAAACTTATGACATAAGAGACACCATTATTAAATCAAATGATAACATAATAGAATGAATTATATTATTGAAATGCACTATTGAAAATCTAATCTCATATAAAATATTTGAATTGTGACAAATGGTAGTATTTGGATGGCATTCGATTTGGGACGTTAATGAAACATGCAACTTTAAATGGCTATTGATGTGGTACATAGGGATTTCGTGGCACATCAAGAAATGAGTAGAATAGATCATGAACCAGTACATAATTGATGGTGGGATGTATGGTCGGAATGCATAAAACTAATGCATATAGCTATAAATAATAATCTTTGCATGGAACAACATAGTGGGAGGACGCTTTCACAGATCTAAAAATTTATGATCTGATCTATAATGAATGCAAGAGATTGTTAATAGAACAAGTGTAGATCAAGTTAGATCGATGTGGATGGATCAACAAGCATGGATCAGGCAAAAATCACTTGAATCTTTCTATGCCAAAGTTAGAATTAACCAAGGTAAATTTATTGATCTAATAATTATGATGCCATGGAAAGATCAGAGTATAATTTATATGGATAGTGAGTAGAATGAATTTGTCAATGGATATGCATTGATGATCATAAGAAATGCCTCAAATTATGGAACAATGCAAACAAGGTCAATCTTAGTGTTATCATGGAACAAATATTTCTTCCAAGTAAACCAAAATCACGTAGTTCGATTCGAATGCAGAATATTTGATCAGGCAGATGTTGAGTAGTTTCTACAAGACATGATGTACACTATCTTAGTAGGAGAGCACATATCAAAAAATGGTAGTAATGAGACTCCTGAGATAAATAAGATGCAACTATAATTGCTCATAATACGAATGCACAAATGCATGGTAGGACTCTTATGAAATAGTAATCTATCCTACAAATTATTGTGTACTCACAACTCTTCCATCCACAGGGACAAAGCTCAAAACTATTGACTCTCACAAATTTTTAGGATTCCATCAAAGATAGGAATTGGGACTACTCTGATACCACTGATAGGAATTGAAGTAGAACAACACTAATTAAATCATCTAGAAGTTGAATACAAAGAAGTCAGATATTTCAAGAACATATTGATATATTATTTCACCCTTAATTCACATTACATTATAATCATTCAGGGCTATACAAATATATAGGAATATTATTCCTATAACTTCTCCAATATTCTCTCACCTAAATCGTATAGCTAAGCACACACCTATTATGATATATTATTATAAAAAATAACAATATATCACAACAATATATATTAACTCACCGTATTAACCATACGATTATAACCACTAACTAATTACTATGGTAAATGTTATTTACTATGTTACCAATTACTATTTACTATTTACCTTTCAATAAATACCCAAAATCACACTAATGTAAAAGATATTCCTAACATATGACAATCTAATCCAAAACCAAATACATGGAATAATGAGTTGCCAACCAAGACTCTTTAATCATTGATTTAGAATAAATAGTACATGACCTCAATGCACAAAATTCAAAACTTTTAAACAATCTCAAAGGTGAAAAGTATTTTGAAAATAATTTCTTATAAAGAAACATGTTGTGTATCCAAAAAAAAAAAGACTCCCCTAAATTTTATGATATGGACCCTATACCTTTTTAATGCTATAAGAGATAAAGTAACTATAAAATATAAGCATTTTACCAAAAAGGTGGTTATGGGTGGTTACCCCTATTGTAATGTATAAATAAGAGTTATAAACTCATTCAAATGGATTTTTGATAGTATAAGAAATTTTGGCAAGATGAAAGGAAGGGGTCTATATGTATATCACCACGAAGGATCAATATAGAAATAATTTACAGGACTTTATACCATGAATCTTTTTGGTAAATGATGTGCATGAATATGTCAATCCACTTTGATTCTTATTATTTAAATTTACTAAAATACTATTTTTAGATGGTCAATGAATGCAAAAAATTTAGTGTAGAAGTTATATTGAATCTGCATTAGAAACTTTATTATTGGGAAACCTTGGTGAGATTACGAATAAGATTTTATGTCTATTTTTATTGGGAAATACAAGGTTGTTGAATATAATTATTTGTAAATCTATCCAATCTCCTTGGTGTATGTACCCTATTTTCATGTTCAATGTATGTCTTTATTATCTCATTTTCATTAAAAAATCTTCCCATATTACAATCTTAATCTTGGGCCATTCTAATGAGTCTTTGTGTTTAGCCACCTATGGTTGTCCTTCATATTTTTTGAGCTTATCATAGCATCTTCTATGTTTAACTAGATATAATGATCCCATTCTTACTTTCTCCTTTCCTTTCATCCCATCATTCCCTTAATTTCCTTTCTATCTCCTTTCTCTACTTTCTAGTCAAAAGTATGAAACCCCCATAGAAAACATTTTTACTAGAAATAATTGTGAATAATTTTTTTCTTACTTTCCCTTTTTAGTTTTTAATAAAGGTAGCTACACCTACTAATAGGAGATGGATTTGTTCCCCACATTATTGACTGACGTAAGGACTCTATCTCGACATTATTGACTGAAATTGCTACATTTGTCCCCTTGATAATTTTTTAACCAACATGACCATAGAGTCATAGTCAATTAGGCCATCAAATTATGTCTTGTTATTACCACTCCAAGGTCCATCATCTATGGAGGATCCAAGTACGCCCAATTCTTAAAATCACCCACTAAGGATATGACAAGATCATTTTCTTAATCATAATTAAACTCATCCACTTCTAAGTCAAGATCAATAAAATTACCCATTTATTATGTTCTCATTGAATCACTTGTTGGCCATTTTTGGCCCACATATAGAGCTCTTGCATGGTTTGATGAAGAATTAGATCAAAAGGCTTTTCAATGTTTCCAAAAGACCATTTTAAGAAATCCAAAGGGTTCTTTGAAAAAAAATTGAAGGGACTTTTTTAAAATTATGAAGGGTTCTTTCCTTTCAGAAAAGGTTCATTACAAAAAATTCAAAGGGCACTTCTTGAAAAACTAGGGCACTTTATAAGAAATTTGAAGATCCATTTTTGAAGAAAATTATTCAAGGCCAAAGAAAAGGAATGAATTTTTTCTGGAGAATTGTCCACAGAGATAAGTTCTGAAAGAAAAGCTTGAAATAATAATTATAGAAACAAATAAAAGTTCAGAGGGAATGGCCCAAAAGGTTAATTCTTTTGGGAGAATTGTCCATGAGCAAATAGTCTGAAGAAGTGTCCAAAAACAAAAGTCTCAAGGAATTAATGATGGTCCCATAAATGTCAAGTTTGAGCCCTTACAAGTAACAATTACCTTTGGTCAAGTTTTCAAAAGGTTCATCAAGATTTTTTTGAGCTTGACACTTGTCAAGATCTAGCAAGGAGATCAATAGGGAAAAAAGACCAGGCATCGAACATAGTGTCATCTATTATAACTATAGGAAAACCAATAATCTAGATTGGTTTTCACTATAGTTAATTCAAGTTTAGGTCCCAAAGTGTAGATTGGGTATGTGATTAATGAAAATAATGACTTGAGCCATGTTTTTGACAAATCACCACTCAAAACACACATGATATGGCTATGTCAGTTTTAAGATATGAAGACCTTGTCCTCATAGTGAACACAAGTGGAAGGTATGGTGAGATTCATGAAGCAAATTTGGGAGATTGGAGAAATAGTTGGAGAATTCAATAATGATCAAAACCTTTAAAGATAAATTGAAAGGACCACGACTCACCATATAAAAAAAACTCTTGTCCTCTAGTGCACTTTTCTCAGCCAATGAGAAGAACTTGAGAACTAACTAGAGCTATTAAAGGATAAATGTTGATGATGGGCTTATCTTGATTAGACAAAGGGGTGGTGGGGAATCCCTTGAAAGGTGGATCTCATTCAACTATCATGTAAAATGTGTCCCTCTCCTTTATCTCTCTATTTCTCTTCTTCTTCTATATATCCCATTCTTTTCATTTTTGTAACAGGGTTCTTCAATTTGAAATTTTCAAAAACTAGTTCTCTCTGATTTGGAAATTTTAGAGGAACTAGGGGACTTTTTGAGAGATTGTAAAGTATGCTCCTCTTGATTAGGCTTGACCCTATCAATCATCTATAGTAACTACCTCTTGATTCAATATAGGACTTTCCTTACCTATATTTTTCCCTAAATATGTTTTTGGTAAGCTGTGCACGATGACATTGTGTGAAGAAGAATTTTCCTCATCCATGGTCCTTCTTTCTAACCTTGATTAGGGAGTTTTCAATGCTATTTGAATTTTTGGATTAGTGTTCTTTCTGCCATTAATGTGAGCTTTCAGTGAGTCTTAGAAATACACTTTGTTTTTATTCATTGCTTTTTGAACCTCTTCTATGAAACACTTATGCAATCATCTTGATCTTGAGATTGTGTGAGCTAATATTGTCTTTCATAGATATAGTATGGGTTTAATATTATGAGAGTTACCCATTTTATTATTTGGTGCATCACTTGGTTAGCTTTATTAGGAGCCCTTTTCCTTTTCTAACTCTTTTCCCTGTGAAGCATTAGTTTAGCATTAGTTTTAGGTGAGCATCAAAGAGGAAGCCAGCCTACTCCAGAGGTTCAAACTCACTACAAGATACCCACAGTATAAGGTTGTTCCAATATTTTAGCTGGGAGTGAGAGAACTATAAAAAATCTCCCACAAGGGTGCAATTCTAGCCTACAATATTTTCTTCCATGCACGATGGGACTACGATTGTTCATTGAGTGAAGAGTTTTGGTGTTATCTTCATCTAATCAGCCTTTAGAGGCATGTGTGTAAACACCAATGGAGACTCCAAGTGTTCATCAAATGTCTTGAGTAGACCAAATTCTTAATCACCATTATTTGGTATGTATAATCAACCAACTTTTGATCAACATGTTTATTCTCTACCTCAACATCACACTTATCAAGATAATAATGTTTGTATACCCTTCAAGTAGACCTCAAATAACATATCAACCTTATCATGGCCCTTGCCCCCATTCCACTCCTACTTATGACCAAGATTAGTCTCTTTTGTATTCAAATAAGTCTACTAATTCCCCTTGTCAAGACTATGTTTATCCTGTTACATCCTTGTCAAGATTCAAGCAAGCATTATCATATTATATTGAGTTGATAAGGGAGATTGGTAGGGGTTTATAAATTTCTTCAGTCATCCCTATTCATGTTCTACAAGAGGCAAGGAGTTTTCTTTAGTTGGTTAAGAATAGGTGGTCAGTTTGTGAGGATGAATAATGGGTACTTTGTGAGAGGGACAATAAGATGTGGTTGAGAAGCATAGTCCAAAATTTAAAAAGTGTTTTGATATCTTATGAAGATCAACATACTCAGTGCAATCAGTCCTATGTGTCCTCTACCCTTTAAGAGCCTCAATCTTAACCTCCAAAGGTTTTAAATCAACCCCCTAGTCAATCGTGTTAAGGTCCATCATTGTCAAGAATCAGTGAATAAATACTAGACCAAGGGAGAACAATCATGAAAATCAATAAGGAGGTTGGAATTGGAAAAGAATTCCCCATTTATGCCATGGAGGGGAGAAGGAGCTTCTTGCATAAGTTTTGGAGTGTGTGGGTATCCATTGAAGAAGGTGACTATCCACACGTTGAGAAGCAACAGATGAAGGAATAGATACTCTCAATAGAGGATATGTTGACTCATTAGAAGGATGAGTATGTCAAAACCAAACCAATTAGTTTGTCCTCTCCTACCCCTACACCCATTCCCACTCAAGATTTTGAAACCATCCCACCAGGGATATTCTCCTACACCTTTGACCCTGATTATGTCATGCTCTCTCTTGTGAAACCACCCTCTCCTATACTCATTCAAAAATAAGAAAAGGTGGATGTTCCCTACAAATTTCCATCATGAAGATTGGTTCAGAAAGGCATAGAGAAGAAGGAAGAGGTGTCAGTTATGGTGATCCAAGAGCCAGTTCAAGAGAAGGAGCAGTTAGTGGTTAAAGAATATAAAAAAGAAGTGTTAGCTTACCTCAATGAGCTTGCCCTACAAGAGTTCCAAGACTCTTTATCCCTCACTTAGGAACCACCAAAGAGACCACTCAAAGTACCTAGTTGGAAATACACTCTCTTAAGATGCAAATAAAATGAAAATTTTCACCTTCCCACCATCTCCCTCTTGGAGGAAGAGCAAGAGCTTAGAGTCAAATTTGATCCTGAAGAGAAAAACACAATTGTCTATGATGAGGAGATCATGATAACCAGTCCAATCCAAAAAAGGGAGGAGAAATTAGGTTTGGACCAACTATGGTGGCATGGCTTTGACATTGATGAATTAGAGCCTGAAGGTAGTACTGATGCCTTCATACTTAAAGAGGTGTGTATTTAGGATGAAATTGAGAGAAAAGAGGATTTTTTTTCACAAGAGGATCAAGATGAAGTATGGTAGCAGCTATACCATGACCTCATAGATCAGGTAAAGGTTCTAAACTAGCCTATGCCTCCTCCAGAGTATGAGGATGAACTCACCAATCAAGTTGAAGAAGTTGACCAATCTCAAGATGAATTATCCATTAAAGGTAGTACTGATGTCTTCAATAATGAGGGGGAATGGTCAAATCTAGAGCCACAAAAATATGACATGTTGGGCCTTAGGTGGATCGATGAGCTACCATATGTCCCCTTTCAAAGCAAGCAGAGAAAATATGAAGTTGAAGTTGGCATTATCTCATATGACCAAGAAGAAGTTGCCTTTTGGGATGACTTAGAGTTTTTCTGATTAAGTCTAGATAGTTAGCCAAACACCAGTTCAAAGGAGCCATCACATGTTGTGCTTGATTCAGAGCACAAAATTGAGCCATCAAATGAGAAGATTAAAAAATCATCTACATTCCAACATGAACCAAGCTTGGAGGACATGGACTAATATGTCTACATTGGAGACATGTTTATTAAATTCCATCCATTAGAGAGCACATCAAAAGGTTTGGCCATAAATCTATCTGGTTCACCAATTATAGTACCTCCAAAGCAAGGTATTTTTAATCTTAGTTTGTTACAAGTGAATGGTATTCATAGTTTCCCATTTGATCTAGGAGGGAGATACTTGTAAATTGTAACCTTGTATATATTAGGATAGATTTCATGCTTTCCTTCAAGTGCCTTGTGCACTTTTCCTTTCTATCTTATTTTTCCTTTCCTTAGTGCCTTGGGCACTTTATTTTGTGTTTTCCTTATTGCTTCAAGGGGAAGTTCCAAAAAGGGTCAGCCTTGTATCTAGTTTTAGACTAGCTCAGTTGCAGAGGCTAATGACTCCATGCCTAATGGACTAGACAAGGTAACATGGTATAGGTTCTCTTGCATCGACAAGATGCAACCCCTGTGAATAACCAAAGATGTTGGCCATTGTTGGCCCACATATAGAGCTCTTACATAGTTTGACGAAGTAGTAGATCAAAATTCTTTTCAAGTTTTCTAAAAGACCATTTCAAGAATGTTGAAGGGTTCTTTGAAAAAAAATTGAAGGGACTTTTTTAAAATTTTGAAGGGTTCTTTCCTTTCAAAAAAGGTTCATTACAAAAACTCTGAAGGGCACTTCTTGGAAAAATAGGGCACTTTACAAGAAATTTGAAGGTCCATTTTTGAAGAAAATTTTTCAAGGCCAAAGAAAAGGAATGAATTCTTTCGGGAGAATTATCCATGGAGATAAGTTTAGAAAGAAAATCTCAAAAAAATAATTGCCAAAACAAAGAAAATTCTAGAGGGAATGGATTGAAAGGTTAATTCTTTCGATAGAATTTTTTGTGAGCAAATAGTCCAAAGAAGTGGCTGAAAACAAAAGTCTAAAGGAATTAATGATGGGCCTACAAACATTACGCTTGATCCCCTACAAGTAGTTGTTGCCTTTGATCAAGTTTTCAAAAGGGCTATCAAGATTTTCATGAGCTTGACACTTGTCAATATCTAGCAAGGAGATCAATAGGGAAAAAAAGACCAGGCATCAAGAAGAGTGTCATCTATTATAACTATAGGAAAACCAATAATCTATATTGGTTTTCAACCTATAGTTAATTTAGGTTCATGTCCCAAAGCATAGAGCAGGTATGTGATTAATGAAAAGAGTGGCCCAAGCCATGCTTTTGACAAACTACCTCTCAAAACACACATGGCATGGCTCTATCAATTTTAAGATATGAGGACCTTGTCCTCATAATGAAGCCAAGTGGAAGGTATGGTGAGATTCATAAAGCAAATTTGGGAGATTAGAGAAATAGTTGGAGCATTCAATAATAATTAAAAACTTTGAAGATATTTTCTCCTTGAAAGGATCATGACTCACCATATAAAACAAACCCTTGTCCTCTAGTACACTTTTCTCAACCAATGAGAAGAACGTGAGAACTAACTAGAGCTATTGAAGGATAAATGTTGATAATGGACTTGTCCTGATTGGACAAAGAGGTGGTGGGGCATCCCTTGAAAGGTGGATCTCATTAAATTATCATGGAAAACATGCCCCTCTCCTTTCTCTATTTCTATTCCCTCTTCTATTTATCCCATTCTTTTCTTTTTTGTAAAGGAGTTCTCCAATTTGAAATTTTTAGAAACTAGTTCTCTCTGATTTGGAAATTTTAGAGAAACTAGGGTACTTTTTGAGAGATCACAAAGTATGCTCCTCTTGATTAGGCTCGACTCTATCAATCATCTTTAAGAACTACCTCTTAATCTAATATAGGACTTTCCTTACCTATCTTTTGCCTTGAATCTGTGTTTGGTGAGTTGTGCACTATGACATTATGTGAATAAGAATCTTCCTCATCCATGGTCATTCTTTCTAACCTTATTTAGGGAGTTTTCAATGCTGTTTAAAGGTATGGATTAGTGTTCTTTATACCATTAACATGAGATTTTAGTGAGTCTTAGAATTCATCTTTGTTTCTATTCATTGATTTTTGAACCTCTTCCATGAAACACTTTTGCGATCAGCTTGATCTTGAGATTGTGTGAGATAATATTGTCTTCTATAGATCTAGTGTGGGTTTAAGCTTATGGGAGTTCCCTATTTTTTTATTTGGTGCATCACTTGGTGAACTTCCTTAGGATCCCTTTTCCATTTCTAACCCTTTTCCATATGAAGCATTAGTTTTAGGTGAGCATCAAAGAGGAATCCAACCTACTCTGGAGGTTCAACCTCACTATAGGATACCCACAGCCTGAGGTTGTTCTAATATTGTATCTATGAGTGAGAGCCTAAAAAACTATCCCACAAGGGTGAAATTCTATCCTACAACATCACCCATATTTGATGATTCATTATTTGACCATCTGCCTATCTTTGATGAGCCTTGATTCGACGAGCCTCTCTATGACTAATCACATCTTTGATAAACCCTTATTTGATGAACCCATCTCTGAAGAACCCATTATTGCCCAACATTATAATTTTCATCCATTATATAAAATTCTCCATTCTTGTAAATCATTCTATCCCCAATCTTCATTGCTCAACAAAAAGTGACAAGGGTACTTATGTATAACATAATATAATAGGTCATCCATATGGTTGAATCACAATCAAGATCAATGTCATTATCAAAATTAGATTTACAATCACAAATAGAATCAAAATTAGGTTCCATTTTAGAACCTACATCAAAATTAGATTTATGATCAGAATTAAGATATTTACCATTAGCATCATAATCAAAATCACTTTTAGTATCAACATTAGATTTAACATTGGATAAAATATCAAAATTAGGATATGGTAAAAATAGATACACACCTCTTAAAGATTAGTGTGAATCCATCAATGATCCTTTTATAGTTTTTAAGGAAGACTCCTTTGGCATTCATGCAAGTTATCCTAATATCCTCTATGAGGGTTGTGCAACCTATTATCCTTCCATTATTATTCCTCATCCTTTTCACTTCAACCATCCAATCCATTACCCTAACATCCAATTTCCTCAACCTATCAATTGGGACTAATATAATCACATATTGCTGGATTTATTTTAGAGTGACATATTAGTGGAAGAGATTTAGTTAGAAGTAAAAATCCCTAATGAACCCTTGTTTGAGGCACTATGGAATAGTTCGACAAATCAAAGTCCAAAATCAATATTCCTTAGTGAAACCTTATTTGAGATGTTATCAGACAATCAAACTCAAAAAAATCAAGAATACTTAGTTGATGAATTTTTCTTTTAGATGTTGTACATCAATTTTGCATCACTTGATGAAGACATTATTGAAGTTAATATTAGACCAGTTAGCCCTACAACATCCAAAATCATGTCACACTCAAAATCAACAATGGTGTGTAACTAAAAGTCTCAATTTTCTTTGGCCTTTTAGCAATTATCCCTCCTTTCATTATCATATCATTAGGCTAAACCCTAAATTCACCCATCAAGTCAAATTCTTTATCTAGTGTTTATCATACTTTACCCTCCCTGGTGGCACTCTCTTTCATAGAGGATATGAAGATACCTTATTTAGAGGTTTAGAGTAAATTGAGTTAATGACCAACAAAGATCACTTCAACATCAATACAATTTACATCAACAACAAAATTATAGTAGAGAAGCTATTTAGAATCAGTATGGGCTAGAGATCAAACATTCATAATTATGCATCTCTTCATTCTCCATTGAGTTGAGATGCCAAAAATAAAAAATTAAAATTAGATCAAAAGATAAAAATAAATAATTTGTAAACTAATGAAAACCATGTTTGTGGCACCTTGGGCAAGTACCATGATGAAAACTAGGTTTTTAGTGTCATGTGCAAATAATTTGTTGTCTACAAATACCTTGACATTTAGGGGGAACATCATCTACATCAAAATATGTTCCATTCCTATCATATTGACCATTTTATCCTTATATTGGACCATATTTTCCATCTTACCATGGCCTAATTTTCATTCCTGCTTTGATCTTATTAAGGATTCAAAAGTTGTTCTAAGCCATGTTTTGAAAAATCTCTTAGTATATCTTTTTAGTGACACTTTGATGACTGTACTTTTTTATTTCCATGTGACATGGTCTTTGGATATTCCTAATCCACTTATCATCCATTATTATCCAACATGATCATTCCAATCCTGTCATTTGCTATTCAATCCCATCCTGGTGCTAGAACATAATTTCCCCCTACTAGTGATCCCTTATGGGTATAATGCTCTAAACACTCCTAAACATTCTCATTTCATGTTCTCATCATTTTTTGAGTTAAATTAACACTCTCACCATTTTGTGAGTTAAACATCATCCATAAAATTTAGTCTAATCTCACTCAATATCATCTTAATCATCTTTCATTCCCTATTCATGCTTATCACATTCTATGCTCAATTTAAGTTGAACTACATTGACTTGAAGTCCACATACTACATAGGTGATGCTCAATTTATGAGAGTAGTTCATCCACTAATAGTTAATTACCAACCCCACTCTTCATATTTTTTTTGCACTTATTATCCATTGCTAACAATGCCCTCTTGCTTAGGGTGTCCTACAATAGGGAAGCTTTGAAGTTTTCTTAGCCTCCTTATATTTTAACATCATATAATATTTATTCTTTGTTTTTCATCCCATTTTTGGGAGAACTAAATTGGCATGAGATCTTTTTTAACTATGTATACAATGCTCAGTTACTAAGGTTAGTTTGATCACCCCTTTTTTTTCCTTTTCCACCTAATTCTTCTTCCTCCATTTCTCTACCTATTTATTCACTACCTCATCCCCTTTAGCGTGTTAATCTCTTTTAACCACCTTTCTAGATTATCAATATAATTTAAAAAAAGGACTGATAGCCTTCCTCATTTGCATCTCTTATATCCTAAAAATACCCCATCTTATTTGCTTCATTGATAACTTACCCATCTCTATCCTCTTATCCTCTTTTCCTTTGGCCAGATCCCTATCAATCCATATTCTTCATCCTCTTTCATTTTATTTCATATTTACCCTTGCCTTTGGTAGTTTGCCCTACCTTATTCATTTCTCTCCTTTACTCACCCATTCCACATCATCCCATTCCCCTACACAATGGTGGACTTTTTCTTTATTCCCCTTTTCAACTGCTACATATTTATCTTCACCACCACCTTCTTAATTTTGTCTCTTCCACTAACTCTAAGCCATTTTTGATCTAATTCTCGATTCTTCTTTTTCATCTTTACCATCTTTCCCATCTTACATTATTTCTATTTATTTTGTTTCTTCTATCCTCCATTTGTGTGCATCGTATGCTTCTTCTCTCACGTTTCCCTTTGTATTATGTATCCCTCTTTTATTCTTCTTTGAGCCAACATTTTTGCTTTGCCATTCTTCATTTTTATTTTCTAGTTTATTTTCATATTTCCCACCTTTTCCATTTTATTTTTTCCTCCACAACTAGCATTCAACTAGGTCTTTTTCCTCTAAGAAGCCTTCCATAATTGTCCTTTTCTTCTTATCTATGCAAGCCTTTATGATTTGTTATCCCATTTTCCTCTTTCCATATTTGTATGAACTTATGTTTTAAATATGCATGAGCATTCATGATTTGTATCCTTGTCAACCCTCATACTTATTCCTACCTTTTTCTTCTTATCATCCCTTATCTTCATTGCTTATCTTTATCTCCATCCCCTCTGCTATTTCTTCACTCTCATGTCATTCATCACCTCATCCCTTTTCAGCTTGTCAATCTATTCTAATCACCTATTCAACCTTTTAAACTCTTGTAACAAGATGATTAAAACCCATCCTATCTCTTTCTCTTCTCATTGACCCATCCTCTACTTCACCCCATTTTTATTAACCCCTTTCACATTTTCCATCCTATTCTCATCTCTAAAGCTACCATCTAACCCACTTCATTATTTATCTACTTGCCTATCATTATCTCTCCTATAAACACTTATTTGTTCATGATACAACTTGTTTCTTCACTCTCATATCATCCTTTTTGTGTCATTCCATTCCTTTGTCCTCTTATTTCCCTTTTTTCCATGTGTTTCCTTATTCTTCATTTTCATCACCAAACCATTTTATCCTCAATCTACTTTAGACCTCTTTTCACTGCTTTTAGTTCCTACCACATCTCTCCTCATCTTGTTCTCATGCACGTCTTCTAACATTCTCTTACATCCAATTTTAATCCCCATTCTACTCTTTTTTTAGCACATTCCTTTCACCCTCATCTTTTACATGTTGTTCTTCATCTCATTTCTTCATTTCATTTTTCTTGTCTTCCCTAATTTCACTTGGTTTACTTTTCAAGTTGCATATCAATCCATATTCCCAATAATGAATCCTTTAAAGGTATTTATCCTTTGATAATCCTTCCATAATTATCCTTTTCTTATTATCTGTGTAAGTCCTCATGCTTCATAGTTCTCTTTTATTCTTATCTTTGAAAGTCCTCATGCTTCACAATCCTTTTTATTCTCTATGTAAAGACTCTCTCCATTATCCTTATTCATCATCATCTCTATCGATGACCTCAATATCTTATCCATCCTCCATCCATCTCCTCATCAACATTAACATCAACATCAACTACTAGTTATGCCTAACATTCTCCTAGTGAAAAACAAACTCCTCACCCATAAGGGTGTGGTCACCATTTTGTATTGCTCCTACATGAATATTCATACATGTTTATCCATGATTTCCACATTTTTTATTTAATGGACATAAAATTTGGTTCTTGGCTTGAAGTCCTCTCATTTATTCCTTAAATTTTTCTGTATGTTGTGTATGGGTACTCCTTTTGTGGCTTGTCCCTCTCTAGTTATTCCCTTCACACCAAGGCTAGTTTCCACCCATTTTTTCCATTATGGGACCAGTCATACAACCTCATTCTAAGGTTTCATTATCAAATATCCCTCAACACATCATCCTCATCATCCACCATATCCAACTTTTCTTATTCATCAACATGATCACTCTTAATGCTTACAATCACATAACACTGTAACCTATGTTTGTCATGTCATCTCTTCTTATCACATATCCAAAACACCCAATGCTAGCTTTTTGACTTAGTATCATCTCAAGGTTAACATTATTTCATCCTCAAATAATGGCGTACTATTTATTTATGCTAGTTTCATCTCTATGTTAATATCCTCCTTTCATTTATTACATTTATTCATCTTATCTCCTTAATACATATTCACCTTCATTTCTTCATATCATTTCCTATCATATTACCCTCCTATTTTTAGGAATAATACATCGGCTTGATTTCTATTTGGACTATGTAGGCAATGCTTGGAGACATGGGGTCTCCAAGGTTAGTTTGGCCATCTTTCTTCTTCATCATCATTATTTTTCATTTTCACCATGTGATCACTCCTCTTAATTATTTCTCCTCATCCACACTCTCACCTTTTTATGAGATAAATTTATATCCTATAACCACTTTGCAAGTTACCTCTCTCTAAATTTTAGCCACTTTTGTGAGATACTTATCCCTATTTCATTCTCTCATCATTTTTTGAGTTCACTTTTATTCCCTAGTCATTTTCCCAACTATTGTTTTCTACACTTTAGCCACTTTTGTGAGATACTTGTTCCTCTTTCATGCTCTCACCATTTTGTAAGCTCACTTTTATTCCCTAATCACTTTCTCGACTATTATTTTCTACACTCTCACCATTGTTCCCTAGTCACTTGTTCCATTTTATGCTTTCATCGTTCTATGAGCCAAGCCCTCCTAAAATCCTCCTTGTACAGTATTCTTACATATATCTTATTCAAACAACCCAAAAACATTCAAAATATTTCCCAAAATTCCCAAAACACTCGCAAAACTATAACATCCAAAAACACACAAAAAATAATATAAAATTTTGAAAATGGCTTAAATCTCCAACAAAGATATTAAGCCACAAAATCTTTATGCTCTTTGTCACCCTGTTTGCCAATAATTTTTCTCTTGGCTCTATTTTAGGTGGCACTCTTTCAAGTATGATGATAGGCAAACTTCTCTTTGTGTTTGGACATCTCATATGAGGAAACCTATTTTATATTCATCATTATTTACAATCATCATCATTTATTTATTACACTCCCATTTCTAAGATAACTACATCAGTCTAAGGTCCATACGAACCATATAGGCAACACTTGGATATATGCGTATCTCAGGATAACTCAATCACCCTTACCATTTGTCTTTCACTATCTTCAAATAGAATTAATTGAGACTATCACATGAGTGAACACTCATCTTTTATTTTCCTTCATCCTTATTATCACCATTCTCCTTACCTTACATTCTCACCATTTTACAAGCCTATCTTTCTCACACTCTCATCATTTTTCAAGTTAGTATTTGTTTTAGCTCTTGTCCTTTTGAGAGTATATATATTATATGCACTCATTGTTTTACAAGATCCATTCCTCTTTATTCTGTAAATTCATCTAGATACCAATCATCACTTTTCTTCTTAAGAACTACATTAGGCCTAAAGTCCATAGACTATATAGGCAATGCTCAATTTTTTAGGATAACTGTCCACTTCCTTATTATTATCCCTTACCCCTACATCAAAATCATTATATTTTATCTTAACATTCTAACACATCATTCATAATGATTTAAATAAACCATAAAAGATAAATATTTAAATATCCATGCATCTTTGAAACTCATGAAATATTAGCAAAAACTATCTCAATACATTACAAAACATTGCACAACTCATACAAAGCAGTGTCAACACCATAACATGATTAAAAACATATCACCTCTGGTGTATAATTAGACACAACCACAATCATTTGGCCTCTCACACCCTAAACCATTCAAGTCATAGGTTTTTAGTTGAACTTGCATCATCAAGTTCCCTCCTCAAGCACATGGGGCGTGCATGCCTAGTCTCTATATAGTAATAACACATGCTTGAAGGTTTCACCTATTGACCCTCAATCATCACTACCTATGTATCCATTATTGATAGGTTTTTTATTATGATTTATATGTGCATCAGATCTTGTAATGACTCGTAACCCACCTCAACACTGTGACCTCTTCTTCTAGTGTCACCTTTTGATTCATCCCCCTATTTAGATGACCTTACTAATGCAATACTCATTTATACCTATTTGATCACCCTTATAAAAATGTGGTGCTCCTCTTTGACCATATGGATATGGTTCTAGTTCCTCCTCATCCTTTAACTTACCAACTTGTCAAGTACATCATACGAAGGGATAAACATATGGAATTACACTTTATTACTCACTCACATGGGTGGGAGACAAGACCCATGCCCTTCACATGGCTTCTTCATTTTATTTTGTTGATCTACAAAATGATATAAATGGCTCAAAAACCTTTCATCCACCTCCATTGATATTTCAGATAAGATCAATGGCTCCAAATGATTCAAATTTGCTATAAATAAAGGGGCCACTCTCTATCTTTAGCAAACTCTCTCAACATGAACTTACACTACCAATTTATCTCTAGAGCTTCAATTTAATTCTATTTTACATACCACAACAAAGCCACAACACACTAGTGATAAGGGAATATGTAACCCATCTATAGAAATCAACATCACCAAATATATCTTGCTCACATGCCATGCTCAACACATTTACAACTAACTTTGCAAAGAGGTCACTCAATGGGAGAGTAAAATTGGTAGTTGTCTTATTATTTTTTTCCTTAATTACATAGATATTGAAATTTCTTAGTAAAATGAGTAAGTTTTTTTAGAATAATTATATTATTTAAATGTATATTTCATTAATGATTTCTCTAACCTCTTTTGTCAAATTATCTATCTACAACATCCTCTTTCAACATGGTTATCAATGGAGCTAAAATTTTCCTATAGTTCTTGAAGAATTTTTGATAATATCATGTGAGGCCAAAAAATAAGCAAAGGATCTTAAGCATTTTAGATTTAGGCCAATTTTTGATAGCCCCAATTTTACCTAGATCCACTTTGATTCCTTCCTCAAATACGATGTGCCCTAGATACTCATTTTTTTTGGCTAAAAGAGCACTTTGATCATTTGGAACATAATTGGTTATTAGAAATAATGTGTAAGTTTTGTTATAAGTGAATTATATGTTCCTCCCATGTATATCTATAAATAAGGATGTCATAAAAAAAGACTAAGATGAACTTTTTGAGAAATGGTTGGAAGATCTTGTTTATTTAGCCCTAGAATTTTAGTAGAGCATTTATCAAGTCTAACGGGACAATGGCATGATTGAATAGTTGTAATAGACTTTGTGAGTTTGTAAGGTTTTCTTAGGAATGTCTTATTATTTTATGTAGATTTGATGATAGCCTAACCTTAAGTCAAGCTTGAGAAGAAGTGCGTTCTATGCAATTCATCAAAGAATTCACCAATCATCGAAATGGGAAACCTATTCTTGATGGTGATTTTATTCAACTCTTTAAAATCAATACAGAGTTACCATGACCCATATTTTTAACTAACCAATAGTACTGGGGAAGAGTAAGGATTTGTGCTTAGTTGAATGAATCCTATCTACAACAATCTTTGTACCATTTTTTCTATATTGGTCTTTTATAGCAATGTGTACCTATAAGGATGAATATTTGGAGGTGAACTTCCTTAAACAAGCCAAATGGCATAATCTTTAGTCATTGTGAAGGTAACCCCTTAGACTCCTCAAATATTTTTACATATTTAGACAATAATTCCTATAATTCCAATGGATACTTTGAATTAAATGAGGCATTGATCTGGATAGCATAAAGTTGTGTAATAATCCTATGAAATCCATTTTTAAGATAATTATCCATCTGATGAGAGCTAATGATTTATTAATCTTATGGTAAGTCATTTTAAGGTGTGCTATTGGTCCTTGTCTATGAATTCCATCCATAGTTCAAAAAGTCTCATAGAATAGGTCCCAATGTGTATAGCCATTATGCTTCCAAATTATGACATAACCTCCCAGAGGTTGAACACACATGTTTGATTTTAGATTATAGTCCCCCATTAGGTTTCATAAATTTTAACATTTTCCATTATAAGGTAAGGTTCCCCCATTTATTATCATGAATTATAAAATTAATCATATATACTCATTAAAATCAAGTTTCTTGGCTAGCCAAGGGTCAATTAAGTTGTGTGATGCCAAAATCAAAGAGGGTGGTGATGGGATGTTTTTTAAACTACCCCTTCACCATCATTATTTGAAGAGAATTGATGTTGGACAATACATGTACCATTTTTTTGGTGTTGGATCCTTGCCTATGTCATATTATTCTTCCTTTTCTTATTCTTGAGATTTCCTTACATCTTCACATTCTTCAAACTTTTGACATGACTCCACATCTAGTACGTATAATTTTTATTCCACACATCAGTGACCTAATGTGTTATCATCATTTTAATTATAACATAATTTGTTTTTTATAACAAGCACACATCTCAACCTTAGTTAGACATTTGATTGGTGTTTTTATAGCATTTGGAAATGTTTCTACTCATGTTGGTTTTGAATTATTAAATGAGGGTGATTTGGAATATCAACATTGAGTTATGAACTTATCTTCAGCCAACTTAGACAACCAAATGGCTATCAACATATCCTATTATTTTAACATCTTAACATCAACCCAAATATATTATTTTTAATCAATTTATGAAATAAATTTTGAAGAATTCATCTATCAACCCTTTCGCTCTATTGGCTAGTTTTTAAATTTTTTAGTTTGATATTCAAAAACAAAAAGAACCCTCATATACACTTGGGCCAAATCAAACCAATAGGATTTCAAAAAAAAATGTCCATCTTAGCTTGTCATGATATTTTTTATACCATTGGTACTACTAGATTAATTTATTCTCCATGTTGCAAGAGGCTATAAGTACCATGTCTTTGTATGGGGTCTTATACATATGGAAATGATGTTCAGATCTATATAACTAACTAGTTGTATTTTTACCACTAAATTAAGGAAATTTTGATTTATACCCATTTGGCATTCTCCTTGAATTGAATTTATGTTTTGAACTATTATTCATACTAGTCCTTGAATAATGGTTACTTAGTTATATGATAGTGTCCATCATTTGTGACTATTGGTCATTGATGTCATTTATTTGGGTTTGGAGTTCATTCTTCATGGCATGTAGCTCTGCTAGAATTTGTTATATTTCCTTTGATTGGGTCACAACCATCATATATGGGGGTCATAAGGTCTACTAAAAAGTTTACTAGAGATATATCAAAACAATTAGTTGAACTTTTCTTTTCAATGGGACCATGCCTTTATCAACCATTGAAACATTGAGGGGTGTCATGTCAAGCATTTGAAATATCATTTCATAAAAATAGGAAACTTAATTTAATTTATAAAAATGATTCTTTTGTCCCATCGCATTTATTTTTTTATCATATCTTTAAATGAGTTTTGAAGAAAGATTTCAATTGTTGTAAGTTAAGGATAAAAATGGGAGGCATGTATTTCCTATTAGAGAGGATAACTTTACCTAAGAGAGAGTATTCCATAGGATCAATAGGAAGTAATATGTTGAGAACACAACCCTCCTCATGTGAGGGAGACACAAATAATTCAACTATGTATATCTTACAAAAATGAGGCTTGAGATAGTTAATGAATAGAATAAGGGAGCATGATCATATGATTTCAAGGGTTTTTTCCAAATCCTACAAAGTTAGATAAGTCATAGTTAGAGGACTTACATTAAAGGTATCTGAAGACATCATAGTATTAACAATTGGAATTATAATTGAATGGATAATTTAAACTCTAATATTAAATGATATGAACATTATTGTAAACAAATTAATCCATCAATAGAAAGATAGACAATATGCACTACAATTAAAATAAAGAGATAAATATTGTATTGAAATTAGATAATCACATTACAAATTATTACAGGTTTATCCAAGGGAGAAACCTCCTTTGATCAATTCTCAATACAAAATATTCAATGGATACATTTTATTCTTGCACATGCTTCTATTTAAACTATTTCATTCAAGACATCTACTATTTCTCAAACATGTGGGATAATTATAATTAAACAATGGGATGACATACAAAAGATATGTATCCAATATTAAATTAATAACACCTAATACCATAAGAAAAGAGAGGATGAATGGGTCCCAACACAATGCAAAAAAAATCACTAAGTGTCTTTATGGTCGTTAATCCATCTCACGAGGGTACACGAATCATTATCCACTATAACCATTGAGATAGGAAGTGATGTTGAATATGGGGTTCACTGGATTGACTTTGTTGTACCTTTATCTTACCTTGAATGTTTTATATTTCACATGTTTGATGTTAAAGTTATTGATTTCAAAATTTTCACCTAAATTGGGAACTATGGATAAATGACACTATGAAAAATGGTAAAATAACTTACACAAGGGAGACTTACAAAAATACAATAATATACAAGTATAAGGAAACCCTAGTGCTAGATTACATTATTAAAAATATAGTGAAATGATTAAAAATTAAATTTTAATGAAAAATAGAGAAAGAAGACATAAAAAAATACCCATGGGCACTATTTTTTTATATTTAAAATTAGGAACATAGTCTGAAATTGACACAAAATTTATTTTGAGAATTTGACTGTGAAGTGGAAGATCAGTGAAGCACTAATTTTATCTTGTTCAAAATTAGTCGGTGCCTAATTACGTATGTCAATTTTGTCCTCTGCTACTTTATGGGGTTTTCAACTTGATAGAGCTCTACATAGGGAGATGTTAAAATGAATTTTGGCTCTACTTTGTTGAATGATGGGAAAAATTATATGGTTTACTTATCCTTTGAGCTTGACCTAATTTTTAATAAATGTATGCATTAAAGAGTGTGTGCATGTTAGCTTACCCAAATAATTTTTTGAGGAGTTCTAGATACATATCTCACACACTTGGAATTAAGGTTCTATGCATTTCTAGTGATTTGAGTGAATCCAAACCCAATGAGAGAAATGACTTTACTTCCTCTCCTTAAATAATCAAATGCAATTATATGCTTTGTTGTAACCTTATTTTGGTATGATATGTGATGACACAAGAATTGGAATGATGGTGATGCAATGTAGGATCAATGTGTTAAATCCTTGATTGAATGTATAAAACTCTTGATAATACTTTATGATTGTGCACTAGACAAATAACTTCTAAGATATTTACAAGATAGTTGAAGGTGATGAATGACTAAGGGTATATTTGTGTATATAGGGCTCCTTAAAACACTTTAAACATAAGGAGACCCTAATATATAGTGATAATAAAAAATCATGGAATGAGGAATAAGGCCAAGGTGGAATGGACCCACAAAAGGGCAAGGGTTAGAATTGGCAGTCAATCGATTCTAACTCGAAGGGTAAAAAGGCTTAAAATATAATATAAATAAAGGAAATATGAATGAGATTCTACTATTGACAATTGCAAGATTTGAGGTGTTTATGAGGAAAGTTAATCTAGAGAGAGTCTAATGTGGGTCAAAAGTGTCCAAAAATAGTCAAATGTAAACAATTGGACCAAGTGTGATGAAGCATGATAAAGACACTACAAAAAAAAGAGTTATACCAAAATTAGGTATCTACATAATGCCCCACTTTGATGTGCATGTGTACATCAAAGTAAAACAAAATTTTAAGTACCCCCCTAAAAATTATCTGAAGGATGAATGGATGAAAAATTTGGATGCTTAGGATAAGGTTCATACGTCTTGGTGAATTAGTAAATCTAGAGTACCTTAAAACAAGTGTGAATGTATGCTTAGTCAATATCTCAATAAACCATTGTGAATATATAAATATGAAATATAAAAAAAAATGAGCATATGAATGAATACACCTAGTGATATGTGAACTATTATGTCACTCCTCATAAAATATTAGCTACCAAAACTAAAACTTAAAACTAAAATTTGGGCATTGATGAGTTTTAAAGGGAACTTGGGAACCTCAAGGATTTTAGAGCAAATCTTAAAGAACAATTTTCGCTTCTTGATCAAGAAAACATATATATATAATTTAATTTTTGCTAAGTAAAAAAGGGGAAAAACCCCATTTATTAATATAATTATCCAATATATAAATATGTTTTTTGGTGAAAGAGTGAGAATGACCTCAGTTAGTGTTCAAAGTTTTTTCAAGATTTTCAACATTTTCCTACTGATCAAGATAGATAAGGAAACAAATTGATTGGTAGTCCATAACATGAATCCTCCAAGGAGGGTATTTATTCTCCCCCGTAAATCATCATTCAAAAAAATGGTGGTTGGAATAACAAATTTGGTTTTAGATACATAGATTAGCACCCTTATGAAGGTAAATGGCAAGAAGAGGATCGAAGATCTAAAAAATGGAGCCAAAAGAACTTACATACAAGATGTTGAAGAAAATATGATCACCATGATAGATCCAACAAAATTTAGAAATAATATAGTGGGATTTCAAGGTAGAATTTTGATTTGAAAATTTATGTAAGCACAATTAACTTTGGAATATCTGTATGCATAGACCAGAAGAAACTGAAGGATGAATGGAAAGTATGAACTAATATACTATACTAAAGGGTATTTCATAGGAATATTTACCAATGAATAAGATAGAGAAAAAGTGTTTGGATGAGGGCCTTAATTATTTAGAAATATGAGACTCTTCATAAATCATCGACACACAATGTTCAGACCAATGGCGGAACTCCCAACCACAACACATGTTTGGATCCAAATGTATACCCTACCGTAAGAATTATGGTCTAATTATTTATTTAAAATAATTTCTAATACTATTGGTAAACCTATATATATATCAAAACCATATCATGGAAAAGGCCTATCCAACTATGTTATAATATATGTGTAGCTATATCTCACACAACCCCTTCCCAATAACATCACTCTAAAAGTAGAGAAATGGAATGGGTACAAGATATAACCTATGAAATTATCTTTTTCCATTTTAGAAGTTTCAATGAATATGGTCATGTCATCAAATAATTTCCAACACTACAAAAAAATAATGCCATGGAGAAAGTACCTAAAATAACTAAAAAAATATTTAGTGGGTTTTATCGAGTCGAAAAAAATCACACCATCAAAAACAAGAGTAAAATAGTCAAAAAATATGTGCCAAAAGATAGCAAACAATTCATCAACAAGAAACACACCCCCAATGAAAGTGTTGGTATTAAATAGAGCCACATAATTGTAGTGTAATTGGTCGGCACATGTGCAACTTACAATATTTTGTCTTTTATATCTCTTTTTTATATGTATTTGACACTTAAAAACATGTCAAGAGGCTTCAGAATGCAAATAGTCTTTCTTTTGTTTGTAGTGAAAGGCTAAAATATGAAATGACAACACATTGTAAAATCTCTATATATAGCACTCAATTATACCATAAAGGAGTTTTAATGTGATAGAGATTAATATAGAGTTTTATAATGTTTTTATCCAAATGTCTTTTATTGTTGTTATGTGTGCAGTGAATGCTATGTTTGTCTAAATCAATTTAATCATGTAGAATAATATTGAATGTTTTGTATTTATTTAGAATGTGTTATGTTGTATAAATACACCATATTTAATAAAAGAATATATTTATTTAGTCTGTAATAATGTCTGCATTTTGATTATATTCTTGCTTTGCATAGCTATCCATGTATTAGCATGTTCTGATGGATTTTCTAGGAACCTCTAATAACAATGGTGTGGTAAGCATATACCCTTAAAACATGTTGCGATGGCTACTAAGATAAATAGACTTGGAGAGATGACTCAATGAATGAATTCACAAATTTATAGAGGAAGAAATAAGAAAAATAGGGAGTTTTGTGTAAGAAGTTATTCATGAGCACATTTACAATGAAATTTATGAGATTTTTGGTGTGAATTACTTAGACTATTAGCTACATGGTTATCAAGATAAAAATAATATCATTTTTTGATTGATAATGAGAGAATTTTTAGCTTGGATAGAATAAATACTAGAAAACTTGTAAAGATTATACATTGGCTAGACTCGTGCGATAGATCATTGAACAAAAACTACCATCAACGGGTATATTAAAAAATTTGTTGGACAAAGATATCTAGGTTTTAAAGTTACACATGACCTATTTGTGAGAGACATTCAAGGAAAGTTTCTCCAATGACTGTCTATTCTTATCAAGATGTTGATTATTGAAAATACCATGGTGCCTACCC
The DNA here is from genome assembly GCA_037957365.1 of Torreya grandis. Classification (NCBI taxonomy): domain Eukaryota; kingdom Viridiplantae; phylum Streptophyta; class Pinopsida; order Cupressales; family Taxaceae; genus Torreya; species Torreya grandis. Next base: position 1,283,656 of record JARHVA010001011.1, on the reverse strand, counting down.
CTACCAACATGGCATAGTCACTTGGCGTGTTATGGGGATGTGTGCAATGTAGGAGTGAATGATGAAAATATAAGTGGAGAAACTTAAAATTGAACCCAAAATATGGAGGATGTAGAGAAGCAAGTGAAGAAAATTATATATTGGAAAGAGAGATACAACAACAAGTAAAGTGGAATAAATAGGATAACTGAAATGTAACTACAAGGACAAATATGATTAAAATAGATGTTGTAAAAGAGATGGGATCCTAGAGAAAGGTTACATAATTTATAGAGTTTGGAGATTATACAAAGTGAGGAATGTAAGGGCTTGAAAAATAAGAGGATAAAGATGTAAATATAGAGGATATGGAGCAAAGTGAGGAGAAAGAGAAAAATAGAGTAGCAACAAAGCATTTATAAGATAGTGGTAGATCATAATTACAAGCAAGGATATTACTTGGACCAAGGAAAGAATATTATTTAGAGGAATTTATGTAAAATTATAGTATTATTTAACGTTCAAGGTCACAAAAAGAAGAATTCAAAAGCATAGATCATTCATTTCTTAAGTACACATCCCCTAAGACCATTTTATTATCAAAAAGGAGAAAATGAAGTCCAAAGGTTGGGACAGGTGGAAATTGGTTTGGTTCGTTTATAGATAAATTTGGTAAACTTGGCACAGAGACTTAGAAAATAATAGATAAGAATTTATAAGAGGTTGAGATTTATTTCACAATGATTTTAATAAAGACTAGTTCACAAAATCTAGTTGTAGTAGTTACAAGTACACCAAACATGTATTTGATTGCAATAATGTTCATTTATTTGACACCATACGATGGGCATTATTATCTTAAGTATCATTTATTAACTTGTGATATGAAATGGTAGGTTAAGGGAGTGACCTCTAATGACATGAAAAATAGTGAGCTCATCGAGGCCTTAACAAGCTAAGCTTTGGAATTCATATACAAAATATATGTTGCTTCCATAAGCCTTTAACAAATCAAGGAATAATTATTTACAAAATTAAAAATGAAGAAGGACACCAAATAGACCATTCAAAATATTAAAGAGATTTGACAAAGAAGTGGATAATAAATATAGGATTATGATCTTAGATTTTTAGATGTAATGAACAAAGTCAACTTCATTTCGGAAGATAAAGACAAGGTTGCCTAGTTTGTGGAGGGACTATGATCAAGGATTAGGTTTGCCATTATGTAGTCATATTTACTTACTAAGGTTGATGCACAAGAAACTAAAATTTAGGTAGAGAAAATTGAGGATTATAGAGACACTCCATTGACTGGTGTTAAATTTGAGATGAAAATAGATGTTTTTCTAAGAAAAATGGATGAACTTCATGAAAGAACAAACCTAAGTTAGGCATATTGTGTATGGAGTATGGTAAATAAGGGTATCATAGGATGATTTCCCTAAAATGAAAATAGAGTTATGTGACATATGTAGGGTAGGAGGACATGCCGCAATAAAATGTCATCTAATACAATAGTACAATACAAAATTGTAAAGTACATACTATAGTTTTTGTAAGTTACCAAATCATGCTGAGAAGAGTTACCATGATCGATAGGAAATAAAAGAAGACATCACCAAAAATGTCTTCATAGTCTTAACACATCAGCTACCTATTGCAAACTATGGAACTTTAGGCACAAAGGTAGAAATGTCTAGTGTGACACAAGGTGTTCCTAGATGGATGCCTTCATCACCACATTATCAACCCCAATGTCTAGTAGGATGAATGTCATCGTCTCTATAATATAAGTACCAATCATCATGAATTATTATGATTCCACATCCATAATAATCAAATTGGTATCCATTTTCCCCTTAATGATAGTATGGAGGATATGATGCCCAATAATAGTATCAAAGAGTATTTAATGGGCAACAATCACAAGGTTGGGGTTTTTAACAAAATAGAGGAGTATACAAAGGTGATGCAAGGGTATATTCACATATTTTCCATTTTGAGTTGTTATAATCAATATAATCCATAGAGAGTGTGTTTGTCATATTTAGGAGCTTTATAATTTTTTATAATTTGAATTGTGGCCTAAAAGGCATTTTCTAGCCAAAATTAGAATTCAAATATTTGAATTCTAAGAATTGGTTTGTGTGGGATTTTGGGTATAAGAGGAAGAGTTAAGTATTTGGTTAGATTAAAATTAAGTCAAGGTTATTCCAATATATTCTTAGCTCTTATGGTTGGTCATGGTGATAAGTGTGTTAGGTATAGTTAGTTTAGACTTGTTGATGTTGTTAAGAGAGAGCAAAAACCATTGAGTTAGTTATGGTTCATAAAAAATTGTATTTATTGATGTCTTAAGTTAGTTTTTGGGAGTTGTTTTATAATATTAGAGGTGATAAACCAAATAAATATTGTATAAGCACCTCTATTTGGAGTGTAAAGAGATACATTTTGTCATACTTGTATGTTATGTGTTTTTGAGTCAAAGAAGAAAACAAGCTTGTAATATAAGGATGATCAGTGTTGAAATGTTTAATCAAATCAAGTTATGGTAATATTTGGTATTTGGTAAGTTGAAAAATGATTTATAATGGTGTTTTAAGTAGTTTTGGATTGATTTCCCAATCTTTTGTGAAGTGGTTCAATATTACAGGTCATTGTACCTTATTTCCTATGTTGAGGAGACAATTTATACTCTGTCTGTTAGAAATTGAAAAGGAAGATTGTATGAAATGAAAATATGGTTGGAAAGATGTGTTTTTGAATGAATTTAAGGCTCTCATGAATTTATAGTTTTTTTGGAACATGTATTTCTTGTGATAAGTGATCAAACCCTATGGACCCTATGGTAGACTGTATCTAAACCCATAATTTATAAAGAAGTTGATATTAAATGTGGTACGGAGGATACTAGGATGGTAAATGTTGATATTATAAGATGTTTCAAGTGTGAATAGAGGTCCTTAAATATTTAATAAGTATTAAAACCTCTCATAATGGTAAAAACCCTCAAATAATTCTTCTCAGGTCAGCACAAACCTGAATATAACTGTGTATTAGTACACAAACAACCTCAAAATGTTGTTTAAGTACCTAATAAGTGTATCAAGAAATAAAATATTGGTTTTAGTTGTAGGAGGTTATTACATAACTCATTAAATAATCATATTTATAATAAACAAGTTTGAATGTGGGATATGCTAAATTATTCCCTCTTAGGTAGTGAAGACACTATTAACCCTATTCTAGGGTTTTTGAATGAAACTTGGTGTTATGAGTAATTCAATAGGAAAAAAATGATAATTTTGGAAATTAGTTATAAAAAAATGTTATCTACGATATTTTTTGGGTTTAAGATGCATACGGACCCCTAGGTATGAAATATTAAATACTATGTCTAAAAAGAGGTGACAGAGGCCTAATAGGCCAAAATAATGAGCAAAAAAGGCCTAAAAGAGTGGTCTAAAAGTGGATTTAGAGCCTTAAAATTCATGTAATGATAGTAGAGGATAGAGGGTATTTTAAAAGTGTTTTAGTTTCCCAATGTGAGATGGCATTTATCTATACTATGAGTAAAACCCTTAAAAAAAGCTACCAAGAGACACTATGATAAAGCAAATAACAAACTATGTTGAGAAGGGTGATTTGAAAGGATATGAGGGTTAATTGGGAAACTAAAGATGATTTAAGGAGTGAGATAATGACTATCATAACCATAAATAACTAGTGAAACCTTGAGAACTAATTTGCTAATGAGCTTTTGTGTATGTATGAAAATGTATTGAAGAATGAGGTAAATATGACTGAGTGAGGCAAGTGATGTTGTGTTTATGAACCTTTGAAGATGAAATAAATAAATTAATAAATAGGAAGAAGGTTGATAATATATTTGTCATCAGGGTTGAGGTGACTTCAAGAAGGAAGAGAGGTTCAGAAACTCAAATAGAGAATTGTTAGCCTACAAGACAAGATTGATATTAGATCAAAGAGAGTCAGAGTTAATAGACAAATAATAAGGACAAAAGATAGAGCTAGGTATGAGTATGTGGTAGAGTTAAGGTGTTTTATCCTATTTTCATACATCATAAACAAGATTGTATAGACCTCTACATCAAAAGGGGTGTTCCATGATGTATACCAGGAAGATCACAATAATGATAACCGACAAGCTCATTATCCAATTAAGTGATATTTGTGTGGTGAATACAATCAATTCACATAAAAATTCCCTAATAATACTCAAATTTAGATGTACTACGTCTATTTCAAAGTTATAATACAACACCATACTAAATATTATTTGTTTTTAGAGAAACAAAGGAAAGAGAAAACTGTGTGAAATGTAAACATGATAAATTTACACCCCAAGAAGAATGCGTTCATACAAGTAGTTACAAGACAAAAATATGTAGAGTAGGGATTACCTCCATTGGAAATGCCAAAATATCAAAAAATTAGAAAGGTTTAGTAGGATAGATATTCTAACCTCATGACAGAAAAAGGCTTGATGTACTAAGAAATCCAAGTTCTTTAGAACATATTGACTTGACTGACCTTTTAAAACTTTTGAGCACTATGCAAAATGAATATATCTCATAGAATATTATAAATCTATTGTATAACTTGATGGATTACACATAATGAATTCATCTACATACTAACAAGTTAGTTTGTTATGTAAAGACTAAGAAACCTTGGGATGTTGATTCCTACATGGATATTGAGTTGGTAGGATATAAAGTAACCAACACTATATTTGATTTTAGTAGCATAATTAATATGATTGCTCAATCTACCTAGGAAGCTATTGGATGAACAATACTTAGTTACATTCTAATAACACTAAGCCTCACAAAATATATAAGGGTAGAGCCTATAGGTTGACTAGAAGATGTTGAAATAAAAGTGGTTGTGCTAAACCTAAGAGGATATTTTGAAGTGATTAAAATGAAGACTGATGAAATGTACTACCCTAAATTAATTATCAGTAAGTGGGCCTGTGATGGTCAGATGACCATTAATATAGTATGCAATGCATTGTAATCGCACCAAGGGGATAAAATAATAATTATTCCTCTAAATAAAGCATAACATAATCCATACATCATATCCAAGAGCCAGATTGACTATATGCATATGGAGATAATAGCTAGTTCAAGGTGAGTACATAATCTAAGCCTAATGTTTTTTGAGCTAAAACATATAAAAATTTTCATCCAGTAACACAACCTCAATAACAACTAAAACCAATTGAACAATTTGCATTTAGACCTATGATCACAAAGGCACCAATTTTGTAGTTTCAAATGGATAGATACAAGTCATCTTCAATGTGATCACCAACTAGGTTTAAAGTGGATCTCATGTACAAAGTAGGTGTGATAGACATGGACTACAAGGAGCCAATGAAGGAAGGTCTTTTACCTTGGGAATCGACGTCTTTAGTCAGTGGTGATTTAGATACTTACATGTTGAAATGGTCAAGGGGAGATCATGAGGTATGCCCAATGTACATGGTTTTTATCATAAAATGTCAATTGCCTCAATACTTTTCAAATGATAAATTGAATCAATTTATTATAAGGTTATAAAATCATGTATCGAATATAGATTAGAGGGTGAGTGCACTAAATTATGCACTCAAAAGAGATTTTGCGACTTGGTGGGTAGTCCATAGGATAAATAAATAACACTGAGATGAGTTCTATAAATTATTTCATCTTTGATTCTAAATATCACTTACTATCAAGAGAAAATGATCCTTTTTCTAGGAAGGACAATGCCCAAGAATGCACATTCATAAGAGTGTGTATGTACGATCTGTGGAGGGTGTAGAACCCAAATATTGGGTACACATATTCAAATATACTTTGGTAGTGCTTCTAATATCTTGGTACATGCACCTGGAATATAAATGAGAGGTAAGTAATTAACTATATGTAGAACAAGATTTCATTCATATTTTTTTTAGGATGAGAATCCTCTAGTGTAGAATGCTCTGTATAAGTTGAAAATATTTTTATGTTATGGGTGAGTATAATACTTAAGTAATATGATAGACTCATCTATGTAGAAAGAAGCAACTAAATATTTGAATGTAGTTATCCAAAATTACAAGTCAAGCAAATAAAATAAGTAGGTTTTTGTCAAACCATGCAATAAGATCATAGATGATGAATAATTGACAAAGTCAACATATAGTGATGAGGAATTAAATTTGAAGGATTTTTTGAACTAGAGTAAGAAGTGGAGGAACCTAAAGCGAAAATGAAGACCAACAACTAAAAAATATTAATATCCAAGAACAAGAAGGGCATATAAAGGTACAAGATTCCATTCTAAGTGGTTCCAACAAAATTTATTAGGATCCCTTAAAGAACTTGGTAGGAAATTATTTTAAGCAATTTGGGTTTTATACACAAACACATTTAAGCAAATAAAACTATTTGAATGTAATATGAAAATAGTCAAAATCTAGTAATATATGCCAAACTATAAAAATTTACCTATTTACACATGTGTAATTAATAAAATAAAATAATAGGTAATCAAGGGATGGAGAGAATGTATTTTATTTCATGTTATGTTGTAGATTATGATAATAATATGAAATCACCTTATGATAGTGAATAATCTCTAGGATCTGTTCACCCTGTGTTCTAATTATTTTTACCCTCAAGATGCTTGCATCGAGCATCAATAGTTGCATCAATATAAGTGTTGATCTTTGATTCAGGTGTCTAACCCAAAATATGTAAAGGAATGGATCCAAATTTCTATTAAAGTTATGTTGTCACCTGTATGGATTTTCTATCTTTCAGAATATGTCTGACTATGTGCAGAGTCTAAAAAATAAATAAAACCCTATTCTTCTTGCCGTTGACCTCTTGTAACTTGGTAAAAATAAGTTAGCACATGATTCAAGCTAACCCTAGTAACCCTGACTATTTCTAAGTTCTACCTACATAGACACTACTCTGAAGAGGGCCTCGTACTCACACATAGTTCTCCCTCCTAGGCATGTGTGTGGAATTGTGATTGTGCAACTATATGCTCTTTCTCCTATTTTAACCCTTGGTATAAATAATGCAAGAGTAAATTGAACCTTTGAAAGCTTCAAAAATCTAATTTAGTAATGTAATGCGATTTGATAGCTTAGAATATAAAGTACTTGTCAAATAGAAACTTGCTTGATCAAAATGCCTATATATATAAGTATCTCTTGATTTTAAATTAGGACCTAGTGGCATACGAAAAACTGATAATAGAATAAACATATAGGTATGAAAAAAGTAGTCATAAAGCAAAAAGTATGGTAAATGATTAAAATATAAGTCTAAACACTTACGCCATAGTTGGACACTTGTGTCAATGTAAGATTTCAACATAGACACATATGTCAAAAGGCTAAAAACATAGATAATAGAAAATACAAGTAGGGATCCCTAAAATACATTGGATAAAAGATAATTTAACAACATACAGACTCAAAGGGGTAGATAAATCAAGCGAAATAAAATGGAACCGAAGAGGTCCATATTGTGATCTAGGAATTCCACTCAAGAGAGGATGGTTAGTATGGTGTTAGTTCCAAAATGAAAAAAATATGAAATAAACACACTAATAGCATAACATCTGTAGGCCTAGACACTATGGAGAGCTTATTTAATAAAATCAAATGACAAGCACAACTAAAAAGCAAGAAATGAAAACACAAGAATTCCTTTTACCTTCCTTGGATGCTCCAAATGCCTTTGTAATGATGGCTTGATCGGCTTGTGCTTTAAGAGATCTTCTTCAATGGAGTGTGGCTACCTTCATCTCCTCTTGGCACCTTTGACTTGTGGCTTGGATTGGATTAGAATCAATTTGGCATTATAACACTAGTTTCTTGAAGCTTTTGGCACCAATACTACTTTATAACTTTACACAAATTAAGCTTATAAATGATGTTGTGAGGCCTCCTATTTATAGATTTTTGGATTTGATCAAAATCAACCTCAACCATCCATATCAAGATTAAGATGTGTGGTTGAGGATTAATTCAATTTTTGGAACTAAATTTGTAATTATCCTCATCATGGCATTGGAATAAGGGGAAGGCATTGATGAGGCATGGAGGGCATGAATCTTGATATTTATGGCATTTATGGCCTAGGGATGTCTTCCCAAAAAATGAGGTCACTTGATGATGAAAATATTCAATATTCATTTTTAAAAAAAAGTATTCAACAATTTTCGATGGAATTATTAATTAGGCCTTGATTTGGGTTAATTAGCTCTTAAGTATGATTAAGCACATTGTGCACAAATTACCCAAATTGATCAGAATACCTTGTTATTGGTCCAAAATTTGACTAGATTGGAATTGGAAGGAACTGGTAGATGCATTGGAACTGTATTCCCATTTAGGATGTCACCAACAACAAATAACAAAGGCACAAGTCTTGTGCAAAATATTTGATAGGAAAGAGCAGTCCAGAGCACATAGGTGCAATTTTGTCATTTTGACTTCAAATGGACTGATCAAAGTTAGCTGGACCATAAATTGCATTATCCCATTTAGGGATACCCTGGCTAAAATTGGAATTTGAATATACCATTTTCACATCATTTTGCATGTTTTAGTGTTTTTAGGCCAAATTGTGCACTTTAGGTGGAAACTAGCCAATAGTCTGATTGAAGGTTATAAGTGGTCAATTTTAGGTGTCTACAGTTTGCCCCTATTTGGAAAGGCATTACAAGCTATAATCACAATAACAACTTCTCAAATAATGAAAAATTCATGTATGCTTACAACTACAATGATGATAAACTAACTGTATGATGCCCCCTTGAGGGAACGGTTCGCACAAGTAAGTTGACAAACGGTCCCTCAATAAGAATAAAAATAAGAGAACCAAATAAAGGAAAGATGATGGGGTGAAAAACACAATGATACTAAAAAAGTAGTCAAAACCATTGAGAATGCAAGTGGGATGGTGTGCAATGATTTGCCCAAAGGTGGTTATAAGCATTGTACCCTGATGGTGGCAACATGGTATGATAACACAATAATTTGCCCAAAGGTAGTTATAATCATTGAGAAGATGGAGCTGCCCTAGTTATGACAAACAAAAAATATAAAAACATGCCCTTGTATGGTCAAAAAAAGTAAAGTGGTGACAACACAATGATTTTCCCAAAGGTGGTTATAATCATTAAGAAATACAGGTGAGATGGTGTGCAATGATTTTCCCATAAGTGGTTATAATCATTGGACCTTGATTATGACAAACATGATAAACTTGGCCGAGGATGATGATAAATTAACACAGAGGGTAATGATGAATTAAAACAACCTACGAGTAGGGAGATGTTCGTCTAAACTAATAAAGGTTGAAATTCTTTCATGGTTAATTACTCTATTTGGGATATGGTTGGAAGTGAATTAGGATGTTAGTGTTGAAGAGATGTTGCCATTGGTGAATAGACTTCTTGAAGCTAAGGTTTGTTGTAGCATGTGATGGTAGGATTTATGATAGAACACCATAAAGACTTGGCCAAAATATGCATAAGGACTGACTCTCATAATCCAATACTCAATAGAAAACAATGCACCAATGATAGAAACCATGATGACAATGTAAACATATGAATATGGATAGATTTGAATATAAGTGTGGGAAAGGAATCATCTAATGAACACACATAAACTGAATCAAGACAATAGTTTTGAATGCAAACAAACAAGCAAACAAACAAATAAAAAAAAGTAAAGATAAACAAATAAACAATGCAATAGCAATCCTATGAACATTACACTTAGAAAATAGGCAACAACTTAACAAATGAACTAAATAGGGGAATAAAAGAAAAAGAAAGGGGTGACCAAGCTGTCTCTATATGCACTAGGCAAGTGGATGCTACCTACATAGTTTTATGGATGTAATATCTAATAAAAAACTTCAAACCAAATGTAGTTCTCTTAGGGAATAGGAAAAATGTGATAATTGATGAAAATAAATAGAATGGATGTGATATAAGAATATGAATGGTATTTTTAAATGGAAAGTGCATAAATGAAAAAGGCCAAAAAGGATGGGGAAACTAAATGACAAGTGATTTGCTTGTAACTTAGTAAGGGTTCCCAAAATCCTTAAGACAAAGAAGTGGTCAATGTTTTTGTTTTTTCCTAATGATTTTTTGAAATGTTTTTGGAAGTGTTTTAGAGTGTTTCAACTCAATCGAGAATGATGAGGCACTAAATGGTTCAATATTGCAAAATTGTGAGAGCATTCAAACTGATGTTGCTTGTAAAATGGTGAGAGCATGGATTAGGTTGCTCACAAAATAGTGAGAGTGTTCAAACTTAGATTGCTCATAAAATGGTGAGAGTGTTCAAACTTAGATTACTCACAAAATAATGAGAGCATTGGGAAAAGGGTAACTAATTTAACCTCAATAAGTACTGAGCATTGCCTATAGAGTCCCATAATAGGACCTCAAGTCACTATAGTTTTACCCTTATAGTGGAGGAATTTGACTAGTGCAGTAGCCAATTCAAACAACATAGGCACAGTTGGTAAAAAGGCACAATGTGGTATAGGAAGTGGCAAGTTGGTACATCAAAGCTTAATATTGCCCCTAGTTTTCTCATGGGTAGTTATAATTAGGACACAATGACATAGATCAATGGTACTAATTTTCCCAAAGGTGGTTATAATTAGTCACAAGATTGGTGGTAAGAAAGGACTAAAAAATAAAGGATGTAACTGCCAAAACTTTTTTCACACTATGCAAAAATATGATCCTTGTCTAAATTTATTTGAACTAACTGATGAACTAATTAGATACCTTGAAGCTGAAACTGTGTAATGAATGAAAAAAACCAAGGTCAAATGGACTATGTTTTAGAACATGTTGGGTTGATAGGTTGGAAACAAAAAGTGAATATGGAAAATAAGATGGATAAGAATGGTATGTGTACAAAGAATAATAATGATAAAAAGGCATAACTAAAATGGTCCTTACAAGCAATACACCTTAGCATTCAAGCATAGTAGCACTTGTGATGAATAATATTCATTGGCTCTGGAAGTTCATCGCCATCTTGTGTGGCAAGCCTGTATGCTCCTAATCCATAATTTATAGTGATAATGAAAGGCCCTATCTAGTTTGGTTTGAATTTACCTTTATATTTCTTCTCAGCCATGGTATTATTTTGGTTTTATTTGAGAATAAGAACACCAAGTTCAAATGTTTGATACTTCACACACTGATTAATGTGGCCTTTAAGTTGATTATGGTATGCTTGAAGATTATTGAGCGTAGCTATACATTTTTTATCAAGTAGATCAAACTCTTACAGGGGAGCTACTCGATAGTCATGATCATACAGGACATGCTTGAAAGAGATGCATAGTGAAGGCAATTCAACATCAATGGGAAGGATGGATTTAGTACCATAAACAAGTGAGTATGGAGTGGCTCCTATGGGGGTATAATTATTGGTATGGTATGCCCAAAGGGTGGGGAACATCTGGAGGTGCCAATCACAACCGACATCATTGACAATCTTTTTGAGAATGCTGAAAATGGTTTTGTTAGATGCCTCAGCCTAGCCATTACCTTGAGGGTAATATGTTATAGAAAAGTGTTGTGTGATGTTGTATTCAGTACATAACTAGTCTACATATTTATTCTTGAATGATCCTCCATTATCAGATATACTTTTAGATGGGATACCTTAGTGGTAGATGAGATGATTGAAGATGAATTTGGAAATTTGATTTCTAATCACGTAAGGGGTATATCTTCAACCCACTTAGTGAAATATTCAGTGGTGGTAAGGATATGTTTATGGCCATAAAATGAAGTGGCATTGATCTTCCCAATGATGTCAAGTACCCATGTATAAAATGGCCATGGTGTCAACATCAGTTTCAAAGTTTTTCTTGGGGCATGAATCAAATTAGCATACCATTGACATTTGTCACATTCTTTTACATATGCAGTGGCATTTGCATCCATTATGGGCCAATAATAACTAGTATGCAATAGATTTTTTGATAGGACTACCCTGCTATAATGGGCTCGACATACTCCTTCGTGAACTTCTCTTAATGCTAGCATAGACTCTATCAAAGTTAAACAACGAAGAAGATTTCCATCAAAATTATGATGGTAAAGAGTGGATCCAAGTAAAGTATAATGAGTGGAATGATGAATGAAGGCTTTGGTTTATTTTCTTGATAGGTTAGGTGTTAAAATTTGGTCATGAAGGTAGTTGTAAAGTTTTGAGTTCTAAATAGAATTAGGACCAACAATATCATAAATCATGACAATGATTGAAGGTTCATGAGCTGGTGTTGATGATTTTTTGATGAGGAACTGATACTCTCTAGATTTATCTATTTGTCGAATCGGTGAGCCATTATTAGCCATGACATCTATAGTTCTGTTACTAGCCTTTGGTATGTGCTCAAACTAAATGTTGGAAATTTGTGTTTTAAGAGCATCAACCATGTCTTTATATGGAACCAACTTATCATCTTTGGTCTTAAAATGATTCATAACTTAATTGGTAATTAACTGAGAATCACGATAAACTTGGAGATGAGATATATTCCACTATACCGCTTGTCAAAGTAATGCAATAAATGCTTCATACTTGGCCATGTTGTTTGTACAAAGAAATCTAATTCTAAATGATTTAGGGATGAGATCCCCCTATGGCATAATAAACAATAGGCCTACCCCTGATCCATGCACAGTGAATGAACCATCAAAATACAACTTCCAGGGCTACTCCTCAAGGGGTGCATCAATAACGATCATGATGAATTCATCAAGAAATGGAAATTTGAGTGGTTGTGTGTCCATAAGAGGTGCTTCAACAAGTTGACCTGTAAGAACTTATCCCTTGATTACATTATGATTGACATACTCTATGTCAAACTCACTAAGAAGCATGATCTATTTATCCATTCTACCTTGCAAAGCTATTTTAGATAGAAGATACTTGAGCGGATCTACCTTTGAAATGACCATGGTTTTATTATTCAACATGTAATGACACAGTTTTTGAGCTACAAAAACCATGGATAAACAAGATGTTTCAATAGGTGCATAGTTATATTCATATGTAGCCAAGGTATGACTTAAGTAGTATAAAACATGCTCTTTTTCATTATCATCATGTTGAGCCAATAGTGCCCCCAGGGCATGATCGATAGTTGATAGGTATAACAAAAACAACTTTCTTGGCATAGGAGGTAATAAAATAGGTAGATTGACAAGATAATCTTTAAGTTGTTGAAAAGATATTTAGTAGTGATTATCCCAGTGAAACATAACTCCTTTCTTCAAAAGGTGCATAAATGGATGGCACTTGTCTACTAACTGAGAGACGAAGCATCGGATGGACTGGATCTTACCCTTCAAACTACAGAGTTACTTCAAATTGGTTAGTGGTGGCATCTCAACTATAGCATGGACTTTAGCTGGATCAACTTCAATACCTATATGAGACATGATGAAGCCAAAAAATTTGCCTAAAGTTGCACCAAACATATATTTATTTGGATTTAGTTTGACTTTATACTCTTGTAGTCTTTCAAATATCTTATGCAACATTGTTAGATGGTTAGCTCTAGTCTTGGATTTTCCTAATATGTCATTGGCATAGTCTTCAATAATATCATGCATCATATCATGGAATATGATAGTCATGGATCTTTGATATGTAGCTCCCACATTCTTAAGGATAAATGACATCACTTGATAACGAAATATTCCCCATGGAGTAGTGAACATTGTTTTATGCTGATCTTCTAGTGCTATTCTAATCTGATTGTATCCTAAAAATCTATCCATGAGTGAAAGCATGTCATAAATTGTCATGGAGTTGATGATCATGTCGATATTAGGTAATGGAAAATCATCTTCAAGACAAGCTTTGTTGATGTCTCAAAAATCAGTACAAATTATGATTCCTTTAAGCTTTTTTCTAATAGGTACAATATTAGAGATCTATTCAGAGTAGTCAATGGATTGGATATGTCCTACTTCTAAGAGTTATTCCAACTCTTTATTTACTAATACAATAATGTAAGGATACATCTTACGAAGCTTTTGTTTTACCAATTTGGCATCAAGATTAACCACAAGGTGGTATAGAACCAAGGTGGGGTCTAATCCTGGCATGTCGAAATAGGCCCATGCAAATATATCCACAAACTTTCTCAATAGAGATATAAAATTATCACAATCTTCCTTAGTGAGGGATACACCTAATTTTATCCATTTTAATTTTGATAGAGTCCTATTGTTCACCTCTATTGTATCTTTGACTAGGAGGGTAGAACCATCTTCTAAGATAGTAGGTAGTGACTTGAACTATTGGACTATGTCAGGGTCCTCTGTTAGGACTTGCTCTTCAACTTCTCCTAGGCATGATGAATCTGAGTCTCCTAATTGGAGATTTGTCCATGTAATAAAAATAGTCTAAAATTCTTGGAAAATTTAATCAAATACTTATTATTTCTCAAAATTGAACTCAGATCCACAGGCAAGTTCATCGTTAGTGGTCTCTTGGTCTAAATTTGAAGAAGAATGAACACCCCCATCTAATGGCACCTGAAATAGATTTTCACCACTAGACTAGCCTTTATCTTTACTTTTTCCCTGGTTAGAAAATGCCTCAAAGAGGTTTTCACTTTGGGACCTCAATGTTTTACTTATTTATTTTTGGCTAAGGGTGTTCACTCACTCTATAAAATAGGCCACAAGATCCAATGTGATTGAGAATCCTAATTTGTGATCTCCCAATGAAACATTGTCTCTAAGGCCTAAGAAATCATAAAATGCCTCATCATTTTGGAACTCATCAATTGGCAGACTAGATTCTTGTTGGTCCTAATCTATCAATTGGGGATAATATAATGGTAATGGATTATGATGAACGGCTTGGGTAAAGGTATAAATGACATTGTTATCAAACAAATTAGTTTCAGCTAGGTCATCAAAAGTGAGGCTATGATCAGACTCCACTTCACTGTCAGCATCATCATTACTAGTCACTAGTGATGGAGTTTGAATAAGATATTTGGGGTCACCCCCAAGTGGTTTAAATCCAAGTCCATAAGAACTTTCATACTTAGTCATGGAAATTGGCTCGATAGTTCCTTGTTGATTCAGTTCGAGGCCTCTTCCTTCATAATTATGACACTCCATGATCCTATTGGGAATAAGATGCTTTGCATTTTATAACAATCAGCTTGGGCATCATTGTATAACCATGAGTCATTCCCTTTAAGAGGGTCAAGTCCTAGGCCAGATGCTGGTACAAATGTGATAGGTCCCTTATCTTTATTCTTTTATTGCCAATGCATATGTGGGATGGCCTTAGGTCACCCAAAGGTTTTTGGATTCTAAGGAAGATTAGCAATGTGAAAAATATCATGAGTCACATATTCTCCTAATTCATTATCTAAAATGGTGAAATGATTAGAAGATTTAGGAGGCAGCATGTGGGAAAGGGAATCCAAGGTATTATGATCTATGTAATTATCTAGTGAAGGATTAATAAGTATAGCCTTTCCTTTATCCTGATTAAAACTTGTATTGATGCCATATTGATAATTATAGATTTAAAACTCAACCTCAAGATGCTTGCAGTGTTCATGCAGGTGTAAATCTCTTGAAATATTCACCTCCATCCCTGAGTGGGAAAACTTGATACATTGGTGTAGTCTTGATGGGACTACATGAATCTCATGTAACCAAGGCCTGCCTAGAAGCATATTGTATGATAACTCAAGATCCAACACATGGCAAAGTGTATCATGGGTCAAAGGCTTAATGATAACTAGCAAACTAATGGTGCCCTATGATTCTCTTTCTTGATTATCATAAGCTTTGATAGTTATTATTTCGGGTTGGAGATCTATCATCATGTACCCAAGATGCTTGATGAGCTTGAGAGATACTATGTTGAGGCTGGATCCATTGTCTATAAGGACATGTTTCACTTTATGCCTTCTAATACAAACTTCTATATACAATGGGTTATTATGGAGTGGGCCAAGGGAAGACATATGGCTTTGGTTGAATGTGACTTGTTGGGCTAGAGCTAGGTGTCCAACCAAAGCTTGAAATTTATTAGGGGATATGTCACTAGCAACAATGGATTGGGTCAAAAACTCATTCAAGATGTTTTTATGGATTATTGACATTTCACAACAAATCTAAAATAGAAATTTATGTTGGTGTCTTCTGTAATTATTCCACAATATCAAACTTTTTGTCTTGGTTAGTAGTGAATGGTTTATTTTAAGGCTAAATAGCTGGTTGGATGATAGGCAAAGTGACAGATGGTTGTGGGCCTGGGATAGTAATCTTTGACCTCTGAGTTGTGATTGCATAATCAAGATTAAATACTAGACCATTATTGCTAACCGATGTTAGAAATGATGTGGGACTAGATAGGGTAAGTCTCGATTGCCAGTGCACTTGCATGTGGTCACATGGAAAGAATGAGTTGTCACTATAAGATCCAAAAGTGGAAGTCCTAGTTTGCTTGTATGCATTCCCAAGTCAAAGAAGGATTATCCATGTGATTTGGATAAATATTGTTGTTTAGTAATGGTCTAGGCTTATTAGTGCTTGGTCTAGGATTAATGGAGATGGTGTTAATGCTACCCCCTATAATATGACCTACAACCCTATTATTGTCATGTGCAACTACATGGTAGGTTTGTTGGTTGTTACCATTCTGACCTTGGTTCTATCTATTATTTTATTGTTATAGATTCTACTACTGAGTTTGTTGATTCTACTAGTTCAGCCTTTGATTCTAATATTATTGATTTTGCTACTGCACTGATTGTTATTGTTGTTGTTGATTGTTATGTCAGGGAAAGGGGTTTTGATAGATCTCAAGAGTTTGATTTTAAGTAGAAGCACCATTATCCAATTTTATCTCCCAATTTTCTAACATATTCTCAATTAAATACTTAATTTGGACACATCTTCATAGATTATGTCTATTGACCTGATGATAGTCACTCACGATACTAATCTGGGTAAGGAATGCATTGCAGATAATGCTTTGGTATGGGCCAACTAATCATATTAGTGATAATAAGCTTGAAAAATATAGACTCAATAGGTTCTCCTAGATCACTAAAGACATGATATGCAAGGATGGTTCTTCTAGGAGGAGCGGTTTGTAATGGTAAAGGCTACTATATTAGTTGTGTAGGTCTTGGTTGTTGTGCTTGAGGCATTTGTTGGAGAGGTTGATAGGTAGGACTAAGATAAAAAGGTGGTGAAAATGATTTCTTCATAGTTTGGACATGACGAGATTCGATTACTCCATTTCCCACAACATTCCTATTGCGGTTGAATTATTTCAGTCTTTCTTGATTATTGGCCTGTGCTGATTGTGATGCTTGAATTTGATTGGGATGTTGGTAATTTATGTGATTGGTACCTTGATTTTGATTAATTTAATTAAGCTTGATGACCCCTTTATTTATGAGTTCCCTCTCAATCAAAAAACCTTTATCAATGATCTCTTTGAACGTATGTGCACATTATAGTTCCAGATGATAGGCTATCTCACTATGAAAATTTTTAGTAAACACAATAGCTAATTGTCTATTTGGTAAACTATGGGTGAAATGGCTTGCAAGGGCTCTCCATCACTATATATAACTTGAAAAACTCTCCCCATCTTTTTTCTTTACTTGCGTTAGGTCTACTAATGAAATCTCATGTTTGAGATTATAGGAAAAATGTTGTACAAATTTATCGAAAAGATCATCAAAGTTTGTTATTTAATTCTTGGGAAACTTCAAAAACCACTTCAAGGCTTGTCCAACTAGGCTCCTTAGAAACAATATCAAAAGGTATATGTCATTATATGCCATTGGTTGACATGTGACAAAGAATTCATTCAAATGAGCCTTAGGGTCACCTTTCCCTTTGTACTTATCAAATTTGGATGGTTCATATCCTAGAGGAAATGGTACCTACAAATACTCCATATTAAATGGATAAGAACATACGTCATCCAATTTGAACTTTTTAGTTTGCTTCCTCACCTGAATAGTACAATTACATCCTTCATCTATTGCAATTATTGGGATAGGAAACTAGAAGGGATATTGGTTTGAGAGAGAATTTAGGTTTGGATAGATGGTTGGGAGGTCACAAGTGGAACACTTTGACCAGGGTATGATGGAGACACCTATTGGGTTACATTGGCTTGGTTGGGGAATGGACCAAGAATATGCATACGTAGATTGGGATGTATTTGAAATTACACATTTGGCTATGTGATATTCTAGTTTGGGTTGGTAATAAAGGTTTGACCTAGTGGATTTTGTGGTTGGGATGGAAGGATATAATTATACTATGCCTACTATGGTTCAAAAGGGGCATGCTACCAATTAATCAAACCTTGCTATTGAGTAAGAACTTGTGGACCAAGACCCTATCTTTGAGTTTGTGGCACATTTTAAACCAATGATTGTCTAGTAGGTATTTGAGAAACATGGGGACCTTCTTCTTGCATGAATCCCTATGAAGAAGTGAAAGCATGTTGCAGATTCAACATCTATCATTGATCAATATTTACATGTTTTTGACTAGTCATTGCTAGGTTTTGGACTAGCATATTAGTCTACGACTGAAAAGGTATGTTCATCATTACTTATCAAGGTGGCAATGTATTCATCCTTTGTTGCATTGATACACTAGAATGTGTCTGTTGTTGTGGAATACTACTTGTTACCTATTGAGGGGGAGTAGGAATCATCACATTCTATCATTAAGGTGTAACATTAGCCATTGTTTGATTATCTAATCCTATAAGTTGTATACTTGAGGAAGTGGTTGGTTGGGGCTAGGGTAAAAAAAATTATTCCTTGGTGTGATGATCTGCTCATGGGATTAACTATAGGCACATGTTGTTGGCTAGTTGTTTGTGCGTGAATGCCACTTTGATCAAGATTGGATGTTGTTTGCATATTGTCCACTACATTTGGCTCACTATTCAGTGTAGAAGCTGAAGACACTTCTTCAATAATTGGCATATATATCAAGTTATCTATCAAAGAAGTTTACACAAATGGGTCAAAACTTAGATTTTGTTGTCTAGTTAATTTCGTCAACACTTCTATTTAAGGTACTAGGTCAATGAAGGGCTTACTCACCATGCTCATCTGATTGAAATCACGTGTTAAATTTTAGTAGGCTTTGTATGTTGTTTGCATTTGGTTAAAGTGATCTTCCATGATGTTTTTGCCTTGATTGGATATATTAGGGTCTTGGTACATTATTTGGACTAGAGCCATAGGATTACTAGAAGAAGCCTATTGATCATAAATGATATTATGGGGCATTCTTACTAGACTTGGTAAATTTTCATGGGGGAAGTCTGTTGGAAACTTAGACCTTACCTCTATGGTCCTAACCAAAATCTCATCTTTTTCCCTAACAAATGTTGCTCAAACAAAAATGGATCATACGTGGAAGCTATATTGGTAGAGTATGTTTATTGAAGTACTGGCTCATCCATCATGGGTATTGTAATGAAGTATTGCATGATTTATTCTTAGTCTTATTCTATGTAAGGTGGTGTGTTAGCTAGATAGTTAGCTAATGGATCCTGACTTTATGCCCTTGATTGAGTATTATAAGAAGGATAAGAATCTATCTCATAAGCAATGTTATCTGCATAAAGGTCTTGCACCATTTCTTCTTGTACAACTACATTACTGATCCTTGGATTGTACATGAGTCCACTATGAGTGTAGGAATACATGTTGGGATCCATATTCAATGCTTGGTGATAAAAGGTCAAATATTTCTACAAACTCTAAAAATGATAGAATCTAAAACAAATGATACCTTCAACTTGTCTAGATTTGTCAAAAGTATCAAAAGGTTTATGAAAATATTTTTGAGGAAATAAGCTAGCAGAAAATACCTAATGTTTCACTACTCACACAAAGATAAACAAGTAAATGGACTAAAAAATTGAAATGTCAAACTCTAAGGTCGAAGTATTTCAAATCAGTCTAATCTAAGAATTTAAAAGTTGCTAGGTCTTTTGGCCAAATGTGGCATCAAAACCTAGGCTCAAACAAGGCATGTGCTAGGACTCTTTTCCAAATGACATTAAAAGCTAGACTTTGAAAATAGATGAAAGTTTTAATCTAATGGATTTGAAACACTTCTAACAAACACTAGGCATTTGATTCTTGGACATGAACTTGGTCAACTAGGTATAAGGTATGAAACAAAAGGCACTTCAACCATAGTTTATTTTCTCATAAATAATGGTATAAAAATTGGTTCCTTTGACAAACAAGCTAGACAAAGGTAAACAGTATAACTATGATTTAGACAAAAGATCAAAAGTACACTTGGATTAGTCTGAACATGTAGGAACAAATTTGGAATTCTATGCAAAAGGGGCTATGAAAAAAAGTTTGAAATAATTTGGGCAATGTAAAGATGCTATATTACCCAAAATTTATGATTAAAAAGTTTGTTTCAAAGACTCTCTAAGGCAGAGACATTTTTCTACAATTTTGACAGCATAACACTACCTTTCTTGACTCAAAATGTTGTGGTACATAGACTTAAAGTGCAAGTGTTTAGTACAAAATGGCTTAAGTCTATCAAGCGAGGAAAATGATTCTGAGTCTTAAATGAACTTTAGCCTAAATTAGAAATTAAACCTAAGTTCCCTCAAGTTTAGTGCAAATGGTGAACCCACTTAACACATCAACACTATGAACTTGTAAAGGTGTAATTTTGAATTTAGATAAGTGAAGGACTTAAACAATGTTGGTAAAGTTCTAGACTCAATTGGGCAGTATAACTATGCCAAAGTGGATGATATGACTCTCAAGCTTTTGATGAACTTTTGAACAAGGCAAATGGATGATCTCATGTGGGCAGCATAATGCCTCTTTATTCAAAGGAAAATTTATACTATGTGTTTGGTTTGGATTTTTTTTTACACCAAGTTTTGACTCTAAACAAGACTTTAATCTAGGACAAGACCCACTAATTAATCACCCTTAGATCCTAAACTGACAAGGTTGCTTGGTATTGTTGGAATACATCAATATATGTCATTTGAAAAGATTTTAAGTGTTCATCCAAAAGTAAAAACACATTATATAGTAGGGTTTTTATACCCCTCTCTCTCAAATGATAGTACTGTGACATGGACCTTGAGGTGCACCTTGCACCAACAATACTTCTACAAAAAATGGGGATTTGTCTAAAATCTAATAAGTTTTCAAATGATCTAGGGGAATCAATTACACAATGACTTTCATGCCAAATAATATAAAATAAAATCACGGATTTTGGGTCCGTATCACTTGGCTTGTTACAAAAAGGTCTAATCCTTTTTGCAACCTCTACATCCTATTGTTCGCTCAGTGTAGTGTGATGTCCAAAGTGCCACTATGTCTCGTGTGTAACTCTAAAAGAGTCAAATGAAGTCAATGTTAGGAGATGAAACCTCAGGTCAAAGCTTCCCTAAAGAACTTACGAAGTTGATGAAGTCCCCCTCACAAGACAAGATGCATAAAAACAAAGAAATCATGAAAATAGAAAGACTTTAGGGTCATTTTCAAGGTCACCTAAACTTTGATGAGTTTTTTGGGAGTGCTTTAGATGACTTTATTTCTTAGCCTTAGACTAGGATACTTGTAAGAGGAATGGTGATTTTGATTCCAAGGGTTCCCTATAGGGGACAAATGGAAGAGAATACATGCAACATTCCTCTTTTTGCCAAACAAAATCTAATTAAACAACTATTGCAAGCAAAAATTGACAAACATGTTCAATTTTAAACCCAAATGAAATGTTTGGTGGTGTTCATTTGACCCCTTGGTCTTAGTTGTAAACTTTGAAAAACATTCACCAAAAACCCTTAAATTCTTTATTAAACACCAAAACAAGGTTCTTAGTCAAATTTTAAGCATGTAAAAGTGATTTAAACATGTTTTGAGCAAATATCCCACTTGGTCCTACAACAAAATTGTTAGCATGTCCTTTAGCTTTGAAGCTCTTTTGAGTTTGAAACAATAAACTTTGAAAAATTAGGTCTTGGGTCTGTGTTTTTGGAAAAACACAGTGACCAACATCGGTCAATACCACTGACTTTAGTTATAGGCAACCGAGATCTGACCAATATCAATTCTACTGATTGTCATTGATTAAGTTAGTAACTGATGTTGGTATTTCTACCAATGTCAATTACTGTGTAAAAATTGTGGCAACCAAAAATGGCAAAATAAAGTTAGAAAATCAATTTGCAAGAGTTTTAAAGGCTCAAATGAATTTTCTTAAGTTGTAAAAGGATCTCCTTCATGTGTAGGATGCATCTAGTCCCACCGAGAATGCCATTATGTGATTTAGGAGTTTAACTCAAGAGAGGATTGTTAGTATGGTGTTAGTTTCAAAATGAAAACAAGATGAAATAAACACACTAATAGCATAACATCTCTAGGCCTAGACACTAGGGAGAGCTTAGTTAAAAAAAGCAAATGACAAGCACAACTAAAAAGCAAGGAATGAAAACATAAGAATTCCTTTCACCTTCCTTGGATGCTCTAAATGCCTTTGTAATGGTGGCTTGCTTGGCTTGTGCTTCAAGAGATATTCTTCAATGGAGTGTGGCTACCTTCATCTCCTCTTGGCACCTTTGGCTTGTGGCTTGGCTTGGCTTGGCTTGGCTTGGAATCAATTTGGAATTATAACATTAGTTGCTTGAATATTTTGGCACCAATTTTGCATTATAAATTTGCACAAATAAATCTTAGAAATTATGTTGTGAGGCCTCCTATTTATATATATTTGGATTTGATTAGAATCAACCTCAACCGTCCATCTCAAGATTGAGATGTGTGGTTGAGGATTAATTTAATTTTTGGAATTAAATTTGTAATTATCCTCATCATGGAATTAGAAGAAGGGGAAATTATGAGGCATGGAGGGCATCATAGAATGCATTGGCGAGGCATGGAGGGCATCATAGAAGGCATTGATGAGGCATGGAGGGCATGAATCTTGATATTTGTGGCATTTATGGCTTAGAGATATCTTCCCAAGAAATGAGGTCACTTGATGATGTAAATATTCAATATTCATTTCCAAAACAAAGTATTCAACAAGTTTTCATGGAATTATTAATTAGGCCTTGATTTGGGTTAATTAGCTCTTATGCATGATTAAGCACATTGTGTATAAATTACCCAAATTGATCAGAATGTCGTGTTATTGGTCCAAATTTTGACTGGATTGGAATTGGAAGGCACTATTAGATGCATTGGAACTATATTCCCATTTAGGATGTTTCCAAAAACAAATAACAAAGGCACGAGTCTTGTGTAAAATATTTGATAGGAAAGAGCAGTCTAGAGCACGTAGTTGCAATTTTGGCATTTTGACTCAAAATGGATTGATCAAAGTTAGCTAGCCCATAAATTTCATTGTCCCATTTAAGGATACCCTAGCCAAAATTGGGATTTGAATATACCATTTTCACATCATTTTGCATGCTTTAGTGTTTTTAGGCCAAATTGTGCGTTTTAGCTGGAAACTAGCAAAAAGCTTGATTGGAGGTTATCGGTGGCCAGTTTTAGGTGTCTACACATATGAGACCATACCACTAGATATCTAACTCTTTTTCAAGAGGCCTATACGTGTAAAATATATGAAAACATGTTATGAAACTATGCTTGTACCAAATATGGGTATCTACATTTCCCCCCTTTAATCTTGTAATCCATGAAACATAAATTACTAGTTTAAAGGAAAATAAAATGCCATATCCCATTTTTATATGCATGTAATAATTACTTACTCTTGTCAATATGGTATGCCATGTAAACTTAGCTAGGTAAAATTATAACATTTATTTACTATTGAATGTTGGTATCATTGTGAAACTAAATGACTACATTATAATTATTATTATTATTATTATTATTATTATTATTATTATTATGGGATTTAAAATGATTAATGATATGCATATGGATCTAACGTAAATTTGACATTGAGTTGCATAGGGTAAGTGAATAGGTTTGCAAGTGATGCAGGGATGCGTTAATATTTTAACATTATATTACCTACTTATATATATATAGTCTTACTATGCATTTGTAGCACAGGTTACTCCAGCCATGCAGAGAGGGAGGGTATCATCGAGGAGAGTTGGAATAGATAAGGTGTTGGGAAACAATAAAGAGGATGTGTTGATCAAGTAAACTATTATGCCATACGAATTTAATAGATGGGTTAGTTATAGTCATTACCTTTTTGACTGACCCTCTTTTGGTACACTAACTTGTTTAATCAACCAAGTTAGATTGAGTGTGTGCATTGAATTAGTACACTAAATTAAAATAAGGTTGGCCTTTCTATAATAATTGAAGGACTATTTTATGGTTGCATGATTAGTGAGGTGTTCACCATATCTTTAGACCATAATTAATTGTTTTAAAATAAAAATATAAAATTTGTCTAATAGCTCTTTTCAGTTTGAAAGGACTCCAACTTAGCCTTGGACGTACATGACCATCTAGAAGGAGGCATTAAATGATTTTGGTTGAAAATATTTTACCACATGGATGAAGGATTTTTTTTCTAATTGGACTCTTTTAAAAACTAAATGCATTCAACTATGAAATTGAAATTTCATCCCAATGAACATTCATTATTGGGTTAACGAAGGATGAAGGATATTGTTTTTAGAGTGGAGGATTTTATTCATAGGAAAAGATTAGTACTCTCAGGAAATAGAAGAACTTATAGAGGATAAAATTAGAGCTAGGTATTTTTAATACTTAGAAATGATGTTGTATTCATCTCTATTTATTCTAGTGATTTGATCTATTGGCTATAGATTAGACCAATACTTTAATACGTTCCTGGTGTACTCCTTGAGTAATGTCTATACTCTTCCTATCATAAGATTAATTAGACATAAAAATAATTAGTTACCTTACTAACATTAATGAATGAATCCAAGATTACTATGATTCATAAATAAAACATACCAGTATTATAAATGATTTTACCTGTGAAGGAAAAACCTTGCAATAGAAATATGTCTTAGGTAGAGGCCTAAAACTAGCAGATGATATTTATGTCTTAAATATTGAATGCATTTGTGCTCAATAGAGCTAGGTGTAGGCATAGATAATAAATGAATAAATAAACCATAATTTCCTATTGGTGTTACCTTGATAACAATACAAACTTGTTTTACCATTTTAGGCTGCGTGTCTAATAAAGGAAATAGTGCAATACCAAACTTTTAACAAAAAAATTTAGTAAGATATTTAATTGCCTTAGATAAGAAGGCATTTTGATTTTATGATAATGAATATCATTTGCATAATAGTAGCACTTGGATATGAATTGATGTGTCCTTGAAAACTTAATAATGTCCCAACCATAGGTTGTCTTTTACAAGTATCTTTTCATTGACACAAATATGTACATACAAGATTTTTGCCCTTGTCAAAAGAAGAAAATTATATCAGGATTCAATTAAATGAAGATCAAACTTTGGGAAATAAAAAACAAAGATTAATTTTAGCTTATTGCTTGACGTCCCATTTAACCTCTATGTTTACCTCTATACTCTTATTTGCTTTCTCTGATAATAATTAATCTAAGCCAAAAGGATATTATGTAGCTATCAATGCATAATGAAAGTATAAATAAAATTATTCTTAGGCATTAGCCTACTGCTACAAGTAAATATTAATTCCCAGCTATGATGCCTTTCATTTTCTTGTCTAGTGTACTTGCATGTTGAGATCTTTAGCTTGTCTTTTTTACTTGATTGAAGTTGTTGAAGCAACATTATGGCATCCCATTTATAAGTCCTATAATTTTTCAAAATAAATAAAATGAAGACCTATTCATTTAATGCTATTAAACTATGGTTTCCCATTTACATTATTATGATCTAGTAATGTGTCTAAAAATTGAATGAAAGTAAAAATTTAAACACCTGTAATAATATTATAAATAATTATATTTTTATCCTTTTTGACTGCTACATTTGGCATCATATATCCACTCAACCTTCTGCATAGGTGGCACCTTAATTTTACAGGTGTTCTTTTGGTATGGCATCTTAATTTGGAGTTTTATTTTATTTTACGGTTTTTTCAATGGGGAGAATGGCGACTTGGTAATGCTGCAACATTTTAGATAGAACAAATCTCTTTTACTAATCTAAGTCCTAAATGTGAAACTATGCCTCATATCTTAGATAAATAAATATTTTTTTTCAACCCTTTTTAATTTGTTATTGCACCATTATCTTATTTTGGCTTTTCCCTTATACTCGATCACCCCATTATGTCAAGAAAATGTTTGAAATTAATATTGATTTATAAATGGTCATTCATCGATAAATTTGATTAAAATTATAAAAAGTGGTGTTTAAATAAAAAGGAGCATTTTATATTATAGAATAGAAATAAATAAAATTAGATTAATATTTATGGTATATCGTAATATCCAACTCCAAATAATATTAATAAGTATGAGCCTAAAATTATCTATTTTATAAACATAAACATTAGTATCATGAATACATATCTTAACAAGTTAAGTAAACTATTTGAGTTATTAGATTGTCAGAACAAAATCAAATGAATGAAAGATTTTAATAAATGTCCAAAAAATTAAATGGTGTATGAAACTAAGTGATATCCATCCTCTTGACAAGATGATCAATATGTTAATCTAGAAAAATAATTAATTTACTCTCGATAATAACTCCTTTATTATTTATAATAAATGTAAAAATGTAGGTGTAATAGTCCCACATAGGAGATGGGGTTAGTTCCAGTCGATTTCTAAAGGAAAACTAAAAATTGTAACCTTAATGGACATCATAGATGATATGTTTTAATGAGTTAGTTAATAAAGAATGATTGTTTATACCATAAATTATTTAAGTGGAGTTTTTGGTTTACCATTAATATTTTATCTCTATTTATGAAAATCATTGAAAATGATATGGTTATGAGAATGAGATCTTTAGATATATTTCATGCCATTTATAGTAACCCAATAATGATATTTTAAATGGAATTAGATAACATCATTGGAAATAATCATGTATAAATGGATAGGGATGGATAGTAATTATCTAGTCTAGACTATGTTTACACTTAGCTTAACCGTTAATAAGTTTCATCAATGAGTAAATAGGAGGCAAGGTAAAAGCTTTGGTTTAAGGTGAGAATGGCCTTGATAAACAACAAAACATAAAAATCAAAGGTAAAAAATTAGGTTTATAATAGACTTTCTATTTTAGTAAACTAATCATTCATCAATGTATGAATAAGACAATGATTACATGGGTGGTATGGGATGCCTATGTAAAATGTCATCTTGTAAGCACATTCTTAAGAAAATAAATAATTGGTAATATGGATTATCTAAACTTAGTATCTATGAGATGTCTAGGTTAGGGAGACCTTGGGATAAGATTAGTAGATGCGAGACGTATGATATAAGAGATGGGAGGGTATCCTAGTTAGACCCACATAGTAACTAGTTACCTAATTTGGTAAGATTCAACAAGGGGTACTTGGTGAATCTAAAATTGATGGCCATAAGTAGTATATACAAGTAGTGTACATTAGGATGTTATAATTCTAGTCTTGGTTTAAAGTCACACTCACAAGAAGCTACATGGAGTGGCTACAGTGTTGAAAAGTACACAATGATCTCTTTTTTAGTTTTTGGACCTCTATCTATCCTACTCATGAAGGTTAGGGCCACTCTCAGTGGATGAGAGGTGTACGAGGGATCTGAAAGGCTCTGTGGTTAGAGGAATAAACCTCTATGATAATCTCTCTCTCTCTCTCTCTGCATTGATATGATCTACTGCTGGTCTACAATAAATCTTCTACTTAATCAGTTGGCAAAGAATCAAATGTTGAACAAAGATGTTTATGGTAATTACTAATGTACACTTTTGATGTATGATTATTAAAATTGTAAATTAATAAGGACATTTGGAATTGAAATCAGTCCTAGATGTATAGTAGTTGTAAAAAAATTTAGATCATATATGTATGATTTATAATGTTGTTAATTTGAAATGATAATTGGGTATTCAATTTGAGTAGAATGGATAGAAATAAACGTAATCTATTATTCCAATGTATAGTTAAATGTCACAGTTCATTATGCTAGTGAATGAGTGAAATTTATGGAATAGATTGTTTAAATAAGTTTTTATCTTAACTATTTATGTTTGAGATGTTGACATTATGATGTGAACTACATTTAGTTTTTTTGTTAAATATATAGAATGTGAATAATTGATTTTATTTTAAAAGCATGCAAAACAAATTGTAATCTACATTTGATTTATGCAAATTATTTGTCTTTGAATTTAAGTGCATGTAATCAATTATGGTATATGGTTAAGAAGTAGATTTATAAGCTAAATCAATTATTATGAGTTATTTTTTTAAGACTTAGTATAATTAATAATGAACTATATTAAGTGATATAACCTTCGGTTAGGAAGTTATCCTATCAAAAAAATAAAAATAAAAAATGACTAGTTTAACTTTACCCCAAAGGGGATGTCACATAAAATGCATACCTTGGCGTGTACAACACACCTTGTCTTTGCTTGAGTTTTATTTACACCTTTGATTGAATTTTTTCCTACAAATAAAAGCATGTCACAAAGTAATAATTGTATATAACATGTAAATGAGCAATAATAGAAATTAAAATAAAGAAAAAGCATGAATAGAATACACCTATACATGTGCTACATAATAATGGCTCTGAAATGGAGATCAGAGAAGTAGAGGGGGATATGATCCCTCATCCATCTTCTATCCAAGAATATTAGTGAGTTCACAAGTGGTCAACTTGGTTTCACCTTGGAAATGTTGTATGTAGAGTGGGGAGAGTTGGGAGGTGATCATGCCCCCAACCCAGTATAGAATGAGTGGTGCTTCAACCCTCAATAGTATCATTTCCCAACCAACATAAATCAAGTGTATATCCTCATGATATTGGATTATTTAATCACTTAAATCTATAAATATAACCAACCATTATATATTGATAAGGCTCAATAATAATTTATAAAAGTCCATCTTGGGTATCAGTCCATAATGTGATAAAAGTCCATGATATAGTGACAGTACATAGTATTCTAGTGAATTTGGAACATAAATTAGTATCTAAGTCAGTATAATGAATGAAACCTTGTTCATTCCCCTATCATATCTAGTGAATAGAGTACTCTATGTATATTAGTGCATTTTGCTTAGCATAAGCACCATCATTGTGTAATTTGTGTATAATGGCAATACCAATGTATAAAATGATGAGCCAAATATATATTTGAGCCATATAATTTGAATGAAATATGGATAATTTTAAATTTATGTGAATGTGGAGAACATGTTTCCATAACATGCCCTCACTGTAATATGAAACTGAGAACTAGTGTAAGTGTGGAAAACATGTTTCTATAACAAGCCCCCACTTAATCTAGAAAAAGTGTGTATTGATATGATTATGGAGGACATGTTTCTATAACATGCCCATACTAATATGTCCCCCTTTTTGGGATGATAGGAATAAAATTTGAGAGTCTCATTATCACAAAGGGACAATGTACCAATATTGTGTATAATTTGAGTGAGCAGAGATTGATTGTGTATCGGTGATATACCTTGATAAAGGTTTTAATTTAAATATAACATTGTATTTAGATTATGATATAAGGTCTATGTAAAAACATATTTTAGATGATTTTTTTTTTTGGAAAGTTTACGAAATTGGTACAATGTGAAAGGGCTCGTTCCTTGTATCTCAATGTAACTCACAATTTTTAATTTGGACAACTATTGTTCAAGATATGTGTGTTTAAAATTATTACAAAAGTGTATATTAGGCATTTTGAATAGAAGTTTAAATTTATTTACCATTTGAACCTTTTGAAAATTTGAGCTCTGGAGAGAAATTCATAATTCCATATAAGAAAGCCCCACTACCACTACGATTTTTGATAATTAGGACAGCCCTAACCGGCCAAGATTTTGATGAGTTGGTAGGTATTTTAGCTTGTGATATATGTGTTAGTTTTGATTTTTTAAATTTTGATTAAATTAGTTTTTTTTTTTTTTTTTTTTTTTTTTAGTAGGATGATAGATAGTACCATCAATTTTTTTGGATAGTACCATAATACCTAGATGGTGGTGTCCAAATCTAGAGCAACCATTGAATGTTTGTGTCCTACACCAACGATAGCATCCAAGGCTATCATCCCTGTATGTTTCTAATTTTTAAATATAAAATATCATTTTTATTGATTGAATGTAATGGATAACATCTATTTTTGCTTATTTTTATTTACAAAAGGATATACATAGTTGAGATTTATAGCATGGGAGGCTTTTCTCCACTATGACAGAGTTAGGTCTGGGTGTAACTGATTGGGTTATGATAGATCAAGATGGATTGGGATATGTGGCCTGAATAGGGCATATTGCATATGATATCCAATTCATTATGACCTTAGATAAGAGATAGAACCAATATAATTTCACCTTATAACTCCTAATAGGGGAGATGACAGTCACTTTAGAGGATGTGTATTGTCTTTGTTGGTTGCCTATTAAAGGCAAGAGAGCACAATTTACTAGGGATGATAGTCATGGCTATATTCAATGGTCTTATATGTATTTATTTAACCATATGGCACTAGATGTAGAGTCAATTAATGTGATTTTGATGGATAGTATTATCAAAGGTGACATTCCATGACTATGGAAATTTATTTATGTATTATTGGCTTTATTTGTAGCATTAGAGGGTGGCACAGTAGTGATTTCATATCACATGTATCTGATTATACAACATATTGAGGTGGAGGGTACCATATATTCATGGAGTCATATAGTATTGGCCCATTTATATAGAGACATTTTTATATTATGTTTGGAGAGTTGCAGTAGAGATATTGGAGCTGGAACCTTGTTACATGTTTGGGATTACGAACATATTGTAGTGTTGTGGTCAGTTGGTGGACCCCTACCTAGGTGGGGGTTTCATTGAGAGCATTTTTGATATTTTAGATGCCCATACACCCTTATTTGATCTTGTAGTGAGAGTAGTGGTTGTATATCACAACAAAACCATATAACATGAAGAGCTGTGTGCAGAGCTTGATAAAAGAGACATCTTACAATGTAGTGCTATCAAAATTATATAGGTTATGATTGATTGATATGACATTCTATGCTAAGATCATGATGAGACCTTATATCTGTTAGGATCATTCAAGGAGAGAGCATGTGATTTATTTCATGTATGTGGGCCTAGGTTAGACCTAGATGCATCCACATCGAGGGATGCTAGAGTGGTTGATATAGATAGTGATGAGGAGTATACACCTAGGGATATGCACCCAATGTATGACTAATATTTTTAGTTGTATAAAATTTATACCATTTTGATATATATGATGATGTTCCTTTGGTATATTTGGCTTCACATGGATGTGTACTTTTATTTATTTATTTAATATGTATGTTTTACTTGCACTTGTTTTTGTAATGGATATTTTGATACAATCAACAACATAGTATAAAATATTTCAATATAATGAAATTTTAAATTTAAAAATAATAAGGCAATCACGGTACGTAATGAAACCCAATTGGAAATAAAAGTGCTTGATTGTAATGATCATGTGGTAATGAAATTTCTAGTTTTTCTCTTCTTAATGTGGTTGATGTATTTGTAGAAATATTTGGCAAATTTGTATGTGTTAGTTTAGGTGCCTAAATATGTTGAAAGTTATCATTGATGTCATGTGTTTGTGTAGTATTAATGATGTCAAGAAGGATCAGAAAGGTAAGAGTTGTCTTTGATGTCATATGCATGAGTTCATTGATGTCAAAGGAAGTTTGAGGTCAAGTCTTGGTTCACAAGAAGGTGGCTATGGTCATTGGTATGAGGTTGATTATTTGAGCTTGATAGTGTGGTTTTGAGTGATCAAATGGAGTGTCTTGTGAAGCATAGTGAGGTATGGTGAAATGAGAAAATATAAGTATGTGGAGTTTCTTGAGGTAGTGTAAGTTTCATGTCTTTGGTGAAGATCTTCAGAGATTCATGATTTTAGAGAGAGAGATTGTCTTCATGTCTTGTATGTTCAAGAAGGCTAGTTTAGTCTTGGCTAGTGACCTATATGGTTTAAGGAGACTTGGTCAAAGGAGAATGATGGGAGATGATATGGATTCTATCTTATATGTTTTTAGGTGAGTAGTGAGATATATAAGGTGTCTTGAATATCTAAAACTACTATAGTGCTCAATAGGTCTATTTGATACACTAGTTCTTAAAAACATAGATATAGCTTATAGAGGCGTGATGGTGGTGATATAGATGTGTATGAGCTTGAAATTGTGCAATGTAGTATTAGAGAATGTGATAAATGTGTTGAGTCAATATCATGACTCTTAAAGTGAGCAAAAGGGGTAAATTTCTTATTTAGTGGTCTTATCATGGACCTAGGCTTAAGACCCTAGGTGGTAAAATGAGGTATCATGATCAGGTTTGGAGGATTATGAGATTATTTAAGCATTTTTGGAGGTATGACATGTTTTTTTAAGTTTTTTGGTGAATTTTGAGGTCTTGAGTTGAAGAATAAATCATAAAAAGTGGATTTGAGGTCTTTAGAGTATGCATAGTAAAGGTTTCCAAGCCCGAGAGACACTTTTTGATGTTTGTTAGCATGTGTGACTATTGCATGGGAAGTTGAGATCTTAGGAAAAGATGAAAAAGGGTCATAAATATTTTTTCCAACCATTAGGATTTAGTTTTATGGGTAGAGATGTATGAACAAATGTTAAGAGTGGAGACTGGTCTAAAACCCTCATAGTGACCCAATATGGAAGATCTTAATGGAAATGGATCAAAATTGATTTGATGACCTAGTTTGGTAATTTTAACATGTAGAGGACTCTCCCAAGTACCTATATGTGGAATTTTTATGATAGATGAGTGAGTGGAAGCTACAATAAATCCCTTGTTTCTCAAAAAAATTATATAACAGGCAAGGTTGACTGAGTCAAAGTTACATAATGGATGGAGGTTGAATATTTTGAAATATAATTAATTCCCATGGTGGTTTATGAGTAGGTTAAATAATTAAAATATGCTAAACTGGTCTTGAAAGTTGTCCTATTGCTAAAAATTCCAATAGTGAAGATAGTGAGAAAAACTAGGCAGAAGTGAGGATGAGATTAGGGATGAGTTGTCATGGATTAGGAATGGATAAAATTTAATGGGGTTATTTATAAAGACTTATAACACATGTAAATATTGGTTTTATGTTTTTGAGATTATTAAAAATGTTGAAAATGTTGTTCACAAGATGACCTATCTAGTGATGATGAGATAGTGAAGGTGTAAACTTCAGAGATTGGTCTATATATTCCATATTTGTCATTAAAAATATATATATTTATATTTTAAGATGTTATAAAAATATATAAGGATCATATTCATGAATAAATACTACTTTAATATGTCTACATAGATGTTGGAATGCATAATCATCATGATTGGTCCACAAGGCAGAATGGTAGTTCTAAGTAAGCAAGTGAGAGTGATGAGTTGGAGGCTCTCTATAACTAGTTGAAGCATCCAATGAATATGATGATGTTATTTATGACCTAAATGACCTATCCATACTTTTCATAATCTTGGAATTCAATATATGAGGTTGGATTATGGAAGCCAAAATGGCTTATCTAGCTATGTAAGGACTGTGAGAGAGAAGGTCAACTATTGGTCTGTAAGACTAATGGTTGACACTATAAATTGTAGTATATCTATTGGAATATGATATATAGGTCACATAAGAACTATTAATGTGCATGATATGTCTTAGAAGTGTCCTTATAGGAGCTAAAGATAACATTCATCAAGAGTGTGTTTTGGAGCATTCAAGAAGTTTTTTGTGTGTTAATAAGATTGATGTCCCTGAGTCATTATGCCTAGTTTGGAAGTATACCAAGAATGAAATGATATTTATATATATTCCATGAGATCTTATACATGCATCTATACTATTGGAAAGTTATTGTATTTATGTTTGAGGTCAAGTTGCTAATGACTAGGTTATAAGGAAACTAATAGTTCTAAGTAAGATTTTTGATGAGGTGTTCCCAAGTCTTTAGAGCCTGAGTGATGGAGTATAATGAGTTTGATGATGACCTTAAGTTCATGAAGTTTCCATACATATTTTTTTTATTCCTAGAATGTTTTTATACATGTTGTATGAGCTTCATCTTTGCAGATAGTGTTTTTGAGGTAATTAGGCCTAATAGGTCTTTAAGGCCTAATGGTGATTTCAAGGTGTGAGCGAAGGATTTATGAATTATTAAGTATGGAAGAGGTTATTTGAAGTTTATATATAAGAGTTTGAAATGTTTAAGTTTTTTGGTGGGGGCCATCTAGGCCATATATATTCAAGTTATTCCATGGAAAGGATATACCTAATTACAATTAGGTCTCTAAGTAGGCCTAAAAGAAGAAAGAGGTCTAAGTGAGTTTGAACGACCTAATGATGATCCTATTTTGATTAATTATTGTGTGTAATGTGTTATAAGACATGTTTTGGGTCTGAACCTATTAGATTAATGCCTTCACTGACCAAGAGTGTAAATGATCTTGTGATGTGTATTTGTACAAGGTCTAATTAGCCTAATTGGGTGTTAGAGAAGACAATAATGAGCCAATAATAGGGAATATTGTGAAGGAGAAAGAGGTATTAAAGACAATTAAAAAAGGGGAGAGAGACTATGATGAACATATAACCAAGTTTCTACATGTGGATCTCAAGGTTAGTTTACCTAATAAGCCTAGTAAGAGGCATATTGAGTAAGAAAGCCTAAGAGGCTACTTTGAGAAGAATAGAGGGTTGAGAAAAGCTAAATGAGTTGATTTTATTTTGAAATAATATTAGAGTTTCATCAGAGATGTGTTATTGATGTATGATAGTGAATGGAATTTAGATAGAAAAGATAAAGAGCTAAAGAAGAGGTCACCATCTATTGGTTGAACAATAAGGTGTCTTAAGGTGATTAATTTTGTCTTGGTTGAGTTGGTGCTTTGTCAAGAAGGAATGAGATTTTACTTACAATTTAGTGGTTAAATAAGTGTTCTTGAAGTTTCTTAGTTGGTGCCAAGTCACTTAGGGTGTTGGTGCCTCCTTACAAGTTGGTGCTTGCTAAAGGACTAGTTGAATTGGTACTTGACTAGTGAGGGGTTGGTGCTCCTTGTGGGGTTAACACCTCATTAAATATTGATTCATTACTTATAGGACTATAATATAAGTTGTTTTTCAATTTTTTTTATCCCCATGAGGGTTTACCACATATCTCTTGTGTTAATATGTTGTATGCTTATGATGATGTTTATTTTTGCATTAGCTAATGCATGTTTGAATGATTACTTCATGAATGGTAAGTGGAATTGAATGAATGTTTTAAGGGAACTAATTCACCCCCTATCAGTAGTTATAATTCCAACATTTGGTATCAGTTTAGGTCCTTTGGAGAAGGCTTGACAACTTTAAGCTAATCCTAGAAGATCAAATAGATGACTGTAAAATTGTGTTGTTTAGTTTGTGAGAAGTCTTGATATGGTTTGTAAGAGGTAGTTCCTTGGTATATAAGTATGATAATTTATGTTATATATCTTTGTATACAATGTATCTCTTTGAAAGTGACCTAGGAGAGAAGTATCTTGTCTTGAGTAAGAAAGAGGTCCATGAGGGCTAAGCTTGTGAAGGTGAGTTGCAAGATCGGTATGTTTATCAGCCTATGAAGGAAGAAATATTGGTGGATGTTTATTGAGTCTTGGCAGATGTTACTTGACAAGAAGGTTTTTGCATCAATCTTAGTATAGAAAGAGATAATTTAAAGACAACTAAGAAGTCTAGTTGTTTGCATGATCTTGCTCATTGTTAGGCTTGCATAAAGGACTGCATGATGAGATAATGGTAGGATAGGTTGAAGTAGTCAATATTTTTGAAAGTTTTCTTGAGGTCATCAGAGGTATTCCAAGGTGGTCTACATGGTCAAATAGTATGGTAGAAGGAAGGTGTTTCTTGGTTTAGGGTTACACCTAGACCCAGTCCTAGATCCTACTAGGTCTATTTAAGCATGAAAGATAGTGTAGTGTTCTAGTGAGCTTAGACAAGTTGTTATAAAGGTGTTCACCAAGTTTGAGGTCTTGGTCTAGAGAAAAAGTATCTAAGAAGGAGGTAGCATCTAGGTGGCATCAAGATATATATATGTGTGTGATATAGTTAATTGAGTAAAACTGAGATATATGTAAAGTTTTTTTGTGCTATTGATATGGTCATTTTTCATAGCTCCTTTATACATATTTAGAATTGATTTTATGGGAGCATATGCATGATGATACATCTATTGTTAAGCATGATTACTTTGAGGATTGATGTAAAGATCTATTTGGGAGAATTGAATTCAAGCAAGATAGAATGTTGCTCATATGGATGATAGTGTTTTC
Organism: Torreya grandis; assembly: GCA_037957365.1. NCBI lineage: Eukaryota > Viridiplantae > Streptophyta > Pinopsida > Cupressales > Taxaceae > Torreya > Torreya grandis. The sequence continues at coordinate 1,247,038 of JARHVA010001011.1, read as the reverse complement.
ATCATAAAGGCATACATTAGAGGTGATGCATGGAGTTATGGGGATCTAACTTAGGTCTCTTGAGTGTAATGTGAGATATGGGCATGACTCTTGTGAGCAAAGAATCAAGGAGTAGTTATTTTTTGATTATGTGGTCATGATATGAGGTTTGATGGTCTAAGGTAGCTGTGCTCCCAATATCTCCTATATGATTTATAGAGTTTAGTAAGTGTTAGAGGGTTTGGATGAGAAGTTCTATTTATAAATTATCATACTTTAAATGTATGTTTGAGCTCTAGTTAATGTTTAAAAAGAAAAGATAAATATAGAAGCTCATGAGAGTTGTTGATTGGTTTATAAGACCAATGCCATTTTTTGTAGAGGTATTGTCCATGAGATTCAAGGACTGGAAATGATATAAAGAGTAAGTTGACATATTGTAAGTGCCTTGAAGAAGTTCAGTGATCTAAGAATGACAAATGTTTTGAGTTTTCATAAATAGGGTCTTGACTATGTATACTGAGTTGATTCATTAAGTTAATATGAAGAGTATCTTTAAGATTTCAATGGTATAAGATTTTGAATATGACCTTAGGGTCATGTTGCATAGGTTTACTTGTTTTGGTAACCTGTATTGAGTTTATTGAAGGAAATAAAGTATATCAGAAGTTTGATAGAGACAAGCTTGTTCTCATAGACCTATTTGACCATGTGTTTCCATGAAGATTATATGAAGTGACCTAAGCCATGATGGCTTGAGAAGCTTGAATAAAATTATGTATGGACAAAGGGGGAGTTTGTTGGCTCTATGATTGGTCAGTCTAAGGATTAGTGGACTATGTGTGGATGACCTTGTGAGATTGTGTATGACCTTTTGTAATTAATGTCAAAGGGGAAGAAAATTATTGATGGTCAAAGTTCCTGTGGGAGAAAGTTCTTGATGAAATCGTTCAGTTTGAGAGAGAAGCAAATTATTGAGAGTAGTGTAGTTTGAGAATGATTAGATAAATTATGGTTTTCCATCAATGATAAAGGGGGAGATTGTTGAAAGTTATCATTGATGTCATGTGTTTGTGTTGTTTGTGTACTATCATTACTACCAAGAAGTATCAATAAGGTAAGAGTTGTCTTTGATGGCATATTTTGAGGTCATTAATGTCAAAGGAAGTTTGATTTCAAGTTTTGGTTCACAAGAAGGTGGCTATGGTCATTGGTATTAGGTTGAATATTTGAGCTTGATAGTGTGGTTTTGAGTGATCAAATGGAGTGTCTTGTGAAGCATAGTGAGGTACAATGAAAAGAGTAAATATAGGTATGTGGAGTTTCTTAAGTCAGTGTAAGTTTCATAACTTTGGTGATGATCTTTAGAGCTTCATGAGTTTAGAGAGAGAGATTGTCTTCATATCTTGTATGTTCAAAAAGGCTAGTTTAATCTTGGGTAGTGACCTATATGGTATAAGGAGAATTTGTCAAAGGAGAATGATGGGAGATGATATAGATTATATCTTAGATTTATAGAGGTGAGTATTGAGCTACATAATTTTTCTTGAAGATCAAAGTGGTATAGTGCTTAGTAGGTCTATTTGATAGACTAGTTCTTAATGCATGGATATATCTTGTAGAGGCATGATAGTGGTGATATGGGTGTCTATGATCTTGAAATTATGAAATTAAATGTTATATCATGTGAAAAAGGTGTTGAGTCAGTCACATGACTCTAAAAGTGATAAAAAGGGGTAAAGTTCCTTTTAGTGCTCTTTTCATGGACCTAGTCTTAAGACCCTAGGTGGCAGAATGAGGTATCATGATCAAGTTTGGAGTCTTATGAGATTATGTAATCATGGTTGGAGGTTTTAATTTTTTTTTAAGTTTTTTTTTGAAGTTTTAGGTCTTGAGTTAAATAATAAAACATAAAAAGTGGATTTGAGGTCTCTAGAGTATGCAGAGTAAAGGTTTCCAAGCCCGAGAGACATTTTTTGATGCTTGTTGGCACGTGTGACTATTGCATGGGAAGATAATATCTTAGGGAGAGATGTAAAATGGTCATAAAATTTTTTTTACAAGTATTAGTATTTGTTTTTATGGGTATATCTATATGAACAAATGTTAAGAATGGAAACCAATATAAAACTATACTAAAACCCTCATAGTGACCCGATATGGAATATATTAATGGAAATGGATTAGAATGGATTTTATGACATATTTTGGTGATTCTAACATGTATAGGACTCTCCTAGGTACCTAAAAGTGGAATTTTTTTGACATATGAGTGAGTGGAAGCTATAAAAAATCCCTTATTTCTCAAAAATTTAGTATAATAAGCAGGGTTGATTGAGTCAAAGTTTCACAATGGATGGAGGTTGAATATTGTGACTAATAATTCATTCCCATGGTGTTTTTTTATCAGGTTATAGAATTTAAATATGATAAAATTATCATGGAAGTTGGCCTATCTCTAAAAGGTCCAATAGTGAAGATAATGAGAAAAACTAGGTATAAGTGAGAATGAGATTAGGGATGAGTTATCATGGATTAGGAATGGATCCAATTATATGGGTTTATTTTTATATACCTATAACACATGTAAATATTGGTTGGATTTTTTTGAGATCATTAAAAATGTTGAAAATGTTGTTCACAAGATGACCTATCTAGTGAAGATGAGATAGTGAAGGTGTAAGTTTCAGAGATTGGTATATATATTCCATATTTTTCATTAGAAATATGTATATTGGTATTTTAATATGTTATAAATATATATAAGGATAATATTCATGCATTATTACTTCTTTATTATGTCTACATAGATTTTGGAATGCATAATCATCATGACTAGTCCATAAGGCAAAATGGCATTTCTAAGTAAGCAAGTGAGAGTGATGAGTTGGAGGCTCTCTATACTTATATGAAGAATAAAATGAATATTATTATGTTTTTTATGACCTAAATGACTTATCCATTATTTTCATAATCTTGGAATCCAATATATGAGGTTGGATTATGGAAGCCAAAATGGCTTATCTAGATGTGTAAGGACTGTGAGAGAAAAGGTTAATAGATTGGTTGTAAGATCAATGGTTGACACTAGAACTTGTAATATATCTATTGGATGATGTTATATAGGTAACATAGTAATTATTAATGTGTATTATATGTTTTTAAGTGTCCTTAAAAGATCTTAAGACAACATTCATCAGGACTGTGTTTTGGAGCATTTAGGTATTTTTTTGTGTGTTAATAAGATTGATGTTCTTGAGTTATTATGCCTAGTTTGGAAGTATAAAAATCAGGTGATGATGTTATAAAAATTCCATGAGATATTATACACGCATATTAAATTTTTTAAAGTGTCTGTACTGATGTTTGAGGTCAAGTTGCTAATGACTAGGTTCTAAGCAAATTGATAGTTTTGAGTAAGCTTTTTGATGAGGTTTTCCTAAGTCTTTGGAGCCTAAGTGATGTAGCCTAATGAATTTTATTATGACCATAAGGTAATTAATTTTATATCCATATGTTTTTTATCCCTATAATGTGTTTCTACAGGTTGTATAAGCTTCATCTTTATAGACAATGTTTTTGAGGTACTTAGGCCTAATGGTGCTTTCAAGGTGTGAGCAAAGGATTTGTGACATATTGAGCATGGAGGATTTTATTTGATGTTTCTATATCAATGTTTGAAAGGTTTAAGTTCTTTGGTGAGGTCCATATGGGCCATAGAGGTTCAAGTTGTTTCTTGGAAAGGATAGACCTAATTGCAATTAGGTCTCTAAGTAGGCCTAAAAGAAGAAAGAGGTCTAAGTGAGTTTGGACGACCTAATGGTGATAATATTTTGATTAATTATTGTGTGTAATGTGTCCTAAGACAATTTTTAGGTATAAATATTTTGGATTAATTCCTTGGCTGACCAAGAGTATAAGTGATCTTGTGATGTGTATTTATACAAAGTCTAATTGGCCTAATTGGGTGTTAGAGAAGACACCACTGAGTGAATAAGAGGGTATATTGTGAAGGAAAATGAGGTATTAAATAAAATTAGAAGAGGGGAGATAGACTATGATGAACATATAACCAAGTTTCATCATGTGTATGTCAAGGTCAATTGACCTAATAATCCTAGTAAGAGGTATATTGAGCGAGAAAGCCTAAGACGCTGATTTGAGAAGGATAAAAGGTTGAGAAGAGCTAAATGAGTTGATTTTAGTTTGAGAGACTATCAAATATGCATCAAAGATGTGTTTTTTATGTATGATAGTGAGTTTAATTCGTATAGAAAAGATATAGAGATTAATAAGAGGTCACCATCTGTTGGTTGAGCAACACGGTATCTTGAGGTGATCAAGTTGGTCTTGGTTGAGTTGGTGCTTTATCAAAGAGTGAGATTTGACTTGAAAGTTGTTGGTTTCAAAAAATTTATTGAAGTGGATGATTTGGTTCTAAGTCACTTAGGGGTTTGGTGCCTCATTTTAATTTTATGTTTGTTAAATGACTAGTTGAGTTGGTGTTTGACTAGTGAGGGGTTGGTGCTCCTTGTGGGGTTGGTGCCTCACTAAATATTTATTCATTACTTATAAGATTGTATTCCAAGCTATGTTTTAGTGGTTTTTATGCCCCATGAGGTTTTACCACATATATCTTGTGTTCATATGTTGTATGCTTATGAGGATGCTTATTTTTGCATTGGTTGATGCATGTGTTTGAATGAATGGTTCATGAATGATAAGTGGAATTGAATGAATTTTTTAAGGGAACTAATTCAGCCCCCCCTCTTAGTATCTATACTTACAAAAAAATATTTTTTGTAGGTATGCCTTCTCATGTTCTTTTATCAAGAACCTAATCAACCAATGATTCCTTGGTAGGATCAATGTGGGAAAGATCAGTCTTGGTAGAGGGTACACTAGGAGAAGGATTTATACTAGTGGTCATCTTATATAAAGGTAGATGTACCACATGATTCTTAAAAGGAATAGAATGGGATGTCTTGACCCTATTATAATAAGTAAAGGAAATAGGTCTAGATTTATATTTTTAAAATTCAATAATTTACTGATCTGCCAACTGTGTAAGCTTTTGCTCAAGAGTAAAACAATAATTATCTCAATGCCCATTTATACAATGGTAATTGAAAAAGTGGTGTCTTTTTACCTTTTCAAATATATGTGGTGGATAATGATAATTAAGATGAAGTATTATTATTTATTTATCTAATAGCATACAAAATATATCATGTGGTCTATCTCAGTACCAATCAAATTGAAGCAAGTTCCCTTTTATAGAGTCATATGGTTTAAATGTAGAAGGTATTTTGTAAGTATGTTCCTTTGCTCAATACCTTTACTATTTGTTCTTTGGTATGCAAGTTGGTGGTTCTAAAGAAGGATTTGGAAGTGGTTCATGACCCTTTGTAGTTTGCTTGATTGCTTTGAAGGCATTGGTTATACCATTTTTGCCTTTAGATGGGGACATAGGTAATTTAGTTTTAGTATTGATTAAAGCACATGCATATTTATGCATGTCCCAATATAAAGTTTTGAATGAAGCAGAGGGTTTTTGAAATGTTATTTATATAAATGGAGAAAGAATACCCCTACTAAATATAAATTGCACTTTCAAATTTGATGGGGTATTGTTTGAGTATAAGATATCCCATTTTGTGTTAATACTTGTAAATGTTCCAATGGTGACTTAGGTAAGGATTATCTATGAAAATTGAATAAGAATACATCTTTGAGTTTTTTTAATGTTTTTAAATAACCATTTGGGAGGGTATAAAACCAATTAAGCACCTCTTGATATAAACTTTGATGGATATATTTTAGTAGCAAACATCCATATTTAGCCCAATGTGTAAATGAATGTATACATTGATTCAAACAAGTAACAAGATTCACATGACCATTGAAGGAAGAGAACATAGGCATGATAAAGATTGAAGGATAAATATATTCAAAAATATATTGAGTAAGAGGTTGATATTCTAATATATTCTCTTCAAAGGTAGCATTATGAGAAGAAAATTGCAACTTAAGGGTTTTCATTCATTGTTGAAGATATCCCATGGGGGTCATGATAAATGACATATAACAAGGAGAGTTTGGTGAATGGGTTGAAGGTTTTTTCAATGGTTTAAAATTTACATGAATATGAAACATAGGAATGATAATTTTTTTACCACCCTCTAAAATAGGTTCATCACATGGTTTGGAAATATTTGGTAAAGGACAAATAATGTCCAAAGAGGAAAAAATATCATTGTGAATATCACAGAGTTTGACATAATTATCATTTTAAGGTGATACATTAATTGTTATTTTTTAAAATACAAGAGGAGTAGGAGAAATAACTTCACTTATAAAGACATGCTCTTTTTGAGCAATAAATGCAAAGGGGGGAGGAAAAGAAACATTTTTTACTTAATTTTCAATAATTTGAGAGGAAAAAATACAAATTTGACTTTCATTTATACTTTAAAAAGGAGGAAGAGAAAATGAAATGATAATTTATACTTGTGGTATGCCGTTATCATGTGAGAAATAGAGACTTAATGCAACATTTTTGTTCTTATTATGCAATGCACCTTGTATTTTATTTTGAGTTATATTTCTTGAGTTTGATAAGAGACAAAACAAATATATTTGGTAAGTTAATTGTATCTCCAAAAAAATATTTTTTACAAGTTATAACTTGGTACTATGACATGTGTTTTCATCTTTACATTCAAGTAAGATAGGAGAGGAAGTAGTGTGATGGAGGGATAAGGAAGATCAAACTTACAACTTGATTAAGAGAGAAATTATTAGGCCTACAAGCCTTTATTTTTGAATATATTAATTAAATAGGATTATTTATGTTATAAATACTTTTTTATTCATTTTATGTTTTTAAAACCCACCATGTTTGTTTATAGTTGTCATTCCACTTGAAAATGCAAGAAAATGTAAAACAAGGTTTTTTAGGCCTTGTTCACAGGCTTGCAGTTTGAGAAATCTAAATATATATTTTTTTAAAATTTCAAACCACTCATAAAACTTTATAAACATCATAATACACATTTATACCAATTTTCATGAATTTTTAATAGTTAGTTTTTAAGATATAATGATTATTGTCTTCAAAAGCCTAGTTTAAGGTATGCATGCCTGTGTGTAGACTAAAAGCTAAAATTGATAAAAATTTAAGTTTTAAGACATGTTTTCAAATATTTTTGTTTGGATAATAATATTAACACATACCTCCTACTCTGCCACTCAAATTATCAATTTGAACACTCAAAATAGCTAGAAATCAACCTTTCTTGACTATAATAACAACTTGTTTTGACTACAATAGGCAGTGAGCTAAAATTCATTAGAAATTTACAATTTAAGATCTATTTTGGATCATTTAATTTTTTTAAAACCCTCATTACATATATGTATTTAATTTTCACTTGTATTTATATCTTAACCAATCGTAAAAGTGATAAAATATAGCTTTTTCTTGACTGCCAAACCTTATTTTTCTGACTATAGCAACATGTACCTTTTTTTCAAGCATAAAACATGAGTAGTAGTATTAAAAGAAATAAATATGGTTATAAAATAATTAATAAACCAACTTACATGCAATAAAGTATTTAAGTTTTCAAACAATAACTCAACAAGACATTCTTTATTTGATTTTGAGTGCAAAGTATTACATAGCCCTGTTTTATAGACTTCTCTCTTTTTATCCAAAAGCCTTATCCTCTACCTATTGTATATGGACTTATTTGTCTATATTAATATCCTCCTATTGGAATATTGTATTGATATTGAGATCTACTTATTCATTATGAACCTATAAATGATTTCTACCACCTTGTTATCTTCTAGCTCTAAAATTTATGTGTCCTCTAGATTGTTGGGTTTGCCTTCTAGCCAACTTCTATTCAAATTTAAGAGCAAATTGATAAGATTATTCAACTAATATTGGATACAAAAAAGTGATCTCATTATGAATATTTAACCTCAAACCATTGATGTACTTTGTTATTTTCTCAACATCTTCTTCTACATGATAAGCTCTGATTGCAAGCTTGTAGATTTTTTCAATGTAATCCTTTACACCCATATCCTTTTGCTTCAAGTTTTGGAGTTTTTTGAACAAGTTTTTTTGGTATTATAAATACATGAATTTTTATTTGATTTTTCCAACCATTCTGTCCCATGACTTGATCTTTTCTTTACCTATTTTCTTTCTTTCCTCTTGAACACTATCCCACCAAAGAGATGCATGTCCTTTCAACCTTGAACATGAAAATGTGACCTTTTTGTCTTCATATATTTATTAAAAATCAAAATATTTGTCCATTTAAACTATTCAATATAAAATTTATTCAACATTTAGACTACCTTCATATACTATAACTTTCAATTTGGGTTTGAAACATATTCTTATGACTGCTTTCAAGAGTCTTTCTTCCATTCTCTCTTCATCTTCTTCTTCTCCAACCTATTTTTATGGATATTAATATCCTTCACTCACATCCCCTATCATAACACCTCCTCTTTGAGTGATTTATATTTCCTCCAAATGTGCCTACAAGTTTATTATCTCTTCTAACAACACATCACATGTTTGTCTTTTTTGATCTTCTCTAGCACCACCTCTGGCTACTCCTCTAAGTGTCATTTTGCACCTATTGAAAGTTTATTTTTCAAAACCTTCTCTTGAATTTTCTTAATGAAATATTTATCCTTGGGTCACTCTTAAATTACAACCAAAACTCTACTTTGATACCAAAAATTGATGGAGGGATTAAGGAAGATTAAACTTACAACTTGATTAAGAGAGAGATAATCAGGCCTAATATATTCTTGAATAAAAATTTCAACAAAACAAGGAGTATTTATGCTAAAAAAGTTTCTTATACATTAATTTTATGTTAACTTAACTTAGCATATTGATTTATACCTTTAACAATCTTGAAAATGTAAGAAAACACTAAAACATGGTTTTTAGGCCTAGGAAATAGGCCTACAGACTGAGTTTATTTAATATATTTATTTTTATGTGTATTAAAATTTTGAAACCAAATTTAAAACCTCACATTTACCTTCATTCGCCTCTTTAGAAAGTTTCATTGCATTTCGCTGGGTTATTTTCAAGTTATGATTATTTTAATGTTTCTATTACTCTAAATAAGTCTTCTTTTAGACTTGTAATCTATTTTTTATTTTAATACATTTAACTATAGGCTGAAAAAATTATTGAAACTAATTTCAAACCTTCACAAACATAATAACACACTTCTCCACAAAATTTCATGAAATTTGAATTTTTGAATGTGTTTTTGAGTATTTTGGTAGCTTTTCTCATCTCCTAAGGCTTGGTTTTGTCATGATCCTTCATGGATGGGTAAAGGAAGGTCATAAAAATTATTTGTTACAATAAAAATGTTTTAACCTATATGTTATTTTTTAAAACATACTTAAGGTTAAGTCTTAAGTTGAGTTACTTGGTTAGACAATTTGAGTAAGTTTAGGAGTTCTAGAGAGAAGAAGGGAGAAAGAAGATTAAGAAGAGATAGAGGTTCATAGAAAGAGATAATATAGAAAATAGATTTCAATAAAACTCTAATATTTAAATATAAAGAGAAGTTTTTTAAAAAAAGGTTATATACAGTGTTATTGTGTAGATTTTGCATCAAGAACAATGAGAGAATATCTTATTTGAACTCTATGCATTAATATCAATATTAAATTACATATTAGGAGATATATGGGTATAAAATTTACAATTTAAATATTTTTAAAAATGTCTCAAAACTCAAATTTCCCTTGGATTAGTGCTCTCAGCCTATACACAAGCAATGAGGGTTTTTGTGTACTAAAATCATCACAACTCAAAAACTAACCTTTCAAATTGCATGAAATTTTGTGGAGATGTGTTTTAGGATTTTTTTGAAGGTTTTTAATTTGTTTAAATATTTTATTTATAATAAAATTTGATATTTAAAAAAAACTCAGTCTGCATGTCTAAAAGAAGGCTTATTTAGAGTAGTAGAAACACTAAAATCATCATAACTTGAAAACAACCTAGCCAAATGCAATGAAACTATGTAAAGAGGTGAATGGTGGAAAAATTAAAGTTTTAAAATTTTTTTCAAGGTTTTAGGACACCTAAAACTAAATTTATTAAATAAACTTAGTTTTCAAACCTAATTCCTAGGCCTAAAAATCTTGTTTTAGTGTTTTATTGAATTTTTAAGATTGGATAAAGGTATAAATCAGTATGTTGAGTTGAGTTAACATCAAATGAATGTGGAAAAAGATTTTTTTATCATAAATAATCCTTTTTTTGTTAAAATTTATAGTCAAGAAGGTATTAGGCCTAATTATCTCTCTCTTAAACAAGTTGTAAGTTTGATCTTCCTTAATCCCTTCATCATAGTGCATGAATTTTGATCATTACAAGTTAAATAGAGAGAGGTAATTTAATTATTTTCATTGGAGTGATATAAATAAAGAAAAATAATTTCAACATTAGCATCATTGGAAATGGAAGAAGAGCATTCAATCTTCTCAATATTGAGCTCCTTTTGAAAACAAGGCACACATTAAATTTGTTCAACATTTGCATATTGGAAATAAAAGAGGAACATTCAATTTTTGGAACATATAGAGAATGTATGCATGAAACATTTTTACTTTCAAACTCATGAATGAGAACTTCTTGCATATATAGTGTATCATCTCTATAAGAAGCACTAGCAATATTGACCATCTTTAATCTTTTAGGAATTTCATCGTAGGAAATATAAGACATGGAAAAACTAAGTTCCTCATACTCACATTCAAAGGGAAAAAAATAGACTCATAACCATATGAAATAATGCTTTGATTATCAATATGTTTAATTATACTTACATTTTCATCATTAGTTCTTTTATTATCATAGTTATAAGCAAAGGAAGGTGTTGTAGTATATTTTTGATATGCCATGAAGTCCTCATATGCAATGCATTTATTATCTAGAACATTAAAAAAACTATCCAAGGGATGGGGATTTCTATGGCCTTGAAATAGAGAACCCATGAGGACTCCAATTTTGGGCATAAACACAAAGCAAACAAGCAATATGCCTAAATAAAGGATATGAATAAGCATTCTTTAACATCTACACATGAAATAAATTAGTTCTAAAAATAAATACAGTAATCTAAAAAAAAAAAAAGTTTGGAAGGTGAAACCCTAGTGGAATCTATGGCTCAGTTCAAATACAGGCGATGGGTTCACCCTAAGGTTTTAAGCTATTTGGGTCTTATTTCATGTTTTGTTCTAGACTTTTACAATGATCTCAAATCACCTTATGGTAATTAACAATCTTTGAGATTTGTTCACACTATGTTTAGACAATTTTTACCCTCAAGACGCTTGCATCGAGCCTAGATAGTTGCATTGATGTAGGTGTTAATTTTTGATGCAAGTGTCGAGCCTAGAATATGTGCATGAATGGATCTAAATTTCTAATAAAGCTGCATTGTCACATGTATGGCTATTTTGTCCTTCAAAATATGTTTGCATGTGTGTGTAGTCCAACAAATAAATAAAATATTGGTCTTATTTCCTTTGACCTCTTTTAACTTGATAAAAATGGGTTATCGTATGAGTAGAGCTAACCCTAACAACCAAAACTATTGCTAAGTGCTACTTACATAGCCACTACTCCGAAGAGGACCTCAAACTCACATGTTTTTCTCACTCATAGGCATGTGTGTGGAATTATTATTATGAAATTATATAATCTTTAACCTGTTGTAACCCTTAGTACAATAAATGCAAGAGTAAATTGACCCTTTGAATGCTTTCGATATTTAATTTAGTAATGTAATGAAATTTGATAGCTTAAAATATAAATTACTTACTAAATAGAAACTTGTTTGGTCAAAATGCTTGATGATGTAATTAGACCATAGCCTTTGTATATATAAGGATATCTTGATTTTGAATTAGGACCTAGTGGTGCATGAAAATATGAAAATATAATAAACATATGGGGCTAAAAAAATGGTCACAAATTGAAAAGTATTAAAAATGATCAAAAGATAAGTTTGGACACTTGCGTTGTAGTTGGAAACTTGAGTTAATGCAAGATTCCAACACAAACATAGGTGTCTAGAAGCTAAAAACATAGAGAATTAAAAAAATCATGGATTCTAGGAATACACTGGATAAAAGATAATTTAACATAAGACTCAAAGGGGTAGATAAATCAAGTGAAATAAGATGAAATCGAAGATGTCCATATGAGAGAATGGCACTAGATATCTAATTCTCTATCAAGAGTCCTATAAATGCAAAAGCTATGAAACTATGTTTGTACCAAATATGGGTATCTACATAGATATTTGGATAAAATAAATGCCAAAGCTTGTGAGTTTGGGTGACTATTGGATGTAGAATGAGACTTCATAAGAATTGTAATTATTGTGAGATTACATGATGTATTTCCAATGAAATTCACAAAAGTGAAAGGGGTATACCCTTCTCTAGGTGAAATGCACATAAAACTAAATGAGTGTGTATTACATGTGAAAAAATGACCCTATATGTTAAACCCATCATGAAGTTGAAAGTAAAGGTTAAATTAGATCACATGTAAGATGCAGGTATTATATATCTAGTGGATAAGGTAGACTGGGTTAGCCTAAAAAGTCTGGGGAAATTAGATCATGTGGGGACTACTATGCACTAAATGATGCTTGTATAAATGATCCTTTTTGAATTCATTTTATACATTAAGTCTTGAAGTTAATCACTAGATATGAAGTGTATTCTTTCATGAATGGGTTCAATGGTTACCATCAAATCCTAATTATAGTAGAGGATCAAGACAAAACAACATTTGTAATAGAGTGAGGATATTTTATATATAATGTAATGCCATTTGGGTTAAATAATGCTCCAGATATGTTCTCTAGGGTGGTGGTCACTACCTTTAATGACTTCATTCATGATTTTATTAAAGTCTACCTAGATTATTGGGTTGTATTTTCCTTGTTCAAATAACTCTTGTCTAAGCTAAAACTTACATTAGAATGATGCCTATCTTTACACATTATGCTAAACCTAAATAAATTCTTATTATTCATACCTTTTGGTGTACTATTAGGGCAAATAATATACAGGGATGGGATCTTGGTGGACCAATACACAATCATAGTAATTGTGGGTATGCCACCTCCCACAAGTTGTATAGAGATATGATCATTTTTTGGTCATACATGATATTATAGGAAAATCATAAAAGGCTACATAGCTAAATATACCCTAATGGAGAAGTTATTGCACAAAGATACAAGGTTCGAGTGATTAAATAAGTGCCAAACAACATTCATGGATCTAAAGTAGAGATAGTCACAATGCCCATTTTGGTCTTTCCTAACTAGAGCAAACCTTTCCGTGTTCATGTAGATGCTTCAATAACTATAGTAAGAGTTGTTCTCACATGACCAAGAGAAAAAGGATTAGACCATCCAATCTACCTCACAAGTAAAAACTCTCAATTATAGAGAAAAATTATACAACTACTGAATGGGGAAATTTAGCCATGGTGTTCACACTCAAAAAGTTTAGACATTACCCTCTGGTAACACCTTTTAAAAATTTAACTAATCATTAGGCCCTATGATATATAGTTAATAATGTTATGTTAGGGGGACATAAATCTCATTTATTGATGTTATTTTAAGAGTTTTAATTCAAGATCAATGCCAATCTAGGAATGGAAAATGTGAGACAAGAAAATCTGAGTCAAATATACAATGGAGAAGAAACATAAGAAGTTTAAGATGAATCACTAGATGCACATTTATTTCTTGTCTCTACAATTCTTAAGAATATGGAAGACAACACATTTTCTAGAATAGGGGATATTTCCTATGCATTATGTAAAAAGGGACAAACATTAGCTTACTACAAGAGCCATTTCATTTAACATCATTAGTGAGTTTCTATACAAAATGGGGAAGACTCTGTACCACATAGAGTGGCTTTGGAGCACTAGCATCCTCAACTTCTTGAAGAGGCACATCAGGAATCATAGGTGGACATTTCAAAGGAGAATCCACTACAAGGAAGATACTAAAAAATGGTCTATGGTGGCCTACTCTATTTCAAGAAGCACACTGGGTAGCAAAACACTATGATATTTGCCAAAAAATGGGAAAAACTAATCAAAGAGATGAAATGCCATTGAAGCCTATGTTAAAATAACAATAATTTGAATAGTGGGGAAGCAAATTTTTAGGGACAATCTTTCCAAACAATAAGTGAAGTAATGTAATATACATCATTACTATGATAGACTACTTCACCAAATGGGTGGAAGCTACTATGATACCAATCTATAATGCTAAGGATGCAAACCAGTTCATGTATGAAAATATTATAACCAAATTTGGATGTTTGATCAAACTGATCAGTGATAGAGGCACACATTTCCTAAATAAGACCATCAAGACTTTGATGGAGGATTTTATGATATCACACCATAAAATCATAACTTATCATCTACAAGGAAATGGATAATAAGAAGCATCAAACAAAGTCCTTGGAAAGATGCTAAAAAAGATATGCAATGTTCAAAGAGATGATTGGGAGGATTAGATTCATATGATCCTATGGGCATACAAGATAAATTAAAAGCATGTGATAAGTTTTGAGCTATTTCAATTAGTCTATGAAGCAATAATGCCCATGTAATACATAGTTATTAGTCTTCACATTGTAATGATTCCATAGAGTAGGGGAGCGATATTCCCTATAGGCACAATTAATGGATTTAAAAAGAATGGAAGAAAATAGACAAAGGGAATAATGGACATAAGCATTTAATAAAATAAATTATAAAGTATGGCATGATCATAACTTATGATCTAAATAATTATTTCCAAAACAAGCAGTCTTACTATATGATGGTAGATTTAGATCACTTCTGGGCAAGCTATGCATTAGATGTAATGGACCTTAAATCATTCATGACATCTTGAAACAAGGAACAATTATCTTAAAATTCTTCAGGGAACCATTTTACCAGGATGTGTAAATGGTTATAGGTTTAAGACTTACCATCAATAATCTCTATCAATTCTTGTAGAAAAATGAGAGAGGGTTTCGAGAAACACCATGTAGTTTAGGATTTTTAATTAATGTATTATTTTCCTATTTTGGTTTTAGTTTTATGTTAGGGTTGAAAATTCAAAGTTGTAGTGTGAAATCTATGAACAAATCCAACATGAAGGGGGGATAACTTACAATGGTTACACGAGGATCATCAATTAAGTTAGAGAATGAGGTGTTGATAACTAATGCATGAAGAAAGGACAATCAATGATCATTCAAAAATAATAATGATGATACACTTAAAATATTTCATCTTTCCCAAATCAAATCAAATGTTAGAATTAAAGGATGTATAATAAAGGAAAGTGGATTGGTGAGAAGATGATGCATCACATCAACAACTGCCACTGGATGAATTAATGCTTTTAGACACAACTAGCAAGCATCATATCAATATAAATTGGTTGACATTAATTCACTAGGTGAAATCATGCAGAACCATCTCAACACATTAAAATCATTCTGTTAGATTGATTTGAGTGGAAAAAGATAAATAACAAGGGGGAAAATAAGCACAAGGACACTACACACTATTAGAAATAATATACCTCTACGCTTTGAGTCTAATTTAGTCAATCATGCATAGATTCATAGAAAATGCAACTATAACCAAGGAAAATTTTCAAACATGACTACAACAGAGAACATGGATCATTCACATATTTTAATCCCTCTCATAAATGCACAAAAGGAGGAAATGGGGATTGGTTTGACACTCAAATAAACAATATACCATGATCTAGTCCAACACCCTCTATGAGGCTTTGAGTGATTCATCAAGATTTGTACTTTTATCCTATTGGATGAGGTGATGCTAACAATAATTAGTAGATATAATGAGGATGTGATCCATCTCTCATAGGATGCCACCATTTTCATCACCCCTACAACCATGGCATGAGCAACAAGATTCCTAACTTGAGGTAAATATATTTTTCCCTACAAAACCAAGACTCCTCCAATTCATTTAGATATAAAAGAGAAGTATAATAGGGAATGTAGGGAGTTCTTTATTGATATGGTGGAAGACATGTTGATGCACATTCTCTCTGAGTGTATCACTAAGCATTTCTAGCAGACCACCAAAAATGCATGACAATAAATAAAAGGGGTTATTGAAATTGTCTAAAAATTGATTTGGCTACATGATAACTTTAATTGGACTGAGTTTTTGGACTCTAATCTCACAACCAATATTGATAAGGTTCTCATTGGAACATTGCAAGTGTTATAATACCAAGTTTTAGTCCTACTACTCTATTTTACATAATAAAAGTTTCCAAAGGGTCTAGTCAACCTATATGAAGACTTTTAGCCTATGATTTCATTTTCCAACCTTGTTTCGACCAATATTGGGCATTACTATAATTAGTTGGCTAGGTTTAATCAATGGTGGGTTGAGATCCAAGCCTTGATCATATCGTACCCTAGGGTATGCAAGGACATTTTGAAATATATAGGGTAACATGCATCTATCACAAATATAAATGATGGGGTTCACATCATAGTACACAAACTAACCAAAACAACAACCACTCTACTACCCTTCTTCATTACCATGTTAGATGCCAAGGTATAAGTCCTATGAGAGAAATCCCTAACTGCCAGATTAGTGTAACACTTGTGGTCTATGCCTCTGAGCTCATAATACCCCTTTCCTACACAATATAAATCACAAATTAAAAAATCACCATATATATTTTAAAATCCCTCACATAATGCTAAGGCAAACAAAAGGCACCAATGTAACGAGCCTCACCACCACCACCAAAGAAGAGGACCTGTAAAACAAAATATTGGCTAAAATATAAGTATGTCCCAAAAATAGCTATATAATTTGACCTTAAAAAGTTATACATTAAATAAGATGAAGTTTTATAGTCAATGTTCATAGACATAGGCAAGGAGATCTATGATCAAGAAGAAGAGAAAGATTTTTTTCTTTTAAAAGGCAATATGTACTTACCAAGTACAAAACTAGGTGTGACAAGAATTAAGGGTTGATATCACCCAACCTTCTCCATATATAATAGTAGACACTGTAGGGCATGAAAAAACACACAAATGGATTCAAGGTGACCTCTTACATGTGAATCTAGGTGCAAGTTATTCTAGTGTGCAGGCAGAGCACTCACCACTATAGGAAATCCCACAACCAACTCTAGTGTGTAGGAAAAGGACCCATTTATGTACAAAGTGTCCCCAAAAATTAAGGAACAAATGGTTTCCTTTATAGATTTACTAGAGGAAGTCAAAATGTAGTAGGCCTAAGGACCCGATTAATAGCCTTAGGAGACAATCTGATATTACAAGAGATTAAAGAAGAATTTGACTCCATCATCTTCTAGGAAAAATTAATCAATAGATAAAGGCATTGTGGTTAAATCAAGCTCCTCATCTGACTCATAGTTAGTGATTGATTTACCAAATCCTATGCAGGAGATGAAAGTGATAACTTCACCATATCCCGAGTATCCAACTAAACAAATAGATATCATAGTACAAGAACAAAATTCCACAACACATTAAGAAGAAGAAAAGGCACATAATATAGATATGAATAAGATAAAAAGGTAGAGAGGAAGAAGAAGGAGGCAAAACATAAGGTTACTAAGGATGAAGAGAAATAGAGACAAGAGGAGGAAAGCAATAAAGGCTGAGGAATTTGAGTTAGAAAAGAAAAGGGCCAAGGAAGCAAAGGTGAAAAATAAAGTAGTGGTGGAAGTTATGAGGAAACAACAAGAGAAAACAACTCAAGAATTGAAGGAGATGCAAAATAAGAAATATGAATCTAAGGAAAAAACAAAGGCTCAAGAAGAGGAGAAGGCAAAAGAAGCGTTACACACTTAGGAAGAGTAAGAGAAGAAGTAAGCCCAAGAGCAAGAGGCTAGGAATAAGGGCAAGGCAACTTCCAAATCCAATGTAGAGGCATATGTCAAATCTAAGGTAGCAGTAGAGTGTAAAGATGAATAAGAAGGTTCAACCAAGTAAATAATAGAGGCCGCTAAGATGGTGGTGATACCTAAGACCTAGTAGCCATCATCCATATCTTAGGGCTTAAATTATACTCAAGGGGTGTGCAAGAGGAGGCATCATAACATAGGCCCCAAATCTCTATTCAATGGTTATGGGATGTCTTTTCACCCTCCATGAATCACACAAAATTTTCTTTACCCATGTTGTAGATCAAGAAGGCACATGTGATGACTGTAAATTTTAATTTAGCTTTGCTCAAATGGTGTAAAAAGCACCACCTAATGTTTTGTAGCTACCTCTATCTAAAAAAATGGAGGGTATAATTACCTTTTAGGAATCGATCATGTATAAGGCATTTTCCTTGGAGTAAGAGGTGCTACAACTCAAGGAGGAGAATGTACACCTACACCTCCACCTCATTAAATTTCACGAGTTAATTAATTCTACACATCCTACCTTGGTCACTCAAGTTTTGGGTGGACAAGTCATGTCAAATGAAAAACAACTCACAACCCTTATGTTGTACAAAAGCTCCAAAAAATTCACACACAAGGTTAAAATCTCAAGGCTGAGATAGATGTCATTTTTATCTCCTTGAAGAATATGAGTAGGTCCTCAACACTAATACACATGAAGCTCATAACATAGCTTAGAACATGTTCCACTAAAATCAATATTTGTCTAACACATCGATGGAGACCAAGCCAAATTTCACAAAGGTTGATAAAGCCAAAGCTTCCATAAAAGACCATTCTACTACATCACATACACTGGACATCACAGTCAAGCAATTACTTGAATCTGGAGTAGACTTGGCAAAATTAAATGTTATGCAATACATTTGATAGTATTCAGATGTGGAGGCATGTTGATAAGATGGAGGAATTAGACCAAGACATTCAATATAAAGTATCTAATATGAAGGCTATGCTCATAATGATGAAATATGAGGACATCTAAAGTTTGATCAGGTGCCAAGTGCCAATGTGTACTGGAATTAATATGGTCAAATAAGATCTCATGGATTGGACATTATTCAAAAAGGACATGTCTCATTTGGATAGATCTATCATATAGATCATTTAGGAGATTCAATTTGTTACTCCAAATTAACTCTAGTAGGAACTTCACCATAAAAAGTTTTTTGTAGCTATGCAGCTTGCACCTCAACCATAACTACCTCCACCAGTAGTTTATACAACTTCTTCTTTTACATCTTAAACAAAACCATATTATTAGTTTTCTCTAGCTCAACCAACATAATCCATGTTTCTATCTTCATTATAGGTACTTTGCACACTCTAGTTATACATTTTTGGAAGCATTTTGTAGTAGAAAAGCCTTGAGCATTATGAAAAGGGCCAGGTTGGTTGAAAACCCATAATAAGCAACCATATGGCTATATTAATCTATTGAAAACTTGTAAGGATGATATATTAGTATGCTACTTACTTGAAAACCTAAAAGGGAGGATAAGTAGTGTGCAAGAGGTAAAAGATGGTAAACAGAACCTTAAGCAATTACCACAACTTATGCTTTTGGTCTAGGTCTTTAGAATAGACATAGTTTTCAATTTTAGCATAAGGCACACTTCTTGTGACTTTGTCTCTAGATGAGACAAATATTTAATTCTAGGAAAGTATTGGTAGTAAATAGGGATATAAAATTATAGAGTGTAATTTGTGGACATGTGTGTGGCTCACACTATTTTATATTTTGTATCTCTTTTTGTATGTATTTGGCACTTAAAAGCATGTCAAGAGTCTTCAGAATGTGAAGAGTCTTTTTTTTGTTTGTAGAAAAAGGATAAAATATGATGTGACAAATGTTGATAATCTATTGAGAATATTCAATGGTTTAATTCATGCAATGGAGTCATACATAGAACAAAGATATTTTATCAACACACAATAATATTATATTCTATTACACTCTCTTACATTCGAACAATACATTGGCTAGTATATAACCAAAGAGATAGAAAACCAACTTCCTATTAAATACAAAGGTAAAATAAAAAATGAACCAATAATAGATCTATGGGTATAAAAAACTAACAAGTATTATTTACCACACGATAATTAATCAACCAATGTAAATACTAATTTACCAAATGGTAAATCAATAATCACCATGTGAATACTAAATTTTCCTAATATTCCTCCCCTTAGTTTTTACATGGTATAAAAAAAAATTACACTTATTCTATAGCTTTCTTGCTCTGATCACTCATGATCTTAGAAGACAACTCAAACTAAAGGGAGAACAAGGAGCATATCACTTCTTATCACAATGCACTATCGAGAATACATATAACCAAACTAGTGTGGGAATACGTACATGAACCATTTACTTATTAATGAGTCACTGTATGGAACACATCTGAACTACTCGGTGTGGGAACATAATCATGAAGCATTTTCACAACCTTCAATGGTTTTACAAAGGTTTACCACAAACGTAAGTATAAACATGAACACATTTGACTGTTTAACCTCTACAAGTATCATGATGTTGCTTTTCTTTTGTGCTTTCATTTTTTCACTATATGTTTATATTAGGGGACTATATTAGGAATATTCACATATACAAGTGAACATAAATGAACCTCTATTATTATTTTTCACACCACACAACTAAAAAATAAAAAACATGTGCTACTAAAGCAGAAATGGCCCCATTGCTAGTGGCTAACGAGAGGCATAGAAAACCTCCTTCCTCCATTTACACTGAACTCCTTCAAAAAATCATCTATTAGAGATAATATTCATCACTTTGATTTTATGTGTCAATAGTATTTGTTTTTCTTCATTCTCTTCCTCTTCATCTTTGGCCATGGCATTTTCATGTAGTTTTCCATCTAATAAATCTTTTGTTGTTTTCCTGCAATTTGTAGATAAATGACCAATTTATATGCAATAGTAACATGTAATCCATTTTTTTAATCTTTGGAAGTTGATACATATTTGGATCTTTTCTTAAAATATGGCTTTTCTTTCTTGTTTCTACATACATTGTAGTTTCTACTGGTTCAACAATCATAGTTCATTTTTCTTCCTCAAGTAGAGAAGAAATAAGATCTTCTAAACTAGGACTAAGTTTACTCAATATAAAAACCATATTAGAATAACTAACTGGCATGTTATTCAGTAAAATAACTTTTGCACCATCAACAAGTACATGAATTTGAATTCTAGCTAACTAATTTGAGATGGATCACAACTTACTAATGTGATCCACCATGATGTCAGCTTCTTCCATCTTGAGATCAAATAATATTTGCTTCAATTCTATCACTGTGCTTCTAGCTTGTGAAATCAAATAATTTGTTTATTGTTTGCCAAATTGTATTATAGGATTCAGACAAATCTATATGATGTAAATAAACATCAAATAACCCTAATCCAATTATTTTTGTAGCTTTTCAATCTTTACTCTCCCATTTTTTCCTTCATTTGCATCTTTTGGTTTCTTCACTTTTCCATCAATAATATCCTATAGGTCTTTTTTGATTGGAAACAATTGGGTTTGAACTTGTCATGTGTCGAAATTTTTTCTCTCAAAATTTTCAACATGACCAAACTTTTCCATTATAACACTCTCATAATTTTGATAGATTAAAGACGTCAGTTTAAATTGAGAATACATCTAATTACATAGTGAAATTTATCTTTTGATAACAAGACTCAAACTAGACATAGACTCTGATCTTATTTTTGAATGTTTTGACACATTGACTAAATACATGAAATAGTAAACTAAGACCCTTGACTCAATGTATCTTTTTAATCAACATGACCAAGTTTAAAATTTCATATGCTATACAAATAGACTTTACAAAATGTAATTAAAATGTTTGACATAGCAGAATAAAACAACAAAATAAAAAATAAAAATAAATGCATATCCTGAAAGGACTGACATTCCCATACATGGTCTAATATAAGACTGTATGTTATATATGTGTAGTTCACTATACATAAGACTCTATTCATATCACCATGTATATAACTATAGAGGTCAAACATTGACCATGATTCAATAGCTCAATATCTATGAGACTACAAATCTCCAATGAAATTTGGGTATACATGGATGTCACAGTACTGTAATGTGGATTTTGAAGCCGTATAGAGCCATTGAGAACAATTTTAGCAACTCTTGATTTAGATGTAACACATTATTTTTTATGGTTTATCAAAAATGATTACCTCTATCTAGTTATTATGTGAAAACAACCATAGGTCCTGGGACTCTATAAAGACATAGTGCACACTAGGATGCTAACATGGAGCATAACCAACATATTTTGATCAGACTACATCCTCCCTGATCACTTTATAAACTACATTATTCCTTCAAAGATGTGATGGATATCTTAAAAATAAATTTTAGGCTCAAGACTGATAACATTTTGATACCATTGTTGATAATATAATGAGATTATTCAATGGTTTAATTCATGTAATAGAGTCATACATAAAACAAAGATATTTTATCAACACCTAATAGTATTATATTTTAGTACACTCTCTTACATTCAAAAATTACATTAGATATTATATAGACAAAGAGATAGTTGTAATCACCTAAAAATGATACTTGAGTGCTAAGAGTGATAATTGAGACCACCCATCCATAGATTAGACCTAGACTTATCTTAGGGCTTATTTTCACACTTATCCAACCTTCGTGAGGGCCATAAGCATCCCTAAACATCCATAAATTTTTCATATACCCTCATTTTGACATCTTAACCCTTAGTGCCTTAGGTTCTACCACTTGGAAACTAGTGCCATAATAGGGACAATAGTGCCACATGGTGCTAGTGTCCCAATTTTAG
Organism: Torreya grandis; assembly: GCA_037957365.1. Lineage (NCBI taxonomy): Eukaryota > Viridiplantae > Streptophyta > Pinopsida > Cupressales > Taxaceae > Torreya > Torreya grandis. The sequence continues at coordinate 1,224,090 of JARHVA010001011.1, read as the reverse complement.
CACTATTGTCCTTTCCCTACTTTTTCTACTAGCGAATATCTTTTCAAATCTAAAACCAACTAAGGTTGGAATTTACCTATTTTAAGACCCACACAAACACCATGACAATATATATACATGAATTATATCCCTCTAACCATTAGATGGAAATCATATGCAAATCATACATACAAACTCAGAACAAGTTATGCATAATCAAGGTTGTCAATCTCTATTCTGCCCTACTTCTACATACCACCATCCATACCATTAATAAGATCAAATTACTTAGGTTTACAATCTCAAGCACATTAAAATCACTCAATTCAACATTCATACTAACTTTACTTGCACTTAGGTGGGGAGAACTACATCAGGCTTGATCCCTCTTCAAAGTATTCGTATGTAGGCAAATCTCATCACAAGGTGTTGAGTATGTCTAACCTACCCCACTAATAACAAACTTTAATACTTGTATCAAAAATATTCCATAACAAAATGGAGGATTAGGGTTTGCACATAAGATCAATCAAAATAAGTCATATATAGAGACCCAAAACTCATGCACGGGTAAGTGCACAAAGTTGGGGGACAAAAAGTGGCCTACTCGTGGACATAATTTTTCTAAAATTTCATAAATTTGAACATTTGTAGATAATTTGAGATATCTACACTCCAAATTTGAAGATGGTGAAAAACCATGAAATGTAGAATTTTGAGTCTAGTTTCCAAAACATTAATTTTTTTTAAAATGGTTAAGTTTAACTAGGTCAAACATCTAAAATGTGAAGAGGAACTCCTATTTTTTTAGAAAACATAGTAGATATATGGTTGTGATGTTCACCTTTTTTTAAGCAATGTTTAATATTATTTGAAACCCTTTTGAGAAAATTTAGATAAAAGCTTCTAGCACATCACCTATATTTTTTGTATTTTTTCGATGAATTCTTTTTTTTAATGAATTTTGTAAGTAAATAAATTCTAAAAACTGACAAAGAAATGGATAGTCATATGTGAGTCATGCCTAACTACCTAAAATAATGAAAATAAATTTTTTTGAATGTGTTTAGAATTATGCGTACTACATCACCATATAATTTCACTTGGATCAACGAAAGACAAATTACATTAACATGTATAGGCATGCATGTTTGTGACATGTAGTGGAGTCCAAAAATTATAAGAATCATATTTTTGGAAAGAGGAGAGTATGCTCATAGTGATGGTATCAAGTTTTTGAATTTTTACATTGAAATTATTAGTGTATTTGGCAATCAAAGTTGAAATTTGTTATTTATTTTCATACTTTTCAAAATTTGGATGTACATTGATAGTTCAAGCCTTTGGCTTAGGAATCCAAGCCATTCCTGAGCCAAAAGGCATGATAATTTAATTCAAATTCAAATACTATGATCATGTTAATAACATGATCACGTTACATATTCTCAACATCCTAAAACCTGAATAAGAGCCATTAGACCTAGTAGTCTTAAGATCAAATATTGGTTTCAAATTAAGATTGATAGCATTGAATGATAATTGGAGATGTATTAACCTATAAATCAATTTATTATTCCTTTAATCCCAATATGGTGTGCAATCAGGCCAATAGATCCCAAATTGACATTAGATGGACATATTTCCTTGGAGTTTGGTTGGCCCCAATTACATATCAAACTAAACTAAATACTTGGTTTTTATAATATGGCATGCAATTAGATACCCAATTGACATCATATAGACATAATTTATTTCTCAGGGCTCATTTAACCCTGATTGTGTATTAGATTGAAGTAAATATTCAATTAGTTTAATATGGTGTGCTATCAAAGCCCTAATTGACATTATATTGAAGGAATTCCTTGCATGAGGACCAATTAATCATAATTATAGATTATACTAAATAAAATAATTGATTGTTTAAATATGATGTGCAATTAACGAAAAATATTCACAATGGACAAATTAGATGGACACAATTCATTGCATGGGGTGAAATATGCCTCAATTGATATTCTAGGTGGAAGCAATTAATTACATAGGACTTAGTTTTCCTCAATTATGTATAGTATTGAAAAAAATATCAATTGATTTAACATGATGTAATTAGAGCCCCAAATGACATTAGATGAATGTAATTACTTGTTTGGGGATTGAGTGGCCCCAATTACATATCATATTGAACCTAAATACTCAATTGGTTTAATATGGTGTGCAATCGAGGATAATGGAACCCAACTAGAACATTATGTGGACCAAATTACTTTCATGGGGCTCAGTTGGCCCCAATTATGTATAAGATAAAACCAAATACATGATTATCTAGATATAGTTTACAATCAAGGCCAACGAAGTTGTAATTGACATTAGATGTATTTAGTTACTTGCATGAGCCTTGGTTGGCCATAATTACATATTAAATTTAACTAAATACTTGTATGATTAAATATATTATGTATTTAAGACCAATAAATTCCCATGTTGACAATAGAAGGATGAAATTTCTTACATAAGGCTTGTTTGGACTAAATTTCATAGATCATATTGAACCAAAGATTCTTTCAATTGAATTTGGTGCACAATCAGAATCTTGATTATTATTATTAAATATGGATGTAATTCCTTATAGAGGGTTCAGTTGTTCATGATTTAATACTAGATTCATGATAATGCTCAATTATTTGAATAAGGTGTGTAATTAGGGCCCTAATTAAAATTATGTTAACACAATTCCTTGGGCAAGCCTTAATTGCCCCAATAATGTATCATCTAGAACTAAATACTCAATTGGTTTAATAAGGTATGTAATCAGGGCCAAGTAAGCCCTAATTTCCATTATATATGAATGTAATTCCTTACACATGGCTCTTTTGGACTGAATTGCATATCAAATTGAAAAAATACTTATTTTTTTAATATGGTGAGCACTTGAATCCCTAATTGATATCATATGGATCAAATTATTTACATTAAGGCTCAGTAGTGCCCTAGGATCAATTTATCCCCAATTAACATCCTTTATATATAGTAATAAATAGGTTTACAGGGATGAACTTGGTTAAAATTGCATCAATCATTACCATAATTGACTTCATAAAATTAATCTATGATGATGTGGGGGATAATTGATCCCAAATTCACATTTTTTACTCACATATCTACGTTTAAGGAGCTCAAATTTGCCCCAATAACCATCATGATTGTACCTTATATACCCTAAGCCCTAATCCTTGAAGTTTGTAATCCTTAAACTCTATTTACTATAAATATAAACTCTTTAAACCTTAAACCAATCATTTTAGCCTAAATTAACATCATTTAGACTAATAATTAAGTTCATAGGGCTCAATTTGGCCTAAATCACATGAATGATCACCCCATTTGACTAATTCACTCAATCTGCATGATGACATCCATGGTATAATGACAACCCAAAAACACATTCTATAGTCACAAATGGGTCTAAGTGATTCAAATTATCCTCAGTTATCTTTATGATTGACCTTGTGTACCCTAAACCATGTATATGCATTAAAACCTAGAAGTTGTAAACCATAAACCCTAAACACTATACCCTAAATTGTAAACCATTTACTTTCTAAGTATTTACCAACTTCAATTTAGTCCCAATTAGCATCCTTTGTAGTAAGAATCCAGTTTAAACACATGGCATATGTAGTGATTAGACATTAATATATATGTCCTTAAACCTAAACCCTATACCCTAATCCCTAATGATCTTTAAAACATAAATTATAAGCCCTATGCCCTAATGACCACTACATGCCACAAACATACATGCCTTATGATATAAATAATTTTTTCAAGAGATGTCAAAACATGCACTTTTTAAACCTATGGCTAAAGCCTTTAGAGTACCAATATAACTATGCATCTATTCAATAAATTGGGCCTATTTTTATCCCCTTCAACCTAATTAACCAAAGAGGAAGAGAGATAGTTGATTCTTTTAATTGAGGAGGTATTTGAGGCCAATTTAAACCCCTTCAATAATAAGATATGATTTGGGGCAAAATCAAAAGATCAATCTTCAGAACTGATCCAATTAGTCAATTTGTGTAATTCCTTATATGATCTAGTCAAAATTGATTCCCTAAACCAAATTTATGGCTCAATAGGTTGTATAACATGTATGCAATATGTACATGTCATAATTGACCCTACTTTTATTAGAAATGCAAACATGAAGGTAATCAAGTCATAAATAGGTGTCACAAGTAGCTTAAATGTTCTTCAATTACCTTAGTGATTGGACCCTATATCCAATATCTTAAACTCTAAATTACCATTTAACTTTAACCCCAAACCTTATACCATTTGCATTAAAGCCTAAGCCATAAACCCTAAACCCTAAACCCTTTGAATTATAGACCCTAAACCCTAAACCAATAAATTTAGCCCTAATTAACATCCTTTATATATAGTAAGGGTTAGGTTCACAAGGATGAACTTGGTTAAAATTTCATCACTCATTAACACAATAAAATTTATAAGCTCAATATGTGATGATGTGGGGGATAATTGATCCCAAATTCACATTTTGTAATCATAGATATAGGTTCAAGGCTCCCAAATTTTCCCCAATTGCCTAAAACCTATACCCTAAGACCTAATGCTTAAAGTTCTTAATCCCTAAACTCTAAACCACAAATATAAACTCTTTAAACCTTGAACTAATCATTTTATCCCAAATTAACATCATTTCTAGACTAAGAATTAAGTTCACAGGGCTCAGTTTGGCCTAAATCACATGACTGATTGACCCATTTAACTAATTCACTCCATCTACATGATGACATCCAGGGTATAATGACAACCCAAAAACACATTTTATTATTAATGCCTTATTATTATTTTTTGGGGCTTCGATGTGCTCATAACATCTCTTTCCAAGTATTAAGAGAAGAAAAAAATGACTTAAGAAGTAATGCCATGGTATTTAATGCACTTTGGGAAACATATTGTCTGACCACTTAACAAATTAAAACTACAAGTGATATGGTATTTAATGCACTTTGGGAAATGTGCTAAAAATATTTCATACCATGTATGTCATAAAAGTGTGATACCTACTATTTTATTAAATGCACATGTCATTTCAATTTATGAGGAGCCATTTCCATTCCATCACAATGCCAATTCAAAACTATGGGATTTAATGCATGGAGAGATGTGAGTATCCATAAAGCCAATCCATTCTAGGGGAAAGGTCCTAGTATATGTGCACCTTCACTTTATACCTTAATTTTAATCCCTAATCCCTAATCCATAAATCTTATGCACTAATACCTTAATCCCCAATCTATAATCCCTTATCTATATTAAGTATAACACTATCATATTTTTTTAATAATGCAATCACATTATTCTTAACATAGGCAATACTCAGTCCTCATGTCCAATTGCCAACCCCAAATCTTATATCGATAATAACATGATTACATTATTGTCGATATAAACTTCTCGATGGGTTGGATGGGTTGGGACCTTAGAGAAAACATAACATGATCACATTATGTAATAACATAATTATGTTATATAAAATGATCACTTTATTATTATTTTAATAATAAACTCACTTATCAACAACTATTTTTATCCCAAATCAAGACTTCTATCCAAACAAACATTCTCTACATACTTTTGTGAGATTTGTGTACCTGTGTACTTGACCCCACCTTTGAAAAGTTATCAATTGTCCCTTGTAATGGGTTATAGATCATGTTTAAAGAGGAAAAGGAAGTTGTTGACGAATAAGACACCAGAGGATTTAGAATATTTCAAAGAGAAACACAAGCTACTAATACAAAAAGTTCATGGTAAATAAGGTACAATCCCTAATCTTGATGACCCAAATGCCATAGATAATAAGCCAATTGCCGATAATGAATTAAGCAAATGATGAAATTGACTATAATCAATTGAATAATGTTGAAATTGACCATAATGAAATTAATAATAATGAAATTGACCATAATTAAATGAATAATAATGAAATTAAAAATAATGAATTAGTTAATGTTGGAAGTTCACATTCAAAGTTCGAAGTTTTTGATTTTGCTGATGATGAATCTATGTATGATGCTTCACCCCCCATGAATGAAGAAAATTTGATGGAAACAAACAATGATGAAATTAACCATCAAGAAAATTTCACGGAAACATATAATGAAGAAATTAACAATGAAGAATTTAATGTCATCCCAACTCTAAACAATGAAAGTAATAACCGTTTTGAAACACCCTCTCAACAAATTCTACCATTACCAAAACCTCCAAGAATTGTACGTAGAAAATATAAGTACTTAATTAAAGTGGATAAAAATATTTTAAAACCAATGCATAACAAAATGTATGATCACCATTCAAGAAGACTGGCTCAACAATTTTGGGATACTTTCTTTCATAATTTGGAGTTTGATAGTCAAAGATGTCAATTATTTGTTTCAGTCATAAAATTGATTAAGATGAGATCTATAATATATATATTAGGACTAAGAACATCTAACATGGATGATGAAAATGATGAAATTATTAAAAATCTACATGATGTATATAGTACCGTAGGCCTGAGATCAAGCAACAAAGATTGTAATGCTGCTCAATGTATAATGACAACTTGTGTAGTAAGTGCTGCAACAGTGAAAAAATGATTGATTTCAAAAACAAGTTGAATTCTTGATATAAATAGAAAAACATTAATAAAATAAATTACAAGACGTGAAAGACTTAATGAATCTAATACCAATGAGTTTTAGGCATTATGTGGTAGACTTCCATGAAAGGACAAGGCTATAGTCGATATTCTCAAAGAGTTACTTGCTTAATTTTGGAAAGACAATATAAGAGTTTCACCTAATGCAAGAGATGTTATGAAAAGAAGAATTAGTTCTTGTAACCATGAACCACATCCAAAACATTTATTAGATATGACTCAAACACAATTGTAATTTAAATTTTGAAAAAAACATCCACAAATTTCTATTTGTCAAAGGTATTTTGAGATGGTAAAACCTTTTTATGTTAAAAAAAATTACACATGCACCACTTGTTGTTGTAGAAAACATGCTGAATTTTTAATGCACTATGATGTTTTTTTTCATCTTCATTGTACTTTGCATACTAACATATATTAGGAGTGTGGCATTGAATTTTCACCAAAAACAGCCAGGGAATTTATTCTAACTATCTTCTACAAAAGACTGGATGGGCAATTATTTTACAACAAATCATGTTTAAATGGAAATTACAGTAATTGTGGTGGATTGTAAAATTTTAAAAAATGTATCCATGAGGAGATTACAAGTGCAATTAGATAGGAATTAGTTCGTTTAAGCAAATATAAATCAATGACTTATCAAATAAAAGATGGCAAAGAATCTAAAAGGTGTGAGCTTGTTACAAAAAAGATACTTGTTTCAAAAAAAATTGGTCAAATTTAGGGAGAAGATTGTTTATGACTATGCAAGGCACACACATAGGGCTAGATGGTTGGATGAACAATCAAGATATTCAAGGATACATTTCCACTTGGTTCCATTATTTTAGTAGTTAATTTTTCCGATAATTACACATTCAAACTCTAAATTGAAGTTCAATTGTAGTATTACAACTCATCACAAGCTACCATATTTGTGCATATAACATTCATGCATGCACCTGATAATATAGAGAAATAACAAAAAATATTAAGGAAGTACCATTTCTATATTAGTGATGATAGATCACATTATTTAGAGTATGTGCATGATTGTTTTCATAAGTTCTATGAACAGTTGAGTTAGAGGAACATTACTTTCAATCAACATTACATTTGATCAAATAATTGCACATCACAATTCAAAAATGCATAGATGTTTTATTGGTTGATTAGGATGCATGTTACCACAGGTGTAGAACACATTTGGAGTTTCATCAAGGATGGCCATGGAAAATGGGAGCATGATGGTGTCGTAGCATGTGTAAAAAGAGCTATTTCAAGGGAGGAATTGAAATTTGAAGAGGGTGTTCATTTGACAGATGCAAAAACTATGGTTAAATAGTGTAATGAGAACATGTGTCATGGTACTCAACCAAATTATACTATTCATAAACATTTATGGTTAATAGAGGAAGAACACTTGGAAAAGTATGAGGATTGGATGACTCTAATAGGTTCAAGAGACCTTCACTCATTTCATAGCTCAAATGCAAGTTCTTGGACTATTCATACAAGACACTTAACATGTTTCTATTTTGCATGTGTGGAATCTGTTTGGAATGAGCGTGAGTCACAAGAGTGGGTCGATGATTGGAGTTTCAAAACTCTAATTCCAATCAACACATATTAGGTTCCAACAACATTACAATTTAAAGATATGACATCATCAAATAACTTTGACCATGTATTTGATCTAGTGCAGCTAGGTAGAATATTTTTCATTATGTATAATTTATTCTCATTATTTATATACTTCATATTATCACTAAAAATGATTTTTTATGATGTATAGGGCATGTTTTTATAGTTATTACAAATGAGGATAATGATGAAAGCATTAATTACTACTTGTGTCGGTGTGTAGAGAGAAGGAAAAAATTAACTTCCTCAGTTACAGATGGAGAAAACATTGACTATCCCACTAGGTCAGTGGTAGTCACTAGAACTTGGTTTCGATGATATCCTATAATTTTTTTAGATAAATAGTTATTTGAAGAGTTTTAAATGCACAAGAAGATATTGCACTATTCAAATTTGATTATTGCAATGAATATTTAATTATAAAAGTATCATGGGATGCTATCAAATAAGAAACTATAGAAAGTTTGAGAGTCAGATCATGAAGCTCTTCTTGATACTATCAAGGTTAGAGTAGATACTAGTGGTTTTTTGGATTTAATTACAAAGGTATGTTGACTTTTTAAATGTATATGTAATCAATTTTACCAATTGTTTTTTATTTTCTAGGTAGTACATATATAAATTTCATTTTTAATTATTTACTATCAATTTTTTATAGGTTAGTGGTGCCAAATAAGTTTCCACCTTTACATGGTTGGCACTGTTAGTAAATAATTTTATATTCTTGAACCTAAGAGAAGCTTAGGTTTTATGGGTATTTAAACTTAGGCTAAAAAATTGCATTTTTCTTGTATTGGGAAGGGTGTTCTTGAGGTTAGAATGGGTGGTGGGTTTATTGATCAGGCCTAACAAGAGGCTAATAACCTAGTCCTAGAAGATATCCAAACCCTCAGATGTGTTGGTGGTGTCAATTTTCACTCAAAAAGCATCAAAACTAGATTTCTGTAACCACAACTTGAACTTTGACAACATTTGTTGTCAGTGTTTCCGCTCTTTGGAATGGTAGTGAAAATGCACTTTCAAGTGGATTCAAACATCATGGTGGTGTGATAAAATGTAATTTACCTATCTAGATGTGATAAAAGTGATAGATTCAAAGGTGTAGGTCCCAGAGGTAGAAATGCCAGTTAGAACTTGAGATGTTGCTTGTTCACTGACAAAAACTTATATTTTTTGACCTGTCACTACAACTTATCTAACATATTGATATTAAAGCTTCAAATAAAGTTATCTAGGGTGATATTATATGAATTAAGGAGGTACATGAAGGATCTGACGATTTATGGAAATGACTTATATTTTTTGTTTTATGCATATTTGAACTTAAGCTAAAAAATTGCATTTTTCTTGTATTGGGAAGGGTGTTCTTGAGGCCAAAATGAGTGGTGGATTTGTCGATCAGGCCTTACATGAGGCCAAAAACTTTTTAATATATGTTATCTATCCCCTCATATGTGTTGGTGGTGTCATTTTTCAATCAAGAATCATCGAAACTAGATTTTTGTAACCACAAATTGAACTTTGACAACATTTGTTGTTAACTTTTTCACTCTTTGGAATGATAGTGAAAATGCACTTTCGGGTGGATTCAAAAATCATGGTGGTATGATAACATATAATTTACCTATCTATATGTGATCAAAGTGATATATTCATAGGTAGAGGTCCCTAAGGTAGAAATGTCAGTTGGAGCTTGAGAAGTTGCTTGTTCACTGACAAAAACTTATATTTTTAGACCCATCACTGCAACTTATCCAATGGATTGATATCAAAGCTTCCACTTGAGTTATCTAAGGTGTGATTAGAGGGATTAAGAAGGTATGTGAAAAAATTGCATTTTTCTTGTATTGGGAAGGGTGTTTTTGAGGCCAAAATGGGTGGTGTGTTTGTCGATCAGGCCTGATGGGAGGCCAAAAACCTAGTAATATAAAAAAATTTAATGCGTGTTTGAACTTAGGCTAAAAATTTGCATTTTTCTTGTATTGGGAAGGGTGTTTTTGAGGCCAAAATGGGTGGTGGGTTTGTCGATCAGGCCTGATGGGAGGCCAAAAACCTAGTAATATATATTATCCACCCCCTTATACATGTTGGTAGTGTCATTTTTCACTCAATAAGCATCAAAACTAGAGTTTACAACCACAACTTGAACTTTGATAACATTTGTTGTTAGTGTTTCCACTCTCTAGAACGGTAGTGAAAATGCACTTCTGAGTGGATTCAAATGTTTTGGCAGTGTGATAACATTTAATTTTCCTACATGGACATGATAAAAGTGATATGTTCATAGGTGAATGTCCCAGAGGTATAAATTCTAGTTGGAGCTCAAAAAGTTGCTTGTTCACTGATAAAAACTTGCATTTTTAGACCCATCACTGTAACTTGTCTACAAGATTGAAATCGAAGCTTCCACCTAAGTGCTCCAAGGTGAAATTAGAGGCATTAAGGAGGTATTTTAGGAATTGGATGGTTCACAAAAAATATTTAAATTTTTTGTTTTATGTATGTTTGAACTTAGGTTAAATAATTGCATTTTTCTTGTATTGGGAAGGGTATTCTTGAGGCCGAAATGGGTGGTGGGTTTGTCAAATGGGCCTAAGGGGAGGCCAAGAACCTAGTAATATATGTTATAATCTCCTTTAATGTGTTATCAATGTTATTTTTTACTTGGGAAGAGTCAGAACCAGAGTTCTATAACCACAGCTTGAACTTTGACAACATTTATTTTTAGTGTTTTTGCTCTCTAGAATGGTAGTGAAAATGCACTTTCAAGTAGATTCAAATGTTGTGGTCATGTGATAGCATGTAATTTACTATCTATATGTGATCAAAATTATATATTTGTAATTGGAGGTCCTAGAGGTAGAAATTATAGTTTCAGCTCGAGAAGTTATTTGTTCATTGACAAAAACTTGCATTTTTAGACTCGTCACTGTAACTTGTCTAACAGATTGAGATCGAAGCTTCCACCAGATTGATCTAGGGTATGATTAGAGGGATTATGGAGGTATGTTAAGGATCTATAAATTCACAAAAATTAATTATAGTTTTCATTTTATGCATTTTTGAACCTAGGCTAAAAATTTGCATTTTTCTTGTATTGGGAAGGGTGTTCTTGAGGTCAGAATGGGTGGTGGGTTTGTCTATCAGGCCTGATAAGAGGCCAAGAACTTGGTCCTAGATTTTATCCACCCATTTAATGTGTTTAAAGTTTTAATTTTCACTTAAGAATCATTGGAATCAGAGTTCTGCAACCACAACTTAAACTTTGACAACTTTGACAACTTAAACTAGAGACCTAGAAACTTAATGAGTAATTGATCTATTGACGTATTAACCTGTTGAAAACTTTGAAAATTTTGATAACTTTGAAAACTTTGAAAACTTTGAAATTTTTGAAATTTTTGACAACTTTGACAACTTTGACAATTTTGACAACTTTGACAACTTTAACAATTTTGAAAACTTGGACAACTTTGACCTATTGACCTATTGACCTATTATTTTTAATTGAGTAATTTAGTAATTGACCTATTGACCTCTAGAAAAAATAAACCCTATCTATACCCTATTTTGGGTTAACAGTCACATTGTAAAGGGAAGTAAGAGTTGTTTCTTAATCTTATCAAGTATGCCATTAAATAGATATGGACTAAGAAGATGGTCCCATAAACAAAGGAGGTTATGTATATCTTATAAGATGCATGAGAGATTTGAAATTCAAATAATACTCCATGTTGTTATCATAGGCCTGTAGGGTGCCTTATTGTGCCCTATATGTGGAATTGAATGTTGAAGTGTGCTTGAGTGATTGTAATAGGTTAAGACAAGTGTGATTTGACCATGTAATAACATATATGATAAAATACTGACTCCTTAAGACCTATATCAAGTTTTGGTAAGTTTGAAACCTAAGAAGATTGCTTAGTGAGAAGATAGTGAAAGAGAGAGGAAGTTTGTGAATGAAATGTATGAAATGAGTTAGAGAATGAATGTGAGAGGTTTGTAAGAGGTCTAATGACACCAAGAAGTATCTCCAAAGTGTACAAGAGGTAGGTACAAAGAGAAGAAGGCCATTAATCCTAAGTGATAAGAGTGTCATTAGTCATTTCCATTACACACAATGAATTAAAAACTTTAATTTAAAAAAATATGTAAGATCCGAGATATATAGCATTGAAAGTAATAATTTTTTAATCCTCATTTGTGCATGTACAACATTAAATATGAGATCCGGTAGATAATAATTTGGAAGATCAAAACAACACTGTACAATAACACACAATGATATAAAAATTGAATATAAATTAGATATATTGCCATGATAGGAATACAATATAGGCACATACATGTCCAATGTCAATAATACATAGATCACTATGATAGGCATACAAAAAATTACATATACCAACATAGTCTCTAATGTCAAGGTTGAATGTCATATGCACATATACAATGCCAAAAATGCATCAATTGCCATATAGGCAAAAAAAAACATATCATGTGTAAGACATCCTATTCATAAAATAGACTTCCTCTCTTTTCATTCCTCAAAGAAGACTCTCCCTGGGATGCCTTGCTAGTATATGGAGACCCCTCTAATGCCTTGGATTACTCTAAGGTCCAATTGTGGGTCCTATGCTCATAGCTAGCTTGCAGCTAAGCCTGTTCAAATACAAGAATTATTATCAAATTAACATATAATACATTTAAACAATTTTTAAGGCATTAATTTTAAACTACAATAAAAAATCATTTAAACATGTGCACTTATTGCAAGTTCATGATCTTGCTCAATCTATTTTTCATGCTCAATCAAGTCAATGGCAGGCTCAACTATTTGAATAGGCATCTCAAATATGGGAAGAACATGAGAAGTTTCCCTAATTACCATATGACTGGGACTATCAGTTGTCATAGGACAATCCTACATAAACAATAAATTTACATAAGTTATGTTTTCCCCAAGTACATGTACCAAAATTATTAAAACAAGTCTATTTTTACAATTCAAAATTACAAGAACTAATATATACCTCTAGTAGTGCCTTTGTAGATGACATTGTAGCATTAATTCCTATGTATGTCTCAGCTTGTAGAGAGGGAGGAGTGTTTGTACCAAACATCAACTATTCATGTAAACAAGGTCTCACTTAGTTTTATATAAAGTACATCAAATCTTATATATGGAAACCAAAATGATCAATAAAAACACTTGTATATAAAATATTTGTCTATATAATAATAGGAATGCAATGACACATTATAGGAAAGAAGAGGACAAGCATGCACATGAAAATACACTTAGATCTAAATTGATAAGCCAAGCCAAGTGTTAGAGCAATATCCTTGTACCAAAACCAAAATTAGAGGATTAAAACTGTGAAAGGGAATATATAATATATTAGTTTCTTTTTTTTTCAAATTGATAAATATAAATATATTTGGGTCAAGATCTTCAATTTATGCTATATTACATGTTGGACTATATTCTTAGTTGATTTATTACTTGTCTAAAAATAAAGGATTGACTTAGGTAGGACCCTCGTAACTACTTCCTTTTGGATTAATTTTCAAGATTAACTTAGATTATTTAGGGATATTTTAAATTGTGTTTTAAAGGTGGGCCTACATTTGATGGAGTAGAGTGATGAAGTATTATTGGCTTCCTAGGATTATAGAGAAATTAAAGACTAATGATGCCACACTATATATAATACAGATACTCTGGATTGTGTAGGTGGGGATTGTTGTCCCATTGGGTAGATTCCTTTGTAACATATTCACCAACTAGGATGTGTCATGTAAAATAGTTTAGTTTTCCCACAAATCCCTTGAGAGTGGACTATCAATTTCAAGGTTGTGATTAGCATACTAGTCTTATCGGCTAAAGGCAGGGTTTTGACCTTGATATAGGATTGTGATAGAGGCAAGGTTGTTAATTGGGTGTAATACTTTGGTGATGGTGATGCACATAACATAATTTTTAATTATGGGGTAATAATAGTCGGGGTGGAGTGGGTAATTATCCTAACCCTTTGAAATGATATTAAATAGGGATCTTTTCCTCCCATCTAGTGGGAGACAAAGGGACATATTTCCTTTTGTATAGATGGGAACCTATTATTAGGATTATCAAGGAGAGAGGATGGAAATTTGCATGGGTCTAAGAGGTGTTAGCATATTCTTACAGGGATATATATCAGATCATGAGGTTTATGGCTATGTTTATTAACCATCCTACACTCATCATGGGCTAGGTGTATGGGCACATGACCCCCTACCAGTGAGGGTTAGAGATTGGGATAGTGGGGGCCATCAGGGCTTTTATTTGGATAGGTATGCCACCATTGAGAGACTTTCCATGATATATTTATTAGCTCTACTATATTAGGGTATTTTAGGATAGTTTGTGAATGAGATAGACACTCTACTACCATTATGGGAAAAATTGGGAGAGTACTAATTGAAGGAGTACATTTATAAAAAATATTCTTTGAAGGTTGCAATTATGGTAGGGTTCCAACATTAATTAAAACCACCACCATAATATGTAGATACTTAGATGTATAAACCAACATAGGATATAGGGTGAGGAGATGAAGTTTAGGGGAAACAAGGGTGAGCACACACTTGTTAGAGAGGAACCAACATGATAGGAGGAGAATGCTAAGATGAGGTCCAATTAAGAATTATACCTAGACTAACATGAAGTTACCGAAATAAAGTAGTGAGTTGGTTTATTTTTAGTTACTTTCTATGTTACTTTGTAATTTATTACTCAGTTATTTTATCTTTATGTGATTGGAGATCTAATGTCTTCTCTTGTTATATGGTTTTAGAGTAAATCACTTAGTGGTGGAACATGATCAAAGAAACTTTGGTTAGGATTTTTTAGGATTGGATTATTTGAGCCTTGATAATATTTTGGTGGATGCAATTCTTCATGTGTGAATAAGCAAGCATACATATGTTTTTCTCCTTAATTACCATACATATGTGTAGTTCCCTCATAATAAGAGAGAGATATTTGGATGAGAGGAAAATGTGACTGGTTTAGAGTCTCAGGTGAAGACTCTAAATGAGATTGTTAGGGCTAGGGTAGGTTAGGCTCCATCTAGCCAAAAAATAGTTGGAGGTACATTAGTCATGTAGGTATAGGCAAGAGACACAAAATTAGAGAAATTTTATCCCACATCACTCATCAACATTGATACATTATCATAGGAGTAGGATTAGGTTCCCTAGGCATAACCTATAGATGGGGACAACTACCTCCAATAAGACCTTAGGGTCACACCATTGTATCTATTTTATGGAATAGGATAAAATCATTCCATGAGTGTGATTATGAACATAATATTAAGCAAGAGAGAGATACCAATATTTACATGGAATATCATCCATGAGGGGAGCTCATGACAATGGTGACACACATCAAAGATTGGATGGAATTACCCACAAACTAAATAAAGTGAAAAAGATCTTAAATTCAATGGATGAATCTTTGTTAGGGAAGCTGATGCTTGGGTAATAGGTATGAAAAGGTGCTTTGTGATAAGATATTTTTCAATAAATAGTATGGACATGCCATTTATTTTACAAATTTTAGATGAAGCAGCCTTGTGTTGGGACTATCAAGAAATAATTGTGAATTTAGATATACCCACAATCACTTAGGTGACGTTCAAAGAAAGAAAACACTACTTGTTGGATATCTACTTAAATGATCTAGAGTAAATGCATTTCATAACCTCTATAAAAATGCCAATACTGAAAAGGAATATAATGCATGTTTTTAATCTTGCTTTAGTACATGGGATATATGAAAACAACTTATTTTTTCCTACAGGTTGTGTTATTTTTGCATTAATTCTTGAAAGGAGAAGTTAAAAATTAGATGCAAAGAGCAAAACATATATGTAAGCAACTGTAACCATAACAAATGCAAAGAGTAAAACATATATGTAAATAATTTTTACCTCTGTATAGGTAAATGGTATCATCCTAATAGAGGCAAATGCAGTCGTGAATGGCCTAGTAGCTGGATTTGAATATGAAAATGACTACAATAAATTGAATGTTGTAAATGCCAGTTGTGATGATGAAGGCAACATCACCTCCTGTGACATAAAAATGACATATATATTATATTAAATTTTATGTAAATTAATTGTTAGTTAATAAATTAAATTTTCAAGTATAACTTAAATTTAACATGACATTTATATAAAATATACCTGTATCTATATGATGACTGATGTTTGCATGCCAAATATGTGTGCCAAATACTCATCACTCATAAGAATATGATCTAAGACATTTTAACCACCGATGCCATCATCATTACAAGGTCTTATGGACATAGTTCCACCCAAACTACAATGGTGGGGTTGGGGTGGGGTAGAATGTGACATATCTATAGCATCACTCTATGAAAGTCTACTCATATGTTGAATGAGTGTATCAGTGAGTGAACTAAGAACATGGAGAGTGCCTATCTCCATGAGTTGATGAACTATGGAGGGGATATCAGGCTCAAGAGGCTTTTGGATATAAATCCACGTAGGCCAATTAAGTGCATGATGTGCACTTGGTTGATCCTATGCAGAGCCTTTTCTTCAGCCTTGAAACTCACTAAAATCAAAATAATTTTGGAATCTGGTTGAGATCAAAATCACAATAGAGTTTCTTCAAAACATATAATGGGACCTCATGGTTGTTACATGGTGGATAGTCAAAAACCATCTACCATCGATCCTAAAAATTGGCCATGATTAAGTTATGTACACAATGATGGATAGGAAAACATTTAGTGGTTACAAGAAATGGGGCATTGGTGGCTAGGTCGATGAATAAGATGCAAATGATGGATTTTGAAATATCCAAATTCATGATCTAAAGGGTTGATAACTTGTTAGCATAATATGCCCTAAAAGTATCCCTATATGAGGTCCATAGATGAATTTGACTCGTTATCAAGTTAATTTAACCTAATAAGGTCTATAGGGAATTGATTAGCTGGGTGCGGTGGGGGTTGGTCAAACTGGGTCTATCAATTAAGTCTTCAATTTCAAGTTTATTTCCCACAATGTTGTCAATCAAAACCTCTTGACTTCCAGGGGGTTTTGGGGAACTTTAGGAGGGTTAGGTGGAGGGATTAGAGGAATAATAGGGTTTTGTGGAAGGTTAGGAGGAGCAATGAGAGGGTTTTATAGAGGGTTGAGAGGGTTAGCAGGATGGGTTATAAGAAAAAACAAATTACAATTAAAAACATGGGTTAAAGAATGAAAATTATGAAAAATTAAGGTTAAATAGTGAAGATTTTGATCACTTACTCTCCTACACAGTGACATCATTGATCAATAGGTCTGTAGGGTGAATTTGGTAGCTTCCTAGCACTCTTTGGAGTCTTTTAAACAAAATTCAATCATGAAACAAGGGTATAGCTAGGAAACATGAATGTAAAATGAAAAAAATTGCGTTTGGGTTTACCTTTTTATTTTTTTTGCACATAGGGAACGTGATCAAGTTATTAACATAATCATGTTATTTTTATGTCAATAACATGATCACATTAATAATTTTATTATCTTATTGTTTAATATAACATGATCAAATTATTACATAACATGATCGTGTTATTACATAATGTGTTCATGTTATTGCTCGATAATCTTGAGCCTAGATTTAAGTAACATGATCAAATTAATTAAATAACATGATCGTGTTATTAATTAATGCAATCACATTATAGGTAATGTACATGGAATTATCCCTTAATATATGCACTTTCCTACACAAAAGAATAGTTTTGATAGACCTAGCACAAGTGCACCTAGAAGCTCAAAATAGTTCTACACAAAAGACACTACTGCCAAAATAGGGACACTAACAACACATGGTGCTATTGTCCAATTAAGGAGTTACTATTCAATAGGGTTTTGACACTTATATCTTATTTATGACACTAAAACTAGCCTCTATCTCAATTTGCAGCCTCCAGATCTCCTACTTTAGTCATTTTCCAACTAAATTCCTATTTACATTATTTATTATTATTTTTAGAAGGGTCAAATTAAGTAAATTCTATTACAGATTAGTGGATGTATTTATTGCATATTTCTACCTTGATTTACTATACTTAATACTTGAACAACATAGGATGTATATACTTCTAAGCCCTAAAAAGTTAAAACATTTGGTGAACCCGACTTACTTTGAATATTGATTAAAAACCCTAGTTTCATCCTAGGGTTTACCTTCTTCATTTTTGTGTAATAAATTAGGGTTTATTAAATTCTATTTTTTCCTAATTTTTGCACAACATAATTGATCCATCTTATTCCTCTATTAGAATTTGATTGATTAAATATATCAAAATTTTATCTAAAACCCTCCAAACCTTAGATATGCATACTAGGTCCCCAAACACTAAAAAATTAGCCCTTAAGGTTTCAAATAAAATTATGATTTTTTCTATACATTGGGTTGAATATTTCTCATATTTGCACATATACTTATGTTATATTAAAATTATACCTATTGTGTTCTTGTTATTCATTGTTTACATTATCTTCTTTGACAAGTTTAAATTGACATCTAATAAGCCTCTTGCCCTCATCCAATTGATCAATTTATAAATTGTTCACATAATTATACAAATGAATGGACAAATTTTCAAGATTGCACACTAGCTCATGATTATGAGCATGATTTAATTTATAACGATGATGAGGATTATTGTTATAAGGATGGATATGATAATTATTATGAGCATGACCATGAAATTAGTGATGAGGATATATTAGACACATCTTCTTCTCTTTCTCCTCTATCTTCTTTTACTTTTCAATATCAAACTAACAATATAAGGCCAATGAAACCCCTTGTTGGTAGTATTTTTTTTCAATGTGATCCTAGATTTTCAACCACTTTTGCTACATCCTTATTCAAATTAAAGCAATATAAGAATAATAAAAACAATCTACATTTACATAGTTCAAGTACTATTATACATGATGTTCCTAGCATAGAAAAGCAAAATGCACATTATTTACCCTTCTCAATTCAACTTGTAAAAATGTGTTCATATGATATTGAACCTTCTACTGAAGCACAAACTAAAGTGAATGATATTAATTTATCACATTCTTTTACATTTTAAGCTCAATTTAATGATTCTATGAAAATATAGATAATTTAAATATATCTAACTCTTCTCTTACATATCATAATGTGCCAAATGAAAACATGATTTCTACGTCTTATATCCTTGACTCCAAAATTGAAAATAATGATCATATATGTATTCCACTCATAGCTAGTGAAGACATGCATTGCATTGCACCTTCACATGATGATATATTACATAGTAGTAAAAATTTAATATTTTTTCCTACACTCTCTCTTAGTGTGCATGCAGATTATACTTATTCTACTCTTACTTCTACAAGTGAATTGAACTCTAATTTTGATGAAACTTGGAATAATGATGATTATTATGATTTTGGTCAAGAATACATTGAGTCTAAACCTTCTAGTTATCTCCCTACTTCACCTATTTCTCATGTTCAAACTAATGCTAGTTCAAATATTAAAAAACATAAATGCACTTATTCTTATGTTTATAGTTTACATAACTTACATTCATATGATAATAATGTATCTTATAGTCCATTATCATGTGATACTTCTTTAAAAATTAATGAAATAAGAGATACTAATGAATTTATCTCAACCCCACTTACTTCAGTAGAACCCATTTCTCATCCTAATCTCCATGAGGGTGCTAGCCCATTTCCCTCTCACCTAGTCCAAGCTATCACCCCTCCAAAGGTTACAAAGAACAAATCAATTTTCCCTAAAAAAGGTCTCTCATTTTATTCATTTTCCAACTAAGTTCTTACATCACTATTTTTAAAAGGGCCAAATTAAGTCAATTCTATTACAGATCAGTGGTTGTATTTATTGCATTTTTTACCTTGATTTACTATACTTAGCCCTTTAACAACATAGGATTTACATACTTATAAGTCTTAAAAGGTCAAAATAATAGCAAACCAACTTCGTATCAAATAGGAAGGTATAATAACAAATGACCTAATAATAGATCTATAGGTATAACAAACTAACAAGTATTATTTACCACACGATAAATAATCAACCAATGTAGATACTAATTTACCAAATGGTAAATCAAAAATCACCATATGAATACTAATTTTTACTAACAAAAACACCTTTTAAAATATTTATAAATAGAACTTAGTTGTATTGTAAAGGAGTTCTAATGTGATAGAGATTAATATAGAGTTATGTAATGGTTTTTACTAAATGTATTTTATCATTATTTTGTGCATAATGAATTCTCTGTTTGTCTAAATCTATTCAATCATGTAGAATAATACTAAATGTTTTATATCTATTAATATTATGATCTATTGCATGAATACACCATATTTAATTGAAGAATAGATTTGTTCAGTCTATGATCATGTCTACATTTTTATTATGTTCTATCTTCACATAACTATCTTTGTATTAACATGTTCTGATGGGTTTTTAAGGAACCTATGCTAACAAGAAGGAGCAAAATCTATCTCAAAAAATCAACCATAAGATAAATAAATTAACATGTAAATGGAAGATATCACAACAGAATACAGATTTATAGAAGCCCTAGAAAATTTACTTAAAGATCCAAGCATAGGAAAATCATATCCACAAAAGATCAACCATCCTCAAGGAAAGCAAATAAAAGGAAAAGGTATAATAAAAGGCTAAAAACATAAGGAAAACTATATGAGGAAGATGGCATAGGCTCATAAATGGATGAGGAAAGCATGGGAATTATGTAAATGTTTAATCTCAAATCCAAAGGAAAAAGTATAAAGATAAGGAGAGGGAGACATAGTAAAAAGAAAAAAAGGCATGAAGAGGCAATGGAAACCATTGGAGCAAGAACCCAAACACAAGTAGACACCTTCTTGATAAGAACCAAGATAAATAATCTCCTTTAAATTTAGATAATCTCTTTAAATATTAGGTGTCTCAATGGCCCCTCCAAATGGAGACCATTGAATTAACTTATTACTTAATATAACCTGGACATAGTGATGTTACAAGAAACTAAATTGGAAAATATATCAAAACACAACAAGGGCGCATCAAGAAGATTTAGAAGATAAATTTTAGGGAGTGATGCCATATATACTATAGGAGGAATGTAAATCTTATGGGATCCTATCTCAGTCAATCTTGAAAACAAGGTCCACAATCAATATCTTACTTTCAAAGTATCTTCTTTAAGGTTAGACCTCAAATTTTTTATGATAAATATAGATGGTTCTCATAATAAAGAAGAAAGAGAACAAGTTTATAAATATATAAAGGCTAAAATCAAATCTAATGGGAACACTTTTTGGATCATAGGGGGATTTCAACACTAGATTGGATGTATTTGAAAATAAGGGAGGAAACATGAGAGACAAGGACTACTTGAGCTTCTATAACTTCATGGAGAAGGTGTAATTATGGGATCTTAAAACTAAACAAGGGTGGTTCACTTGGAGTAACATAAGAACATGCAATGATATTATCCTAGAGAGACTTGATAGGTTTTTGGCCTTGAGAAATTGGATGGAAGGAAATAACATTCTAGAAGCTGAGGTGCTCAAAACTTTAGGCTTTGATAATTGGCCGATATCCCTTCATCTTATGAAAGATGATTAGCCAATTAGTGCTCCATTTAGGTTTAAGAAAATGTGGCTTAAGCATCCTAATCTTGATGATTTTATAACCCAAAAGTGGAACTCCTCAAATAATAGATATGGGACTAAGATGTACTTATTATCTCATAAACTTAGAGATCTAAAAAATGTCTTGAAAAAATGGAATCATCTCATTTTTAGAAATGTCTTTTAGGTCAAAATAGATTTAGTAAAGAGGAGTGGAGACATTCAAGAGATGAAAATGGAAGGCCACAAATATATACATCTTCTAGAAGAAGAGGAATAAATAAGAAGGAATTTGAAATAAATTTACAAAAAGGAAGAAATATATTGGAAACAAAAATATAGGGTAAGATCAATGAAGGAGGGGGACTAGAACATGAAGTTATTTCACATGTCATACAAAATCAGAAGATAGAAAAACTATATTCAAAAATTAGAAAGTCTGGAAGGCACTAGCCTGGAATAACCCAAGGAAATTAAAGAATATATGGTGAGATGTTAGAGGACACACTGTATCAAGAAAATGAGAAGAGTAAAGTAGATCAAGAAACCTTTTGGAGGAAAATTCATTCATTGGCCACGTAATATGATAATGAGAATTTGATGGAGGACATCTCTCTTAAAGACATCAAGATAATGGTCTTAGAGATGGAATGAGATCAACTATAGGTCCAGATGGATTTTCAACTCTCTTATATCATAAATTTTGGGATCTCTTAGGTGAATAAATATGTGAGATGGTAAATGAATGAAAGGAATCTCAAGGGATGTTAAAATCACTCAAATCCACATTCCTCATTCTCATATCTAAAAAATCAAAAAACATAACCCTAGAGGATTTTCAACTGATCTCCCTCTGTAATACTATCTATAAAATCATATCTAAAATCATCACTAACTAGATTCAAAGAATCCTTCCTAGGCTTATCTTGGAGGAACAAGGAGGCTGTGTCAAAGTAAGACAAATCATAGATGGTATCATTATTTCTCATGAGATTATTCACTCCATGTACAATAGTAAGAGATAATGATTGTTAATAAATTTAAATATGCCCAAGGCTTATGCCAAAGTTAATTAGTCTTTCTTGGATGGAATGCTCCAAACATTCACGTTCAATCAAGAATAGAGAACATGGATTCAGAGTTGTTACTCCTCTAATTTTTTTAGTGATGATCAATGGATCTCAAGAAGGTTACTTCTCCTCCTTGAGGGGTCTTAGGCAAGGGGATCTTCTCTCCCCTATATTTTCATCCTTATGGTAGAGGCCTTAGAAAGACTATAAAATATCTATAATATGAAAACAAAATTAAAAGGAATCAAATGACAACTGAAGAAACCACCTACTCTCACCTATATTTTCTAGATGATACATTACTCTTTGCTCCCCCAATGCTAAAAGAGGTAAGAGAAATAAGGGACTTATAGGGTAGTTACAAAAAGGCATTGGGTTAATTAATAAATAGAAGTGAATCCAAGATCTTATTTATCAACATCTCTCCTAATCTCCAATCTTTCCTTTGTTGAATTTTGGGATTTGAGAAGGCATATCCCCCAGAAAACTATTTGGGATTCCCACTCTTCAAAGGCAAGGGGAAGAATGATCTTTGGAACAAAATCATGGACGAGATGTCGAGGAAGCTAAGCAGTTGTAAGGGAAAAAAATTGGCATACATAAGACAAAATAATCCTCATAAATATGGTCTTGCTAGTTGCAAGCATTTATTGGTTCTCTCTTCTAAGGGTTCACTTAGGAACCATGACTGAGATGAATAAAATTATTAGAAACTTTCTCTATAAAGGAATAGGGGGAAAGGCTAAATTACCTCTCCTCCCTTGAGAGAATTCTATAAACCAATCTCTAAAGGGGGTGTAGGAATAAGGAACCTTAATAAGGTGAATCTGACCCTCATTGCTAAATTAGTCTAGATAATTAGAGCCAATCCCTTCAAAATATGGAGTGAATTTCTAAGAGATAAATACCTCAATGAAAGGAATCTAGAAATAATATTTATGATGAAGTAAATCCCTTTTGGTTCTAATATCTGGAATAACACAAGGAAATATGGAGATTTGATTTTGAAAGGCCTTTTCTGATAGGGTACAAATGAAGAAACATTAGACTTATAGGAAGATAGATGGATCACCTATAAACCTCTGAGAATAGAACCAAAATTTCATGGCATTAAAGAAGAAAACACCAAACAATTGGAGTACAAGGTGAAAACCTACTAGACTGAAGATGTAGATCTAGACCATGAGATATTCACTTGGAAAATTTTAAAAAATACTAATGGAATATATAATAAACAACAAAATATTTTACATGGCATCATACTAGGCTTTCAAATTCCTTGGAGTTTAGAAAAGGATTCTTTACATTGAAATATAAATGGCACAAGGGTTTACTCATTGAAATAAGGCTAAGAATCCCAAATGGAAGTTCACCCCAGTGTTTCTGAAAGATATTTATGGAACAACATTTGGTGCTCAAAATCTTGGTCAAAAGCTAAAGCCTTTCACTAGTTGGCCATGCATGGAAAAATTATAACAAGAGAGAAACTAAAAAAATAAATACTTCTAAGGACTCCTGAGATGTGTCGTATGTTACAATAATGAAAAGATCATAGAGCACCTTCTCCATCGTAACTATACCTTGAGGTTATGGAATAATTTTATAAACAAGTTTAACTGGACTTGGACCCTCAATTACAATCTCCTAGATCACCTTAGAGAGTGGCAGTGTAAGAAGAAACTAAACATCTTGAAGGACATATGGGATATGGGACCAAGTATTCTAACTTGAAAAGTCTAGATCGAACATAATACTAGAATTTTCAACGGAAATGCCAGGCACAAGTCCAAAGAGAAAGTATGGAAATAAAAGTTATTATTAACCAAGTTTCTAAATCTACAAAATAACTAAAGAACAAGGAGACTAATTTGTAAGAAATCACAATCTTCCAAAACTAGGGAATGATAAAAAAAAATTATGATATTGTGGCAATTCATATTTTTGTACATCTTTCATTATAGCACAATATAATTTCTATATCTTTTGCTAAACTATTTGATCTGGCTTTGAAGACTAAGAATCACTATTTTCTTCACTAGATCCCTTCCTAGAATTTTAATCATCTTGTGTTTCTATATATGACCCCTATTTCAAGTCAACACATGATCTTGTTCCAAAATAAATATTAGTTACACATACACTATTATTTTTAGATTTAACATCACCTAAAAAAATTGTATTTTCTCATCTACAACAAAGTTTCTATTTACAAAAAAAATGTTTATAGAGACATCTACTAATTTGTATGCCTTATAATTTTCATTATATCCAACAAAAAATATATGTTTTAATTTTGGCATCTAAACATATTCTCTTTTATTTGGGAATTAATTCAAAATCAATGCAACTGAAAAAAAATCACCTCCATCAGGTGTCATCCATAACCATACTTCTTCAGGAGTAATTTCTACAAGGCTATACACATACTTATGTTAAGGATGTAAAATATTATATTCACAACGTATGCCTAGTACCTATAAGATAAATTCCAACTCTACATCATGCATTGTGTCATCTCAATAATTATCATGTTCCTCCTTTCTAGGAATCTATTTTGTTGTAGAGTGTATGGAGTAATATATTGCATGTTTACCTTATCACTTGCAAAATTATTTGAACTACTTCAAGATGAACTCGCCTTTATCATCTAATATAAGATATTGACCTTTCTGTAGACACCTAAATCTAGCCACCAATGACCTCTAATTAGGCTTTTGACCATTTTCCACTAAAATGCACAATTTGGCCTAAAAACATTAAAGCAAATTAAATGAGTTCAAATTTACATATTCAAGTGCCAATTTTGGTTAGAGTATCACTAAATGGGGCAATGCAATTTATGAGCCATCTAACTTTGATCAAATCATTTTGAGTCAAAATGCCAATTTTGCACCTAGGTGCTCTGGATTGCTCTTTTCTATCAAATTTCTTGTACGAGATGTGTGTATTTATTATTTAGTGTTATTAACATCCTAAATGGGATAATTGATCCAACACATATAACATTGACTTCCAATTCCAATCTAGTCAAATTTTGGACTAATAACAAGGCATTCTGATCAATTTGAGTAATTTGTGCACAAAGTGCTTAATCATGCTTAAGAGCTAATTAATCCAAATCAAGACCTAATTAATAATTCCATGGAAAATTATTGAAAACTTGTTTTTAGAAATGAATATTTAACATCTACATCATTAGATGACCTCATTTCTTAGGAAGACATCCCTAGGCCATAAATGTCACAAATATCAGGATTATGGGTCTCCGATGCCTCTTTATTACCTCCCATGCCTCATTAATGTCCCTTATTCCAAAGTCATGATGAGGATAACTATGAATTTTAATTACATAATTCAATTAATTCATGACCACATATCTCAATCTTAAGATGGACAGTCATGGTTGATTCTGGTCATTCTTAAAAATCTATAAATAGAGAGGCCATGAACATCATTTTAAATCTTAATTTGTGCAAATTTACCATGTCAAATTGATTCCAAGAGCTCTCACATGCCATTTTTATGATGCCAAAATATTGATCCAAGCCAAGCCAAAGCCATAAGGTGCCAAGGAGAAGAGGAGATAGCCAAGCTTCCTTTGATGAAGACTTCATGAGCACAAGCCAAGCAAGCCACTACAACAAGCATTTGGAGCATCCAAGGAAGGTGAAGTATTCTTGTTTTTCTTTAATTTTTAGTTGTGATTTTCATTTGTTTTTTTTATTAGGCTCACCCTAGTAACTAGGCCTAGAGATGTTTGTTAATTAGTGTGTTTTTATCAATTTGTTTGCATTTTTAGACTAACACAATATTAATCACCTCTCTTGAGTCAAATTCCTAGTTCATATAATGGCACACCTAATGGGACCGCACCCCATAAATTTGATAAAGTATCACCTGCAAGTAACATACTAACCATTATCATGCAGGATCTTGAAGTGTAGAAGCAAAAATAGTGAAGATTTGAGTAAAAAGCTTATTTTTTAGAGCTCAAAATTTTATTTTTAGATCCTAGCTTAGATCCCAACTCACCCCAACTTAGATCCTAACTTAGATCCCAACTCACCCTAACTCAAATCCCAACTTGGCTTGACTTGACCCAACTCACCCCGACTTAGATCCCAACTCACCCTGACTTAGATCCCAACTCACCCTGACTCAGATCCCAACTTAGATCCCAACTTGCCCTGACTTGGATCCCAACTCGACCTGAATTGACCTAATTTAGATCCCAACTCAGATCCCAACTCAGCTTGAGTTGACCCAACTCACCCTGACTCAGATCCCAACTTGCCTAACTCAGATCCCAACTCACCTTGACTCAGACCTCAACTCACCTTAGCTCAGATCCCAACTTAGATCCTAACTCACTTTGACTCAAATCCTAACTCACCCCAACTCGGATCTCAATTCAGCCTGACTTGACTTGACTTAGATCCCAACTCGCCTCAACTTAGATCCCAACTCAACCTAACTTGACCCAACTCACCCCGACTCAGATCCCAACTCGACTGTGTCAACCTGAGAGTTCATTTTCCTAATTTGATTGTTTCATCTTTAAAAAAATTTCAAAGCTAAACCACTTGCTAACATTTTTCTTGTAGGACTAACTTGAAAAATTGCTAAAATGTGTTTAAATCATCTTTTGTATTCTTTAAAATGAACTAGTTACATTATTTCGGTGCTTAATATAACATTTAGGTGCTTAAGTAAGTTTTTAGCATTAGTTTTCAAAGTTTACAATTTTAAGACCAAGGAGTCAAATGAACACCACCAAATCTTTCATTTGGGCTCAAAATTGAATGCACTTGTCAATTTTGTTTTCATTGTTTCAATTAGCACTTTATTTTCAGGATATTGCATGTATGATCTTCCATGTGTCCCCTTTAGGAAACCCTTGGAATCAAAATCACTTTCCTTATTTGAAAATTTCCTAGTCCAAGGCATAGAAAGAACATTGTCTAAAGCACTCCCTAAAAACTCATAAAAGTATTGGGTGACCTTGACAATGACCCTAAAGTCTTTCTATTTTATGCTTTCTTTATTTCATGTAAACTTGGATTGCGAAGGGGACATCATTACCTCCCATGAGTTCCTTAGGGAAGCTTTGACCTAGGGTTTCACCTCCCAACATTAACTTCATTTGGCTCTATATTGGATTTGCACACGGGACGTAGTGGCACTTTAGACATCGCACTACATTGAGCAAATAGCAGGATGTAGTGGTTGCAAAAAAGACTAGACCTTTTTGCAATAAGCCAAGTGATATGAACCTAAAATTTGTGCTTTTATTTTGTATTTTTTGACATGACAGTCATTGTGCAATTGATTCCCCTAGAATGTTCAGAAACTTGTAGATCTTAGACAAATTCCCACTTGTTGCAGAAGTATTTTTGGTGCAAGGTGCACCTCATGATCCATGTCACAATACTATCATTTGAGAGAAGGGGGGTGTAAAAACCCTACTATATAATGCACATTTACTTTTGGATGAACACTTAAAATCCTCTCAAATGATGTATATTTATGGATTTCAACAAAACCAAGCAACCTTGTCAGCTTAAGATCTAAGAACAATTAATTAGTTGGTTTTATCCTAGATTAAAGTCTTGTTTGGAGTCAAATCTTGGTGTAAATAAATGATGCAAACCAAACACATGGTCCTCATTTTCCTTTGAACAAATAGGTGTTATGTTTCCCACATGAAATCATAAATTTGCCTTGTTCAAAGTTCATCAAAACTTGGAATCATATCATCTACTTTGGTGCAGTTATGCTGCCCAATTGAGTCTAGACCTTTGCCAAAGTTATTTTAAGTACTTCATTTATACTATAAATTTGAAATTGTACCTTTATAAGTTCATAGGATTGATGTGTTAAGTGGGTTCACCATTTTCACTAAACTTGAGGGAACTTAGGTTTAATTTACAATTTGGGTTGAAGGTCATTTAAGACTCATGATCATTATCACCACTTGATAGACTTAATTCATTTTGTGCTAACATTTGCACTTTGAGTCTATGCACCACAACATTTTGAATCAAGAAAGGTAGTGTTATGATATCAAATTTGTGAGAAATTATCTTTGCCTTAGAGATTTTTTGAAACAAGCATTTTGTCACATCTTTTGGGTAGTCTAGCATAGTTACATTGCCCAAAACATTTCAGATATTGTTTCATAGGCCATCTTACATAGAGTTCAAATTTGTTCCTATATTTTCAAACCAATCAGGGTATACTTTTGTGAACCTTTGTCTAGCACAGATATGTCATTCACTTTTGTCTAGCTTATTTGTCAAAATAACTAAGTTTTATACCATTATTTGTGAGAAAATAAACTATCTCTAAATTGCCTTTTGTTTCATACCTTATACTTATTTGATCGAGTCCATGTCCAAGAATAAAATGCCTAATGTTTTTTAGAAGTGTTTTAAATATATTAAATTAAAAATTTCATCTATTTTCAAAGTCTAGCTTTTGACATCATTTGGCCAAGATTCCTAGTGCATGCCTTGTTTGAGCCTCGCTTTTGACACTGCATTTGGCCAAAAGACCTAGCAACTTTTAATTTCCTAGATTAGATTGATTTGAAACACTTTGACCTTAACATTTTTCATTTTAGTTTTTGGTTCATGTACTTAATATTTTTGTGTAAGACGTGTAACGTTAGACACTTAACGTTGGATTGTGTTATCACAAATCTTTTTATAAGCCTTATGATCCTTTTGATGAATCTAGACCAAGTTTGAACACCATATTTTTAGACTTTGTCCTTTTAGAGTTTTTATAACTCTCTTCCCTTTCTATCACAAAACATTGACTATGGATCCCAACATGTATTCCTACACTCGTAGTGGACTCATGTACAATTTAGGGATTCATAATGTGGTTGTGCAGGAAGAAATGGTGCAATACCCATACACGTATACTATTGCTTATGAGATGGATCTTTATCCCTCTTATAATACTCAATTAGAGGCATAAAGCCAAGATCTATTGGCTAACTATTTGGTTAATACATCACCTTATTCATAACAAGACCAAGAACAAATGGCACAATACTTAGCTATAATACTTACAACTGACGAACTAATTCTTGAACAATTATGCTCTACTAATACACCTTCCATGTATGATCCATTTTTTTTTAGCATCATTTGTTGGAGAAAAAAGATGATATTTTGGTTTGATCCATAGAGGTAGGGGCCAAGTTTCCAGTAGACTTCCCTCATGAGAATTTACCAAGCCTAGTAAGAATACCCCACAGTATAATTTATGATCAATAGGATTCTTTTAGCAATCCTTTGGCTCTAGTCTAAATAACGTTTTAGGACCCTAATATGCCTAATAAAGGAAAAAACCTCATGGAAGACCACTTTAACAAAATGCAGGTGGCATATCAAACCTACCTAAATCTAGCATGTGATTTCAATCAAATGACCATGGTGAGCAAACCTCATATTGACTTAGTTCCTTCAATAGGAGTTTTGATAGAGTTAACTAGTCAAGACAATCAGAGTTCAGACCTATTCATGAAAAACACTTTGGTAGACAATTTGCTGCATATACCCATTATTGAAGAAGTGTCTTCTACTTCTATGTAGAATAATGATCAAAATATAGTGGATAATATGCAAGTGACATCCAATCCAAATCAAAGTGGTACTAACACACAAACAACTAGTCAACAACATGTGCCTATAGTTAAAACCATGAGTGGACCATCATACTAGGAAGTAGGGGTTTCTACATCCCAACATCAACCAATTGTTTCATCAAGTGTGAAACCAATAGGATTAGGTAGTCAACCAATAACCAATGTCGACCCTCAATAGCTGAATGTGATGAATCCTACTCCTCCTCAATAAATGATGAGCAGTATTCCATAAAAATAGGCATAATATAGTGTACCAACTCAATAGAGGCCAAATATATTGCCACCTCAATAAGGGGTAACTAATGTTCCACCTCATCAGGTAGTGGCAAATATATCTCCTTAGTCACAGACTAGTGTACCAATCCAAAACCAAACGATGACTAGCCAACTATGTGTAAATGTTGGTCAATGACAGATGTCAAATCTCTTACATGTTTTTGCTTCTCAACAAGGATTTGTGTAATAAAGAGGATCCTATGTTTCTCAAGTACCTACTAGACAACAATTGGTTCAAAATATGCCACAAATTCAGAGACAGGGTCTTGGTCCACAAGTTCCCTCTCAACAACAAGGTTCGATTAGTCAGCAACATGTCCCTTTTCAACCACAACAAGCACAATATAGTTATATCCCTCCATCCCAACCAAAAAATCCTCCAATTCAAACCTTCATATCCAACCCAAACCAAAATATTACACAACTAAATGTGCAATTTCAAGTACATCCTAATCCATGTATGCATATTCCTAATCTATTTCCTAAAAAAACCAATATACCCCAATAGATATCTCCATCATAGATTGGTCAAAGTGTTCCAATTGTGACCTCCCAACCATCTATCCAAACTAATATTCTCCCTCAAACCAAAGTTCCTTCCAGTTTCCTATCCCAAGAATTATAACAGATGAAGGATGCAATTATTTTTATTCAAGCTGAGAAACTGACTAAAAAGTTTAAGTTCGATGACATGTGTTCTCCATTGAACATGAATTACTTGAAGATACCATTTCCTTTAGGATACGAACCACCAAAATTTGACAAATATAAAGGGAAAGGTGACCCTAAGGCCCATTTAACTGAGTTCTTTATCGCATGTCAACTAGTGGTGTATAACGATATATACCTTTTGTTATTATTTTCAAATAGCTTAGCTAGACAAGCCTTGGAG
Organism: Torreya grandis; assembly: GCA_037957365.1. Taxonomy (NCBI): domain Eukaryota; kingdom Viridiplantae; phylum Streptophyta; class Pinopsida; order Cupressales; family Taxaceae; genus Torreya; species Torreya grandis. The sequence continues at coordinate 1,192,118 of JARHVA010001011.1, read as the reverse complement.
TGATTTTAAAAGTTTCTCAAGAATTTAGTAACATATTTTGATGATCTTTATGATAAGTTTGTGTAGCACTTTTCCTATAATCTCAAACATGAGATTTCATTGGTTGACTTAACACAAACAAAATAAAAGGCTGGTGAGAGTTTTGAAAGTTATCTATAGTGATGAAGATCCCTTACAAGCTGATTCACCCATAGTTTACTAGATAAATAATTAGCCACTGTGTTTACTAAAAATTTTCATAGTGAGATAGATTATCATCTAGAACTACAATGTGCACATACTTTCAAAGAGATCATCGACAAAGGCTTGTTGATTGAGAAAACCTTTATTAATAAAGGGATCATCAAGCTTACATCAAATAATTAGAATCAAGGTACCAATTAGGGAAGTGGTCAAAACCAACATCCAATCTAAGTACAAGCATCACAACCAACACAAGCTAATAACCATAATAGACTAAAGCAATTCAACCACAATAGGAATGTTGTGGGTAATGGAGTAACCAAGTCACGTCATGTCCAAATAGTGAAAACATTGTATGCTCCACCTTTTCAACTTACTCCTACCCAATAACCTCTCCAACCAATGCCACAAACATAACAACCAAGACCCATGCAACAAATACAACAACCTTTACCATTATAAACCCTTCTTCTAAGGAAAAATGTGCCTACATGTCATATCTTTAGTGACCTAGGAGATCCTATTGAGTCTATATTTTACAAACTTACTACTACTAATTTTATTAGTTAGCCTATACAAAAACATTATCCACAAGGCATTCTTTATCTTGATTGGTACCATGAAAATGAATTTTGTGAATATCATTAGGTCAATGGGCATAATCTATGAAGATGTGTGAAAATAAAAAATTTTATTGAGAATATGTTGGAAAATGGGGAGATAACATTGGATAATGGTGCTTCCACCTCCAATCAAACTCTTGGGATTTATCAAAACCCCTTTTCCTAACATAACACACACAACAACATAATAATTAGCAACAACAACAACACTAGCCAGTGTAACAATAAAATCAACAGTATCAAAATCAAAGGTCAAACCAATAGAATCAGTAGAATCAAAAACAAAACCCACAATTTAGAATAATAGACAAAACCAAGGTCAAAACAGTAACAACCAACAAACCTACCATGTAGTTGCACATGACTACAATAGGGTTGTAGGTCATATTTCAAGGGGTCGCGTTAATACCATCTCCATTAATCTTAGATTGAGCACTAATCAATCTAGACCATTTATAAACAATACCACTCAACCAAATTACATAAATAATATTTCTTTTACATGGGACTATACACAAGCAAACCAACAAATTGGGACTCTCACTTTTGGACCATATACCGATAACTCACCCTCGCCATGTGACCACATATAAGTGCACTGGCAATCGAGACTTGTCCTATCGAGTCCCAAACCATTCCCAACATTTGTTATAATTTATGGTCTAGCATCTAATCCTAATTATTAAATCACAACTCGAATGTCAAAGATTACTATCCCAGGTCCACAACCATCTACCACTTTGCATGTTATCCAACCAACCGTTCATCCTCAGAATAAACCATTCACCATTGAACAAGACAAAAAGTTTGATATTGTGGAACAATTATAGAAGACACCAGCACAAATTTCTATTTTATATTTACTATGAATGTCAACAATCCACAAGAATATTTTGAATGAGTTTTTAACCTAATCCACTATTGCCAGTGACATATCCCCTGATAAATTTTAAGCTTTGGTTGGACACCTAACTCCAGCCCAACAAGTCACAATCAACCAAAGTGATATGTCTTCTCTTAGTCCACTCCATAATAATCCATTATACATAGAAGTTTATATAAAGTGGCATAAAGTGAAGTGTGTCCTTATAGACAATGGATCAGGCCTCAACATAGTGTCTCTAGAGCTCATCAAGCTTCTTGGGTACACAATGGCAGATCTCTAGCTAGAAATAATAACTATCAAAGCCTATGATAATCAAGAAACAAAATCACAAGGCACCATTAGCTTACTAGTCATCATTGGGAATTTGTCCCATGATACACTTTGCCATGTGATTGATCTTGATTTGTCATATAATATGCTTCTAGGTAGGCCTTGGTTACATGAGTTTCATGTAGTTCCATCAATGTTGTACCAATGTATCAAGTTCTCCCACTCAGGGATTGAAATGAATATTATAGAATATTTACACCCATAGGAACACTGTAAACATCTTGAGACTGAGTTTTAAAGCTAAAATTACTAATACGACATGAATCCACGTTCCAAGTAGGATAAAGGAAAGACCATACTTATTGATCCTCCATAGGATAATTGCATAGATCCTAATACCTTGGATTCCCTTTCCCACATGCTACCTCCTGAATCTTCTAATAATTAAACCATTTTAGATAATGGCCTAGGGGAGTATGTGACCCATGATACCTTTCATTTTGCCAATATTCCTCAGAATCCAAAGACCTTTGGGCAACCAAAAAATACCCCACACATGCATAAAAAACAAAAGAACAAAGATGAGAGACCTATCATGTTTGTACCATCATCTAGCCTAGAACCAGACCCTCTTGAAGGTGATGAATCATGGTTGTACAATGACAACCAAGCTAATTATTATAAAAGTGCAAAGTATCTTATTCCCAATAGGATCATGAAGCATAAAGATTATGAAGGAAGAGGCCTCAAACTGAATCAACAAGGAACCATTGAGCCAATTTCCATGACTAAGTACAAAAGACCCTATGGACTTGGATTTAAACCACCTGAGGGTGACCCCACATATCTTATTTAAGTTCCATCATTGGTGGCTAGTGATGATGATGCTGACAATGAAGCAGATTCTGATCATAGCCTCATCTTTGATGACCTAGCTGAGACTAGCCTATTCGATAACAATGCCATATCTACTCTTATCCCAATCATTTGTCACAAGCCATTTCCATTATACTATCCCCAACTGATAGATTGGGACCAATAAGAATCCAATTTTCTGATTAATGAGTTTCAAAATGATGAGGCATTCTATTATTTTTTAAGCCTTAGAGACAACCTTCCGCTAGGAGATCATAAATTAGGATTCTCAATTACATTGAATCCTGAAGCCTATTTTGGAGAATGAGTGAACACCCTTAGCCAAAAAATAATAAATAAAACCTTGAGGTCCCCAAGTGAAAACCTCTTTGAGGCACTTTTTGACTAGGGAAAAAGTAAAGATAAAAACCAGTCTAGTTGTGAAAACCTATTTCAGGCACTATTAGATGGGGGTGTTCATTCTTCTTCAAATTTAGTCTAGGAGACCACCAACGATGAACTTGCCTATGGATCCAAGATTAGTTTTGCACAACAATAAATATTTGATCAAATTCTTCAAGAATTTCCAATTTTTTTGTCACATGGCTAGATCTCCCATTAGGGGACTCAGATTCATCATGCCTAGGAGACATTGAAGAGTAAGTCCTAACAGAGGACCCTGATATAGTCCAATAGTTCAAGTCTTTGCCTACTATCCTAGAAGATGGTTTGACCCTTGTAGTTGAAGATACAATAGAGGTATACATCAGGTCTCCATTAGACCCAAAATAGATAAAATTAGGTACATTCCTCACTGAGGAGGAACGTGAAGTCTTTACAACTTTGTTGAGAGAATTTATAGATATCTTTGCATGGGCTTATTCTGGCATGCCAGGTTTGGACCTCGCCTTGGTTTTACACCACCTTGTGGTCAATCTTGATGCCAAATTGGTGAAATAAAATCTACATAAGATGCATCCTCATATTGTTGTCTTGGTAAATAAAGAGTTTTAAAAACTCTTAGAAGTAGGATGTATCTGGTCTATTAACTACTCAGAATGAATATCTAATGTTGTACCTATTAGCAAAAAGCTTAAAGGAATTAGAATCTCTACTGATTTTTGAGACATAAACAAAGCTTATCCTAAGGATGAATTTCCATTGCCTAATATTGACATGATTTTTGCTTCCATGGCAAGTTGTGAAATGCTTTCACTCATGGATAGCTTTTCAAGATACAACCATATCAGAATAGCATCAAAAGACCAACATAAAATAGTGTTCACCACTCCATGGGGACATTTTATTATCGAGTAATGTCATTTAGTCTTAATAATGATAGTGCTACATATCAAAGAGCCATGACTATCATATTTCATGATATGATGCATGATATTGTTAAAGACTATGTTGATGACATATTAGGAAATCCAAAACCAGGGTCGACCATCCAACAATGTTACGTAGGATATTTAAAAGATTAAAAGAGTATAAAGTCAAACTCAATCCAAATAAATGTGTGTTTAGATTAACCTCAAGAAATTTACATGGCTTCATTATGTCTCGTAGGGGCATTGAAGTTGATCTTACCAAAGTCCATGTTATAATTGAGATGTTGCCACCAACCAATTTGAAGCAACTCCATAGTTTGTAGGGTATGATCCAGTCAATCCGATGCTTCATCTCTTAGTTTTTTTCTATGCCCCTAACCTATCACATGTATGAGGATAGTATTAACTAACTTGTGGCTTACTTATCCCTCTTTGACATTATATTACATTTATCTATGCTTTCTTTTGATTAGTAGATCGGCCTATGGAGTAACCATGGCCTAGATAGACTATATATATGAGGTAGTGGGTAATCATTTATCATCATATTGTGAATTCTGCTCTTATTGAAGCTTGTGGAGGTTTCCCCTTTGAAGTGGCTTATCTATTATCATATATTTGGATATATTTCAATCATATTTGGATATAATTCTGCTGTTATACTTAATTCTTGAAGTAATTTTGTTACAAGTGGTATCAGAGCTGTGATTTGGGCAATCTTGTGGGTGAAACACTAAATTTTTAAATTTTTAAATATGTAAAAAATGGTTGTGAATTTATTTGCAAACTTTTTACTAGAGGTGAGAAATAATTAAATTAAGCATCTCTTAAAATTTCAGCTCATTTGGATTTGTTTTACAAAAGTTATCGCTATTTTATGGTTTTTCATAAAATTGCTCTATAGTGTGCAATTCAAAGAATTTTTTTGAGTTATTTACATTTTTAGAAAGCTTAGAAAAATTTTGATACGGTATGTTCTTTGTATATTTTGATTTGAGGCTGACATAATTCCAAAATCACTTGGTCAAAGTTGGGTCAAAAGTGCCAATAAGGGTCAACATCGTAAAACCCTTTTATGGCAGGTCCACAAACTCGGGGCCAAGGGAAGGGTGTTGAAACTCCAGGTAAAACTCCTAACAAGGAAGAGATGGAGTCATAAGGGAGATGTACTAGACCTTTTGTACTAGAGTTTTTTGACATAGATCACAAAGTGAGCCAGCTTGACTATAGTGTGCAAGGCATTCAGAGTGAGGTGCAAGACATACAATCTAATATGCAATCCATACAAGATAGTTTGGGAGATATCATGATAGCTTTGAACATTAATTAGTCAAATCATCAAGCTAACTCTATTTCACAAACCCACTAGGGTGGTTCTCCTAACGAGCCTACTTCAAATCTAACTCCATGGCCATAGAGGAACCTATTACCAAAGGTGGATATGCGCAAATTTGATGGAAAAAATCCACTCAATTGGCCCAACTAAATGGAGAGTTTTTTTTGACCTACATCAAATTCCAAGTGGATAGAAGGTTACCATGGCATCCTTGTATCTTGAACTTGATCAATTCATTTGGTATCGATGGTTGTGTGCTCAAAAGAAAAAGATGATTCTCAATGTCACCTGGTCAGTTTTTACAGAGGAGCTACAATTACACTATGGAAATAGTGTGATAGAGAATTACTTCAGCCAACTGAAAAAATTGTGATAAATTGGCTCCATCAAGGATTATATTCATCATTTTAAAAACCTATTCTTACGTGTGGGGACAATTTTTGAAGCAAACTTGAATGACCTATTTTTGGGTGGACTCAAGGACCACATTCAACATGAGGTACGCATGTTTAATCCACTTAATATTTTTGATTCTATTATCCTAGCACGTAGAGCTAAGAAAAAATGCATAGCCAACAAGAAGCAACCATTCACTCACTTCAAAGATCGTAGCATATCGTCACCAACATTTCCTCCACCTACTAGATTGACCCCTCAGCAAATTGAAGAGAAGCATGCAAAAGGATTATGTTTTGGTTGTGATAGCAAGTGGATTAAAGGACATAGATGTGCTGAGAAGAAGTTATTCTACATTGAGGGACCAAACAAAGATGAAGAAGTAGATGATGCCTCCAATTATGATGAGGAAGATATAGAGGAGGTACCTGAAGATTCCCAACCTACAATATCTTGTCATGCACTTGCAGGTATTAGCACTCCACAAAATCTTAAGGTGGTGGGTTTCCTCAAGAAATAAATGGTGATAGTGTTGATTGATTCAAGGAGCACACATAACTTTATAAACCATAAGTTGGCCACTCGATTGAATTGTTTCATCTACCTAGCACTAGAATTTTAGGTCATGATTGCAGATGGTGGCACAATTAATTGTTCAGGCAAATGTCATATTATTAAGCTTACTATGGGTGGGTACAATCTTGACTCTCCTATGTTTTCTATTTCCATGGGTAACACAGACATTATTTTGGGAGTCCAATGGCTCACAACCCTAGGTACCATTGAGATGAACTTCCAAGAACTATTCATGCACTTTCATTATGAAGGTAAGAAAATTGAACTACATGGATTACATGCAAAATCTCCACAATTGATTAGTTCACATCAAATGACCAAGATGATAAAAAAGGGGTAGAGGGAATTATTACATGATTATGCTCCATAGAAGTTCAATCTGCACAGGTATCTACACATCTTGATCTACAAATAATTATTGAAGACCACTCATCTATTTTTGGGGCCATGCCAAAAGGACTACCACCAAAAAGAGAACACAATCATGTCATTCAACTAATTCCAGGTAGTTAACCACCAAATATCAAACCATATAGATATCCATATGCACAAAAGAGTGAAATTGAAAAGATGGTCCATGAGATGTTGGAGGCAAGGATCATCAAGCATAGCCAAAGTGCATATTCATCACCAGTGGTCATGGTGCGGAAGAAGGATAACACATGGAGGATGTGCCCAGATTATAGGGAACTAAACAAGTACACCATCAAAGATAAGTTTCCTATTCCAGTAATTGATGAGTTTCATGGTGCTAGTTATTTCACAAAATTGGATCTTTGCTCGGGGTACCATCAAATTAGAATCAAGGATGAAGGTGTTCATAAAACTACTTTTAGAACACATGAGGGCCATTATGAGTTTTTGGTAATGCCCTTTGGTCTTACAAATGCACCATCTACTTTTCAGAGCTTGATAAACACTATTTTTAGGCCTTTTTTAAGGAAGTTTGTGCTAGTTTTCTTTGATGACATATTGATTTATAGTCAGACATGGGAAGCACATCTGCAACATGTGAAACAAGTGTTGATAGTTTTGGAGAAGCACCAACTTTATGTGAAGCCATCTAAATGTGCTTTTGGAGCATAGGAGGTAGAGTACCTTGATCACATTGTTTCCCATAATGGGGTCAAATTTGATCCCCAGAAGATCAAAGTGATAATGGAATGGCCCATGCCAAAAACTCTCAAAAACCTTTGAGGGTTCTTTTGACTAACAGGTTACTATAAAAGATTTGTGAAAGGTTATGCCAACATAGTAGCTCCACTCACTGCATTGCTAAAGAAGGATGTTTTCCATTGGAATGATGATGCCACCAAAGCATTTGAGAAACTAAAAGTAAATATTTGCACCACTCCAGTTTTGGCTACTCCAGACTTCTCACAAACATTCATTGTTGAATATGATGCTTCTGGGTCAGGATTGGGGGTAGTACTAATGCAAGAAGGAAGACCCATTGCATTTGAAATTCATCAATTTAAAGGTAAGAATCTACAAAAACCTATCTATGAGAAAGAAATGATGGCTATTCTTCATGAAATTAAACAATGGAGGCCTTATCTGATGGGTAGACACTTTAAGGTGAAAACGGATCATGATAGTCTCAAATACTTTTTGGAGCAAAGATTATCATCTGAGGAACAACAAAAATGGGTAACCAAAATGTTGGGTTATGATTTTGAAATCATCTACAAGAAGGGTAAAGATAATGTAGTAGCAGATGCACTATCCAGATGGGATGCATCCACAGAAGCATTACTTTGTGTAATGTCCATATTGCAAGCAGATTGGGTGGATGAAGCTAGGCTAAAATGGGAGCAAGACAAGGATACATAGGTTCTGATTCAGAATCTCTAGTAAGGTAATTTATCCTCTGACAAATTTGAATGGAAAGGTAATGTCCTATAGTATAAGGGTAGGTTATACTTGTGCAAAAATTCAGATCTTAAGCATAAGATTCTTGCAGAGTTGCATGCATCTCCAATTGGGGGACACTCAGGGTTCTTGAAAACTTATCATAGAATTAAGAAAGAATTATTTTTGGAAGGACTTAAGGGAGATGTACAAAAGTTTGTGGAAGAATGCTTGATATTCCAATAGATAAAGATGAAATAGTTAAGACCCCAGGTTTGTTACAACCGTTAGCAATTCCTAGTCAAAGGTGGGAGGAGGTTTCCATGGATTTCATCACTGGGTTGCCTTGTTCTGAAGGTAAGAATGTTATTTTGGTCATTTTGGATAGGCTTACAAAATATGCCCATTTTTGTGCTCTCTCACACCCATTTTTAGCAAGTACAGTAGTGGCTATTTTTATGGAAGCAGTTCTCAAACTACATGGAACCCCAAAAATAATTGTAAGTGATCATGATCGTATTTTCACTAGTAATTTCTAGACTGAACTATTTTCTTGTTTGGGTACTCAACTAGCTCATAGCTCATCTTCCCACCCCCAATTTGATGGACAAACTAAAGTGGTTAACAAATGTTTAGAGGGGTATCTCTGTTGTTTTGTATCAGATAAACAAGACATTGGGTTAAAAGGCTACCACTTGTAGAATGGTGGTATAACACATCTTTCCATACCTCTTCTAAAATATCTCCATTTCTAGCACTATATGGTTACCATCCACCTTCCATCACTTCTTCATTAAAGGTGCACACCAAGGTTCAAGATGTGGAAGAGCACATTTAACATCAACACGAGGTTTTGGCTAGTTTGAGAGAGAATTTGGCCGTGGCACAAAATAGGATGAAGTAACAAGCAGATCAACACCGTAGTGAGAAAAATTTTGAGGTGGGTGACTGGGTATTTGTTCATTTTTAGCCTTACAAGAAGATGTCCTTGAAGCAACAAAAAAAGGATAAAAAACTTGCTCTTAATTATTATGGCCCTTATCAAGTTCTACAAAAAATTGGAAGTGTGGGTTACAAGCTCAAGTTACCTCATTCATCTCACATACACCCAGTATTTCATGTTTCTTGTTTGAAGAAGGTCATTAGATAGAAAGTTTCCACCCAGATAGAGCTCCCAAAACTAGATAAAGAAGGACAAGTCATTTTGGAACCAGAGAAAATCCTCCAAACACATACTAAGAGGTTGAGAACTAGAGAGATTAGGGAATATTTGATCAACTGGAAAAACCAAAGCAGTGAAGATGCAACTTGGGAAGGTGAAGATTTTATGCAATAACATCTAGAGTTGTTCAATGTTGAGGACAACATTGGTTTGAAGGGGAAGGGCATGCTATGTCCCTAACCTATCACATGTATGAGGATAGTATTAGCTAACTTGTGGCTTACTTATCCCTCTTTGACATGATATTACATTTATCTATGCTTTCTTTTGATTAGTAGGTCGGCCCATGGAGTAACCATGGCCTAGATAGACTATATATAGGAGGTAGTGGGTAATCATTTATCATTATATTGTGAATTTTGCTCTTATTGAAGCTTGTGGAGGTTGCGCCCTCGAAGTGGCTTATCTATTATCATATATTTGGATATATTTCAGTCATATTTGGATATAATTCTGTTGTTATACTTAATTCTTGAAGTAATTTCATTACAAGTTTCATCCATTTATACATCTTCTAAAGAATGTATTTTCATTTCACTGGGATGACCACTGCCAAACAACTTTTCAACAACTCAAGGACTACCTAGTTAATCCACTTATTTTGTTACCTCTTATGCCAAGAAGGCCATTCTTATTGTATCTATCAGCTATCGACAATGTTTTGGGGGAACTTTTAGCTCAACATGATAATAATGAAAAAGAGCATGTAGTATAATACTTAAGTCGTACCTTGGTCACATATGAACACAACTATGCACCTATTGAAAAAGCTTGTCTAGCCATGGTCTTCACAGCTCAGAAATTGCACCATTACATGTTGAACAATAAGACCATGGCCATTTCAAAAGTATATCCACTCAAGTATCTACTATCTAAAACAACTTTACAAGGTAGAATGGCTAAATGGATCATGATTCTTAATGAGTTTGACATAAAGTATGTCAATTAGAAGACAATCAAAGGATAGGTCCTTGCAGATCAACTTGCTAAAATAACCCTTGTCGACACAAAGCCACTCACATTTCATTTTCCTGATGAATCCATAATAAACTTCATTAACACACCTCTTGGAGAGTAGCACTAAAAGCTATATTTTGATGGTTCATTTACTACACATGGATCAGGGCAAGGTCTCTTATTTATTACACCACAGGGGGATCTAATCCCTAAATCATTTAGAATCAATTTTCCTTGTACAAACAACATGGTCGAGTATGAATCACTTATTGTAGGACTTCGATAGGAAGTACACTATTATATATCTCATCTAAAGGTTCATGGTGATTCTCAATTAATCATCAATCGAGTCATAGATAATTTTCAAATCAAAGATGATAAGTTGGTTCCATATAAGGCTATGGTCAATACCCTAAAGTAGTAAATTGCAATATCCAATTTGAGCATATACCAAGGGCTAGTAATATAACTATAGATACCATGACTACTATCAGCTCTCTGATTTGACAAATAGACAAAGCTAGAGAATATCAGTTCCTTGTTAAGAATTTATTTTCACTAACATATAAAACTTCAACCATTGCAATGATTTGTGATATTGTTGGTGCTAATTCTATCTGGTACTAAGACCTTTACAACTAACTTCATTACCAAGTTCTACCACCTAACCTATCTTGAAAATAAACCAAATCCTTTATTCATCATTCCACTCATTATACTCTACTTGGATCCACCCTTTATCACCATAGTTTTGATAAAACTTTGCTTCATTATTTAACTTTAGCAGATTATACACTAGCATTAAGAGTTCACAAAGGAGTATGTGGAGCTCATTTTAGTGGGGCAGTCCTATCCAAAAAGCTCTTGCATATTGGTTATTATTGGCCCATGATGGACATAGATGTAACTACATATGTAAATAAGTGTGACAAATTTCAACAATATGCTAATCTAATTCATGCTCCAGAATAAACTCTAAAACTAATGTTGACACCATGGCCATTTGCTACATCGAGACTTGACCTCATTGGGAAGATCAACCCCACTTCATTTTATGGCCATAAACATATCCTTATCGCCATTGAGTATTTCACTAAGTGGGTTGATGCTATACCCCTCACTTACGTGACTAGAAAAAAAATTTCAAATTTATCTTCAACCATCTCATTTACCACTATAGTATCCCCTCTGACATTATATCTAATAATGGAAGATCATTCAAGAAAAAATATGTAGACTAGTTATGTACCAAATATAACATCACACAACATTTTTTACAACATATTACCCTCAAGGTAATGGTCAGGCCAAAGCATCAAACAAAACCATTGTCAATATTCTAAAAAAGATTGTCAATGATGCCAATCATGATTGGCACCTACAGATATTCCCTACCCTTTTGCATACCATACCAATCATCATAATTCTACAGGATCTACTCCATACTTGTTTATGGTACTGAAGCCATCCTTTCCATTGAGGTTGAATTGCCTTCACTATGTATATCTTTCAAATATGTCTTAGATGATCATGACTATCGATTAGCTCACCTGTAAGAGCTAGACCTACTTGATGAAAAGTGCACAACTAGCTCAACAATCTTCAGGCACATCAAAACTAACTCAAAGGCCACTACAATCGATGTGGCAAGTATAGAATATTTTAACTTGTTGATCTCATTATTAAAGAAAACTAAAAGAATACCATGGTTGAGAAGAAGCATAAAGGTAAATTCAAACCAAACTAGATAGGGTCTTTCATCATTACTAAATATTATGGATTAGGAGCATACAAGCTTGCCACACCATTTGGAGATGAACTTCTTGAGCTAATGAATATTATTGACCTCAAGTGGTACTATGCTTGAGTGCTAAGGTGTATTGTTTGTAAGGATCATTTCATGTTGTGTCATTTTATCACTATTCTTCTTTATACAAATGTCATTCTTATATATCCTCTTAGCCGTATCTGCTTTACATTTCTGATCTATCGACCAAAAGTGTTCTAAAGCCTAGCCTGTTTGACCTTGGTATTTTTCATTCATTATGCATTTTCAGCACTAAGGAATCTAATCAGTTTCATCAGTTGTTTCAAGTACTTCACACAGAGATCATATTATGGAGTAGTATGACAAAAAAATTGGCAATCGCATCCTTCATTTGTTATTCCTTTTTTATCATCGGTCTTTCTACTAATTAAACCACCTTTGGGAAAATTAGTACCATTGATCTATATCATTCTATCCTAGTTATAAATATCTATGGGCAAACTAGGAGAAACATTTGTTTCTTAAGTCTTGACGTACCAACTTGCCACTTCTTATGCCATACTGTCTTTTTTACCACCTGTGCCTATTTTGTTTGAATTGACTGCTACACTAGTCAAAATTCTCCATTATAGGGTAGAACTACAATGACTTGAGGTCCTACTCTAGGACAATGTAGGTAGTGGTCGATACTTGTTGAGGTTATCTCAGTCACCCCCTTGCCATGCTCTCACCATTTAATGAGCAACCTAAGTTTGAACGCTCTCATTGTTTTATGAGAAACCTAAGTTTTAATTCTCTCACCATTTTGTGAGATTAAACCATTTAGTTTCTCATCATTCTTGATCGAGTTGAAATACTTCAAAAAAGTTCAAAAACATTTGTAAAATCATTAGAAAAAACTAAAAACATTGACCATTTCTTTGCCTTGAGGATTCTAAGAACCCTTACTAAGTTGTAAGCAAACCATTTGTCACTTAGATTCTCTATCTTTTTTGGCCTTTTCTCTCACGTACTTACCATTTTTCAAGACCATTCCTACTCTTCTATCATATCCATTATGTTTATTTTCATCAGTTATCACATTCTTCTCATTCCCTGGGAAAACTACATCTAGCTTGAAGTTTTTTATTAGATATTATGTTCATGGAACTATGTAGGCAATGTCTACCTGCCTAGTGCATATGGAGATAACTCGACCACCCCCTTCCTTTTTCTTCTATTCCCCTATTTTGTTTATTTATTAAGTTGTCTCCTATTTTCTAGGGGCAATGTTCATATGGTTTCTATTGCATTATTTATTTGTTTGTTTTTTCTTATTTTGTTTGTTTGTCTGCCTATTTGTTTGCTTTTAGCACTATTTCCTTGATTGAGTTTATGTGTGTTCATTAGGTGATTCCTTGCCCACACTTATACTCAAATCCATCCATATTCATATGTTTACATTGTCATCATGGTTTCTATCATTGGTGCATTGTTTTCTATTGAGTAATGGATTATAAAAGTTAGTCCTCATGCATATTTCGGCCAAGTCCTCATGGTGTTATACCATGATGCCTACCGACATGTGATACAACAGACCTTATATTCAAGAATTCTATTCAACAATGGAAACATCTCTTCGACATCGACATCCTGATTAAATCCCAATCATATCCCAAATAGAGTAATTAACCATGAAATAATTTTAATCTTTATTAGTTTAGATGAGCATCTCCCTACTAATAGGTTGTTCCAATTTCTCATTACCCTATGTGTTAATTTATCATCATCCTCTACTAAGTTTTTCATGTTTGTCATAATTGGGGTCTAATGATTATAAATGCCTATGGGCAAATCATTTCACACCATCCCACTTGAATTTCTTAATGATTATAACCACCTTTGGGCAAATCATTGTGTTGTCACCACTTTACATTTTTTGCCCATACAAGGGAATGTTGTTATCTTCTTTGTCTATCTTAACTGGCACAGCTCCATCTTCTCAATGATTATAACCACCTCTGAGCAAATCATTGTGTTATCATACCATGTTGCCACTATCAAGGTATAATGCTTACAATTACCTTTAGGCAAACCATTCTACACCATCCCACTTGCATTCTCAGTGATTTTGACTACTTTTTCAAAATCATTGTGTTTTCACCCCATCATCTTTCCTTTCTTTAGTCCCCTTATTTCACTTCTTATCGAGGGACCCTTTGCCGACCTCCTTGTGCCAACCATTCCCTCGAGGGGCAAACCATCATACAGTTAGTTTGTCATAGTTGCACTTGTAGGCATATAGGGCCTTTTCATTCTTTGAGAAGACATTACTATGCTTATAGCTTGTAATGCCTTCACAAATAGGGGCAAATTGTAGACACTTAAATCTAGCCACCAATGACCTCTACTCAAGCTTTTGACCAATTTCCACCAAAATGCACAATTTAGCCTAAAAATACTAAAGAACATTAAATGGGTTGAAATTGACATATTCAAGTTCCAATTTTGGCTAAAGTATCGCTAAATGGGGCAATGCAATTTATGGACCGGCTAACTTTAATCAGATCATTTCAAGTCAAAATGCTAATTTTGCACCTAGGTGCTCTAGATTGCTATTTTTTATAAAATTAATTGTACGAGATGCATGTATTTTTTATTTGGTGTTGGCAACATCATAAATTGGATAACGGATCCAATGCATCTGACATTGACTTCTAATTCCAATCTAGTCAAATTTTGGACCAATAACAAGGCATTCTAATCAATTTGAGTAATTTGTGCATAAGGTGATTAGTCATGCTTAAGAGCTAATTAATCTAAATCAAAGCCTAATTAATAATTCCATGGAAACTTGTTGAAAATGTGTTTTTATAAATTAATATTGAATATCTACACCATCAAGTGACCTCATTTTTTGGAAAGACATCCCTAGGCCATAAATGCCACAAATATCAGGATTATGGGTCTCCCATGCCCCTTTATTACCTCCCATACCTCATTAATATCCCTTATTCCAAAGTCATGATGAAGATAATTTTGGGTTTTAATTACATAATTCAATTAATTTATGACCACACATCTCAATCTTGATATGGGCAGTCATGGTTGATTTTGGTCATTCTTGAAAATCTATAAATAGAGAGGCTATGAACATCATTTTAAAGCTTAATTTGTGCAAAGTTACCATGTCAAATTGATTCCAAGATCTCTCACATGCCAAATTTATGATGCCAAAATATTGATCCAAGCCAAGCCAAAGCCACAAGGTGCCAAGGAGAAGAAGAGATAGCCAAACCTCCTTTGATGAGGACTTTATGAGCACAAGCCAAGCAAGCCACTACAACAAGCATCTGAAGCATCCAAGGAAGGTGAAGGATTCTTGTTTTTCTTTAATTTTTAATTATGATTTTTATTTCTATTTGTTATTAAGCTCACCCTAGTAACTAGGCCTAGAGATGTATGCTAATTAGTGTGTTTTTATCAATTTATTTGTATTTTTGGAGTAACACAATACTAATCACCTCTCTTGAATCAAATTCCTAGTTCACACTTTCTACTCGTATGATTCTCTACCAAAGATTTCTCTGGAACAAAAATATATAAACAGTTTGACTTTTTATTTATAAAATAAACTTACATTTTAATATAAAAGTCATCAACTATTAGTAAAAAATATTTTACAACAAACACTTTAAGTTTCTTTATTGAGCCATGAAATTAAACATGTACCAGGTCCAATACTCCTTTGGCTCACCATGACTCAGTTGTATCAAATATACGTCAATTAATTTTTCTCATTTGACACCTTGTACATACATTCTGGTTTCTTAAATGGATGAATATCTATTCACCATATTAGTTTTACTTGGTACATTCAAACACTAATAATTGAGGTGACCATACCTTCATGCCAAAGTGCACTAGTGCCTTTAATTGTTGATAGTACATGTGATTTTGTTGTTTTGGGATAAACTAATTTATATAAGCCATTCTTACCAATACTAACAACAATCTCCTTGTTTTCATGAATAATAGTGACCATACATTTTATTCTTATAAATTTTACACAAAGATTAGGAATCTTAGTTATCTCACCCATACACATAAAATATGTTTGTCAATATTCGTAACATACCAACCATTATTGAAAGTGAAACTAACATATTTGGTCAATGTGATATGAGCATTTCCACATCCTCTAACATAATGAGTACAAAATCACCAAAGGAGACAAATTCACTACCACTATTATCTTCAACAAAATTAAAATACCAATCTTTGTAACATTTATAGTGTTGGGATGTACTTGAGTCAAAATAACTTATTCTAGACCCAGTTTCTAGTTCTAAGATGCCATAAATGCACAATCATATTTTTTCCTTGATCATCACCTTCAACAACAAATGCATTGTGTAATTCTTTTGACTACTTGCTAGGTCATGCTATCTTTTCTAATAATCTCTCTTAGAATTTGGAAGCTCTTTATAGCAATGACATTTCCAATTTTATCTATCGAATTTGGAAAAGACATTTGAAAATTTTACTATTTGCCTTTGCCTTTTAACCATGCACTAAATGCACTTTTTGTACTACATGAAATGGATGTTTATGTCTAATCTTGTCTTTGCTTCTTCTGCAAAAAAAATGTTAATAAATTCTCAAAACTAAGCTCTTGAGTCTCCATAATAAGTTGCAAGGGCTCAATAAAATAATGAAAATATGATGGCAAGTTGTGCAACACCAAAAAAACCATGTCTTGATCATCTACTAGCTTCTCAATAACTAATATTTGATCATGAATATCTTTCATGCATAAGAGATATTTATAAATAAAACACACTTCTTGTAACTTAGTGGAAAACAACAAATTTATTAGATCAAAAGCCCTCCTGGATTTTAATGTCTGATATTTAGTTTTTATATTTGTCCATAATACCAACCCTATAATGATATTTATAACATATGGAACTAATGTATCAACAACCAAAAAATTAAGAAGTATTAAATCATTATTATGTTGTTTGTCATGGTATTCAGGGTCACCCTTTGGTCTATGTTCTATCACTAAAATAATATGGTTGTTTTATTTATTTTTAGATTTAGATGATCTAAGTAACATAATTATATTGAAATTCAAATTATGAAAGATAAAGCATTCACCATATAAATAAAAATGTAAAATAAATATTTATAACACTTACTAAATATAGAAATGACTAAGCAAAGAAGCATATAACTAATTTTTTTATTTGTACTTGTTTTAATGAATTTTTGCTTATTATTGGAAAGACGGAAAAGAAGAAACTAAATACGGGTATGTTTGAAAAACCTGATTGATTGTGCACATGTTGAAATCAAAGGATTGTGAAGAGATCCTCTTTGAATTGGGAGGATGACTTGTAGATAAGAAACTACTAAAGCAAACTTATTTATTAGACAAATAGTTGAGTAGATTGCCTAGCGATAGCCATATCCCAAAAGTGATAGCTTCTTTAGGGGTTGTCAATCCATACATTTTAAATAATTAAGCTTAAAAATATAATAGAAAGTACTTGCATCAATAATCAAAAGGCACTAAAATTGAATACAAGAATGCTTACTAAGAAATATGCTAGAAATGATTAAATTAGTGGTAAACTAATCAATACTAGTGTTAGAAGGTTAGGGTATGCTTCAAAAAATCAAATAGGGGTCTATGAACAAGCAAGAACATATAAAATTATATTTGATTGGGTATAGGTGGGTGAAATTAGCTTACTAGTTTTCACTACCACAGTGATCATCGGTGGTCAATGTGACCATTAGTGGTTGGATAGACCATCGATGGTTGAGTCAACCATTGATGGTTACTGTGTCTAGATTTGGGTTAGTAAATTGATAATTGATGAGATCCAAAAGATGGATTCTAGGAGATGGATGAGTGTTTCTCTATATTTTTCACTAATTATATTCAAAGGAAGAAGAAACTAAAGTTAAGAGTTAGGGGTTTGACGTTACCTAGACTAAGTGCACACCGTATCCAAGCATTGTAAGAACTCCTCTTTGGCTGTGGAAGAAACACCTATAATAAGAAAGAAACTTCAACAAAAAAGATGTTAGAAGATGATATGGTGGACTGCCAAGCTACGCGCTCGGTCCCGAAAGCGTAAAGCTCCGTAAGGGATGACAGTCCACTATTTAAAGAAAAGAGTTTTGTATAAAAAGAAATGATAAAAGACTTAAAGAAATGGAAAGGTAGAATATTGTGTACCTATTCTCTGTAGTCTGTCTCAGAGTGTTATAGTAGGTTGGTCAAAATTTTTGTCTAGTCTATGGGCTGTTTGAATAGGTTCTGGTTTGCAGTCACCGACGTCAGTTTATCTACCGAGATTGGTGGGAAAAGGATGCCGACATTAGTTTAGTTGCCGATGTTGGTAGGGGCAGTGGACCTTGGACGGGTTTTGAAATATTTCTGTGATTGACAGAGGAGTCTCTGTAAATTAGGAGGTTTGTGTAGGATTACAGGAAAGTGAATAGGGTCTGAGGAAGCGTAGGTGGAGGATTAGTGTGAGAAGGGGGTGAGAATAAGAGGAAGGCCTTTCAGCCCTTCCACAAAATAAGTCAAGTCTATTTGATAGTATTTAGAAATATTAAATAGAAACCAATTAAAAATGTATTCTAAAACTACTGAAATAAGAAGCAAAATACTTAGATCTATTCGGTGAAGAACCAGAGGTGTCAAAATGCTTATTCTTATTGTGGCTGATGTCGAGGTCTTTGTACAATGTTTCAATCCAATCTCAGGAATGACTTATGCAGAGCTTCGATAGCTAGGAGAGCGATAGTCAAATTTTGATGCTTGGTCTTAGAGTGTGCGCATCGATATGCAAGAGGTAGGGCGAGCTCAAGGTTAGAGCTTGGCTTATGTAACTAACATCAATGATCTCGCCAGCATCGGTCGAGGGTTGACTGACGTCGACGAAGGAAGAATAGGTAAAAAGGCTATTTTTAGCTCTTCACCCATTTTTCCATCTGCCAAGTGCCTTTGCCATTGTAAAACGGTCAAAACACAGGCTTTTAAGGCATGAGAGTTGGTTAGGGAATGAGAATAGGTCATGGGTAGTTAGGATTTGGAGGACCTAGTCTCAGGGTGACTCATAGGCTAAGAAATGGTCTTAGGGTGAGGTGTCTAGGTGAGGTGTCCAAAGTGAAAGGGGTTCAAGTGTGGGTTAGGAGTGTTGACGTTTAGAAAGGGACCAAGGGGGGATTGACACAATATTGGTGTCTACATTTGCCCCTTTTTGTCTTGTGATTTGTCTTGACAAATTGCAAGACAAAAATAGGTGTAGGTTGCCCCAGGTAGGGGATGAGGTATTCCCCCTCAAAGCAAGAATTGAGAGAAGGGAACCCAAAATTGGGTGCCAATTTGATAAGCAGTGGATGGGTAAGGTGAGGTTGGAGTGTGAACGCTGCAATATTTGAGATTGTGCGTATACCACTTCACTTGATAGGCAGGTCAAATTGTCGTAGGCAAGGTCAAGGAGCACTAAAATTGAAGTAATCAGTCTTCAGCTTATTAGTGGTCACTAATTGGGTTAAATGATCAAAGTTGTAGCTCTAATGGTCAAGGAGGACTAAAATCAAAGTAATCAGTCCCCATCTTATTAGTGGTAGCTGATTGGGCTAAACGATCAAAGTTGTAGCTCCAATGGTTGTCGTGTTCTAAGTATCTGGGCTAGGAAGTGCTCCTGGAAAACATGAAAATGTCACAAATATTGAGGATCAACTTGGTCGGGATCCAATAATACGTGTGAAGGGCGCGTGTAATTTGCTAACTATTCGTGAGGTAGCATATGCAATCAAAACAACCAAGGCAAAGTTGTCTTGAAAGTGGTCATGGTTTGAGGAGATAGTCACGATCTCTGAGGTTGTTTGTCAAGTCGAGCTAAGATATAAGTGATCTCAAGTGTTGTTTGTTGTTGTTAGGGAGATGTATATGATCTCCATGTGCCCCATGAGAAGTGTAGGAGACTTTTGTAGTGTTAGGGCTGGTTGTTTGGTCATGATTTTGGGCAAGTTTAAAGATCTGTATTTGCATGTCATCGACGTTGATTACATCACCGATGTCGATAAGTAGGAACACCTATTTTGCTGATGTTGATGGTCATCAATCGATGTCGGTGGCCTAGGGCATAATTTTTTTGACATCAACAGCCTGACAAATTTGACAAAAGTGGATTGGCAGCCCACCAAAAGTCATTTGTGACTTTTGAAGTGTTGAAAAAAAGAGCTCTGAGCTGTTGAGTGATAGAGACCTCTAGTTGTTTGTGGCAACAGTGCTAGGTGTCAAGTTGTGAGTGGTGAGGTGTATTGGTGAGTTTGGAGTGTTGTGAGTGTTTGGGAGCATTGTAGGCCACCAGTGATTGGTTTGAGGAGATGCGGTAGATGGAGATGACAGACGTTAGAGGAGACCCTGCAAGAGGAGCACCACCACCGGCACCTATTATACCACCTCAGCGGTGATGATGAGATGAGGTAAGGTGTGCTTTGTGAATGTTTGATTGATTTTTAATTTGATGTTATTTTTGTAATTTTTTGAGGTTTTAGTGATATATCAGGTGGGGGAAAGGGTATTAGAAGGGTGGGTAAGTTAGGTATGGTATTTTAGGTAGTTTTAGGAATATTTTGGGGTGAAATAGGGGTAAAATGGGGAAGCCCTAATTTTTAGGGCTCGCTTCATTCGGCCCTAGAGCTGAACTAGTCACTAACATCAGTGGTTTCACTGACATCGATCGATAGAGTGACCAACATCGATCAGTTAGGTGTCGACATCGATTAGGTTAGAGCCATCATCAACACACTAACCGATGTCAATTGCTTATTAAAGGTTAAAAGGGTTGAAAGTGATAATTTGGAGGGGCTAAAGTCATGCCGATGCACTCTCAGGTGTAGTAGTTCAAGGTAGGCAGTGAGCCTAGGGTTTTTAGGGTAGTTGGTCCATTGTGTAGACAAACAGGCAAATGGCTGAGCTAACTTCAAAAGAACCCATGTCAATTGAGTGTTGCCTACATATCCCTTATTTTAAGGGCCTCAGGCCAATGTAGTTCTCCTAAAAAGGGAAGAAAATTCAAAAGAGGATGGTAGTTATTTGCATAACATTTGCTAACATTGTTGCGTGTGTGTTGGTTTGATGCAGGCTAGGTAGACATTAACTCTATGAGATCATCTTCTGACATTGTTGACATGGATGCATCGAGACATCACAGGAGAGGAGTGGGCACACATGGCCATTATAGGGCTCAGTGGGTTGCGGTGATACTGTCGAGTAGCTAGGGATGTTAGTCTAATGGTGGCATTGATCGAGTGGTGGGATCATACCACCAATACCTTTCACCTACCGAGTGGAGAGTTGACTATGATAGTAGAGGATGTGTATCATATTTTGTAGTTGCTGATACATGGGGTAGATATATATGCATGCTTGATAGAGGAGCATGACATTCATATGGTGACGTTGTTTGGAGAGCATGCTGCTGAGGCAACTTATCATTCAGCGAGTTTCACCTATGAGCTGATTTATGTTGCAGATGAGGATGAGCATTGACTAGCCATCTTGATGATGATCAACATCACTATTTATGCCCTTCTTAATGCAGAGGGAGGGAGATTCCTGATCGCGATGACTGGGGTTTTGACAGACATGGTAGAGAAGTAGAGAGTTTTTGCATGGGCTCCAGTATTTTTAGCTCAGCTATACAGAGATCTATGGGGGATTAGTTGATGGAGGCATTACAGCTTATGTGTGGGCCACCTCTTGCATTTTTGGGCATACGAGCACATCGTAGTGACATGACCTCTTGGCCTCTCAGTAGCGATTTAGGCCAATTTTAGAGTTAGTTTTAAGTGATGGCGAGAGGTCATGACATAGACATGTGTAGATGCCATCATCCAAGATATCGATTATTATAAGGGGTACTAGATGCCTTGATCCCAGCAAATATTATTTAGAGGTTGTATTTGGTATATCCACCATTCAGAGATCAGGTAGAGCAGTTGGTGGGGGTCTAGAGCTTGCGATGGGTGAGGGGTAGGTGAGCAGGCGAGCTCGAGAGAGTTCTTATTGAGAGAGTGTGGTGCCAGTATGGGCTATTATAGGATGTGCCACCTGCTTTTCCATAGTAAAGGTGAGAAAATATTAAGGCAGCCCTCCCACTTCTAGAGAAGATAGAGCAGCTAAATTTTAAGGAGATACTCGCAGGGCCAGGTGTGGTAGATCTGGGGTGTACAATGGCATACTCAGCTTGGTGGGTAGGTCACTATGCTAGTATTCAAAGGGGACCACCTCTCGATCTATAGATGGTTAGTAGAGAGAGATGTTGCCATCCAAGAGAGAAATTGAGCACGAGCACAGGTGGCAGTGCTTTAAGGGCAGATGACAGTGTTGACATCACAAGTGGATGCCCTGACAGGGTAGGTTATTACATTATAGGGGTAGTTGGCCGTAACCCAGGCACAGGTATTGGCAGAGCAAGGTTTTGGAGGGTAAGGCCCTATTCAACTTCCACCACAGTAGCCAGTGTAGGAGCCAATTCAATCACCTCAGCCACAGCCACAAAGTTCACTACAAGGCATGGCATCAGGTTCGATAAGTCCACCGTAGACTATACTTGTATCTAGGTACAATACTGCATTAGATGAGATTGCATATTATGAGGGTGCCATCAAGCATTATCCACAAATTCTGTGATATTTTGAGATGTCAACTCAGTAGCGATCTGTGTCGCATGCCACTGCCTCCAGTTCTCAGAGACAGCGATAGTTAGAGAGTGGAGATGATTCAGCATCTTTGCAACCACGACCACCACCACAGTCGTGAGGTGTTAGTTTTAGTCAAGTTGTATATATACACCGACTTGCATGCCATTGATGTGAGATGTACATACATTTTAAGAGAGACATTGTATATATTGTACTATTTTAGATATTTTTGATGTATACCTTCATTTGACCGTTATATATATATGAGATTTTTGAAATATTGACATGTTATGGATATTTTGGTTATATTAGTATTTTTAGCATTTCTCATATGTTTGATAGTACATGCTTGTATGATGAATGTATGATGATGTTATAGCCTTTTCCATATTGTGTGATGGTGTATGTTGTAACATAGGTTATGTGGTTTTTCATTCTTAACAATTTTTCATATTGGTGATAGATGTATGTTAAAAATGAAATGAGTTTATTTATGCTTCAGCATGTTTCCATATTGGTGATGGTATATGCTTGGCATAAGTTGTATGATGATGTTATAGCCTTTTTCATATTGTGTGATGGTGTATGATGTAACATAGGCTATGTGGTTTTTCATTCCTAACAATTTTTCATATTAGTGATAGATGTATGCTAAAAATGAAATGAGGATAGCGTAACCCTTTTTAGCAGGGATTACTTTGCCCCTTTTATAGGTGACCCTGAGAATGACTATAGGCAAGTCCATGACTTAATAGTTTGTCAGTCATGTTTTTTTTTTGGTAGACTAATCAATGCGGGAAGTCTACTTGGAGATGTTGATTTATTTTGTGGTCATGTGAAGCTGATTGATGCGGGAAGCTTCTGAAAGGGTGATGTGTTTGTAGCAAAATTTGGGCATAGCCATCTTTCGAGGGAGTGGTCTATATTTCGCTTTGTATGTTTTGATGTTCATTGAATCATTGTCCTTCAAGGGAGTAGTCTATTAATTACAATAATAATGTAGCTATCCTTCGAGGGAGCAGTCTACATTTATAGTTTATGACCTTTTGATATTTTGTTAGGCATCCCAGTTTATGTTTTTTTGTTGACTGAACTTTTAGTCATGGACTAGACTATAGAGGTTTAGGGGTTTCCCTTTTATTATGACAAAGCATTAATACTTAAAAAAGGGTTAACTAATTTTTGTAGGGAAAAAGGGTTGAAAAGAATAGGAATGAGGATGACAGGGGTTGCTCAAGGGATGAGCTCAAGTTAAATATCAAGTGAATGATTACTTGGTTAATAGTAGAATGGTCACATATGCAAGGCATTAAGGGGCTCAAGTTCTGGCCGACCTTCAAGGGAAGATAAATGATAAGTCCCTGATCCATACTTGTGCGTTATTATGTAAGGTCCAAGCCAATTAGGAGCAAACTTGCCGCATTTGATTCTTTTCATATTGGTCACATGTTGGTTTTCTTTAAGGATGAGATCTTTGATTTTGAAATCTTTTTCTTTCAGATTATTGTTGTAGGCACATTTTGGTCAATGTAGGTTAGCATGTTGCTAACATTTGATACAACGTCGAACATAGTCACTTTAGTCTTGATGAAGAGTGGGCCAATAATAGCCCAAGCGGAGGATGCGTTTTGCAACTGAGTTACCACTGAAATGTCCTCCACAAATCCCATCATGGACCTGCTTGATGGCATAAGATGTCTCAGTGGTGGTTAAGTATCGGAGAAGGAGGCCGTCGAGACCTCGTTTGTAGAGAAGACCCCCTAACATGGTGTATCGAGTAGTACTCTTAATAAAAGCTCATTGTCCATTGCTAGAGAGATTAGGAGGAATGATAGAATAAGTCAAGTAGTCAACAAGTTGTTTATACCAAACATTATGTGGACTAGAGAGGTTAAGAGGAATTTCCCCCGAAGATGTTGGTTGAGATGTGCCCAAGATAGAAATCTTGGGCTTTGGTGGTGAAGAGGATTTGGTGAATGGATATGTCCAAGGGGTAGAAACCTGCTCTTTTCCTTTATCCTTTAGGGTTTGTGACCTGATGGCCACATTAACAGTGCTGATTTCAAATAAAGGGGGAGAAGGTGGTATAGGGACCATAGTCTCATGTTGGGATCCTGATTCAAGTGAGGAGGTTTGGGAGGCATGGGATGGTGTCAGTGGTTTTTTGAAAGAGTGGTTAAGAGGATCCTTAATGAGAAGGGTATCTTTTTCCAAGTGTTGGCGAATGACAACCTTAAGAGCACAACAATTCTCAGTATCATACCCAGGTGTGTGATGATATGCATAAATTTGAGTGTCATCAAATCAAGATGGTTTTGGTTTGAGAGGTTGGTATGACTTAATTGGCGAGAAAATGATGCTAAAAGGCAGCAACAATCGGCGTAACAGCAAGGCATAAGAACCCACTAATGGATCTGCGCTCTTTGTTGCAGTAGGGGTTGACAACTTCTATTTAGGAGTTATAGGAGGAGTTTTTCGTACCACCCTTTTGGTTGGCGTAGATGGCACTTTCTTGATGAGAGGTGTTGGATTTCATGGAGGAAATATATTTTTGATGGGTAGAGGGAGTAATGAAGGCAATTTGTTTTTGTGACATGTTGGAATAGAGAGCATTCATGTTAAAGTGGAAGGATGTGGACCCAAAATAGAGGGAAATGGTGAAGATGGGGGAGTTTTTTGTACCACCTTTTTTTTTGGGGGAGGAGTAGACTGACGTGGTTTAACATCCTTCTTTGGTATGGTTTAAGGACCACTACTATGCGGGGCGAGGTTCAAATCTACCTTCACTTGTGGGTGAGTGAGGTTTGATACAGGGCGAACACTGAGAGATTTAATTTATTTCGGCATGGTGGACGCATGTGAGGGTTTGGGTTCAGACGTGAAAGGTTGAGCTTCTAAAGATTTAGAAGAGGAAGCCCGACTCTTGTTAGAGACTTTGAGGTGAATTGTCATGGAAGGATTGGCAGTATAAGGCAAAATAGAATGTGTAAGATAAGGAGCCTTAAGTTGCTCCCATAGCACCTCATGTTTTAGGTTCTTAGAATGGAGAAATCTTAAGTTTTTGCCAATCATGAGAAGGGTTTAGATGACATTACGCGAGGCTTTATAGTCAGAATCTTAGAGGATTTGGGCAATTGTGAGAGCAAATACGTGCTGGACACAGCGATCATGGGCCAAAGGCAAGAGAGAACCATCACTGGATCTTCCTCAGTCGAAGTGGGTGAGGTGGTGAGTTCTTCTCTTAGTGGAGAAGGGATTGGAGAATTTGGCTCTTCAAGCGGATAGAGCGCATGGATGATCATGCCTTTCACATGTGGTCTAGGGGTGTGGAAAGTGTGATCCTCCATTGGTGATAAGAAAGTTGAGGGCAGGGCCAGTGGTATTGGTACCATCAAAGCATCCTTCAAGATGGGAGAGATCAAAGTAGACTCTCCTATGTGAAAAAGGGGAGTGGATGGAGGACTATCCTCCATCGATGGAGGACAAATAGGAGAGGAAGGCTCCTCTAAAGGGTGAAGTAGAGGGATGATGGCCCCTTCTACATGAGGGCATGGGGTATGAATGGTAACTTCTTCCAATGTTAGAAGAAGAGGGAAGGTGGGGGCAAGAGGAACAGGTAATACAGGATCCTCATGAGGTAGAAGAATAGGTAGAGGAGGTGTTTGATGTCATGAGGGTGATATGGGTAAAATAGGCTCTTCTACCCATGGTGGAGAAATAGGTTGACTAACCTCTTCAGACTGTGGGAGAGGTTGGTCAAGAATGAAAGGAGAAATCATGTCAACCGTGTGTATGTTATGTTTTTGAGGATCATCGGCTATGGTCTGAACATTGTTTTGACTTGGGGGATGGTTAAGAAATAGTTGCCTAAAGACATCCATGTTTTGGTTGGCTAGCAAATTAGAGTTATCAAAAACAAGGTCCCCTTTGTCTAACATGTCTTGAACAACATTTTTAAGTGTTTTGCAATTGTCTGTGTCATGACCCTTGACATGATAATTACAAAAGTCATTTTTCCTATACCATGCAGGGATGGCTCGTGAGGGATCAAATTAGATAGGTCAGATCTGAGGAAGATTGAGGACTCCTTGCTTCACTAATTTATCCAATATAGAAGCATATGATTCTCTTATTGGAGTGTATTGACATTGTACATACCGTTGTTGGAATTGTCTTGTGATGTTTTGTGAAGTGAAATGCTCAGATTGGTTGGTTATGGTAGAAGATGATGACATAAAGACCATAGCATGTGTCGATCCCTTGGACTTGGAGTGGGAAGAAGAAGTTTTGGAAGAAGAAGGGTCATTATATTTTGTGTTGGTATTTTTGCCATGTAATTTGACCTTATCTTCTTCGACTGCGTGGAGTTCAAGCTTTCAGGCCATAGTGAAAGCTTCATCGAATGTGTGGAAAATTTGAACCTACAAAGTAGATGAGATGTGCTTGGCACATGCTCTTGAGAAGAGCTCAATGAGCTCAGGTTGAGGTAGTGAAAAGGAGAGTTGGTTGATCAAACCTCTCCAACGGGCAATGAAGTTAGCTATTGACTCATTGTCAAATTATATAATATAATAAAGGTCTATGATGGAGACCTTCTTGGAGATGTTGATTGAGAAATGGTCAAGGAATAACTGAGTGAGTTGAGTGAAGGTGAAGAGAGAATGACTAGTAATGGAACTATACCAGTCAAGGGCAGCTCCAAAAAGTGATATAGGGAATGTATGAAGTAATAACACATCATCGTGCACTATGAGGTAGCAAGCGTGTCTAAATGCTTGTAGATGTTGTTGTGGGTCCTCTTTACTCTAAAAGTGAGTAAATTTTAGGAGTTCCCATTGGCTAGGGTATGGTCAAATAGGAATTGAAGGGTGGATAGGTTCGTTACAAATTTTTTCATATGAAAGAACACTCCTTAAACCTGAAACAAATGTCTCAAGGTTGGACATCTTATCCATCAGCATCTTAATTTGGTCGGTAGATAGATTGACATGATGGGTACCCCCTAAGTTATAGGGT
The DNA here is from genome assembly GCA_037957365.1 of Torreya grandis. Lineage (NCBI taxonomy): Eukaryota > Viridiplantae > Streptophyta > Pinopsida > Cupressales > Taxaceae > Torreya > Torreya grandis. The sequence goes on along the minus strand of JARHVA010001011.1, from coordinate 1,164,129 downwards.
ACTTGGAAGGCATTGGGAGGGGCGTATGTCATAGTTGGTTGCATTTGTGTAGGTGCAACATACTGGTAGTTTGTCATAAGGGCTGATGTCGAGGCCACGGGGGCTTGCACCACGAAGTTAGAGAGTACAACTTGGCTAGATGTCGCCAAGGGTGGTTGAATGGCAGTGACACTAGTTAAAGGATAGGTGGTCACTCTTGTGTTTATAGGCACAAGAGTGGGTGGGATAGAGACAATCAAGTTCTGGAAAGGTGTCGAACTTGGTTGAATTGTTTGTGGTTGAGGGGGTACAGAAACCCCAATGGAGGTAGGACTAGAAATAGAAGGGGAGGCCAAATCTTGAACATTTGCCATGGTTGGGTTACTAGTCGAGGCAATGGCCTGAGTGACCATAGGTTGGGTAGCGGAGGCTGTTGATATCATTGCCACTTCAACCAAAGAAGTTGGCATCCCATAAATAGGGTTACTTGAAGGATCTCGCGATTGGATTCTAGCGAGATAATGTTGGAGAGCCTTGACGTTGTGGTCAAGGAATCTCTCAAAAGCTTGATCCCCTTTGAGAACAATAAGAGGTTGATTGGTGGGGGTAGGTTGGATAGGAGTATGCTCGGTGTCTGAAGTATACTCCATTAGATGACTTGGCAGGAAGGGTGAAGGTGGGAGTGACTGTTGACTCACATGGTCAACAAGGATTTTGGCTTGACTACGTGTCAAAACCATCCAAAGTGAAATGGGTTCAGGTTCTAAAAATTGTGTGTTTCAATTTTAGAAAACCAAAATTTATGTTTAACAATAAGAAATTTGAGTTTTAAGCTTGTTGTTTGGAAAGAAAATTTATTGACAGTGACCGATGTCAGTTGTCTAACCGATGTCGGTGAAGGTTTAGTTGCCGAAGTTGGTGGAGAAACCGATGTCGATTTTTGTGTAATTCCAAAAACACAAAAAAATGATAGTTTTTGGAAGAAGAAGAAATTTTGAGTTATTTTTGGACTTCAGAATGATGTGACCTTACTAGCTCAAATAATCAAATAAAAATAGTAGAATAGATGATTAGGCAAGCAACATCTAAAACGTTAGATTCTTAGGAATAAATTTTAGAGTCGTGGTGGCTTATGCCTTAAGAGAATGTGTTGGAAATTGGGCTTGTAGAACAGGTCCTAGAGAGGAAGTCTATGGCTAGTTTCAGGTTATGTTATGGTGCTCAAAAATATCTATGTTAGGTTTAGTATGTGGCCTGGTGCTGGGGCTTGCTCTCTTCACTTCACAAACCCAGAGCCGAGCTAGGCCGCTTAGCCAAAATATACTTTGCCTATAGTTTATACTCTACCAGAGAACAAAGTGGGTCCTCCTCTTGGTGGTGAAATCCAAGTAGGATCGCTAGGTGGGGTAAGGTATCCGCTAGGTGATGAAATACTAGACGGGCCTTGTCTCAAGTAAGTTTAAATGTTTGATTTGATGTGATTGTGGTTTGGTTGTGTAACATTTGTGTACTATGATTTATTCATAATGCTTTAATTACTAAGTGGGCTAAGTATGCATTCAAGCAAGAATGAAATGCAGTAGTTTTTAACCCAAATCAAAATCAGTTGTTCAAATGCAAACAAATGGAGAAGAGGTAAAGAGTTTGTGTTTTTCACTACTCTATAATGCAGGCAAGAAGTAACAAGAAGAAAAAGAGATGTTCTTTTTAACTCCTGCTAATGATTTCCTTTTATAACAAAAAGATATAAGAAAGGGATGCAAGAAGATAATACTTTTCTAATGCATCTATATGAAAATTTGATTTTTTTTTAAAAGAAGAAGAATGAATCCAAGAAAAACTCTAGGGTCCCACTGGGTGTGCCAGAATGTTTCTCTATATTTTTCACTAATTATATTCAAAGGAAGAAGAAACTAAGATTAAAAGTTAGGGGTTTGACGTTCCCCAGATTAAGTGTGCACTGTATCCAAGTGTTGTAGGAGCTCCTCTTTGGCTATGGAAGAAACACCTATAATAAGAAAGAAACTTCAACAAAAAAGATGTTAGAAGATGATATGGTGGACTGCCAAGCTACGTGCTTGGTCCCAGAAGCATAAAGCTCCATAAGGGATGACAGTCCACTATTTAAAGAAAAGAGTTTTGTATTAAAAAAAATGATAAAAGACTTAAAGAAATGGAAAGGTAGAATATTGTGTACCTATTCTCTGTAGTCTGTGTGTCTTAGAGTGTTACAGCAGGCTGGTCAAAGGTTTTGTCTGGTCTATGGGTTGTTTGAATAGGTTCTGGTTTGCACAGTCACTGACGTCGGTTTATCTACCGAGGTCAGTGGGGAAAGGATGTCGACATCGGTTTAGTTGTCGATGTCGATAGGGGAAGTGGACCTTGGACGAGTTTTAGAATATTTTTGTGATTGACAGAGGAGTCTTTGGAAATTGGGAGGTTTGTGCAGGGTTACGAGAAAGTGAATAGGGTCAAAGGAAGGGTAGGTGGAGGATTAGTGTGAGAAGGGGGTGAGAATAAGAGGAAGGCCTTTTAGCCCTTCCACGAAAGAAGTCAGGTCTCTTTGACAGTATTTAGAAATAGTAAATGGAAACTAATTAACAATGTATTCTAAAACTATTGAAATAAGAAGCAGAATACTTAGCTCTATTCAGTGAAGAACCAGAGGTGTCAGAATGCTTATTCATGTTGTGGTTGATGTCGAGGTTCTCGTACAATGTTTCAATCCAATCTTAGGAATGACTTGTGCAGAGCTTCGGTAGCCAGGAGAGCGATAGTCAAATTCTAATGCTTGGTCTCAGAGTGTGTGCATCGATATGCGAAGAGGCAGGGTGAGCTCAAGGTTAGAGCCTGGCTTATGTAACTGACGTCGGTGATCCCATCGGCATCAGCCAAGGGTTAACCGACGTCAGTGGAGGAAGAATAGGTAAAAGGGCTATTTTTATCTCTTCGCCCATTTCTCCATCCGCCAAGTGCCTTTGTCATTGGAGAATGATCAAAACACGGGCTTATGAGGCACGAGTGTTGGTTAGGGAATGAGAATAGGTCATGGGTAGTTAGGAATTAGAGGACCTAGTCTCAAGGTGACTTATAGGCTAAGAAATGGTCTTAGGGTGAGGTGTCTAGGTGAGGTGTCCAAGGTGAAAGGGGTTCAAGTGTGGGTTAGGAGTGTTGACATTTAGAAGGGGACCAAGGGGGGATTGACACAATATTAGTGTCTACAGTGAGGCCTAGGTTTATTATGAAATAGAAATAAAGTAAATGAATACTAGGAAATAAGTACTTGTCTTACCATAAGTTGATTGGGTGGATGGTTGAGGTAGTTGATCTATTGGTGAAATATAGCTTAATTTTGATAGAATAACGGTACCCAAAGGCTTGATGGAGATGTGGTGGCAAATTGACTCATTGATATGATTGTTGGATTACTGGCTTGCTAATAGTGATTGACTTGCAAGAAGGAAACTCCTAGATATACTAAAGCTCTTGATAACAATTATATATTCACAGATGTTTGTAGATCCATTTCACTTTTCAACTCCTCTTTTCTTATAGGCACAAGTAAGAGGTGGAAGTGAATGTTCAACTGGGCTATCTAATTATAAATCATCCATGTAATAGCTCACAATAGTATTTAGACAACTTATATTTATAAAATCATGGTTGGTAGTTTGAATGGTTTTGGTTAAATTGGTGGACCCTAACCATAAGTGGTTAGGGTGACCATCAGTGATCATCCTGACCATTGGTGGTCAAGGCTGAAAAGGGGTAAAAGGTTGGGTTGAGTCAGTTTAGCCAAACTAATTGCAGGTAAGCTTTATTAAGGGTTAGAGGGTTGAATGGTCCCAAAGGGGTCTTAAGGCGGTTCAAGGGGTATTACAACATTCAAAATTGTGGTGTGCAAATTTTTGGTGTCTACATTTTGCCCCTTTTTATTATGCAACTTGAATCAACAAGTTGTAAAAGAAAAATTGCTATTGGTCAAAGGTCCGCTAATTGCCTTGAGTATGGAAGTGTTCCCTCTCAAATTAGGAGGCAATGAGGTAAAGCAGAATTGGGTGTAAGTTTGACATGGTTGGTGAAGGTGAACATCATTGGGCACTAAAGCACAAACAAGTGCACAAAATGTGACAAAAGGTGTGATAGCCAAGATCACACAAAGATAAGGCTACTATGGTTGATAATAATAAAGGTCAGTGTTAAGGGATAAATGACTAGTGTACTAGATGACTGCATTTAGGCATGGTAATCGGGTACACCTATTAGTATCCTAGACAAAGGTTAGTGTTTTTGATGGGTATCCAAAGTAGGAAGTGCTATCATGAAAAACACAAATAGGTTGAGTGTCATGGGTATCTAAGGTAAGAAGTGATCCCAAAAAAGACACAAGTGGGTTAGGTAAGCATGAGGTGGCACAAATTCAAAAGGTGGACAATATGGTAATGTTGTCACTTTGGTCAAAGGACTAGGCAAAAAGTGTCATGAAACATGTGCTAGTTGGGTTGAAATGGACCAACGATTAGAGGATGAGGTGGTTTGGGTGGGTAGATAACATAGTCTCTGAGGGTGGGTGAGTTGATGTTGAGGTTTCTTAATGTGAGCTTATGGAAGGTAAGAGCCAAAAAGGTGAGTTGTCCTGACGATCAATGCTTAAGTACCCCAAGGGTAACCATCAACAGTTACCCTAACCATTAATGGTCAGGGTAAACCCTAAAATTCTATCAAGTAAAATTAAAGTGTGAATTACTTTTTACTCACTTTATCATTTGTCTTTATTTGTTCATGAGCTCTAAAAAATTTGGTACTATCAGAGACTATACTTATAAGGGTGGACTAAGTTGGCAATTGCTCATTAGTTGGAGGCACATGGAGGTGATCTCTTGGGATCAATATGTAGGGTGGGTGAGGATGTGGACAAGTAGCTAGACATGGGCTTCGACCATGAAAGAGGTCAAGGAATGAGGTAGGTAGTTTTTTAAATTGATAGCTTAGCTTGAATTCATGCATTTGATTTGGAATGGGAGGGTAGGTAGATTTGATTTAGTGGTTTTAAAATGGTATGCCCTAGGTAGGGATTTGGGATGGTTTGGGTAAATTAGTGGGTAGATGCAGGAATTGATAGGTGGTTTAGGTAAATTGGGGTGGGCAAGGACATAGGCTAGTTAATTAAATAATGTAGTTGTTGGTTTAGTTGGTTTTTTAGGGTGATTAGGGTTTAGTGTTTCAAGTTTGGAACACCCATAGTAACCATCAATGGTCAGGTCTGACCATCGATGGTAGACACCCTAGGGAAAAAGGACATCTAATCATCAATGGTCACTATGACCATTGACATTTGACAAGGTAAAAAGAGAGGTTGAGATAAGGTTTGCTCATTAAAAGGCTAAGTCAAGTTTAGAAGTTGTGTGCTAGGTGTGAGATGTGCATGAGGTAGAAAGTAACATAGTAGGTAGTGGGTAGATGGGTCAAGTGATTTAAGGTAGATGATATAGGTATTTTCTAGATGTGGTCTTGGCTAAGAGGTTTAGAGTGTCTAAATGGGTCACTTGTGCAAAGCAGAATGGTATGTTAGGAAAAAAGGGTTGGGTGACTAAGTTGTGATAATGAATTGGTGCAGGTCAGAGATTAGAATTAGATGTATGATTGAGTACCATGTATCTTTGTCAAGATCCAATAGGGGATGACCCCAACTGATTAGGCCCACATAGATGAGATAGGGTTAGGAGCGATGAGGCACTATCAACACATGTCTCAAGATGCATCCATGGTCATGTGCTCATTGAGAGATGGGATCCTACTACAAAAACCTTCTTGATACTGACCAAGGAGATGACTATTCCGATCGAGGATGTTCATAAGATTACTCATCTTCTAATTCATGGTGATCCAATATACCACATAAAGTGAGAGGAGTGGGATGATCATGTCGAGTTATTGTATGGAGATGAGAGTGATCAGGTCAGATGGCATGTTGGGGGATTCAGGTATATAGTGTTATATCAAAGGGCTCCAACTAAGAGGAGACTCATGACCATGCTCATGATTTCTATGACATGATTTAGGCTTCTTGATTTAAACAATAAGAGATTTCCTTATTTTCTATTGGGGGTTCTAGTTGATCGACCACTGGGGTAGACAAAATTTGGATGGGTACCAGTTTTACTTGTGAAAATTTATAGAGCTATGGGGGTCTAGGGCCCATGGGAGGTATGTTATCAGTGTCAACCTGATTTTGCATTGCTAGGATTATGAGCATATTTGGGTGCTAAGACCAATTGAATTGGCATGGGATGGGTACACATAGATTGACTTCCCCATTGGCTTCATGTGATGGAGGGGTGATTTTTCTACATCAGGTGCATGGGGTGGTGCTTATGATGTGGAGTGGTTTAGGGGTGCACTGGGTACATTAGTGATAGGAGATACATCCAATTCATGGTATGGATAGGGTATAGGAGGTAGACACTCTCCCTCCAAAGTTACAGATGGATACTTGGCAAGTGAGATGGGGAGGTGGATCTAATTTAATTCAATAGGGTACATCAATATTTTGGCTTGGTATAGGGTATCCCAAGCCCATTCCCCAAGTATAGAAGAGAGGATTTATAGATCATATTGCTAGTGTCACAGCTTATTCCTACATTATTGGATGGTGCATATGAGGAGCTACCACTTATGACTCCAATAGATGATGATAGGTTTGTAGATGAGTACATAGCATGGTACCAGCCCATATACATAGTTGTAAACATTGGTGGGGATGATAGACGTGTGAGGCCAATGGCCATGGAATTGGCTAGTCATGATGAATAAGTAGGAGTGGCTCTAGCCACTATATAGGGATAGGTACAAGTATTATAAGGATAGATGGCCATATTATAGGGCCAGACTATCACACTATAGGGTTAGGTTGGGACCTTATAGGGTTAGCTTGCTACTATCACAAGTGAGAGGGATTAGGCTAGGACCTATCTCAGCTTGATAACTTAGGAGAGGGGCTCTTTAAGGTAGAGAGGAGGAAGAGCAATAGTAGGATAGGCAACACCACCCAGCTTTACCCCTACAACATGATACTTAGATATAATGGAGGAGCTATGGTACTATGAGGCTATTATTCTAACATAGTGTCCAAATGAGATTTGATGAGGCGAGTATAGGGACAACTTAGTAGGTAGAGCCAATTTAGCGACACTAGGGTAGTGGGAAGCATTTGTATCTAGTCAAATAGGCGTGGGTAAGGCATCGACTGACATAGCAGGTGGGCAGGCACCAGGTTCTATCAGTGCTCTAGGAGGTAGTGGTGCCTCTAAGGCATACATATAGCTAGATATGTGATATTTTGAATATCAATTTGATTCTAACCTGTAAGCTAATACGGTGAGATGCACATTTTTGAGAGAGAGTCATGTCTGTTTGCCTTGTACACATTATTATGCTATTTGACTCATGAGTTTATATATGTTATGGTTACTTACACTCGTGCTCACAATTTATGGTTTATGTCTTGATGTTGATGTTTAATTCCTATGATGTGATGTTTATATGTGATCATGGATTATGCTTATGTTATGGTTAAGTTGCTAGATATTGATGTTGATTTTCTAGGGATGAGATGACTTTGACATATGGTTATGCTTATGACATGCTAAGTTTTAATGAGTATACACTACATTATTTTAGACTTAGGCATGTGGTGGAAAATGGTTGATTATTTAAATACTTATGGATGTTATTGTTTTATGATGTTTGTTATGGTTATGGTTGTTGATATGGTTATACTTTGTTGTTAATTTGGAGGATAAAACATATGAGGTATTTTAAATAATAACACTAGATGGGAGACTAAAGAATATAATCAAGAGATAATCAACATCATGAAAATATCAACTAGTAACAATAGGGTAAGAAGAGGACACGATGCTTCTTCACTGAATATGACAAACAAAACTAAAGTTAGATTGACTTAATAAACATAAGCCTTTTGAATGCTTCGCATTAGCATTTGTTATTTGGTTAAAAAGGTGTCTTGACCACATAATGTCAAGTAAGCTCAAAAATCCCTTGCATATAGTGGAAAAAGGGGAGATGGATGAAAATGGAACCCTATTGCAAGACTAGAATGCCTCTGCTATAGGTGTCCAAGAACTAAGATAAATAAACCTATGCCAAAGTGTGTAGACTGATCGATGCAAGAGTCCTAATTGTGAGGGCTGATTGTGGCTTTCACATTATTATGTTGTTTTTGAGAGTCGATTACATATTTCAAAATTAGTTTACTTTTGTTATGATTTTGATAATGGGTCTTTTGTTGATTGTTGTATATAGGAAGTTGATCAATGTAGGAAGCTTCCTAGAAATTGTTATGCTTTTGACAAATGCCAACTCATCCATCCTTTGAGGGAGTGGTCTGAGTTTATGTGTTTTGCTTAATGCTTTTAATAGTTGTCCTTTGAGGGAGTAGTCCACCTTACATTTAGCAATTTTGAATAAATTCTCAACAATTGTCTTTCAAGGGAGCAGTCTATGAATTCTAGGGATGACCCATGATTACTAGTAATAGAAATTTTGTTATTTTGCTTGACATAGACTTGCTTAGGCTAGCTTAGTGATTCACCTTTATGAAGGAAAAACTAAAAACACAAGAAGTTTGATTAGGTGTGAAGAGGTTTAGGTGACAATGATTATGGGAATCCATCCTATGAAGGTGTGGAAAGTACCATGAGGACCGTGCCATAGGTAGAGTCATGATACCCATTGTTTAAGATAAGGATATGTTGGTGACAACTAATCACATGATTTAGTTTTAATTGGTTTTCCTGAAGATACGGAGATATAATGTGGGTGGATAGCAAGAGATGAGCTTAAATTAAACAAAAGGTGAATGCGATCCTTCTTAACAAAAGAATGGATGCAGATGTGAAGCATTGAGGGGCTAAGGTTCTAGGTAGCCTTTGAGAAAAGATAAATAGTAAGATCATGATCCATACTTATAAGGTCCAAGACAATTGAAAGAAAACTTGCCCTACTTGCTTTTCTCCATATTAGTGACATATTGGTTTTCTTTTAGGATGAGATCTCAGATATTGAATTCTCACATATTAAGGTGATTGTTATAGGCACGCTTGACGTATTCTTGATAGACATGAAGATGGGTAAAGGATACTAAATGATGTTCATCGAGTATCTCAAGTTGGGTTAAATGATGCTAATGATAATCATCCTCCAAAATAAGCTCTAGCAAAGATATGCGAAGAGAGGGGATTTAAACTTCAAGCGACAAGATGACTTCTACTCCAAACACAAGAGAAAAGGGTATAGCACTCGTAGGGGTTCTAATGTTAGTATGATATTACCACAAGGTGAAGGGGATGTGTAAATGCCAATCCTGCTCAAATGCATTGACCATTTTAGTTAGCATTTTATTAAGAGTTTTATTATAGGCCTCAATTTGTCCATTCACTTGAGGGTGATAGGGTGAGGAGAAGCTTAACTTAATGCTAAATTCATCACATAGACCCTAGACTTATTTTTTTTAAAGGATTTACCATTATCAGTGATAATATTATGAGGAACACCAAAGCGGTAGATGATGTGATGGTTGATAAAGTTGACAATCTTTTCTGCTTTGGTTGAGACTAGAAGAATAACCTCTACCCACTTGGTAAAATACTCAGTCACGATAATGATATAATGGTGTCACTATGAGTAATGAGGGTTGATTTCACCAATAAAGTCTAGACCCCATTATGAGAAGGGCTCGAAATTGATGGAAATGCAAAGACCATGGTTAGGTGTGTGATGGAAATTAGCGTGTTGTTGACACTTGACACATTTTTTCACATAATCATAGCATTCTTGGTTAAGGGTAGGCTAGTAATAGCTAAGATAAAGGATGCACTTAGCTACATTGAGGACACTAAAGTGTCCCCCACAAACTCCATCATGCATTTCCTTGATAGTGTGAGAGGCTTCATGACTACACAGGCAATGAAAGAGGAGACCATCAAAGCCATGTTTTTAAAGGATTCTTCCCAAAATGGTAGAGTGAGAAATACTTTAGATAAATGTGTTTTGAGCATTCTTGAAGAGGCCATAAGGAACTATGCCAAGGTTAAGGTAGTCAAAGGTTTGTTGATACCAAAGGTCAGGTTGGGTCTCCTCCACATTAAAAATGGTGGGAGAATTTGGTTTGACATAGGATGGTTGGGTAAGCCCATGGATAATGATAGATAGCTTAGATTTGAGGGTGAAGATGGGATTTAAGATGCAAGGGAAACCATGGTGTCAATAGACTTGTTAGTAGATCATGGGGTTGATTAGACATGGTAGTGTTCAAATGATGCTAGGAGTTAATCAACTAGTTTCTTGTACTATTGTAAAACATCATTCTTACACTGGTAAGAGCCATTTATTTGATTCACCATAAGTTGGGAGTCACCAAAGATATTGATTGTTTTGAATTTCAGGGCTAAGGTAGTTTGAAGGCCTATCACTAAGGCTTCATACTCAACCATTTTGTTGGTACATTCAAAATCAAGATTGAAAGACAAAGGTAGAGGCTCACCATCAAAGGGGATAAGGATGATATGGGCTCCCCCACCATGTTGACACTTTGATTCATCAAAGAACATGGTGACTTGATAGGTGAAATCTGCTTGAGAGAGGGTTGTGATGGACTCATCCGGGAACTCAAGAGGAGGTTGGTTATCTGCTAAAGGTGCTTTGGCCAATTGGTCATCAATGAATTGCCCTTTAATTAACTTTTGCCAAAGGAACTCAAGGTCAAACTCATCTAAGAGCATGAGCCATTTGGCCATATGCTAGTTTTGGTATGGCTTGGCATGCATGTACTTGAGGGGGTCAATGTTGGTTATGACATAGGTTTTATGCTTAAGAAGGTAATGGTGAAGTTTGGTAGCCATGAAAACTAAATCTAATTAAAGTTTCTTGGTATGGGTGTATTGAGTCTTGTACTCTATAAGCATGCAACTAATATAGTATATAGCTTGATCTCTGTGTTTTTCATCTTGGTGAGCCAGGATTGCCCCTAGGGAATGATCAATGGTAGAGATATATAGGTAGAAAGGTTGGTCATCTTTGGGAGGGGTGAGGACATGTGGTGACAAAAGGTACCTTTTGAGTGAATCAAAGGCATTTTAATAGTCACTATTCCACTTGAAAGAGACATCCTTCTTCAAAAGGTGGTGGAAGGGTTGGCATTAGTTCAAAATCTAGGAGATAAAATGGCAAATGGATTGCAACTTTCCCTACAAGCTACAAAGTTTCTTAAGGTTGATGGGAGGAAGCATGTCGAGGATGGATTTGATCTTTGCAGGATTGATTTTGATTTTGAAAAGGGAGATAATAAAGCCAAGAAGCTTTCTCAACAAGACCCCAAAAATACACTTATTGGGGTTAAGGTAGACATGGTAATGGATAACATGATCTTAAGAATGGCTAAGTGATCTTTTCAAAGTTTAGATGTTATTAGAAGGTTGTCCACATAGTCCTCTATAATCTAATGGATAAGGCCATGGAAGATATAGGTTATGGCATGTTGGTAGGTTTCACCAACATTATTTAATCTGAAAGGCATGAATCTATAGTTAAAGGTTCCCCAAGGGGTGGTGAAGGCAATCTTATGCTGATATTTGAGTATAATTAGGATCTGATTGTATCCTGAGAACCCATCCATAAGAGATAACATCTCATGGCTAGCTATAATATCAATAAGCTAGTTGATGCTAGGTAATGGAAATTAATCTTTGGGGTAAGCAAGGTTGAGGTCAATAAATCCACATAAATACATAGTCCCCCTATGGCTTTGGTGATAGGTATAATATTTAAGACCCATTGGGGGTAGTTAATGGGTTGAATAAATTGGAAAGAGAGTAGACACTAAAGCTCTTCTTTAATGAGAAGGGTTATGTGTGGATGCATGCATCAAAGCTTTTACTTGATTGGTTTGGTGTCATGGTGAGTGACTATGTTATGGGTAGTAATGGTGGGGTTGATTCTAGGCCTATCATTGTAAGACCAAGCAAAGGCTATGCTACGGTCTTGGAGGAAAGAGGGGAAGTCCTAAACTTCCTCAATGTTCAATGATTAGTTGATTATAATAATGTGGGGGTTATCTAAAATACCCAAGTTGATATCCACGGTGGATTCATTCAACATGGTTGAAGACTCAAGAGGAAGGGATTTATGGATTGAAGAATTTGGGGTACCAAGATAGGTGAGAATAGAATCATCATCCTGGAACTGAACAATGTTAATGGTAGGAGAGTCTTCTCCTATCATCTCAAGATGGGTCAAAGGGATGGTTATAGTCGGCCCCTCCTTCTGATAAGTCAGGGGTCCAAAGCTGATCATGTTGATGAAAAAAAGTTAGGTAGGATGATGTCATCATCCTCACACATAAGTGGTGGTGAGGTCAATGAGGAAGGGTCATCTTCTTCAACAATCGTAGTAGCCAGTTGTTTGGCTTTCTTATTATTAGGTAAGATGAAACTAAGTCTGTGCTTCGCATGTGGCTTCCTTATTTTGATGGTGACCAATTCATGTGGGCCATACTCATATCACCTAATATCAAAGCCTTTCCAAGCACATTGATGAAGGTATGTCTTGGCAAAGTTTGGTTTATCTAGGTAAGAGAAACTAGTGGTGAATGGTTAGGTGGTAGAAGCACCAAGGGATTTGTCAAGTCCCCCATAGACAAAATGGGTCTAATGGTGGGGAGGTCCAAAGGAAATGATAGTCTTGACATTGGGGTCATATCCTAGTTGGTTGGTAAGTTGCCCATACTCGTGGGGATTAGGAAAAGTGTAAAGTTATAAAAGGTGATACTCCCCTAGCAAAAGGTGAAAGAATGTGGATTCTAAAGGGTTTATGGTAGGGATTTGGTATGAAGGTATAGAGGAAATAGTTGATGCATCATCAATAGAAGGGGTATGATATCCACTTTGGTAGTTGAAAGTTGGGTTTTAGCTGTTGAGGGTGTGCTGGATGGGGGTATGAGGATATCATTGGGGAGATAGGTCATGTTGTATGTTAAAACAAGACTGGATGGTGATGGCCTAGCCTTCATGTTTAAACTTAATGCAATGGTGGAGGGTAGAGGGAACACAATCCATGGAGTGAATCTAAGGTCATCCCAATAAGACATTGTATTATAATTCACCTTCTATAACATAAAAAAGTTAGAAGAGCATATAGGGTCATAAACGGAAATGAAGAATGATAGTTCCCAAGGTAGTGGCCATGGTATCATTGAAGGAACAAAGGATGGACAAAGAGTTAGACATGACATTGTCTGGAAATATGAGTTGGTTGTAGGCATGAGAGGAGATGATGTTAATGCTAGCTTCCCCATCAATCATGACTCATTTTATGTAGGCTTGGTTGATGTAGGCAGTGATAAAGAGAGGAGGATCTGGGTCCTCAGGATGGATGGAGGGTATTTCTAAATCCTTGAAGGTAACAAGGTTGTAAATCTAAAGGGCACTGACAAAGGTAGTTATAGGTTAGGGGTCCTTGGGTTAGACCTCAATGGATTTAAAATCCTCTATTAGTGTTTGGTAGTGATGGGAAGAGGTAGAGATTAATTCATACAAGCTCATCTTCACTAGGGTTTGATGAAATTGCTTGAGGATAACTCTCCTGATGGATTTTGAGGGGTTAGATTGGGAGGCACCTAAGATAGACACCTTAGATTTGGTCAAAGATGGAGATCGTTGGGTGAAGGTTGGTTGAGAGTTTGAGGAGGGGTATGTCTAAGGAATTGACACCTTATCCTTATATTGTGCTCTTGTGACCACATTGATAGTATGGATAGAAAGAGAGGTTGATCTGGAGGATTGGTCAGATCCATCTTCACTCTGAGATGAGAGTGGAGGAGTAGGTGAGGGTTAGGTAGGTATGGTTATTAGTAGGATTGGTATGGGTTCCATAAGAGGTTCATTTGTTAATAGATCATCCTCATCATAAAGTTGGTGGATGATGGTTTGGAGAGATTTGCAGTTATCTGTATCATGGTTAGTTGTCTTATGATAAGAATACATGTGGTGGTCATTGTACCAGATGGGTTTAGAAGCTAGAAGGTCAAAGGGTCTAATGCAGGGTAGGGCTAAACAAGAGGTTTGTAATAACCTATGGAAAATGGTTTAATAGTATTTGGCTAAAGATGGTAAAGGTTTAGTGGTCTTTACTTTGGTGGTTGAGGTAGGAGGTTGCTTGGAAATAGATTTGGTGGTAGGTGTTTTGGGTAGGGTGGTATGCTTGGTTGATGGATTTGGTTTAGGCAAGGAGGTTGATAAGCTAGAGGTGGAAGATGACAAGGTAGGTAGCTTAGGTATTTTTGGCATGGTGAAAAGAGGTACATCAAGGAGTAATTGTGAAGGTGTAACCAAAAGAGTTGGTGGGGTTTTGGTAGAGGCAATTGGCTCCCTACTCAAGGTAGAGGGGTGAGGGACAAGAATGGAGGGAAAGGTTGAGGGAGCTAAAATTTAGGCCTTCTAGCCTTTAGATGGTTTTGTCTCTTTTTTTGCTTTGGTTTGATGCTTGGTAGGTAGGTTTGAAGAGGTTACGTCTAATTTCATAGATGGGTGACTAAGGCTTGGTGTAGGGAAGGTGCCAAGGTTCTTTATTGGTTTGGTTGGTTTGATTTGAGAAGGTGATTTCGTTGCTTGGGATTTAGGTGCCTTAGATGGTTGAGGGATTTTTGGATTGGTAAAATTTGTTATTGGTTTGGTTGATAGGGTAGGAGTATGGATAGTGAAAGTGGTGGGTTGGTCTGCTAAAGGTATGGTTGGAGGTACTTATTTGGTAATGTAAGGTAACCTTAATTTCTATCAAAAGGTGGCTTGATCCATGTCAGGGTTGGAGATAAGCTCCAATTTTTGTGATATCCTAGAGAATGTTCTATAGGTCAGTTTGATTCCTTGTTTAGTGGACTTGAAAGATAAGTCAATGGGTGGAGACACATGGATGGTAACCTTGTCCGCTTCCTCAATCAAAGAATGCAAGGTTGGGATAGGTGGTTCCTCTATTAGAGGATTGGACATGGGGGTTTCCTCCTCAAGAATTATTTCTGAAGAGAGAGTGGTTTGATTGATAGTCAAAGGTGAGGATAAGGTGGTGATAGTTGGGAGTTTTGGTACATCGATTAAAATGGTGGTTAGAGGCTCCACTACCTCAATAAGTGAAAGGAGAGAGGATGGTATTTCCTTGTTTTGGTATTTGAAGGAAGGGGAGGTAATCCCACTATCTTAATATATGGTGGAGAATCAGAAGATTGGATAGTAGATGGTTTGATAATGCATGCATCAAGGATCATGTTAACTATATGGGTATCATGAGAGCACTCGACATTTTTGCTCTCATTCTTGGTAAGAGCATGGTTTGAGAAAGGTTGCCTAAATATATCAAGGGCTTGGTTTGATGGTGAATTGTATCTAATGTAAGCTCCCCCTTGTAAATGAGGGACTAGACAAGGATCTTGAAGGTGTTGCACATACTAACATCATGCCCTATCACTCGGTGGAAGGCACATAGATCATTCTAATTATACCAACTAGGTGCAGGGTGAGAAGAGTCAAATTGCTAGGGTGGATTGATAGGAAGAAGTTGAATGATATTAGATTTCAATAACTTCTCCAAGATGGATGCATAGGATCTTCCAAATGGAGTGAATTGATTTTGGTTGTTCTGGTTTGGTTCCTCGGGTTTTGATTTAAAGAACTAGAGGAATTAGATTGGTTAATAGAAGGTGGATGAGCAAATTTTAGGATAACCACATTTGCAGTTCCCTTGGTCTTGGTGTTGGTATTGGACTAGTTACTTGAATTGGAGGAGGAAGCCTCATTGGTTTTATAGGCTGAGTTTTTTTTCTTCGACTTTAGATTTCCTTTGTCAATGGCTCGGTTCTATAACTTACACACCATGGTAAAATCTTCATCGAAGGTTTAGAATCTTTGAACATGTAGTGTGGAGGAAATATGTTTAGCACATACCCGAATAAAGAGATCTATGAGTTTGAGTTGAGGCAAAGAAAAGAAAAGTTGGTTAATAAGACTCCTCCACAAAATTGGTAATGGATTCATCCTCAAATTATCATATAGAATAGAGGTCAATGATAGAAAATTTCTTGGAGATATTGATCAAAAAGTGGTCTAAGAAGGTTTGAGCTAGTTGGGTGAAAGAGAAAAGGGAGTGCTTAGGTATGGTACTATACCAATCCAATTCCAGACTAACTAGAGACATGGAAAAGGTGCAAAGAAGAAGGGCATCATCCTAGGTGATGAGATAACAAGCATGCCTAAATTCCCTAAGGTACTGTTGGGGATCTTCCTTACTTTGAAATTTAGAGAAGTTGGAAAGATCCCATTGGGGAGGATATGGCCTAATAGGTATGAAAAGATGGATGGGCTCATTGTAGATTTGGTCATATGACAAGATGTTATGAGCACCCAAAATGGATGACTCTAAGATGGTCATCTTGTCCATACGCATCTTCATTAAGTCATCTTGGGTTTGTGTACCTAAAGGGTTATAATATACATACTGTTGCGACGATTGGGAGACATGATGATAGTGGGTAGAAGGTTGGGAGGCTACCACATATGGGTAAGTGGTTGTCAATGGTTGGGTAGAGGATACATAAGGGTAGATAGAGGTACATGGCTGGGTAGTGGGTACATGCCCTTGTAGATTAGGGATGTAGCCAAAGGTTGGTCCAAGGGGTGCTTGTTAGATAGGAGTGATAGTTGGGTTGGTGATCGATGGAAGGATGGTGACCCTTGTGTTAATTAATGGCAAAGTAGAGGGTATGGACATAATAAGGCTTTGAATTAGAGTAGTGGTTGATGGGTTGGAGGTAGCTAAAAGAGGGTTGGTAGTGCTAAAGTTAGGCATTCCTATTATGGAGGAGTGGTTGGTAAGAGTAGAAGATATAAGGGCGGTGGTAGTTTGAGTTGGTTGGTTTTCAATGTTAGTCTCAAAGGGGTTGTTGGTTGATGAGAAAGCTTGGGTAGTCAATGGTTGGGTAGTAACTATGTCAATGGAGGTACTCCCCATAAGATGGGGAGGCATGTCATAAGGTGGATGTACGAGTAGGGTTGGATCTGGGATACGATAAGATGTGGTTGTAAGATAATGTTTCAAGGCCATAGGGTTGTTATCTAAGAAAATGGTAAAATCTGCATCTCATTGATGGACCTCTCAAGGGAAAGTAGGACTTACTGAGGGGTGAGGAGAGTCTATTGAGTCCATGTATGAAGAGGTAGGTTGATTTGATTATGGGTTTTGCTCTGCAAGGTCCCTTCATTATTGGTGAGTGAGAACCATACAAGATAAGGGAGATAGAAAACATAAATAGCCTCACTACTCAAACAAAGAGAAGACAATAAAAATGATCAAAGAAATCAAATCACACTCTAAAAGAAATGTTAAGCCATAGATTTTTAATTAATCTCACTTTTGGCTTATGCCTTAAGAAAATGTGTGACTAAAATTGATTTGTAGAGCAGGTACTAAAAAGGAAGTCTAAGGTTGGTTTCAAGTTATGTTTAGGCAATCAAAAATAATATGTATTGTAATCAATACATGGCTTGGTATTGGGGCCTAACCCCTCACTTCACACACAACAATGGTAAGGGTGTTAGGTGCTTAGCCAATATATAGTGATATCTAGATATTATACTCAACCAAAGAGCTGAGTTGGTCCTCCCCTTGGTACTAACTCTAACTAAGATCATTGGGAAAGGGTAAGGTTACTGCTAGGTGATGAAATCCTAGTCGGGCAATTTATCAAATTTGTTTGATGTTTAATTGGTAAAAATGGTTTGGTTTAGTGTGTGAAACAAAGAGTGAAGCTACACTAGATTACTTTGATTTTAAGTTAAGTTATGTGAACTAAAATTTCAAGAAGTCAATGTATACAATTATTTTAGGCCCAAATGAAACTTTTGACTTCATTAATGAGCATATAATAGAGACAGGATGTAAGTAAACAAGATCCCAAGTAGAGACACAAGGGTCCCAACAGGCATGCCAAAATGTTTTAGTGAATTTTTTATTATTATTGGAAAGAGGGAAAAGAAGAAACTAAGTATGGGTATGGTTGAAAAACCTAATTGATTATGCACACATTGAAATCAAAAGATTATGAAGAGATCCTCTTTGGCTTGGGAGGATGACTTGTAGATAAGAAATCACTAAATCAAACTTGTTTGTTAGATAGATCGTTGAGTAGATTGCCTAGAGATAGTCAAATATTAGAAGCGAGAGGTTTCTTAGGGGCTATCAATCCACACATTTTAAATAATTAAGCTTATAAATATAATATAAGGTACTTGCATAAATAATAAAAAGGTATTGAAATTGAATACAAGAATTAAAAGCAAAGAAATATGTTAAAAATGATTAAACTAGTGATAAACTAATCAATACTAGTACTAGAGGGTTTGGGGTATGCTTTAGAAAATTAGATAGGGGTCCATGAATAGGAAAGAACACATAAAATAAGGTTTGATTGGGTGTAGGTGGGTGAAATTAGCTTTCCAATTTTCACTACCACAGTCACCATCAATGGTCAAGGTGACCATCGGCGATTGGACAGATCATTAACGATTGAGTCAACCATCGATAGTTACTGTGTCTAGATCTGGGTTGGTAAATTGCTAAATGATGAGATAAAAAAGATGGATTTTGGGAGATGGGTGAGGCCTAGGTTGATTAAGAAATAGAAATAAATTAAATGAATACTAGAAAATAAGTACTTGTCTTACTAGAAGTTGATTGGGTAGATGGTTGAGGTAGTTGATATGATGGTGAAATCTAGCTTGATTTCATAGAGTAATGTTACCTGAAGGCTTGGTGGAGAGGCAATGGTAAATTGACTCTCTAAAATGATTAATGGATTGCTAGATTGTTGATAGTGATTGACCTACAAGAAATAAATTCCTAGATGCACTGAAGCTCTTGATAACAATTGCAGATGTTTTTAGATCCATTTCAAATTCCATCTCTTCTCTTCTTATAGACACAAGCAAGGGGTGGAAGGTTCAACTGGTTTATCTAAGTATAAATCTTCTATGCAATGGCTCATAATAGGATTTAGACAACTTATATTTAGAAAATCACGGTAAGTAGTTTCCATGCTTTTGGTTAAAGAGGTTGACCCTGATCGTCGATGGTTATCTTGATCGTTGATGGTCAAGGGTAAAGGATGAAAAGGGGTAAAAGGTTAGGTTGAGTCATTTTATCCAAACTAACTAGTAAGATCTATTAAGGGTTATAGGTTTTAATGGTCTCAAGGGGGTCCTAAGGTGGTCCAGGGGGTATTATGACATTCAAAATTATGGTGTGTGGATTTTTGGTGTCTACAATACTTCTTACTACCTCTATCATAGTCCTCAAAATGCATATATGTAAATTTTGTAGCTACTCAGATCAAGAAACAAAGTCTTATAATATGTGTGGACATTGCTATCAAAGTCAAAACACTTATATCAACTAGTACTATCCATTATTTACTAACATTATCTCGGTTGATAATGCTGGTATGTTCTACCACAAATTGTTATGCCTACTTTTGTAGATGATTTATATTCATTTGTTTGCCATTGATTATGCGTATAAATATTAATTTTGATTATTATTGTATTGAAACCCTAAATTCACCTTTGACACAAGTTTGATTGGGAAAAAAGGGTTATAAATATTGGTTGGATAATCCTAACCACTCTTTTTTGAGTGCTTGAGTGGTGCCTATGTTCCAATACCCTGAAGATGGTTGAAACTATACATAATTATCTCATCTTGGTGTATGTGTGATCAATTATGATCCACTAGAATGCAATGCAATGATTGGATTTTGAAACTTGACAACAAGAAACTTTTACCTCACATTTGTATATAGACTTGGCTCATGGACTACTACTTTGAGGGTTTAATGTGAATTCTTTTGGATAATGTCTCAAGGGTGTGCAAATATATTTATCAATGTATATTCCAAATAATGATCAAGTTAGCCCATATGAATGCCCAATGAGCATAACCTTAGGATTTATTTGTATTTATAGATGGCTCATTGTATTTACACCATAATTAACATAGGAAACATGATTAGGCCTACCCAAGGGAGATGCTTAAATTTTAAAACTAGTCATTAAGGAAAATAGGACACTTTTGGTAAAGGCAAACACCTATGGTAATTGCAACTGCTTGATTTTTTTTGGCATTGTCTAGAGAGGGAAAATCAGGGATCTAGAATATGGATACATTTTACTTAAGATTATAGAGTACACTGTAATAGACTAAAGATATATTTAATATGAATGATATAAAAATAGGTTCACTAAGTCTATATATATATATATATATATATATATATATAATTATGGAAGAAAGTGTGCACAAGATCCAAATATGTTTTCACAAGTCTTGTATGCCAAAGATATGTCAAAAATGATGTTTTCAAGTGTCTAATACCAAATTTTTTTATCTATAAATGCCCCCATTTGGTGTAGCATTGAAATTTATAGATTAAAAGGATAAAATAAATTAATTTGGTACATGTCTAATAGCACTTGATGTTGAAATCTATGCCCTAAGTATCTAGCTTTCTCCATGAAAAAATTGTAAAGATACATATATAAATTAATGTCCACTCATGATAAAAATATGAAATATATTAGATTATTGAAATATTTGAAATTGAAAAGTCAATGAATGAATACTCCTGAGAGTATGCAAATTAACACAATCACGATGGGAGTTCCTAGTGAAGGGATGTTTCACGACATAGCTAACTATTAACAAATTGGATTTCACATGTTGATTTTTATTTATTTACAGTAGGGCTACATGATTTTTAGCTTCACAATTTTACATTATGGGTTAATTGACTCCCTTCCTAGAGATCATGGATTTGTTATCTCCATTCATTCTTCTCTTATTATATAAAGGTCAACCCTTATGCCCCTACCCTTTCTATCTCTCACCTCCCAGCTCCCTCGCTAGCAATAAATAACTCAACAATAACCTTTCAGTTTTAATAACAACCTATCTTGTGGGACAAATACTCTTATTTATAGTTGTTTGAGGTTAGTTACCAGTGTAACCAACTGGAAGATTTACAACTTTGAACTACTAGGCTTAGTGGCCAATTTCAAATACCTACACTAGGATAACATATCTAACTCATAACTTAAGCCTTGTGGCTCTAACAATAAGTAACTCAGATCTTGTTGTCTCATCATCCTTTCAATTCCAGCTTACCAATTGTCATCCTAGTTCCCCAAATTTGATAAAACAAGTGTGTATAAATATAAATCAAGGTCAAGCTTATTCACAATCTAAAATTATAAATAACCTATAAGTATACCACTATACATTAAGCAAATCTTCCCTATTCTTCGCAATTTACAAATCAATCACTAGGAGTAGTCATAAGCCAACTCTGAAACACACCAATCAAGGTCAAGTGCCAACATTTTCAAGATCAAAGCCAAATTTATGGGTGCATTCATATAAAAAAAGATCACAATTGCACATTCACACTAAGGAGAAGAACTACATGTGGCTTGAATTCCATCATTGGGGGATTGGATATGTAGGTAGTGGTCAATCATCAATGGGGGTGATTGGGGTCAACTCAACCCAATTACACTTCCTCTCTTTTTAAAGATTTTTATTTTTCACAAATGGACCTAGGTTTTCAAGTAGAAGGAAGTTTATTTCTAGATTTGCACATGTATTCAAGGGTCATAAATCACACATACAAAGACATTAGTTAGACACATCACATTGTTAGTTCATAAAGAGATAAATCTACATAGGACAATAACATCAGTGTAAGTCATTATCATTGACATTTGTGCCTAGGCTTGATAGTACCAACCCTACATGCATAGAGACATAGTTATGGATCTAGATGAATCACAAACTTGATTTTAGTATGTTCCCATTGTCAGAACATGGAAACAACCAACCAATCAAACAATAAAGATAAGTATCTTGATCTCCTTAATAATTTTCATAAATAGTAAATTGTACTATCATATTAGTTTAGATCAATTACATTCATATTTATGTTTGATTACCATATATTAAAATTTGAATTAATTCTACATTTTTTTTCTATTATGATTCACATAAAATTCTAAAATAGGGTAAAAAGACTTTTACAAAAATTATGTGTCTACATTTTTTTTTCATTAGCTGATTTTTTAGTGAATTCCCAAAGTTGGACACTCCAAGGGAACAAGGGCAAGGGGGATCTTCTATATTTATTTTTGAATCTAAAAAACCTAAATTATCATTTTTGGATTCTATACTTTGTTAAATTCCTTTAAAATCCATGTTTATGAAAAACTAGTCAACAATTTGTCCATGGCATCTATTTAAAGTTTACAAGGAGATTTCTAGTGTTTAATTAGCAAGGGGCCTACTCTGTAACACTATTTAGGTGGATTTCTAGTGTTGTCATTTCTACACCATATAATTATGCATGCATCACCACTCCACCACTGATACACCACTTGTGCAATCTTATCTACCTTCACTAGGCCTTTGATCATCCACAACACTGCTCGCTCTAGCTTGTACATGCTACTCTAGACATGATTATCCATGTAACCACTCACCAACCCCATGTAATTTTTGGTAGGTCCTTAGATGCCCATATGATTTAGTGCTTAACAAATTAAGCCTCTAAGGACTCACTCTTGTCCTTTTATGTCATTTTATGTAGGTGTATTAACTTTGAAGGTTGTAAAGTTTGATCTAGGAAACTTGGCAGGGTCATTATTTTGTCCCTCTTGCCTATTTTTTTAAGTTCTATGTAGTGGTGCGGTCTATTTATAAATTTTATCAACCATTTTCCTAGAAATTATAGTTTTTGATATATTTTATTGTGTAGTTCCCTATTTTTGAAATTATAAATGAATCCTAAGGCCATACTCACATGGTAACTTGGTCACTACCTGGAAATCACATAGAAAAATAAATTATCAATCTCTTGAGAAATTATCACAAAGGTCTACACATATGAAAACCCCTCAAAGGAGAAATCCTAAATCCAAGTCTGAATATACATTCAAGTCAAATTCTCATAATGTCAAGTGTTGAAATCCAAACATTACATTGCATTCTAGCATGATCATGATGGTGCACACACACATATGCACCCCTATGTGAGAGAACTACATGTTCTTTGAGATCTCTTTAGAGTATTGGAATATAGGTAATGCTTAGTCACTTAGTAGGGAGAGATCATGGTTATCCAACCCATCTTTATAACCCCTATTCCAAGTCATCTTGTGTTGAAAGTGTAACTTGAGTTTCAAAGGAAAAAAAGGTAAACCAAAGATCATCATACAAGACAAAGGGAGATTGCACATATGTAATTCATTTATAGGTACAGGTGTAGTGATATGAGGCAACACAAACTTTCACAATCAACTAGGATAATATTGGTAGATGTTAGAAAATATTGGTCACCACAAGGGTCTAAGTTTCATTGGAAGCATCCACATAAATTTTGAGCTCATGTATCCTAATTTAAGTGGTTATAGAGTAGACATACATTTTTTAGGGACCATGACAAATACAACAAGCAACAGAAATAAAAAATTAGCTACATTTATCTCTCCTCCATTTCTTTTTCAATTATAAATATAATGAGTACAATATAAATATATCTCTTTCACACTCGAGTTTGTATGGCTAATACCCTATTTTACATAATCTAAATATCCATAGTTTTATTTTATTTAGATTACATTAATTACAAAATAAATAAAACATTTTAGTGAACCATCTCACTAACTTAAACATGACAAACCCTATATCTTTCCTTAGGGTTTCATCTTTCCTTCTTAAGGTTTCAAATTAATCCTACATTAGTGTTTTAAATTTAGATCTAATATTTGATTTTCCCTTAATAGGTAGTAATCTATGAATTTTTCCCAAGATTTCTTCTTGTTTTCATGAGCATATTTTATGCCATATAAAAAGGTTATATCTCTTATACTTGTAAGGTGAAGTGATAAGTTAAGTGGTGTTCTAATTGATTATAATCATATTCCTTTGATCAAAGCATATGTCTTTATGCAATCTAAAATGAAAAAATTGATGAAATTAAAATTTATTCTAGTGATGGAAATGTTGATAAAGAACACATAAATGTAGAGGAATGTGTTATCAATAATTGTATGCATGAAATTGGAAATGATTATGAAGATGATAATGAACATAATAATGAATATCATGGTAGAATTTACACTGATGATATAAATGATATAAATACTAAACAAATAAAAATAGTTTCAAATTGAAATTCTAAATATAATAAACATGGTAAACAACTCTTGAGAGTATGAATGGAGGTGAGTGAATGAAGGCAACTATGGATTCATCAGGTAGTAAGTAGGCGACAACAATAAAGGATGTGTAGGGGTGAGCACCAACATCAAAGTGGTGTAGGGTTAGGAGTCAGTGGTGGTGATGGTGGTGGTGGTATGTAATTTTTCAATGCTAACAACAAGAAAATGTAGTGTTTTAGAGGAGGAGGTTTATGTAGCAAAATCAGAGGGAAAAGGTCAATGTGAAGTATATAAGGAAGCAAGCCAAACTGAAGGAGAAGTTTTAGGGGAGGGGCTGGGAGTTAAGGATAAATCACCAAGTGATGGCTGATAAAATTTTAAATTTGATCAAGTCAAAAATAAGCTTTTCAGGCCTAAATCAATTTCTAGGAAAGATCCTTTGAAGAAGTTTGGAAATTTTTTAAGGCAGAAAAATTTGGATGAGGATAGCGACTGGGAAAGTGGAGAATCCTTACCTTTTTAGCGGGTGACTAAATTTTTAGAAGGGTAGACTAGGGTTTCTACTAGGAATATGGTGTATTCCATATGTAAAAATAAAACTAACCCTTTTCATTCATGTGGATAATTTTGCAAAGAATTAATTCTCAAATCAAATCCAAATTCTAACCTTATTCTTCAATCTAAAAGTTATATTTCTCCAGTTAAGGTAGTGGTAAAAGAAAGAGAAATGGGGGATGGATCAAAGGGGTTTTAAGAAGTAGATCCATTTCAAAAAGGAAACTAGGAAATGAACTACCTTGGTGATATTCCACTACTCTTCTCTGATAAACCCCAAATTTTGGAAATTGAAGACTTGAAACTTTCAACAATAGGTCTAGAAAAGGGGAAAAGGGCTTTAATTGGCAGGTGTATAGGAAAGTGTCTTTCTTCAGAAGAACTATTACAATGGTTTCAAGGCACCTAGCCTTCTTTAATAGCCCCTTCCCTTTCTATGTTATCTAATGGTTTCTTTTTACTATTGTTTCAAACTGTGGAGGATAGAGATTTTGTATGGACAAATGGGTCATAGTTTATTGGCATGCAAGGAATATTTGTGTGCCCCTGGGCCCCTTTATTTGATGTAGCAACATTGGTTATCTCTCTAGCACCAGTTTGGGTGAGATTTTATAATCTTCCTTAAGTCTTATGGGATCCAAGTCTTTTTCAACAATTGGTTAGCAAATTGGGAGATTTTTTAAAAACTGATGAATCCATATTAACTAATTTTAACTATGAAAGAGTGTGTGTAATTATGGATTTATCTAAGCTCATTCACCATTCTATTAATATTTTCTCTTCCTCAGGGAGCTGGACTCAATTTATTAATTTTGAATGACTTCCTTTCAGATGTTTCAATTGTAATCAATTTGGGCATAAAATTATCTCTTGTCTTGAGAAAGGTGTTAAAGGCTCTCAAGCTACAATCATGAATAAATGGGTCAAGAAGATCGACCATCCAAATCAATAATTGGTTCATAGTTTGTTGGTCCTTTCAAAATTAGTTTATATTGAGAATCCTTCTATTTCTATTTAGAAAGTTTAGAATAGTCCTTAGGTTGGTGAGGTTAGATCAACAGAGAAATATTGCTTCAATATGGAAATAAAACAACCTTTCTTTACCAAGGTCATTTCAAGTGAGTCTTTTCAGAATGTTGGGACAAGGATCAAAGATAAGGAGACAGAGGTTAAAGATAATGAGTCTTTATCAGCAAAAAAATCTCAATAGCTAGATTCAACAAATGAGGAAAAGGAAAGTTGGGACGAAGAAGAATAAGAGCTAGCAATCAAGGCAATACTTTTAATAGCACAACGAGCTAGTTCTTTGAAGACCTCGAATTGTAGAAATAAAGGGAAAAGAGGCAATAAAATGGAAGTAGAAAGATTTCAATTGGATGCATCGAATTCCATCAATGGCAACACTCAGTGGAATATGGAATCCTTACTTTCTAGGAGGATCATATGGATAGAAACAACTTAAGGAAGTTTTGAAGTCTGGTTTAGTCTTTTGTAAGAGCAATTGTTGATTAGTTTCCTTGTCATTATTGTAGATTTTTTTTTTATTAGTGTTTTCATTACATTCATAAAACGTTAATTATCTACCTATTTTTATGAGATTTGAAGCTTTGAATCTTTTTAGAGTATTATGGTTTTACCTTTTTAGGAGATTAGGCCTCCTATTGTGCCCAAAATTGGTTTTGGCTCTGGTAAAAAGCTAGTATCTATCTAAAAAAAGAGTTTAAAATTTGTGAAATCAAATTCATATGCAACCTAATAACTTAGATACAATATTTAACATTATCCTAGAATTAAGAATGACAATAATGCTAAGGAATCCACATTTTAGAAACAAGAAGATAAACTCTTGAAATATACTAATCCACCTTTATAGGCATAGATTCTACAATAGGTGTTTAGACCATCAATTATATTGCCATTATTCATGTGTTTACATTTATGGCTATACAAGTTTTACCCACACATGGCATGTAGGAAACACAAGTTAATCCTCATATTTCTATGGATATACATATGCAACATAGTTTTGTATATTCTAGGCTTACTATTCATATGGCATCATATATTGTTAATCAATCTCCTATACCTAATAATCAAGAGTTTGTATGAACTCTTAAAGATTTTCAATCCTAGGTTTCCCATCTAGAACAATGGTCTTATAGAATGGGTCATTCCAAAAATTATCAACTATTCATACACAATACTTTAACCCCAAATATTTATACTTATAATTTACCTAAACCATATGATGGTAAAGGTGATCTAATACATCCATACAACATGTTTAGATTAATTTTCTAATGATAAGTTATTAACCAAAAAATTTCTTATGAGCCTTAAGTAGTATGCCTTGTGATGGTTTTGCAACCTTCATTTCCTATTAGTACATGATTTTAATCCTTTGGTATATCAATTCTTATCTCACTTTTATAATAATATAAATGAGAAGGTCTCTTATGCTAAAACTACTCAAGCAAGAACGTAATTATCCCATTAGTGACTATGTGCATCGATATAAGACTATGCTTTCTAAAATGAAAAATCCTATGGATAATAATGAATTCAAAAACATATTAAATAAAATCTTACTTGTAGCTATCTATGATTTTATTATGTTATAACATTTATAATCTTTCTATGACATGGGTCATACAGCTAAAGACTGCAAGAATAAGTTAATTGTTATGAACAAGCTAAAGTATATGATTAATCTTCCAAAATCTTATAATGTTAAGTTTCAAATAAAACCAACTTTAAAATCTAAAGAAAATGATACTAGGAATGAGGGTAAAGCAACAATTAATGCAATTTCACAACCTACTAATATGATTGTCTTATCATCTCCTCAAAGGAGCAAATTTACATGATTATCAAAACTTTCTCATAAGGTTTTACAAAATTTACTTGAGTGCAATCTAATGTATCTCCCTCTACCAATGGAATTTGATATGAAAAATACACAACCTAAGGGGTTCAATATCAATGCATATTATGATTTACATGAATGTGCATGACATTCAACTAATAGATGCTATGGATTGAGACATAAGATACAAGATTTAATTGATGACAACACTATTGATCTTAATGATATTAATAAACCTACAAATGATTCAGATGCACAGCTTAATTTTCAAGCTTAGGATATTTTTAGATCGATTTCCCAAACATGTGACACAAGAAATCGAGACTAATCTTAAGTTTTATATGATTTACAATACACATCCTCCTTCAACTTCTTATGCTTATATAATTAACGAGCCTCATCATATAAATGGTCTTACTGGAACACTTAAAGATACATGAGTACAAAGACCTCAAATCAAATTCGATGACCATGAGATTGTTGGTGATCATTCTACCAATGTACCTTTGTTTATACATGTTTTCTTTGAATCATGTCCTATACACAACTTTATGGTGAATAAAAGGTCAAGTGAAAACATATTTGATTGGTACAATTACTATGGTCAAAGGAATAGATGGAAAAATAAAAAACCTTATTGGAGGCATTTTGTTACCACTTATGGTTCATAAAACCATTGCTACTTGGTTCTTAGTTTTTCCTAATACCAGGACATTTGACATGTTATTAAGACATTCATGGATACATAATATACATGTGATACCATCTTCGATACATTAGTGCTGAAAGTATACAAATAAAGTGGTTTCAATTCAATGTATTCCATATGAGTACTCGATTCAGATAGAGACAATTACTTTTCCACCTCCATAATAACATATTGTAGAACATGTATAGGTTCATCCTAAAAAGTAAAACTAGAGACATGTAATTATCCAACATCCATTACATTAGTCATCTATTAGATTTCAACAAACATTACCTAGTCTGTTGCATCCTAAAATAGTTATACAAAAAGATTGTATGTGTGTTCCACAATGAACCCTGACACATTATCTTGACATACAATTAATTACACAAGTTACTATGACTACTGCATCTACAAAACATATACATGATCATGCTGACTATGATGATGATGCTCAATATTTTACAGTGCATGGTCACTAATCTAGCTCAAATAATGATACATATATTAATTACTCCCCACCCATGACATGTGACATTTGCACTGATCGATCCATGACCTACGTGAGAATCACATTAATTGGATCATAGGTTAGTAGGGACATGATTTGAAATTTAAAAAAATTAATAATAAAAACAAATACTAAAATATATATATATATATATACAAAAAAATCAAATATTAAAAAAATATAAAACTAGGACCTATGCATGACATGCTTTGCTATTTTACATGATTGATTGATGTTAGTTATCATATACATGATAATTAAATATCTATTTTCTAAGAAAAAGGATTTTCATAGTATACATGAGTGGAATGTAGGACAAAATGGTTATATATGATACATAGACATATAGTTGTGTGACATTATTTACATCTAGGGGTTGCCATTCTACATTGGGGGAATGTCTATATTAGGATCATCTTTACAATATTATTAGGTTATATCTTTTTATACTACTCCATTGATTATAGTAGACTATTACATATGACTTGTTTTAGCTTATATTTTCTAGAGTGGTATTTCCTAGGGATATTGTGCTTTAATATATTGAATGATGACAATGATTGATTATTTAAATTAGCATTGCATGTTCAATGTATGCTAGATGATGATGATGATTATTACATTGTGTGATCATTGATGTGTGTTATATAATGTGATTTATGAGTCCATTGATTGTGTCTTGTCATGTCATGTCATTTGTGTTAGAGGATCATCTAGTCCATGTCATGGCCATGTTGTATCTGCGTGGAGTCATAATCAAGTTAGATTATGTCCAGTATTACACATTTTTGTGCTTCATGATCATGATATCCCTCATATTAAAAGCATAAATACTTGTCTTAGAGATTTGGACCATGACAAATAAATAGTTCATACTTTGGATTAGACTATGTGATTCAAATGACACAAAATGAGCAAATTGAGGCATATGTGGGGAATTCTACATGATTTTGGAGAATGGTTGGGCTATTGCATGACATTATGGGACATAAGAGATAGGTCATATTGATCAGATAGAGAGACATAATGTGACACTATGAAAAATAAGTGATGGCATTCTACATTATTTTTAGGTAAAGATGAATCATATTTAGGGCATGAATGTTATTCATGTAAATAAATTTATATTTTTATGTTGTGTATCAATGGGTAATGATGGCAATGTTGACGCTTGGATTTGCACCCTTGAATAAAAACTCAGTCTTCATCCAAGCGGCACAATGGAATCATCTCTTTTGTTGTGGGTGACAATTTCTTTGAGATGAATCTCTAGATTTAAGGGATAACTCCCCTGATGCACCTGTGAAGTTCTATTTATCCTAATCTATCGACTGTGTATGAAAAGAGAGAAAATGAACAATAGAAAGAAACAAATGGTGATGTACCAATATGTATTGTCCTCTCACTTTGACTATAATCACTACTTAAAGAATGACAAGGTTTCCTTGCACAAGACTCATGACCCTTTATGCATTGTTACATCAGTGTTTCATTTTTGAGATTTAAAAGGTATTCAACATTCAAGAGGGAAACAGACAATTCTAGAAAATAATATGACTTTGAACCACTTCAAAAATGTCTAGACACTTATTAGAGAATACTAATGAGGACCTGTAATAAAGATCTGTCTAAACATTTGGTGGGCAATCAAGGATACAAGTTAGGAAAGATAACTTTCACTGAATGAGAACAAAATGATGTTAAACCGATACACAAAAATGCAATGTGTGAGTGGTAGAATTTATCTTACTTTATTCAAGAGTTTTCAATATAAATTTGGTCAAAGTTTTGTCATTAACCAATGGAGGCTACTTTGAGAATAGGTTGAATACATACATACATACATACATACATATATATATATATATATATATATATATATATATATATATATATATATATAGTTTTCTAAAGGGAGATTGAATGATTGAGATTGCAAAATCAATTAGACATGTGTCACATTGAGCAAGAAATAGTTACATGAATGGCTTTTGCTATTACTGAGTCCATCATGTTTTGGTGTAGGTTTCTCTTTGTTGGCTCATCATTTGTTATGTTAGTGTTTAGAGCTCTAATACCACACCACTTGTTAGGATATTAGAGTACAATTGATTACTTTTGTATAAGCAACTAAACACGGAATTGAAACCAAAAGTAATAAGTAACTAGAAATCAAAAACAACAAAGAATAAGAGATATGAGAAACAACCAATCTATATTAAACTCTTTTAGAAGGAAATACAATGAAAAAATCTATCTCTTCTCATACCTCAAAGATGTACAGTAATTCTCCCTCAAGATTTCTCTCTCTCTCTATCAATTACAATCAACTCAATTACTAAGTTGTTATTCCATACATGCTATGAGGATCTAACCCTATTATATAATGTAAAATACAACACTAGGGTTTCATGAGCCATGCATTCACCACCATTAGATCCACCTCTGAATCAAAGGCTCAAATCTGTTTGGTAAAAATAGTTTGACTAAAAATAAAAAAGTTAGAAACGCACAGATGACAGATGTTGGTCGGTGTCGGTCTAAAGATGACCGATGTCAGCCGACCCCTAACCAATGTCAATCAACCCCTAACCAATGTTGGTTAGTTCTGACCGATGTCGGTTACTATGTAAGCTCAACAACCTCTAACTTAGCTCATTAGTGAAGCTTTTAGCTCCACAACTCAACAATCTCCCACTTGGAGATAAACAGCTGCACCTATACCTGTACAGCAACATCCTCTAAACATCTCTGGCTTGTTCCTCCCTCTTTAAGTTCAATCTTGAAGACCAATAAAATTTGAATGAATATTTAAGTTCTCCTTTATTACTGGCTTTGTTAACATATCAGTAGGGTTCTTATCCATATGGATCTTTTCCAGCTTCAACTGTCCATCCTCCAATACCTTTATAATGAAGTGGTACCTAAGCTGTATATGTTTGGTTCTTAAATGAAAGGCTGAATTCTTTGCCAAATGAATTACACTTTGACTATCACTATACAATCTGCAACTCTCTTACTCCTTTCCCAACTCTTTCATGAACTGAGTCATCTAAATCATTTCCTTGCTAGCCTCTGTGACTACAATGTATTATGCCTCTGTAGTAGACAAGGCAACAACCTTTTGCAACTTTGAAATCCAGCTAACCATCGTTCCACCAACAGTGAACACATATCTTGTGGTGCTTCTCCTACCATCCAAGTTACCTACCATATCCGAATCTACATACCCATGTAGAGAAGTGTTTGACCCTCCATAGCATAAATGCCTACTATTGGTCCCTCTTAGATATCTGAGAATCCACTGAACTGTTTTCTAGTGTTCCTTTCTTGGATTGGCCATAAACTTGTTGATAACTCCCACTGCTTGGACAATATCTGGTCTAGTACATACCATTGCATACATCAAGCTCCCAACTGCTGAAGCATATGGAACTCTACTCATGTATTCAACCTCATCATGTGATTTAGGACACTGTTCTTTGCTCAACTTGAAGTGTCCAGCCATAAGTGTGCTTATCGATTTTACATCCTGCATATTGAACCTCTCCAACACCTTATTCACATAATCCTCTTGAGACAAAATCAAACTATGATTTTTTCTGTCTCTCTTAATACTCATGCCAAGGATTTTTTTCTGCTCCTAAATCTTTCATGGCAAATGTGTGAGTTAATTTTACCTTAAGCTTAGTAATTTTTTGCATGTGTGAACCTACAACAAGCATATCATCTACATACAGTAATAAGATAATATAACTACCATTATCCAATCTATTAAAATAAACACAATGGTCAGATTGACATTTACTAAAGCCATGCTCTATCATAAACATGTCAAACCTCAAATACCATTGTCTTGGAGCTTGCTTAAGACCATATAAGCTTTTCTTCAACTTGCACACAAGTTTCTCCTTACCTTTGACTTCAAAACCTTTCGGTTGATCCATATATATCTCTTCATCCAAATCTTCATAAAGAAATAATGTTTTAACATCAAGCTACTCAAGATGCAAATTCTCAATAGCAACTAAAGACAATACAATTTGAATAGAAGTCATCTTTATTACAGGAGAAAAAATTTCACCAAAATCAATACCTAGTTTATGTGCAAATCCCTTTACTACCAACCTAGCCTTATGTCTCATTTGTCCATTCTCTCCTTCATTTAACCTGTATACCCATTTGTTTTTTAGTGCTTTCTTTCCAGCTGGCAACTCAACCAAATTCCATGTATCATTCTCTTCCAAGGGATCAATTTATTCATTCATGTCATGCTCCCACTGTTTCCTGGATTCTACCTGCATTGCCTCATCAAAACTTTTTGGTTCTCCACCATCAGTGAGTAACAAGTAGTATAAATAAGGGGAATAATGAATTGGAGGTTTACTTACCCTTTTAGACCTCTTTATGGGTGTTTGAAACTCATTTACAGCTTGTTG
Source organism: Torreya grandis (assembly GCA_037957365.1). Classification (NCBI taxonomy): domain Eukaryota; kingdom Viridiplantae; phylum Streptophyta; class Pinopsida; order Cupressales; family Taxaceae; genus Torreya; species Torreya grandis. The sequence goes on along the minus strand of JARHVA010001011.1, from coordinate 1,130,765 downwards.
TCTACCCAAATTTCCTTCTGACAGTGACCGATCTTGGTCATCTCTGATCGATGTCAGTCTGCACCTGACTGATGTCGATTCTATATGACCAACATCAATTTCCACTTGACCAACATTGATTTCCACCTGATTGATGTCAGTCTCTGTGTTTTTATGTAAGTGATGATTTTTATCCGCAAGCTCATTTTGGATCATAACCTCTTCCAAATCAAGATTACCCTACTCAGAATTATTTAGCCTCTTGAGCTGATCACTGTACATCACCTTCTCATTAAAAACTACATCACAGCTTCTAATAATTTTGTTAGTTTCTACATTCCACAACCGAAATCCAAAATCTCTAAAACCATAACCAATGAAAGTGCACTGCATAGATTTAGCATCCAGCTTCTTTTTATTTTTTTATCAATGTGCACAAAAGCTTCAAAACCAAAAACTTTAAGAAATAAAAGGTCTACCTTTTTACCTATCTAAGACTCTTCTAAAATTCCACCATCCAGTGCAGTAGAAGGTCCTCTATTAATCAGGTGAACCATAGTATCTACAGATTCTGCTCAAAACTGTAAGGGCAAACCAGCATGCAACCTCATACTCTGTGCACGCTCCATTATTATTCTATTCATCCTTTCAGCAACTCCATTTTACTGAGGTATCTTTGGAACTATCTTTTCCCTATGTATTCCACTCATAGAATAGTAACTATTGAATTTATTGCTGCAGTACTCACCACCATTGTCAGATCTAAGGCACTTCAATCTCAAACCTATTTCATTCTCAGCCAAAGCTTTCTATTTCTCAAATATGTCAAAAACATCAGATTTCCTCTTTTTGTGATAAACCCATACCTTTCTTGTAGCATCATCAATGAAAGAAACATAATACTATGATCCTCTAATAGAAGCTACCTGAGCTGGTCCCCACATGTCTATGTGAACAAGCTCTAACTTGTGCTTCTTTTTTGTTGACCTAATTTTCAAAAATCTCACTTTCTTTTATTTTCAAAAAATACAATGCTCATAGAAATCTAGATCTATGTTTTTCAAATCTAAAAGCTTACCTTTTGACTTAAGAACATTCATTCCCTTCTCACTCATGTGACCAAGCCTGCAGTGCCATAAATTTGTATCTACATCTAAAGTAGATAAAATAGAAGGAGAATAATCAGTAATGCAAATAGATAGATAAAGTGTACCTACTCTCTTACCTCTTGCTAATACAAGTGCACCCTTAGAAACTTTCTAAGATTTAGCTGTGAGAGTTACTGTGCAACCCTCATCACCCAACTTTCTTACAAAAATCAGATTCTTCTTCAGGATGGGTACATGCATGACATCTTTCAACACCCATGTGTTTCCATTCTGCAATTTTAGCTGCACTTTTTCTTTGCCAAAAATTTGACAAGGCTCATCATCCCCTAAATAAACTTTTCCAAAATCTCCATGGACATAATCATTAAAAAAAAATTATTTGGGGTTGCATGGAAAGAGGCACCAGAATCTAAAACCCATGATTCTACTTTATTATTCAAAGAAAATATAAGAGCATCCTGTGAAACAATACCTATAACTTTTGCTTCTTTATTACCTTCATGTTGATTTTTTATTATCCTTTAACCAACAATCTTTCTTTGCATGCCCTTTCTTTCCACAATTCTAGTAGTTTATTCTTCCATTTCTGGATTTAGATCTACTTCCCATTTTTGACCTTGATTTCCCTTGCTTGCCCTTCTCTCTTTGCCTTCCCCTGCTTTCAACACTTAAATTATTACCTGATGTTTCCCTTGTGCTTTTCTTGTGAATTTTTTCATTCAAGATTACACTAACAACATCATCAACTTTCAAGATATTTGAAGCAGATGCAGTATTACTAACTGCCATTACCAAACTATGCCAACTTTTAGGTAAAGAGCATAAGATTAAGAGAGCCTTAATTTCATCATCAAAAACTATTTTGACTGAATTTAACTAATTTACTAATGTATGGAAATCATTAAGATGACTAGATATAGATCTACCTTCTTGCATTTGCAAATTAAATAATTGCTTCATAAGATATACCTTATTCGAAGCTGAGGGTTTTTCATATAAATTTGCCAAAGTATCCATTAACTCTACCATTATCTTTACCTGTGATAAGTTGAAAATCACAGAAGATGCTAGGCTCAACTTTATAGATCCAAGAGCCTTTCTATCAAGAACATTCCATTCTTCATCTTCCATATCTATGGGCTTCCTTGAAACCCCACTCAACGGTAAATATAGATCTTTCTGATACAGATAATCTTCAATCTGCATCTTCCATAATTGATAATTCTTGCCATTAAATTTCTCTATTTTTAGTTTACTTTCTTCTGCCATTGCTTTGCTCCCACTCAATCAGAAACCCCTGTGAGTGAATTCTGTAATCAACAAACACTAACACGCTTTGATACCACTTGTTAGTGTTTAGAGCTCTGATACCACTTGTTAGGATCTTAGAGTACAATTGATTATTTTTATATAAGCAACTAAACATAGAATTGAAACCAAAAGTAATAAGTAATTAGAAATCAGAAACAACAAAGAATAGGAGATACAAGAAACAACCAATCTGTATTAAACTCTTCCAGAAAGAAATAAAATGAAGAAATTTCTCTTCTCACATCTCGAAGATGTACAATAATTCTCCCTCAAGAGTTCTCTCTCTCTCTATCAATTACAATAAACTCAATTACTGAGTTGTTATTCCCTACATGCTATGAGGATCTAACCCTATTATATAGTAAACTACAACACTAGGGTTTCATGAGCCATGCATTCACCACTGTTAGATCCACCTCTGAATCAAAGGCTCAAATCTGTTTGGCTAAAAATTGTTTGACTAAAAATAGAAAAGCTGGAATCGCACAGATGACCGATGCCGGTTGGTGTCGGTCTAAAGATGACCGATGTCAGTCGACCCCTAACCGATGTCAGTCGACCCCTAACCGATGTCAGTTGGTTCTGACCGATGTCGGTTACTGTGTAAGTCCAGCAACCTCTAACTTAGCTCATTAGTGAAGCTTTTAGCTCCACAACTCAACATGTTATGCACTTTTGTCATTCATCTTATTTGTATTGAGGTTCCCACTCTAAACTTTAACGACTATTCCTTATAGCTTGAACTTTACATTATGTGGGCCATCACCTTTCAAAAAATTTGTTTTTTGACATTCTTGTGGATAATTTATCTGCAAGGATTCTCTTGGAATCTTCTTTCTTTGCTTTGGTCTTTTCCTCGGACAATTTGTCCATGTCTTTTACTTGGCCCTTTTGTCTTTGTTATTTCTTTCGGGAAACTATTTTGTTCATTTGTTTCAAAAAAAATTCTTGAAAGAAATCATTTTTTATGTCTTTGTCTTGGTCTTTTTTCAAACTTTTTGTCTGAGGGAATTTTTCCTACAAGAAATCCTTTCTCTTTCATACTTGATCCCTTTAGAAATGACCCTTCAGCAATCTTGAAAAGGTATTCCTACCCTTCATATTTATTGAAAAAACCCTTCAGAAGAAATGCAAACATCCACTTTCCTTTAGTTCTTTCGAAATGATCCTTTGGAAAATTTGAAAATGCCTTTTGAAAAAGTCACAAGGGTGCACCTACCCTTCGAATAAATTGAAATGATCCCTTTGGACTTTTTGCAAATGTCTATGTGCCCTTCAAAAAATTTATCTTGTACCTTTGGCTTCAAAAATGTCCCTCAAAAAAGTTGAAAGCACCTTTCGAAAAAGTGAAAGTGTCCTTCAGAAGAAATGTAAATGACTTTCCCACGAGAAATGACTCTTTGGAAGAATTGAAAAGGTCCACTTAGCTTGAAAAGAACACTTCAGGAAAGTTGCAAAGTACCCTTCATCTTGAAAGATATCCTCAGATAAATTGAAAAGGACCTTCAGAAACAAAGTCTCAGACAAAAAGTTCGTATAAATTCACTTTACCTTCAAGGAAAAATTCCAAAAGAATTCTTTTAGGCAAAAAAACTGAAAGAAATAGTCCTTGAACAAAAGTCTGAAATAATTAAAACTTGGACAAAACCTAAAAGAAAACAAACACCCAAAAGAAATCATCTGAAGGAATTTGCTTAAACTTTTGCCATGGACTTTACATAGAAACCTCTCCTGAACAAAGATGCATATTAAACTCATCCAAACATATAGACAAGCAACTAGTTTTTTTAATATGGATGGTTGATTTCGGTTTGAAAGATCAAAATTTGGTCAACAAGTACTATATAATAACTTAGGATTTAAAATTCATCTTCAATGGTTGATTCAAATTTTAAATTTACATATGAACTTTTTTTGGTGTTCCACCTTGACATACAAACCTATTTCAGGGTTACACAAAAGAGTTATGATGATATTCATAGTAGTGTAGTCAAGGTTTATATAGAAATTAAATTCTATAACTTATTCATGTCCTATTGGGTTTGAGGCATTATAATCCTCAATTTATAGATTTAGTGGTTGCATATCCTTGGGGCATAATCACCCATGGCATTCTCCAAATGAGGTCAACAAATAGAAACCTAGTTTGTGAACTCTCAAGTGTATTCATTTATTGAATTCATTTAATGATCTAGATTATTTTATATTTTATATCATGAGTGGATATTGATCTATACATTTTTACTTATAGGTTTTACATAGAGAAAGTGGGATATATGGGGAATACATGTCAACATTACATGGGATTAATCATATATAAGAAAAAACATCTTTTATCTTTTGAATAATTTTTTTCAATAATAGACTAAAAGGGAGGCATTTGTAGACACCTAAATTTGGTATTATACACTTGGAAACATCAAATTTGGTACACTTTCACATGCTTGGACTTTACATACACATTTGACCCTTGTGCACACTTTCCCATATTAGTCTACCACCTATTGTCTTGGCTAACATAATTTACCATTATACATATTCAAGAGCACCTTAGTGTATGTAATAACCTTTCATTATCCTAAAAAAAAAAATCATATCTAGTATCACTGATTTTCACTCCAAAGATAATACCAAAAATAATCAGATAGTTGTTATTTTGCTACATGTGCCTACTTCTGTCAATACTATCCAAGAACACTTCATGACTCCTTTTCAAATGGGGATGTCTTTGTCAAGTTAGCATATACATGTGTCATGGGGTTGGCCATAGTGATAAATATCAAATATTCAATTATAAACACAAATGAATCCTAAGGCCATATTCACATAGTAACTTGGTCACTACTTGGAAATCACTTTGAAAAATCAATTATCACTCTCTTGAGACATTATCATAAAAGTATACACATATATAAACATTTTGAAGGTGAATACCTATATCCAAGTCTGTATACAAACATAGGTCAAAGTTACATGGTGTCAAGTGTCAAAATCCAAACATTACATTACATTTTAACATGATCACTATGGTGTGCACACACACCTAGGTGGGATAACTATGTACGATTTAATCCCTCTTATAAGTATTGAAACATATCAATTCTCAGTCACTCATCATGTCAGGGGATTTCTAGCTCTACCAATTAGAGCACAATTGATTACTTTCCTATATGCAATTAAACACGGAATTATACCAAAATGATAAAGTAGCTAGAAACATGAGACAACAAAGAATTTGAGAGACAATACACACTCTTGTATTAAATACTACTAGAATAAAATACAATAAGGAAGATGTCACTTCTTCCTCCACCTCAAAGGCTTGCCACACCTCAAGACCTTCTTCCCTCTCTCTCTTGCTCAACACAACAACTCTAAACCCTGAGTTGATACCCCTCCTTGAATGCTTCAGCTGATCTCCTTGACCTTACACCTGTAGATCTCCTTGACCTTGCTAGCTTCAATGCTTTTACTTGCCTTAGAATTAAATACAATACATGCCTTATGGGTCTTTAAATAAGATCCCATGCTTACAAAAAATAGAACTCTAACTACTAAAATTAGACACACAGCCCGCGACTTAAATTAGCCCCTTAGCATGCAAACACTCGGTTCAACTAACTAACTGTTCGTCAACAGCAGTTCCAAAAATACACAGGTGACCGATGTCGATCCCTGCTAGTCTGGTGCTGCCGACGTCGGCCTCCTTCTCCACTGCATCTGACCGATGTCGGTCATACTACCGACGTCGGTGGCTCTAGTTCTTCAGCATCCTTCCTTGTGTCTGCAAATAGTTGAAGCTTTTAGCTCCACACCTTAACAATCTCCCACTTGGAGATAAACAGCTGCAACTTGTACCTATACCTGTACACCATCTATTTTGTTCCTTAGCCTCTGTATCCCTCTTCAACGTCACTCTTGAAGACCAATCACCATGCAAACCTGTGATGTAATACCTGTATCTTATGCCACAAGAATGTTATTGCTCCCAAATTCTCCATGACACACTTCTGAACCAACTCTACCCTTAGCTCAGAAAACTCCCTGTATATGAAACCCTGCAACAAGTAACACAATACAGTAATAGGATAATGTAGCTAATATTATCCAACCTGGTAAAGATAAAATATAATGGTCAAACCTCCATTGTTCTGCAACATAATCAAGACCATATACCATAGCCTTCTGTCTCATGTGTCCATCCACTCTCTTCTCTAAAACAGGAATCCATCCCTCTATCCAGTGCTTCCTTCTAGCTGACAACACTACCAACAAATACATGTTTGGTTCTCCAAGGACTCACACTCCTCATCCATGCCAAGCTCCCACTGTTTCTGGATTCTACCTGTATTGCTTCTTCCATCTTCCTAGTTCATGACTATCAGTAAGCAATATAAAGAAGGTGAACAACGAATATGAGGTTCACATACCTTTCCTGACCTCCACATGGGTGTTTGAGACTTATTAATTCACCCAACATCCGTTTTAGTGACCGATCTAGGCCATCTCCCAGTCTGCTCCCGACCGATGTCGGTTCCCTGCACTGACACTGACTGCCGACGTCGTTTCCCTGGCTGACGTCGGCGTCCCTCCTGCCGACGTTGGTCCTTATGACCAACGTCAGACTTCTCCTATCTGACCTATCGACCCTGCTGGTTTGCACATGACCGATGTCGGTATCTGGATGACTGACGTCGGTGCCAAGCTACCGACATCAGTGTCTGTGTGTTCCTGTAAGTGATGAAATTTTCATCCGTGAGCTCTTCTTGGATCAAACCTCTGTCTGTGCTGCCCTGCTCAGATTTATTCAGCCCCTGTGACTGGTCTCTGTCCTTCATCTCCTCCATAAACACCAAGGCTTCTTTGTTCCTGTCAAAAGCATCAAATTTCCTCTTTCTGTAATGAACTGTATCTGTGCTTTCCAAATTTGAACACATACCTTTTGAATCAAGAACTTCCATTCCCTTCCTGTTCTTGTGACCAAGCCTATTAGGCCACATCTTAGAATCTACACCAGAAGTAGAATCAGTAATACAAGTAGACAGATAAAGAGTATCTACTTTCTTACCTCTTGCTAGAACAAGTGCTCCCTTGGAAACCTTCCAAGAATCCACTGTGAGGGTTATTGTGCATCCCTCATCTCCCAACCTTCCTACAGAAATCAGACTCTGCTTTAGAATTGGAACATGCATGACCTCTTTCAACACCCACGTGTTGTCAATCTGCAATCTCAGCTGCACTTTTCCTTTGCCAACTATTTGACAAGGCGTACCATCCCCTAAATAGAGCACTCTAAAATCTCCCTGTTCATACTCATAGAACAAATCTCTGTTTGGAGATGCATGAAAAGATGAACCAGAATCTAAAATCCATGATCCTACCTGACTATCCGAAGAAACTATGAGAGCATCCTGCATCACAATATTTGCATCCTTTGCTTCCATACCTACATGTTGATTATCTTTATCTCTCAACCAACACTCCTTCTTTGTATGTCCTTTCTTTCCACAAAACCAGCAGGTAGTACCTTTGGATTCGGATCTCCTTCTCGACCTTGATTTCCCTTGCTCAACCTTCTCCCTTTGCCTTTCTCTGCTTTCTGTACTTAGAGCATTCCCTGATGATTCACATGTGCTTCTCCTGCGTATTTCTTCATTCAAGATCACACTCACAACATCATCAACTTTTAAGATTTTAGAAGCAAATGCAGAATTACTTACTGCCACAACCATACCGTCCCAACTTTCAGACAAAGAACATAAAATCAAGAGAGCCTTTACCTCATCATCAAAAACAATATTGATTGAAGCTAGTTGGTTTACCAAACCATGGAAATCACTGAGATGAGTATGTACCGATCCACCTTCCTGCATTTGCAAAGTAAATAGCTGCTTCATAAGATATACCTTATTAGAAGCCGAGGGCTTTTCGTATAAATTTTCTAAGGACTTTATTAACTCTTTCATTGTCTTGCACTGTGATAAGTTGGAAATCACAGATGATGCAAGGCTCAACCTTATGGAACCGAGAGCCTTTCGATCAAGAACGTTCCATTCTTCATCCTTCATATCTGTGGGCTTGGATGCAACCCCACCCAACGGTAAGTACAAATCCTTCTGATACAGATAGTCCTCAATCTGCATCCTCCAATGTTGATAATTTTTTTCGTTAAACTTCTCCATTCGTAGCCTGCTTTCTTCTGCCATTGCTGAACTCCCACTCAATCAGAAAACCCTGTGAATGACCTGTAATCAAAAACAATGCCCTGCTTCTTGCAAATCGTAGCTCTAATACCACTTGTCAGGGGATCTCTAGCTCTACCAATTAGAGCACAATTGATTACTTTCTTATATGCGATTAAACACAGAATTATACCAGAATGATAAAGTAGCTAGAAACATGAGACAACAAAGAATTTGAGAGACAATACACACTCTTGTATTAAATACTACTAGAATAAAATATAATAAGAAAGATGCCACTTCTTCCTCCACCTCAAAGGCTTGCCACACCTCAAGACCTTCTTCCCTCTCTCTCTTGCTCAACACAACAACTCTAAACCCTGAGTTGATACCCCTCCTTGAATGCTTCAGCTGATCTCCTTGACCTTACACCTGTAGATCTCCTTGACCTTGCTAGCTTCAATGCTTTTACTTGCCTTAGAATTAAATACAATACATACCTTATGGGTCTTTAAATAAGATCCCATGCTTACAAAAAATAGAACTCTAACTATTAAAATTAGACACACAGCCCGTGACTTAAATTAGCCCCTTAGCATGCAAACACTCAGTTCAACTAACTAACTGTTCGTCAACAGCAGTTCTGAAAATACACAGGTGACCGACGCCGGTCCCTGCTAGTCTGGTGCTGCCGACGTCAGTCGACTCCCTGCCGTCGCCGGTCTCCTTCTCCACTGAATCTGACCGACGTCGGTCATACTGCCGATGCCGGTGGCTCTAGTTCTTCAGCATCCTTCCTTGTGTCTGCAAACAGTTGAAGCTTTTAGCTCCACACCTTAACACATCATGGATTGGTTTGGGTTATTCAAACCATATTTCTAACACAAATTTCCAAGTCATCTTATGCTAAAATTGAAACTAGGGATTCAAATTAAGGATAAATAAATCAACGATCACCACAAAAGATCGAGGGAAAACACACATACATAAGTAATTTATAGGTGTATATGTAGTGTTTTGTTTTAATACATACTTTCATAGTAAATTGAGATAGTACTGATATATCTTGGATGATATTGATCACCACAGGGGTCTGAATTTCACTAGTAGCATCTGCACAAATTTTAAACTCATGTTTCTTGATATCAATAGTTACAGAGTAGACATAAAAATAATTTCAAGGACTATGATGAATATAGTGAGTAAAAATAATTTGAAATCAATTACATGTATCTCTCCTCCATCACTTTGTTAATTCTAAATACTCTAGGTATAATATCAATCTATCTCTTTCACAATCATATTTGTATGGTTAAAAATCTATTTTACATAATTTAAATATTCATAATTTTATTGTATTTAAATTAAATCAATCAAAAAATAAATAAAACAAGTATGCCCCAATAGATACATGGTAGAGATGGAAATTTAGGCAACAAACACATAGACAATAAATTAATATTTTGTATGATATATCACATGGAACTAGTCATAGTAACATAGAGTAGACAATGTAAGCAAAGAAATAATACCTAGTACAAAGCATTCATATCATAATTAGAGTAAACAAAACAATAATAATACATGTAGAGTATACAATTCAAACAATGTCACATATAGTAGACATTTCAAGCAATGTCACACAGAGTATACATGTCATGTAATGTCATAAAAAGTTGAAAAATCAAGTAATGTCACACAAAACAAATAAGAAATATTATAGTACATACAAAAAACACGTGACACAAAGTATACAACCAAATAATCCACCATAGGGAAGTCAAGTAACATACACATACAAGAAGAGAAGACAAAGGGAAATAAGAGACACACACAATGTAGAAAACATATGAATCAATTTTGAACAAACACCAAACACTCATATAACAAATCATAAAGCAATATTGATGCAAAACACAAAATATATATGCTATCCTAGGATATTATCAAGTATAAATCCTAATATGATGTAGAAACAAATAAATATATAAACTTAACTACTATTATGGATTCCTATAGTGTGAACAAGAGGCTTCTCCAAAAAACTAGTGAATCCTTAATCATATGTGATCATTTTTATATCTTGTATCTAACCCAATAATACCAATATTAGCATATGTGTGAACAGGATATACAGAGAACCTATGGAAATATGCATATAATAATGATATGCTAGGTTGTGTAACTTTGTAATAGATAAAGATAAAGGAAAATAAAACTTAAACTTTTGTTTTTGTTATTTATAAAACCTAAATCAAGAATCAAAGTAAAATCAATTAAGGAATGAAACAAACACAAAGGTGAAAGTACTAAGAAATAAAAAGAGATGCATCCATACTAACCTGCAACTTCCCTTATAATTATGTGTGCATTAGGGTAGAACACCTCAATAGGTAATGTGATGTTATCACATGGAAACTCATGTAGGATTTTCAGAAGGGAAGAAACAATCAAAATTAGTGGATTGAAGCAAAGAAATAATGTAATGAAAATAAATTAAGAGGCTAGAAAAATGATATAATGATGTAGGTGCATCATTGTAAAAAGTCAATTTCATTGATTAAAGAGTTCTAGGTCTTGTAGGAATCTTATATTTTCAATAATAATCTCATAATATGCTTCAATTGTGCTTAGGAGGTCATTTAGTAGTATTTTTAGATTTTCCTACTAAAATCATAATTCAAAATTTTGAACTAGTTTTGGCTTATTTAAGAGGTTTTTAGAGTGTGTCAAGGATCATGATCCTTAGGAAAGGATCCTTGGGATATATATGAGTAGTGTATGTGTATTTTATCTTTTAATTATGTTTGTAAATGTTAAACTCATCAATTTACTCCTTGAAAAGTCTTAGCCAACATAGAAGAAGGCTTATATTAGTATTTTCTTAGCTTGTAAGTCTATTTTAGAAGATTATGGGATAAAGACTCAATCAAGAAATAATTTATGGGATTATATGGGCTTTAAAAAACCTTATTAGGAGGTAGATAAAATGAACCAAGGGGAAGAAAATCTCAACTAGTGGAAAATAAGAGGGAATTCTATATAGAACAGGGGTTTGTGAAGAAAATATAGAGGTCTAAGGTAAAAGTGGTATGTTTTTCATAAATATATGATTAGTTTTTGGTGAAAAAAATTGTAATAGACTTATTTGAACGTGAGAAGACAATTTTAATTTATATATTTAATACTTTATGTGTTTTGAGCTTTAAATTCAAGCTTACAAGTCTATAACTTGCCTTTTTGTGTACATAGTCAACTTATAAGCTTGAGATTCAAGTGTTTTTAGTCGCATAATGACTATAAAGTGTTTGTAAAATATGTGATAAGTTTTAAAGAGACTATTGGAGGTAAAAATAGGTCTTTAAATTATTTAGAGAGTAAATAAAGTATTTTTGAGTGCTCTCGCATTTTAAACCCTGCTAAAACCCTTGGATTAGAGTGAAAATCACTAGAAGTGTATTTACTCATAGACGTATCCTCAATAAGTCCTAAAATTTTGTATGGAGTTTCTTAAGTGTGTTATCTAAATATTTTAATTAGTTTTAGGTCTTAAGACACCCTATAGAGTAAGATAAGATTAGTTGTGTTTTTTGTAGGTCATGATAAACCTTAGAAACAGGGGTTTTAGAGGTGAAAAAGACAATAGTTATATAACCATCCAATAAAAGGGTTTGATCATGAGTAAATCTGACTGTGTGTATGTTTTTAGACTTAGTGTTTAGTCTTAAATAGGGCTTAAGAGTGAAAATATTCATACTTTGTTGTGAGATTGTTGTTGATAAGGTATGAGACTAATACCACTTGTATAAGAGGTACAAAACCAATTTGATCACAAATAACCCTCACTATTCTCTCTATTCTAATCTCCCTATTCTTAAATAGATTGTAAGACCCAAGACTACAAATCAAAAGATGGAATTGATGCCAAAAGGGAAGTTGAGACCCTGAGGAAGCACTTCCATCATAGTGGTATCAAAAAATAAAACTCATATATCAGTCAATAATATAATAAGGTAACATGGTAGCAAGGGCAAGAGGCAAATCAGTTATAATAACGCAACCTACTCAAGTAATATTTCTTGAGGAGTTAAGGAATCTCATACTAGGTTGCAAGCCATGGAGCTTGCACAAAGGGACTAGATATGGGAGACATCAATGATAGAGAGGATGAAACACCTAAATATGAAGAGGTAGAATAAGCACCAAATGAAGAGGGATAAGATAGGATAGAGGAAAGATTAGTTAGATCACTTATAGGAGTTGGTTCAAAACCCAAGTTGGAGGTACCTACATATGATGGTAACCTGAGTGTAGAAGAAATGGTTGATTAGATAGTTCTCTAGACAAATACTTTGAGTATGAACATATATATGAGGATAAGAAGATAAAATTTTCCATGACAAGATTGAAAGGCCATTCATCCCTATGGTGGGATGGAATGTAAGAAGAGAGAAGAAGAAAAGGTAAACCCAAGATCAAAAGTTGGGATAGAATGGTGGCCAAACTTAAACGTAAGTTCATGACTAGGGACTATCAAACAAATATTTCCAAAATACTTCAAATTTTAAAATAAAAAGATATGACAATCAAAGATTATAATGAATAATTTTACATGTTGACTATTAGAGCAGGTCATATTGAAGAGGATAATGAAAAGGTAGCTAGGTATATAAATGAATTGAGGTATAATATTCAGATTGAGATTAGTCTCTTACCATCTATATTAGTTAAGGAAGCATATCAGTATGCCTTGAAAGTAGAAGAAAATTTATCAAGGAAGTAGGCACAACACATAAGGGGTAGAAGTAGACCTTTTAGAAGAAGAGAACAACATGGTGGTAGGAACCAGTTACAAGCACATAATGAAGAGGCCATTAGCTCACAAATCCAAGGCCAAATACCAAGGGGTGGATATTCATTCAAAGGAAAGAGACCATTTACTAGAGGTAGAGGTAGATGTTTTGTTGGTAAGTGCTTCAAGTGTGGTAAGTATGGGCAAATATCCTATGAATGCCCTAAAAATCCTTCTTTAGGTTAAGGAAATACTCACATAGTTCAAGATGAGGAGGAGGAGAGTGTTGATTCACCTTCCCATGAAGATGCACTAGAAGTGGGAGAGTCCTTACTCATGAAGAGAGTTTTGCTTCAGCCCAACAAAGAGATTCAATAGCCTCCACAAAAATTCAAGGCAACACTCACATAATTCAAGATGAGGAGGAGGAGGAGGGTATTGAATCACCTTCCCATGAAGATGCACTAGAAGTGGGAGAGGCATTACTCATGAAGAGAGTTTTGATCAATCCAAACAAAGAGATCCAAGAGCCTCCACAAAAAATACACTATTCATAACTACTTGTAAGAGAAAATGTAAGTGTTGTAAAGTCATTATAGATAGTGGAAGTACTGATAATTTGGTGTCTACAAAAATCATTGATAAGTTAAATCTGAAAAATATGGTTCATCCAACACCTTACATGGTGTCCTAACTGCAAAAAAGACATCAAGTTTTGGTAAATGAATAGTGTAAGGTAGAATTTGAGATAAGAAGTTACAAAGATAAAATTACATGTCATGTCATGCCTATGGACGTGTGTCATGTTCTTCTCGATAGACCTTGTTAGTATGATAAGAAGGCTATTCATGATGGAAGGCATAATAATTATACCTTTGATAATGATGACATAAAATATCCACTTAAACCATTGAAAAAAGAAGGTAAAATAGTAAAGAACAGTCCAAAAGTGTTGTTGCCAAGTGGAAAAAAGTTCCTATAGCAGATTAGAAATGAAGAGGTAAGTTATGCATTGATTGGTAAGCCTAGAATAGTAGTTACAACTAAAAAGTTGATTGAGTTGCCTCAATAAGTTCAAGATTTGTTGAATGAGTTCATTGACATTATTGTGGATGACTTACCAAGTGATTTGCCTCTAAGTAGAAGTATTAGTCATCATATTGATCTCATACCAAGAGAAAACCTTCCAAACAAAGTAGCCTACTAGATGACTCCATAGGAAAATGAATAAATCAAGAGATAATTGCAATAATTATTGGATAAGGGGATAATGAAAGAGAGTTTGAGTCCTTGTGCTATCCCAACAGTATTCACACAAAAAAAATATTAAGGATGGAGAATATGTACTGATTCAAGGGCCATAAACAAGATCACTATCAGGTATGGATTTCCCCTACCTAGAATAGATGATCTAATGGATTGTCTAAGTGGTGCCAATTATTTTTATAAGATACATCTAAAGAGTGGATATCATCAAATATAGATTAGAGAGGGATTTGAATGGAAAATTACCTTCAAAACAAATGATGGATTGTATGAATGGCTTGTGATGCCATTTGGACTGACTAATGTTCTAAGTACCTTCATGAGGCTCATGAATGAGGTACTCAATTCATTCACAATTAAAAATTTGATTGTCTATCTTGATAATATTTTATTTTATATTCAATCAAAGGAAGAACATCTTGAACATTTGAGAATGGTTTTGAGAAAATTACAAGAGGAAAAGTTACTAATAAACCTCAAAAAGTGAACTTTATTTAAGACAAAGCTAATCTACTTGGGATTTGTCATCTCTAAAGAGGGATTGAAGATGGATAAGGATAAGGTCAAAGCTATAAAATAATGATCTACCCCAAATAATATGTTTGAAGTAATAATCTTTGTCAATTTCTATAGGAAGTTTATAAAAAAAAATAGTAGTATTTGTGTTCCTATTGTGGAAACCATCAAGGGAAGTAAGTATCCATTTAGATGGATTGAGGAAACTGATAAGATTTTTTAGATTCTAAAGAGAAGGATTACTGAACAACCTATCTTAACCTTGCCTGATTTTGGTAAAATATTCCAAGTAGAATGTGATGCAAGTGGGACTGCCATATGAGCTATCCTAAGTCAAAAAGGCAAACGAGTTGCCTATTTAAGTGAAAATTTTAATTATTCCAAGAGGTTTTCAACATATGATCAGGAATTTTATGCTATTATACAATCTTTGAAGAAGTGGAGGCATTATTTAATTCCTGGCGAGTTTGTTCTTTGGCAATCGTGCTTTACAATTTATTAGTAGTCAAATTAAATTGAATCAAAGGCATGCTTAGTGGGTTAAATTTTTACAAAGTTTATCCTTTGTTATCAAACACAAACGTGGCCAATCTAAAAAATTTGTTGATTCTCTAAGCAGGAGAAGTATGATTATGCAAGAATATCATGTAAACATCATGGGTTTTGATGCCTTGAAGGACCTATACAAGGAGGATCCTGATTTCAAATAAGCTTATGAGGAATGTGAGAATCTAGTGAGCATCAATAGTAGTCCATAAATGAAATACATTATTCAATAAAAACTATTGTTTAAGGGAAATCAACTATGTATACCAAAAATTTCAATGAGATAATTTACTTAAGGAAAAACATAGTGGCAACTTGGCAGGACAGTTTGGGCAAGCCAAAACACCTGCTCAATTGAGTGCTTACTATTTTGGCCAAGGATGCAAGTATATGTAAATAGGTTTGTTGATATATGTAGAGTATATCAATATGCCAAAGGGAGCTGCCAAAATTCATGTTTGCACTAGCCTTTACCTGTTCCTAGCAAGCCATGGGACTCGATGAGTATGGACTTTGTGATTTGACTACCTAAAACTCAAAAAGGTAAAGATTCAATATTTATGGTAGTACATAGATTTTTAAAAATGTATCATTTCATAACATGTATCAAAATAAGTGATGCAACTAATGTTGCTAATCTTTTCTTCAAAGAGGTAGTCAAATTTCATGGTATTCCTAACAACATTATTTTAAATAGAGACACTAAATTTATGGTTCATTTTTGGAGAAAATTTTGGAAAATTTTGGGAACAAATATAAGTTATAATTCATCTTACCATCCTCAAACTGATGGTCAGACTGAAGTATTCAATACAAGTCTTGGCAACATCCTTAGAAGCTTAGCAAGTGATCATCCCAAGTAGTGGGATCAAGTAATAGCACAAGTAGAATTTTCTTATAATGACTAAAAAAATATAAGTATAGTCTATAGTCCATTTCAAATTATGTATGTCATTCATCCAATGGGAGTGTATGAGTTGAGACACTTCGAAAAGCAAGAAAGGAGAGGAGTTTACAATAGCCATGAAAGAACTCCATGAAAAGCTAAAGTAAAATCTAGAGGTGAGTTCAAGTAAGTATAAAAATAACGATGATCTAAAAATAAAATAAGTGAATATTGAATCAGGATATATTTTACTTGCTCACCTAAGAAATTAAAAATTCCCTAAAGGGGAATACCATAAGCTAAAGATGAAAAAGATTGGACCTTGTATGGTCCTTAGGAATTTTCAGTTAATGCCTATCAATTAGAGATCCCAATTGATATTGGAATCTCACCAATATTTAATATAGGTGATATTTATCCATACATATAATGGGATATCTCAAAAATATAACCCGAAGGCAAGGATGATCAGATCATCCATTAGGAGTAGTAATTACCAAAGAGACAACCAAAGTAGCCTGAAGTTATCATAGACAAGAATGTGATAAAGAAGACAAGGGACACAGAATGTATTTAATATGTGTTCAAGTAGAAGGACCATACAATTGAAGACTTAACATGGATGTCACCTTTAGACATCAAGAAGTATGGAAATAACATAGATCAACTCATGAGTAGGAGCCCATTAATGACTCTTTTATACCCTAGTAGTCTGATGTAGGTGCATCATTGTACAAAGTCAATTTTCATTGATTAAAATTTTTTATGGGTATCAGGAGTCTTACAAAGTCAATAATAATCTCATACCAGATTCATTTGTTCTTATGAGGTCATTTAGTAGTATTTTTAGATTTTCTTGTGAAAATCATAATTCAAAATTTTGAAAAATGTTTGGCTTGTTCAAGAGGTTTTTAGAGTGTATCAATGATCATGATCCCTAAGAAAGGATCCTTAGGGTTTGTGTGAGTATTTAGGTGTCTTTTATCTTTTAATTTTGTTTTTAAATGTTAAATTCATGCATTTACTCCTTGATAAGGCTTAACCCAACGTAGAAGAAGGCTTATATTAGTATTTTCTAAGCTTGTAAGTTTGTTTTAGAAGATTATGGGATAAATACTCAACAAAACTAAGTTAAGAAATTCAATGGGATTTGAACCAAATTATTATGAGGTGGAGAACATGAACCATGGGGTATAAAATCTTAGTTAGTGGAAACCATGAGGGAATTTTGTGTAGAATAGGGGTCTATGAACAAAATACAAAGACCTATGAGGTAACATTGGTATGTTTTTCATAAGTATATGATTGGTTTTTGATGAAAAAAAGTTTAATAAACTTATTTGAACTTGTGAAGACAATTTTAATCTATATATTTAATCATTTATGTGTTTTAAGATTCAAATTCCAAGCCTGCGTGTCTATAACTTGCCTTTTTTATTTACACAATCAACTTATAAGCTTGATATTCACATCTTTTTAGTTGCATGATGACTGTAAAGTGTTTGGGAAAGATGTAAGAAGTTTTAAAGAGATTATTGAAGGTCAAAATAGGTCTTGAAAGTCTTTATAGAGGAAATACAATATTTCTGAGTGCTCCTAGGTTTTAAACCCTGCTAAAACCCTAGGATTAGAGTGAAAATCACTAAAAATGTATTTACACTCAGATGAATCCTCAAGAAGTCCTAAAATTTTGTATGGAGTTTCTGAAATGTTTTATCTAAATATTTTAATTGGTTTTAAGTCTTTATACACCTTATAGAGTAAGATAAGATCGACTATGTTTTATGTAGGTCATGACAAACCTTATAAACAAGGTTTTTAGAGGGTAAAAAGACTATAGTTATATAACCATCCAATAAAAGGGTTTGAAACTTTGTGATTAATTTATTGAGGTTTTATATTACATGAATCAAGGGATATAAAGTCTTATAAATATTTATAAACTTAACTAGTGAAGACTATGTTTAAGACATATATGTAGTTATAGACCTAGTCTAAGTATAAGAACAAAAAGGTGATTAATTGAATAAGTCTAGTTAAAGTCATTGGAGACCCTACATACATGTGTTATAACATAATTTCTACATGATCTAAGTATTCCACAAGTCAAACAAGTTCATATCATGAGTAAATACTGAATATGTGTATTTATGCAGACTTATTTTTTAGTCCTAAACATGGCTTAAGAGTGAAAATATTCATCCTTTATTGAGATATTGTTTTTGATAAGGTCTGAGAATACTAACACTTATACAAGAGATCCAAAACCAATTTACTCATAATAACCTACACTGTTCTCTCTATTCTAATCTCCCTATTCTTAAACAAACCTTAAGACTAAAGACTACAAATTCAGACATGAAGTTGTTGTCAAAAAGAAAGTTGAGAACTTAAGGAGTCACTTCCATCATATAAAAAATATGAGTGAAACTAGAGAAGGAATCTAATAAAAACCAGAACATGAAAATAAATAAAGGAGAAGGTAACTTCAAAATTCAAAAAAGATAAATATCAAAATCAAAGAAGATAGAGATAGTGAAATACCCAAAAATAACAAAAAATAAGTCTAGAGAAATAATCCCAAAATCCATTCACAAGACAAAAAAGAAATTAAAACTAGAGACAAGAAAGAAAATATAAAATAAAACTATGTATGAAATACATTTTTTTGTTCATGCACATGGGATTAGCTAGAAAGGCTAACCAATAAAACTATATATTTGACAATACTATCTATAAGTAGATATAGTTGTGTCTTTAGGGGATAACTATCAATGTCATGGGACTTATGACTCCAATAGGACAAATGAATTTTCACTTTCATTATCATTATTAGTATAATAATCAACACTATAATAGTCATCATCATTAAATTCATTTCTTTTGGAATTGTCTTTATTGTAAGTGGTTAGATTATCTTGTTGTAATGTTTCACTTTTCTATATCTAAATAGCCAGTAATATAATAGTTGGATATTTTGTAGGTAATTTATTTTTAATAATCATAAAATATTCAATAATATGACTTCTATTTGTGGATGGTTAGATACTTGTATTCTAAGTGCATGTGGTTGAGGTTGTATATTAACCTCTTTGGTTGTTCTTTAGGTAACATGTCACATTACACTTGTGTGGAAGGTTCATAGGTAATGCCTTGAGTAATTATCACTTTATTATCATGTATAAATGTCAAATGATGAATAATTATTATTGATATTGGTTTCATTTTATTGATTCAGGTTCATCCGAGCAATACATCATATGTCCCATTATCTAGCAATATAATAAACTAGGGTAACATAACATTAGGATCAATGTTGATAGGTAAGGTAATGTCATAGCAAGTAATCCTATTTATGCCATTGTATCCTCTAATAATTTTGGTTGTACCAGTTAAACCTCTATGTATATCCAAGGTTGGTAATAAATTACATCATACATATATTTATGTATGAACCATTATCTACCACAATTTCATTTTTTAACATGGAATGTGTATCTATGAAATATCAAATAAATAATAAACCATATTTAGAATCATCATGGTTGTAAAACATAAT
The DNA here is from genome assembly GCA_037957365.1 of Torreya grandis. NCBI lineage: Eukaryota > Viridiplantae > Streptophyta > Pinopsida > Cupressales > Taxaceae > Torreya > Torreya grandis. The sequence goes on along the minus strand of JARHVA010001011.1, from coordinate 1,110,619 downwards.
CTAATAAGGTCCCTTACATGTGTTATTTATCATACCTATGAATCCATCAAGGAAATGACCATTACAAACCTAAGAAGGTTGCTTCAAGGTTATCACATGAACATCATCTTGGTTTTTAGATTGAGTAATATGATTTCTTAGAGGGTTGCTAATATGCTGATTAGGTTGGAAAAATGAATCATTCAAATTAATATTATGACCTATTACTTTAATTTGGTTGTTGTCTATCAATTCTTAGATTTTCTGCTTCAATGTTATTCATTTGTTTGTATGATGTCTAGAGATTCTATGATAATCACAATGTGCATTAACGCCATTTTTTTTATGCAAAGGTGGTGACAAGTCCCATTATCTCTAGGGAGGTAAATATGTAATATTAAATTCAAGAAAGCATTTAAGAAATTTTTGATAACTCTCACTTAATCATTTAAATTATCTTTACTCTTTTTTTCAAGAAAGGACTATCATGTTTGGTAGTTGGTCTATCACATTAACTACATTCTTAACATCATTATTAAGTTATAAAATGTTATAATTAGTCTTAGATTTATATGTTTATTTACCTTGATATTTGGTTCCACTATAGGCAGGGGAATTAGTCATGTATTTAAACATATTGGTCTCTAAAATATTGATCTCATAGTTCTTAACTGTATAACAAAGTTCACCAAAATATTGGTAAGAGTTGAAGACCACTTTATCTTTTTTGGTTGGAGAAAACTATTGGAGAATATACTTTGAAATCAAATATAAATTAATTGATGAGTAATCTTGGGAAGCATTGTCTTGAATCTAAGCACATGCTCACCGACATTCTCATTAAGTCCTTGTTTAAGTTGGGAAATCTATGAAAACATGACCTCATACTAATGTTGGTTTAAAATTGAGCTAATAAATTATTAGCCAAAGAATTGAAGAATGTTTAGATCTAGATTGTAAAGCATAAAACCAATCAAGGCCATACTCCTTAAGGATTATATGAAAGAGTTTTATCAACATTTTATCATTATTCACAAATTTGAGACATGAAACAAATGAAGACTTGATATTGTGTGAAGGATCATCCTTACCATTGAAAAATTCAAACTTAATAGCCACAAAAGCAATAGGAAAAGGATATGCAAGGATTTATTGAGCTAAAGGATTAATTAATGTGTCTTGTGAGTTTAATATATGACATGGTTTTTAATATGCTAGGGAAATAAATTGAATTTGTTGTTGCATAACTGTGTGGTTTGTACAATTAGTCAAAGTGTGGCTTCAAGAATTGGAATCGAAGGATTAGTAGTAGTATAGGTAGGAATAGAGACAGTAGGTTCTTAATAAACATGATGGATGAAAGGAGAATGTTTAAAAATTTGTTGAGATGGTTGAGAAACTTGAGGATAAATAAAATAAGCATTCAAAGTCTAGACCAATCTATGAAGGCAAAGATATAACAATTTGAGTAAAGGGAAAAAAATGAGGAACAATAGTAGAACAATCTAAGATATAGGTACATTAGCTGGCATGGGAAGGGAACCTCTAGAAGGTAGAATATTAGAATCATCAAAAGATTCCTAATCAGTGGCAACAAATATCAATTTAAGTGTAGTCTCTTTAGGTAGGGTTTAATTTTGCACCGTTTTTAATACATTTACATTCATTTCATTAGAATTTTATTTCATATATTATTAAAATATATAAATCATATCTAAACTTAGTTAGTGTATTAAAAAACTCATACATTTTTATATGGTTTAAGATGCACTCTTTTTATTTAATTATAAATATGCATATGCATAGCTAAATAATAAGAGTGCATTTTAAACTATACAATAGTGTACGAGTTTTAAGATAGAATGGTGTAGTTATGAGGGCCTACTTCAGTTATACCCATACTCTTAAACAAATTAGAAATCAATGTTCATGTATTCCAACAATAATTCTAGTGTAATATGAATATCTTGAAATTTATCCCTGTGTATAAGTGTGCAAAAAACTAGTATATTCTACATGATCTTTACCATTATTTAAATATTGGTAAAATGGGTGCATACACTTAAATAGATGGTAAAGAGTAATAAAAGTAGAGTGTAACCTTAGGATATTAATTCCAATCCTATTGTGCATGTCCTTATATGTATTAAATGCATTAGCATGCATCTCTCTCTCTCTCTCTCTCTCTCTCTCTCTCTCTCTCTCTCTCTCTCTCTCTCTCTCTCTCTCTCTCTCTCTCTCTCTCTCTCTCTCTCTCTCTCTCTCTCCAAAAATGAACAACTCAATTTACGAAATAAGGCAATCTTGGTACGTTGATATAAAACCATAACAGCATTATTTTTGACATTTTGAAAGTATCAAGAGTCTACCAAGAGAGATAAATAGTTGATATGTAGGTTTTCAAACATTTTAGATTGAATGGTGATATTATCATAGACCCAACTGAAGTAGATGTAATGTTATAAGGACAACATAAAGTAATGGAAGGCAAATAAGATGCAACACAAGGGGAAAACACACCAATACGAGCCTAATATGAACCAATGATTCATATACAAAAAACATAGTAATACCATATCAAATAAATAGTTTTATACAAAAAATACGTTTCTTCATACTAAAATAAAATTAGAAACCCAGTGTAAATTATTATAATAAATTAAGATTCAACCAAAATCAGCTTGGAACTTTTAGCATCACATACGGATTTGGATCAGGGGCATGTCATCTTTCTAAATTGGAAATAAAACATTTGAAATACCCAATCAACATTATGCATTTCAATATGTTCTATGCACGAAACTCATTTTTTTCCATGTTTCAATGTTATATCATGCTTACCTTGGAACAACATAGGGCAAGCTTTAATTTTTGTGTATGTTACTCCTTGCTTTATATTAACTCACTATGTTTCAATAATGTGATTTCTAATATGTTATATATGATGCAAGATTGCCACACCAATATGTATTCTATTGCTAACATTATCTATGATGCAATATTTCTATGACACGTGATTGTTATACAAGGTTCACATGCTTGACAAGATATGCTAATTATAAATTTACCACCTCTAACATGGTTTCTATTCAACATGTTTACTATGACTTAATGTTTAATATGATGTTATTCCCAACATAGCTTACTTAACACAAGTTTGATATAAAAAAATATTACAATTTCTAATTGCCAAGACATGCATATTATTCCTAACATAATTTCCATGTTACAAGTTTTCTATGCTACAATACTTACTATGACTCAATCATGTTCCCAACATGCTTCTCATGGCATGGGAATGTTATGATACAATTAGTTTATTTCTAACATAAATTACATGATACTTGAATGCCATAATATGATATTGATATGTTATATGCATGTTAATATTTAATATTATTATGTTTTTATGATGTCATCATGTTCCTTACCATGAAAACGTGTTGGGGAAACACAAGGGAAAAACTGTTTTCCTTGCACATGTTCCTCATTTATATATATAAGTTGTGTTCTATTACTCATTATTAAAATAAAAAATCAATCATATGTTTGTTATGATTTCCAAACTCCATGTTGAAATAACTATACTTTTCTTGTATTCTAAGGCAACTTGGACCAAAACATCAATTTTTTTATGTTTAAATGCTACTTTATGCATTATGCTATATAATGATATAAATACTATGCTTTAATGATGCATCTAATTTATTTTAAGATATAAGTTGCACAAGTTCACCCTGAATATAAAAAGGGGGCATATAGTACTCATTACATTTTATGGCCATACTTTCTTTGAATAAATGATAGACACAAGGAATTTTCTTTGCATACCCAGAAAAAGGGGAACATGATTCATCACATTTTTTAAGGCCATGATTTATTCAATGGTATGGAAAACCCAAAGGAGTTATTATACATATTGGTGAAAAATTGGCATATGACCCATCATACTCAATAACTTAGAGGCTTCAAAATATTATTTGGATGGAGGGGCCTATCACCTAATGACACATGAATTTCAACTCCACTCCACCTTATACTTCCTTTGATAATATGGCAGGCCCATGGGACTTTCATTGCATACTAAAGACAAAAGGAGGTATCTCACTAACAACTGACTTTGAATTTGGCATTTAAATTTTCCACTAACCCATGTTTGCGTAGAAAAGACAATTGTGGTTTTATAGGTTCCAAAATTTAGTGTCCCAATACTTAGAGACTCATATGTACAATAACATTTTAATCCATTATTATATGTTCTATTTTGAATTGTGTGCCCATTATACATGTTTTTTGGTTAAGCATGTACCTCAAAGTGGAAAAAATGACCTATATTCATTTATTTCATATTATCTTATATATTTTATATGCATTTGTATATGTATGGGTGAATGGTCCAAATTTGGAATTATTGAACCATTATGACCACTTTTGAGGCTTGAAGGAACCTTCACACATATTTTTTCAATCCCCACAAATTAAACCTTATGCACATCATACCCTATGACCAAGACTGTTTATATGGTCCCAAAACAATTACCCAAACACTTTTAAAAACTAGGCTGATCTATTTTCCTTTCCCAACTTTCATATTTATAGTTGTTGAAGGTTGGATATGTGTGCTAGTTTTAAAAAAAATGAATTTATTTGTATATAAATAATTAAATGATTGATTTCATTGATCACTTGGCACACGTTTTACATATATATATTAGTTTACACTTCTAATCCATAATTTTGTGAGCACTTTAGGGGTTTGTGTAATTATAATGGAAAATACCAACCCTATCCCATTAAAGCAATCCCCAAACCAAACACTTCCCATTTTTATTTTTGTAGGAATTAATCAAGGTGGAAACACAAGTGCAACTCACCCACACTTGGTGACCCTCATTTGGAAGATTCAAAAGTTAAATGTGAGAATTTAGGACATATTATGTCAAATCAAAATTAGGCAAATGGGACTAGAGGCTCATTCCAAAGGTTGCAAGCCTTGAACAAGACTATTTACGTGGATTTTATGCACACTAAAGATTCTTACGGGAAGGTCCCTAATGTTTTAGGATTGGTAAAAATTCACTCCAAGGCACAAGTTATGGGAATAAATTTTATAAATAAAAACGTGGTGGAATAACAATGGACGAAGTGGTTATTAACTGCATATGGTTCAGATATGATGACCATCTATATATAAATATAAATTCTACTTGAGATAGATGGGTGGATAAAAACTAAGGTGAATCTTGTTGTTCCCAAAATCAGTCACTCATTTTTGTGGACAACTTGTTGGTCATTTTGGTCCTGCAAGCCAAAATGGTCTCTTTCTTTCTCAAAATGTTCTGAGCAGTCAAGTTATTCAATTGCACAAGCCTTTTTGGCTAAGGAAATCGTAGGATTAATAGGCAGGTTTTTGCAAGGAAAAATCTCAAAACACTTAAGGCATTTCCTAAAAAATTGTAAGAAAGGTTCAACGGTGGGGTTTAATGATATGGAATGAACCATTGAATCGTTGAACTCTTTGAACCATTGAACCATTGAACTCCACTTCAAAGGTTCAAAGAGTTCAAAAGGTTCAAGTAGAAGTTCAAGCGAAAGGTTCCAAAAAAAGGTTCAACCAAATGGTTCAAACATTTGGGTTCAATGATACATTGAATTCATAAAGAAGACTGAGTGAATGCGGCTCTTTGCAAGAAATATTAAACCACCAAACTGTTAAATCGTTGAACCATTGAACTGATGAACTCTAAAAGGTTCAACATTCAAAATGGTTCAAGCAACTAGTGACCAGTGATGTCCTTATAGACGTCAAATCCAAGACAATGGAATAACCATTGGTTTTCAAATAACACAGACCCAGGAACAAACTTAGCAATCCACTGAGGAAGGATTTGATGAAGCTAGATGAAAGTGAAAAGGTAGCCTCGAGAGCTCAGATCACCAAGAAGAGACAAAATGTAGCAAGGTAAGAGAGGAAGATACAGAGAATCCAAAAGCATCTGTAGAAGAGTTATTCCAGAGGGTGGAACAGTCCACCAAGTGGATATCAGAGAGCATAAGCATTCAATGGCACGGCCTATTTTTCTTCATATGAGTAAAGATGAGTGGACAGTTGTGTAAGCATCATAAAGAGGAGCAGCCTTGACTTTCAGAGGATCAGGCAACCTATGCTTTGGAGAAGACATTTGATATGATTTAAATGCCAAAGTCAAGGCTAGTAACCTACTCCAGCATGGCCCCTTCACAAAAATTCCTCTTTCCAATGCATTCAATGCAGCATGGGCCGTTTCATGAAAACAAGCACCAAAGTCTTTCTTTAAAGGCTATATATTGTAATCTCTCAGTTTGTAGAGGGGAGATCTCTCAATTATCAGAAGCAAAACTCTGCCCAAATTGAAAGACATTTTTTAGACTTTGAGCTCCGATTGTTAATCATATTTTATCAGGCGAATGAGAAAGCAAGTGACCTTTCAGACTTTGTGTTGAAATAACTTGTGTTATGTAGGAGATTGTTCTTGTGTCTTTTTCCTAAATACATTCTTGTCCATTTGATCAAATAAGCAGAGCAAGTGAAAATAATCTGTAAGATGCCCCGAAGTCAATTGTGGGAGACTTTGTACTACCATAATTGTCTTTAGTTTGTTCCATGTTTTGTGTTTTAGCACAAAGGATATTGAAAAGGCTTTGAGCTACTTTTATCCTTTGTGATCATTTACTCTATTTTAGTTTTAGGTGGAGACTTTGGGCTGCACTTCATTCTACTATGTTTTTAGTCCTAAATCAGTAAGAGAAGCAATGAAAGACTTTGTGATTTTGTGGGTTTCTTGTGAATCTAGTTGTTACCCAGGAAGCCTTCCTCTTGTTTTATGAACATCATTTTTGAAAGAAGAGAAATGGATTCATTTATTTCCAGGAACCTTCCTTTACTTTGTGAACATCATTTCTGAAAAAAGAGAAATGGATGGTATGACCTCACCCTTGAGTCTATTTTTATTTTATATTAATCTATAGTAGTTTATAGGGAACCTCCCCTTGCTGAGAGGAGAGATTTATCTTATTACGATGTGGTAGATATACCCATTTTGCCTTCAATTAGTTGATGACAAAATATTCACCCAACAAATCTGACCAAAAAATGATAAAATAAAGGAAAAGTAAGGTAGAAAATAAGAGACCATGTGGTTCAATTGGAGATTAAACCCTTCCAAGATAACTTACTATACCATAATAAACACATGTCATAACCCAATGTATATTATGGATTGGCTGAAAGCAAAAAACATAATCAAATATAGTAAAGAGTCCAAGAAAGCAATTGTAAGATGACTCATTGATTATAATCAAGGATGATGTTGGTACTAGATTGCCATGCATATCTAATATCACTAAAAAATGTTAAGTATGATATATAACCAAATAATTGATAAGACTAACATACTATTCAATCACATCCCTACAAATAAAACACAATTAGCCTGGTATAGATTTATTAACTTAATGGAGATTATTTAATGAAACATAGAAAGTTAGAAGAGACAACACATTCACACAAACTCATAGAACAAATGTAGAAAACTTTATTTGTTTACATTAATTTCCAAATTATCCTCTCTTTACAATAGATAAAATACATGTATATATAGCTTTGGATGGGGTTGTCTCGTCTTCAAAGATTGTCCAAATTTAAAAAGTCTAAAAATAATATTGACTCCTAATTTAACATGTAGAATCTGCATGTTTTATAATGTCTATGAATAAGAGTATTACTTTAGCTCTACAACTCATATATACAAGTATATAAATAACTCTATCAAAAATAGACTCCAATAACCACTTTAATGGGTTGGGTAGTATTATTAGTTAAGACTACACTTGAACTAGACAGGATTGTAGTTGGAAATAGTCAACTAGAAATATCGGGAGTAGGGGATATTGAAATGGAACTTGTTGTATATGATCTTTGCATAGATTTAGTGACTAAAGTACTTAAAGATAATATTGTAGTTGTGACTAAATTTGGTCATGGCTGAGCTTGCAAGGGAGTTGTGATATAAGGCAATGTCACAAATACATGCCTTGCTAGAGTATAGACTATCGTATACATAGGAGAGGAAGACACATTTTTTAAAATTACATATCATGAAGCTGAAGCTCTTCCTTAAATGACCAATCATTCTTTCTCCTTTATCTTTTCATATGCAATCATGTATGTTGTGAAGTCTATCTCTATGGCTTCAAATTTGATAATAGGAAGCTTGAAAAAAACTAGAATCTTATTCATTAACTTCCTATGTAAGACCATTAACGCTATAAAAGAAGTATTCAATGCATTTAACTATGCCTCTTTGTCCTTGGAAAAAGTGATCAATTGAATCACTTGGTCACTACTTCCAAAAATTGTGTTTACTTCTACCTTAAAATTATTGATAACAATCTGAAGTAAATTATCAAAAAATAGACAGGTAACAACATACTCAAGCAATGTATATATACCATTAATTGACATATCTACCATTATTTAGATGTATTTCTAATCTTGGATCATCAATTGTTCGATCAAATCCTAAATTTTTTTATGCCTCTCCATTAAATGAACCCTGTTATTGGTCACATAGTTTTTATGCCAAAGCAATGTCTGGAAGCTACAATAAATTGAGGTGTTGATATGGGTTTTCCCTTATTTCCTTGTTGATTAAGTGAAGTTTGGAATCTAAACTCTTTACATACTCATAAAATTTCATCACATTTCCTCATTCTGGTTGTGAATCTACACGTGATTGTCGAATAAAATGCACTATGTTATAAAGTGCTTTGGCTAAACTATGCACATTGTTTACTATATCTTTTGGAGGTTCTATTCTGACTTGTCCCTCCAGTATTTAGCTAGTCTATATCAGTCCATGAATTTTTTATGACTTATCCATTGGCATCCACTAAATAAATAGGATCCTCTTGGATATCATCCTCTTCTCTAGGTCTACCTTTTCTCTTTTTTATTAGTGAGAATAGTTTTTCTTCTCTTGCAAACTTAGTGGGATTCCATGTAGTTATGAGTGTTATTTTCCTCAACCTTTTGAGTTTATTTGAGGTCTCAAGAAATTATATGGTCAATTTGGCCTCATCAATTGTAACCAAATATTGTCTAGTTAATTTCTTTACTTGTATTTATTATATCCATGTGAGAGTCACTAATAAGTCTTGAGAAGAGGTCTGAGAGGGAGACCGAGTGGTAAGGGGTGAGGTATTTTTTGGTGGAATAATGATAATTGAGGGATATGGAGGAGTGGAATAAGGAGGTATGGATGATGAAGGGAAATGTGGGATGAACAACTTCACTTTGGAGATCTTGGTCTAGGGAGGGGTCCTAACAACATACTTGGTAAGGTCAGGATACTCATGGACTGAGTTAACAATTGAATTTGTTAGGAGAACCTGTGTAATAAATACCCATAATTAGGTAAATATATGGACCTATAGGGGATGTGTGACAAAAATCACAAAGGATACTATGTCCTCAAAATCTAAGCTAGTTGCTATGGTGTCTAAGTCTAGTGTGAAAAAAGTAGCCTATGAAATGGCAACATGTGTTAGACTTTTCAAGAATTGGTCAATTGGTGTATAAATAAAATTCATGGGTTTAGTGGTAGGATAAATATTATCTAGATAATACAAATTTGTAGTATTTTCCATACCATTTAAATCCATATAATTCATGAAAATTGGAAGGACAAGTACATAACTTGGTGTAATAGATGGAATAGGGAATGTGGTAGTCATGTCGAGTCTTGTGGAGAAGTCTGAGTGACATCAAGTGGAACAAATAAAGTAGTTGGTGTGATCATTAAGGTGTCACTTGTTATAATTATTTGGTCTACACCGTTGTCCATAGAAGGATCTTGACCTTGTTTCTCAATCTACACTTGTTTTTTGCCTTGAGTGCTAGGAGGAATGGGGCATAAAATCTCAAAATTTCCCTATAGAGGCACCTCCTAGGAAATATCCAATGTAACATCTTCCTCTAGGTCTTATTCATGGTTTTATTACAAATCTCCTTCTTCTATTGGCTCATCTAGGGGTTCCTATGATAAATATCCTTCCTCATACTCATATTTTATGTCATAGTAGGGAATGCCTAATGATATTCCTAATAATGAGGATGGTATTTCCTCTTTTTATGTGATAGCAAGAGTTTTCAGAGAGATATGAGAATACATTATTATATAGGTCACTACAAAAGGAGTAGTTTTCATGTGTATTGGAGGAGGAGTAAGGGGTTAACTCACCACTGGAGCCTCAGGTGGTGGATCTATTGTAACAATTAAAGTGGATGCCAAAGTGAATACAAATGTGACCTTTGGTATTAGGGGTATCCCTATATCAAGAACCGGTTGCCTTACTCCTTGAGATTTGGGATGTTCTTAGAAACTATTGCTTTTAAATGCCCACCAAAACTGGTTGCCTTACTCTTTGAGATTTGGGACATTCTTAAAAAATCTTGCTTTTAACTACCCATCAATTTATTGCTTTGTTTCTTCCTCCACTTGAGGTTGTTCAACTTGTCCAAAGGTTTTTTTCTCTCACTCCATTTTGACCACATCATCCCTAGTTATGGATGGATCATATTGGATAATTTGAGTGTTCCTCAAATATATTTCAACCTTTTTCATCATTATATAAACATCAAAGTCATCCTCAAGGTTTAGAAAGATCAAGTCATGTTCATATTCTTGATGTTGATAGTCTTGCTTTGGTTATTTATGGATCTTATTAATTTATTGCCTTATCACCTTCCTGGGTTCACATAATCTAAATTCTAAAATCTGAATGAACCCATATGTTTGAAAGTCTTGGCCAATCGATCCTAATTTTATAATTATTGTCTCCTGATGTTGAGGGATGTTTTGTAATATTTGGCCAATCTAGTCCTTTCAAAATTTTCATATACACTATTAGACAACTAATAAGCTATCTCTTTCTCAACCAATTTGTTAGGTACATGCATAGGTAAAAATAAGGGTGTTATTAGTGTACTCTCAACTTTGATTATTGTATGGTTTAGATATAACCAATAGTCACCCAATAACTTGAGTGATATCTTTATTTAATTGAATAAACTAGGCAATGGTTGCCCATTTATTGCTCTATATACCATTGGATATAAGTTTTGTGCTATTTTATGCATGGAATTCCTTTATTTGTGGATATGGATGTGATAAAAATCATCACAAATCCATTTTATATCCTTTGGCTCCCAAGGAGGAATGTTACTTGGGGTGAGAGTCCCACAAATAACATCCACCAAATATGAAAGCATGTATATGTTGCCATTTACTTGGTCATGCATAGTATTTCTAGAATTTTAAATTAAAACTTATGATTTCCACATGGGGGAATGTCATTGCCTTTTATAATTATAGACAAAAATAGGACCTAAACCCAATCTAATTGAGTGATAGACAGAGATCCATGTACCCTATTCAATAGGGACAAAGATTATGACACCAGGTCTGAATCAGGTGATGGGGACCTTTTACTTCATGGCAAACTTGTTAGGATTCTGATCCCATTATAATAAGATACTTCTAACACTATTGTCTTTGAACCAAGCACTGATTATTTTTATAGTGTATAAGATGTTTGGTTTTGGTATTCAAAAAAATATCTCAAAATCTAAGCTGAATACATATGCTACAGGTTGTGTGTTATTATTTTTATGCAAAATGTATTTTTTGTAGGTGCTTAAAGTAAATAAACCATATACTAGTTCATCACAAGGAAATACATTTGGTTTAGTTTTTTTTTTTATGGATTTTAATAGCGTTGATTGCTAGTAGGTCATCTTTGTAATCCCTTTGATCGAGAGATAAAATGTCTTCATCCTTGTAAGGCCAAATAGACTCAAAGTTTGCAAAAAATACCATGTAATGCTTGAATGCTCCATTCAAATAATCTCAATCAAATTTAGTATCTTTAAACTCTTGGTACCAAAGCATAACATCAAAAGAGCAGGTTCCTAGTTTTCAGCGTCCATTGTTGAGTAATTCTAGCTTTGTGTTAAATTTGAAATATAGGGCTTTCAATTAATAATGAGCTTTGGATATCAGTTCATAGTTTATAAATTGGAAAATGTAACTCAATTTCACCAAGTAACATAACATATAGTCCATTTTCTTAACTTTCAAATTTGTTACTTGAATTATCCACTAATGATAATTAATTACAGAGTAATAGTTGTTGTCAACCGTCTATCAAAATTTGATTTGACTTTTATGATGTCAGCTTCCATAGGTTTTTGACACATGGCACTTTGTTGCTACCTTTAACTTATTAGTCATCTATTTCTTATATTAATATGCTTCAACCTTTTATAATTATTGCTATGTATCTAAGTCATGGATTTTATACTTGATAAATTTTCAATTGACTGTGTCACTATAGGATGTGTGGCATCTTTTCATTTTATCACTTCATTTTTGCCTATCATTGAGTCTTTAGGTCATTTCAGTTTTTGGAGTGGTGAGGTAATGACCTGTGGTATGGTACATGGATGTTGACTTCTTAGAATGAACACGTGGCATGGTTAGTAGATGACATGTGGTAATTGACTATACATAGGATGACACATGGTAAACCATCATTCCATCACTTGGTCTATATTTTCAAAATCTATTATTTTCTATATTAATCATTGTGCAATGAGATATTGGCATGTGACATGATATCATTTATTCACTTGGTCACATGCATTTATAACTTAGATTTGTACTTTGAGGCATGTGATCAAATGATATTGAGATACATGGATAAATCTCATTTGCTTAGGTAGTCATTGGTTTTCTTGACTCAGGGTTCTAGATTGGGAGGCTTGATACGATGAGATGAAGACACATGGTTGAATCTTGCCCAGTCATATGGTTGTTGATTTTAATAATTTGATATTCATTGGAGACCTATGGTGAACTGAAGTAGTGACATTTGGCATGATCTTGTGTAATCAATTAGTCATTCATCTGTGAGACTTGTAATGCTAAATTATTCCTTTAGATATAATGAGGATGTGACATGTGGAATGATCTCATTCAATCAGGATACTTAAAGCTCAATAGTTTGAATAAACATTGATAGTCTATATAACTTCAACGAAGGAATGACACATGCCAATAATACACTAACTTTTAAAGTGTAAAACTGATAAAATTGACAATCAATGATTAACTCAATTAGCTAAATAAATTAAATATAAAAAATAGAATTGAATTAATATCCCAATTTTAAAATTCATAAAATTAAAAATGAATAGTCACACTTAAGATTTGATATGAATTCATTTGAAGCCTAATTTATGTCTTGATAGGGACCAAACATAATATTTTTTAGGACACATGGGTCCCTATTTGAAAGTTTAAAAATAGGGCATGTTGGTCACAACAAATGGTGACTCAATGAGTAAATGATCTTGAGCATTTGAAAATTTATAATTTATGTTTTGACTATCATACATAACTTCAAAATTTATAAAGATGAAATAGACAAACCAAATAACTAAAAAAGACTTCAACATAGTCATGCAACATACTAACCTTTCTCACATTTCAGATTGTGTGTGATTATGTGAAGGTTATTTCCCCTTATTATGAGAGTTTTAACAAATATACAACAAAATTTGAAGTTTTATTTACTTTTTTTTATCTTAAGTTATTTTAAATTTTAAGCACGTGTGTATGGGAAGTTGGGTATTATTTTACTGCTAGATAAGCATTCATAATCCCAACAGAGGGACCTTTGATTCCACTCTAAGCATTGTTCCACAGTCAGTTAGATGTCCATATCCCTGATAGAGATTACTTGAATCACCTTTCCTCCATATATATAATCCCAACAGAGGGACCTTTTATTGCAAAAAGGGTTGGGAACCACCATTAGTTGGGTGTATAAGAATGCAATTCATTGTAAATCGAAGATTTTACTCATATTTTATCTTTCTCAATGTTTATTATCTCTCAAACAAGTTTTAAACATATAAGTCTTTCTAAAATTTGCAAGAAAATGTCAAAGTAAATTTAAATAATATGATAAATTTATTTAATCCAAATAAAACTTTATATTAAATCATGATATATTCTTTAATTATAAGACCCAAATTCATCATAAGTAAACCCATCAATATCCTCAAGTGTGATTAATTGTCCTCTAGGAGAAAGTTTGGCAATGTGTCTACAAGTGGGTCAGGATGGCCTTATTTCTAATTTAAGAAAGTAGGAAATCTAATCTAAGAAAGTGAGAAATTTAATTTAAGAAAGCAGGAAATATAATCTAGAAAAACAAGAAATATAATCTAAGAAACCAAGAAATGTAATCTACTCCTACTACTAAATCAAAACTCACAGTCATTCTGAGTTGTTCCCAATTTGTGAAACAATGAAATAGTGTTTCAAAAATTGTCCATTAAACTGGAAAATTCAAGTCATTACCTTGGAGGTTTTTCAAATGAAAATCATTGTTACCCAAAATTTTAGAAATATTATATGGTTTGATCCATAATGGATTGAATTTATCATAATGTTCTTTCTTTTCATGTGATTTATCTTTAAGGAGATTTAGGTCTGAAATACTAAAAAAGTTTGATTTTTGATCTTTTGTCAAACCATTTCTTGACATGTCTTGATGTTTGTTGAAACTTTTCAAATCTTCTATTTGTGCATACTCCATTTTTAGGATGTCTAGCAACCTAGACTGAATTCTATCATCTTCTTACATATATTCTTACATAAACTGATATGTTGGAAACTTGAGAGTAATGGATATGATACATTGTTGTCCATACCCTAATAGAAAAGATGAAGCCTTTATAGCATGCTTATGCCTTGTCCTATCTACCCATAATGCATATTCTAGAAATAGGTGCTGCTCTCTTTGTTTGTTTTTTATTTATTTATAGAATTAATCAAATTATTGTTGGTAGATTTAACAACTTTATTCTCTTTTGGATAATAATTTAAATAAAATAGTAATCTAATTATTATAAGTCCATTCAGTGAATTTTGCAAATTGAAAAGTTAGATTGTTATCACACACTAAGGAATTTGGTGTTCCAAACCTGGTCAAGATGTTCTCTTCGAGGAATTCGATTACATTCTTGTTATTTGGAATTATTTATATTAACTACTTCAATCCATCTCATGCAATAATCAATAGTTATAAGCACAAATTTGTGTTCAACTAATGAATTAGGAATAACGATCCCCCCAAAAATATAGACCCTATTTTGCAAAAGGGCATCCTTCAATCACAAGTTAATAAGGCATGGATGCATGTATTTATTTTTACCAAATACTTGGCATTAGTGATAATTTCTAACATTATTTTATGTATTCTTAAAAATAGTAGGTTAGTAGTATCCCATCCTTAAGATTTTATGGGTTGTAGGATTGCTTGAGGGATGTCTACTTCTTATTTTATGGTAAAAATTAAGAAGGATATCTACAACTTCTTCTTTGAAAACATATCTTAAGTAGATGCCTTTATATTTTTCTACTACAAAACCCCCTTTATTATCATATAGTGTGTTGATTTGAGCATGTGCACTATTCTTTGTTCCCTTTTCAATTGAGGGGGACAATGCCTATGAGCAAGTAGTGAATAATCCGGGTATACTAGGTACCACTAGATATCTGAGATTGTTGACTTGTTCAATGGAGTTGTGCGGATTAGTCTCTACCATCATCTAAATAATATCTTGTCCTCATACCATTTTGGCCCATCTAATCTCAAAGTCAAACTCTTAAAATATGGCCACCCATTTGCCTCTACATTTGCCTAATTCATTCTACGCAAGTGTAAGCTTAATAGTTGGGTCTAGGATAATGGTGTATGTCTTATTTCATAGAATATAATGCCTAAATTTATTCACATATTTTATCAAAACACAAATTTTCATATCGATCATGGAGTGGTTCAATTATGATTCCCTTAGGTTGGTGCTCATCAAGGCAACAAGATGTTTATTATCTATAACTTTCTAAGTAATCACAGTTGCTATAACATGTTTTGATGCAAATGAATACAAGAATAAATCCTTTTTAAAATATAGAATAATTAGGATTGGGGCCTGAGCAATGGAATTTTTGACACCCTAGAAAAAAAATTCACCTCTACTATCCATTCCACCTTTGCATCATGTTTTAACATGGCATTCAATGGTTTCGAATTCTCTACAAATCCTAAAATGAATTTTTTGAACAAAAATTATCTTACCAAAGAAAGATTTGAGTTCTTTTTTACTGTTAGGCTATAGAAGTCTCAAAATAGCTTGAAATGTTTTAGGGTCAATAGAAATACCTTTCTTGGTGATAACATGGTGCAATAGTTTACCTTTTGTAACTCCAAAAATAATCGTCTTTGGGTTCAGTGAGATTCCATACCTCCTGCATATATCAAATACTCTTTAGAAATGGGCCACATGATATTTTATATCATTATAAAAGATAGTTATATCATCCATGTAAATAATGATGCACTTACTAATGAGCCTTTCAAAATAAAAATGCATAGCACGTTGAAAATTAGCACCTACATTGATCAGTCCAAAAGGCATTCTATTGTATGCAAAGGTTCCCCATTTAGTAGTGAAAGTAAATTTCATTCAATCATCATTTTTTAATAACACTTGATTGTATCCAAAAAATTCATCATTTCAAACCACTAATTGTCTAAATTATTTCATCTAGAAAAGAGAAGGGACAATTGTCACTTTTGGAAGCTCAACTAAGATTTATGAAATCCACACACAGTTTGATTTCTCCATTCTTCTTGCGCCCAATAACTAAGTTAGTAACCTAAGTATAATGTCATATTGGAAATACAATTTTGGTGTCTAACAATTTTTAAACTTATTTTTGAATGATCATTTCCATAATAAGATTAATGGTTTTAGAGTAAGCTTAACCAGTCTTTATCTCTGCCTAAAAGGTTTGTGTTTTTATTAAATAGTATGATATATGTGATAACCCTAGGATTAACAATATTTAAATATTCATAAGTCCAAGAAATCACATCCTTGTTTTCAGTCAATAATTATTTCAGCCTCTATTTTTCTTGTTTAGAACATCTCAATCTAATGTTGACATGTTGGGGATGCTCGTCTATTCCTAAATTCACCTTTGCAAAATCATATTCTCTTATCTTATACTATTTTTGTTCTTTAGCTTGGGGATCCATGTCAAATACTCATTCTAATGACACCATTATTTTAGGTATTCTATTTTCTTTTAATTGTAAGATGTTATCATATTCACTTTCTTCTTTGTTCATTGGATCAAAATCTTTTTTATCAATAATCTAAGACTCGAAAAGTACCATAATTTCCCATGAACTGTATGATCTAATGGTCATCATCAAATATCTAAAAATTATCAAAATTATTATGGATTGAAGGACATGGTACCAACTATATAGAATATTATTGCATTTCGTACTCATGAAGTGGGGCTAGATTTTCTATAGAGGCAACCGAACAATATATCATTTAGTTTTGTTCTCTTAAGATTGATTTGATGTTAAAAGATTCAAATGATTTGATTAAATAAAAATCTTTTTACTTATAATTTTTTATATATGACAACTTGCATTGATATTGACATCTAAATCGGTTAAAAAGTAGATTTAAATTTACAAACATTAACAATTATTTGACATTATGCTTTAGTGTGAATTGGGGCCCTAAGATTAAGGCTTCATACTATGCATGATTGTTAGTGCATGAGAATTTTAACCCAAATTTAACAAGGTATTGCTCCCCATTAGGATCAATTAGAGTTATGCGTACACCTGAGCCCTATTTGGATTAAGTACCATCAAAATATAAAGTTCACAATTATGAAGGACCTTCAAATTCTTATGCATTATTCTCAAGATTCATTATAAAAGTATGCACTCCTACATGTGATGAAGAAAAATCTAATCTCTTGTTTTTAATGTTATATTCAATGATTGCATATTTCATATTTACTTTTCTATCAATTCTAATCTGATTGGTTACTCCTTTCCAAGGTAACCACATATGTGAAAAGTTTGTCTCCATATGTCCATTCAATGTTTTTGACCAACCATGGCTAGGGAGTAAACCATAAGCCTCAAGAATGTCAACTACAAGGATTTCAATGTATTGTTGGATGCATGGATCAGAGACAAGTTATGTGTGTACATTTAACAATTCTCTAACAACCAGGATTGGATATTTGTCTAATTTTAGGACCATTCTTTTGGACTTATATGGGTTCAAACCTAGTCTCTTACATATCCCAGTGGGCATCATGTTGGTTGAAGAACCTAAGTCAACTAATAAATTATGTATATTCTTCCCATATATTTTGACAATTAATAGGAAAGGTGTTTTATAGATGGATTACAAATATGGTTAGATCAAACATTAGTCAAGAAAACCAAAAAAAATGCATAAAGAACTAACAAGCTAAGCCAACCTATTCAATGGGGTGTTGCAAATGATAATTAAGAGCAAATGAAAAAAATCACATGCACATTACCTTCCCAAGAGCTTCCCATCACACAAATGTGGCTCAAAATGTGATTTTCCCCTTGATTTGGTACTCAAGTTTTCAACAATGATGAATGCAAAGCTCCTCCATCATCTCAAGAACACCAATTAAACTAGGTTCATGATATGAAAATCAATGTTATGCCTATCTTGAGCTTATTGAAAATAAATCATTATCAAAATACACTCAAATGGCTTATAGAGAGAATCCTGCATTATAAGTTTACACAAATGAAGCTTAAAAATGTGAGTGAGAGGCCTTCTATTTATAATTTTTTATAATGATCAGAATGAACTATGACCATCCATCTTGAGATCAAGATGTGTGGCCAAGAATCCATTAAATTTTCGAGGCTCAAATCATAAATTTTCTCATAAATATTTAGAAGGAAGGGGTAGTCAAGAGGCATGGGAGGCCATAAACTTGATACTTGTTGCATTTATGGCTTATGAATGCCACCCCATAGATGACCTCACTTGATGATGTAGATAATAGGAATCAATTTTCAATAAATAAATATTCAATAACCTTCATTGAATTCTTAAGCAATTTGGTTTAATTTGCATAAGTAATATTAATCAATTTTACTGCAATTCTTTGGAAATTGGTGCATAATTAATCAAATTGGTCAGAATGTCATATCACTAGGTCATAATTTGACTGGAGTGGAATTAGAGGATGATGTTAGTTGCATACAGACTAATATCCCATTTAGAACATTGTTGACATAAAATAACACATGCACATGCATTGTGCCTCAAAATTTGGTAGAAAAGAGCAATCTAAAGCACCCAAGTGCATTTTACCATTTTGACTCGAAATGATTTGAGAAAAGTTAATAACCATATAAATTGGATTTCTATATTTAGGGATATATTAGCCTAAATCAACACTTGTATATGACAAGTTTGAACCATTTAATGTGTTTAAGTGATTTTGCCTTAATTTGTGCATTTTCACAAATTTTAAGTAAGATTGACAATTTCAACCCAATATGTTAGGAATTGGATGTCTACATTTTGCCCTTATTTGAGAAGGTGTAGCAAAACATTCAACGAAATATTTTTTCAAATAAAAAAGTTGTCAAGAAGAAATTGGAAGGAAATGACCCATGATGTCCCCTCAAGAGGACATACAAGGATGAAAGAAAAGGATAGACTCTCAAAAAGAGAGAAAAAATAAGATTAACCCATGGAATAGATTACATCTAGATGAGCTAATTCTTGTACATGTTGATTCCATCAATGCTCAAAATATAATTAGAATGTAATGGGCTCCAAGAATGGGGGGGATGGGAAGGATACAATCCAAAAATATAAGTGACACACTTTGAACACACCCAAAGCTAGGGTGCAAGCTGCGTGCTTATAGAATGATCAATCCTGAGATAAGTTGCACACTAAAATATTGCCGAAATGAGGGAAAAAGTCTGTAGACATTAGAATTAGAATAAAAAAGAGAAGCGTGTCTCCATCAAAAGGAAATAATAATATGCTCCATTAGAGCAAATTTGATTGGTTGATAAAACAATTTTGCCCTAGAAGGACTGATTTTGATCACTGATAAAGAATGGTTTGCCCCTATAGGGCTGATTTAGATTTGTGACTATTTCAAATGTTGTGCCCCTATAGGGTAATTTGGTAAACAATATCTCAAATATATAACCTATTACATAGATTAAAGATGAGAAAGTGCAAATGTAGAGGCGGTGGTCTAATGACTGAAATAGTCACAAATAACCATGCATACAAAGATGTGCAAAGTGATGAAAGAAATGAAAAGAAGAATAAAAGTGCCCGAGCTGACCCACGATATATAATGTATCCAAGCATTGCCTACATAGTTTAGATGGACCTCAAACCAATGTAATTCACCTAGAAGAGGGAGAGAATGGAATGAGGAATGAAGAAAACTAGCCACTATTTGATTAGACTCGTAATGTATGCCAAGAGATGTACATATTGCATACAGTTGGGAGCAAGATAAGCCATTGGTGCCTAGTTTCATTAGTGTACTTGAGAGCTAATAATCAAAGCTACATCGATCTTGAGACTTGGAACCAAAGTACAAAGTGCTTGATATAGCAAAATGAAATTATGCATCATAAGTATAAAGAACTTATAATGACATTGCATTTTAATTGCATTGAGTCAGTTCAAATGTGAATATTTATAACTAAGGATATGGATAAGAACTACTGTTACCAGAGTTACAACAATTTACATTTAAACAAAAAATAATAAAAAGAAAGAGAAAGAAAAACATAAATGAACCAAACTCAAAATCAAGATATGAACAATCCAGACTTAAGTAGGAACATGAATGTACAAAAACAAAGCAAGAACAACTTAATAACATGAGATCAATATATGAATAATCAAGATCCATGTGGACCATCGAGATGTACTTGGAAAAACAAAAGAAAGAACAAGACAAAACAACAAAGCAAAAGATCGAGAAGAAACAAAAACAAACAATCAAAGGAAAAAAAGGAATAAACATAATAAATAGAGAGACAAGAAAACACATGAAAACACCAATCAAAAATCAAACAAACACACACAAACAAAAGCCATGTTAATGTGATTTGAAAATAATTATTCAGGCATGTGCAGTAGAGGCGTTACTTTCCATAATAGTGTAATAAGAACAAAGACACAAAGTTACTTCCAAGTAATAGGGAAACAACATAGAAAAAATGGGGGAAAGAGAAGAAAAAGAAGGGGATGGTCGAGCTAACTCCAGATGCACTAGACAGTGGATGGTGCCTACATAGTTATATGGATGCAAGGCCTAACATGAATTTCAAACCAAATGTAGTCCTCTCAGAAAGTGGGATAAAAGAAAAGTGATGACCAGAAAACATGATTAATGTTGAAGAATAAAAGGGAAGAGAGGAATGGTATTACAAAATGGCAAGCCAGTGGGACAAATGAGAATGGTCTTGTAAAATGACAAGAGTGTGAAGATCAGAATGTACAAAGATGTAAGACAATGTTTTTGTTCTTTTGTAGATCATTTTTAATATTTTTGGTGTTTTTGGGATAAAAATATGTACAAAGGGAATCAAATAATCAAGGAGCTGGTTGTCCAAGAGTATAAGCTCCAAGAATAACTAAGCTGGTTGCAATGACACACGCTCACAAATCGATAATAGTGACATCATAATAATGAAATAATGCCTACTAAACAACAACAAAATAATAGAATAGTATGCACCATTAGATAAATATAAAGAACCATCCAGTAGGCAAAGATCCTAAGATGAAAAGGTGTCTATGTTCACTTGTCTATAAAAGAAACTTTAAAATACTATTCAAATTAAACTGTTTTGTAGAACTAGCATCGATTGTGTCCATAGTGCCTATGAGTCACAATCAAGATCATAATTGGTCAAGGGATAAAAGATGTTCAGGTTACACCGACCCTAGATATGAAAAGAATGTGGTTCTCAAAAAGAATGGTCTAGAATGAATATGGTCCAAAAGAGGATGGTTTAGGATGAATGAAATGAGGTTCTCAAGGGGAAAATTTTAGAATGAATATGGTCTAGAATACGATGGTCTAGGGTGGGATAAAATCTATTCAAAGTGCCAATGGTCTAAATCTTTCACTATCCAGAGTCATGAAAATAATATGGTTCTCGAAAGAATGGTCCAGGGTAGATCAAAACAAATAATATGGTCCATGAGAGGACGGTCCAAGGTATAAGGGTAGGATAAAATATTTCATCACAAGTTGCCCCCAAATAAGGGGTCTTGTAGACAATGGTTTGAAGCTATCAAGTGTAGAATTTCTTGAGATGTACAATGTTCATGGGCTCTAGAAGTTCTTCACCATTGTGAATAGCCAACCCATATGTCCCTAATCCATAGTTTGCCATGATAACATATGGTCCCAGCCAATTAGGTTGGAACTTGCCCTTTTCTTGCTTTCAACATTTCTATTCTTCTAATTTTATTTTAAGACCAAATCACCAATTTCAAACTCCCAAGGGAGAATGCACTTGTTGTAGCTTCTTTGTAATCTATTCTGATAGGCTTGCAAGTTTTCTAGGGCAACCAAATGCTTACCATTAAGAAGTTCTAGTTCTTACATCCTTGAAACTCTATATTCTTTATCATCTTTGATATTTTCTAAAAACTTGCAATGAAGGTAGCTCAATATTAATCAGGATAATAGCTTATGTGCCATAAACAAGGGATTATATAGTGGCTCCTGTATGCGTTCAATGACTGGTTTGATAAGCCCAAAGGGTAGGAAAAATTTGTAAGTGCCAATTATAGCCAACATCATTGATAATCTTATTTAAAATGCCTATAATGGTCTTGTTTAATGCCTCGAATTATCTATTTCCTTGCAAGTTATATGGTGTGTATTTGTTGTGCTTGATTTTGAATTTTGCACAAAGGTATTTTACATCTCTATTTATAAAGGATCTACCATTATTAAATAGAATGCATGGTAGGATACCATATCGATAGATGATATGGTAATGAATAAACTTGGCAATCTACTTTCTGATAACGTAAGTGAGAGGAATGGCCTCAATCCACTTAGAAAAAAATTGGTAGCAGTTAAAATATGTTTATGGCCATCAAAAAAATTTGGGTTTATTTTCCCGATGAGATCAAGGCCCCAAGTAGAAAACAACCATGGTGTTGTGATCGGCTGTAGTGGTAAGGAAGGTATGTGTATCACATTTCCATGTTGATAATAAGGAACACACTTCCTCACATAATTTCAAGCATCTATCTCCATTTTTGGCCAATAATAACATGTTTTGAGGAGATTTTTAGCTAAGACTACACCATTGGTGTGGGACCCACACATTCTTTCATGAACCTCCCTAAGTGCTAGCTTGGACTTTCTTGTAGATAAACAACAAAGTAGCATTCTATCATAGATTTTTTGATAAAGTGTGTTTCAAAGGAGGGTATAATGGGTTAGACGGTGAAGGAATAGTTTTTGTTGGTTATTAGATAAGTCAGGTAGAAAAACATGACCATAGAAGTAATTATAAAAATCTTTGAACCAAGGCAGTTTAGGTGATGGATTGGAACCAACAATGGCACATACCCTTTATGAATCTAGCATAATATGTGCAAGTTGTAGAATATTTTCAATT
This sequence comes from Torreya grandis, assembly GCA_037957365.1. Classification (NCBI taxonomy): domain Eukaryota; kingdom Viridiplantae; phylum Streptophyta; class Pinopsida; order Cupressales; family Taxaceae; genus Torreya; species Torreya grandis. Next base: position 1,086,961 of record JARHVA010001011.1, on the reverse strand, counting down.
AAAAACTAATACTCTTTAGCACTACTATCAATCTGTATCATAAACCCAATAGTTGTCATTGCATCGACAGATCTATTATTGGCCCTTGATACTTGTTCAAACTGTAGAGATTTAAAGTGACCCTTGAGATTATCCACAATCTACTTATAGGTACAAGCTTGTCATCTCTAGTTTGATATTGATCAATGGTCTAATTGATAATCAAGTAGGGATCACCATAGACCATCAAGTGTTGAATATCCCATTGTATGGCAAGACACAATCTTACAATAAGTGCCTCATACTCAGCCATATTATTGGTATAATTAAAATTGATATGAAATGCTTTGGGAATCAAATCCCCTTGTGGTGTAATAAAAAATATGCTGGTTCTAGATCCATGAGAAGTGAAGGAACCATCAAATTATGGTTTTCATTATTTAGGTTCATTTTGCACTTCTTCTACTATCATGATAGAATCATCAGAAAAGTTGAATCTTATTAGTTGAGTGTCTATAATAGGGGCTTTTACAAGTTGATCAATAATAACCTTCCCCTTGATAGTTTTCTAATTTTAATACTCAACATCAAATTCACTTAAAAGCATGACCCATTTTTCCATGCATCATGTGAGAGCTGCTTTGGATAATAAAAAATTTGAGAGGATCCACCTTAGCGATGATAATTATTTTATTGTTTAGCATATAATGTCACAACTTTTTTGGTAGTGAACACCATAGCTAAACATGCCTTCTCAATAGGCATGTAATTGTGTTCATAAGCCACCAGTGTATGGCTTAAATAATATTATGCATGTTCTTTACCTTAGTCATCATGTTGGGCTAAAAGTGCCCCTAGTGCATGCTCAGTTGCTAAAATGTAAAGAAGTAGTGGTTGTCCAGGTGTTGGCAGTCTCAAAACTGGTAGGTTGGCCAAATATGTCTTGAGATTCACAAATGCTAATTGAAAATCATCATCCCATTAAAACATGAACCATTTCTTTAAGAGATGAGTAAATGGGTGGAACTTATCCGCCAATGGCAAAATGAACCTACAAATAGATTGAACCTTTCTTTGTAGGCTTCAAATTTGTTTAAGATTTGAAGGTGGAGGCATTTTAATAATAGCCTTGACCTTAGCAGGGTTGAATTTGATCCCTCTTTGTGATACAATAAATCCTAGTAATTTCCCTAAAGTGATGCCAAAGACACACTTCTTTGGATTCATCTGGAATTTATATTCATGAAGCCTTTTAAAGATTCTTCATAGAACATCAAGATATCCAACATGTGTTCAACATAGACCTCAACAATATTGTGCATCATAGACCTCAACAATATTGTGCATCATGTCATGAAAGATGACAGCCATGGCATGCTGATAAGTGGCTCCAGTGTTCTTCAAGCCAAATGGCATGACTTGGTAACATAATGTTCTCCATGGAGTGGTGAATGCAACCTTGTTTTGATCTTTAGGCTATCTCAATCTAATTGTAACAAGAAAATCCATCCATGAGGGACAACATCTTGTACCCAATAGTAGAATCAACAATCATGTCGATGTTGGGCAAAGGAAAATCATCTTTAGGGCATGCTTTTTTGATATCTCTACAATATGTACAAAGTCATATGCCTTGTGGATTTAACTGACTGTAACTATGTTTGATATTCATTTAGAATAGTTCAGTGGTCGAGTGAAGCCTACTCCTAACAACTTGTCCAATTTGGCTTTTACTAGGAGAGTGATGTGTGGATGCATCTTCCTCAATTTTTGTTTGATTGTTTTGGAATCTAGATGAACAACAAGGTGATGCACAACCAAGTGAGGGTCTAATCCTGGCATTTATGGATATGCCCATGCAAAAATGTCAATAAAATCCTTCAAAATGGATATAATGTGTTCACATTCTACTTTAATCTACTTTAATAAGGGAAGCTCTCAGATAAATAATTTTGGGATCATCATATGTTCCCAGGTTCACTTCAACTATGTTTTCTACAAGAATTGTAAAACCATCCTAAAAAATAGTAGGCAATGCATGATGAGGATCATCTTATTCTATTATAGTTTCTTATTATTCCTCTCAAAGCTCTAAATAATGTGATGAATCTGAATCCGCCAATTCATGTAACAACCAAGTAGTAAAAATCTCTAGAAACTCAAGAGCGAGATGCTCAAAATTTTGTTTTTATTCTGAAGAGATGCTTGTACTGGCTATGGACCTAGGACTTGATAAACCTTGAGCATATTTTGGGGATGAGAAAACTTTCCCATCCAAAAGTGCCTGAAACAGGTTTTTACTCAAAGACTTGTCTTTATCTTTACTTTTTACCTGATCAATAAGCACCTCAAAGAGGTTTTCACCTGAAGATCCCAATGTTTTATCATTGTTATGACCAAGAAATTTTGCCTGCTCTCCAAACTAAGCAGAAGGATCTAATGAAAAATCAAAGCCTTGTTTGTGATCACCAATGGGCAATCCATCTCTTAGGCCCATGTATTATGCAATTGATTCTTCATTCTAAAACTCATCAAGGTATATGATTGAATTTTATTGGTCCCAATCAATGAGTTTAGGATGGCAAAAGCATAGGGAACAATCACAATGACATTTTGATCAAATAAATTTGAGTTAACAAGCTCATCAAAAAGGCTATAATGGGATGTTACATCACTGTCAGGAGTCTCATCGCTAATTGATTTAGAATAATCACTATTTAAATTCATGAGGTCACCCCCAGGTGATATAAATCCAAGACCATGATTTAAATTAGGTACTCCAGTTGATAAAGGTTCCAAGATTCGTTGCACTCATGGGTTAAGGCCTCTTCCTATCTAATCAAAGTTATCCATGATCTGATTATGGATAGGATATTTTGGATTCTAAAAGCAATCAACAATACCATCAGAATATAACTAGTCTCCTTCAGTGAAATCCTCTTGATCCTATTTTGGTGAAGTAATAGGTATAAATACCATAGGTGGTTTCTATTGTTCTTTCTTATATTTCTAGATCAAGTTGGGTCTATTAGGGATTTTGGAAGTTTTGGGTTTACCAAATGTTTTGGGAGACTTTGACAACTTAGTAATATGGAAGGCATCCTTAAGATGGTACATGTAAATGCCCATGTCTTCTATAACAACCTACTTTTCAAGAGTTATGAGAAATGGATCAGCCTAAGTGGACATGAGGTCACTAGGGATGATATAATTAGATGTTGGTGGATGTGAAACTATCTCCTTATTCTTCTTTACAATAAATTTGAGACCTGGACAATAGTTATAATTATGAAACTTAGCCTCAAAGTTTTTATAATATTGATAAGGCTATAGATCGATGGGAATAGTAACCTTGATCCCATCATGGGGAAATCTAAGGCACTGATGCAAGGTGGATAGAATTGCCTATAATTCATGGATCCAAGGATGACCAAGATGTATGTTATAAGGCAACTCAATATCCATAATATGTAAGAAAGTGTGGTTGGAAACATACCCAACAATGATCAATACATAAATAGTACTAGAAGACTCTTGACATTGGTATAAACCTTTATGGTGATCATCTCTAGTTGAATATCCTTTGCAGTGTAACCCAATATCTATACTAGTTTGAGGGACACTGTGTTCAGCCCTGAACCATTATCTATAAGAACCCACTTGATCTTATGGTTTTCAATGATGACCTCAATATAAAATGGGTCTTTATGGTTGGAACTAAGAGTGGACATGTCTTTTTGATCAAAATTTAGCTATCAAAATGAACACAAATGTCCCATTAGGATTTATAATTGTTCAGGATTAATATCATTGGGAATAGTGGATTGTTGTAAAATGTTATTCAAAATAGTTCTATGAACTTCAAATGTATGCAAGAGATCTAAAATAGAAATTTATGTAGGGTTTTACTTAGTTGGTCTGATAGATTATAAGGCTTTTAAATTATAGGAGGAGATGGTTTAGCCTTAGCTAGCACAATATTGGGCTTTGCATTTAAAGGCACAATGTTCATGCTAGGTTCAATGGAAGAAGAGGGCAAAGGGCCCTCGAGAGTAACTCGTCAGCATCTAGTTGTGATTACACAATTTATAGGTGGTAAGGAGCCATTGTAATTAGAAGACAAAGGTGAAGGGCCTTGGAGGGTGACTCGTAGGCATCTAGTTGCAATAGAGAAATTTTGATTTAGTGAGGAACCATTATAATTAGAGGAAGAATGGGGTCCAAAAATAGTAACCCATGAAAATAGAGGTAAAACAAAATTGCATGTACTTGATGTGACATTACTAAAGGGAGAAGGTGTTGACCCTATAACAATGGGTCTAATACTATGAGGAGTATGAGATGGTTCACAGGATTTAATAGTAATAATGGAAATGTGGTTCATAGAAATGTTTCCCATGGTGTTGTTATAGTCGTAAGGCATGTTGTTGTAACCCAAGTTGTTAGCATGGATATTAAGATCCTAATTATGATCATGTTGATTACAATTATGATCATGTTGATTACGACTTTGACCTTGATGTTGATTCTAATTCTATCCTTGATTTTGTCCTTGGTTTTGATTGTTCCTCAAAGGTTATTTATGTTGAGGAAATGGATCTTTATAGATTCCCATATCCTTATTAGTGTCCTATGGAGCAAGTTTAATCTCAACTTCACCACTTTTGATCAAATCTTCAATAAGGTGTCACAACTGGATGCAATGATAGGCATTGGACCAACAACACAATGGAAGTTACAAAATTTATTGTCCTTGTACCAATCTAGCTTTGGTTGATATGTAGGAAATGGCCTTGGTATAGGTCATACAATCAGGGTAGCTACTATGAGATTTTGGAACACCACCTCAACAGGCTCTCCCAATTTACTAAAGACTCTGAATTGATTGTGGGATGTCCTTCATGGAGGAACTCTTTGCAAATTGGTTGGTGGATTAGGTGGAAGCAATTGCACATTTGGAGCTAGTGGGGCCTATATCATTTGTATATGTCTTGATTCAGTTACTCCATTCCCTACCATGTTTTTGTTTTTGTTGAAACCCTTAGGTTTCTCTTGCATAACTGTTTGAACCGGTGATTGGATTTGATTTGATGTTTGAACCTACACGTAAATCTTGACAAGGCCTTTGGTAATAAGTGCTTTCTCAATCTACACCCTTTTGTCTATGATTTCTTCAAATGTGTTCGTGCAATCAAGCCATATATTTTGAACCACCTCAGGGTGTAAGTTATGTGTAAATATGTACACCAACTATTTATCTGGCAAATTATGTTGAAATTGACCATCTAATGCTCTCCATATCTATAGATATGTTGCAAAGCTTTCTCCAACACATTGTTTGGCTTTGCATAAGTCAACAATTGTCAATTCATGTTCAATTTTGTACGAGAAATGGTTGACAAACTTTTCTGATAGATGATTCCAATCCACAACCAATCCCTTGGGTAACTTAAGTAGCCAATCTAAAGCTTGTCCCACTAAACTTCACAGAATCAAATGAAGCAAATAAATGCTAGTGTAAGCAACCTCTTGGCATAACACAAAGAATGATTGAATGTGTTCATGAGGGTCACCCTTTCCTTTGTATTTGTCAAATTTAGATACCTCAAAATGAGATAGAAAGGGGATTTGGAGAATACTCAAATCAAATGGATATGGAAATATTTCATTGAATTTATACTTCTTGATTCTATTTCCTATCTCCAATCATGACACAATCTCTTTCATGGAATTCCACTCTTGCATGTTTGGTGCATTCATGGGTGGAACATAATTCTGTTGGGGTGGTATGTGCCCCTGTTGCATGGATTTGTTAGGAATATACACCCTATGGTCTGCAATTTTTTTTTGGTTCACTCCTTGAGTTTTGTAAGTGAGCCATTGATTCCTGGGAATCTGATGCCTTGAATTATATGTGTTCTATTGATTTTGGGGAGTTTGTGGTCTATTTTCCAAAGTACGTGTTAGTTGAGACGAATTAGGCAAAAAAATTGTACAATTTCTTCAATGTGTACTGAATGTTTTGGTCTTTGGTTGTGTGAAGGAACAAAAGGTTCTTGATGATTGAAAAATGTATGCTCCATGTCTAGTAAGCATGCTATGGAACCTCTTGGGATTTAGGTTTTTCAATTGAGACATTTTGATCCATCATTTTTATGTTATCAACTAGAGTTTTCATTGGTTCAACCACATTCCCTTGCTCCTTAGAAGCATCATTGTGGATTGAAGTAAAAACTAAGAGATTCCATCAAGTCCGTGATAATTTGGTCTACATATCATTGACTTATCTTTTTAATCTCGGTGACAAAATCTTGATCGTTTGGTTTTGAATCTATGAGTGTTTCCTTTCCTTTGCTAGAAGAAGGTATGTTTGTTTTTGCAATGTTTGTGAAGGATTGTTCTTGTTTTTTATCTCCTTATCTAACCAAGGTGTTTAATTGTTCCATAGTAAAATTCCAGGGTAGCCTAGCATTAGATTCTATCAACCTTAGGAGTGCTTCATCTTTATCCTCTAGGGGTTAATATTTTGAATAGTCTTCCTCAGATCCTACGGTTGTGGGAATGTCTTCAAAGACTACATAATTGTTTTGACCATCATAAAAGTGTTCCTCCTCATAGCTAGGGCCATAAGATACCCTGCTACGAGTGTACATTTGAGTCATGTCTAAAAAATTTATTCTCTATATTTCCTAAGATTTGAAAAATGTTTTTCAAATGTTTAACAAGGTGTGTTTGATTTTCTCTAAACAAGTGACTAGGTACAAAAGAGACTATAATAAAGAAGGTGGTGTAGTACCACATAATTAGAAGAAATGTGCTCATGAAATTACTCAACTTTGGGTAGGGTTGAAATAGTATAACTTAAAAGAGGGTATAATAACTCAAAGACCTAAGTGCAAACTAGTACACCAAACATAGGTTGAGAGATATGTCAATACCGTACAAGCTAGTTCAACTTCGATGAGTTTCTACTATTAAATTAGAAAAAAGCCCTTTGGATTAGGAAGGTGACAATGTGAACTAAGAAACTCAAGAAGTAAAAACATGCAAGAATTTCTAAGTATAAAAATAGAACCAAATGGGAAGCACAATGTTGCCACATGGTAATAGGAGGTAGAATAAAATGTGTTGTAGAACTTAGAGCGTAAGAAACATGCTAGACGATCTAAGTTCACAATGATCGAATGATGATGATTCTATAAACGACCTTCAATCCAAATGGGAAATTGAACCCAAGTTAACTAAAGTTAAGTGCAAATGGTAAAACTAATTAACACGTTAACCTAGAACCTAGAAAGGTGCAATTTCAAATTTGAATTATCAATGAAGGACTTAGAGATTTTTGGAAAGTGATTTAGACTCAAATCGGCAGCATAACTATACTATTTAGATAGTACAAACATAATTTTTAAGATGAGGATTTGAATAAGGCAAAGATGATTTAGATTTGACCAACGTAACGCCTCTTTTTTCAAGAAATGGTGGAAAACAAATGTGTTTGGTTATGATGTGTTGTTTACAAACAAGTTTTAGACTCAAATCAAGACCAAGAAAGTAAAGGAAAAGACATAAAACTAAGTAAATCGTCATAAGTACTAAACTGACAAGGTTGCATTGTATTATTGAAATCCATCTATATACGTGCTCTTGGGGGGATTTTAAATATTAATCTAAAAATAAAAGTGCATGAAGTGGTAGGGTATTTTACACCCCCCTTCTCCCAAGATATTATATGATGATATGGACCTTTGGGTTACTCACCTTGCATCAACAATACTATGTAGCAAGTGGGGTTGTTATAAATCTTAAATTTACAATTGTCTAGATAGTCCTAAGCATGGTTAATGCTAGAGATGCAACATGTCAATTTGATCCACATCAATCAACTTGTTGTGAAAAGGTCTTGATCTTTTCACAACCACTACATCTATCAATTGCTTAGTATAGTGCAATGTCCTAATTGATCATGCATTCTGAGTTAGATTGCCACTAATGGAGTTTGTTTAACCGCTCAAACAAATGTCCCACTGGGCATGCCAAGATGTAGAGATGGAATATAAAGATGGCTAGATCAAGCATTAGTCAAAAAAATTGAGAAAAATGCATAAAGAACTATCAAGCTAAGCCAACCTATTCAATGGGGTGTTGCAAATGATAATTAAGAGCAAATGAAAAAAAGCACATGCATATTACCTTCCCAAGAGTTTCCCATCACACAAATCTAGCTCAAACATGATTTTTCCCTTGATTTGGTGCTTGAGTCTTCAACAATGATGAGTGCAAATCTCTTCCATCATCTCAATAACACCAACTAAACTAGGCTCAAGATATGAAAATCAATGCTATGCCTATCTTGAAGCTATACTATTGCAAATAAAGCATTATCAAACTACACTCAAATGGCTTGTAGAGAGAATCCTGCATTATAATTTTACACAAATGAAGCTTTAAAATGTGAGTGAGAGGCCTTCTATTTATAGATTTTTATAATTGACCAAAATGAATTGTGATCGTCCATCTTGAGATCAAGATGTGTGGCCAAGAATTCATTCAAATTTGGAGGCTCAAATCATAAATTCCCTCATAAATATTTGGAAGGAAGGGGCATTAAAGAGGCATGGGAAGCCATAAACCCGATATTTTTTGCATCTATGGCTTATGGATGCCACCTCATAGATGACCTTGATGATGCAGATAATAGGAATCAATTTCCAATAAAGAAATATTCAATAACTTCCATGGAATTCTTACTTAAGCTCATATTTTGGTTTAATTTGCCTAAGATTAATCAATTTTAGTGCAATTCTTTGAAAACTGGTGCACAATTAATCAAACTAGTCAGCATGTCATATTATAGGATTGTAATTTGACTAGAGTGGAATTAGAGGATGATCTTAGTTATGTACAAACCAATATCCTATTTAGGACATTATCAATATAAAATAACACATGCACATGCCTTGTGCCTCAAAATTTGGTAGAAAAGAGCAATCTAGAGCACTCAAGTGTGTTTCATCATTTTGACTTGAAGTGATTTGAGAAAAGTTAATAATCACATAAAATGCATTTCCTCATTTAGGGGTACATTAGCCTAAATCTGCACTTGTATACAACAATTTCAAACCATTTAATGTGTTTATGTGATTTTGGCCAAATTTGTGCATTTTCAAAAAATTTGAGTAAGATTGACAATTTCAACATAATGGTGTTAGGAATTGGATGTCTACAGATGGTACTTAAGGTTTATCTTTATAAACGAACAAATTGGTTTGCTGGTTAAGGCTTTCCACAAGAGTTATATTTGTTCCTTAATCTGAGCCAACTCATGAAGGGTGATGTTTGCCTTGATTTTATTCATATCCTCAATAATGGTATATCCACTCTTATTATGTTGATCAACTTGTTATTGTTGATCACTCTCTTTAGGAGGTGGATTATTATTGATTTTTGGATCAGGAGGAATTACCATGTTGTTATTTGAGGGTGTATAAGTCATGACAGGTTGTTAATTCTTATTTATTAGATTGTAATTATTTCTTTTGAATTGCTAAAAGGCATGAATCTTGTCTATGTTTTATTTTGGCTCATTCTCATCCTCAACAAGTAATGGGAAGTCATATGTCTCTAACACAATTATTATACTGGAACAATTGGGTGCAATCGATGTGGACAGATCAGACTGATTATGAACAATATCATACCCTTCCATCTCCTATTGGAATATTTCCTAGGTAACACATAATTTTATACAGTGTAATTTGCCATGTTGCGCAGTGTTATGGACACTGCACCAATTGGGAAAGGCTATCCTTAAATGATTATCTTTGGGAGCTTGTTTGGTGATGGATTTGTGTTGTTGTTTGGCTTATTAAATGGTCTATTATAACTCTGGAATGTAACATTCATATTGGTTGTTTCTCCCATTGCATTCCCTAAGCATTTATGCATACCAAGAAACTCATTATTGAGTTTTTGCACCATTCGTTGGATAACATCCAGTTCAATTTTGGTGTAATTAGAAGTCATACGTTGGGTGATAGAAGTGTTAACAAGGACTAAGGCTTGATTTTGATTGTGTTGATTAGGCATAGATGCAGGATTATTTACAAATTTTAGATTCTGGTTTAGTTCAACATGAGCTAAATGCAAATGAATGAAGATCTGGTTTTGATTGTTGGCCATGACACTCTAATTAACATTTGGAATAGGGTTTAATGCTAGCAAATTCAAATTGATGTTGGGTATGGCCAAAGCTTGTAGCTGGGGATTCAATTGACAATCAATATTGATGGCATCAACATAGGCATTTGATAGGTTATTGAAATTTTGAACTTTGCTTAAGAATACTACAAGCATAGAATCCAAGGCATTTTTATACATCTCAAGGGATAATGCAGTAGCAGATCTATCCGTGACATTCACATAGCTATACATCTTCTAGAATATTGCATTTAATGATTTAATTACCTTATTAAGTTTCCTTTTCATACTATAAAAAATTTGGTATACCACACTTGGGTTGGTAATCTACCAAAATTGTGTTATAAATGTTTCATAACATTGGTTCCACAAGGTAATTGAATTCTATATAAGGTTAAGGAACTAATTTTAGGCAACATCTTTCAGGTTGAAATGGAATAGTCTACACATAACATTTGCATGAAACACATTCAACAGTCATAAATAATTTTTAAAGGCTTTCATATGATCCTCTATAGCTTGTTCTCTAGAAGAAGAGAATGAAGGAAGGTAATTTTAAGGATTCATAGGTAAGTTGTGGATGACACCAACTATGGTGATGGCAAAACCAACTAACCAAGCCATAGTGAAATGCTAAGGTTTGCACCCTTAGATTGGTGAATTTGGTTGAGTTACAACTTTCCTAGGGATACCTCTACCTGATTTAGATCTTCGATGAATCTGTAAAGGTGATAGTAATAACAAACTGGAATTATAATTGGATTTTGTTAATCTTACTGGTGGATCTAGTGTACACAACTCGAGTGAATTTTTAACAATTCAGAGGTTCAATCCCTCCTAATAGCACCAAATAAAACCTATTGATGTGGGTTTTATGCACACCAAATACTATTATAGGGAGTTCCCTAATGTTATAAGATTAGTGAAAATTCACTCCAAGGCATGACTTATCAGTCTCATTTTTATAAATAACCATGTGGTGGAACAGGGATGAACGGAGTGGTTATTTATCGTGGTTCGTATATGACAGTCGTCTAATTCTAAATTTAAATTTTACTTGAGATAGATGGGTGGATCTAAACTAAGGTGAGACCCAAAAAGGATAAAAGGAGGGAAGGGTAAGGCAGAAAAGAAGAGGTCTTATGATTCAATTGGAGATTAAACCCTTCCAGACTAACGTACTATACCATAATAAGTACATGTCATAAACCAATGTCTAATGTGGATTAGCTAAAAGCACAAAACATAATCAAAGACAATAAAGAGTTTAAGGAAGCAATTGCAAGATGACTCACTAGTTATAATCAAGGATGTTGTTATTACCAAATTGCAATGCATATCCAATGTCACTAACAAATGGCAAGTATGATCTATAACCAAAGAATTGATAAGACTAACAAAATATTCAATCTTATCCTTGCAAATAACACACACTCAGCCTACTATAGATTTATTAACTTTATGGAAATTCTTCAATAAAACATAGAAAGTTGGAAGAGAACACATTCACACAAACTCACAGAACAATTATAGAAAACTTTCTTTGTTTTTATTAATTGCCAAATTCTTGTCTCTTTACAAATGATAAAAGACATGTATATATATCTTTGGATGGGGTCGCCTCATCTTCAAAGCTTGTATAATTTTATAAAGTTTAAAATAAGATTGACACCTAATTTAACATGCAGACTCTACACGTTTTAAAATATATATTAATAAGAGTCTTAATATAGATCTACAACTTGTATACATAAGTATATAAATAACTATGTCAAAATTAGACTCCAATGGTCACTTTATTGGGTCTGGGTAACACTACTAGTTGAGACTACAGTCAAATTACACTAGATTGTTTGGAAGTTGCTAACCATAAATATCAAGAGTATGGGATGTTGACATGGAATTGTCATAGATTATATTTGTATAATTATAGTGACTAAATTATTTGAAGTCACTGCTCCAGTTGGATCTAGTCGAGTTTATGAGGGAGTTGTGATAGAAAACAATGTCACAAATATAGGCCTTGTTGGAGTATAGACTATCATATTCATGGGAGAGGAAGACATGTTTGTCAAAATTAGAGCTCATGAAGGTGAAAATCTCACTTAGACATCTCGCCATTCTCTCTCATTTATCTTTTCATATTCAAACCTGCATATTAAGAAGTATAACTTTATGGCTTCAAAATTGACAATAGGAAGCTTAAACAAAAGTAAAATCTTATTAATGAGATTCATGCATAAGACCATTGAAGCTATAAAATATGTATTCAAGGCCTCTAACTATGACACTCTACCCTTTGAAAATATGATCAATTGAATCATTTGGTCACTACTTCTAAAAACTATTCTTTCAACTTCTGCCTTCAAACTATTGGCAACAATCTGAAACAAATTATCAAAAAATGGCCTAGTAATAACTTGCTCGAGAGGTTTTTATATACCATTGATGCACATGTATCCCAGTATTTGGATGGATTTATACTCTTGGTTCATCAATGTTCGATCAACTCCTACATTTTCTTATGCAACTCCATTATGTGAGCCCTTTTATTGGTCATATAGTTTTGTGCCAAAGCAAAGTATGGAATTTGTAATAAATTGAGTTGTTGATATGAATTTTGCCTTGTTGCCTTATTGATGAAATGAAGTTTTGCATCTGAGTTCTTCAAAGACTCATAAAATTTCACCACATTGTCCCATTGTGGTTATGACTCTGCCCATAATTGTCAAATAGAACATACTATGTTATAAAGGACTTTGGTTGAGTTGTGCACATTGTCTACTATATCTTTTAGAGGTTCCTTTATGCCTTGTGCCTACAGTTTTAGATTAATCTATTGTAGTCCATGAAACATTTTTGTAGGACCGTCTAGTGGCATCCACCATAGAAAGAAGGTCCTCTTGGATCTCATCCTCTTCTCTAGGTCTAAATTTTCTTTTATTTGTTAGTGAGAAGATTTATTCTTCTCTTACAAATTCAGTGGTATTCCCTCCAGTTATGATTGTTCTTATTCTCACCCTTTTCAGTTTATTTGAGGTTTTGTCAAATTATATGGTTAATTTGGGCTCCTCAATGATAACCAAAACTTGTCTAGTTGATTGATTTGCTTGCATTTGTTGTATCCATGTTGTAGTCACTAGCATGTCTTAAAAAGAGGTTTGAGTGGGAGATTGAGTGGTAAGTAGTGAAGTTTTTTGTGGTGAATGCATGAGAATGGAGGGAGATGGAGGAGTGCAATAGGGAGGTGTGGATGGTGAAGGAAAAGGTGGGTTGAACAACTTCTCTTTGGAGATCTTGGTCTAGGGAGAGGTCCTAATAACATACTTGGTAAGGTCAAGAGATTCCTAGACTAATACAACTATTGAATATGTTGGGAGACCTTGTTAATAGACACCCCTAATAGGGTAAAGATATAGGCATGCAAGGGATGCATGGAAAAAAATGCTTGGGATACTAGGTCCTCAAAATGTGGGCTAGTAGTTTTGTTGTCTATGTTAGGGGTGGAAAGAATAGGTTGTGTAATGGCAGCCTAGGTTAGAATTTTAAAAAATTGATGAATTGGTGTATAAACAACAATCATGGGGTTAGTGGTAGGATAAATATTATCCAATGAATTCAAAGTTGTAGTATTTTCTATACCAATTAATTACATAGAAGTAGTGGTAATTGGAAGGATAACTATAGGACTTGGTGTAATAGATGGAACATCTCCCTCAAAATTTGGGCTTAATGTGGTAGCCTATGTGGAATTTTGAATGTCTCAAAATTTCCCTGTAGAGGAACCTATCATGAAATATCCAATGCAACATCTCCTTTTATGTGTTCTTCATGGATTTCTATAAATCCCCTTCTTTTGTCGGCTCACCCAGGGGTTCCTCTAATAAATATCCTTCCCCATGCTCATCTTTTATGTCAGAGCAGGGAATGCCTAATGATATGCCAGAGTATGAGGATGATATCTCTAATTATTGTGTGATATTAGGAGCTTGCATAGAGGTAAGGGAAGAACTTCTTACATAGGTCACTACATAAGGATTAGTTGTCATGTGTAATGGAGGAGGAGAAGGGGGATTTTTTGTAACCACTCAAGTGAATGCAAATGTAAACTTTGGTATTAGGGGTGTCCCTATATCCAGAATTAGTTGCCTTACCTCCTTGAGCTTTGGAACATTATTCAAAACTCTTGCTTTTAACTGCTCATCAATTTCTTCCTTTATTTCTCCCTTCACTTGAGGTTGTTCAGCTTATCTAGAGGTTTTTTCCTCTTGCACCATTTTGACTGCATCCTTCCTGGCTATAGAGGGATCATATTGGATCATTTGAGAGATCCTCACAGACATTTCAACCTTTTTCATTATTATATAAACATCAAAGTCATCCTCAGGGTTCAAAAAGATCAAGTCATGTTCATATTATCGATGCCTATAGTCTTGCATGAATTGCCTAAGGAACTTATTTATTTATTGCCTTATCACCCTCCTGGGATCCCAAAATTTAAATTCATCTAATCCAAATCTAAATGATCCTCTATGTTTGGAAATCTTGACCAACTAATCCCAATTTTGGAATTGTTGCCTCCCAATGTTGAGGGGTGTCTTCTGATATTTGGCCTATTTGACCGTTTTCAAATTTTCATCCCAATTATTAAACAACTAAGAAGTTATCTCTTGCTTGGCCAATTTATTAGGTACATGCCTAGGTAAAAATAAGGGGGATACCAGTGTACCCTCAACTTTGATGACTGTATGGTATGGATGGAACCAATAGTCACCCAATGAATTGAGTGATATCTTTATCTAATCAAACAGTCTAGGCATTGGTTGTCTGTTTATCACTCGATGGACCATCGAATAGAAGGTGTATCTTATTTTCTACATAAAATCTTGTTATCTATGGATATGGAGGTGATCAAATCATCAAAAATATGTTTTGGCCCCTTTGGCTACTAAGGATGAATATTGGGGCGACAGTCCCAAAGATACATCCACCAAATAGGAAAGCATGTAGAAGTTGCCATCTACTTGATCACACACATGGTCTTTTTGACCTTTCAAATTTAAAATTATGATTCCCCTATTTAGGGAATGTCCTTGCCTTCCATAATTATAGACAACAATAGGACCCAAACCTCATCTACATGACTGATAGACGGAGCTCCATGTAGCCTATTCAATAGGGCCATAGTGATTCTGACACCAGGTCTGAATTAGGAAATGGGGACCTTTTTCTTCATGGAAAACTTGTTACGATTCTGAGCCCATCCTAATAGGGTAATTTTGACACCATTGTCTTTGAACTAGGGACTAACTATTTTTTGATTGTATGGGATGTTTGGTTTTGGTATTCGATAAAATTTCTCGATAGCTAAGCTAGCTACATATGCTCCAAGCCATGTGCTATCATTTTACGAAAAATGTCTTTGTGTAGGTACCCGTTATAAATAAATTTTAGACTAGGTCAGCACAAAGGAATACCTCTAGTTTGGTTTCTACTTTGTGGAGTCTGACAACTTTAATCACTAGCAAGTCATCTTTGTAATCCCTTTGACCGAGAGACAAATTGTTTTAATCTTTGTAAGGCCAAACAACCTCGATCTTTGCATAAATTATCGTGTAATGCTTGAATGCTCTATTCAAAGTAGCTCAATCAAAGTATGTATCTTTAAACTCTTTCTTGGTACCAAAGTAGAACATTGAAGGAGAAGGTTCATGGTTTTCAACTTTCATTGCTGAGTAATTCAAGCTCTCCGCTAAAGTTGATTCTAAGGCTTTTAGTCGATATGGAGCTCTGGATAACAGTTTTTAGTTTAGCAATTGGAAAATATAACTAAATTTGACCTGGGAACATAATATATAGTCCATTTGCTTAGCTTATGAATTCATTGCTCGAATTATCCTTTCATGAGAATTAATTTCAGAGTAATGTTCATTATCAACCATTTATCAATTTTGAATTTGATTTACATGATGTTAGCTTTCACAGGTTTATTTGACACGTGGCACTTTTTCGCTACCTTTAATTGCTTAGCAATTTATTTTTGGTTTTAATATGCTTCGGCCTTTTACAATTATCGCTATGTCACTGAGTCATGGATTTTATACTTGTTGAATTCATAACTGACTGTGTCATTATAGGACGTGTGTCAACTTTTCACTTTATCACTTAATTTTCTCCTATTATTGAGTCTTTGGGTCATGTCAGTGCACGAAGCAATGAAGTAATGACTCATGGCATGGTACATGGTTGATGTCTACTAGAACAAACACTAACATGATTGATATATGACACGCGGCAATTGACTATACAAATGATGACATGTGGTAGCTCATCGTTGCATCACTTGGTCCGTATTTTCAAACTATTATTTCGTATATTGACCCTTGTGCAATGAGATGTTGGCACGTGGTGTGACCTCACTTAGTCACCCACTTGCATGCCTTTACAACTTAGCTTATACCTCAAGCCCTGTGATCAAATGATATTGAGACACATGGAGAAATCTCAATTGCTCGAGTATCATTTATTTTCATGACTCGGTGTTTTGGATTGGGAATGTGATGCAACAAGATGAAGACACGTGGTTGAATCTCACGCAATCAGCTAGTCATTGGTTTTCATGGTTTGATATTTTCATCAAAGACCTATGATAAACTGAGGTAATGACACTTGGCCTAATCTCATACAATCTATTGGTCGCTCATATATGAGACTTGTAATGTTAAATTGTTCCTTTAGATAGAATGAGGATGTGATGCATGGAACTATCTTGTTCAGTCGAGATCCTTAGAACGTGATAGTCTGAATAGACATTGATAGTCTATGGAACTTCAACAAATGAATGACCTCTGTCAATAAGATGCTGACCTATAAAGTGCAAAACTGATAAACTGGGCAAGCAATGATTAACTCTGTTAGTCGAATAAATTGAAAATAAAAACCAAAACCAAAACAATATCTTGATATAAAATCATAAAAAATTTAATTTATGTCTCGATAAGAACTAAACATAAGATTTTTTTAAAACAAATAAATCCTTATTTGAAATTTTGAAAATGTAGCTTTTTAATCACAACAAAGACTATAAGACTATATTTATGATCCTAATGATGATCAAGATCATCTCAACACTCTTGGCACCGCCTCATTTCAAGTCCAAACCTAGTTGATGATAATTGTAGGCAGCTAAAGATTCAGATAGGCAGTTCCAGTTTACAAAGACAAGTTAAAAAATAAATCAGAAGCACTTGTTTATTGGAGTGATAACAACACATTTAACAGTAACTCAAAAGCACGTATATCAATAATATTTTCAAAAACAAATTACCCTGATGTTAATCTATATTGAATTAAAAGTTTATTTATTTATTTTCATAATGCTTAATTTAAAGTAGGTGTATATTTATGCATATGATTGTAATTACCTTGGTATACCAAATGTAATCAAAATTCAAAGTTCATCCTAGCCATTGAGATCACATCAAGACCTGCACATTGAGGAGAGATATCCTCTCACAAGACAAATAATAGTCATGTAAATGGAGCTTGGAGGACGCAAGAGAGATGTGTGAATGGTGTCTGAGTGGAAGGAGGTTGTTGCTTAGGTATGGAGTTGAAAATCTGCGCTCAGCAAGGTGTCCAAACAAAGAATAGGCATCTGTACAACATCTGGTTTGTCTTTGAACAAGCATGACAAAAGGGAGAGAAGAGAAGATTGGGGTTGTGGCTAGTAGATCTGCAGCATGGTAATGAGGCCTCGTACAGTAGCAGCAAAAGCATGCCGCTTCAGTTGCACAGGACAGTAAACTTTATTATAAAGTTTCTGAAACATATAAAAATTTAAAGCAGCAAGAGTGAGGCTCATAAAACTGTATTATAAAGTTTTTAGAGATTTATAAAATTTAGGGCCACACCCATTGAATTATGAAGTTTAAACTTTATAATTTGACAAAATATTCCCTCAGAAAGATTCAATTAATTTTGTGTCTCATAATCCGGATTGAATTGTTTGATTAAAAAAAAATTGTATGACTAAAGTTCAACACTATAAAACATTTGGCAGTGGGATTTTTTTTTTTTTTTTTTTTCCTTCAGATGAATAATATTTTTTGTGCCCCCTTGGAAGTTTAATAAAAATTTGTTTTTCTAAACCCATAACTTGAGGGCTGCATTATCAATGGTGCCTAACATCCTTGCAAGCTTTTGTTGGTTGGGGAGAGAGCTCTTGTCCATTGAGAAGACGAGAATTGTCAAAAATATTGATGTATTGTATACAAAGAACAAAATAAAATAGATGACACGTTGAAGAAAGACAAGACATTGATCACTAGTGAAAGCAATAGAAAACATTGTGGTTGTATTGCAAATAATGAAGACCTTCCCCATGAAAATTTTGGGGAGGAATATGGTTAGTAAATAGAATAGTATTCTTGACTTTGTGAATAGAATTCACAAGGTGGTGTTGTTTTATGAGGACAAACTCCCACTGAAGATCAAATCAGGGGTATTGTTCATTGAGGCCTAGTTCCCATTGAAGAAGATTAAGTTTCTATTAAGAGTAGTGAGGTCCAGTCCAGCTAATTTTTATTTAAATAATTGAGTGTCCTTATTTTCAAATAGTATTATTTTGTAGATAATTGAGTGTGTCTTTATTTACATAGATATGTGTATTGATCTCTTGAGGATAGCTTTGTGTCCATGTTCACATATGGTTGTGTATATAACCTATATAATGTCCTAGTCCATGCATTTTGATGTTTCTCGATGAACGAATGAGTGTATCCTCATTCATCAATTAATTATTAGTGTATTGGTATATGTGTATGTTATAGTCCATATGCGAAGTTTATTCACTCTCATTCATAAGACTACAAAGTAATAAAAGGGGAATGTTAGGATTTATATTACACCATAGTATATTATTTATATTATACTTGGTTAAAATTAAATGTTATTGTAACACCTACTTAGATGAGGGTTTTTTGAGGGAACATATCTTGGATAATAGGGTCACAACATTCCTTTGTTTTGTGTCAACAAACTATGCAATATATAAATACTCTCGTAATATATGAGTTATAAGTTGATATGAATATAACATTTCTAACAAAATTTAATATATACACTTATGACGGGATCTATTTTCACAAGTAATAGTGATGATGCAATTGGGTAGATTGCTTATATAACTAAATTTAATGGCTAATAATATATGATGTCATAGTATATGATATGTTGGTTTGTTCATCATTATAATTGTTCCTTTAATGTTACTATGAAATTGTTAAGATTATATATAGAGTCACTCGGTTTAAATACTAAATCGTTCAAAAATAGTGTCTTATGTATTAAAAAAATAATTATATTTGATGGATGGAAACATATTTCATATACATTAAAAAAATATACAAAATGTGTAAAGTTGAAATCCTTTGTATAATGTTTATTAGAACCTACTAAAGCAAGATACTATTGTGTTCACTTCATAGTAAAAGTTTGCTTTGGAATTTGAGTTAAACAAAAAATTAAACCATCCTCCTAATTTTGAAGACGTATATCATTTTCATAAAAATAAAATAAGTAAATAAATATTTCATTATTTGTCTTTAGTTAAACTATAGTGATGTAACTAATTTCTTGGGTAAAAGGTGTGTGTGTGTGTGTATGAAAGCATTAATTGACATTGACAATGTGATATATATATATATATATATATATATATATATATATATATATATATATATATATATATATATAATCACATTGTCAATGTCAATTAATGCTTTCATATGGGTATGCTCCAAAAAAATATATGCATTTATCTATTAATATTATGTCTTTCAAAAGATATTTGACTTGGTCATGTTAACCAAAAAAAAGATAAAAACACAAACACTGAGGTGGTCGCTCATATATGGATTTGTAGTTTTTTGGTAGTAGAATTCAAAGCCCTTTGCACTATGATTTTTTTTTCCTTTTTTTATTTTTCCTAAATATAAGTACGAGGGCTTTTAATGTGTGGAGTGTATTTATTTTCTTGTGAATGCAAATCTGTAATAGTTGATGTTTTTCTTTCAGAGCATGATAAAGAAGATTCATGACAATTTATTTCTTTTATTACATGAATTTATTTAAAAGGAAGGTACTAAAGCTGCATCACAACACTTGTTTATATACTTATATGCATATGAATATGCTTGTCTCATATTAAGGATTATAAAATACATAAAATTTATAATAGACAATGTCTAATTAATTGTAGAATCAAACATAGAGAGAGAGAGTACTCTTAGCTTTTAAAAATATTGTTGCTCTAGTGATCAAGGATTTATTAGCCATTTTTTAAACAATCTATCACTACCAATGCAAATTTGTAACTTACAGAACCCATCACCAACTAATCAAAATCAGAAATGGAATAATACCAACATTGTATGAACAATCTTGGTTAGGGCTTATAATCTACAAAAGTGAATCTCCAGTTTTTTTTACAAGCTTTCGATTCATCACCTTTCGTCATGAATTCGCATGCTTCAACTTCTAACTCTTCGAAATGAGAAAAAAATACTAAAAGGCTAAAATTGGGAAGAGTTTGGTTTAGGGGTCTACATAGATAGGGTTAGTGTTTTTACTTCTAATTTATCATGACCCTCAAAGTGTTCACAAAATAACGGAGTGGTAATGCAAAGTAAACAACTATGTCAAGCATGTGTCCAATATATGTTAGATTCCTAAATGAATTCAATAATTTGTCTTTGTATAAATGAACAAATCAAATTTTGGAAAAGTGATATGCATGCTTGACTTCCAACAACTAGAAACAAGAAAGGCGAAAAAGGTGAATGGGCCAACCTGATTTTAAAGGTTTTAGGAAATTATGTTGGGGTCGTATAGACAATCATAACGTATGTCAATATCATACAAACAATCTTGATAGGTGTCAGGACTATATAGATGGTCCTGGGCACAAATCGAGATGTGCATAAGATGAATAAGGGGGTTGCATCAAGATGCATGAAGTGGTTTCAAGTCTCAAAAGTCGCCATAACAACTCAATAACACAATTTAAACCATTCACCTATACATAAAAAATATGCACAAAACATATAAAGTAATGTGAAATAAATACCCAAGTGACTATTTTTTAGTGTCTACAATCCCAAACAACAATGATGAGATGTTTTAAATATGAAATATTAACCTAATAAAATATTTGAAGCTTTTGCAATCTATAATACATCAACAAATGCTTTTGAATAAATATATGGATCATAGAGTGTAATCCAAAATATTAATGTATATTCAATTTTATATGTTTTGATCACCATAAGATTAAACAATTATTAGTGTTTATATAATAATTGATAATATTATTTATAGGCACTAAGATTTAACATTTATAGGTGCATCGCCTACGAAGATAACATTCTTTTATGAAATGAAATGAAATATTTTAATAATGTCCATGAGACCAAGTAATTTATCGTACCAAGCTTAAGACAAAGTTGTTTTGTACTAATGTATCCCTTGACACAAGGTCTGCCTTATTAGTCTTGCAAACTTCTAATTCCTTGACACAAGGACTACCTTATTAGGATGAAAAAAATAAGTAAATAAACCTCCCCCACATGATTACTCCAATCCTCAAAGCCCGATTTGTTAGGGGAGAGAGTTAATCATAATACTAGTTGAGATTGGATTTTTCTTTGGCAAGGGAAAAGGATGATCTACACAATGAAAATCATTTGCACCTCACACGTGGATTTGACATATTGACCCCCAATTAACTTTCTATGACAACGTTTGAGATAGATAATTGGATAGCCTAAAAAGGTGTCTATGTCCACTATATTTAAAGGAGAAAGCAATGAAAAAAGCAAACATCCAAATTGATGCTCTCAATGTCAAGTGGAGAGTAAACTCCACTAAACAAGTCTGTAAAATAAGGTTTGAGCAAGTGTGGTAGCCATCATTGAAACCGAATGTGCACTTCCTCTAGTGTATTCTACGTCATGGACTTATTGTTGGCACGTGGTTAGTACATATGGGCTTAGTTCATCATGTCTACTTAGTTTATAACTATCCAAAAATGCTCAAGCATGTGTTTTGGTTCTGCAAACACACCCAATCATCATGGCTTTGGATTCACACCCTTTTTAAGCCCTTGTGTCTAGAAATGTTCACCTAGAAGATGGTGCTCTTTGGCGACTCGATCACGATTATTGCAAAATTCACAAAAATTTGGCACATTTTTTGAGCTCAAAGTCTTTTTCAATTATGGAAAAACAAAAATTACATTACTTTTTTGCATGCTATTCTTGAATATTGTTTATGCATTGCTAACAAAGTAAATGTTCTTTCTAATGTCATGCTTCATATTTAAGAGCAAGCGGAGAAAGTGCATCTTGAGGTGGAACACCTCCAGACTCTTCTGGATCATTGGAGGAGTGCCAACACCATGTGTTGTTAGCCAGGTTCCTCCTGACTCTCCTTGTTGGCAGTCACCCCCAAGGGATTATGGCTATAGGGAGAGTGGTAGACCTTGCTCTTGGAGTAAATGTCACAATGGCTCCTCTCAATGGCATTTTCCCACTCCACCAATAAGCCCAACTGCGTTTGGTGGACAAGGGTGGTCTGCACCTCCCCAAGGGATGTTTCCCCAACTTGCACTTGATATTTCGCCCTCCAAGTAGGAGGTTGAGGAGGATAACGAAAAAGATAATGATGGTTGGAAGCCAATACCTGATGACCCACCACTTCGTCCTTCGTTGCTTATGATTGTTGTGATTGCTTAGTTGCTCTTATGCTTTGTTTTCTATGTTTTCACTAATTTTTGGCTTCTTTTTTTTTTTTAAGTTAAATTTATATTAAGCTTCTTGGTGTTGGATGATGTGATGTTGAAGTGTGATATTTCCACTCATATTTTGTACAAATAGATTTGTAACATAGTGTTACATTAATACATAGAAAAAGCTTTTTCAATTAGGAAAAAAAACTACCAAAAGCCATAGTAAGAGAATGGATCTTCAAACGCAGAACAATGACAAGCTTTTGAATTAGGGTCCAACTGCTCAACTCTTCTCTTTTTTTGACAGATTCTTCACTCCCTTGGTTATGTTTTTTGTTCCTACGGTCCCATAGACTATTTTGGTCTCGTGAACATTATTAAAATATCTATCTATCTATCTATCTTAAGAGGGATACAATAAATCAAAAATTTGTGAGTGTCTTGCCAAGCACTCAGGTTTGGTGTTTTGGTGTGGACTTACATTTACAAGTTAATTGATATGAGTTGGCCCTGACTCAATACATGGGAACTAAACTCAACATGGCTCAAACCCTAGCTTTATTAACAACACCAATTCGTCATGTCTACTAAGCTAGGCCCACAACACACCTATGTAGAAAACATTAAGCATAGAGCTAACAATAAAATTTCCTATAAAAATTTAAGCAACAAAACTACTTGTCGGATAAACGCTTAGAGTAATGGAATAATTTATCTAGGGACTTTCCAATTTCTCATTCTACAATCCTATTATTGATATTAATACATTTAAATTTCAAAATGGTAATTTATATTTCAAAATAATACACCAAAGGAAAACAACCAAACATGATACAATAAAAAGGTAGTGTCACAAAATCAAACATTAAATATCTATATAACAATTCTACGTAGAGTTATCATTCAATATATGATGCCTACAAATTTTACATATATTACCAGTAGAGAGATCATAAATACATCTATTTTAAATATGCCTAGAGATATCAATCTCAAGGGACCTATGTTGGATTTGTCACATACTATACATTTATTAACAAATCCATTTTCTTCTTCACAAATCTCCCACTAACTGGTGACAAATGGTCTCAATCTAACTAGACCACTATGTTGGGCTCGAAACATTCTTCCCCAAAAAAAGGGGCTCCAAACTCCACCATATGCCCAAGATATTACAAATTTTGATCACCTTCTCCAAACAAGAAGAAAAACTTTTATATGTCAGACAAATACACATCAAATTTAAGGTTGAAATTGTCCTATTATTCAACATCAATTTTAAGGTCATGATTTTTTATTGACATCTCACACTATTACACTCTACCAAAACCTCTTAATGTCATTGTAAGATATAGTTTAATTATGTAGTGCAATATAGTTGTCAACTATATCGTGAAAAACATGGAACAAAATTGAACAAATATAAAAAAAGTTATTAATGACTTTCAAAATTAGAAATAACAATAGAAGGGCTTATTGAGGGGGGGAACTGGGGAGAGAGCTCTGTTAGGGCTTGCTAGCATGATTTAGCATCCAATTGCCATTTAGCTCTGGCATGAGTTTTTTTTTTTTTCCTTGATAAGATAACACATGAATTGTGTTGCACCCATCCAAAACCACTCTTAGGGTGACATTGCCTTCCTTTAAATGTCCTCCTCCACGAAATGTTACAAGTGTTTTTGATAGAGTTGTGAAGAACAATGGCACCAAAACGAATGCGAAAAATTGTTCCCAAAGTCTTCCATAAATTATTGATACTACCCTTCTTGATGTTGTTTTAGAGTGTCCTAAATTTGATAAAATCTTGCAACTATTTTGAGCATTTTACACTTGTAGCTTATTTTGTCAATCAAGTCCTCGCGGAAAGCACTTTGAAATCTTGGGTACACAGCGCTTGGTCTATCCCTCATGGTGTCAAGCTAGAGGGAGTTCAAACCCTAAAAAGGGTTTTTTTGTTTAAGTTCAATAACACCAACCATTTTCGTGTTATTGTTGCTCATGGGCCTCGATGCATTCAAAACACACTAATTTTGTTCTCCCATTGGACCAGAGACTTTGTTGTCTTTGAACATGTTAAGCTCAAAATATTTGTTTCGATCGAATTCCCTAGCCTTCCATTGCCCTTGTGAAATTTTGTACATCAGTTGATTAAACCCTTAGGGAATTTCATAGGGTTCGAAAGTTATATGTGAACCGATCTCAAAAACATGTTTGCATTGAAATAGATCTTTTGAAAGATCTTAAGGAAACTATCGACATCCAAGTCAATGACAAAAGGATCACACAACGTGTGCTTTACATTAATTTTCCCAACACTTGTACGTAAGTTATCAATCCACATACCACTAAATCTATGAATGTCGTTAATGGCTCTTTCCAAGCCCGCCACACCTCTCAAAACGTCTCTCAAGGCCAACAAAAGTGCTCAAACATCCACAAATGAATGGCCTACGGTTTCCAACAAGAAAAGCAACCAATAATCACAATCAGCAGGAAAGGCCCGACCACTATGTACAAACCCACAGGTGGTTCTTTAACGACTGCCAAACAACTGGTCTTCACCACCCATATAGGTGGTGCAACCACTAGTCCACACCCCTAGAGTTGTGGCCATGCTTTCAACCATCACAGAGCCATCAGGTGGTGATTATTTTGGGTACGACCAGTAACCTACTAGTGTTTGAATGCAAGGTATTATATCACCACAAACGCAACCCTTTGCCACCTTCAAAAGATGGCAAAATGCCTAAGAAAATAGGTAAGGATTTCAAATGGGCAATTTCATTAAGGGTAACCATCAATCCTACCTAGCTAACAACTTTTTTGTTTTAGCCGAGATTGATGAGTTAACCACCATGCAAGCATAGGTTAATCAATGATTGTGTACTCTTGGATTGTACGTGGCCTCACCAATTCAACCCAAAATTCTATTGTTTGGAATACATGCCATTTTTTTGTAAATATGAAAATTGTCTGTAAGAAGTTAAAAATTTTGGTTTTTCTCTCACCTCTACCGTTAAAACAATATGGTCAAGTGATGTCTAACAGATGTCTGAGCATGAGAGGGGACATGAGGGAGTTGTCACCTTAATTTCCCCCTCTCTTTCGCATCATGTCATCAATTGGGGTTCAGATCCCACTAATCAAGTTATGTGGACCATATTTTACTTTAATGGCCACACCCTCAAAATTGCCAAGATTAATGTGTCTAATGACACAATGGAAAGGGCAACCTTTTTGCAATGGTTAGAAGATTCCCTCCCTGATGCCAACTAAATCATGTATGGAGATTTCAATATGGTTGAATCTCACAATGAAATAGAGGGGCTATTGCCCATGTGTTGGTATGCAAGCAAAAGAGAGGTGTGGTTTTACATGGGCAATAAACCCACACTCTTCAACATCACCATGGTACTCATGATCCAATCTTTGACAAGGCATTGATCAGGTCGCCAAAAGGCTTTATAGAGTCATGTTGATTGAACAAAGCATCTTCTCTTTTGCCAATAATTTTGACCACCATGTAGCCGTCATCTTGGATACTCTTCTCTCAGACCACCTTCCCATCAAGTTTGAAATTGAATGGTTTTCCCACACTCCAAGGACTTCCATGTCTCAATTTTATCTTAATGTTGCTCATCTTTCTCACTCCTAGACCAAAAAGCACATTGTTAGAATCTAGAATATTGTGCCTCACCCTTAAGGATATTTTGAATCGATTGAATGGTGGAAAATGACATTAGTAGGATAGCTTCCTTTCTTCACATCTATGGCAGACAACCAATTATTTTTCATTACAATGCCCATAAGGCTTCATAATGTGAATTCATTTGAATTTCATAGGAGTTGGAGCTCTCTCCTTTTAATGGGGATTTGCAAATGCAAGTTGCCATGTGGTGGCACAAACTCAAAGTTAAAGAGCATTATCAAGCTAGGGGAGCCTAGATCCATGTGGATGCACTAGTTAAAGATTAGAGATAGAGCTTCTAAAGAGTTCTTTGCTCTCCTTCACTCCAGGCAAGCGAACGAGTGCATCAAATTTATCAAAGTAGCTAGCTACTACATCATGCACCTATTTTGAAAGCCATTGTCTCTCACTATCACAAGGTTTTCGTCATCATAAAGAGAGCAAGCTTTGTTCCAATGCCTTCAAGTTGTGCCTTGCAAACTCACTGAAGCTCAAAGAGTGGCATGTGATAGACTTTTATCCATTAAGGAGCTTCAAGAGGCCACTATATAAATGGTTATTGACAAAGCTCAAGCCTGGTATTGACAGATTTCTCGATGAATTCTATCAATAATTATGAGATATAGTGGGTCCGAATCTTCACAAAGTTTACATGGAAGTTGTCCAAACCAAATCCCTCGACATGTTAATCAACCAAGGAAATATCAAGTTTATTCCTAAAGTTGGGGATCCTAAAGTCATTACCAACTAGCGTCCAATTGCCCTTCTAAATTTATCCTATAAGATCATTGTCAAGGCCCTTGTTCTATCGGTCAAGTATCTACTTCCCCTCATAATTTGTCCAGAAAAAACTGGTTTTATCCATAGCAAATATATCCTTGATAACATCATTGTTGTTTGGAAGGGAATGATTGGGCCAACAAGTCTCATCAGATGGCCTTGTTTGTCAAACTTGACTTGAAAAAGCCTATGGCAGGGTTGAGTGGCCTTCCATCTTGGCCATGCTTTAGGCTCTTAGTTTTGGTTCTAAGATTTTCAACACGGTTAGAATGTTATTCCAAGATGTAGGCGTCAATATCACCATCAATGGTGTTCACTCTAAGCAGTTTGGCTTTTTTCATTCTATTTGTCAAGGATGCCCTCTAGCCCCTTCCCTTTATGTGTTGGTTGTTGAGGGGCTCAATTATCTTCTGGTCGATTACACTTCTAGAGGTTTGGTTAAGGGTATTTATCTTCCTCAATTCAAAAGCAAATGGTTATTGGACACTTTGTTGATGACTCCTTCCTCCCTCTTGTTGAAGAGGAGAATTTTGTTTCCAATGGTATAGAATGTTTATATTTCTTTTTTAAGTCTACAATTTTTCCATCCAATGGAAAAAGACCCAATGCTACAAATAATCTATCTCTCCCTATCTAATTGGCTTCTCCAATATAAGTGGCTTTGGATTGAACCAAGTGAGCAATTTAAGTTTTTGGACATTCCGTTTTGCTTTTCAAGCTATAGGGTTACATGGTTCAATGAGTTGAGAAAAAAATTGGCTTCTAGATTTTTAAGCCTCTATCTGGCAAGAAAGTTTCAAATCTATTCTAAGGCATTGGCTTCTACTCGTGTCTAGTTGGGCTCCCTCCAAAGTTGCATATGCCAAACTTCAAAGAAGTTTGAGGGACTTCCTGTGGGCCAACTCTGAAGGCACCAAAGGATTCCATCAAGGTGGTTGGGGTATCTGTTGCAAACCAAAATATCTCGGTGGCCTTGGTCTCCTCGACATCAAAACCAAGGCTATGCCTTGTGTGCTAAATGGATCATTCAAGCACTAGAAGAGGATGAAACATGGAAAATTCTGCTCAGACACTACATCACTCAAAGTAAGCGTAGGGGAAAGGGAGCCTAGAAAGGTGTAAACCTCCAAACTCTTTTAATCACTCAAGTCCCTGTTACCATTGTTGACACATTTGTTGCTAAGAGGATTTGGAAGGCTTGGGAACTTCTCAAAAGGCATTTAAGATGGGATGGAGATACTTTCAGGTCTAGAATCTCTCTCAACTCCCACTCATTGTGGTGGTCTCTTGCCCTGATTTTTTATGAAGTGTCATTCTCTGTTGCACCCTGGATTAAGAGCCTTCAAGTTTTCAAAAAGGCATCAAGGTCATTTTTGCTTTTTTGCAAGCAAAACAAGGATTGGATTCCTTGGCAAACTCTCAAGATTCAATTTAATCTACAAGCTAGTGACAAAATTAGAAATCTAAAGCTTTATTCTTGATGTGCATTTTCACAAGATTGAAGTTCAATCTCCCTGCAAATGGTGGATTGATTGGAAATGCCTTGTTAGACACCATTTCTTCGGTACCAACCTCGTTTAGGTTATCAATTTATGTTTGCATGTGTTTTGGATCTGCAAACATGCCCAATCAACTTGGCTTTGGATTTACACCCTTTTTAGGCCCTTCCATCCAAAAATGTTTACCTAGAAGATGGTGCTTTCAAGGGACTAATTTTTATTCCTGCAAAATTCACACAAATTTGGCATATTTTTTGGGTTCAAATTCTCTTTCAAATATGGAAAAACATGAATGATGTTATTTTTTCTCAGGCTACTCTTGAAGACTATTTTGCTACTTCTAACAGGGTTGTCAGTCTATCTAATGCCATGCTTCGGATACAAAACAAGCGGAGAAAGTGCGTCTACAAGTGGAGCACCTCCAGAGTCTTCTAGATCACTAGGGGAGTGCCTTTGTGCTATTAGTCGGGTCCCT
Organism: Torreya grandis; assembly: GCA_037957365.1. NCBI lineage: Eukaryota > Viridiplantae > Streptophyta > Pinopsida > Cupressales > Taxaceae > Torreya > Torreya grandis. The sequence goes on along the minus strand of JARHVA010001011.1, from coordinate 1,057,553 downwards.
CCTAACTCTCATCATTGTTAGTCACCCCCACAAGAACATGGCTTCAGACAATGAGGGAGAACCTGCTCCTGGAGTAGATGCCACAATGGTTCCCCTTGGCAGCATTTTCTTACACCACCGATGAGTTCCCCTGCTACTAGTGAGTATGGATGGTTAACATCTCCACAAGGGAAGTTCCCTCAAATTAGCACTTGTCATCTCACCCCCCACGGATGATATTGTTGTTGATAAAAATAAAGATAAAGAAAAAGAAAACAATTGTTGGGAGCTAGTACCTGATATAACAAAACAACATATTGGAAGTGGTTGGGAGGGGGAGAGGGGGTTAGGGAGACAAACTGGGTGACACGACGCCACCTCCACCTTTGCTTGTGGTTGCTCCCATTGCATAATGTTCTTTTATTAGTTGTTGCCTTTATATGGCTTTAGTTTTTTGTGCTTTCACCTTTTTTGGTTGAAAAGCTTTTAAGTTAAACTACTAATTGCTTCTCGGCTTGACCAATATGACTGCGATGGAATGAGATCCTTCCACTCATTTTTTTGTACAATAAGCTTTGTAACATAGCATTATATTAATATATGGAGAAAAAAAAATTCAATCAAAAATTCTAAATAACACACCCGATCATCTTCATATTATGAACACTAATATAATATATAAATTAAAAGTGAAACTTTAAGAGGTTACATGCTATACAATTATAAGTTGACAACGCGAGGACTAGATACACTCCAATCCTCATCCAACAAGTTTGTTTAACCAATCTATAACTTACATAAGTTGGCAAAAAGAATTGAATAACTGATTGAAATATTGAAATATTCATGAAGATTTAACATTACCAAACTATTTTAAATTGTAAATTTAACATCTAAACTATAATCACTACCAACATTTAAAATGATGAAAAAATCAAAAACAAGAAAAAACTCTTATCAACATAAAGAAATTATTTACAACATAAAATTAAAAATCTTTAAAAGAAAATCATAATTGCAAAACTACAAACCAAATCATAAGAAATACAAATTAAAATTGCTACATGAACCCTCACAAAAACACCTTGTCAATAAACAAATTGTAAGATGTGTAGCCATATGATGACATTTCATCCCAACCTATACCCATATTGACATTTCCTCCCAACCTACACCCATATAACGACATTAGGCACAATTACAAATAAACTTGGTAATCAAAGCTAAAATAATTTTTCTTTCAAACTAAACTTGTATAGAAACATACAGCTAGTGAACATCCTCCAATGGAACCTTTATTGTAATGTGGAATTCAAACCCAATGTGTCCTTTATATTATTTGCAGTCGCATGGAGAAGTGGAATACAGATATGGGGACGAGGGTGTCACTTTGAAGTAGGGCACAGGAATATATGAATAAGGGTACACCTATTACATTTACATAGTCATCACGGGATGTAGGTATGGTTACAGGTATAGGATCCTTGTCCATGAAGCTAAGTTTCCTGGTGACTGATTATTTAGGAAGATTTTATATATATATAATGAAATATATTTTATTATATTCATAAATATATCAAAAATATACAAGATTATTTATTAAAAAAAGGTAGTAGATAACATGTTTAGTTAGTTGGTTGGTGCTTTGTTTTTAGGTTTGGTCTAGTTTTTTGGAAAAAAATTAACAAAATTTACATGTGGTTTTTTTTTGGTTAGAACAATATAAATTTGGGCACACCCTCCTCTCTCGGATGTCTTCCATTTGGAGATGCCTCTGGCATGGGGACGTTCCGACAACATCCGAAGGTATCTGTGACAGTGCCGGAAGTTTCCGACATTGTCACGAATGTCTCCAAATGTACCTAAGACGTATCCGGTCGTACAAGAGAGTTTCTGACAAGGATGGAAAAAAAAAAAACCCAAAAAACATTAAAAAAAAACCTAAAATATGCTCGAATCTCTGCATATTTTTTTGCCCTTGCTTGATACTTTGATCCATTTATACTCTATGATGATATTCATGTTTTTGAAGAGTTTCCATTTACATAGTTGGGGTTCTCTATAATCTCTGAGCTTGAACTGTAAATAGATTGTGATGATATCCATCGTCAAGAACACCCTACCTCTATGATGAAAATAGAATCAATAGTGGACGCCGCAGTTACCAGTTTCGCCGAACTTTTAACTAAAAGTTCGGAGTTCACCAAACGTAATACCTTGATCAAAAAAATCGATAAAATTCATCTTGTTCGCAGAATACTGTGGAATTCGCGATTTGCAATCTGTTCTGTGGAGTGTTGTCGTGACTGTTGCCGTGGAGCGCTGCTGTCAACGAGAGTTGGGAGTTGGAATCATGAGCCAACCAAAAATGAGCGGGAGAAAATCAAGCGGCAAAATAGGGTTTTATTTTTAACTTTGTTTTATATAAATATTTAATTTTATTTATTTATTTTTAAGTTGTTTTATTTAAATTGAATAGGTTTAATTTTACTTTTCTTTTGCTTTTTATTTAATTATTTTTTTATTTATTTTTAATTATATGTAATTTATTTATTTTTTTAAAAAATTATAAATTATTTAAAATCCTTCATTTTTTTTTAAATTTCATTTCATCAAATTTTATTTATTTTTAATTTATTTTTTATATTTATTTTTTAATTACTTTAAATATTATTTTATTTCTTTTTAATTAATTTTTATTTGACTTATTTGTATATTTTTTAATGTTTGTATGGTTCGAATGTAATGGTGAATATTTTCCGAACTTTATTCGTTGGCAAATTTAAATAGAATTTTATTCTTGTCAAACTTGAACTCGAATCTTGTGACTATGATGAACGCTCTTCTTTTGATGTGCAACAAAAAGAAAAAAGCTTTAAATATACAACTAAAAAAACAATGATTAAAAGAAGTGACTCATTAATCAAAGAAGAAATTAAAATATGCAATGTTTTGTAATTTATATTTATAATTTATTTTTATTTCTTATTAAGTTTTTTATTTTTATTTTTGATGAAATATATCCATATATTAGCTAAAAATAAATATGCAAATAATTTACAAAAACAAAGGTGGTATGAGAGCACGCCACAACACACTATGGAGAGCCTAGGAGCAAAACCAAAGTATCAGGGAACAATTAGGTAGAGCTTAGAAACAAGCAACTATCACAAAGTCATAAAAGATAACTTTTACGTAGCAAGAACAAGGCCCGCATGTGGAGGATCCATATCATCCAGACCCCAGCGGGAGCTTGGCATAGCACTGCCATCTGGGACAGGACCCAATGAGTGACTTAGGCAATGTCTGTACATCATCAGCGTGTGTCCGAGTGGGCGAGATAGCCAAAGAGACCCTAGAGAACTTATCCAACACGTCTGCACAACGTCCAGGTGGTGCCCCCAAGCATCTGGGCGCAGAGGAGCGCCCCAGCGATCCTGCACAAGAGGGGAAGAAGTGAACGACTGCTACCCTCATTGTTGCCCAGGGGGGAAACACACTGTACAGGTTGTCGCTGTGAGAGCGATGCCGAGAACCGCTGTGACGATGCCCACCACGACGCGACCAAGGCACTCTATCATCCAATCTGGGATCCCTAGGTGGAGATAGTGCAAGGAGCATCTCCCCAATGGGAAAGGAGAACGTGAAGGTACCCAAGCTCCATAGCCACTTTACTGGTTTAAACTTGAATCTGCAAAAGAACATTGGAGATGATAGTAGATTTGTGCAAAGTAGAAACATTACAATCAGCAGAAGCATGATTAAACACAAAATTATTTCTTTCTTTCCAAATCCAAAAGAGAATCTCCACTCTGAAAGTACACTAGACTTGCACGTAAATGAAGGGCATGACATGTTTGTTGTCAAGAAAGATATGCTGCCAAATGAAAAAATCGAGCTGGGAAGCCCTAAAAAGATCATGGATCCAAATCCAAACCCTTTGAGCTTTGGAACAATACCGGAAGAGATGAGGGAGCATCTCTAGGTGGCCACAAAAGGGGCAAGTAGGTTGGTGAACTCCCAACTGAACAAGTCATCGACCAATAGGCAAGCCTTGGTGCAACATACACCAAGCAAAGTGAGCAAGCTTGAGCTCCACACAAGGCCCCCAGACAGTGTTGAAGCAAATGCTCCATGTTTTAACAGACGAGTGCAATGCCCAACAAGCATTGAGCTTGTCTACCATGGACAAATGGGGGGTGAGCCAAGCATAGCCTCGCTGAGGAGTGTAATTGTGAAATGGACCAAGTTTTGTGGGGCATATCCATAAGAATGGCATTGATAATCTCTAGGTAAGATTCCTTATTTGCATTGGCTAACTGGAATTCAGCGTTCACCTCTTCCCAAGATAGCCAAGAGCGAGAACGCTTGCAAAAGATATCCTGGACGGAATGAAATCCACTGCGAAAAAGCTTGAGGGCATTGATAATAGGGACTTCTGCCAGGGGCACTTCATTGCAAGAAAAAATGGGAGACCACACAGAGAGTGGGAGTTGGCAGAGAGCCTATTACGGAAATCAGAGCCATTCCAGAGAAGCCAAGGTTTAATCTTTTCCCAAGCCTTCCAGATACTTTTGGCCACAAAGGAACCCATGATCTGGACAGTGGATTGTATAAAGAGTAAATTGGAGAAGTCGAGCCCTTTCCAAGTTTCTTGCCCTTAGGTAAACCTAAGGAGATACAGTGTCTGAATAACACCTTTCAAGCTTATGGGCCCTCAATGACCTGCACAATCCATTTGGCGCATAAGATAGTTCCTTGCCGAGCTATGTCGATGAGACCCATCCCTCCAGCTTCACGCAATAGGCAACAGTATTCCCAGGGCACCCTATGGAATCCTTTACCTTGCAGGGAGTTTGCCCAAAGGAAATCTCGAAGCAATTTCTCCAACTTCTAGTAGGATTTTTTAGGCGTGACAAGTAATACACATGTGTGGACACAAGAATTTTCGAGCAGATTTGAAATTTTCCTACCAACAAAAGAGACTTGGTCACCCAGTAATCTAGCTTCTTAGCAACTCTGTCAACAACATATTGCCACAGTAAAGGTGGTGAAGCATCGAAAGCAAAGGGGATGTTAAGAAATTTAAAGATTTCGTCATGTTGGATCCACTTCCAACCGAATTTAGCAACGCACGCTAGTGGAGGGAGGTAAGGCTACCTGTAACAAGTTTTTTGCCATTGGACGTTGGAGCCAGAGGCCAAACAGAAGGTGTCAAGACACTATAAGGCATTGTCCACATTGGCTTCATCTTCAATGAGGGTAAGGAAGGACTCATCTACAAAGTGGCCATTGAGCAATTGCATATCTTCATGCGGATTAGCTGCATCGGGAGGGAGATAAATTCCCTTAACAAGGCCACTAGCTTGGGCATTGCTAAGAAGATATCCAAAACCCTCAATGGCAAGAACATATAAAACGGGAGCCAAAGGACACCTTTGGTGAATGGAATGGAATAAGCCAAATTGCTCGGAGGTAACTCCATTGATAGAGAGGACTGCTGGGGCATCAGAGAAAAGCATCTAAACAATTTGAATGAAGATGGGCCCAAACCCCAAAGCTCGAAGCATAACTAATATAAAAGACCATTCGATGTGATCATAAGCTTTTTCAAAGTCAATTTTGATGAACAAAGCTTGTTGTTTAGACCGTCTGGCCCAATCCATCCCTTCCCAGACAGCGATGATGTTATCCAAGATATAACGGCTTCTGATGAAACCCATTTGTTCTGGACGCACAATAAGAGGCAACATATTGCGCAACCAAATTGCCATAGCCTTGGTGATAATTTTATAGGAGACATTTAGGAGGGTGATGGGACCCCAGTTGCAGATGGACTCAGAATCTCCCTGCTTAGATATGAATTTGATATTTCCTTTATATATATTTTTACCCAGTGAATGTGCACGAAATGCTTCTTGATAAACCTCAAGCAAATCACTGCCCACAAGATCCCAAAGAGTTTTGTAAAATTCGTAGGGAAAGCCATCAATGCCAAGGGCTTTGTCATTAGCCATATGAGACACAGTGTCATGCAAATCGTCAACAATGCGGGCCTTGTCGCAAATCACCCATTGGGCGGGAGTGAGTTTGCACGACAACACTGAAAGACATTGTTGGAGGGCAGAATCACGCTCAGCAGAAGACGCTTGAGCTTTGAACACTCACTAATAATGGTGGACAAAAGCTTGCACAATTTGAGGAGACTCAGTGACTCTGTTACCAGCCTCATCAATTGCTTAAATTTGTTGCTTTGAGTTTTTGGCTTGCAGCGAATGAAAGAATTCCTTAGAAGCTTTGTCCTCTATTTTAAGCCAATGAAGCCTAGCTTCGACTTGGGCTCCCCAAGGAATGTAGTTATCTACAATTTGAATGCAGTGCCTTAAGGAAGCAACTCTCCCCTGCAAGATCTCAGTAAATGGATCTTTTTCTAGAGCCAGAGCCGCACAACTCAGCTCTAAAGTAGTAGTAGAAGAGTGTCTCCAAATTTTGGCGAGTTGGCAGCCCTAGATTCACAAAAAGTGGGAAGTCCTCCTGATGGCATCATCCCACCAGAGAATCCAACCAGATTCTTGGGAAGGACATGGATCTAAATTTCAAACTCTCCTAATGTGTGCCACTGTGGGCCCATGCTTGAGCAATACGGTGTTTAGAAAGAATTGCGTTTTTTGAACTTTGGGCTTCGTGAACTGCGATATTACCCGAAACCGAATGGAGGAGTCATCAAAAAGCCCAAAATCCAATAGCCCTTGCACTGGAGGAAAAAAACATTATCAAAAGAGAAGTATGGTTGGGTGGACATCATTGCCCTATCTAGACACTTCAGAACCTGAGCGAGGCCTTCCTTGAAATTACTCCAGGTGTACCAAACTCCATCTACAGGGCGACAGGTATGTAATACCACGCCTCCCTTTCGTCAGCTACCCACATCATAGGCAAGTGGCCCAATTTGTCCTTGGGAGATGGCACCATATTAAAGTCACCACATAATACCCAATGGACATCGGGGAGATCATACGCTATCCATGGTCATAAATGGGTACGCTCTAAAGCGTCATTCGAGGCATAAATATTAATAAAGCCAAAGGAGTGGCTTTCAATGCTAAAAGGAGTCCAAACAAGTCGCTTGGTGAGGTCCACATCAGATTGCACTAAGTGTGGCCACCACCTTGGAGAAATGAATGTGACCACCCCTCCAATCCTACAGCATGGTTGTTATGAAGAATGACCAAATGGAATTACTGACAGCGGTCAATAAAAAATCTGCCACCTTGACAACCTGTAGACAAAGAATGTCCATCTCGAGAAACTTCTTTCTGAACTCATGCACAACAAACTTGCGTTTTGGATATGTGAGACCCCGAACATTCCATGAAAAACAATTCATAGATAACGGGAGTCAAGGGACATGTCCTCCGAGTCCAACGCTTCTAGGGCATCATACCGATTCTGCAGAAAATTCCCACTATTGGCACTCAAGAACTCATATTGTTTCCTCAAGTCAGGTCAGCCAGAAACTCTCCTTGCTCCGCTTTGTCAGTCCTCTGAGGAGGATTGCGAAAGCGTTTGGGAGTATCCCGCCAAGCAGAGAGTGGAAGAGTGGCTAGTTGTGACCCTGAAGAATTGGGACCAGAGGCCTCAACACCTTGGGATAAAACGTTAGCAGCCAAAGGAGTGTTAAACACCCTAGGATTTTTTGTTAATACCGAAGCTACAGTCGACGAGGGCTCTTTTTCAACAGGGCCCTGCTCCTAGAGGCCATTGCTCGAAATGGCTTGCCTCCTTTGGGAGCAGCGATTGAGTTTGCAACATTGGTGCGAGTGTTCTTCCCAACCGTAGTCCAACCATCCTCAGCTGGTGCCTTGCTAGCTTCAGGGTCGGACTTGGGGGGAGACGCTGAGTAGTTGGACACATTATTGAGAGCCAATTGAAGGGGACAATCCCTTATTTTATGCTTTGTGGCTTGGCAGCGGAAACAAGTGTTAGGCAAGTTGATATATAGGACTCGTTGAGAGTCCCTGACATCCCCGACTTAGATTTCCACAAACTCCTTGAGGTCCTGAGAAAGGTCTACTTCTACGCAAACCATTTTTTGCGGTATGGCAAAATGAAACCGGTTTTGTTCATGACAAACCACACGGCCTATGGAGGATGCTATCTAGTGAATAAAGTCCCAGCAAGGGAGCGGGAGCCCTGAAAATTCCACCCAAACCGAGACTTTAAGAGCGGGGTGTTTCGAGACTACAAAGTCTCGTGTCCAAGGGGAGAGAACCATATGCGAGTCCTTGACATACCAAGTGGTAGACTTATGGAGGATTCCTCTGGCGTGAGACGGGTCAGAAAAGTGGAAGAGAAAAAAACCCTTAGTCATGTTCTGGACGCTCTCTAGCTTAATGCCATGAGATGCCCAGTGAGTTTGAACCCAAGACCGTAGCATACTTTCAGAGAGAATTCTCCCGACAAAATATCGTATTAAACAAAATTGTTCTAACCATTAACATGCAGAATTAAATGCCGAGATAGAATGAAAAGACATTATAAAGGTCGGTCTCGCCCGAAGGCAAGAAACCCTAAACAACAATAAATGTTAAGTCCCGCAGGGGCTTAAGGCCACGGTATGACACAACGCTGGTCAAGCAAGGAACCAAAGGCCGACTCAATAGCATGCATGGAGAAAACCCTAGAAGAGCAAAAAAACTTCTTATTAACCTATCGTGTTGAGGAAATATTTATAAGATTTTTATTTTTTTAAATTTAGTCGTAATTTATTTTATTTTATGATTTTTTTTAATAATTAATAATTTTGTTTTATGTTTTATATTTATAATTTTTTTAATTTATTTATATGATTTATTAATTTCTTTAATTATGTATTTTTAAAAATATATTATATTTTTTTAATATTTTATGTTTTTATATTTTCTAACGTTCGAATTTAATGGGGAGTTTTTTTCAATTTTTATTTTAACTGAATTTTAACCTGTCAAATTCATGAACGAACAAATACTGTATTTTCAAGTGTTTTACTAAAAAAAGGAGTAATATGCATTGCTTATATATACACAAATGTACCCACGGTGTATCCAAATCAAGGTTCTAAAAAATGGCATACCCACGTACCTGAGTCGTACCCGTACCTGTACCCATATCCAAACGACATAGCTTTTGGGCAAATCTTCATGTTGCAAATATTCATATCTAGGAACAGACTATAAAAAAAAGAGGAGAGTTATTTGTTAAATGCAATTGTCATTTTGTACAGAATGATCCACAACTATAACTAATGCCAAAGGAAAAAATTTGTAGGAAAAAAACCATCTAAATGTGTTTACAATAGATATAGAGATGCAGACTTCTCTCTAAAGCTGCTATTCTACGGAGAAAAGGAGCCACTGGACAACTGCAATAAAGCTTATTAAGTTAAATACAATAGATTAAAAAGACTGAGTTTCTCAGTAATATCATACAGATCTAACCCGACAATGATATTAAGACATTCAAATGCTTGAATTGAACGTAACCACCATGAGAACAAAATTAAACATTGTGACAAACTTGAGCTGATGAAAAAGATCAAGTTTATCACTAAGATCATACAGAATGATCTTAAGACATTCAAATGCTTGAATTAACTGTAACAACCATGGGAACAAAATCCAACATCATGAAAAACTCGACCTGATTTAAAACACCAAGTTTCTCAGTGAGATCATACAGATCTAAACAGACAATGTTCTTAAAATATTCAAATGCTTGAATTGAATCTAAGAATCATGGGAACAAAATTCAACGTCATGACAAACTCGGGCTGATTAAAATGACCGGATTTCTAAGTAAGATCATTCACATCTAACCAGACAATGATCTTAAGGCATTCAAATGTTTGCATTGAATGTAATACTAATAACCATGGGAACAAAATTCAACATCATGACAAACTCTGGCTGATTAAAAAGCCTATCACACAGATTGCCACTTATATATTTATTGTCACTATGAAAAAGCACATAGACAAAGGCAGCCGGTTAAGACAGCTTGGTAACTGTACTTTGAACTTGAATATACCTCCATAAATCCCAGAAATTCACAACTTCCTGATTCTTTATTTTGAATTATAAAAATATGACACTAACCTCGGAGTACTGAAAAGAATGCAAACATGTCCTTACAAAAATAAACATCCACTGTAAGTTTATTTCTTTGAAACAATAGAATCAGTTTTAAAGCCTCTCTCAAACACCTTTAGTGCACTGCACGACCAAAAATCTCATCTGCCACAAAATTTGGCAAATATTTACGCACAAGAACAATAAAGTAGCCACCATATTTTATAACATTATGGATCATCAAAAGCATACCTTCTTAATCAAAGGTGAAACCACCAGGAGGTTTTTGTGCATGATTTGCACCAAAATTGAAAGACAACTGACCATCACTGCCATTAGGAGCCATGTTTTGGATGTTATCATCTTCTAGCCAATGGTAGTTCTCGTCATCTTTTTCCCAATAGGTTTCAAGAATCCTCACAGCCTTCGCACAGATATCATCGTTATCATAAATCTGCAGGTTCTCGATCTTTTCAAGTCCTTCAGCATCATCAATGTACTGAGCATAAAGATTTATGTCTGCAGTGTTTCCTAGATTTTTTTCTGCTTCTCCTACTTTCAGAATATTCATAAGACCCTCAAGACAAAGGTTCACAAGTTTTGGGTCTTTACAGTCTAACAGATCACACAGTGGCTTAATGCATCCTTGACTAACTAAATACCTGCCAGATTAGGCACATATCAGTCTTCATGGTGTACAAAAGAACAAAAAAAATTAAGTTCAATTTTCTACACAAATTTGATGCAACAGAATAGTTCAAACAAGTTTTTATGTTCCTCAAAAGAAGCATGCAGCTGACATGAAATAACTCGGGACTTGTTGTTCCCAGAGCCGACCTTACAACATAAATACACCTGTAATTGTAGTTCAAGAGAAGAAGAATTGAACCATAAAACTGCAAAGTGTTCAAATATCTAGTGCAATACCTCAAATCACAATACACTATGTAATGACTCTTTAACTACAGAAATCATCTGAATTTACTGATGACATCAAAGAAATAAGAGCACCAGGTAACTACGCAGGCTTCACCCAGAACAACAATGCATGCGTGTTTGAGTATGACATAAATAGACTTTACCCTACGGCTTGCCAGCATTGCCAAACTATTTTGATAATCATAACTAGTTCAACATGGGATCACATCCAAGATTGATGTGACATCTGAACAAGGACACACTACACACATGAGACCACTAGACCATATTACCAACTAATTTATTGAATTCTTTTTACAGAGTGACTACCCAATTATTGACGAGGATATAACCCTAAGGTTAACAGAATATCCTAATGGTCAATGAAGAACCTTTTTTATTAGAAGGCAGTGTCATGTCCCCCTTTTCAACATGAATCATGAAGACCCTTAGCTTAATTTGTTTCCCAATAAGCTAACGGACGAATGGAGAGAAAAGGGGAACATGGGTCTTATTGGCTCTTTTCAAAAAGGTACTTTATGTTTTCTTATTTCACTTAAAAAGGGGACCTTTGAGGGTTATGAATGCTCAAGTGATCTAATGAAAGATTATAAGGAAATGACCTTTTAAAATTTGAATTACTCTCCCTCCCTTTTGGGCGCCACACTTGGGGAAGCCTATAAAAGTCAAAGGAGGAATCATTTGGAGAGGTTCAAGATTTTTTGGATAATTGTTTTTCTTGAAGCCTAAGCATGACAAGCTTGACTTGTGCCTTGAGGATGAAAACCCTTCAAAGTAGCTGAAACAAAGGATGGAAACCCTAAATTTTAGTTGTGAACAACTTCGGAAGGAGGTTGTATAGAGCTTCAATTTGCCAAATAAGGGTGTTTTCAACACCACGTGGATAATTGCAAGTGGGCGAATCACTTGGAGGGCTGGGCGAGTGGTTTTGGAGGCTGTCCTAGGGCAGCCAACATCATCTTTAAGGGATACGTAGACTTTCAAGGGCAGAGAACCCTCTCTTAGGGTTGGTGACTCACCTGGGAGGCTTGTTGAGCCTTGTTATGTGTACAGATCAGCCACACAAACATTCAATATTTTTATAATATTTTTCCAGCATTAAATATTGCCGAAAATCAGGTTTTTGATTGATTCCTTTGGCTATAAAATTGGAATATTTTCGGTTAATTTTGGGACCTTGAATATTATTTTTTGATGCTATTTTGAGGCATTTGCAGCAATATTAAATCTTGTTCAGTTTGCCTAGGGTTTGATTAATTTTGAAAATCATTATTCATTGGGGTTTGTTGCATAATCCTTTTTTAGTATTTCAGTCCTAAAAAGGGGCCTTTCAATGGTATCAGAGCCAATTTATTGGCCAGCTATGGGATAAGCGAGGGTTTAATGTCAAACAGTGACATGGATAAAGTTAGGCTTGAGAGGTTATTTCGAGCGCAAGAACAGATGAAAGAAGTGTTAGGTGAATTCCTTCAAACAGTGAAGGATATGAAGGGAGACAAAGCGCAGGTTTTGGCAAGCAACACCATGGATACATGTATAGGATCCACACCAAAATCCAAGGTTCTTCAAGGGGAATAAACTACATGGAAAGGGAAGGAACAACGTTCCTATAAATCTGATTTGTTAGCAAAATAGGGGAATACATGACATATCCCCCTCCTTTCAAGAAAGAGATGAGTTTCAATGGGTTTGTGACTTGAAAAAAAGGTAGAGGAGGCTCCAACAAGAGGCGGGACAGCCACATGGATTGACATGAGGAGATAGGGAAGGTTACCCTACCCACTTTTGATGGTTCTACAAACAATCCTCCAGCTATGGCTTGGATTAACAAGGTGGACATGTATTTTTCATTGAATCAAATAAAACAAGATGACGCTGAAATTGATCATCTTACACTTGGAAGGAGTTGATGGTGGCATCAAGGGTTGTTAACCCTAGGGCACAACATCATTAAAACTTATGAGAAATTTCGCATAAAAATCATGGACATGTTTGATAGAGCAGATTCGGAATTGTACATCCAAAATTTGGCACATTTGCAACAAGGACACTCATTGGGAGAGTACATTGCAGAATTTCACAGGACATCAATCTTAGTGGAGGATATTTTAGAAAATAGACTTATAACTTTGTTCATTGAAGGGTTGGCTAAATCCCTTAAAGGATTAGTCAAAGCTTTTAACCCTCCCTCCCTACAAATGGCCACAAAAAGGGCCCTAGATCTTGAACATGCAGCACCTACAGTGTAAAATCTGCCCCTTGAAAGGCAGAAAAACAGCACCTTACATCTTGTGGAGCATGGGGAAGAAAGAAGGTCAAGGCAGCCTAGAATGACAAGTCCAAAAAGAGGAAAACCAGACCTTCATAAGCAGAAAAAAAAGTGTTTCCAGCAAGGGGAAAGGCACTCAAAGGAGCTGCAAACAAATTTTAATTTTTGTCAACATCAAAGGAAGGGTTTCCAGCCAAAGGAAAGACCCTCAGAAGGGCTACAAACAAATAACAAAAGTGTTGAAAGGACAAAAACAGCCCCTGATGAGAAAGAGCAAGCTACAAACAAAGAAAGAAGCATGATTGGCACCTTGGCCACTATAACCGGAATTCCAAATTGCCACCCCTTTAAGGTAAAAGGAGTTATGCAAGGCAAGAAGGTCACTATACTCATAGATAGTGGGGCTACACATAATTTCATAGATGAGAAGTTGGCCACAAGGTGTGGCTTAAAAACTACATCTTTTAAAGGGTTCAATGTGACATTAGGATATGGATTTTCTCTTCCTTGCCACCATAAGATTTCAGAGTTGGAACTCACCTTGGGGAAGCATAAAGTACAAGGATATTTCCATATGATTGACATAGGGGGTATTAGGGGTACAGTGGTTGCACTCCCTTGGAGAATACACTCAAAATCTTCAAACTATGAAGCTAAAATTCAAAACAGCAGGTAAGGAGATGGTAATTCAAGGATTAAGCAATGGGGCACCCATGGTAGTGACTTCAGAAAGAATGGAAAGAGCTTTCAACAAAGCGCAGATTATAAGGGCAGCCAAATGTTTTGTTAAAGACATGAATGCTAATTCAAGGTAGCCACCTCTTCATAAGGATGTACAATTCTTTCTTGACAAGCATGCCAAGGTTTTTGGTGACATCCCTCATGGGCTGCCCCTGGATAGAGGATTTGGGCACATCATTGAGTTGGAACAAAGTACCAAAGTAATTATCACTACACCCTACCGCCACCCAATAATTTTCAAGGAAGAAATAGAGAAAGCTATCCATGAACTCATTGATATGGGCCACATAAGGCCTAGTTCCAGCCCCTTTTCTTCTTCGGTGGTGCTTGTGAAGAAGAAAGATGGGACCATGAGAATGTGCATTGATTACAGGTTGTTGAATAAGAAGACAATTAAAAATATGTATCCTATACCTAGGATTGATGAGTTCCATGGATCCTTTTTTTCTCCAAGATTCATCTGCAGGGTACCACTAAAACCAAGTTACAGATGACGATGTGCAAAAAACAACCTTTAGGTGTCATTATGGGCACTATGAGCTTTTGGTTATGCTCTCGCTACATTCCAATCTTGCATGAATCATATATTCAAGTAATACTTGAGGAAACTTGTTTTGGTCTTCTTTGATGACATTCTAGTATATAGCAAGACATAGGAGGAGCACTTACAACACTTGAACACGGTTTTGGAAGTACTGAAACAACAAACTGTCTTTGCAAAAAAATCAAAATGTGAGTTTGCTACTTTTGAAATTTTATATTTGGGGCATGTGATCAACTCCCATGGGGTCCATGTGGACCAACAGAAAATTCAAGTCATCTTGGATTGGCCACCACCTCATAATCTTAAGCAGTTGAGAGGATTCTTGGGATTATGCAGTTACTACCGGAGCTTTGTGAAGGGGTTTTCTCAGCTTGCTGCCCCACTCACGGAGTTAACAAAGAAAGGTGCTTTCAGCTGGTCCAAAACAGCCTTGGAAGTATTTAAAAAACTCAAAGAAATCATGAGTTCTTGCCCAGTGCTTCTTGTTCTAGATTTCATTATTCCCTTCGTTTTGGAATGTGACGCTTCAAGGGAAGGTATAGGGGCTGTCCTAATGCAAAAAGGACACCCAATTGCTTTTGAGTGTAGAAAATTCAAGAAAATTGAGAGAAAATTCTCAATTTATGATAAAAAGATGTTAGCCATTATGCATGTTTTGGCTAAATTTTGTCAATACTTGATTTGTGGGAAGTTTGTTGTGAAAACCAATCATAATATTTTTCACACAAACTGATTTGAATGATAGACAACAAAAATAGGTAAGCAAGTTGCAATCTTATGATTTTGACATTGAGTATGTGAAAGGAAAAAATAACGTAGTGGTTGATGCGTTGTCTATAAAGCTTATTTTGTTTGCCATAAGTGAAATTACAGCGGATTGGAAGGTTGTCCTAACTGCCGAATATGTGAATGATGCTTTGGCTACAACTGTGATGGAAGGAAACATGAATGATGAGAGGTATGTAGTTGTGGATGGGCTGATTTTGTACAAAAACATAATTTTGTTGACACTTAAATCCAAAGCTTAAGGCGCAAATACTAAGGGATGTTCATGATGACCTTTTTACGAAGGGCTAGTGAGAATGGTTGGGGCAACAAACATCCATCTCGTTTGTACTTCGGATACCGTTAGAACCATCGGAGATTGTTGAAGTGAATAACTCCCTTAAAATACGGTGCGTTAAGGACAAAGAAATTGTTGAAGGTTCTATTTTTAGTGATAAGCTAAAATCCCTGTTATTCAGAAAAAAGAATCTTTGCAAGAAGGATGGCTAGAGATTCATCAGAAATACACTAGCTCCTGTTAATTATTAATAATGGGGATAAGACTCTCTTTACAATTCAACGGATTACTTCCCTTATTATGTAAAATAAGAGGAGCCGTATGAGGTGAAAATCAAGGGTATTTTAAGACCTACAAAGAGGTAAGAGAAAGATTCTATTTGAAGGGTCTAAAAAGAGAGGTACTTCATTATGTTAGGGAATGCTTTGTTTGTCAACATAACAAAGGAGAACACACATTTCTAGCTGGTCTTCTACAACCTCTACCCATTCCTCATCAAAAAATGTGAAAACATTTCTATGGATTTCATCGTAGGGCTGCCCATGACACAAGGTAAGAATTCCATATTGATTGTGGTGGATAGACTCACCCAATTTGCTCATTTCTTTGCATTACCAGCCCATTGCAATGCTCCTATAGTGGCTGATTTTTTCTTGAAGGAAGTGTTCAAGTTTCATGGGTTGCCTAAAAACATAGTAAGTGGTAGGGACAACAGAGTTATGAGCCTCTTTTGGCAAGAGCTCTTCCATTTGGTTGGCACTGAATTGACCCCAAGTACTAGCTACCATCCCCAAACGAATGGGCAATCTAAAATTGTGAATAAATGGGTGGAAGGATATCTTTTAAATTATGTTTTGGGACAGCAAAAGGTATAGAATAAATGGCTGTACATGGCAAAATTTTGTTACAATACAACATATCATATGTAAACAGGTATGTCCCTCTTCAAGGCATTGTATGGTTGTGATGTTTTTTCTTGCCTTGACCTAATTGAGAGTGATAGTAGAGTGCCCAGGGCTACTGAGTTGGTTCAGCAAAGCATGGAAATTTTAGATCGGATTAAAAAGAACCTACAAGAAGTTCAAAACCAAAAAAAATATATATTCAAATAGCACTGAACGAAAAGACATTTTGAGATAGGTGGCATGGTTTTCCTAAGATTGCAACCTTATAGGCAATCTTCTATCAAACAAAGTGGGACGAAAAAGTTGAAACCGTGGTTTTATGGTCCCTGCAAGATTCTAAGGAAGGTGGCAGAAGTGGCTTATGAGTTGGAGCTACTGGAAAATAGCAAGATTCACAATATTTTGCATCTTTCTTGCTTAAAAAGAGCACTTTGGCAGCACATCACTCTATCCATGGATTTGCCACCCCTCGATGAGGAGGGTAGTTAGTTTTAATTCTGGATTCTATTGTGAATACTAGAGAGAGAAAGCTTAGAAACATGGTCATTGCTGAATATATGGTCCATTGGAAAGATATACCTTTCGAAGATGCTACTTGGGAAGACGCAGCCATCCTTCAACATCCTAGCTTGCAATTGCTTGAGGACAAGCTATTTTGAGAAGGGAGGATTGTCATGTCCCCCTTTTCAACATGAATCATGAAGACAAGCTAAGGGGTGAATGGAGAGAAAAGGGGAACATGGGTCTTTTTGGCTCTTTTCAAAAAAGTACTTTATGTTTTCTTATTTTAATTAAAGAGGGGACCTTTGAGGGTCATGGATGCTTGAGTGATCTAATAAAATATTATAAGGAAAGGACCTTTTAAATTTTGAATTACTCTCCCTCCCCTTTTGGGTGCACACTTGGGGAAGGCTATAAAAGTCAAAAGAGGAATTATTTGGAGAGGTTCATGCTTTTTTGGATAACTGTTTTCTTGAAGTCTAAGCATGAAAAGCTTGACCTATGCCTTGAGGACGAAAGCCCTTCAAGGTAGCTGAAACCAAAACGGAAACCCATGATTTCAGTTGTGAACAACTGCAGAAGGAGGTTGTATAGAACTTCAATTTACAGAATAAGGGTGTTTTCAACACCAAGTGGATAATTGCAGGTGGACAAATCACTTGGAGGGTTGGGAAAGTGGTTTTGGAGGTTGTCCTAGGGCAGCGAACATCATCTTTGAGGGTTGCGTACACTTTCAAGGGCAGCGAACCCTCTCTTAGGGTTGGTGACTCACCTAGGAGGCTTGTTGAGCCTTGTTATGTGTGTGGATCAGCGACACGAACATTCAGTATTTTTCTAATATTTTTTCAGTATTAAACATTGCCAAAAATCAGGTTTTTGATTGATTCTATTGTACACCTTTTGCACTCAATGTTGTACACTTGGGCAGTATGACAAACGTGGATGAAAAATCCAAAGATATGTCGTTATGGCCGAGGAAGGATTTAGCGTCAGGATGGACTAAACACAGACAATGACTAAAAAGCATCGACAAAGGGTATGGTTAGCTCCCTGCTACTTTTGGCTCTACTTGAACCAAGGTGAGAGGACCTAAGGGGCAGCTTGCTCACATGAGGGATACTAAAATTCAATTTCCATGGGGATTATTGGCACATAGTAACACAAATCTAACCAGGGCATAACCATGTTTGCACACTCCACCCGAGAAGGTTTGTCACACGGAATGAACAAATGCTCTAAGTCAAACACAAACTACTAAAGACAAATAAAAATGTGAATGTAACCTTCATTTCTAAAGAAATTTTTGACAGCATAGGAGCCAAATGGGAGATTGCAATGCTAGGCTTCAAAGCACAAAATATAGACACATTTTATATATGCAAGATTTATGCACCTACAGACAAATAACACTCAAAATATTCAACAGGGTGTATTATTTGCAGGGTAGGGCAGGGTAGGACGAGTTGAGTAGTTATAAAAGAGTGGTGTGGTGGTGTGTTTTTTCAAACAACAGAAAGTCTTTCAACAAGCATGCCATCATTCATTTGCAAAGATGTAGAAAACTGAAAAAAACAAGCTAAAGAAATTATCAGGAATACTTTGCATCCACTGGTGCCTATACAATGCAAGTATTGAAATGATCTTTAAAACCCTAAAGTATACATACATAGAGATTCAAAAACTTTCTCCTATCAAATCCATAAACCCAAGGTGCCCTTAAGAGGTTATCAACAACACATTTCTAAATCACAATGCAAAAAAAAATTTACAACTTAGATCTATGCCTAAAACAACTGTCATTGATAAGCCCAAAACTAACTACCTAATCAGCAAAGCATGTAAAATGTACTATTGCATTTCATTGACAAAATACAGCAAAAATCACAACTATTTTCCATTATCTTGAAAACAAATCTGACATACATCATTGCTCATAATGTGATCAAGGGGAAAAGAATGGTGAATTTGCTCTTTTAACAGGGGAGACATATACAATGCTCTTAGAGCTTGTTAATCGTTGTACAACTGCATCCACCTTAGCAAAAGAAACAACACACAGACAAGGATCTTGAAATTTGAAATAGACTAAGACCTAGAAAGAACAACCAACAACCACCTTTGAAAAGAGGACAAGCCCTCTTTTTATACAATTCTTTTGTTGGAAATAGTCATTGATGTCTGTGATATTGTCATTGATGTCAAAGCAAGCAGGTGCTATTCTGCATTAATGTCAAAAGTTGAATTGCACAGACTTACAGTGCAAATCGGACTTATAACGAGCTTCTACTTATAAAATAAGTAAAGCAATCTTGAGAACCCGAATGGGTCTTGTAGAGCAAATCAGGATTCCAGAACAACTTTACTTCTCTCAAATTTATAAGTTAAGTTGTCCCGAGAACCCGAATGAGCCTAGCAGTATTAATCGGGTTTATGCAACGACCTTACTTGTCTCATGTTTTTAAGTCAAGTTGTCTCAAGAACCCGAAAGGGTCTAGAAGAGTTGATCGGGGTTTCGGAAGCACTTTACTTTTTTCATGTTTATAAGATAAGCAATGTGGAAAACCCGAATGGGTCAAGGAAGAGATAATCGAGATTTCGGAGTGACTTTGCTTCTCTCATGTTTATGAGTTAAACAATGTGAAAAACCCGAATGGGTCTAAGTGAGTTGATTGGGTTTCTAAGATTACTTCTTCCAAGTCTATAAGTCATGCTGAATGAAGAACCTGAAATGGTCTTGAAGAATTCTTTCGAAAAAATTGGCAAAGACAATTCTTTCAGAAATATTGGCAAAGACAAATCTTTCGAACAAAAAGCCCATGGAAATTGTTCCGAAGGGTATGTGGACCGTTCAAATAAGCCAAAGGGCACTTCTCAAGAAGTCCGAAGGGCAAGTGGACTGTTACAAAAGTTCCGAAGGGCAAGTGGACCATTGCAGAAAGTTTGAAGGGATCTTTTCAAAAAGCCCCGAAGGGTATGTGGAACCTTGCAGAAAAGCCGAAGGGTAGTTTTTGAAAAGGCTGAAGGGTTTGTGGACCCTTCCAGAAAACCCGAAGGGCAATTTACAGAAGGTTGAAGGACTCTTTGAAGAAAGCCGAAGGGTATGTGAACCCTTTGAAGAAAGCCAAAGGACACTTTGAAGAAAGCCGAAGGGTATGTGAACCCTTTGAAGAAAGCCGAAGGGTAAGTCGAAAAGTCCGAAGGGTATATGAACCCTTTCAAAGACGTCGAAGGGCACCTTTCAGAAAGCCGAAGGGCATGTTGCAAAAGCCCGAAGGGCAAGAGGACCTTCGAAAGAAAAGCCAAAGGATAGTTTCAAAAGAGCTCGAAGGGCAAGGAAAGGTAACTTCGAAGAAAGGTCCCAAGAGAAAAGACTCGGACAAAAAGTCTGAAGAAATTTGAAAAAAGAACCCGAAGACCAAAAAGGAGAGACAGACAGAAAGTTTGAAGAAGAGAAGAGCCCAAGCAAGAAAGGAGCTCAAGAAAAAGAAAAGCAGAAGAGGAGCCCGAGCAAAGGAGAAGGAGAAGATGAGCTCGAGAAAGAATATGAAGAAGATGAGCTCGATAGAAAGACCCTAAATAGGAAGAGTTAGAAGGAGAGAGCCCGAATAGAAAAGAGCCCGAATTAGAAGAATAGCTTTAAAAGTAGCTCGGGGATAGTAAAGAAGGAAAGACACTTCGACTAGAGTATAAGTCATGTCCAAAATTGCTAAAGCATGAGATGCTTGCAACATAGCCAAAGGTTCAAAATGAAGACTAAAGGTCAAGCATATCGAAGTAATAGAAAGCAGCGAAAGCGAACCAAGAGAATATCGATACTTGAGATAAAATTCGATGGATAGTGCAAAAGAAGATTGATGGTTCTAGACCAGGAAAAACAGTGGATGACTCAAAAGAGACGGTGACTGACGCCAAAGACAAAATGAGTAAATCCTCGATTAAAGATAGGACCAGGCAAACAGTGAGATCGAAAAGGTCTACACGGGGCTCGAGACTGATCGATTCAACTGATCAATCTTCGATTGAGAAAGCTGCACATTTATGAGATAAACTAAGCAGTCATCAAATGAAGAAAAGAGATTTGACCATTGCAAGATGATGCATAAACCAAGACACGAGAAATGTGCAAGTAAAAGTCATATTTAATGAGAACCGGTTCAATGCAGCTGGGTGTGAACACAAGGAGAAAATGAAAAACCCTAAAAGATAGTTGAATATACACGACTTCAAAAGGATAATTTCGAAGCCGTTGTCGCCGCTACTATTGCGTTTTTTAGAGAAGAAAAGGGATGTCAAGAAAAAGACATGAAGACAGAGTAAAACGCAGAGAAGAAGAAAGGGGATGAAGTGTGGCTGAACAAAGCATAACCAGATGTATGCAGATACAAAGTGTAAAGGTATATGCAGACAGACATTGAGCAAGCAGGAAGAGAAAGAACACACAGAGATTGACTAGTGAGTGAGCAGTTACAGATAAGACTTGTAACAAAGAAGTTGAACTAAATTCATTTGTGAATCCTTCTTGTATACTGGAGTTGTAGCTCCATAGTTCTGATCGGTTGGTGCCATCAGACAAACTGAGTTGGTGCTCAGATTAGAGGATTAAAGTCTCCTTAGGATTGGTGCCCTTAAATCTTGTAACCAGTAAGGTTAAACTGAGTTGGTGCTCAGCTAGGAGATTGGTGTCTCATAAGGATTGGTGTCCTTGAATGTAACCAGTGAGGTTTGCCAGTAAGGCACTTTTGGGTGAGGCTGGATTAGAACGGTAGTTTCTAGCAGTTGTTTCTCATTGTGGTTTTTCCCTTTGGGTTTCCACGTAAAAAATATGGTGTCATGTGTTTTTGTGTGTGTGTGATTTCTGCATCTGTTCCTTACGCATATGAATTTGTATTTTCTTTAAAAGTTTGGAATAACCAGTTTTAGAGCATCTACCAATTCACCCCCCTCTCAGTAGACAGTTGTGTCCAACATCTTTCACCCAAAATATTCCGGAAATATGCTTCAGCTAGAAGATGCCCTTAATCACGCCTAAAAGCTCATGCCTCGCAAGAAAATCATTTTGTTAATTGCCTATCCTTGCAATGATGAAGATTTCAAGCAAACCCTTGATCTTCTTGGCTGAAAATGCATTGCACTTGGGCTTGAGGGAGAATATTACCTTGGGAGCAAAAAAAACTCCTTGTCTTCATGTGTAACTGCTTGGCCGTGCTCTCCCATTAATCATTTACAAACTAAAAACTTCTGGACAGCTATCCTTGTGCACACCAAAGAAAGCCCATTGCCTTGTGATGATTGCATTGGAATACTCCAACTGTGATAGAAGGAAGGATCCATGGCTGTTTGGAAAATATGCTTGTAATGGCCCACCTTGGCCTTATAAACTCTGCAAGATATTTTTCCTCCAAGGAGGTCTTTGACACAAGCAAAATATTAAAAATGGCAATACTTAGCTTATTTTACTCTTTTGCCTTTTGTGGTCAATGCCAAACTTTCTCATGCCTTCGCATTTTCTATTTTGTCTTTGACCTTTTTAGGGTTGCCGCCAAACTTTATAATGTTTAAGTGCATTATTTTCCCGTTTTAAAAGCTTGGCTTCACCGTTTGACCATCCACATGGATTATATTAATAGTGTGACTCTCTTATACTTAAAAACTCGAGCTTTGAAATTTTTAACTTCCACTTGGATAGGTCATACATTTTGGAATGAACAGAAATATTGACATGGCCTCTTGAATGCTTTCGTGGCTTTGCTTGTTTTCCATGTCGACCTCTGATTTCCCTTGAAACTTTGTTGCTTCCTTTTGGACCATTTCTCTTGTGACTGCGAGTTGATTGATTGATGGCGGACATTGCGAATCGAAGGCTTCGAACACAAACCCCGAACAAAAATTCCGACAACCAAATCCTTCGAAGCAAGGGGAACACAAAAGCTGACAAAGGATTTCCAAACAAAAGTTCCGAACGTAGAATTTTTCAAAAACTTAAGAATTTCGAAAAAAATGTCCAACCACAAGTTCTGAACAAAATATTTGACCACAAGTTTCAAACAAAATATCTGACCATATATTCCCGTAGACCTTTTCACCCCAACTGCAATTTGCAATATTGCAAACTTGCAATCAGCTCTAAGAATTTCACCACTTCCAAGCCTTTTCGAAGACCGAAAACATCATACTTAGCATTATTTGATCTTCTAAGCTTGATTTTTATCACAGACCCTGCAATCTCATTAAAACATGAAAACGTTAAGCATTAACTGTGTTGGTCCCCAAAAATGTCACTCGTTTTTGGAACAACATATGAGCTATCTTGGTCCTACAGGACCAAAATTTCTCTCTTCCCTTCTCAAAATTTGTTCTGAGTTTTCAAATTCCTCTTTTTTCAAGCTTTTTCAGTAAAGGGATTAGCAAGTTCAACAGGTTCAGAGGCTTTTGCAGGCAAGTTCAATCAAAAGTTTCCAATACTTGGCCATCTTCAAGATTGGGTTGGCACCTTGGTTCAATCAAAAATGTCCATCGGCAAGCATCTAAGCAAGGATTGAACCATTGAACCGTTGAACCTTGAACCATTTTAGTTCGACGGGTTCAGTGGGTTCAGAGGTTCAACGTCATCTGCAAGAGCTAGCCGCGCTTTGTAAGAAGTTCAAAGTTCAACCGTTTCAAAGGTTCCACGGCTCCGAGCACTTAACTAGTTTCAAAGGCTTGAACCGTTGAACCTTGAACCATTTTAGTTCAACGGGTTCAATGACCAATTGGTTCAACGTGCTTGGTTCAAAGGTATCAAAGAGACTCAGTGAAATCAAAAGGATGAACCAATGAACCGATTGAACCTTGAACCGAAAGAGTTCAAAGTTCAATGGTTCATAGGTTCAAAGGTTAAAAGGCAGCGTCTGTCAAAGAGAGAAGCAGCAAACAGGTGGTTCAACGGATGGTTCAACCAAGGAGCGGGAAAGTGATTGAACCAGGGAGCGATGGAACAAAAGAGACAGAATGAACCGATGAACCAATGTACTTTCAGCGGGTTCAAAGGTTTAAGGTTCAACATGGTTCAAGCGGCTAGCGACCATTGACAGCCCCGCGGACGTCAAATTTAAAGTAAGGAAATATCCGTTGAAATTCAAATAAAGCGCAAAACTAAAAGGAAGAACCAAGCAACTGACCAAAAAGATAGAATTCCTTCGGATTTGTTCAAAGGCCGACAGAGAACATTTCCTTCGGACTTTTTGTCCGAAGGAAATTATTAAGAGGAAGTGCCGTTAGAATTCTTTCAAAAGTATTTTTTGTGGGAAAATGACTAAGGCAGAGCCCGAAGGAATTCCTTCGAACTTTTGTCCAAAGGAAAAGCCCGACTAAAGAGAAAGGCCCGCGAAAAAATGCCTGATGGAAAAAAAAAGTGCAGCGGAAGCCACCACGTGTCCATTATAAAGCAGAGCGGAAGCCGCCATGTGTCATCTTCTGCAGGACCCCCAAAGATTTCTAAAGCTTATATAAGTTAAGCGGAATACGTCACGTGTCCTATTATGACTCAGCGGAACGTGACAAGTGTTTGCATCCGTGTTCTCCTTTTGGAGTTGCTCGGGCAAATCGTGTCGTGGACCCCATTTTCCATAAGTTTCTAATGAATTTCATAACAGCGAAACTTGCCACTTGTCAAAGACACAGAAAGGACCCCCCAAAGACTTAGGCAAGAAGGGCTATAAAGGACAAAGAAGCAACATGGACGATTCCAAAGGCAAGTTCAATTAAAGCGATTGTTCAACCAGAGAGTAAAGAAGCGCTTAAGCAGTGAAGAGAGGAGCGAGACCAAAGGACCATAAATATTTTCGAAAGAGTTATTTCCAGTAGGTGAAACAGTGGATTGAGTAGACTTCTGAGCGCACCAAACCAAGGACGCAACATGTTTTTCTTCCATGAGGTAAAGACAAATTGGAAAAGGACCAGACGGTCCATACCAAGGAAAAAACATATTAGATGAAGGGACACGCCATAGTTATGGCAGCGCACTATTCTCAGCATGGTCTTTCCAGACAGGACTGAAGGCGCATTGAAGACGTTGACTGCAGCATGGGCCGTCCCATGGAAAAAAGCGCCAATCCTTGCGTAGTTGCTATAAGTTTGTATTTTCTCTTATTTGTAAAGGAGATCTTTCCCTTACCAGAAGCGAAACTCTGCCCGAATTGAAAGGCATTACTGAGACTTTGAGCTCAGATTGTAATTCATATTTCTTTGATTGAATGAGAAAGCAAGTTACTTGCAGACTTTGTGCTGTTATAGCTTGTGCTACTTTAGGAGATTGTTCTTATGTCTGTCTTCTGAAAGCATTCTTATTTATTTGATTTCACAAGCAGGACTAGTGGAGGTGATAAGGAAGGTGTCCTGAAGCCAACTACTTTCAGACTTTGTGCTGTCATAGTTGTCTTCAGTGTGTGTTTATTTTCTGTTTCTGTGTAAAGGACCTTGGAACGAATTTGTGACCCCATTGTTCTTCATATTTCACTCTTGGGCAGTCGAGGTGGAGACTTTGCGCTACATTTCAAGCTACTGGTTACTCTGCACCTTTGGTTACCAGTTACTTACTAGAAAGATCCCTGTTGTTTGCAAAAACAAGCACCTCTGAAAAAAGAGAAGTGTCTTCTGTCATTTCATCAGGATTTCTACTATCCAAGAAGGGATCTGGCTCTTAGCTGAATGTTACTTCTAAAAGAAGAGAAGTATCTTCACCAATCACTCAGGATTTCTCCTCTGTTTGTTAGCATCATCTCTGAAAGAAGAGAGATGGATGATATATTCTGCCCGTGTCTTACTTTCTGCTTATTTATATTGTATATAGCTCCTACGTATCTATAGGGAACCTCCCCTTGATGAGAGGAGAGATTTGTCTCCGGTTGATGTAGTAAAGCTGCACACCTGGCCGACCAATGTCCCTATGCTGTGGTGATAGGAACTATTTTGGTCACCAGTTAGTTGGCCAACAAAATATTCACCCAACAAACTGGAACTAGGATTACATAGGATTTTCACAAAGCAAAAGATGGAATTTTAACTTGAGTAAACACTTGCAAATAGGAGGCAACAATTAGATATTCATACACTAATATTTCAGAAAAGGGCACAAATTGTTAAGTGCAAGTTTGGGCACTAACAAATTCCTTTGGCTATAAAATTGGAATATTTTCTACTAATTTTGGGACCCTTGAATATTATTTTTTGATGCTATTTTTAGGCATTTACAGGGGTATTAAACCTTGTTCATTTTGCCTAGGGTTTGATTAATTCTGAAAATCGTTATTTCTTTGGGGTTTGTTGCATAATCCTTGTTTAGCATTTCAGCCCTAAAAGGGGACATTTCAGGCAGACCAAGGCAGAAAAGCTATCTGCAACTACCACCCCAATTCTTTACAGAGAAATAGTAAGAACAATGGAAAATCTAGAGCTTACAACATGGGGATTATTAATCTATAACCTAATGCCAAATGAAATGAAAGGCAAAAATTTGAACAAAAACACAAGATATTGAGATGTTTTCCTGCATTGCAAGAAAGAAATTAGATCCGTTTCCAGAATCATTAAAGCCTAGATAATTTCACAAAAAAAAATTATCTGATTTCCACAAGTGACCAGAGTAGTTCAATGGGACTCAAAATTACATCTTGTTATAATAGAACAGTACTAGGGTAGAAACATGATAAAAATGCAAACAACAAAAGGGGTAAACCCAAAGTAGTAAACCCGAGCCATAGAATACAAGTTCAAATATAAATAGCCAAGCAATTGATTTGACCTTTAGTTTCTTACGGTGCACAATCAATCAAGTTATAGAATTGTAACATGTGAATATTAGAAAATTTATTCCCTTGCAGCAGATGATAGATAGGGCTTTGTAAAAATATATTTTTGCAAAGGTTTGTGTAAGATGTAGCTGAGTTACTAGCTAATGGTGCTTCTTGATCAAATTTGGTCGATCTTAAGGATTAGAAGATGTAGATTGCAATGATGTTACCACTTGTGATAATATTACTAATTTTATCCTTCATATGCATACATCGAGATGGTGTGAACAGTGTCCTTTATGTGTTTCATAGTTCACTTGAGACAGGTCTAGGATTATCTCTTAAAAATATTTTGAATACTGTAAATGTTCCATCTATTCAATTTTAGGTGTTTGGCTAATGTTTTCAAACATGAACTTTTAATTGTGAGGGAAAACTTCTAGGAAAATTTCTGCAGTCTAACCTCAAACACCAAAGTTATCCCATAACTACTAGTCTTGGGGACTCGACTTTCTAAATGTAAATATTTAGTTCTTTGCATAAATGAGGGGCAGGATTATGAAATCTAGTTTTGGAGGATGCAACATCCATCATGTTGAAGAAGGTACAATCAAACAATCAGCTAGCGTAAAATTCTTAATAAAAAATTGCATGGCTCCTAATTCCTGCTATAGTTTTTTGGAAGTTGCTAGCTTTCATTGTTTGTACATTAATAACATTACAGGTGGCTTTTATTTTTTATATAGAATATATAATTACATACTTGATTTGCTCGTGTGAACCACCTGAAGTGGCATTGGAGATTGCCCATGCTGCCTCTCTCTTGATGTTGAAATCAGCAGTTTGAAACAATTTCACAAGAGGAGGAATAATGTTTGTATCAATGACAGCCTGCAGTCCGGAAGGAAAAGCAATCATTGTCATTGAAGTCAGGAAGATATTTCAGAACAACTATGTAATAGTGTTAAACTCAATCGCAATAAGCACCTCACACTGAATAATGTAAACAGCTGACCTGTATTTGGTCTTTATTGCCTGCTGTGATGTTAGAAACTGTCCAACATGCTTCCTTAATAATATTTTTCTTAGGATTGTTTTTCACGAGAGGTAAAAGGTATGGAAGCACTTGATTGTTGATCATGACCTGAAATATATTGCCATTAAAGAATTGTAAGGTAAGAACATATCGCAATAGCAAGAACAAAGCTAATTTGCCACCTTAAATTTTAAATAGGTCAATAATAAAGTGTCAAACTGGACGATGCATTGTAGTCAACACATATAGTCATGTGTGCAAGATGAATCCCACTCAAATCCACTTTCAATAACTAGAAGCTCAATTAAATTTGGCTCAATTGGATGCAAATTTGCAAAATCATACACCAGACACGTAAACATGAAGATTGAAAGTAATCAGAAAATAGATCTTTAACCTTTGTAAGATACCACTACCAACACCTATAAACAAATTCAAAAGAAAAATGCCAAACAAATATATAAGGTAAACGGGAAAACAATATATAAGGTAAATAAGATAAATGGGAAAACATATGATGCATTTTTCAACAAAAATATATGTATGTATATATATAAGGTAAATGGTAAAGCAATCCCCTTGTGGGATTCCATGGGGGATCTCATATACCAATTTGGTCTCGCTTGGCAGTGACCTAAAAATATAACTTTACCTTTTACATAGATGTGCTACAAAATGATATGTTTTATCATATGATACAAACATAAAAAGCCTATAGTAAGTACGACGATGAATTTCTAAAACTAAGTTCCTTAAACATTTTCTTTGTTCCCATTATTTTTATTTGTGAACCATCTCAGTACTGTGGTTTCCAAAGCTACTTTAGCTGTTATGTTCATATATCCAGATATCCTATGGTCTTTATGTAGCCAACGTTTCAAAATATTGACATCCTAGAGGGGGATTTTGTGTTCCTTTAGCTCTGGTTTCTTTAAGCTGTTCTTAAAACAATGGTTTTTTCTTAACTTTGACTTACATGGATGGTAGCAACCACGTGTAATCCAATTTAGTATAATCTTCTTAAAATACTTTGGATGGAAACAGCTAATGCAGTGACATCATGTCAGGAGTCTCAATATTTTCCTGAATTAAGTCATAGTTTTGATTTGTCTAAATTACACCGTACGCAGCCTACTAGCATCATATAGCTAGCTTATGGTGTAATTTCGCCAATTTAGCTACTGCACATGAGCAGAAGGATCTCCATAACAAAAAATAAACCACACAACTATTCTTGAAGATCGCAGACACAATATTTTGGTTAATAAACTAGTCTGAGGCAATTACAACCCTTCCTTATGGACTGAATATGTTGAAATGAAATCTCATATTTGTAAATTTCAAAACCATTAAAATCTGATTTGATGTATACCTGAGTCTGTATATCATCTCCGGTAACAATATTGCCCACTGTGCGAAGAGTGGGAATAAGAACATTAGAAGAAGGATGTCTAGCAACAAACAAAGAAAAATCTTGTTAAGTCCAAAAGTGAAACACGTAAAATCCTAATAGACAAACAAAAATATGATAAATATGTTTATATTTTTGTGGCCTATGCAATTTTTGGTGCATAGCATCAAAACCTAGCCCAAATGGAGTTGCTAAAAAGGTATAACAAAGCTCAAGCATGTCATAATTTTAGTGCTTAATTATAATTTATGAAAAGCCCTCAAAAGCTAGCCTAGCAGGAGTTTCTGACAAGGTACAGCTGACCTTAAACATGTGACATTGATCTACCACAACTTCCCATTTGAAACTAAGCCACATTAAACATCGTATTTTTATTCTTGTCCTAATATGCATCCAAGGCCCTCTCCAGCAATTATTGAAGACACAAAGCTATAGTGTCATGACAGAAAAACTCACAAGAAAATTGATTACGTACATAATTAACTAATGCCGCACCTTCTTCAAGATAAGAGGTTACTAGCAAACCCGGCACGCACTAGAGATATACTACAATTTATCAATTATTTTCAATCCAGTTTTGAAGCTAAGCTTAACAGGCTTTTATCTTGTGAATTTAAACTTGCAGAAAAAATAGATGCATACAAATGCATAACATCTGGAGAAAAAAATAGAAAATATAGATGTAAAACTAAACAGGGCTAAAACTCAATAGCGAATTCCCCTCAAAAAACAAGATCCTCAATAATTGAATTGAACGAGTGATCCAGATTAAATTGGCAATCCAGTGGACAACCCACTAAAATACAGAATCTCAATATTCTATACAAGAAATGAACCAAAGCAAAGGAAATAAATCAAACAAACATAAAAGATATATACTGAAATTCTTCATTTTCATATATACTGCAACGATTCATTGAAAATGAGAGTTGTTCACAGAAAGGAAGCAATCTCTTGCTATGAAACTACTCTACTCCCTTACGAGTGAAGCACCTCAATATATACAACTATATACATCAAGAAACAAGAAGGCACAAAGAGGAAGACCAATTCTTTTTCCTTGGGAATCCAAGAAGTCAGGGCAAACGAATTGGAAGTTATATCTGAATTTGGGTCATGATCATATTTTGCATTTTTGGGGCATTCCAAAGTGGTTTTTGGAAGTCAAACTTTGTCAAACAGAGTTACTGCACACTTTGATAGAGTTCTACACATTCTAAGATTTCTGAAATTTTTTTAATGGGATCGTAAGCTAGCTGTCCTGAGTGGCACTTCAGCGCTTCGCCACATGGATCATCAATGTTTATAGTATACATGATCCAAAATGGATAAGTCATAATCATGTGTAATCAATTGTACGGTTTGTATGACCAAGAAGACACTCAAACACTCCCACTTTTATTTGAAAGACGAAGACCGAGACTCAAAACATGAGGAAAGAATGATGCATGCAGAGAAACAAATTTGGAGGAAGTTAATGTGGCTTTAAGGATGGTCCGGACCCTCAGAGACCCCTCTTGCATCTGACTTAAAAAGACAGTGATGTGAGGTAGATTTATCTGCCATTGAATTCATATGGCCTTTTTTTCAGCCCTTGATTGTTTAAGTTGGAAAGCATAGCAAGCAAGAAGCAATGTAGAGGTGTTTTTCATAGTCTCACAGACGAGTGTCATTTAACTCCTCATTTAATCAATATTCAATTGATGTCTTATCAACCAGGGCTGGTGTCCAAAGCTATCTGTAGTAAGGTATGGGATGGTAGATCTAGAAGGCTGCTTATGGGGGTGTTTGATTGTCCTATTCTAACTTTGACTAAAGACAGAAATGTGCCCTAAACTACGTGATTCACTCTTTTGCTGAAAAGGAAGAAATCAAATCAATCCACTCTTTTGTTGTAAGTAAAAGATCATACTCTTATTTACGCTTGCATGGAAAGTAAAATCACACTCTTCACTAACAAAAGAAAATTTGTTTCACACGTTTGTTGTAAAGGAAAACACACATTGCTTAGAAGGAAATGACTTTGAAATAAGAAAATGCTTTTTAAACTGTGAATTTATTTTGATTTTTTTATGAATAAATGTAAATATTAACAAGATTCTAATTAATTATAACAACGAATTAGTAAAACATAACATAAATACCATACACAGTTCCTAGTTCCAAGGAGAGTGGGCCCTTGCTCCTCTCGAACTCAGGAACAAAGATTAATCAATGCTGGAAACTGAAGTATTAATTCATAAAATTGAAATGATTACAATCTGTCTGAAACCTGTAATATGCTTGTACAAATCTTTTCCTCTATTAGCTGCTCTCTATCATCTGATATCTATTATATATAATATATGAAAATCTTACATTTTATACTAATATATTCATCTCAAAATAGGATGCAAAGGAATAGGATTCCTTGGTCGATCCATTCATTCAAAGATATGAGATTGGATTTCCAAGAGATCCAATTATTCCGATGTAATGACCCCTTCTCGAATCTGATCTCATAATGACCGTTGGTCCATTCTTGTAAATCCGTAGGCTATTCGGAAGGTGCAAATGAGGGTTTCCTTTTTTTTAGGATGTCTTTGTTCGAAGTTTTGATGGCAAATTCTTTCTGGGTTTTTCGAGAGCTTCGCGGAGGTATGTCTGTTTCAGTTTTCTGAGCATTTCCAAGAATTTACTATTTTTAGTAAATTCTATTTTTGGCAGCTAGCAGGATTGTCACAAGGAGTTAACCTTCCCGTTTAAGTTGACTCATTCAGTTTTGGGCTTTAGAATTCGATCTTGGTGGAATAAGTGAATTTCACTTTTAAAAAATAATAACGTTATATTTTAACGTTGACCTTGGCCTAGACCAAAACAACTTAATGTTGTTTTAAAAGAGGGACTTGAAGGGGGGGCGCCATCATGACATGGAAAGGGGCGCCACTTTTGGGGATAAGCTTCAAGGGAAAGCCAATTGAAGCCTATAAAATAAGGCATTGGGTTATCATATCTTCATCTTGGTTTTAATGCATTGTTATGCTGCAACTTTGGCTCTGGAACTGCTTCGAGGAATGAAGGCCTCCTAGCAAGGGCATCTCTTCATGCTTGCAAGACAGCATCTAGGGGTGAATTAGTCATTGATACTTGTATTTGCTTACGTATTGCTTTCAGTTATTTCATTTTCAGTTCCTTTGGTATTATTAGAGTTTCAGATATTGTATTTTGTATAAGACAGACCTAGGTTTTCATTCATAAATCAAAAAATACAAAAAAAATAGTTCTGGGTATCATCTCATTGTCTTGGTTAGGCCTAGGCGCCCATTTTCTCATATTTTCAAAATTTTTAAAGCTTGCATTTATTTCCTAGAGCAAATCACCCCATTCAGCTAGGACGCCCCTTGGGGTTTGCATTGGAATCCGTGTATTAATTATTGGATGCAGATTGGATCAGATCTTGGGTGCTAGCTTGGGCGCCATCTTTAAAAAGACTTTGCAACAGAAATCAGGAAGATTGGGCAAATCTTGTGTGAGTTATGAACATCTGAAGAAATTAATAGGTGGCTGGCTTTTCTTCTTTCTAAGAGCAAATTTCTCTTAATTTTGTAAGCTGACAGTAGTACTGGCAGCCCTTCTCTATTTGTTCAATTTTTCTTTAAAATATTGTAATAGTTTACAGCTCCGCCTTATGGTAGCTACTTTCCCTATTGGGTTAGCAAGCACATTCTAGGTGTAGAGCATCCGCCCTATGGTAGCTACTTTCCCTTCTGGGTTAGCAAGCACATGTTGGGTGTGAAGTAGTTTCCTTTTCAGTATTTCTTTTAAAGCATTGTTATTAAGCTCACTCCGTCATATGGTAGCCCCTTATGGGTAGCACATACTTGACGTAGAGTTCCTTATTTGTAATTACTCCGTCTTATGGTCGCCCCTACTCCGCCTTGGACTGGGTAGCACATACTGGACGTTGAGTTCCATTTATTGCATTCTAGTGGCAAAGTTATTTCAGTTTATTTGAGATTAACTTTTAATCTTGACGGAACTTGCTTGTGATGTTGTAATCCAAAATCTAAAAAAGTTGAAAAAATTGGTTCGGAATATTTCAGTGGTATCAGAGCCACGTATCCTGCCATCCTGTGAACAAACCATCTATGAGTGACCGCGAAAAAAGATATATTGCAAGAGAAGATAAGAAAATTGCAAAACAGTTCCAGTGGTATCAGGTTCCCGAAGGTCAGACTGCTTCAGAGATCTTGAGGGCTCATTGGGAGTCTTCTCAAGAAACAAATATGGCAGAAGGTGAGAGATCAGTAGGGGGTAACGAGAGGTTTACCAATCCTAGAAATGATAGTGGGAAGGGTAGAGAAAGATCCCTAAGTCCGGAAAAGAGATTTGAAAAGAAAATGGATGCCTTAATGGATATGGTATCCCTCATGTTGGGAAAAGTGGGTCAGAACCCAATTCTCCAGACCAATTCCGACTATAGAGGAGAGCCTAGTGCCTCTAATCAATTTGATGGAAGTGTTGCTCAACCTGTTTCAAACAACACTTACATTTCGTCAAGGCCCTTCAAACCCACCTTTTTAGCACCAGTAAATACCCACCCTGATCCTGAAGAGAATTCTTCATTTGTGGAACAATTGAGACGTGGTCATGCGGAGTATGACTCTCTCCCTGAAGACATCAAAATGGACATGTCCTATAATGAGTTTATTGATCATAAAAGGAAGAGTAAGGGACAAGGGAGAAATAATGACCAAAGAAGAACTCCAGCACAAGGAGACTTGTATCAAGCTATCAACAAGATAATGCTTTCTCACTTTGATGGAAGTGATAATAGCTCTGCTCGAGCCTGGATTCAGAAACTTGACAACTATTTGGCTCTTAGGCCAATGGCTGAAGAAGATGCGATTAAATTCGCTACGCTACACCTAGATGGTGTAGCGCATGAGTGGTGGTACCATGGCCTAGTCACCTTGGGTCATGGATCAATCACTAGCTATGATGAATTCACCACTAGACTCATTGAGAGGTTCGAAAAGAAGGACCCAGAAGTGCATTTTAGGGAGTTGGCGCAGTTGAAGCAGTATGGCACTGTTGATGCCTACATAGCTGAGTTTCAAAGACTTTCAGTTATGGTCACGGAAATCACTGAGAGAAGATTAGTGATCTTATTCAGCGAAGGTTTGATGGAGCCACTCAAGGGATGGATCAAAGCTTTTGATCCACCGTCTTTACAAGAAGCAATGAAAAAAGCTAGAAACATGGAGTGGGCTGCTCCCAAAACTAAGTTCCATCCTAAACCATCCTTCCACAAGAAGGATAGAGGGAGAAGGTTTCAACAAAAGCCTTTCCAAAAGGAGTTTAACCAGCAGAAACCTCTTGGCAAAAGATTGGATCCGGAAACTATCAATGAACTCCGAAGAAAGGGGCTATGTTTCAGATGTAAAGATAAATGGTCTCCAGACCATGTTTGCCCAAAAGGAGTCAAATTCCACCAGATTGAGTATTACTCCGCTGGTGAGAGTAATTCTGATTTTTCGGACTAGCAATCTGATTCCGAAGATAGTGAAGTTGAAAGAGTCCCTGAAGAGCCCGAAAGCGAAAAAGAAAGTGGTGGTACGTTGACTCAACTTTCAAGCTTCCAAAAGAATGAGTCTTTCAAAATACGTGGGACGATCAAAGGGCAGCGTATCGTTGCTCTAATTGATACTGGAGCAACCCATAACTTCATTGATGAAGCTGTGGTGGCAAAGAAGGAGTTGCAAACAGAAGATTTTGAAGGGTTCAAAGTTATGGTGGTGGATGGATTCCACATTTCTTGTACCAAAAGAGTCCCCAACTTGTCAATGCAATTGGGCAATTACGAAGTCAAAGATGACTTCTATGTGGTGAATATTGGAGATACGGATGCTGTCCTTGGCATTCAGTCGCTGCGATCTCTTGGAGACATCTCTTTAAATCTGCAAACCATGGAACTCAAGTTCCAATCCGATGGAAAGAAGGTGGTGTTGAGAGGGATGTCAAATGGTGGCCCTCGAATTGTATCATTCAAAAGGATGGCAAGATTGATACGACATGACCAAGTGGATTGGGCCGCAGAATTCATGGTTCTTCCGACTAGTCCTGTTGAAACAAAAATAGAGCATCCTCCTGATATTCAATCTTTACTCACCAAGAAGAGTAAAGTGTTTGCTGATTTACCTCCCGAACCACCTCCTGATAGAGGATCAGAGCACATCATTGAGCTCAAGGAGGGAGCAAAACCGGTGATCATAACTCCATACCGGTATCCGAAGCGGCAAAAGGACGAGATCGAGAAGAATATTCAAGAACTCTTGAAGATGGGTTTCATACGCCCAAGCAAGAGCCCCTTTGCTTCTGCAGTGGTTCTTGTGAAGAAGAAGGATGGTACCATGCGCATGTGTGTGGATTATCGTGCTTTGAATCAAAGCACCATCAAAAACAGATATCCCATACCCAGGATAGATGAGCTCATTGATGAGCTACATGGTGCCAAGTTCTTTTCAAAAATTGATCTGAGATCGGGTTACCATCAGATTCGAATGAGGGGATCGGATGTTGAGAAGACAGCCTTCAGATGCCACTATGGCCATTTCGAATTTTTAGTCATGCCATTTGGATTGACTAACACCCCGGCGACCTTTCAGTCTTGCATGAATCGTATTTTTCAGAATCATTGAAGGAGGTTTGTGTTAATATTTTTTGATGACATTCTGATTTACAGCAAGACTTGGGAAGATCATCTTAAGCATTTGGAGGAAGTGCTTAGTATTATGGAATCTGAGAGTTTGTTTGCAAAAGCTTTCAAATGTGAATTTGGGATAACAGAGTTACTATACCTTGGCCACATAGTCAGTGCTGAGGGAGTGAAGGTGGACCCAGAGAAGATCAAGGCAGTAGTTGATTGGCCACCTCCTGAGAACTTAACTCAGTTGAAAGGTTTTTTGGGCCTTTGTGGGTTCTATCGGAGATTCGTAAAGGGGTATTCACAGAATGCTGCTCCCCTTACCGATCTCACCAAAAAGGGAGCCTTTGTTTGGTCAGAAAAGGCTCAAATTGTATTTGACAAATTCAAGAAGATCATGAGTTCATGCCCGGTTTTGGCAATGCCGGATTTCTCCAAGCCATTCGAGCTGCAATGTGATGCTTCAGGTGAAAGAGTGGGGGCTGTCCTAATGCAAGACAAACACCCTATCGTGTTTGAGAGCAAAAAATTACGAGAAGTTGAAAGAACATTATCAATCTATGACAAAGAAATGCTTGCTATTATGCATGCATTAGCCAAGTTCAGACAATACTTAGTGGGAAATAAGTTCGTGGTTAAGACTGACCACAATAGCCTCAAGCATTTCATGCACCAAAAGGATCTAAATGAGAGACAACAGAAATGGGTGAGTAAGCTTCAAGCTTACGACTTTGATATTGAATATGTCAAAGGAAAAAATAATATAGTGGCCGATGCTCTCTCCAGGAGACCTCATCTTAGCTCATTGAGTGAGCTTACTTCAGATTGGAGAGACATGTTGCTTGCTGATTATGCTAAAAATCAGTTTGCAACCAGCATTCTTGAGGGTACTTTTCATGATGAAAGGTACAAGGTGGTTGAAGGATTGATACACTATAAGGGAAGAATCTTTCTGGTGAATGATTCTAAGTTGAAGAAGAAAATTCTTTTGACTTTTCATGATATTCCAGTTGCTGGCCACCAAGGTTTCTTCAAAACATATCGACAGATCCGAAAAAAGTTTTCTTGGAAAGGATTGAAAGGAGAGATTCAACGATACATTCAGGAGTGTCCTGTTTGTCAAGCGAATAAAAATGAGCATACTTTACCAGCTGGTTTACTACAACCACTCCCTATTCCCAATCAAAAATGGGAAAGTATTTTGATGGACTTCATCACAGGGTTACCCAAAGCCCAAGGGAAAGATTGCATCTATGTAGTGGTGAATCGGTTAACTAAATTTGCTCACTTCTTCACCATCACCAGCACTTTTTCTGCAGCCCAAATTGCAGATCTCTTTTTTCGAGAAGTGTTTAAGCTGCATGGATTGCCAAAGAACATCGTGAGTGACAGGGACAGTAAGTTCCTAAGTAAGTTTTGGCAAGAAGTCTTCAGAATGAGTGGCACTGTGCTCACCCCAAGCACTAGCTACCATCCGCAAACTGATGGACAAACTGAAGTGGTGAACAAGTGGTTGGAGGGCTACTTGAGAAATTATGTGTCAGAACAGCAGAGAACCTGGGTCAAGTGGCTGCATATTGGTGAGTATTGCTACAATTCTACTTTTCATATGTCAATTAAGATGTCTCCTTTCTTGGCACTTTATGGGTATGAGGCACCTAGTTTTGCAGATTTAGTGTTTGGTGACAGCAAAGCACCCCTAGCCAAGGATTTGATGCAGAATAGTCAGGATATAATGAAATCCTTGAAGGATAATTTGCAGATGGCACAACATCAGCAAAAGTTGTATGCGGATCAGAAACGTGTTGAGCGTTCCTTCGAGGTTGGAGATATGGTATATCTGAGATTACAACCATATAGACAATCTACTCTCAAGAAGAGTGGAGCTGAGAAGCTCAAACCTCGCTTCTATGGGCCCTTTAGGGTCATCAGAAAAGTTGGAGCTGTAGCTTATGAATTAGAGCTACCTTCTGATAGCAGAGTGCACAACGTCTTCCATGTGTCTCGCCTCAAGAAGGCACTTGGACATAATATGATTGCTTCATCACAGCTACCACCTTTGGATGAAGAGGGACAGTTGGCATTAATTCCTGAAGAGATACTTGATGTTCGAGAACGTTCTTTGAGGAAAAGAACCATCAAAGAGTCCCTGGTAAAGTGGAAGGACCTACCTATGGAGGATGCAACTTGGGAAAATGATGAGATCTTGCATCATCCTAGTTTACAATTGCTTGAGGACAAGCAATTTTGAGAAGGGCGGACTGTAATGACCCTTTCTCAAATCTGATCTCATAATGACCGTTGGCCTATTCCTGGAAATCCGTAGGCTATTCGGAAGGTGCAAATGAGGGTTTCCTATTTTTTAGGATGTCTTTGTTCGAAGTTTTGATGGCAAATTCTTTCTGGGTTTTTCGAGAGCTTCGCGGAGGTATGTCTGTTTCAGTTTTCTGAGCATTTCCAGGAATTTACTATTTTTAATAAATTCTATTTTTGGCAGCTAGCAGGATTGTCACAAGGAGTTAACCTTCCCGTTTAAGTTGACTCATTCAGTTTTGGGCTTCAGAATTCGATCTTGGTGGAATAAGTGAATTTCACTTAAAAAAATAATAATAACGTTATATTTTAACGTTGACCTTGGCCTAGACCAAAACAACTTAATGTTGTTTTAAAAGAGGGACTTGAAGGGGGGGCGCCATCATGACATGGAAAGGGGCGCCACTTTTGGGGATAAGCTTCAAGGGAAAGCCAATTGAAGCCTATAAAATAAGGCATTGGGTTATCATATCTTCATCTTGGTTTTAATGCATTGTTATGCTGCAGCTTTGGCTCTGGAACTGCTTCGGGGAATGAAGGCCTCCTAGCAAGGGCATCTCTTCATGCTTGCAAGACAGCATCTAGGGGTGAATTAGTCATTGATACTTGTATTTGCTTACGTATTGCTTTCAGTTATTTCATTTTCAGTTCCTTTGGTATTATTAGAGTTTCAGATTTTGTACTCTGTATAAGACAGACTTGGTTTTCATTCATAAATCAAAAAATACAAAAAAAACAGTTCTAGGTATCATCTCATTGTCTTGGTTAGGCCTAGGCGCCCATTTTTTCATATTTTCAGAATTTTTAAAGCTTGCATTTATTTCCTAGAGCAAATCGCCCCATTCAGCTAGGACGCCCCTTGGAGTTTGCATTGGAATCCGTGTATTAATTATTGGATGCAGATTGGATCAGATCTTGGGTGCTAGCTTGGGCGCCATCTTTAAGAAGAGACTTTGCAACAGAAATCAGGAAGATTGGGCAAATCTTGTGTGAGTCATGAACATCTGAAGAAATTAATAGGTGGCTGGTTTTTCTTCTTTCTAAGAGCAAATTTCTCTTAATTTTGTAAGCTGACAGTAGTACTGGCAGTCCTTCTCTATTTGTTCAATTTTTCTTTAAAATATTGTAATTGTTTACAGCTCCGCCTTATGGTAGCTACTTTCCCTATTGAGTTAGCAAGCACATTCTAGGTGTAGAGCATCCGCCCTATGGTAGCTACTTTCCCTTCTGGGTTAGCAAGCACATGCTGGGTGTGAAGTAGTTTCCTTTTCAGTATTTCTTTTAAAGCATTGTTATTAAGCTCACTCCGTCATATGGTAGCCCCTTATGGGTAGCACATACTTGACGTAGAGTTCCTTATTTGTAATTACTCCGTCTTATGGTCGCCCCTACTCCGCCTTGGACTGGATAGCACATACTGGACGTTGAGTTCCATTTATTGCATTCTAGTGGCAAAGTTATTTCAGTTTATTTGAGCTTAACTTTTAATTTTGACGGAACTTGCTTGTGATGTTGTAATCCAAAATCTAAAAAAGTTGAAAAAATTGGTTCGGAATATTTCATCCGATAAAATAGATATCCTATCCTATAATAATCCTAAGATCCAAATATATATATACAACTTTATCAAAAGCAAATCCTACAAAACAGCAAGAAGTTATTTCCCTTATTTGATTCCAGCTGGAATGATTCTCTCTTATCCTATTTGGCCGTCAGCTTCCCCATTTGTAGCTTCGTCCTTACAGAATTTTCGGAATTGACCTTGCAGAGTAGGGAGGAACGAACCTGCGGAATCCATAGAAACAAGCCTGCAAAGTCCGTAGAAACAAGCCTGCAGAGTCCGTAGAAACAAGCCTGCAGAGTCCGTAGTTCTGCTGGATGAAGATCAAAATTGCACATTCGCTATACATTGCCTGTCTTTTTACTGAGCATTCTTCACAACAAAAATCACTAAAACATGTTATGTATTAGACATTAATGACAAAGTAAAGGTTTAGTCTTTGGTTCAATATAAACAAGACAAATATCTATTTTCCTTGTAATAGATATCTAACAATCTAAGATTTGCATAAAATAATATCCTTCGAGAGATGAATTGAGGGAAATAACATGTCAATAATGAGCCATATTTTGAGCTCATCACTCACAATCTTCTTTGTGGCTCCATAGAGAGCATGAATTGTAATCTTATTGATTTTAGTTGACATAAGGAGGCAGAGCCCCAAGTGACTAGATTTTTCACCATTAATGGGGTTCTCTAAGGTATATATTGTGTTCATGGCAATGTGTGTTGTTTACTTCTTTTAATGCTGCTTGTTCATTATTTTTACACTCATTTCATTTCCAACACTCAAGCAAACATTCCAAATCTATGACAGAGCTGATTTCTCAACCATAGCACTTAAAACATCATGATACTTCTTTTGTTGTCAAGACTATACCATTGAATTTGTGCGTGGGAAAAAGTCACACATTAGCAGCCGAAAATAAATGTATTGAAACTGAATTTCAATAGTATCAGCATGAATTTGACCACGTGCACATTGCAATTAGCATAAAAGATGTAGGTGGCAGCCCATAGCCGTAAGACACAATTTTCAGCCTTATATGTTAGTTTTAATTAGCAATTTCATTGGATTGGCACAATGGCAATTTTAAATCTGTGTTTAAGAGTTGTGCCTTGAAATATCCAAATCAATTATGGATGGATGCGGTTTTCCCTTGTGGCTTGTGTAAGGTTTGGCTAACACACTAAATATTTTTGTATATTTGCTTCAATATTTTATAGAAAGGAATTCTGGGCCATATTTGATTGTACAGTTAAGACATTGGAAAAGCTTCAAAGAAAGATAGACTCCAAGAGCTTCAAGATTTCAAGAGACAGATTCAAGTGGAGAACCCAGAGTTTGAAGAAGATGAATCAACACTTGGAAGTTAAGAAAGAAGAGCTACAAAACAAATTGGCCAGACACGTAACTTCTCTCATTGAAGCCATTGAAGAGGTGGAGTAAGTGTATGTCCCAATTCTTGGAGAAGGGGGATATTTATTATTAGAAAAATAGACCAGCAAGAGAAAAGGAACTCTCAAGCCATGGGAATTTACAAGAATTGACATCCAAGAAGGTATTTTTGCGAAAGCTCTAATTCAGTTGTAAAGAGTTGTGAGAGAAAGAAGGGTCTTCTACTCAAGGAAAGCGAGTATTTACACAATATGCCCAAACCATAATGGAGGTAAGCATGGTTAGCTCATCACCATATTCTCTTTCTTTCAATGAAACATTATGTGAGTCCCTTGGAAGTTTTGAAAAGCATAGTAAAGGAATTGGCTCATTATTGATGGAGAAGATGGATTATAGTGGTCAATGTCTTGGTAAGAATGATCAAGGAATGAAGAATCGTATAAAGGTTGAGGCTAGGCCACAATATTGAAAGATTTGGGTGTTTTTGTGGCATTATGGAGGTTTGAGAATGCTCAAAAGTAGCTGAAACAAAATTGTCTTCCAAAGAGGAGGATTCCAAGTGCCCACTTTGTCAAAATATGTGTCCAAGGAGGTGCAAACACCTCCAAGATCATTTTTGTGAAGGCTCAATAAGAATGTCGAGCATCTTCAAACAAGTGGGCAACATACAAAGTAGGAGGTAGCATATCACCACTTCATATGACCAAAGAAGCATGCTAAGCATTTCCAAAGAAATGGCAGCCTTCTATTAGTGTATATTATAACCGATACATTTTTGTATGGTCTAAGATGCACTCCTTGTATTATTTACTTGTATTTATTATGAATAAGCAAATAATTATGTGTACACATTATCTATATCTTATTTATAAGTTTTTCATAAATAATAATCTTATTTTTAGATCTAATCCTCAAATTAAGGTTTGTCTAATTTGAGTGATTCCCTAAAGATAGATATTCTCTTGAAACCCTAAACCTCCTTGCTTATCTATATAAGAAAATAGAAAGTGCGGTTGAATGATAAGGAAAGACAAGTTACTTTGTGCCATGACAAATTTTTCAAAAAGTTAATCAAAAGTGGTACACCATTCTACAAAGTTATTAATGTTTCGTCCGATATGGCTTTGCATCTTACTCATCTTTGCATGCAACTGTGGCTGACTGTCTTAAGGTTTTTTTATCACAGATCTTGGGACAGTTCATAAATTTTACACCTAGCAATGAAAAAGAAGTTAGTAACTTAGTACATTACCATTCCATCAACTTGGGAATCCCAACAAGGTATAGAAGGAAATCATCAATTGTTTGTTTCCAGTGTGAAGGAAGAGGCCCTATAACATGTCATTGTTGGAATCTCTACTGAAGTTCTTTTGTGGAATGAGTAAGCATTGTGTCACCGTGTATTGGAGGCATCAATCCATCAACAAAGAGGCCAAGTACTTCAAGAAGGAAACTTGCAATCTAGCCACCCTTCAAGCAAAAGAGCAAGGCATGAAAATAAAAGGGAAAAAAAT
The DNA here is from genome assembly GCA_037957365.1 of Torreya grandis. Lineage (NCBI taxonomy): Eukaryota > Viridiplantae > Streptophyta > Pinopsida > Cupressales > Taxaceae > Torreya > Torreya grandis. The sequence continues at coordinate 1,014,820 of JARHVA010001011.1, read as the reverse complement.
GCTTTCCAAGAGCATTGGCAAGAATTATTGCAGCCATTTCAACATTAGAGGGCATTCAGATACTAAGTGTTAGAAACTACATCCTCAACTTCACCCCAAGAATAGTCAAGGCAAGTCGAGATATTGCAACCAAGATCAATTGGGGAAGAAGTAGAGAATTATCCTCAGACCAAAAGTTAGAGGTAGAAGGAAAAGATTAGCTCGCCAAGAAACAAGCAAGGAAGAACATTCCACAAATGTATCCTCAACACCATTGCATGGTGGAAATGATAATAAGTCATTCTTGGATGCTTAGGAAGACTCTTTGCAGGGTTTCCAAGGCTAAGCTTGTTATTGTTTATACTCAAATTTCTTTGAGCATCACAACGATTGTAACATGCACACATAAAGCTGTTTTAGCATCACAATGGTTGTGGTATTCACATATGGAGCTAAAGATATGGCAATGATTGTAGCATGTATTTTCAAAGTTAATATGGGTATGCCAACACTTGTATTACACACGTTACTTGCCATCCATATGCATGCTCTTTGAACCAAAGTGTTGCTTCCATGTTGGAAGAGGAATATGATGTCATTTGACGATTGGCAAAAAGAAGCAAGATGAGAAAGCGCTCAAGGTGAGTAGCACTCCAAGTTGCACATGAAATTGCTGATTTCATTTAAGCATGGTGTTACATACCACATCCATATGGAAGATACTCCCATACATCTCCATTTGTTGGCATTTGAGGTGTTTTGGATATCAAGACTAGCTTCCCATATGATGCAAATGTTCAATTGCAAGAAAAATACTTGGCAAGCATGGTTAGGAGCATAAAATCCACTTGAGCAGGCACAAGTAAGAAGCAGCCCTTCCACTTGGTAGAGTAGCAAGCTTGAAGCAATAAGCCAACTATGAGGCCACTAAGAACACCATGGAAGTAAGACCAAGACACTAAAGAAGCACATGGAAAATGAATGCTATAGAGAAGGATATGGACATCAAGTGTAAAATTCAAGCCAACAATATTTAGAACAAGCACTCACTTTCAAAGAGAAATATAGCATGGAACTCCATAGAGAATGTAAGAACCCTTCACAGGTTCTACTGCTGAACTTCAATTTTTTTTGTTTTGTTTTGAAGGTTTTATGAATTTTTTTGTGTTTTCAGGGGGTTTGAACAAAAAGACACATACTGAAAGTAAAACTAGTCTATTGAGAATAAATTTTGAACAATATTGAGACTTCTTTTATTGCCATATATTATTCCATTCAATGAATAAGAGTCCAAGGCCTTATTGATAATAAATACAATATAAAAAAAACAATTTCCGATAATTGAATGACCCTGATATGATTGTGATCTGCAAATACCATCATCTGTTTACTTCCAAAAGAAGCTGCGAACACTTTGTCTTCTATGAACAGCAATTCCTCTGTATTCACATGTACTGTAGCATGTCACTATTCATGGTACTATAGCGTGTCACTATTCATGGGTACTGTAGCACGTCACTATTCACGGGTACTGTAGCACATCACTATTCACAATACTGTAGCAGCAAATAAAACCTCTGAAAATAATCCCTTTCAATCAGAAAATAATCTGCAACTCCAGTCTCTTAAATCTGATCCAAACTTCACCAAATTCATCCAATTGAAATCCCAAATAGAGCCTCTGATTGAGACCCCCTAAAATCACCAAGTTCACTGGGTATTTCACCAGCTCAGATGGCTGCTACAGGTAGAAACCCTCGTTCTCCAAGCAAGTTCAAAATTCCTCAAAAATGTTCTCAAAATGCAATAATCTGAATTTCTTCAAAAGAAAACCTTATATCTCCTCAAGCCCCTTCATTTCCTTCAAAAGCATCCTTTAAATTAACTTTGAATTTCACTTTTATTTTTCCAATAGTTTGGGCGCCCATTTAATTATAATAATTAATTGAAATATGGCCCCTTCTTCATGATAGTCGACCCCTTCATTAAGTCACTTAAGTTATAACATAAATTTAAATTATAACTCTATAATATAAGCTTCAATTAAATTAATATTTATTTTGGCAAATAAATATTAATATCTTCCTCAATATAAGTCCAACTGACAAGCTGTCTGAAGCCGGATGATAAGTGACTGAATCTGCATATGACCAGACCATACTGCTAAAAATAGCAGGGGTGCTCCACTGAGTGTCTCCACTTACTAAAAATAGTATGTCAAGCAAATGGCGTCCAAAAGACCTCGAACAAAAGCCAAACTGAAAAATTATGACAATTGAAGCCAAGCCATGCCTCAACAAGACCCTCTATCCTCCATTAGCCTACGAGAGCCACATAATAGGCTAATCTCAAGTATTGAGAGATGTCAACTGGAAGGGGACATTACAGAGAAACACATCAATTGAGAAAGAGAGCAGCACTCCAAAGGTAGCACTCAAGCATAAGGCACCAAAAAGAGTAAGATGAGATCCACTTCCATGTAGAAGTTAAAAAAATATCTCATATAGATGATAGAAAGTATTACCTCATCTTTTCAATGTATGAACTTTTGACAACTAAAAACCCTCCTATTGGGAAGGTGTAATAAAAAATGGATCATTCACAGACATTTGTAATCATATATTGTTTTTATGGTTTGTAGTAGTGACGGCCATAGTTCGCATACTCGTACTTGGAGAGTACTCATCCAACTACCAAAAATTTTACTCGGCGATTATTCGACAACCATTTGCCATTATTCAACAAATTAAAAAAATACTTAAATTTGAAAAAAAAACATAAATTTTATAGAAATTAAAGTTGCAAAATGTATCAAATGAGTCTGTAAAACGTTGGGAAAGTGTTTTCTATTAGACTTGAATACAAATAAATTACAAAATTGCATAATCATGATTCACGCGAATACAACTAAGAACTGTCAACAACAAACTGATACATATACAAGAATCTACATTTTTCTCTTCCTTCCTCTAGTGATAACTAAGGGAGACTGAGAGAGTCTAGTCCTCCCACTCAGCTTCCCTTCCTCGATCTGCCTAGAATGTTGCTACTGTGGCTCCACCTCTGCCTCTACCTCATCTTTGACATCTGCAAGGATGTCATCCAATCCATAATCTCATTCTGTTGTAGCTGCACCTCCATAGCTTGCCTCTCGAAATCAACAATCTCGTCCTCTGTAAACATGGGGGCCTCCTTGTCCTATGCAATCCAATCACTGTAGGGATCGATCTCATCTAGATCAATAGGATCATGTGATGTGTTTTCCACTTTTTTTGTGTGAAGCCGGAGGTTGTATTACACAAAAACCAAGTCATTGAGGCATTGTTGTTTCAACATGTTGCGCTTCTTCATGTGAATGGCATCAAACAAACTCCGATTGCACTCACATCCAGAAGCACTACAAGGTTGAGATAAAATGCAGAGGGATAGCCTTTGAATATTTGGGGTATTTCCACCCCAATCTTCCCACCATGACCTTGCAAACAAGATATTCAAAAGTTTGCAAGTAATTGATAATTGTAAATTTGTAACTTGTAAGGCACAAGTAAATACTTCATTTGTATTGCCTGGTGTCTACATGGTTCTCCCTCAGATAGCTAGTGTTGAATAAAAGAGCCTCCCCCTAACCTACTTGTAATTCTACAACTCTGAAATAATGAGGTATCTCGCCTCAACGTTAGGTGTCATACTTCCAATCATGTTGAAAGGCCCTCCATTACCTTCCCATTAGCATCTGTAAAGCCATCAAAGTAGAAAAACTTGAGGTTAAATAGTACCCTGTTGCATGGATGGGTTGATAGAGTTGATTGTTCCCCCTTCGATCAATCAACTTTCAAAAGGGATCAAATTTGACACTATCTCCTCTATAATAATTTTGGATGTCTTTTTGGCCCTATCCATAGCCTCATAAATGTAACCCATTGAGTTTTTCTCCCCATGCACCAAGTGCAAAACCCTCACCAAAGGCTCCAATAGCTATAAAGTTACAAACTTACAATTAAAGTAAATACTTTAAAAATTTGAAAATAAGGAATCAACTTGAAATTTAAATTAAAATTTGAAGTTACCTTGACAATCTTTGTAGCTCTCTCCACAAAATTCTCATTAAAAACTACCTCTGAGACTTTGATTATGTCAACTTTATTTGAATATGTTGAGTCCATCCATGTTTGGCACAAACATTTACTTCAAAGGAGTCAACAAACTACAAATACTTTGCAACATAAAGAAATTAGTTGCAAACTTTGTAATGCCTACTCGCACACTCTTTCCCCTTGGTGTGTTTTCTCATCAAGTTGAGAACCCAAGAGTGATTATAAATATATTTTGTGTCTTCTACAACCGATCTCACCCAATCAATTTTGCCTATGTCCTCCAAAAGAAGGTCAAGGCAATGGGCCACACAAGGGGTCCAAAAGAGTGATGGATGTTTGTCTTTGAGTCTCCCAACCGTCACATATGCTATTGCATTGTCAGTGATAGCTTGGACAACATTCTCGATGCCCACCTCGAAAACAACCTCCTCGAACATCAGACTCAAAGTTTATGCATTTTTTATCTTACTCGATGTATCAATAGACTTCAAAAAAACCAGCTCACCATTTGAAGATGCCAAAACATTGATGAGGGTGTGGTTCTTTCCATCATAAAGAATGGTGCATCTGAACTTTCGCCACAACCTCTTTTGATCTTCCACAATTACCTTTGCATCTTCAAATGCATTTTGGAGCAATCTCCCACTTAAGTATATTGAAGAGGGTGCTTTGTACCATTTCCTTGCAACTGTCAATGCTGTCACCAAATATTTTCAGTATAGGCTCTTTGCCACGTTGAGAAAAAAGTTGTTAAAGTATCATAAATTTGCACATGCCTTATATGTTTTCGCATGGGCCTCCTTGTTCCATCATGTACTTTGCAGTGAAGGTTGTGCCTCAGATGTGTTTCTAGGCAAAATAAATTGTGTAGCTAGCTCAAATTTGATGAGGTGGATTTGCCTCACTTGCGTGGACCACGACTAGAGCCCACAATTTATGTCATAGCTGCCTCAATTGCCTCTGTAGGACCAATGGTTGTTGTTAAGGTTGTCTACAAATTTTCCCTCTAATTTCTTCTTGCCTGGCAATGCAAGCTCTACAACCATCTCTCGTTTTACCTCTTCCGTTACACTAAGACAAGGCAAAACATCATGGGAAGAAATGCATGCAAAATGGTACTTGAGGCGATTGATGTCTCCACCAATCTTCGCATAAAACATACAAATTGTAGTCGTCTAGGACATTCCAACCCATATGGCATACTTCCAAGCAGCGGTGCGAGCATTAAAGGGAGCTGGTTGGCTACCACTGACTAATTATGACCCTGATGCAGAGCTGAATGCCATGGTATGCTAACGATAAACCTACAACATGTTCAAGAATGAAAACAATGTTTAAAAAATTACATAATCATGATAACATGTTTACAAATAAATTACAAAGAATTTGTTAGGAGATGAAATTAATATTTAGATTTAGTTGGGTGTAAAACTAATAAATGAGATTTTTGGCCTTCCAATGTAAGGATCCCCTGTGATAATCAAAGATTAGGAAAAACTCAGCATGAAACATATATGAAGATAGTTAAAACTTAAAAGACCATGACATGGATGTAGACACCATTACAAATAAAGTATTGAAGTTTGTGGTGGAGTTCACATTGGCCATGTTATTTGTAATGGAAAGAAAACTATGAAATGTCTTTCTAGTGCCTACAAGGATTGCCAATGACATGCAATATAATTGGGTACATTACTGATTACAATGCCACAAAGATTCACATAGGACTAGTGAGGTGCAAACATAATAAATCTATTGAATTTCATTGTTCTTTGTTCATAGTTCACACAAATCATTATAGCTGCAAGACAATGCCATGGCTTCCAAACAGAAAAGGAGGGTAATAACTAATAGCTGCTGCCAAGACAATGCCTCTATCAACTACTAAATCAGTCCTTGATATTCTTGAAGCATGGCATCAACACTATCTAAAGGCAAGGATAAGACTTTCAGGTTCATGCAACATGATATGTTTAAATAAATTAAACGAAATCCACTTCCAAAATTAGTCAATATCATCATATCAATATTCAATGAAGTTATTTCGTTGCAATGGGTTGAGAAAAAGATGGAAAATTAACATATTCACGAAAAAAAATTAAGTCCGAATCTGAGAACTCAGAAAACAATTGGGCAGCAATATGTATTAAATTATTAATATTAATATTATGATCATTTTTCAATATGAACTACTTCAAAAAGCTTAACAATCCTGTAACACCAATTGGCAATGTCGATTCAATAGAAGAAATGAAAGAATCCTTGGCAGCAAGTGAAAAAAAAAAATGAAAACTTGAAAAAAAAAAAAAGAACTAACCTGGAAAGTTTGCTCAAAAATTCTCCTTCCAATTCGATCCAAATCCAAACGCTGTGTGATTCCATTGTGTGGAGGTGTATGCTTTTATAAGACAAATTTCTGTGTTTTTTACGCGTATTTCCAGCATCCTGGACATGTTTGGAGGTGTCTAACGTGTTCTAACACGTTCTGGATGCATTTTGCACACAGTTCTGCCAGTACTCAAGCCTCGGCGAGGACTAGCGAGTTCAAGCGACGATTATTGGTTTCAGGCCCAGCTCAGTGATTACTCGCCCACTCGGCGAATAATCACCGAGTATGTATACTATTGTACGACCAAGAGACACTCAAACAAGACTCAAGGAGTCGGGCTCTTGTAATTGCATCTAGAGTTGGAGTATGCATTCAAACTGAGTGTAGGAGATGTCTTGAGATTGTTTGCGTAAGTTGCACAGCAAAGCAAGCAAGAAGCAGCCTTGTAGAGGTGTTGTTAACAGTCCTACAGTATTCTTTGTAGTTCCAAAGAGAGCTTAGCTTGTAACCTTGCTTATTTCAGTTGACACAAGAAGGCACAGCCCAAATTTGCTTGAGTTTTCATCCGTAGAAGCTTTCTCCAGGGTACATCTTTGAGTTCATGGTGATCATTTCTTACATGCTGATTTCATTTCCAACACTTAAACAAACACTCTAAATTTATGTCAAACTTGATTTCTCAAACATAGCACTTGGAACATCAGCATTTCAGTATTATGCACTTGAATTTATGTATGGATAAATATCACATTGACGGTAGCATATACGGGTATGAAAAATGATTTTCAGCAGCGTCAGCATGAATTTGGGCACATAGATATTGCAATTAGCATAAAGAATGTAGTTGGCAGCCTGTTGCTGTAAAACACATCAATTTTCATCCTCATGTATGTTGCTTTTAAGTGGAAACTTGCGTAGGATCAGAATATAGGCAATTTTAACTAGGTGTTTAACAGTTATCCATTGGAATACCCAAATCAATTAGGGATCAGAACATATACATACAGCAGAAGAATAACGAGTCTATGGCAAAGACCACCCTCTATCAGAGCTTGAATTCTGTCATTTGTTCCATCCGATATGTATGACAGAGCCCAACATGCATCTGCTAAGATTTCCTCATCATCTAACTGAATAAGACGATCAAGCGCTGGAAGTGCTGGCTTTGTCTGCATCAAAGAAAACAAATTTAAGTGACATAGATGGTTTTAATATCTATACCATAGCTTACAATCAACAAGTTTCACAATTACTTGGATTCTCAACTACCAGACAACCCTCCCCATTATTTAAACCTGCTCAAAAGGTGGCTGTGGTGTGCCACGACATATATTATGTAGCATAAATGTGACATTTCTCAGCATCGACAGCTTTGTATGCTCATTCAGTTGTTCCAGGAGTGGCATAAGAGCATCGTGATTGAGTACTAGATCTCTAAACTCAGTATTATCACCAGCTAAATTTGCCAAAGCCCAAACAGCCTGCAACAATATTAAAAGGTTGGCGATAAAAAAGGCATGGAAGAAAGCCAGCAAATGCAAACGATCTTAGATAGGCAACAGTGACATGAAAACATTCAGGACATAACCTGTTCTCGGACATCATCTCTTGGGGATCTAAGAAGCTTCACAAAGTGTGGCACAGACCCGTGATCAATCACAAATCTTGCTTGTTGTGAGGTTCCTGACGCAATGTTTGTCAAAGACCATGCAGCCTCAAACTATACCATGACAATTGAAACGCATAAATTACTGAGACATAAAGCTCTCTTAACATTTTATTAGAAGTTATCCAAAAACATAGAGTTTCCACCTGAAGTGAAGGAAACTCATGTCTTGTGAGGAACTCTACAAACTGAGGGACAACACCCGCATTAATAACTTCCTCAATGGGAGGACGGCATTCTGTAACATGTATTTTTGAAGATGGTCACTTTTCTGAAACATAATAGACAGAATCATGCTGAAACCGTGAGTGAAACATACATACCAGTTGAAAGAAGCTTCCTAAATCGAGTAGTTGCTTCCAATTCCAAACTAGGATCATTTGAGTACACTCCTCCCACCATTGCAGGAAGATTTTCCAGCTGCAAGATTTTCGACAAAGAAAAAAAACTAAGCAGACTTCCAGAAATAATATTGAACACATCTATTATTATTGTTCCATGAATCACTAATGTCTTGCATGAGAGTTAAAGAGTGAGATCTGTTAAAGCAAACAGATTATCAAATGATATCTACTCAATCCCTGTGAAATTGTCGTGTAGCCTTTGAAACAAGTTAGAATACTCTCATAATCCACAGAAAACCAAAGAAACATGCACAATTTAGAACACACTGCACAATGAATGCAGATGTATTATACTCTTGGAGTATGGCAGGCAATGTATAATGAATTCACATATCACAACTCTGTGTCACCTTCCTAGCTCTTAAAAGAGACTATTTACACAGACACAGAGGCAGTTACAAGCCAGTGACATAGCTTACGTCAAAACTAACTGGAAGAACAGCCTAAAACAAAAACTTGATGACCTTCAAAGGCATATGCAGATTGGAAAGTCTCAGTTCGATATTGAGTTCTGTCATGGTGTTGAAACTTGAAAAGACACAAGATTGAAAAAATATGCCATGCTCAGTTTGCTGGCTAGGCTTAGACCTGAAAGATTTCATCTTTTTTTAACTTTTCAACTTCACTACTTATAGACACTGACATGAGATTCACCAATACCTTTGACTTTACATTACCCTCCCTTATTTGTAAAGACCTGCCGATGAACAACCTGTCAACGAGCCATTTTTGCTTGTGCACTTAACAATCAATGGTGATTACATCATGAACATTGAATATGGCACTGGGAAATAAAATTAAATAGATCATGTGTATGTGAAATGTTTTGTAATATGGATATGCAAATGTCTAATAATCAACTTCAGTATAGACCATGAGAATATACCATATAAGACAGTCATTATTTTAAGTTAACATGCCTTATCTTCTGCAGAAAAACATTTCATATTGCACCAATGCACATCTATAACTTGAATTTCCGTCGGTTTACCCCACTCTCACCATAACATCATTTTTCTGTATGACATCTAATTTGAAACTGACGATGGCTTTTTAAGGCTGATTTAACCAAGACATAGCTAAGGTCCAAAACTAGCCTGCTTGCCTAACTCCACACAAATATCTACTTCAATATTCAGCATAGAACATTCTACTTAGAGTAACCCTACATAACACCATGTTGCATAGCTGGCATTGGTTTATGGTTTAGCTCCTACAGGTACTTTTTTTGCACCACTTGTGTGCGATGTAGTTCTATGGAGATGATAGGAACGATAGCAATATTGTACTTTTTTACAATACTCTCTAGATATATTTGTTAGAATTATTAGAATATCTAATTAGTTTTAGTTAGTGATAGTTAATTGGTTGCCAATTACGGAACGGGTGGTCAGCTATACCAACCCTACCAAAATTTTGATGTAATAAATACACCCTTGCAGAAAAACAAACTGAATGCATTATCATTTCAAAAAATTTATCTGTGTGCTTTCTGCATCTCTATCATGTGGTATCAGAACCACCTTTGACCATGTGCCTATGAAGGTGGTTTACTGCCATCAAGATAATGTGATGTTGCTGCTCTGAAGATGGTGCTGCCTCTGTGAATAAGATGCTGCCCATGATCATGTGTACCTGCAAAGATGATGATGCTGCTGTGGTGCTGAAGATGCCCTCCCAATGGGTTCAAATAGCGAGCTGTTGAAGGCCTAGTTCCAGAGGGAGCAAAGGAAATAAGATAGCAAACTCACAATAATTCTGCTGCTGCCTCTGTGAAGAAGATGCTGCCCATGGACATGTCGGCCTGCAAAGATGATGATGCTGCTGTAATGCTGAAGATGCTCTGCCAATGGGTTGAAAGAGGTAGTTGTTGAAGATATAGTTCTAGAGGGAGTGATGGAAATAAGATAGCAAACTCAAAACAATTCTGCTGCTGCTGCTGCCCTTTGCTATTTAAATCCTGTTTTGAAGACAAGCCTAATGTTTGAGGATGTCTGGGACATGATCGATGTTAAAAATCCTGAAAACATGAGTAATGAAGCAAAAGGGAAATGGATCAGATAGAATCGAAATGCCCTCATGCATATTATACTCTCAATTGAAGACAGGATGCTAACACCCATTCAAAACATGAAGGATGTTCACAAGACTTGGACAAAATTGAAGTGTACGTACGAGGTAAACAACAAAGCTTGGGTATTGTACCTCATGCAGAAGTTACACATATTTAAGATGTGAAAACACAAAAAAGTCAAAGAAAATCTGATGCGACTTAAAAAAATCAAGAACCAATCGCTATAAAATTAGAAACTGAAGAAGTTGAAAATGAGGACTTAGGGAATATCATACTTTGGGCTCTCACTTTTTTAGTAAATTTTTGTGTTACTTCATTAAATGTCTCAAAATTTAAATATCAAGAGCTTGTTGGGTTTACTTCAACAAGAAGCACAACATGCTAGTAATGACAATGAAGAAGAAAAGGCTCATCTTCCAAACAAAAATGGAAAAGGGATTTCGAGGAAAAGCAAAAGTTTTAGCGACCCAAAAAACTTTTGAGAAAGGTAAAGACCCTCAAAGAACAGTAAAGTGACATATTTGCAGCAAGTCCCATGACACCAAAGTCTATTGGCATAATAACTTCACACAAACAAACAGAGGAACATGCCAAGGACATGAAAGATACCATAATCGACAACATCAAACCAATATTGTCAAGAACGATGATGCAGAGAATGGTGGTGTCGAGAACAATGATGTCAACAATGCTAAAAGTGATGATGAAGTCATCCAAGCGCTAGCCTAGTCACATAATGTAACCAAAAATGAGATATAAATTTGGTACATGGGCTCATGTGCCACAAAGCACATGTCCGGGAGGAAAGACTAGTTCTCACAGCTGAAAGAGCATAAAGGGACGATAAACCTTGGAGACAATTCCTCTCTATAAATCAAAGGTAAAGCTGTTGTTCCTCTCACTCATAAATAAAACAAATGTGAAGTCCAAGGCATCTTATTCATTCCTTAGATGAAGAAGAATCTATTGCCTAAGTCAGATGCTTGATAGCAATCTAAAAGTTGAATTTGGCATGAAATTAGGTCATAAATTTTGTATGATCAAAGACAACTCCAAGCACAAAAAAGTTGTAGCCAAAGAAAACAAAAATGGAGGCATGTTCACCTTCAATGTTGCACCTACTCAACAAAACCTCTCTCTTCATGTTTCTGGTGAACAAACAAGTTCACTATGGCATCAACAGTTTGGACATTCGAGTTTTGCATACTTGATGGCCTTAAGCAAGCAAAATATGTTCCATGGGCTGCAAACAATCACGGACACTAAAAAATTTTGTTCTAGTTGTGTCATTGGTAGAGAGCACAATTTAAAATTTGAAAGTGGCAAGTCAAATCAAGCCAAGGCTGCCCTTGACTTAGTTCATAGAGACATGTGCAAACTTTTTCCAAATACATTCAATTGTGTTTGGTATATCTTGTTGTTCATTGATGATTACTCCCAAAAGATGTGCATGTTCTTCTTAGAGAATAAGTCCAAAACTTTTCAACATTTTAAGACTTTCAATGTTGTAATCAAGGAACAAATTGGCTGCCCCATCAAGACCCTCTATGTATACACCTTAGTTCCATTTAATGGCACTTTCTTTTGTAGGGCTCATCAATGCATTAATCTCCCTGAGTGTATGTCCTAAGGAGTACAACAGGACCGAGGTGAGCCACCCAATGGCACTTTGTGAGAGATTTTCAGGCTTATGCATTCTTACTACCACCTTCATTCCAGCCACAACATCAGCTTTGCTTGTCCCCAAGGTTATCGCTCTCTCTTTTTCCTCTCTTCTTCCCCTCTGTGCACCTTTACCCAACATCATCGAACCGACCAATGATTTCTTGCAGTGCCCCCCATCTGGCCATGTTGATGACATTGTTTTTGCTGGAGACATTTTGTACGTCATCCATCGAGTCGATGACATCAGCTAGATATGTGTTTTGACCTTTAGGATTTGAATGCATATTTATAGGGTTCTTGATTGCCATTCTCAAATGCAAGGCATCCAATCCGCTTTGCTTGCACTTGCAAATCCACCTTAGGAAGAAGAAGAGGAATGAGTGCTAAGTAGCTTACATAAGGGAAAACAAATTAGCACATGGACTTGGAGATATCAAGAAGAGAAGTTGAACCAACAAGGTAAACCTAGTCTTTGGAGTCCCTAATTTGGGTCTACTTATGACTTATTCTTTCCACATTGATTTCACCTACAACCATCTCTCACAAAGTGTCATAGCCCAAGCGTAGATTAATGCACAAACAAGTCAACCCAAGGTAAGTATCCCTAACCCTATACTCTTTCCTTGTACTTTGGTTGGTATATTAGATTGTGTAATCACCCAAAAGTGGTAATTGGATGCTAAGAGTGTCACTTGAATTACCCTATACCTAGGCTTGCCATAGACCTATAGGGTTTGGTCATACAAGTACATAACATACAGACATACGAGCAGGTGCTCCCTGAAAATAGGAACAGTCCTGTAAAGGGGACATTAACACCACATTGAAGACTCTACACACGGATGGCACTACTGTCCAAACTGGGTGCTACTATCTAGTGAACAGACAAATATCAAAACCCTGATTGCGACACTTAGAACTACTCAGATCTCAAGTTTCAGAACCCAGATCATCTGCGACAATCTGTTTTCAGCTAACTCTCTATTTATCCCTATTTGTTGCTATTTATAGAAAGTCAAACAAAGTCAAAATCATTTACAAATCAGTAGGTTAATTACTGCAAATTTTTTAACTAATTTAAACATCTTAGCCCTTTAACCAAATATAGGTAATTACACATGTAAAACCTTAAAAGGTTAAATAATATTGGTTCATTTGATTTGTATCCATGTTTGCATTGGTACATGTTTGTTAGTACATTATTATCTTTGCATGTTCTTTATTCACACCTCATGGATACCGTTTAATGACACTTTTACAACCCTTCGATTAGATAACACACGGTTACCACCAAATAGAATTTCACTATTTTTGACTACCCCTAGAGCTCTTGCTTACCATCAAATGACAACTTGGATCTACTAAGTTTCTATGCTTGCTATTGTTTGCGTAAATTCCTCTTTTAGATCCCTTACAACCTCATGTGCTCACAGCCCTTGTCTATAGTCTCAAACAGCTTTGTGGACCAATGTCTTGTATGTTTATTCAATCTAATATGGTCTTCTACTTTTTCCTGCTTTAGAAAATCCTTATATTGTTCACTATTCTAGGCTTGCATTATGGTGAACCCAACATGAATCTTACCTCACTGTTGATTGAATTATCTTCATGTTATTCCTTGGTTTTCAAAATCTAACATTACATCTCTTTTTCATCACATCGACTTCACCAACATTACATTCTGGTGAACCTGACGTGAATCTTACCCCACCATTGGTTGAGTCATTTTCATGTTTTAGCTTTAAATTTTCTCTCTTATCTATTTTCTTTTATCTTTCTAATCATGTCACCTCTTAGGGTTTTTCAAGTGAGTCTCGACCTATTTAGATCCTATATGGGTTTCTCCTTTCTTTATTCCATGCACACTATCAAGATAAATACCTCATGGTGCAATTTTTCTCAACCTCACCCTGCACCAACCATCCAATGTAACATGATTGAAGACTTGCAAGAAGATCTTCCCATATTAGATGAAGATCCAAAAAAAGATCTTCCCATATTTGACAAAGATCCACAAGAAGATCTTCCTATATTTGACAAAGATGCGCTAGAGGATCTTCCCATATTTGATGAATATCCACAAGAAGATATTCCCATATTGGAAGAAGATCCATGAAAGGATCTTCCCATATTTGACGAATATCCATAAGAAGATCTTCCCATATTTGACGAATATCCACAAGATATCCCTGTATTCAACGAATAAAGTGAAACAAATCCTCGTGATCCATTCCAATATGAACCTAGTAGTTTCCACATTGATACTAGCGATAATTGAATTTACACCTAAACACTCATTATTCTCTTGGAAAACACAAGTTGGATTATTCAGCAAATTTCAGATTATGCCAAACACAACTCACAAAGAACACTCTCTAAAATCCTAGCATAGAACTTAGAAAATCCTGTTGGGACAAGTAAAAAAACAAGGTAAAATGGAAGAACTACATGTTCTATTCAAAAACTTACACAAAATTGATACTCAAGTACATACATTGATTTTTTATTTTTACATACAAGCTTAAGCTTGTTTATACACCAAACTCAAACACCTTACGGGCTCAACCACCTATGACTCAACTAACCACTAACATTAAGTAATTAATGAGTATCATTAATTACTACTTAATATAGCATAATATTAGCTTATTTATTAAAGGGGGTGTCTCACTAGGAGATGCATGCCCCATACAACAACCAACAACTAACAAAGTGTATTTGGATCACACAACCCAACAAACCCCCTTGATCCAAAGGGGACCAAAAGATGATTTCGAGCAAATAATTGTGAAGTCATCCAACAATATCTATCTAAACCTACAAATTGGCACTTTGTACATCTTGGTATTGATCAACCTATGTCGTTTAGGCAAAGCTTGTGACCCACAAATTATGATACAAATTATGAGCATCATCATGGGCATACTCATACCCTCTGACCATCCATACATGTACTACAGTATAAGCACCATCATGGGAATGCTCAATTACATCAACCCCTGCCTCAATGATAATGTTGTACCTCTGTATGGTGCATCTTCCTTTATGCCCATGACCTCACTTTGCTCAACACTACTAGTGCTAGCAAACCCTATTAGTTGTACAAACAATGATGATCGATCGAAGACCAATACAATATCTTCCCCCATGAGACGAGAGGTGAGAAGTCTATGCAACAAGAAGTCTACTCCTTACCAATGATATCAAATAACTCAAAAACCAAAATTTGGACAAAAATGACAACAAACTCCTATCATCTATCCAAAAACACCACTACAGCATAACCCGATCTTAGAGCTAGCAACAAACTCAAGATGGATGGGTCGCTAGCTCTATCAACCTGACAAATCCCGAGGGACCTATAAACTCTTAAATGCAACATGGTTGTCTCCAACAGAACAAGTAACGGAAAACAATGATACACTCATAGTTTTCAAGCACTAACTTTCCCATTTTCAAACTTATATAGCAATATTGAAGTGTTAGATACCACCAAAAATGCACCCGTGGTACATTAAATCGCCTTATTTCTCCAATTGTTTAGTACATTTTTATCAAAATGCCAAACATTTCAAAACCTACAAAACAAGTGGTTATACCACTATGGTTGTGCACAATATTAACTAGGCAAAATCCACATGGCATAAACCGAATGCACTAAAACAATGGATTTTTGTTTTTTAATTGTCTGTGCACTGAGGGAGATTCGACCTCTTGACCTCTAGTATGGTCAATGTCTTGCAAAAAACTCTTCACCAATTCTTCTATGCATACATTTGAATAGACATTGTAAAAACTAGTATATAGAGCATACTTGCATAATAACTTGCAAAATTGTTCTACGTGCCAAAAGAGAAAGCTGGGTTTTGAACCGAAGACCATAAAAACTAGTATAGAGAGCATACTTGCATTTTAACTTGCAAAATTGTTTTACATGCCAAAATAAAATGCTGAGTTTTGAACTCTAGACCTCATCTAGCAATGTTTTAACCTCAACCTTCAAAACAACTTGTCTATATCAATAGGTGGAACTTCAATCTCATCAATTAGTATATATAACTGCTGCTTTTTCTGTGAGAAAAAAAAAAAATATATATATATATATATATATATATATATATATATATATATATATGTATATATATATTATACGCGAATAATATTCAACAACAAAAGACTTTTACCTGGCATTAAATAGATTAATGTTAGGTGGTAGTAATTAATGTTACATTAATTATTAGTGTTATGTTATGTTAGTAGTCTTATGAGTTTGTAACGAGTAAAGTTAGTTGGTGGTTTGGACCATTAAGTCCGGTGTAAAAACCATGTAAACAAGCTTATTAATAGCTTGTATGAGAAAGAAGAAATTAATGGAGATACCTGAACACTTGTGTGAAACCTTCTGTTAAATTAATTCATGTAGTTTTGCGGCTTTTTTACCGTGTTAAAAGTTTCACCAACATGCAACAACAAAATACTTTTATCCAACAGTAATATTTTCCCAGCAAGCTTTTGGGTAAGTCAAATAGGTCCCACACACCTGTTTCGGACAAAATTAAAATTAACTTTTTTTGTGAGAACTCTTACTATGCTCCAAAAATTTGCAGATGGCGCCCAGCAGAGAGTATCATGCCCCCGAGTATTAATGGCACCTCATGTGAGATGTTTGTTTAGAAAATAGTACTTTTGCAGCACTTTGTCCCTTTTGGCAGCACCCCAGCATAAGGTTTAACGCCTCTGATCAAACAAAACAGCAGTTTTAAATGCCACATCAATGCCCATATCCTTCCATTACACCCCAGCAATGCCTTAGAGGAAGATTTCAACGCCTTTCAATAGCAATTCAATGCTTCAAGCAGTACAATTGTCAGATTAAAAATAAATAAATGCTTCCGACAGTAAAATGACACTTTCAACACACTTCAGGGAAGTTTTCAGCACCACATGCTGATCTGGAACGCTTCCAGCAAAGTTCCCAAGCTTCTAAATCCCAAAAGAACAACTTCTACTTCCTCTCTCTTCTTCAAGGCTTCATGCTTTAGGAGTCTTTCATGGTGGCTTCTTCTTCCTCACATATCCATTGCCAAGGCTCTGATACAAATGTTTGGACAAGAAAAAACATGGGGTAAAATGGAAGAGCTAAATGTTCTATTTGAAAACTTACACAGAATTGATATTCGGGTACTTACATTAATTTTTATCTTTTTACATATAAGTTTTAATATGCCCATTTATATACCGAACTCAACCACCTTACGGGCTCAACCACCCATGACTCAACTAACAACTAACATTAAGTAATTAATGATTACCATTAATCACTACTTAACATTAAAATACATTAGCTTATTTATTAAAGGGGGTGTTACACTAAGAGATGCATGCCCCGTACAACAACTAACAACGTGTATTTAGATCACATGACCCAACAAACCCTGACGCCATCGGCTAGTCTGATAATGTTAAAAAAAAAATCCAAAAATTTCAACGCCATCAGCCAGGTGATGATGTTAAAAAATCCAAAAAATTTAACGTTGGTGATGTTCCAGAAATCTAAAAGCAATGCAGTGCCATCGGCCAAGCCAATGACATTCCAAAAATATCGAAACATTCCAACACCATTGGCAAGACTGATGATGTTCAGAATAGCTCACAAAAATTCCACGTCGTTTGCCTAGCCAATGACATCTAGAAAAATCTTGAAATCCTTTTTACCAATCAAAACATAACCCTAAGACCACTGTCACATACATCAGCTAAGATCAATCAAGAAAACATCACAAAAGAGGCAACAAATACATAAACCTATAACTTGACTTTCAGTTCAATGGAACATTATTGTTCCTCAATTCCAACATCGGGGCATCTTATGATGCCTACCCTCTTCTTGCTTCACACTTTGGCGCATCTTACGATGCACACCCTTGCTTTAGTTGACATTTTGGGAAATCTTAAGTTGCCCACCCTTGCTTCAGTTCACAGTTTGAAGAATCTTAAGATCCCCACCCTTCTCTTTTTTCAGACTTTGGGGCATCTTATGATGCCCACCCCCATGTTCTTGCATTCTTTGGTACATCTTAGATTCCCACCCTCATGGCATCTCATATTTGGGAGCATCTTATGATGCCCACACTTACCTCAATTCACACGTTGGGGCATCTTATGAGGTCCATCCTCACCCTTCCTCAAAATTGAGGGCATCTTACAATGCTTTCCCTTTCTTAAAATCTCACACTCACAAAGAAGCAATAATCAAGTATCAAGTAACTGTTAAAGCCAAACAAATTCAACTTCAAAAAAAAAATCAAAGAATAATGCATAGTTTCTAAGAACGCACCATGGTAAAGGTATTTTCTTCATTTTCTTGCATTTAGTTAGGCGTGTAGCATAATCAACATTTCATGTTATAACTATTTGCATACTTTCTTCTAGCTTACTTCATATAATTCATTTTAGCATTACGCAATTTATGCTCTTGGCTCTCTCTTCCCTTATTGCACCTCTCGGCTTCTACCTCTTATTCCTTTATGTTTGCTCCGGGCTCTTTCTTATATTTTGTGCCTCTTGGCTCCTATCCTCTTTACTCCTACTTTACCATGCCTCTTGGCTTTATCCTCTTTATCTTGCCTCTTGGCTCTTACCTCCTATTTTTTGCACCTCCAAGCTCCCTCTTCCTTTCATTCATTTCTTAGCTTTATTCCTACTCTATTACCTCACCTCCAAGCTCCCTCCTACTTTATTACGTTTCTTGGCTCCCTCTCCTACTTTATTAGGCCTCTTGGCTCCCTCTTACTTTAGCATCGCCCCTCCGCTCTATCCTACTTTTTTACACCCTTTGGTCCCCTCTCCCACTTTAATATGCCTCTTGGCTTCATCCTACTTTCATTCACCTCTTGGCTCTTTCCTACCCCTTATTACTACTTTATGTGCCTCTTGGCTCTTATTCATGATTTACCTGTCCTGGATTTATCCTACTTTACCTCACCTCTTGGATCTACCTTACTTCACCTCGTCTCCGAGCTCTTTCCTCCTGCTTTATATGCCTCTTGGCTCCTACCTCTTTGTTGTGCCTCTTAGCTTTACCCTACTTCAATGCGCATGTTGACTTTATCCTACTTTATTGTGCCTCTTGGTTTTATCCTACATTTTGGTTCCTACCACTTTGTTGCACCTTTAAGCTCCCTCCTACTTTATTATGCCTCTTGGCTCTATCCCATTTGAGTATGCCTCTTGGCTTTCAGCTTGTGAGTTGCATCTTAAGATGTTGGGGAATCAACCATAACTTCCTCACAAGCGCCCACCTCCTATGTTACCTTCTTTTTAGCTCTCACTCCCAACCGTAGCTAGGTGTTTCTTAGAAAGACAAGGCAATGGTCGGGCATGTTATTTTGTCTTGTAAAGTCAATTATACTCCTTGTGGCACAACTACTGCAATCTATCTACATGTCTTTCAGACACATTTTCCCTCTCTTGTGACAAAAGTCACAAATTTCTCTGTGATCATATCATTCCCCTTATACATCTTTGACTAGGGCAACCGAGTCATTCACTTAACTTTCCCCTTATTATCACACTCCTTATAGGGCACACTGAGGTTGGATTCAAGATCGCACTTTTTTCTAAGGTACAAGTCTAGGAGTATCTAAGTGTCTTGGTCTCTATGTTCTCCTCTTTAGCAACAAGGTATAAGAGCTCTAAGTGTTGTCACTTTAAAAACTCATTGAACAGTCTTCTGAATCCATATGGAGGAAAAAAGCAAAATCCAAAATATCAAAGCAAAATAAAAAATTAAAAGCCAAAAGACAAACATCTCAAAAGTAAACCACACAAAAGATGTATTCAAATCATTGGCAGGCCCCCCATCTTAATTGAAGCTCAAACTCCACAATCGGCCTCACAGTAGAGTTGGAGTCCCATTGGAGTACAGTAGGCCAATAACCTAGGATAGGAGGCCTTGTTTTTATAATTTGTGTCGCTTGCCTTTTCATGCAAGTGCCCAACCCTCGCAGTTGGTCGATGGCTCTGGTGGGGTCTTGAGGAATAGGGAACACATTGTGGGAAGGTAGGCACTTTTACTCTTCATGCATAGCCTTCATGCTATATATCTATATACTTCATTAACTAGCCTAAGTTTCAGACTGGCTAAGCAAGGTTCCTAAACCTTTCAATGTCAAAAACTCCTAGTCTTGCCAAACTAATTAGAGTGTCTTATCTCTAGTAAAGAGCATGGTTTTGCCTTTTTGGTGTCATCTTTTCTCTCGCTTCATCCTTTCTTCTTGACGGATAGATTTGTTTCCAAGTCCCCCATTTCCTGATTCCCCTATTTTTCCATCTCTTTTAGACATTCTAGCATCACGAAAGTATTACAATTCAAGGGTTTCAAATGCTAAGACCTGGGGAATCAACCAAGGTTTCCCTTTCAATAATCCATTCTTGAGTAGCAGCTACATCTTTGGGTTTTCAAGATTCTCTCTTGACCATAGTTCACATATTCAAACTTGGCAGACCAGAAAATTTCCGACTCCACAAAAACTTGGCAGCTTATAAAAATACTTAAATTTCTTAAATAAATAAATAAATATATATATATATATATATATATACAAAATACAATTCCATAATATATCAAATGAGTCTATAGAACATTGGGGAAGTGTTTTCTATTAGATTTGAATACAAATAGAGTCCAAAATTGCAACATCTTGCAAATACAACAGCCATCTAACAACAGTTATAACTTATGATTTTATGATGATTGTCATTGAAAATCATCATCATAAATTGCATATCCAAGCAAGTTAAAAATTACAAGAATTTACAATTTCCTCTTCCCCATTCTAGTGAAAATTTGGGGAACCGCTACGGCTCCTCTCTTCGCCTAGAAGTTTGCCCCTGCAGCTCCACCTAGGGCATGTGAGCTTCAAAAGAAGCAAACGCAACGTCCAAATCACGTACGACGAGTTACAGGGTCGGACTCATGAGTACTCACCGCAAGTTCTGCATTAAAACTCACCAAAACTCGCCCCAGTTAACTTGTGAGTTTAAACAACGAAAACTTCCCTGATAAAAAAAATTGCAAGTACTTGGCGAGTAGCTAAA
This sequence comes from Torreya grandis, assembly GCA_037957365.1. Lineage (NCBI taxonomy): Eukaryota > Viridiplantae > Streptophyta > Pinopsida > Cupressales > Taxaceae > Torreya > Torreya grandis. Next base: position 993,510 of record JARHVA010001011.1, on the reverse strand, counting down.
TTGCACTTTACCATTGCCTTCTTTTTCTCGAATTCCACTTAGTTATGTTTGGGATCCTAAGCTTTCATATCACTATTATGTTTTGGGTTGTCTAGACCTAATCTATCCTTTCTTTTGTGGCTATCCGGAACCCTTCCTATCCTTTTTATTTTCCTTTGGGTCATCCGGACCTAATCTAACCTTTGCCTTCGTGCCATCTGGATCCCTTCCTAGAAACTCATTTTTCTTTGGGTTTTTTAGACCTAATTTATCCTTTCCGTTGTGGCTATTAGGCATAAGAGGCCTAATTGTGGAAGCCTGAGTGGTTCTAGTGTGATTATGAACATGTACATCGTTGCCCAAGTTACTCGTTTCACCGTTGTTCCAATTGTTTCCACCATTATGATTATTATTCCTGTTATTATTTTGATTGGCATTGTTATTTATTGCATTCTGCTACATCAATTGGGTCAAAAGTTGTACCATCTCTCGCTACCCTCTAACGATATCATTGAGAATATCCCTAGTGCTAGGATCCTCACGATCTCTATCACCCATGTTCACTTCTACCCACTCAACTCCAGCAAAAGGTGTTGGAATAATTGTCATTGATGTCAAAGGAATTGTAACGGATATGAACTTAAGTGTCAAAGGGAATTGTTGTCGGAAGTGAACGGAAGTGTCAAAAAATAGCGTAATTATCTGACGCAATTTTTCGTAAAAAGCATGACTTTTTCGAAAATCAATGCCCAAGAACGAAAGGACCAATTGCATTGGTTTGAGTGCCCGAGTATGGAAGGGACCAGCATTAATTAATAAGGACCAGCAGTTAGATATATTTAATTTACAATAGCAGTGATTTTGTGTTGATGGGACCAACTTTCAATAAAGTTTAATTGCAGCAAGAAGTTTTATGGCTATAAGCATTCATGCTTAAATGACAAGGCCGACTCTCTTTGTTTATATTCCTGCCTTGGGAAAATCACCCATCTTGGAGGGGAAATTAATTAAAATAAAATAGTAGACACTTTGGTTAATGAAAAGGTGCATTGGTAATGGGACGCCCCCATTGGGAAAATCCTTTGAAGGCTATATAAGGTGAAAAGATGTTGGAGGAAAACAATAAGAAATAATTCTTTATATTATATACAAGGAGAAGAAGAGGAAGAAGAGAGAGAAAAGGGAGAAGAGTGAAACTTGATTGTGCCATCATTTGCTGACAAAGCAATAGTGAGAAGGTGGAAATGTTTAAGTGAGATCGGTGCCTCAAAATAAAAAGATCAATGTCTTTCGCTAAGTCAATCCCTGGCAGTCAAGTCGGTGCTTCAATTCAAAGAAATCGGTTTCTAAAGTTAAGTCAATGTTTGGCATTGGGGATTGGTGTCTCCAAGTAGGTTGGTGCCTACAGAACTTTTGTAAAAATAATTATTAATCTTATCGCTGGATTTGGACAGTAGACCCAAGCAGCCTTTCAAGTGTGGTTTTTCCCCACCGAAGGTTTTCCACGTGAATTATGTTGTGCATTTACTTGTTCTTATGTGAATGGTTTCTTTATGAAAGTTAATTAGAAAGAAAGTAAATTATTATTACACACTGATTCACCTCTTCTCCCCCCGCCTCCCTCAGTGTGGTGTGTGCTCAACAAAAGGATCAAGCTCAAGGACTTCGGGTGGATCACCGTGTCTTCTTCTTAAATAATATATAGCATTACCTTCTCCGGATGACATATAAACCAATTTTCACACAAGCTAGCAAGATCACTAGCTCTGATACCATTGTAATAACCGCACCAAGATTCTATACAAAAAAATTCCAAAAATTCCGACTTGTATAGTGCAGACATTTCGTCACACTTTTGTCTTCTTGTCATAATCAGGGATAGCTACAATGTAGATGTTTAAAACAGTTCATGAGCAATTTGGTATCAAAATCAATCAATATTGCGTAAACAAAACATTGGAACAGCAAGAGGCATTATGTCAAATAATTGCTTCTATATTCATTAATATGATGGACTCTTCAATGAAGATATAAATCAAAAATACACAGAAATCAGACGCTCAAGTTCTAACCTTCAATTTAATACCATGGTACAAAGAAACCTAAAGGTGTTGGTACAATGTTGTGAATCTGTTCTATACAATCAGCTCTCAAATATCATCCAATCTGCAAGTATATCCAAACACCTTCACAAACAGCCAACTCATAAGGTAAGTTGACGCCTCCTCCAAACACCTTTATACTCTTTAAAACCCACAAACCTTCCAATAAAAGAGTTGCGACCATTCTTGGTGAGGTATGACTTGGAATAGTGGCAACTTCCACTAAGGATGTTGCGCCCCTCTAGGAAAAGATACAACTAATAAACCAAGGCAGCACCTGAACAAATACTCTTCAATATGGCGCCCTTCCAAACTGATATTCTCTTGCTTTCACTCTAAAAATGATATATCTCTTCGCACACTGTAACTCCAAAATCTATAGCAATAGAAGCCCCTGTGAATCCCGAGTGAATCCACCAAGGTTGGATGAAATGGGTTTTCGTCCAATCAACCAAGAACCCAAGGTTTTTCGTCCTAGAGTTTGCTAAACCAAAAGCACAAGCTCTCTCCAAAATGCAAAAGCAAAATCAATTCAATAACAACTCCACAATGAGCCCTCAACCTCCTTTTATAACTTTTTTAAGCAATAAAATATTACTTTTTCCTTATTTCCTCCAAAACTCCTTTTATAAAATAAATAATTAACTTTATAGAGCACTTTTCACCCTTTTGAGGAATAAATACATTTTCTCATGAATAAAGTCCTTTTTTCAAGATGTCCACATGAAATAATTTTTCAACACCTTTAAAATGAGCTAATACACTAAGTTGTCCCTTTTAATAATTCCAACATTAGACAATTAAATAGCTCAATAATATACCCAAGTTGAGGAAAGCACACAAATGATATAATTTTGCATTTCTAGTCATACCAAAGTGATATTGAAGACTTGGGACGATGATCGGAGGCAACCGAGTGACTTTTTAAAAATAGCTTGCTCCTCCAATAAGTTTGGGGAGCACCTAAAGGATCGGAAATCAATTCTGAAAGCATTAAAGGCTCCATCAAACCATCTAAGCTCAAAACCATAAACAAATGCTCTGCAAGACTGACCCAAAGCTTCTCCAAGAACATTGGAGTTCTCCCTAACTAACCAACTAGCCTCCGAAAGATTTGGAAACTAGCTAATTGCACACAAATTGACTAAGCGCCAAAAAGGGACATTACACTATCCATACTTAGATTAGTACACGTTTGCTAGTACATTATTGTCTTTGCATGTTCTTTATTCACACCCCATGGATACCGTCTAATGACACTTTTACAACCCTTTGATTAGATATCTCATGGTTACTGCCTAGTAGCATTTTACTATCCTTGATTACCCTTATAGCTCTTGCTTACTATCTAATGACACCTTGGATCAAGTTCGGTTCTATGCTTGCTATTGTTTGTGTAGATTCCCCTTTTAGTTGTGTAGATTCCTCGAGTCCCATTGACCTACTTTTGGTCATCTGTGGGCATTAAAATAATTTCTCTTTCTTTCTTTCTTTCCTTCTTTCTTTCTTTCTTTGTTTTTTTCTTTTAGGTCCCTTACAACCTCTTGTGCTCAAAGCCCTTGTTTATAGCCCTAGACAACTTTGTGGACCGACATCTTGTATGTGTGTTGGATCTAGTATGGTCTTCTACCTTTTTTTTATTTTAAACGATCCTTATATTGATGACTCTTATAGGCTTACATACACTCTGCACAAACCAAGGGGGGAGTACATATCAAAGGAGTTTGACAAATTTTGCTCTCAACAAGTCATATGTAGGCAACTGACCGTTGCCTACAATCCACAACAAAATTTAGTTGCAGAAAGAAAAAATTGAATCATCTAGGAGATGATGACATGCATGCTAAAAGGCATTAAAATGGATAGGTTGTATTGAGCCGAAGCAATGGATACATCAATGTATTTACTCAAGCACCAACAAAAGCATCGAACGTCCTAACACTTGAAGAAGCATGGTCAGGGAGGAAACCTACAATGAAGCACCTCAAAGTCTTTGGGACTACAACGCATAGTTTACATACCCATACTCGGCGAATACTCACCCAACGCCCAAAAATTTTAATCGTTGAATACTCAGCAACCACTCGACAATTCTCAACAACTTAAAAAAATACTTAAAAGAGAAATTTCAATGTGTTTTCCATGGTTTTGCAATGTTTTGTGCCCGTTTTTTACTTTTGCATGCATTTTTTACTGCAGAACACGTTTTGCACAAGTTTGGCAAGTACATGCACAGTACTAATCGAGTATTGTGTCAGTATTCACTTGTAGTTAAAAAAATATGCAATTATTTTTGGTGAGTATTCGCCCAACTACAAACTTGACAAGTACTTTCCCAACTACAAACTTGACAAGTACTCAACCACTTGCCGATTATGTAATCTATGCTACATGTCTATATTCTAAAAAAGAAATGAAAGAAGTTTGAAGATAAGAATGTGAAGTGTATCTTTCTTGGGTATAGTAGTCATGTCCCCTTTTTCGAATAAGCTAAGGAAATGATAAAAATAATATTTTTAGTTGTTCCAATGACTTACTTTATTAAAAGGACAATGTAATATTATTTTATTATTAAAAGTTCAAGTCCAATAAAGTGGTTTTAAAAGGAGGCCTAAAGTGATGTTATTAAGTGACGCTAGGCATGGGGTACAAAGTGATATTATTTTAAAAGGTTCCTAAATCACTTTGAATTATATTTTGGGGAAAAATAAAAAATAGAAAATAATATTTTATTTTCCCAAAAGTGTCTATAAAAAAAGGGCATTGGACTCATTTGGAAAGTATTCTATTTTGCCGTTCATCTTTTCAAATTGTGAAGTTTTGAGCAGTTTGCTTCAGCTTTCACCATCAGATGACGAAAACCCTTCAGTGTATTTAGGTTAGAGGACGAAAACCCTTCAATCATCTGTAGTGGTACCATTCAAGAGCTGCAATTAGGCATCAACCATCAAATTTTCACATTTTCAGCACAGCTAGGAAGCATTGGATATTCTAGGTCAACGATATCAACTAAGGCATCATCTACATCAACTAGGCATCATTTGATGCAGCTGGAACATCATCCCAACGACTAACATCACCATCCCTAGGGCTGACGCCACACTTTGGAAGGGTGATGCCATCATTTGGGTTGCTTTTAGGCTAGTATTAATGCTAGTACAATCTGCTCTAATTTTTTGAATTTTTCAGTTGCGAAAATAAATAAAAATTATGATCTTTCCGTATATAAAATTCTACAAAAAATATTGTTTACAGTGTTTATTCATGGCTGAAATTATTTATTAACTCAAAACTTTGCAAGGGTTTTATCAGTAAAATACAACCATTTGATTTTCGGTTGTAAGGGTTTTTAAAAAAACTTCATAATTCTATTTTCTATTACAAGGGTTTATTGTAAGGGATTCCTGTAAATCCGAAATTATTTTAAATATTCATTTAGAGATAAATCAGTGATATTAGAGTTGTGATCTTGCTAGCTTATGAATCATGAGGACAGTTCAAAAATCCATGTTAGAGATGTTGCAAGCTATGAAAGAATATCATAAGGATCTAAAGGTATAGATAGAAATACAAAAGACAAAAGTCAACCTCTGAGCCTGAAAAATCTACAAAGGAGCAAAAAGAATTCAACATGCAAGTCAAAGGTGAGGAGATCTTATCTGAAAAGGAACCAGAGAATGTGGTTGAAAATAAACTAACCACATTGCAGACAAGCACAAAGGACGTAATGAGGACCCAAAAAATGTGTGATGAATGACTTAAAAAAACTAAGGAAACTAAGTTGGTAGCCACTAAAGCAAAACAACACCTACAGAAAATTAAGGGAAATAATTCTCCAATTGTAATGGTGGAACGTGAAAAAAAATCAGAGTTGCAAGAAATTGAAAGAAAGCAAATCATGGAGGAATCAACCATGCATGTAGAAGGTATAAAATTTAATGTTGGAAAAGATATTTTATTGACTTTTGATATTGCTGATCAGGAAAAGAATTATCTTAAAAAAACTGAGGAAAACGCATCACTAGCTAAATGCAACAAGCCAAAGATGGAAATAGATGTGCCAATCCATGAGTTACCCAACAATCTTCCAAAATGCAAGTCATTATCATATATGATTGAATTCTAGGATGGCTATGTTGATAAGCATGGTGGAATGAATCCAAACTTGGATATTTGTGCTAAGGATCACCAACAAGACATGAAGGGAATGCGGGGCAATGGGATACTAGTGTCAAGTGATAGATGAAATATACCCATGACAGCTATGAACCAAATTGCTACCATTAATGTTGATGTGCCAATGTCATGTTGCCGGTTTTGATAATTTCATATTATGAACTGTTGTTATCAGTCATGAACAGATGCAAGTTTGCACATTTTAAGGAGGTTATGCTTCTTTCAATAAATATATTCAAGTTGAAGACAGGGATGATTTTCAAACTCTTTCTAACTCCTAGCTGATTCATGATTCAACTAGCATGGATTCACTCAATAAGACTATTGGAGAAGCATCACCTAGAGCAGGGCTTCCAATTCCTAATTATATCAATGCAGCAAAAGCCAACAACATCACAAGGAGGAATGGAAGAAACAGAAAGATTGGTTCGGGGTTCTTGGCATTTGGAGTCATGAGGTGAACAAGCAATCTTTGGAAAAGGCGGACTGTCATGTCCCTTTTTTCAAATAAGCTAAAGAAATAATAAAAATAATATTTTAAGTTGTTCCAATGACTTACTTTATTAAAAGGGCAACAAAATATCATTTTATTATTAAAAGTTCAAGTCTAGCAAAGTGTTATTAAAAGGGGGCCTAAAGTGATGTTATTAAGTGACGCTAGGCATGGGGTACAAAGTGATATTATTTTAAAAGGTTTCTAAGTCACTTTGAATTGTATTTTGGGGAAAAGGAGAAAATAAAAAATAATATTTTATTTTTCCAAAAGTGTCTATAAAAGAAGGGTTTTGGGCTCATTAGGAAAATATTCTATTTTGCCATTCATCTTTTCAACTTGTGAAGTTTTGAGCAGTTTGCTAAAGCTTTCAACATCAGAGAACAGAAGATGAAAATGCTCCAATCTTCTATGGTGGCTCCATTAAGGAGCTGCCATTGGGCATCAACCATCAGATTTTTGCATTTTCAGCACAAGGGAAGCATTGGATATTAGCCAAGTCATCATCTACAATAGCTAAGGCATCATTTGATGCAGATGGAACATCATCCCAAGGGCTGACATCATCATCCCACATCACACTTTGGAAGGGTAATGCCATCATTTGGGTTACTTTTAGGCTAGTATGAATGCCGGTACGATCTGCTATAATTTTCTGAATATTTCAGTTGAGAAAATAAATAGAAATTATGATCTTTCCTTATCTAAAATTTCACAAAAAATTTTGCTTAGAGTATTTATTCATGGCTGAAATTATTTATTAAAGCTCAAAAAATTGCAAAGGTTTTATCAGTAAAATAAAGCCATTTGATTTTCAGCTGTAAGGGTTTTAGATAAAAATTCAAAATTCTGTTTTCTATTGCAAGAGTTTATTGTAAGGGATTCTGGTGAATCCGCAATTATTTAAAATATTTGTTTAGGGATATTTCAATAGTAAACCTAAATCCCATCAGCTAGTTGATCTAACAAGCCACAAAATATAAATAAGTAGAAATGTGGTCTTTGATGAATGTCTCCATATCGAGCCACTGGCAATTCTTCTTGATGACCAAACCTTCAAGAAAGGTTAGTTCCAAAGACAATACAATCTAAAAGAGGGAGTGTTAGCAATGAAACATAACCCACTGAAACTCCTAAACTTCATCGATCAACGAGTATGACAACCAACCCAGAAGGTGTGAGAAAATATGGAGCGGTTGCCAACAAAAAGTGCATCCCAAGAAAAGGTGAATTTGCCATTGATGAGCACAATGGTGCATTCCTCAAAACCAACTTTTGCCAACAAGGCTTTGCATTTGAAGAAATGGACTAAAGCAATGCAAGTAGAATACAATGCTCTCATGTGTGATCAAGCTTGGGAGCTTGTCAATCTATTGGCTGGGAAGAAACCCATTGGATGCAAATGGGTAATTTAGACAAAATGTATTGCAGATTGCACCAATGACATTCACAGATCATTTAGTTGCAAAAGGTTAGGCTAAAAAAGGAGGAATTGGCTATCAAGAGACTTTTGCACCAACAAAAAAGATGAAACCCATCAAATTTGTGTTCTTTCTTGTAGCACAATTTGGATGGCACATCCACCAAATGGATATGAAAACTGCATTTTTGAATGGGGATCTCCATGAGGAACTGTACATGAAACAGCCCAAAGAATTTGAAGTTCAAGGCAAAGAACATGAAGTGTGTCAATTGAAAAAATCGTACAAGTTAAAGCAAGCACCTTATGCATGATACATCAAAAATGATGAACACTTACGTACACACATGGTTTTTATCGAAGCCTTCTAGATTACAACTTGTACATCTGAAAGGAACATGGAGAGATAAACATCCCAATCGTATATATTGATGATCTTGTGATCACCAGGAGTAGTAAAGAGTTGATTTCAGCAATGAAAAAGGGTTTGAATAAGTCATTTGAGGTGACAAATATAAGATTATTGCACTATTGCCTTGGCCTTGAGGCATAGTCTTAAAACTCGTACTTGGCAACTACTTGACAGCCAAAAAATTTGATCCGTACTTGAGACTCGGCAATTATTCGGTAGTTTTATCGCTACTTTAAAAAATATGTATAAATTCATAAAATACATTGAAACATAAAAAAAAAATTAATGAATGCAGAGAAATGATTATAGAGAACACATAACTCAAAGTATAATACATCACTAGTCACTAGTTTTCCAATGCTTAATACAAGTTGTCACACACTATCTACTTATCAACGTATCATGCACAGTCACAGTCTACAGACTCTACACGCTGCCCTATGGTCATGTTGCACTCAGTTGACAGCACGTTGCACTGTGAACTCGTTGGTCGAGGATCAAGCCTAGTGGAGATGGTTGTTTGTCACTGTTTGAGGCTTTGAGCCTTCCAAATGTTTGCAATTCACTCCAAACAAAGCCTATAACAGTATAAACTATTCACTATTTGTGATTTACTGTGTGACTGTGAATAATGAAGGGAATAACCTGTTCAATATTTGCAATTTACTGTGTGAATAATGAAGGGAATAACATGTTCGTTGTTTGCGATTTATGAGTAACCTGTGCACATAACCAAACAAAGGGAATAATGGCAGATTGGCAATGGTAAAATCCTACAAATAAAGGGAATAATGGATCAAAAAAATGAAAACCACATCGCAATTTGTGACAGTAATGAAGGGTTTTTTATTTTATTAAATTTACGTCTAATGCGGTTCAGGGCCAAGTAGAGCCCCAAAACCTGCGATTAACCGTGGCTTTTAGGGCTTTAATCGACCCATGGTTAGTTCAAAGGGTTTTTGTTTTGCAAAAAAATGAAGGATGTCCATGGGTACTCGTAAGTTTTAATACAGAGACTAGAGGTATGGAAAACAAAAAATCGTGTTTTTGTCTCTCAAACAGAGCATGTGAAGAAGTTGATTGAAAAATTATTGATGACCAATTGCAAAACAAGTGCACCTCCCATGGAACCTCAAATTACAACTTTCCATATATGATACATCCGAAAAGGTAAATGAATCCCTCTATAGACAATTGATTGGGAACCTCATTTATCTCACAATGCCTAAATAGATCTCAGATATTTTGTGAGTTCTCTCTCTAGACAAACACATAGGAAGATAGCTTGGGTGTTGAGATATGTGATTGGTACTTTGTAAAAACCCTTACAATTTTGGCCTTTAATTTTCAGTTCTGACCGCTCAGGGATTTCGTCAAACACTTGTCTTGCAAATTCTATACTTGTTGATTGTTTTTTTGTCTTGTGTTTTCAAATGCATATAAAGATCATATAACTGAAATGAAGCTACTCAAAGACTGATATAAAAGGTAAGTGCAATGCTAAAGTCTTTTTGGCTTTTCCAAATAAAGTAATTACTGAAAAATGCATAAAATTGATTCCTACAACTAATAGGAATTTTAGCGAACGCTTGGTATGCAAACTAATATGCAGCTACAGCAAGAAGATATTTTGACAAACACTTTGCATACTAGTGTAGGGCTGAGATAATGCAACTACGGCCAGTGGCATTACAACAAACTCTTGGTACGCAGCTCCAACATCTTCACACTTATATTATATGGTGTCAAACTCATTATAATGTTGATTACAATATATCAATGGCACTTGCAAGCTAATATGATTAATGCAAATGACTGATTTGCATTAACATCCAACTCCCTAATGGCTGCAATTTATCTTCAGACTTTTTACTTCAAATTTACAATGCAAAGAAATGGATATATGATCAGAGAAACCTCTTATATAGTGCTGTTGTGACCTGTTGTTGATGTGGCAGCTTGTAACACCTTCAAATAATGATGGAAATCATTGCCAAGACCATCAGCAATCATTGCACATGTATTTCATCTCCAAACGCCTAGGATAGAGTCTCAAGCAGCCCCCAAAAATCAATATGAAACCTCAATGGATGGTATAGCCAAGCTGTTAATGCACGGCCAGCAAGAGGGAATAATTACAGCTGCTCCAAACTCCACAAGATGTCTCAAAAATAGCCTCTATTCCAATGTATTCAGCTTTCCAACATAAAATATGCAAGTAATGTAACATTAACTCCTCAAACCAACATTATTTCAAACTTCATTGAAGCTCTAGATGCAAACACCTAGCACCTTTGGGCGGCCTTGCATCCCTGTAGAATGCTATTACTAGAGAGAGTTTTCGTTCCCAATAGCCTCTGGTTTGAATCCTCTTCAAACCCTCTCAGGGAAAACCCTAGCAGAGCAAATAGCCAACAAAATCATATATTCAAGCCTATCCCAAATAAGGCACTTTTTTTGTCTTTTATAACTCTCCAAAAGGTCGTTGCACTTTTTGGAACGAATATTTCTTTTAATTTCATTTTAATATTCCCCAAGGTGAGCACTCCACAACATAACTTAAGTGACATGTAAATATTTTATTTTTCATCACTTAACCATTAAATCCGAAAGTCCAATATTTAAATAAAAATATTAATTTACAGACTTTAAAATGAAGGCCCAAATGAATTCGGAATTCAATGATCTATAGCTCGTCAGAAAGGTCTTGATGAGACGCTCCATCTCCAACACTGAAAAACCCGAAATAGACAAAAACCCTAATTTGCCAAAAATAGCAAGTCCGAGCCCAAAGTCTGAAATCCCCTGGAAAGACATCATATAAATAGTAGTGTTCTGCGAGGACCAAAGAGAACAAACCTAGAAAGATTATCGCCATGCAAGCACTTACTATAAATAGTAAGTACGAACAAGTCCAAAATCTCTCCGAAAAGTGTCATATAGCTCCACTGGATCACCCGAACACCTTGGTGACAACAAAATACTCCTCTGATTATGTTGTCACCAACCCAGAAAGTCGACTCTGACTATGCCGCAAGAGAATTCGAAAATGGGGACATTACATACTTTGAACATTGGACTAGAGCACGAGAAGAATGACAAATATTGATTAACTAGTCACTTAAATGTCGATTAAGTAGGCTCTGTTGATGATTTAAAGTCAAAAACTAGAAATGTTTTCAACATGGGCTCAAGAGCAGTTTCCTAGGAAAGTAAGTAGGAGAATGTGGTCATTTCTTCAACTAAAACAAAGTACAAGGCAACACAAGAAGTTGTGTGGAACTCCATCTTGTTCCATCAAAATTTGGGTGATATGGATATCCCCCTAAATCAACCCAAAACAATGTAAGACAATAACTAAAGTGTTTTAAAAATGATGAAGAATCATGCTAAGCATGACCGATCCAAGTGCATTGAGGTTCACTTCCACTTCATTAGAGAGCAAAAAATAATAAAATGCAGACGCAGTTCACTCCCACTCATGTGCAACTTGTAGATGGATTTACAAAGTCATTGTCTCATATCAAATTTGTACATTATAGGACTAGACTCTTCGTAATTACAACAATAGGCATCCTACAATGGCAGCTGGAGATGGTAGTGGATTGTAATGTTCATAAGTAATTAACAATTAATGCCCACCTTTAATTTCATGTCCATTTGTCATGTCTCCCTTTTTAGACTAAGCATGGACATGACCCTTAGCCTAGTTCGGAAAGCAAACTTTGATTTTAATTTTAGGTTATACAAATATAACTCTTGATATACCTTTTTATTTTATAACTTAAAAGGTAACTTGTAAGGGTTAACCCTTAATGAAGAAAATGGAAAAGATATTTTAAAATCACTTTAACTCTCCCTCCAAGTGGAGCGCCCCTTTCTGGGTAGGACTTGTAGGAAGATATGGTAGAAAAAGTGGTATGATGATCATTTGAAAGGTTACCATGAATTTGTGATATTTGATTTTGAGGCTAAAGCACGCAACACTTGGTTAAGTGACTTGAAGATGAAAACTTTCAAGCACACAGGTTTGGGGACAAAAACCTCCACACCTCTTCAAGAAAGCACTACTTTCAGGAGCTGTAATTGCATTTCAGATTTACTGATTCAGTGATTTGACTCCCTTCTAGGGCAGCGACTTGCTTTGGCAAGTGTGACTATCAATTGTGGTGCTTTGGCTTGTTTTTGGGAGCCATTCGTGAGGGTTTGATCAAGGTACAAGGGCAATGCTTGATTGGAAAGTGTGGTTGTATACATCTAAATTTGCTCGCCTTCACCGACTTGCTAATTTCGACACCAACGTCGCTAATTTCATCTAATGATCACTAATCCCATCTAATGTTGTCTAATTCATCCTTATTAATCCTCATAGTCTTTTGTCTAAAAACCCTTTCCATTATTCGTCATCTACTAACCTTATTCACATCCCACAAAATATTAAGTTTTTTATCCCACTTATTAATATCTCATATGTGATCTAAGAATTTGACTCAAGAGAAGATGGTTAGTATGGTGTTAGTTCCAAAATGAAATAAACACACTAATAGCATAACATCTCTAGGCCTAAACACTAGGGAGATCTTCGTTAACAAAAACAAATGATAAACACAACTAAAAAGCAAGGAATGAAAACACAAGAATTCCTTCACCTTCCTTGGATGCTCCAAATGCCTTTGTAGTGGTGGTTTGCTCGGCTTGTGCTCATAAAGTCCTTGGCAATACAAGCTTGGCTACCTCCATCTCTCCTTGGCACCTTTGGCTTTGATTTGGTTTGGCTTGGAATCAATTTGGCATGGTAACACTAGTTAGAATGGCTTCTTGAAGATATTTGTGCATTATAACTTTGCACCAAAATAGCTTAGAAATGATGTTGTGACGCCTCCTATTTATAGATTTTTGGATTTGATCATAATCAACCTCAACCGTCCATCTCAAGATTGAGATGTGTGGTTGAAGATTAATTCAATTTTTAGAATTAAGTTTGTAATTATCCTCATCATGACATTGAAAGAAGGGGCAATTAAGAGGCATAGAGGGCATCTTGGAAGGCATTGATGAGGCATGAAGGGCAAAAATTCTAATATTTGTGCCATTTATGGCTTAGGGATGTCTTCCTAAGAAATAAGGTCACTTGATGATGCAGATATTCAATATTCATTTCTAAAAATAAGTGTTCAAATTTTCATAGAATTTTTTATTAAGCCTTGATTTGGGTTAATTAGCTTTTAAGCATGATTAAGCACTTTGTGCACAATTTACTCAAATTGATTAGAATGCCTTATTATTGGTCCAAATTTTGATTGCATTCGAATTGGATGGCGATGTCAGATGCGTTGAAACCGTATTCCCATTTAGGATGTTACCAACAACAAATAACAAATGCACATGTCAAGTGCAAAAGATTTGATAGAAAAGAGCACTCCAAAGCACCCAGGGGCAAATTTGGCATTTTGACTTGAAATGATTTGATCAAAATTAGCTGGCCCATAAATTGCATTGCCTCATTTAGGGGTACCCTGGCCAAAATCGGCACTTGAATATGTCAGTTTCACATCATTTAGCATGTTTTAGTGTTTTTAGGCCAAATTGTGCATTTTAGGTGTAAATTGACAAAAACCTGTTTGGAGGTCACTGGTGGTCAGATTTAAGTGTCTACAATTTGCCCCTGTTTGAGAAGGCGTTGCAAGCTGTAAGCACAACAGTGTCTTCTCAAAAAATGAAAAAGTCATGTATGCCTACAACTGCAACGATGATAAACTAACTGTATGATGCCCCCTCAAGGAAATGGTTGGCACAAGCAAGTCAGCGAACGGTCCCTCGAAAAGAAAGAAGTGAAACAAGGGGACCATAGAGAGGAAAGATGATGGGATGAAAACACAATGATATTGAAAAAGTAGTTAAAATCATTGAGAATGCAAGTGGGACAGTGCACAATGGTTTGCCTAAAGGCAGTTATAATCATTGAGAAGATGGAGCTGCCCCATTTAACACAGACAAACAAGATAGCATGCCCCTATATAGGCAGAAAAAGTAAAGTGGTGACAACACAATGATTTGCCCAAAGGTGGTTATAATCATTGAGAAATACAGATGGGACGGTGTGCAATGATTTGCCCATAGGCAGTTATAATCATTGGACCCCAATTATAACAAACATGATAAACTTGGCCGAAAATGATGACAATTTAACACAAAGGGTAATGATGAATTGGAACAACCTACTAATAAGGACATGCTTGTTCGAACTAATAAAGGTTGAAATTATTTTGTGTTTAATTACTCTGTTTGGGATATGATGAGGATGGAATCAGGATGTCGGTGCTGAAGAGATGCCGTCATTGCTGAATAGACTTTTTGAAGCTTAAGTTTGTTGTAGCACGTGTCGGTAGGCATCATGGTATAACATCATGAGGACTTGGCCGAAATATGCATAAAGACTGACTCTCGAAATTCAATACTCAACAAAAAACAATGCACCAATGATAGAAACCATGATGACAATGTAAACATATGAATATGGATGGATTCAAGTGTAAGTGTAGGCAACGAATCACCCAATGAACACACACAAACCAAATCAAGGCAACAGTGATGAAAGTAAACAAACATACAACCAAACAAAGTAAGCAAAAATAAACAAACAATGCAACATAAACCTTACGAACATTTCCCCTAGAAAATAGGTGACAACTTAACAAACGAACAAAATGGGGGAAAAGAAGAAAAAAAATGGGGTGGCCGAGCTGTCTCCATATGCACTAGGCAAGTGGATGTTGCCTACATAGTTCCATGGATGTAATATCCAATAAAAAACTTCAGACCAAATGTAGTTCTCCCAGAGAATGGGAAGAATGTGATAACTAAGGAAAACAAATAGAATGGATGTGATAGAAGAATAGAAATGGTCTTGCAAAACGGCAAGTGCGTGAGAGAAAAAGGCCAAAAAAGATGGAGAAACTAAATGACAAGTGATTTGCTTGTAACTTAGTAAGGGTTCCCAGAATCCTTAAGGCAAAGAAGGGGTCAATGTTTTTGTTCTTTTCTAACGATTTTTTGAAATGTTTTTGGAATTGCTTGAAGTATTTCAACTCAATCGAGAATGATGAGACACTAAATGGTTCAAGCTCGCAAAAAGGCGAGAGCGTTCAAACTGAGATTGCTCACAAAATGATGAGAGTGTGGCTTAGGTTGCTCGCAAAACAGCGAGTGCATGGCTAAGCTGACCTCAACAAGTATTGAACGCTGCCTACATAGTCCCAGAGTAGGACCTCAAGTCACTGTAGTTCCGCCCTTACAATGGAGGAATTTGACTAGTGTTGCAGCCAATTCAAACAAAACAGGCACAGTTGATAAAAAGGCACAGCGTGGCATAGGAAGTGGCAAGTTGGTACGTCAAGGCTTAAGTTGCCCCTATTTTGCCCATAGACGGTTATAACCAAGACACAATAACATAGATCAATGGTACTAATTTTCCCAAAGGCGATTATAATTAGTAGCAAGACTGGTGGTAAGAAAAGAATAACAAACGAAGAATGCAACTGCCAAAACTTCTGTCACACTATCCCAAAATACGCTCTCTGTCTGAAGTACTTGAACTAACTGATGAACTGATCAGATATCTCGATGCTGAAATTGCGGAACGAATGACAAAAACCAAGGTCAAACAAGCTAGGCTTTAGAAGACACTGGGTCGATAGAATGGAAGCGAAAAGTGGATACAACGAAGAGACAGATAAGGATGGTATTTGTATAAAGAAAAATAGTGACAAAACGGCATAACTAAAACGGTCCTTACAAACAATACACCTTAGCATTCAAGCATAGGACCGCTTGAGATGAATAATATTCATTGACTCCGGAAGTTCATTGTCGTCTGATGTAGCAAGCTTGTATGCTCCTGATCCATAGTCTGCAGTGATGATAAAAGGCCCTATCTAGTTTGGTTTGAATTGCCCTTTATGCTTCTTTTCAGCCATAGTATTCTTTTAGTTTTTTTTAAGAACAAGATCACCAAGTTCAAATGTTCTATATTTAACACACCGATTATAGTGACCTTTGAGTCGGTTTTGATATGCTTGAAGATTGTTGAGCGCGATTGTGCATTTTTCATCAAGTAAATTTAGCTCTTGCAGGCGAGCTACTCGATAGTCATAATCATCCATGACATGCTTGAAAGAGATGCATAATGAAGGTGATTCAACCTCAATGGGAAGGATGGCTTCAGTACCATAAACAAATATGGAGGGGCTCCAGTGGGGGTACGATGATTGGTACGATATGCCCAGAGGGCAGAGAATATTTGGAGGTGCCAATCACGACCAGCATCATTGACAATTTGGATGCCTCGGCTTGGCCATTACCGTGAGGGTAATATGTTGTAGAAAAATGTTATGTGATGTATTCAGTACATAACTGGTCTACATCTGTGTTCTTGAACGATCCTCCATTATCAGATATAATGTCAAAAGGGATATCATAGCGGCCAATGAGATGGTTGAAAATGAATTTGAAAATTTGCTTTCCAGTCACGTAAGTGAGGGGTATAGCTTCAACTCACTTAGTAAAATACTCAGTGGTGGTAAGGATATGTTTATGGCCATCAGATGAAGTGGGGTTAATCTTCCCAATGAAGTCAAGTCCCCATGTAGAAAATAATTATGGTGTCAACATCGATTTCAGAGTTTTTGCTGGGGCATGAATCAAATTAGCATGTCGTTGACATTTGTCATACTTTTTTACATATGCAGTGGCATTTGCATCTATTGTGGACAATAATAACCAGTACGTAAAAGCTTTTTGGATAGGACTGTCCCGCTAGAATGAGCACCACATACTACTTCGTGAACTTCTCTTAACGCTAGTGTAGACTCTGTCGAAGTTAAACAACGAAGCAGAGTTCCATCAAAACTGCAACAGTAAAGGGTAGATCCAAGTAGAGTATAACGAATGGAATAATAAATGAAAGCTTTGGTTTGTTTTCGAGATAGGTTAGGTGGCAGAACTTGGTCATGAAGGTAGTTGTAAAGGTCTGAGTACCAGATAGAATTACGACCAACAATATCACAAATCATGGCAACGGTTGAAGGTTTATGAGTTGGTGCTGAGAAATTCTCGACGAGGAACTGATACTCTCTAGCTTTATCTGTTTGTCGAATCAAAGAGCCAATAGTAGCCATGGCATCTGCAGTTCTGTTATTAGCCCTCGATATGTGCTCAAACTGAACATTGGTAATTTGTTGCTTAAGAGTGTCGACTATGGCTTTATATGGAACCAGCTTGTCATCTTTGGTCTGAAAATGATCTGTGACTTGATTGATGATTAACTGAGAATCACCATAAACTTGGAGATGAGATATATTCCAATGCAGTGCTTGTCGAAAACCTGCAACAAGTTCTTCATACTCAGCGATGTTTGTACAAGGAAAGCTGATTCTGAATGATTTAGGGATTAGATCCCCTTGTGGTGTAATAAACAATAGGCTTGCCCCCGATCCATGTGCAATGAATGAACCACAAAATACAGTTTTCAGGGCTGCTCCTCAAGGAGTGTGTCAATGACGGTCATGATAAATTCATCAATAAATTGAAACATGAGTGGTTGTGTGTCTATGAGAGGTGTTTCAGCAAGTTGCGCTGCAAGAACTTGTCCCTTTATTGTCTTCTGATTAACATACTCTATGTCAAACTCACTAAGAAGCATGATCCATTTAGCCATTCTTCCTTGCAAAGTTGTTTGAGATAGTAGATACTTGAATTGATCTACTTTTGAAATGACCATGGTCTTATTATTCAACATGTAATGACGCAGTTTCTGAACTGTGAAGACCATGGCTAGACAAGCTTTTTCAATAGATAAATAGTTATGTTCATATGTAACCAAAGTACGACTTAGGTAGCATACAGTGTGCTCCTTTTCTTTGTCATCATGTCGAGCCAAGAGTGCTCCCAGAGCATGATCAGTACTTGATAGGTATAACAAGAATGATTTTCCTGACATAGGAGGTAATAAAACAGGCGGATTGACAAGATAGTCTTTGAGCTATTGAAAAGTTGTATCCCAGTGAAATGCAACTCTTTTCTTCAAATGGTGTGTAAATGGATGGCACTTGTCTAATAACTGAGAGATGAAACGTTGGATTGACTGGATCTTACACTGCAAACTATGAGTTACTTTAAATTGATTAGTGGCAGCATCTTGGTTATAGCATGGACTTTAGCCGGATCAGCGTCAATACCTCTACGAGATACGATGAAGCCAAGTAATTTCCCTGAAGTTACACCGAACACACGTTTATTTGGATTGAGTCTGACTT
Source organism: Torreya grandis (assembly GCA_037957365.1). Lineage (NCBI taxonomy): Eukaryota > Viridiplantae > Streptophyta > Pinopsida > Cupressales > Taxaceae > Torreya > Torreya grandis. Next base: position 974,615 of record JARHVA010001011.1, on the reverse strand, counting down.
TGTACTCCTGTAATCTTTCAAATATCTTACGCAACACTGTTGGGTGGTCAACCCTTATTTTGGATTTTCTTAATATGTCATCGACATAGTCTTCAACAATATCATGCATCATATCATGGAATATGATAGTCATGGCCCTTTGATATGTAGCTCCAACATTCTTAAGGCCAAATGGCATTACCTGATAACAAAATGTTCTCCATGGAGTGGTGAATGTTGTTTTATGTTGGTCTTCTGGTGCGATTCTGATCTGGTTGTATCTTGAAAAGCCATCCATGAGTGAAAGCATTTCATAACCGATCGTGGAATCGACGATCATGTCGATATTAGGCAAGAAAAAATCATCTTTAGGACAAGCTTTGTTGATGTCTTGAAAATCAATACAAACTCTAATCCCTTCAGGTTTTTTACTAACAGGTACCACATTAGAGATCCATTCTGAGTAGTCAATGGATCGGATACATCCTACTTCCAAGAGTTTTTCCAACTCTTTCTTTTACCAATACAGCAATGCGAGGATAAATCTTACATAACTTTTGTTTTACCGGTTTGGCATCAAGATTAACCACAAGGTGGTGCAGAACCAAGACGAGATCTAAACCTAGCATGTCAGAATAGGCCCGTGCAAAAATATCCACAAACTCTCTCAATAGCGCTGCAAAGACGTCACGTTCCTCCTCACTGAGGGATGTGCCTAATTTTATCTATTTTATGTCTGATAAAGTCTCGATATTTACCTCTGTTGTAGCTTTGACTAGAAGGGTCGAACCGTTTTCTAGGATAGTAGGCAATAACTTGAACTGTTGAATTATGTTAGAGTCCTCCGTTAGGACTTGCTCTTCAATTTCTCCTAGGCATGATGAATCTAAGTCCCCTAATGGGAGATATGGCCATGTAACAAAAACAGTCAAAAATTCTTGGAGAATTTGATCAAATACTTGTTGTTGCTCAACGTTGAACTCGGATCCACAGGCAAGTTCATCGTTGGTGGTCACCTGATCTAAATTCGAAGAAGAATGAACACCCCCATCTAATGGCGTCTGAAATAGGTTTTCACCACTACACTGACCTTTATCTTTACTTTTTCCCTAATCAGAAAGCGCCTCAAAGAGGTTTTCACTTTGGGACCTCAATGTTTTACTTATTTGTTTTTCGCTAAAGGTGTTCACTCGCTCTCTAAAATAGGCTACAGGATCCAATGTGATTGAGAATCCTGATTTGTGATCTCCCAATGGAACGTTGTCTGTAAGGCCCAAGAAATCACATAATGCCTCATCATTCTGAAACTCATCAATCGACAGACTGGATTCTTGTTGGTCTCAATCTATCAATTGGGGATAATATAATGGCAAATGGTTGCGATGAAAGACCAAGGTAAGGGCACAAATGGCATTGTTATCAAACAGGGTGGTTTCAGCTAGGTTATCAAAGGTGAGGCTATGATCGGACTCTGCTTCGCTATTGACATCATCACTAGTCGTTGGTGATAGAGTTTGAATAAGATATGTGGGGTCAACCCCAGGCAGTTTAAATCCAAGTCCATAAGTCTTTCATACTTAGTCATGAAAATTGGCTCGATGGTTCCTTGCTGATTTAGTCCGAGGCCTCTTCCTTCATAATTGTGACGCTCCATGATCATATTAGGAATAGGATACTCGGCATTTTTATAACAATCAGCTTGATTGTTGTTGTATAACCATGATTCATCCCCTTCAAGAGGGTCAAGTCCTATGCCAAATGCAGGTACAAATGTGACAGGGCCCTTATCTTTGTTCTTTTGTTGCCAATGCATATGTAGGATGACTTTGGGTCGCCCAAAGGTTTTCGGATTCTGAGGAAGATTGGCAATATGAAATGTATCATGGGTCACATACTCTCCCGGTCCATTATCTGAAATGGTGAAATGATTAGAAGCTTCAAGAGGCGACATGTGGGAAAAGGAATCCAAGGTATTAATATCTATGCAATTATCCGATGAAGGATCAATAAGTATAGCTTTTCTTTTATCCCATTTGGAAATTGGATTCATACCGTACTGATAATTATAGCTTTGAAATTCGGCCTCAAAATGCTTACAGTGTTCATATGGGTGTAAATCTCTTGGAATATTCACTTCCATCCCTGAGTGGAAAAACTTGATACATTGGTGCAATGTTGACGGGACTGCACGAATCTCATGTAACCAAGGCCTGCCTAGAAGCATGTTGTATGATAACTCAAGATCAAGCACATGGCAAAGTGTATCATGGGTCAAAGGCCCAATGATGACTGACAAACTAATGGTGCCGTGTGATTCTCTTTTCTAATTATCATAAGCTTTGATGATTATTTTTTCTAGTTGGAAATCTACAATTGTGTACCCAAGAAGCTTGATGAGTTTTAGAGACACTATGTTGAGGCCGGATCCATTGTCGATAAGGACACATTTCACTTTATACTGTCTGATACAAACTTCTATGTACAATGGGTTATTATGGAGCGGGCCAAGAGAAGACATCGCTTTGGTTGAAGGTGACTTGTTGGGTTGGAGCTAGGTGTCCAACCAAAGCTTGAAAGTTATCAGGGGACATGTGGCTAGCAATAGTGGATTGGGTCAACAAGTCATTCAAGATGTTTTTGTGGATTATTGACATCCGCAGCAAATCTAAGATAGAAATTTGTGCTGGTGTCTTCTGCAATTGTTCCACAATGTCAAACTTCTTGTCTTGATCAGTAGTGAATGGTTTATTTCAAGGCTGAACGGTTGGTTGGATGACAGGCAAAGTGGCGGATGGTTGTGGGCCTGGGATAGTAATCTTTGACCTCCGAGTTATGATTGCACAATCGGGATTAAATACTAGACCATTATTGCTAATCGATGTTGGAAATGATGTGAGACCAGATAGGACAAGTCTCGGTTGCCGGTGCACTTGCATGTGGTCACGTGGCAAGAATGAGTTGTCGCTATAAGATCCAAAAGGGGAAGTCCTAGTTTGTTGGTTTGCCTATATGCACTCCCAAGTCAAAGAAGGATTATCCATGTGATTTCGTTGAATATTGTTGTTTAGCAATAGTCTAAGCTGATTAGTGTTTGGTCTAGGATTAATGGAGATGGTATTAACGCTACCACCTGCAATATGATCTACAAACCTGTTGTAATCATGTGCAACTGCATGGTAGGTTTGTTGGTTGTTACCGTTCTAACCTTGGTTTTGTCCATTGTTCTGTCGTTGTGGGTTCTGTTGATTTTGTTGGTTTTGTTGGTTCGGCTTTTGATTTTGATACTGTTGATTTTGCTGCTACACTGGTCGTTATTGTTGCTGCTGATCATTTTGTTGTTGCTGATTGTTATGTTGGGGAAAAGGGTTTGGATAAATCCCAAGAGTTTGATTGGAAGTAGAAGCACCATTATCCAATTTTATCTCCCCATTCTCCAACATATTCTCAATTAAATGCTTGATTTGGACACATCTTCGTAGATTATGCCCGTTGATCCGATGATAGTCACAAAATTCGTTTTCACGGTACCCATCAAAAGAAGGAATGCCTTGCGGATAATGCTTTGGTGTAGGCCAACTAATCAAATTAGCGGCGCAAGCTTGCGAAATACAGACTCAATAGGTTCTCCTAAGTCACTAAAGACATGACGTGCAGACACAATTCTTCTAGGAGGGGTTTGCAATGGTAATAGTTGTTGTATTTGTTGTGTAGGTTTTGGTTGTTGCGCTTGCGGCACTAGTTGAGTAGAAGTTGAAAAGGTGGTGCGGATGATGTTTGCACATAACGGGATTCGATTACTCTATTTCCCACAACATTCCTATTGCGGTTGAATTGCTTCGGTCTTTCGTGGTTATTGGCCTATGCCGGTTGCGATACTTGCGCTTGGATGGGATGTTGGTCATTTCCCTGATTGGTACCTTGATTTTGATTAGTTGAATTAAGCTTGATGACTCCTTTATTGATGAGCGCTCGCTCAATCAACAAGCCTTTGTCAATGATTTCTTTGAAAATATGCGCACATTGTAGTTCTAAGTGATAAGCTATCTCACTGTGCAAATTTTTGGTAAACACGTCTAATTGTTTATCTGTTAAATTGTGGGTGAAACGGCTTGCAAGGGCTCTCCATCGCTGTAAATAACTTGCAAAACTCTCCCCAACCTTTTGCTTTGTTTGCGTTAAGTCCACTAATGAAATCTCATGCTCGAGATTATAGGAAAAGTGCTGCACAAACTTATCAGAAAGATCATCAAAATCCGCTACTGAGTTATTGGACAACTTTAAAAACCACTCCAAGGTTTGTCTAGCCAAGCTTCTTGGAAACAACAGCAAAAGGTATATGTCGCTATATGCCACTGGTTGACATGCAACGAAGAATTCGGTCAAATGAGCCTTAGGATCACCTTTCCTTTTGTATTTGTCGAATTTCGGTGGTTCATATCGTGGAGGAAATGGTATCTGCAAATACTCCATGTTGAATGGATAGAAACATATGTCATCCAGTTTGAACTTTTTAGTCTGTTTACCAGTTTGAATGGCAGCAATTGCATCCTTCATCTATTGCAATTCTTGGGATAGGAAACTGGATGGAATATTGGTTTGAGGGAGAATTTGGGTTTGGATAGATGGTTGGGAGTCACAAGTGGAACACTTTGACCAAGGTATGATGGAGATACCTGATGGGATACATTGGTTTGGTTGGAGAATGGACCAGGAATACGCATACATGGATTACGATGTACTTGAAATTGCACACTTGATTGTGCGATATTCTAGTTTAGGTTGACGATAAACGTTTGACTTGGAGGATTTTGTGGTTGGAACGGAGGGATATAACTATATTGTGCCTATTGTGGTTGAAAAGGGACATGCTGCCGACTAATCGAACCTTGTTGTTGAGTGGGAACTTGTGGACCAAGACCCTGTCTCTAGATTTGTGGCACATTTTGAACCAATGGTTGCCTAGTAAGTACCTAAAAAACATGGGGACCTCCTTGTTGCACGAATCCCTATGAGGAAGTGAAAGCAGGTTGTAGATTTGGCATTTGTCGTTGACCAATATTTGCTTGTTGTTGACTAGTCATTGCTTGGTTTTGGTTTGGCATATTAGTCTGCGATTGAAGAGGTATGTTCATCGTTACCTGGCGAGGTGGAACATTTGTTGTTTTTGATTGAGGTGGCAATGTATTTGTCCTCTGTTGCATTGATACACTAGATTGTGCCTGTTGTTGTGGAATATTACTCGTTACTTGTTGAAAAGTAGGATTCGTCACATTCTGTCGTTGAGGCGTGACATTGGTCGTTGTTTGATTACCTAATCCCATAGGTTGCACACTTGAGGAAGCAACTGGTTGAGGTTGGGGTGTAGAAACTCCTATTCCCTGGTATGATGACCTATTCATAAGATTAACTACAGGCACATGTTGGCTAGTTGTTTGCGCGTTAGTACCACTTTGATCGAGACTGGACGTTTTTTGCACATTATCTACTATGTTTGGCTCACTATTTAGTGTAGAGGCCGAAGACACTTCTTCAATAACGGGCATATGCATCAAGTTATCTATTGAAACGATTTGTACGAATGGGTCAGAACTCGGATTCTCTTGTCTAGTTAACTCTATCAATACTCCTGTCGAAGGTACTAGGTCAATGAGAGGCTTACCATGTTCATCTGATTGAAATCACGTGCTAGATTCAGACAGGTTTGATATCCTGTCTGCATTTGATTAAAGTGCTCTTCCATGATGTTTTTGCCTCGGTCAGATATATTAGGATCTTGGTACGTTGTTTGGACTAGAGCCATAGGATTGCTAGAACCCTGTTGATCATAAATGATATTGTGGGGCACTCTTACTAAACTTGGTAAATTTTCATAGGGGAAGTCTGCTGGAATCTTAGCCCCTACCTCTATGGCTCTAACCAAAATCTCGTCTTTGTTCTCGAAAAAATGTCGCTCAAACAAAAATGGATCATACGTGGAAGCCGTATTAGTAGAATATGACTGTTGAAGTACTGGTTCGTCCACTGTAGGTATTGTAGTTAGGTATTGCGCGGTTTGCTCTTGTTTTTGTTTTAAATAAGGTGGTGTGTTAACCAGATAGTTGGCCAATGGATCTTGGCTTTGTGTTCGTGATTGAGTATTATAAGAGGAATAAGAATCCATCTCATAAGCAATATTATCCGCATAGGGGTCTTGCACCATTTTTTCCTACGCAACTATATTACTAATCCCTAGATTGTACATGAGTCCACTACGAGTGTAGGAATGCATGTTGGGATCCATAGTCAATACCTTTGCGATAAAAGATCAAAGAGTTCTACAAACTCTAAAAAGGACAATGTCTAAAACAAATGATGTCCAAACCTGGTCTAGATTTGTCAAAAAGATCAAAAGATTTATGCAAAGTTTTGTGAGAAAACAAGCTAGCATGAAGTATCTAACGTTTCACTGTTCACACAAAAATAAGCAAATAAATGGTCCTAAAAGTCAAAATGTCAAACTCTAAGGTCGAAGTGTTTCAAATCAGTCTTATCTAGGAATGTAAAAGTTGCTAGGTCTATTGGCCAAACGCGACGTCAAAAGCTAGGCTCAAAGAAGGCATGTGCTAGGACTCTTGGCCAAACGACGTCAAAAGCTAGACTTTGAAAATAGATGAAAGTTTTAATCTAACGGATTTGAAACACTTCTAACAAATACTAGTCATTTGATTCTTGGACATGAACTTGATCAACTAGGTATAAGGTATGAAACAAAAGGCACTTTAGAAATAGTTTATTTCTCACAAAAAATGGTATAAAACTGAGTTCTTTTGACAAACAAGCTAGACAAAGGTGATCAGTATAACTGTGTTTTAAACATGATCACAAAAAGTATACTCGGATTGGTCTGCAAATGTAGAAACAAATTTGGAACTCTATGCAAGAGGATCTATGAAACAATATTCGAAATGTTTTGGGCAACGTAATGACGCTATACTTCTCAGAAAGGTGTGATAAAAAGGTTTGTTTCAAAAACTCTCCAAGGCAAAGACATTTTCTCACAATTTTGACAACATAACACTACCTTTCTTGACTCAAAATGTGGTGGTGCCACAGACTCAAAGTGCAAGTGTTTAGCACAAAATGGCTTAAGTCTATTAAGTGATGATAATGATGAGTCTTAAATGGCCTTCAACCCAAATTGAAAATTAAACTTAAGTTCCCTCAAGTTTAGTGCAAATGGCGAACCCACTTAACACATCAACCCTATGAACTTGTAAAGGTGTAATTCCGAATTTATATGATAAGTGAAGGACTTAAACAACTTTGGTAAAAGTCTAGACTCAATTGGGTAGCATAACTGCACCAAAGTGGATGATATGACTCTCAAACTTTTGATGAACTTCTGAACAAGGCTAATTGATGATCTCACGCGAACTGCATAGCGCATCTTTGCTCAAAGGAAAATTTGGACTATGTGTTTGGTTTGGATTGTTTGTTTACACCAAGTTTTGACTCCAAACAAGACTTTAAACTAGGACAAGACCAACTAATTAATCGCCCTTAGATCCTAAATTGACAAAGTTGTTTGGTATTGTTGGAATCCATCAATATACGTCATTTGAGAGGCTTTTAAGTGTTCATCCAAAAGTAAATGTGCATTATATAGTAGGGTTTTTACACCCCCCTTCTCTCAAATGACAGTACTACGACATGGACTTTGAGGCGCACCTTGCACCAACAATACTTCCGCGACAAGTGGGAATTTGTCTAAGATCTAACAAGTTTCCGAACGATCTAGGAGAATAAATTGCACAATGACTTTCACGCCAAACAATGCAAAAGAAAAGCACGGATTTTGGGTCCGTATCACTTGGCTTGTTGCAAAAAGATGTAGTCCTTTTTGCAACCACTACATCCTGCTATTCGCTCAGTGTAGTGCGATGTCCGAAGTGCCACTACATATCGTGTGCAACTCTAAAGGAGCCAAATGAAGTCAATGCCGGGAGATGAAACCCCGGGTCAAAGCTTCCCTAAAGAACTTGCCGGAGGTGATGAAGTCCCCTTCGCAAGCCAAGATGCATAAATAAAGAAAGCATAAAAGTAAAAAGACTTTAAGGTTGTTTTCAAGATCACCCAAACTTTGACGAGTTTTTTGGGAGTGCTTTAGATGACTTTCTTTCTAAGCCTTGGACTAGGCTATTTGCAATAGGAATGGCACTTTTGATTCCAAGGGTTCCCTATAGAGAACAAATGGAAGAGCATACACGCAACATTCTTCTTTTTGCCAAACAAAACCTAAGTAAACAACTATTGCAAACAAGAATTGACAAGTGTGTTCAATTTTAAACCCAAAATGAAAGATTTGGTGGTGTTCATTTGACCCCTTGGTCTTAGTTGCAAACTTTGAAAACATTCACCAAAACATCTAAGTCCTTTGTTAAACACCAAAATAAGGTTCCTAATTGATTTTTAAGCATACAAAAGGTGATTTAAACATGTTTTGAGCAAATATCAAACTTGGTCCTACAGCAAAATCGTTAGCATGTCATTTAGCTTTGAAGCTCTTTTTAGCTTGAAACAATGAACTTTGAAAAAGTAGCTCTCGAGTTTGTGTTTTTGGAAAAACACAGTGATCGACGTTGATTATTACCACTGACGTCAGTTACTTTGGCTAATCGAGATTTAACCGATGTCATTTTTACTAACTAACGTCGATTAAGCAGGTAACCGATGTCGGTATTATTTGTCGACATCGGTTACTGTGTAAAACCGTGGCAAACAAAAACGGCAAAATAAAGTTCGAAAATCAATTTGTAAGAGTTCTAAAGGCTCAAATAAATATTTTAGAGTTACAAAATGATCTCTTTCAGGTGTGAGATGCGTCTAGTCCCATCGAGCGTGCCATTATGTGATCTAGGAATTTGACTCAAGAGATGACGGTTAGTATGGTGTTAGTTCCAAAATGAAATAAACACACTAATAGCATAACATCTATAGGCCTAGACACTAGGGAGAGCTTAGTTAACAAAAGCAAATGATAAACATAACTAAAAAGAAAATAATGAAAACATAAGAATTCATTCACCTTCTTTAGATGCTCCAAATGTCTTTGTAGTGGTGGCTTGCTCGGCTTGTGCTCATGAAGTCCTTAGCAATAGAAGCTTGGCTACCTCCATCTCTCCTTGGCACCTTTGGCTTTGATTTGGCTTGGCTTGGAATCAATTTGGCATGATAACACTAGTTGCAATGGCTTCTTGAAGATATTTGTGCATTATAACTTTGCACCAAAATAGCTTAGAAATGTTGTGAGGCCTCCTATTTATAGATTTTCGGATTTGATCATAATCAATCTCAACCGTCCATCTCAAGATTGAGATGTCTGGTTGAGGATTAATTCAATTTTTGGAATTAAATTTGTAATTACCCTCATCATGACATTGAAAGAAGGGGCAATTAAGAGGCATGGAGGGCATCATGAAAGGCATTGATGAGGCATGGAGGGCATGAATCCTAATATTTGTGGCATTTATGGTCTAAGGATGTCTTCCTAAGAAATGAGGTCACTTGATACAGATATTCAATATTCATTTCTAAAAATAAGTGTTCAACAAGTTTTCATAAAAATTTTGATTAAGCCTTGATTTGGGTTAATTAGCTCTTAAGCATGATTAAGCACTTTGTACACAAATTACTCAAATTGATCAAAATGCCTTGTTATTGATCCAAAATTTGACTGAATTAGAAATGGAAGGCGATGTCAGATGCATTGGAACCTTATTCCCATTTAGGATGTTACCAACAACAAATAACAAAGCCACATGCCCTGTGCAGAAGATTTGATAGCAAAGAGCAATCCAGAGCACCCATATGCAAATTTGGCATTTTGACTCGAAATGATCTGACCAAAGTTAGTTGGCCCATAAATTGCATTGCCCTATTTAGGGGTACCATGTCCAAAATCGGCACTTGAATATGTCAGTTTCACATCATTTAGCATGTTTTAGTGTTTTTAGGCCAAATTGTGCATTTTGAATGTAAATTGGCCAAAACCCTGTTTGGAGGTCATTGGTGGCCAGATTTAAGTGTCTACATCATTTACTTAAATAACTCCTACACCCACTTGTCATTTTTAAAATCCATTTAATCTCCACTTGTCCACTTGCTAATTTTAAATTCCTAAAAACCTACCCACCTATCCCCTAGGCTCTCCTACATGCCTAGTGCCTAGTCTCCACCACCCTTCTCCTTTCCTAGAGAGCTCTCTCTTTAGAGAATTCTAAGGAATTTTAAATTCCTTAGAATTCTCTCCTTTCTCTCTAGAGTTTGTTTCTCTAACGGCTTCCAATAAATTTTTAATTCATTGGAAAATCTCCCTCCCTTGCCTATTTAAACCATGCTCACCCTCCATTGAACCAACTAGGGGATGTGAGGAGAATCCATGTCCAATCTCTAAAGCCTTCAAGAATTAAATCTACCATGCCAAATTAGTCTTTTGATCAAGCCATCAAATCTATAAGCTGAACAAAAATCTGAGTCTATTATAGCAATCCAACACCAAATCTAGTAATCTTTACTCTTAGTTTTGTTTTTGTCTTAATCTTGTTTGGAGCATAAAATTTGTGAAGATGTAGGTATAATGTTTTCATTTGAATTGCATTTTTATATAATTAGCTCCAAATTAGAGGTATGCTAGAATTTTGTGTAGGATAGTGATATGTTTGTATAAATCATTTAATTTGAACAAAAAATTTGCATCACATTTTGATGACCACAGTGGGAGCACTCCTTTTTCGTTGAACTAGTGTGTTTGAAGTGTGTGGATTCAACTTGCACGTCGGATTGAAGGCAAATTTAGACTCAAAATTTTCAAAAGTTCCATTTTCTAGGTGATTTGTAACTGTGCTCTGCAAAGGGCGATTTTAAAACTATCAATTGCGATTTTGACCCTGATAGTTGCGATTTTGACTTTGACTACAACACTCAACCATTAACTGTTTTGACTAGTTGTGTAGTTTGTGCAAAATCGCTTATCCCTAATTACGATATTGACCTTGACTTGCAATTTTGCAATTCTAATTTGTGTTTTTGTGATCTTGACTTGCGATTTTGCTCTGAATTCCAAAAACATTAATATTTAATGTTTTAATTGATCTAAATAGGCTTGTTGGATTTGGTATTTCTCTAACTTTGTCTTTTGCAGGGATTGGAAGGCTTTTAGGAAGAATTTTGTCGCATCTATTAATTGTTTTCCTATCCTGCTACAATATCGCAACTACCATAATTGCAATTTTGAATTGTAGTGGCGATTTTGACATATTAAGATGCAATTTTGACTAGGAGGAATTTTAAAGTGTCTAGTTTGCCACCTATTTTATATTTTGACTACCTATTTTCTACTGTTTGTCTGTACATATTTTAATCGATCTCTAATCTTTGTTTTGGCAGGATTGGACTAAACATTCGACATTAAGCAAAGCCACAACTTCTTAGTGGCAACTTTGATTTGGATTTAATTTAATTTTGTTTCACTCCTAAAATCTATTGTAAATATCCTAAATCTGATACGATCGTAATCCGATAAGATTAAAAATCATTTAATCTTCGTAAAGTCTATACATATTTTAAGTCTTGTATAACTTTCAATATTGCTTCTATTGTTTATAATTTTGCTCGCGTAAATTGCGATTTTGCATGTTCTACTTGCGATTTTGATCTAACCATCACAGTTAATCGTGTGCTAACCGCTTGCAATCAAGTGCAATATCGCTTTTCTAAAGTTGCGATTTTGCAATATCGTTTGTCTGCAGTCACAATATTGCAATATTGTTGATTAGCAGTCATGGTTATGTAGCTTAGTCACTAGTAGTTTGCTTACTATTTTGCATTATCGCTTGTCTTTATTTGCGATTTTGACCTGTCATAAGCGAGTTTGACTTTCTGTATGCAGTTTTGTCTAACACGGACTGTGTATCTGCGATTTTGATTACTGCAATAACAATTTTGCATTTAAAATTGCTCTTTGTTTGCCTCAAAATTTGTCTTTTTTTAGTGCCCTTTTTAGATCATTTTTGCTGATTTTTTAGTCATTCTGAGCATCCTGCAAGTACCACGACAGGGAGCACGCCTGGGGTGCTGCCCTCGGACACCGCAAGGGGGCTTCCCCTTGACCCCGTTGGGGGATGCCGCCCCCAGATCCCCGTGTCCTAGCTCCTGATTTGAAAATTTATAGTGCAAAACCCGCAAGTTTTTTTAGTGTTACTCACCTTTTATTTAGATTCTTACAGGGGTGAATCCAAGGGCAACTTTATCTTCTTGCAGGTCATATTTTTGTCTAACGTCTTGTCTTATAGGTTATCCCTCGAGATTGCCAAATTGAAACTACTAATCACTTGTTTTGTAGGACAAATGTTAAAGATTTTGGTATTTTGAAAATCATCTTGTATATATCTTTGTATATATCACATTTAATCGGTTAATAAATCTTTTTACTTGCTTGAGTGTCACCTGAGGGCTACAATGGTGTATGCTCTCCTCCCTGCATCCTAACGAGTCTCAAAGGATCAAAAAGCCGCTAACAAACCCTGCCATTTTTATTTTTTTAGGGGCAACGTGACATCAAAGTGATTCCCACGCACTTGCCATAGTCTTAGGGGTTGGTGACGCAAATTTCATCACCGCACATTCAACCACACTCCGTGTTCCGATGAAGTATAAAAATTAGGGACAGTTGTCGTTAGGTCAAGCAGTTGACCCCATACAGGGCTTCCATGATGGAAAAGAGTTAACTCTCTGGCCCAAGCATTAGACAGCACACTATAAAGAGTCAAGCCCCACATACCTAGTGTATATCGGGGATGCCCTTAGAGAGCTCATCTAACCTAGAATAGGACCTTCGACCATAACAGACGACTTGTTGCTAGAGTCAGTATTAGCTCCCAAGTGACCATTAAGTGCAAATAGGGTTAAGAGGGTTTGGGAGATTTCATAATGGGTCACTAACCTACAACCTCACCCACGAAGCCATTAGACAGTGCAGTCGTCGAGTTACACACCCAAATCAGTTTACTAGTGATAGGTTTGTAGTTTGCTTGATTTGGTGAATGTTGTGCTAGACCAATGTTGTTTGCCAGCTGAGTCAGCCTTTTACCCAAGCCTATACACACCTAAGTCTCCTTCACATATCATCATCTTGTATATCCCTGTCTCATCATCGTATCATTCTGTACATCCTTGTCAATATCCTCTTGTGCATATTTTCTTTGTACATGCGTGTACAACCTTTAAGCTTGTCTCATCTTGCATCTTGTCCTATCTCTCATCACCCCTCTCATCTTAGTCACATCCTAGTCTAGTCTCATCCGTCTAGCACTAGTCATACCCCCATCACGTACATACCTTAATCAAGTTGTATCTTCCCTCCACCAAATCTTATCATAGTCTAACATTGTATTATTCACTTAGCATTAATCATCCCTAGTGTCATCTTTAATACTAAAATCCACCTTATCCATAACCAATTTAGGTCAAATCTTGGTCCTTTTTGTCACCATATCCTCTCATCCCCACTTCATCTTGTCTTACTCATCCTTAGGGTCCTAGTCCAAACCGGTCATTTGTCTTGACCTTGTCTTGCCTAGTCACCTTATCCCTTGTATATACAATATAGCCTAGTCATAGTCCAACCCGTCCTTACCTTGTCATCCTTGTCAATATTAGTCATCCCATCAAGTCTGTAGTTGTACGTTGCTCTTCACCTATGTTGGCAAACGACTCTTTATACATCAAGGTCCTTACTATCAACTTGCTTATGTTCAATCAAGTTTGAATCCAATCCTGTCATCCTCTAATCCTCCTAAAGTCGATCATCTTAGTATTGAGCTAGTCCTAATCCAATCAATCCCCAATCGAAATCAATCTCTTGGGCCAATCTGGCCCCCATATCAAATCTTAGAGCTTGTCATAGCTCATCTAGTCAAATCCAATCAAAATCATCAAAGTCTAGCTCATGTCCTAATTTGGTTTACTTGATCTTGTCTTACCTCATCGAACATCACACCACGTCGAACATCTAGCCAAAACTTGAAATCAGACTAAAGCAAGCCTTTGTCCAAATTTGTTCCACACATTCCATCTTCATCCCTCAATCTTTCCATTCGATCCCCCACACCTGCTGATTGGGGCCGGTGAACTACATCATCCGTAATTTCTCCCATTTTGATCCATGGCATCTAAAAAAGATATGGTCAATACCCTGATTAAAAAATGCCTCATGGCCAATAGGGATATACTCCTTTCCTACCTCCTTGAGATACGCACTCCACGTCCTATAGACTTCGACCCTGTCCACCCAACATTATCTCCAGTCTGCACCCATTCCTGTTAGTCAACTCCTAGTCTTCATACTACCCAATCCCATTCAAATCCTCCATCCACCAGTCATAGCCAATCGTCTACCCCTTCCTCTATTAGCAAAGGGAATCCAATCCTAGCCACTTCATCTACTATTAGTCTACCCACCTAATTGCTTCAACAACCATCTGATCTAAAGTCCAATGCTTCATCACCCAAGTCAAGAAGTGAAGAGAGGTCCTATACTCCTCTTCCTATATACCTAGAAGCCCTCTTCCACCAACTTGTTTTCGTTGACATGATGGTCTATCCACCCATACATCTTGATCCTGCTAAGCCTAAGCCCTATTGGAACAAAGCTAACCAATATTGTGTATATCACCGAACTTGGGGGCATACCATTAATCGATGTCGCAATTTTCAAAACTATGTCCAAGACCTCATCGACCATGGTGACATCGAAATCGATGATGAATCAGATAGGTCTACATCCAAGGGTGAACAAGAAGAGGAATGCCAAGATTCCATTCCTGATCACGATCATGCCCTTCCCTTTTCGAGCCAAGGTCAGGACACCAAGTCCATCTTCCATGGTCCCCCAATCTTTGACAAGACCTCCATCAACGATGAGTCTATTTGCCATGAGCCTAGTCATTCCCTCTCTAATAATACTTTCTTTCATGGCCCTGTCTCTGTCGAAACCATTGTCCCTCCATCATCTTCTTCTCACCTATCATATCAAAGACCCCACATTGAGAGGTCACTTGCGGACAACGAATCCTCTACTAGCTGCATTGCATCATGTACATCAGAGTCAACATTGGAGTCAACACAAGTCTTATCTGCATTAGGATCATGTCCAACACCAGTATCCGAATCAAATTCTTTATTAAAATCATCATCCTTAATTAATGTTACAGATGATGACTATGCCTATCTTTTTGAGGATACCTCCAATCCAGATGTCAACCTATCACAAGGCATATCTTTTGATCTCAATCAAGATGATAAAGTCATAACAGAGTTCTTACAAGATTTATCAGTCGATGGATCTTATCCCGCATTGGATGTGTCTTACAGATAGTCTAGGTGATCTTTTTGTTGATCTTGAGGAGATTTTCTCCGATGTTGAAATTGGGTCTCCTAGGAACCTCTATGAGGATTATGCTGCCCCACCACCACTCACTGACCTTATCATACCACCTCCTTGGCCTTCATCCGTCATAGATCCTTTACACCCTGTCAATGATCATTTAATCACCTCCCTCCATAGGGACGAACAGGGACATACATCGTTGGACTCTTCCCTAAGTAATATAACATGTGCCAAAAATACAAAGGTCCAAGATCATATTCAAAAAGGCATTCATGATAATCAAATCACCTTTGATCCAACGAGTCAAAATCAAGAAAAGTCAAATCATTAGCCTAATCAGAAAGTGTCTTCCCCTAGTGAAACCCTCTTTGAGGCATTAGGGGACCATTAAAGTCAAAATAATCATCATACATCAAGTCAAAGATAAATCTCTTCTAGTGAAGCCCAACGTCAGGCACTAGGGGGCAGTCAAAGCTCACTCCAATTCGAAGATCAAATCCTTGTCAAAAGCACTATCAGTATGGCTGATAATCCTTGAAATAATCGAATCAAAGAACCGTAAAGTCAAAGTGTCTTGGATCTCTTAACATATTTTGTCATATGGTACCAATCAACTGTGGAACATCCAACATATCCAATGGTGTGTGCCACTGCTAGTCTCACTTCCCAATCACCCATCACACCTCCCTATCATGATCCTATCATCCATTCAAGTTCTATACATCACCAACAAATCCAAACCCTAAATCCATCCATACCTCACCTCATTATAACAGGCAACATTGTCTCTCATAGGGGTGACGAAGTCACTTGGTCTAGATGTTTGGAGGGGTCTCAATCCAGAGTTAACAAAGGTCACAAGGATATCAGTGAATCTAGCATAGACAACATGGTCCTAATATTACATATCTCCAAAACAGGGGTTGGTTGAAGCTCAAGAAATTGTCGACATTCCTACATCTGGCACCCATATCCAACAAATCGAGATGCAAAAAAAAAATCATTCATCCAATGGTGAAAACCAATCTTCAGGCGCCTTGGTCAAGTACCATGATGAAAATTGGTTTCTGACGTCATGGTAAAATAGTTTGTTGTCCACATTGTACCTCAACACTTGGGGGCAAAATCCATCCCTTGTCGATCCCATCCATGTCATCCTTGTCTATCTTATCCCTCGGTCCACCGCTCCTACGCATCATCTACGATCATACTGTGCATCCTATTGCGTCCATCCTGTCTCCTGTCTTGACCTTCACAAGGGAGTAGAATATGTCCTGAGAAATGTTTTGGAATCATCTTGGCATGTCCTCTAATGGACACTCGGGCAACTAGATATCTGGTTCCTTCACGATGTGGTCATTGGCGACCTTTAGTCCATTCTTCCTTGGTCTTCATTCCCTTTTTAGCCTCACCCTCATCCTTCTGTTGTCCCATCCATTATTCCATCCGTACTTATCCTAGTTGCTAGGCTTGGTATTCCCTTTGCTAGTAACCACCTTTGTATAGTGTACATACATATCCCAAAAGACCTAAAAATTGAAATATTCTAAAAACCCTAAAAATTATAAAATTCACAAAATCCCAAAATAGCTGTTATTTGTCGTCTTGTCCTATGTCCTAAATATCCCAGTCATCCTATCTTATGTTTTAGTCATCTTGCTATCTTGGATTGTCTTATATCCTAGTGGTCTCATCATTTTGTCATCTTGTCTTGTCCTATATCCTAATCATGACATCCAAGTCCTTATTCATAACCTTATCCTAATCCAAGTCTTTACTCTACTCAAAATCTATACCCCTGTCCAAATCCATATCCTTAATCCACCTTCACATCATGATCATCACGACCAACTTAGTCCAACTCATCACTTGATCACTCATCCTATCAACTCTCATCAAGACAACAGACAAGATACTAATCACAACACATCTCTATGTAAATACTTGTGTTACTTGTATGCTCTTTGTTGTTGGACTTGTTTGCATGTCTTTTATCATGTATATATCTGCATATGTTTGTTTGCTTGTTTATGTTTATCTTCTTTTATTAGTCTTTCAATTAGTCTTGCATCAAGGGTGCAATGAACAAGGATGCTATGATAGAGCCAAAAATGCTATAGTAATGCTTTTGGGTTCCCTACGCAGAGTTCATCTTTTGCCCCTTTTATCCTCATGCACTTGGGCACAACATCCTCTTGGTCATACTTATATCATGAGGCATACTACCTAGTGCTATATTTACATCGAATTGCTTAGATTATGATGAGACCTGTTACAACAATGCTCATCATTTCACCCATCCTCTCTCGCATGTCTAAATGTCTAATCGTATCAAGTCGATCATCTTAGTCCACTCGTCTAATATCCAATCATTCCTCTAATCCATTTGTCATCCCGTCTATATCCTCTAATTATCATCAACATCTAACATCTCATCTCCCATCATTTCTCCTAGTCCTCTATCTTCATGTCTAACATATGAATCGCATCCTCTATCGAACAACTAACATGTATAACAGTCATTGTCATCCTCCTCCTCTAGTCTATTTTGTCATTTGTCGTTTAATCTGATCTACATTGACCTGAGGCCTTTCAGACTATGTAGGCAGTGATCAATCACATGGTGTGCCTAAGGTTAACTCGGCCACTCTCTCCTCTTTCCCCACCATTCGTCATCGCATCTCTCTTATCCCTCATCATCAAGTCTTGCATCAGTGAAATCCTTGAGCTATAATATCAATCATTAATCAATCAGTCTATTGATCTGTGATGTCCCCTTTCATATAATTTTAATAATAATAAAAGTGTCCGAATAGTAATTTTAATCATTCAAAAATATAAGGCAATTAATTAATTATTAAAATAGAACTATCTTGGATAATTATTCGACTTACCGGAAAAGTGGTTTTAACCATTTGAAAAATTAAGGTAATTTTAATTATTAATTTAAGAGGCTTTATAATTAATAAATTGCTTGAAAAAGTGATTTTTATAACTTTAATTATTGGAGCAATTTAATTAATTATTTAAGGACCTAATTATTTAATTTGCCAAAAAGTAATTTCAATTATTAATTTATTAAGGCAAGTTATTTAATAATTTCAAAAAGACGTAAAGTGAAGTTAAAAGGAATGTCGGCTTGGGAGCTCAAGCTAGGAAAGGAAAAGTACAAATACAAGGTGAAGATCACAATTGAAAACACGCTGAATTTTGATAAATTGTTTTTCATGCTTGAAAAAAAATATTGCGATGCATGACCAATAAAAGTTCACTACTTTGGTGTTGATCAATTTAAAAAATGTGTCTTTTAACACCACCTTTGCTAAGGAGATCTTGCTCTTACCGTAGAAGTAGGGCAATTTGCTTTGAGGAATTTGCGTGGAGTTTTGTGAGGGTTTCGTGGTTCTTTTCCTGCATGTTAACCTTGTTAAATATTTATCCTATTTTTGCAAGTGAAACGAACCACTTTGAAAGCTTGGATCTAAGGTTTGGAGGCCTCTTTTGGTCTATTTTATGCAAATTAAATATTCTGATTTTATTTGCTAATTTTCTGCGTGTTGGTGTGAAGAATTAAAGGAGTTCGTGAAAGGTTTGAAGTAAAAAATTAAATAATTATTTTCAGAATTATTATTTAATTATTTTGATAGGTTTTGAAGACTTTTCAACTTGCGGAAGGCAAGATTTCACTCTCCTAATTTTCTGCCTATTTTTCCTACACTTGGCAAGTGAAGCGATTGACTTGGAGGGCATTTTCGGCCATTTCTATGCCCAAAAAATATGGTTGTATTTTTCTAGGATTTTTTAGCACTTGTGGCAATTTTTGGCAAGGGTTTGAAGAGGAAAAACATTCAGAACAACAGCTATAAATCTGGAATTAAATCAAAATTTTCTGTCATCAAAAAATGGCATTTGAGCTTCAAAAATTGGGCAAAAATGTACTTGTTTCGTACAATTTAATTTATAATTATTTTTTACAAAATTTTAAATATTTTAGAACAAATTATTGGCTGCAATTCATCCATAAAATCCTACTATTTTGGCGTCTAGGGTTTCTAAGGCTTAACAAGGGTTTGTGAGCTTATTTTGCAAACTAAGGTTTGTTGATTGCATTTTCAGAATTGTGGATTTTAGGGGAAAACCTTTTTTGCATGAAATCATCCCATTTGGGGACATTACAATGGTATCAGAGCACCAGTCTTGTCTACTTGTGAGTTGGTTGTTGGATGCAAATAGGTAAAGAGTTCATAGTTTATCGGAAGAAAAAAACTATGGGGGACCAAGAGCTCAAGGGTTCTCTTCAGAACAATTTAAGCTTATGCAAAGTTTTATCAAAGAAAGCCAAAAAAAACTTCAACAAACATTGAGTATACAAATTGCAGCCATGTTGAAGGATGCTACTATTCCAAGGAAAGATCACCCCTTCAATAGAGGACATTTGAATGATAATGAGAGGGTTCCTATTAACCCCCTCATAAATTCTTCAAGGCCACTTTTCTGTAGAGTGAACCAGTTGTAGAGATGAGGACGCCAAGGGAGGATACTTTGGAGATTCGTCAAAAAGAGTATGTAGCCCTAAATTTTGCCACGCAAGCATTATTGTCTTTTCAGGATTTTTGTGAGATGAAGGATGGATCAAAACCAAGAGTACCAAGCAGGCAGCCTCGTAAACACTTGCATCAAAGGGAAAGGCAAGAAGTCATCAAAAAAGAAAGGACCGAACTACATGGAGAGTTGGAGGAAAAACATGAAGGGACAGCCCTTTATGGCGACTCCTATGAGGGATCCAATGAAGCTAAAAAATCAGAATTTGATGGGCTGCCCATAGGGGTGCAAATTGATGATAAAAGAGGAAACTAAGAAGCATGAAATAAAAGTGCAAGGTAAGGATCTTTTATTGATTGGAGATGTCTATTTATTTTCTAATAATTATATACATGATAGTGAAGTCACCAAATATGATAAAATGAAAGATATGGTTTGCCAAATGAGGCATGAGGATTCCTTGATTCAAATTCACAAGTATTGGCATCAAGAGGTATGGGATCCTGATAATTTTCTAAGTTTTACAAAGGTTCTCAAACATGATTTTAAATTCTTTATGACTAATTCCATGGGAATAAAGAAATAATCAGAATCGTTTGGGGCATGGGGAAATATAGGCATGCACAAATTAACATTGGAACTAGAGTTTAAGGTGGGAGATTATGAGGATATTTTGCATGGTTTGAATGACACGAAGGCTCCTTTATCTTCATCAATCAACATGATAGGAGGATATTTTATGAGTATGAAGAAGGATGAAAGGAACAATGATAAGGTTGTTATGAGACATCATGGACAACCAGGTGCTTGCAAAAGAGGAGACGCTGCAACACAAATAATAAGTTTACCTAGTTCTGATTTTTATCATGCATATGTTGAATTGAAGTCTGAATTTTATGTCTCAGAAAATTCAGAGACATCTAGTAAATTCCAACCCCTACATACAAGCATAATATTGCCCTCTTGGAATATGTATCGATTCACAAGGAGGAGAGTTCATGCATGGACAAAATCTAAAATCAATTGCTCCCAAAATTCTGAATTAACATGGTAGGTACAACAGTATATAAAAAGGGATAAAATCTAGTATTGGGGGGGGTTTGTTTGATGATGCATACGTGTGAGGAAGCTAACAAAGGGCAGCCAAGGGAAGGACATACATCTTACATAAGGGGATCCCTACCAATAGGTTTAGATGGTTATGATATGCACTTGCAATGTATGTTTTCCAATTTGGTTAAGCTTGTTTTCTTTCTACGAATGGAAGGACTATATTTTCAAAATGAAGAAAGATTGATATGATATAAAGAAGGCCCTAACACACCTTGGAATGCACACTATAGAAGCACACATCATCTAATGCTTTTCCATGATATGAATTTAATTATGGACAGCCTTGCTGAGCATATTAATATAGTTCAGTTTTGCAGTCCTAATCTTCTTCAAACAAGACATAAGTCCATGATAGTTTGTTGGGAAAACATGGAGTTAGGGAGCCCATTAAGGATCAGCTTGGTAATGACCAAATTAAAATTTCTGAGTAGAGGCATGGCTGTGTTTTACTATGACAGCCAACATATTTGCATGCACAATCTATGAGGAGAGGTTTCAACTCAAAAGGGGACCCTGTGGATAAATTCAAAGCATGATAAGAGGTATGATAGCTACTATTTTGAGTTGCATGACACATTGAGTTCTTTTGAGCAGCATACTACGTACAGGAATGGCAAGGTAAGAAGTTCTAATGGCATCCCACAGATCATAGGAAGAGAAGAGAATGCAAGTATTAATTCTGAATTTTGTCATCATGAAAAATCATAATTAGACATGTACTTACAGCAGTATTATGGAGGAAAGACTGATTTTTGGGGACTCTTGATGAGCTTATGGAGTGTTACATGCATGCATGGAAATGTTGATAAGGGGCAGCCTTTGGAAGGGCACATGGCATGCACAAGGAAGCTCATATATGATGAGTTGAACTACCTTGAGGCCTCACATCATGATAAGTTTACAAGATGGTACCTAGCTGATTTCTTTTTACATGATTGGAGAGTTATAGCATGGCATTTGTTAGGTCATTACCCTCAATACAGCAAGGTAATCAAATTCTATTATGTTTTTTATGTTAACTTTTGGCCACATATCATTTCCTTGGAGGGTATAAGGGAAAGGAGCTTCCTCATCTACCACTTGGTATTGAAAGGGGTGTTTGATTGGGAACATGTGGAGCCTTTGGAAGGCTATGAGGACACATCTAGCACTTGGAGCAGCCCCCAAAGTATAGGTACAACAGGTTCATGGCTCCATTGAAAGCTACCACTTCTTGGAGAGCAAGGACAGATTTCGTTTGCATTATGGGATGTATTGGCCAGATGAAATGGTATTCAATATCCATTTGGGGTATGACACTATGCTTTTTGGCAAAAATTATTCCACTTAACAGGTACAAGAGCAAGTTTTTTTAGCACTACAGCAGGATTTACTATTTGGACATAGTAATTGGGCATATGAGCTTGCATTTGCTTGAGGGCAAGCAAATTTGGGAAGGGAAGACTATGATGTCCCCTTTTCATATAATTTTAAGAATTAATAAAATTGTCCGAATAGTGATTTTAATCATTCAAAAATATAAAGCAATTAATTAATTATAAAAATAAAACTATCTTGGATAATTATTCGAATTACCGAAAAAGTGGTTTTAACCATTTGAAAAATTAAGTTAATTTTAATGATTAGTCTAAGAGGCTTTATAATTAATAAATTGCTTGAAAAAGTGATTTTTATAATTTAAATTATTACAGCAATTTAATTAATTATTAAGGACCTAGTTATTTAATTTGCCAAAAAGTAATTTTAGTTACAAATTCATTAAGGCAAGTTATTTAATTATTTTAAAAAGACAGTGAAATTAAAAGGAATGTCAGCTTGGGAGCTAAAGCTAGGAACGGAAAAGTGCAAATACAAGGTGAAGATCACAATTGAAGACATGTTGAATTTTAATAAATTGTTCTTCATGCTTGAAGAAAAATATTGAGATGCATGCCCAATAGAAGTTCACTATTTTGGTGTTGATCAATCTAAAAAATGTGTCTTTTAACAGCACTTTTGCTAAGGAGATTTTGTTCTTGCCCTAGAAGTGGGGCGACTTGCTTTGAGGAATTCGTGTGAAGCTTTGTGAGGGTTTTGTGGTTCTTTTCTTGCATGTTAACCTTGTTAAATATTTATCCTATTTTTGCAAGTAGAGCGAACCACCTTGGAAGCTTGGATCTAGGGTTTGGAAGCCTCTTTTAGTCTATTTTATGCAAATTAAATATTCTGATTTTATTTGCTAATTTTTTGTGTTTATATGAAGAATTGGAGGAGTTTCTGAAGGGTTTGAGGTAGAAAATTAAATAATATTTTTTAAAATTATTATTTAATTATTTTGATAGGTTTTGAAGATTTTTCCACATGCGGAAGACAAAATTTCACTCTCCTAATTTTCTGTCTATTTTTCCTGCACTTGACAAGTGGAACGATTAGCTTGGAGGGTCATTTTTGGGAATTTAGGTTTATATTTCGTATTTTCTAATTTTTTTGTATGTTTTTTCTACAATCTCATCTACGTATCTTAGTATCTGTCGATTGGCGAGCTGCATTTACGTCAAAATCGTGAACAGCAAAGGTGGAAGAGGGTAGTTCTCTCTTGCATCGAAAATCATGAGTCTTTGAGATGAGGTTGTTGCGTCGGTTGATACCATCTTCAAAGGTATTACGCGAGAGGATCTGTGTCGAGAGAAAATCGCGGAAAAGAAATCACGAGAGGAGATGCGTCGAGAGGAAATCACGAGCAATTTTTCTAGAGGGCCTTTTGAACCGCAGATCTCAAGCAAGAAGGCACAAACATGCAAGAGGATCCCATCGGGTTACTTCTGCAAATCCCGTTGATTTGGGCAATAGATCTAGGGCACGAAGACGTGAGCAAACCACAGTCTAGGAAAAAGACTTAAGTTGCAGTCTTGTGAGGTCTTGCAGAGATCAAGACAAAATAGAGGGGCACGATAAGTGAAGAACCAAACTCAAACACGATTTTACTGAGTTTACAGTCTGAAATGACCCCGCTAAAGTCGCGAGGCAAGAGATGAAAGGTAGTCAAAACCATGACTATTAGGGCACGCAGAACAACAAGATGAATACTTACATTTACATTTCCAAGTAGCACATTTACATTTATATTTTCAGGCAGCAAAACAAAACTTTGTATAATAGTGAGGAATTTGACACAATTATAGCAGAAGATGAACACCAATAACAAACTCTTCAAGGAGCATACAGTCCAACATTGAACATACAACTCTGAGCCACACAAAAACAAAACTTTGCACAACAGTGAGAAAGTTGATGTAGTTACAAAAGAAGGTGAACACCAATAACAGATTCTTCAAGGATCATACAGTCCAACACTGCACATATGGCTCTGAGCCACACCCACCGGCTCATACAGTGACCAAAATGCATCTCCCTATAACGCAGGTGTTTAAAACCCCCCGCCGTCACAAGGTGTTGACCCCAAAATTTAAATATGCTAGCATTTGCAGCCGAGAATCTAGAATTAAAGCCCTGGGCTCAGAACTCCACGATATTTTATCGTTGTTTCAAAGGTAGTTGCAGGAGAAAGAAAGAAAGATGATATTATTGCTAATTTGCAAACTAGAATCACTAAACTCGAACAAACCCAAAGCACCCCTACAGACTCACCATGCCTACAACTTACTGAAGTGGTTTCAGAGATTCAAAACAAACTATCCGAGATAATCCTTCAGCATGAACACCTCAAAAAAAAAAACACTGCACAACAACAAACTATCCAAAAACAGGGTGAGGAACAAAATCCATGGGTTCAAGTGGTTAAGGGGAAGAAAGCACCTCCAGTTGTAGAAATGGTTGTCCAAGCAAAATTTGAAGAAGAAATGGCACGTCAAACCAAGGCACTCAACCTTCGTGTTCATGGCCTCCTTAAATCAGCTAATCCCCTACAGGCAGGGCATGCGCTCTTGCATGAATCCTTGGACTTGAAAGATATCTCCCTTAAAAAAGCTTGGACATTGCTAGACAACACCATTGTTATACAATTCCAAATTGCTGAAGAGTGTCTACAAGCTCTTAAAGCAAAAAAGAAGCTCTTTTCCCTTTCACGGAAAATTTATTTAGATGTTGATCTCACATGACTCCAAGTCGAAGAGCTTCGAAAAGCTCATATTCAAGTGATAGCTGCCAGGAAGGAGAACAAGTGGGTTGTTATCAGAAATTGTAGAGCTGTCATTCGTGATTCTCCCCCACCAGGGTGGTCACACCCTGGACCGTCAACATGACGACGCCCTGGGGTCTCAATGGGCGGTGAAAGCAAAAAAGAAGCTCTTTTCCCTTCCACAGAAAATTTATTTAGATGTTAACCTCACATGACTCCAAGTCGAAGAGCTTCGAAAAGCTTGTATTCAGGTGGTAGCTGATAGGAAGGAGAACAAGTGGGACGTTATCAAAGATTGTAGAGCTGTCATTCGTGATTCTCCCCCACCGGGGTGGTCACCCCCTAGACCATCAGCATGACGACGACTTCGGGTCTCGGTGGGCGGTGATGACATCTCCATTGCTTCTTGGAACTACAATGTCACTTTATGGTCTTCTCCAGGCCTAATGTTTGATGCTCTTGGGTTGTCAGACATTCTTTTTGTTACAAAGACTCATGAGAGCCCGGTACAGCCTCTCCCAGACATTACAAGATACCGTTGGTTTTCAGCTTGTCGTCAAGGGACTAGGAGTTCTGGTGGGGTGGTTTGTTTATTTAGAGACTCACTCCAGAGCATAATTTCAGTGGAGGTGTCTGATGAATTTGCTAGATTCATGTGGGTCTGGATTAATACCTCTCCACGATCATTCCGTTGATACATTCGACACACAGGAGATTGATTCAAAATCAGTGGGGTTGCATAGGAGGTCAAATGATGCTTTAGGCCTTACACAACATATGGAAGACACCTTTTACAGTTGCGGGAATCTCATGATTTGTTGATTCTTAATGGACTGCCTTGCTTTTCAAATTCACACTCTTTCACATGTACACCTCATGGGGGAGGTAAGAGTGTGGTGGATTACGTCTTATCCAGTTAGAACCTTTTGCCCTTCATCCGTCACTTTTCCATTTTCCCCATTACCCTTGCGGACCATGCTCTTCTCTCTTTCTCCATCCGGGTTGATTTCTCCCCTCCTATTACAACCCCCTCTTTCAGTATACCAAGTACCATTTTCTAGTTTGAGGATGGGGACTCTGACACTTTACTTTCTCACATCCATCAGCTTCTACCTTCAAAACCCCAGTTCTTCTCACTTGGTTGTGTTAATTCCAAGTAAACGTGTCTTTCCTCCATTATTTGGGAAGCTACCCTCAAATCTTTTCCTAACTACACCAAATCTATGTCTACTTCCCATCAATCTAAAATATCTTGCCCCACGAATAAGTGGTATGATGATAACTGCAAGACTCTCCACCGTCAGCTTTGGTACGCCTTCCTCCATTCCCACCCCTCTTACCCAGCCTTAAAATCATCCTATCGTTACATTCTACGACGTAAGAAATGCCTTTTTATTTCTCAAAGGAGACGGACCTTACAGGTTTCCTACATTCACTCCCCCAAACTCTTTTGGCGTACCATCCTCCCACAACATTCTCCCCTCCCCACTGAACTTAATCCCACATCCATGATTTCCCATAACTCCACCCTTTATGATATCCTGGCCAAACGCAAACCCATGTTGCTTCTCCACCGTCTTCTCACTTTTTCACATACAAGAATGTTAGAGAGGTGGTGAAGGTGATGAATAGTAGCAAGGCAGCCAATGAAGAAGGTTTCCAAGCCGAATTCTTCAAACATGGTTTTACATCTTTTGGAAGCTATTTGGTTGATCTTTTCAACCACGTGGTTTGTTTGGTTTTTCCACCCTCTTGGCCACATCACATTATTCACCCGATACACAAATCAGGCTCCTGTTCAAATCTTAATAATTACAGGACGATCATGGTTGGAGACACATTCTCGAAATTGTATGCTACTATATTACACTTGCAGCTTTCGAGAGAGCTAGAGCAGAGACACCTCAGAGCTAGGGGACGAGCAAGGTTTAGACCAGCCCATCAGACCATTGATCATATTTTCACACTCTAGGCCATTATTGAGAAGGCACATCATCGCTCATCCAAAGTCTATTGTTGTTTTGTAGACTTTAGGAAAGCGTTTGATTCTGTTCCAAGAGAGGCACTTTTCCAGAGACTTAGGAATATTGGAATTTTTGAGACACTCTTGGCAGCCATTATGAGATTATACGAGAATGTTCTTGGTCGTCTCAACACGGTTCATGGGATTTCAAACTTTATTAGTACCATTGGGGTCAAGCAAGGATGCCTTTTGTTCCCAACCTTATTTGGGATATACATTGATGAGTTAGAGACCTTTCTTCATGAACATATTCAGGCTAGTGATGGGTGTCTTCTTCACCAGGTTTTGATTTCTATCCTCTTGTTTGCAGACGATGTGATTCTCCTAGCCTCTTCTCCTGAGGGATTACAGCGGCAATTTGATGCTTTGGCTCTCTTTTGCGATCTCCGATAGTTGATCGTTAATTTGGGGAAAACCAAGGTCATGGTATTTAATGGCTTGAAGACCTCCCACCTCTATTTCTTTTTCAAAGGAAAGGAGGTTGAGATTACCACTTCCTATACTTATCTGGGAATGGAATTTTCTGGTCCACATTTCAGCTTGAGGCAGGCACTCCAGCCTAGAATAAACAAAGGTTATGGTTCTTTAGCTCTCCTTGAACGACAATGTTTTTGGCATCACTTTCATGATATCTCTTCTAAGATGTCACTCATGGATACACTTGTTAGACCCACAATCCTCTATGGATCTGTAGTTTGGGGACCCTCTCTTCATGAGGGTGATTGGGTTGTTGTTAAGAGGGTCCAGACACTTCTTCATCGCATGATCAGATGTAAGCAACCAATTCCCCAACACATTATTCATGCAGAGTTTGGAGCCCGACCCTTCCGACTGGAGACTATATTCGATCTGATCACTTTCATACATCGCATACGAAGGTTTGCTAATTCTACAAGTGGACGTGATGGATACCTATACTTAGCATATAGTTCTTCAGAGAATCTTGCTCTCTCAACTCCTTCAACCCATGGACGTTGTTGGTATACAAGAGTTTTTGATCTATTGGAGTCTGTGGGAATCAGGATGGTTCGACTTCCTCCATTTATGTACTCCTTGGACACACCAGCGCATCTTCTACCCACTAGACAAGAGTTGAAACGGATTATTAGGGATGATATTTATAGACAGTTTATCCACACTACTTGGGTAAACCCTCCTAGGGGGTTACACCTTAAGATGGCATTTTATGCAGAGTGTTTCTTAGAGCTGAGTGATGGGCTTATCATTCGTCCACAATATACATTCCGCCATTGGATGCACTCTCTTCGCATCCCATTAAGACAATTTCAAGTGGGGTCTCACAAGCTTAGGATTGAGACAGATCACCAAAGAAATTGAGCAAACAGGTTTTGTCAGTTATGTAGCATCCAAGAGACAGTCCGAGGAGCATTTCATCTTTCGTTGTCCCATTTACTATGAAATCAAAGGGAGGTTTTACTGCCTATTTAGGAGGACACAAACTCTTTCTGACTTCTTCAAATACGAGGACCAGAGATGTTTGGCTTTATATATACAGGGAGCTCTTAAGCTTTGTGATCATTTTATTCAAAGACCCACTAGACAAGTCTCCGCTCAACGGATTACTTTCTTCTACATGGTGCTACCTTCGAGGAGAGGCACTAAGCGACAAATTGACATCAGTACAGCCCCACATTCCAAATCAGTGAGGCCCAGAGACACTATTCACAATTCCTCGAGTTTTCATCAGCATATTCACTTCAAACACGACATCAAGAGGCAGCTAGATCCACCAGACCTTCACAAAGGACTTTTCCTTCTAGGCAGAGGAGTGGAGGACAATCCGAGCATCATACCTCCCCTTCTTCGGGGCAGACTTCTATTCGGAGAATCTTCTCGTCGGCCTTAGATGCTAGGAGAGTTAGATCGAACTCTTGATGGGTTCCCTTCTGGTTCTTCTTTCTTATGGATCATCCTCGTGCTCCCGATGTTTACAGATTCTTGGAGATTGCTCATTTCTTCTGCTCCTTTCTTTGGACCTGAACGTGGTTGGGTCCTTTGGTGGTTTAGCTCTGAGCGTGGTCAATCTTTGCCTATTTTATACTATTTCTTTCAGCATTGTTTTTCTTGTTTTCGGAGACCTTTTTGGTTTCCCACTTTTTCCTGACACAGTTCTATAATTTGCAGTCCCTTTGACCTACTTTTGTGGTCATTAGTTGGACATTAATATGTTTATCTTATCTTATCTTATGCCCAAAAAGGATCATTGTATTTTTCTGGTATTTTTTGGGCACTTGTGGCGATTTTTGGCAAGGGTTTGAAGAGGAAAAACATTCAAAACAACAACTGTAAATTTGGAATTAAATCAGAATTTTTTGCCATCAAAAAGTGGCGTTTGAGCTTCAAAAATTGGGCAAAAAGGTACTTGTTTCATGCAATTTAATTTATGATTATTTTTTACAAATTTTTAGTTATTTTGGAACAAGTTATTGGCTGCAATTCATCCATAAAATCCTATTATTATGGCATTTAGGGTTTCTAGGGCTTAACAAGGGTTTGTGAGCTTATTTTGCAAACTAAGCTTTGTTGATTGCATTTTCAGAATTGTGGATTTTAGGGGAAAACGCCTTTTGCATGAATCGTCCCATTTGGGGACATTACATGATCAATCATCATCCTTGCAATCATCTCCCCAATCCTCCCATTCAATCGTCCGCAGCTGTCAATTGGGCTCGACAAATCATAACATCCATCTTTCTTCTATCAGTCATCTATTATCACTAATTGGTTAATTCATCATTTAAAGTTTACGGTTTCCTCCTTCGATTGGGGTATGCCCAGGACAGTAACTTCATTATCGCCTCTTGCTCCCTTGCATGTGTCCTTGCTAGGGGCATCATCGCTATTAGTCACATTATGGCTCATTGATTTGATGCATTACAGTCCAATTCTTCCTCTTCGTCTTTTTGGTCACTCAATCATATTGTTTATTTTCTCTCATCCCCTTCATCATATTGCTCGACTTTCACTTTCAGCTACACTCGTCATTAATCTTATCAAATCATTGTCTTATTTTGGCCCGATGCTCTCCCATGCATGTGACCTTACTTGGGATATGTCGACAGCTCGTGGCATTTCTATCAATCATCTCAATCCGCAGCTCCCCTTGGGATGTGTCCTTGCACGAGATACGTTGAAAGTTTGCAGCGTTTTGTCTTATCATCATCATGTTACGATTGATTCCCCCTTAGGATGTGTTGACAACCATGACACAATCGTTTCCGCTCCCTATGCATAGGTCTTTGCCAGGGGCATCATCAATTTGTAGCTCACTGCTCATGTCAATTTTATCTTCTTCCTCATCAATCCCACATCTCGCATCCCATCCCCTTGTCAATTAATCCATCCCGCTCCTCATTTTTTCTTTTCTAGTGGCCATCTATCTTATTTTTATCCCCATGTTCCCTCGAGAGGGCATCATATCCACTAACATCATTTACTAACAGTCATCCATGAATGTCTTTCTTCTTTGAAAGACCACAACTCCTACTTCGTCCACACACAATGCCCTTTCAAAGAAGGGCAAAATGTATGCATCTAAATTTGCTCGTTTTCGTCAGCTTGCTAATTTCGACACTACCATCCCCAGTTTCATTTAATGATCACTAATCCCATCTAACGTTGTCTAATCCATCCTTACTAATCCTCCAAGTCTTTTGTCTAGAAACCATTTCCATTATTCTTCATCTACTAACCTTATTCACATCCCACAAAATATTAATCATTTTATTCCACTTATTAATATCCCATTTACTTAAATAACTCTTCCTACACCCACTTGTCATTTTTAAATTCCATTTAATCCCCACTTGTCCAATTGCTAATTTTAAATTCCTAAAAACCTACCCACCTATCTCCTAGGCTCTCCTACATGCCTAGTGCCTAGTCTCCACCACCCTTCTCCTTTTCTAGATAACTCTCTCTAGAGAATTCTAAGGAATTTTAAATTCCTTAGAATTCTCTCTTTTCTCTCTAGAGTTTTCTTCTCTAGAGGCTTCCAATGAATTTTTAATGCATTGGAAAATCTCCCTGCCTTACCTATTTAAACCATTCTCACCCTCCATTGAACCAAGGAATGTGAGGAAAAGCCATGTCCAATCTATAAAGCCTTCAATAATCAAATCTATCATGCCAAATTAGTCTTTTGATCAAGCCATCAAGTCTTATAAGTTGAACAAAAATTTGAGTCTATTATAGCAATCCAACACCAAATCTAGTAATCTTTACTTTAGTCTTGTTTTTGTCTTAATCTTGTTTGGAGCATAAAATTTGTGAAGATGCAGGTATAATATTTTCATTTGAATTGCATTTTTATGTAATTAGCTCCAAATTATAGGTATGCTAGAATTTTGTGTAGGATAGTGATAAGTTTGTATAAATAAATCCATTTGCACAAAAAATTTGAATCACAGTGGCGACTCCATTTGGACAAGATTTTCAACAAGGGTTTGCATTTTGAGGGCTGCATTTGACTTTAAAGGCAGCGAACTACCTTTGGGAGTTGGGTGACCCACTTTGGGGTCTGATTGTTGCAAGGTGTCGCCCTTGGTCTTCTTGTGCTGTGTAACATAGCGCTCGGGTTCGTGACATGACTTAACCGCCTCCCATGGATTCATTAACTCTGGTGGTTGTATCGGGCACTAAAAGGTCGATCTTTTGGTGCAATGGCAACCAATGGGCCAACAATTGGTATCAGAGCCGAAGGTGTCAGGTTCGAATCCCTCGCTTCCATTGGGGAGAGGATTGTTGCAAGGTGTCACCCTTGGTCTCCTTGTGTTTTGCAATGCAGCACTCAGGTTCATGACATGGCTTAACCGCCTCTCGTGGATTCATTAACTCTGGCAGTTGTATCAGGCACTAAAAGGTCAATCTTTTGGTGCAACGACAACCAATGGGCCAACACTGATTTGATCATTTGAGAGGTTGTTTAGACCTGAATTTTATGTATGAAGCTTTGAGAAATATTCTTCTATTTTATTTGAATTTTCCAGCCTATATTTGCATGTTAAAATTCAGATTTGAAGAGGTTCTGGTGGTTGTAACTAGTGTCACCGCATTCGATGAACTAGCAGGTAGAAGTTCGGAATTTGTCGAACTGCAAAAAAAACATAAAATTTGTTTAAATTCGTCTTGAAATTCAGGACGAACTTTAAAAACAAATTTAATAAAAAAACCCTTGAAAATTGCCAAAATTCGTTGAAAATTTGTCAAGTTCGGAAAAAATCATGTTTTTAGGGTTGCATGGTGTTTTCAGGGTTTACGTCACATTTTTTGATTCATTATCTTTTTTTTGCAACGCGTTCAACTACAAGATGATCCGCCACCTTGCAAAACATGAGCATGGACTCATGGACGAAGCTGCAAAATACAAAACGAAGCTGAGTAATGGTTTCTTTGTTTTGTCTTTTTGTCTTCCTTAAAGTTCGCCCGCACCTCTTTAATTACGTCGAGGCAAATTTTAATTTACAGATGGTCAAATGTTTTTTTTTTAATATTTAATACAAACTTTTAATTGATTATTTTACGTTATACAAATTAAATTCATATGCATTATTATAATGTGTTCCATTACTTTGAATAAATATAAATAGTTAATAGTATTTTTGTTGACTATTAACATGTTGATTTTTCTCTTTCTTGAATGTTTTTATTGACTTCATTCACCAGCTTTCATTTTATTTTGTGTTTTAGATCTCTTTTAAGTCGTTAAGAATGATTTAAGGGTTTGCATATTATTAGAATGATTTATATTTATGTAACTTATTGTTTTCGACTCTTAGAGTAGTTTTTATTACTTATGGTTTTGACAAGTAGTAAGATAGTTTTATCTCCATATGTCGAATTTAATATCAATATTTTTAGTTCCGATTTTTTTGCTCGACAAATTAGAACACGAATTCGAATGCAGTGACTATCGTTATTGTTGTTCCCCAAAAATGTCACTCATTTTTGGAACAACATATGAGCTATTTTGGTCCTGCAGGGCCAAAAATTCTCTCTTCCCTTCTCGAAATTTGTTCTGAGCTTTCAAATTCCTCATTTTTCAAGCTTTTTCAGTAAAGGGATTAGCAGGTTCAAAGGCTTCTGCAGGCGTGTTCAATCAAAAGACCCAATTTCCAACACTTAAAGTCATTTTCAGGATTGGTTCAGCGCCTTGGTTCAATCAAAAATGTCCATCGGCAAGCTTCTAAGCAAGGATCGAACCATTGAACCTTGAACCATTTTGGTTCAGCGGGTTCAATGGGTTCAAAGGTTCAACGTCATCAGCAAGAGCTAAGCGCATTTGTCAAAGGTTCAAAGTTCAACCATTTCAAGGTTCCACGGCTCCGAACACTTAACGAGTTTCAAAGGCTTGAACCGTTGAACCTTGAACCATTCTGATTCATCGGTTCAACGAGTTCAACGTTCAAACAGTTCAACGCGCTTGGTTCAAAGATATCAAAGAGACTCGGCTAAATCAAAAGAATGAACCGACCTAACCGTTGAACCTTGAACCACTTCATAGGTTCAATGAGTTCACGGGTTCAAAGGCAGCCTCAGTCAAGGAAAGGAGCGCGCAAAAGAAAAGCCCGAGAGCGAAAAGCGCCAAGTGTCGACGGTGGAAGGTTTCACTACGATGTAACGGAAGACGCCACGTGTCCTTGGTGAGAATCGGCGGAAGCCAACAAGTGTCATCGTCCACGTGATTGCCAGAAAGGAGCCCCGACTATTTCTGTGAGTGTTTCTAGAGTTCGGCGAAAGCCGCCACGTGTCTTCTTCCGCCAGACTCTCAAAGATTTCTAAGAGCTCCTATGAATTAGGTGGATACTTCCACGTGTCCTCGCCTGTTCCGGCAGAAGATGCCACGTGCCACTTGTTAAAAGCAGCAGAAGGTGCAACATGTCAAAGACGGAGCACTCCCAACGCAGAGATGCAGAGTCAAGAAAAGATTTCCTTCGGACATTTTGTCCGAATGAAATAAAGGGACGATAGTCCTTCGAAGAAATTGAAGCCCGAAGGCCACCCAAGAGATCCCGAAGGGTAGGTCCCTCACGGAGGATACTCGACACTCAGAAATGGACATTTTTCAAGACCCCGACGGGCAAGTCCCCTTCGGGATGGATCAAGCCTCAAAGTGCAGCGGAAGTTGCCAAGTGTCACGTGCCGAGACACAGTCCCTTTCAAGTTTCAAAGTAGCGGAACTCTCCACGTGTCCCGTCTCAGTGCAGCGGAAGCTGCCCAGTGTCTGCATCCGCGCTTCCAGCCTCTAACAAGTTTCAAAGCTTATTCTAATAAGCTTATTTCAAAGCCACATATGCCGCCACATGTCTTCACCTACATCACAGTGGAAAGCAGCCATAGCAAGCGAGAAAGACACAAAGGAGTTGCTAAGAAGAATGACATGTCCGCAAACGTCAAATTTAGGACTGGCTAGCCGTTAACCTTCAAAAGAGAAAAGACCCGCGAACGTCAAATTTGTTGCAATGAAGTGTCTGTTGAGCTTTGCAGATTTAAAACGTGGACCCGAATGCATTCAAAGACCCTAAGGCCGGAGCCAAATGGGAAGAGACAAAGAGGGAAACTCAGCAGGAGTTATTCCCAGTAAGTGGAGCAATTCACCAGGTAGGCATTTGGGGCCTGCAAGCATTGAAAGTGCAGCCTATTTGTCCCCTTTTGCGTAATGGCAACATGGACAACTGTGCGGGTAGCAGGTGATGGAATGAATGTTTCAGACTCGGGAGATGACACTAGAAATGAATCAACACGCCACAGTTAAGGCAGCCGCCCTGCTCCAACATGGCCCTCCCTAACAAAACCAAAAATGCATACAAGGCATTAATGCGCAGCATGGGTCGCTCCATGGGACAAAGTGCCAAGCCTCTCTTGGCCTCTATATAATGTAACCTCTTGTATCATTTGAAGGGAGATCTTCCCAATACGGAAGCAAAACTCTGCCCAAATTGAAAGGCAAATACTGAGACTTTGAGCTCAGAGTGTTGTTCATATCATTTTATCTGAATGAGAAAGTAAGTTGTTTGCAGACTTTGTGCTGTCATAGCTTGTATCATTTTAGGAGATTGTTCTTATGTTTGTCTTCTAAATGTGTTCTTGTTTATTTAATTTGGCAAGCATAACTAGTGAAAGTAATCAGGAAGGTGTCCTGAAGCCAACTGTTGAGAGACTTTGTGCCCCCACAATTGCCTTTAGAGTGTTTTCTTTATGTTCTTGTGTAAAGGATCTTGGGACGACTTTGTGTCCTCATTATCCTTCGTATTTCACTCTTGGGCAGTCAAGGTGGAGACTTTGTGCTACATCTTAGATTGATGGCTACTCTGTTACCCAGTTACTTTCTACTTGAAAGATTTCCTGTTGTTTGCAAGAACAAGCACTTCTAAAAGAAGAGAAGTGTCTTCTGTCACTTTACTAGGATTTCTACTATCCACGAAGGGATCTAGCTTTTGGCTGAATGTTACTTCTGAAAGAAGAGAAGTACCTTCACCAATCACCCAAGATTTTTTCTCTGTCTGTGAACATCATCTCTGAAAAAATAGAGATGGATGGTTTATCCTACCCCTGTGTCTTACTTTTTGCTTATATATATATAGTATATAGCTGCCTTATATTTAATAGGGAACCTCCCCTTGATGAGAGGAGAGATTTGTCCCCTTTTGATGTAGTAAACCTGCACATCTGGCCGACCAATCTCCCTATGCTGTGGTGATAGGAACTATTTTGCTCTCCAGTTAGCTGGTCAACAAAATATTCACCCAACAGTTATAACTTGTAATTATTTTGGATTTTTGGGCAATTATTTAATGGTGAAAATTTTATGTCCTAGTTTCACATTTCTAGAATTTTGAAATATTTGTTAGGGTTTGATTAAAAAATCATAAAATTCTTTTGTTGTGTTAGGGTTTGTTGAAAAACCTCTTTATTTCAATTTTGGCCCAAAAAGGGATATTTTAGTGGTATCAGAGTCAATTTCTTGGTCAGTTGTGGGACAAGGGTTTCATGTCAAACAATGACATGGATAGAGCGAGGCTTGAGAGTTTGTCTCGAGCACAAGAGCCGATAAAAGAAGTGATGAATGAATTATTTCAAACAGTGAAAGATATGAAGAGAGATAGAACACAGGTTGTGATGGACAGCAATTTGGGCATAAGTGTAGCACCTACGCCAAGACCTGATGGACCTAGGGTCCTTCACAAGGAGGAAACTTCGTGGGGAAGGAAGGAACAACCCTTCTATAACTCAGATTCGATGTAGATTTATGAGGAGTATATGACATACTCACCCCCCTTTAGGAAGGAGGTGGACCTTAATGATTTTGTGTCATGGAAAAGAGGTGGGGGTGGTACTCAGGTTGGATAGGAGTTACATGATGCCTTGTGGAAGATTGCTTTTCCCACATTCAATGGTTCTACAAACATTTCAACTAAGGTGTGGATTGATAAGTTAGGTACATACTTTACGCTTCATCCCATGGAGGTAGAGGAGGCCCTTAGATTCATCACAACACATTTAAAAGGGGTTGCCCATGATTGGTGGCACCAGTGGTTGATAACCCAAGGGCAACACCTTATAGACAACTATGAGGAATTCAACAGGAGGCTCATTGGGAGGTTTGATCGGGCTGATTCAGAACCTTACTTTGAGGAAAAATCAAGCACTTTGAAATAGCCAAGTGTTGAATTTTTTGAGTTTCACAAATCAAAAAATGTGGAGCAGCAAAAGGAGACTTTTCAGAAAATATGGGACAACCAAATAAGGAAAATTATGAGATACAAAATTCAAAAATTTTGGGGCAGCAAGAAGTTGTCCAACAAGTTCATGAACAACAAAGAAAGCAAAAAGAGGAAAGGGAAGAACAAGCCTTACATGAAGGATGTTAAGCATCTAATGTTAAAGTTGTTCCAACCCTAGAAGTAATGAACCCTCTTGCAAACTTTGCAAGGTTTGAGTCATCACATGTTGAGAGTAGTATTATGAGTTCTTCCATAGTAGTCAAGGAAGAAGGGGAAATCGTGGGGCTGACAAGGATAGATCAAGTTGAAAAAAAATCAGATTTGCCCAAGTTTGAGGAAGAGAAATCCCAGAAAGGTCTTGTTGGGAAGTATGCACATAAGCTTCATATAATGTTCTTTCACTTGCTGGAATTTTCAGACCAACATCTAAAGGTAAGCAATTTAATCATTTTCATGGGATGAATTGGTTGTATCACCCCCCTACCATGCACCAACAATATCTCGATCATCATGAAAGCCATGCTAACCATGAAGACAAGATGAAGGGCACTAATGCTAACCATGAAGACAAGATGAAGGGCACTAAGTGGAGGAAGGAATTTATCCAAGAGAATCTAAGGATGGGGAGTTGCAAATTTCCCATATGCACATGGGATCCGGATGGTTTGGTGAAGATCAAGGTGAATCTCACATTTTCATTTTCAAAACAGCAATAATGTAATATGTATGTTTCGCGCCTCTTAGATAAGCATGTCTTGAAGGAAGCATTTCTAAATTCTGAAGCAAAAGACATTGAAGGTGTCACGAAGAGTGGACAAGTTATGGGCAGCCAAAAGTATGAGCGTGTTTCAAAATTGTTGCTTACTAATATGGCATCTAGGGTGAGCGGTTATAAAGAGCAACATATACAAAAAAATGAGCCAATGTCGATTTGGATATTGGTTAGTGCCCCATGGCAAGGCTGCCATCATCATGGACCACCACATGAAGGTGATGGTGAAACGAATGGTGCTTCGAGTAACGAAAAGGGCATGGATTCCTTCTTTCTGGTTCTCAACAATGTACATATGAATGTTGGAAGGTGTTGTTCGTCCAAATAGGCTAAGGGAGTAGCCAAATCGGAGTATGGGCAATCACTAAGGTATGTTGAAGACCCCTCAATTTCATCTTGTAGCAACATTATAAATTTTGAAAATGAAGATTCAGAACAGCTCTTCCATAGGGCAAAAATTTAGCTTATGAACAGAGTAAGGAAACCGGAAATGGTTATGAGAAATAGGCCCATGACATACTCAGAAAATTCTGAGATTTTTGTGCGAAATCAAATTGTCCAATACATCAAAAAGTCTGAAAATTGTGAAGGGACAAATTATGGAAAATGTGTACAGGGTCAGCCCTATGCATATACACGAAGGTTGAACGGTTTGGTGGAAAGCCAGCCCCATTCAAGTACAATAAATTCTAGAAAATTTGGTATGTTGGCTACAAATAATTTTCAACTCATGAGGAGAGGAAGACATGATAGGGGCAACACCATAGAGAGAAAAAACTATCAAACTTTATGCATTCATAATGTATGCAGAGGGTATGTTTGGAAAGGGCAGAAAGAGAATAAGCAATGGACTTTCATTTGGGCATCATAGCAAGGTTGCCCACCTCACTAAGGTATTCACAAAAAAGGTATGAATCCAAGATTGTTCATAATTGTTCTATTTTCACAAATTAGTGAGCCATACCATTGGTTTGATGGAGTGTCAAGGCACATTGAGAGCCCTAAAAGGCATTGGGGTGCATTCCAAGGAAGCACACATTCCAAGGTTCACATGCAAGGAAGAATGACCATAAGGGACAGCCTTCATACATTTTCTTATCATTTTTTTTATGAGAATTCCAGCTCATTTAAAGAGGTTTGTAGATTCATAGTGGCTCCTCATGAGGTTGTAGACATGAAGGGTTCATCAAATGGCAAGTTGAGAATGAAAGGTTTGACTTTGGTGGGCACTTGCAAGGCGGTAGATTATAAATACAGCCCTCAAAACATCAAGTACAGGTTTCCTTTTGAGGTGATTCTGTCCAAGGTAAGGGAACATATGAGCATGAGTACCAAGGATTGGGCTATAACCATATCGAGGAAGCTTCCAGCCCACGGGATGTATGGAATTGTGTGTTTGAAGGACGGTTTTGAGGGGACTAACCACTGTTATATGTTCCATAATGAAGGCTACAGCAGGGGCAGCCACTTGTTTGTGAAAAGATTGAGCTTGGTGGTTATTTCGGAGAGTACTAACAGCTGGTTCATATCTAGCAACGGAAGGTACAGCCATGGTATACTCTTTCACCATACTGGCCATGGCGGTTCCAGCTCATTTGTTGTGAGGTTGAGGGTTCATGGATGCATGGGGAAGGCTGATTGCAGGATGTCACTTCAAAGGGGTGAGTTATGGT
Organism: Torreya grandis; assembly: GCA_037957365.1. NCBI lineage: Eukaryota > Viridiplantae > Streptophyta > Pinopsida > Cupressales > Taxaceae > Torreya > Torreya grandis. The sequence goes on along the minus strand of JARHVA010001011.1, from coordinate 935,229 downwards.
TGGATTAGCTCCTATTTTGGGATCACAAGAGGTCTGATTTTTGCATACCCAGTCAGTCAATCACATGGGATGTGACTGATTTCACTTCCCTTTGCATATAAGGGCATTTGTTAGTTGCCAAGAGACAAGGGTGGAATGCTAATAAGGTGAAGAAGTTTCCAGCTCTCATAGATGGAAACATTCTGAGTTTTGAGGCAGTTTTTGAGGGTGTAGACAACATGGGCAGCCCTCTTATACCCCCTAAGGCATCCACATACATATTTCTAGCCACTCCTCACGTGGAGAACTTGATTGAGTATGCAAGCAATGGAAGAAAAGGGAGCCACCCCCACATGAAGGAGGAAGATCCTCCATTTTCACTAACATGTTTGTGTTTTGCGTAGGTATTGACAGGTGGACATTCAAGGCCCAATTTTCCAGACATCTGGTTGGAATAAACTTTTTCAGCCCCTACATTGCTGCAAATTCAAGGACTTCTTCGTCTTTTGTCATCTTGTTCGAAAGCCCAGGGTGCAAGGCCTCAATGGAGGGAATGAAGAAGACAACGTGCTGCTGTTGTATCATTTCCAGCATGAGTAGGCAGCCAAAAATATTCAAGTACAGCAGGAAAAGACATCAACATGAGGCCTTCCTTCCATGGAATGAAGTGAGGGTTGAGCTTTGCATGGAGATATTAGTTGGGACAGCTCCATGGATGTTGTTATTGCTTGAGGACAAGCAAATTGGGCGGAGAGGATTGTCATGTCCCCCTTTTTAGCCTAAGCATGGACATGACCGTTAGCCTAGTTCGTTTAGTGTTTTTCGTCGACTAAGGGAAAATAAAAAAGAAAACTTTGATTTTAATTTTAAATTATAAAAAGATACCTCTTGATATATCTTTTTATTTTATAACTTAAAAGGTAACTTGTGAGTAAGGGTTAGCTTAACCCTTAGTGAAGAAAAGGGAAAAGATATTTTAAAAACACATTAACTCTCCCTCCAAGTGGAGCACCCCTTTTTTAGGAGGACTTGTGGGAAGATATGGTATAAGAGGTGGTATGATGATCATTTGAAAAGTTACCATGAATTTATGATATTTGATTTTGGGGCTAAAGCACGAAACGCTTGGCTAAGTGACTTGAAGATGAAAACCTTCAAAAACACAAGGGTTTGAGAACGAAAACCTCCACTTTTATTCAGGACAGCCCTATTTTTAGGTTCTTAATTGCATTTCAAATTTAGTGATTCACCGATTTGACCCTCTTCTAAGGCAGCGACTAGCATTGGCACATGTGACTATCAATTGTGGTGCTTTGGCTTGTTTTTGGGAACCATTCGGGAGGGTTTGAGTAGGGTACAACGGCAGCGTTTGATTGGGAAGTGTGGCGACTCCATTTGGACAAGATTTTCAACAAGGGTTTGCATTTTGAGGGCTGCATTTGACTTTAAAGGCAGCAATCTGCCTTTGAGAGATGGGCGCCCCCCTTTGGGGTCTAATATGATTATTTGTGGGGCTGTTTAGGCCTGAATTTTATGTATAAGGGTTTAAGCAATATTTTTTTTCTATTTTATTTGAATTTTCCAGCCTATATTTGCATGTTAAAATTCAGATTTGAAAAGGCTTTGGTGGCTGTAATTATTCTTCATTTTTGGGCAATTATTTAATAGTGAAAAATTGTAATTTATGCCCTAGTTTCATATTTCTAGAATTCTGAAATATTTGTTAGGGTTTGATTAAAAAATCAAAAAATTCTTTTGTTGTGTTAGGGTTTGTTGGAAAACCCCTTTATTTCAGTTTTAGCCCAAAAAGGGATATTTCACCATTTGACCGTTATATTGATTTTTTTTTTTTTAAATTTAAAGAAGATCAAAAAATCATAATATTTTGGGCATACGATGTAGTCTGGAGCCCCTTTTTCCTTCCCTAAAAAGAGTTTTTCAAGCTCAACAAAGTGGTGCAGCAAGATTAAGGCCATATATCACCAATGAACCAAAAAAAATTATGAAAAGGTAATAGAGTCATTAATCAATGTGGTATGTGACAAATTCAAGATAGGCATCTCAAGATTGATATCTTTCAAGGTTTATAATATATAGCTAGTTTTAGTTAGTAATAGTTGGTTTCTATTTAGGGTATAGGTGGTTAGTTATACCAACCCTACCAAACTTTTGATGTAATAAATACACCCTTGTGGAAATGCAAACTAAGTACATTATCATTTAAACCATGTTATCTATGTGTGTGTTTTCTCAATATCCATCAATCTAATATCGTGTCGTTTGATATTTCATTTTCAGGAATAACTATATGAACAAAAATACTATGTTTCAAATTTTAAACTCTGTTACAGTTACTATCTTTTGCTCTCAGCCTAAATGGGCAAGGGCTCATTAAAGCCATCCTGGTTAATTATGCTCTTGCAAACATCAACTGCCATTGCCATTTAGTAAACTGAAAGATTTCGTTGTAATACTTTTTAGATTATTTCGTTGTAATTATTATTCTAGTATTTTGAGTCAGAAAAATTAGCCAACAGTATACCTTAAAATTTCCCCTGCGTACAACATTGCAGCTTTTAAGTACTCTCTGGTTAAGATTTGAATACTTGATTTTCATACACTCTTAGCAATTGGAACCCAATCTAAATTGATTTCTCATCAAACCAGCAAACTCCATCCAAAAACAAACAGCCCAAAAGAGCTAAAAATTGATATTGAAAATAAAATGCAACACTAAATAAAAAGTAAGAATTTAGGAAGAGCATCATTCCCTTGGGGCACACCTTTTATTGAAAACAACAAATTTGAAGGTTACATATATCAAAATCTATTTAAAACAAAATAAAAATTATATAAACTGTTTACAGGTCATTAACTTGGTTTATTGGTAAACTTTTTGGTGTCATACCCATGTTTTGGGACTTTAATTTCTTTATGTAATAAGTGCCGAAGGGCACCAAAACAGTCATAAGAACTTTCAATAGTCACTCACTTTATTGATTTTTGGACTAAGTTGGGATATGTAGGACTGTTTTTATTATTTAAGGAAACACTTGGTATTGGATTCAGTTGTTATTCACAGATTTAAACTTAATTATGTTACTGTTTTCTGACTAAAGTTGCATAATAATTGTATTACAATTTTCTTATGGTGCTCTATTATATTTAAATTTCTTTGATTTAGTTGAATTCTTATTTTCAGTGTTTGATTTTTATATGATTATTATTATTCATCTAGTAGGTACTACTGAGTTTTTATCTGTTGTTTTGCAGGTTCCAGGATTGGAAACCAAAGTTAGGCTGGAAACCAAAGCTAGACTCGGTTGTGAAGGGACACTTAGAATAACATGGGTAAAGTTTTAGATATGGAAGAAAGGGAGAAATTGGAAAAAAAATCTAAATTCAAGCAAGAAAATAATATTCAGATGCCTTCATTTGTGTCTGGTAAAAATTGGGGTTTCCGCAGCTAGTATGTCACAAATAATTCTGCCTTGATCTTAGAAAATTGTTGTCGCAAGTCACCCAAGCAATACTGTCAAAATTTAATGTGTGGTTGACTTTCGGGGGTCATTTCAAAAGCTACTAATGATGGTTTTGATTTCTTCTTAGTGATTCTACCCCAAATGACTGTAAGCAACATTCTTTGCTTGAAAGCATATTAGAGAACTAATCAGGGTTAGTTTCATTATAAGTAGTAGAGGGCATAAGTAAAAAATCCACGAAAATAGAATTCAATTGTTTTTTTAAAAAGAGGTCGTGACAATTATCAACCCTCCTTGGGAGGGAAAAGAACATTAACAAAAACATAAATGGTTGTTAAAGCCACAAAGTGGCATACCGAGCAGTTAGGGCATGGTAAGTAGATCAGTCGACATTTTTTGTTTGGAAACCCTAAAAAGTTTCATCATTAGCATGATTAATGGTCAACCAAGCTCGTGGGGCAACCTAGAGGCCATCATGGGAGGATAAGGCCGACAAGGTGAGAGGGTTGTCGAAAAATTCATTGACTGTGCGGCCATGATAGGCTTCTCTCTAACTGATTCAGGTGCAACTGTTTGTGAGAATACCATAGTGGTTAATTTTAGAGAGTGTTTGTCGAGCAAGAGGAGGAAAACATTACTTATTTTAGGTTTCTATAAACCCTAGGCATAACTTTAAAATGGGGAAAATTGGGTTAAGAAAGAGACAGTTTTAAAGGAAGGGACATCAGTTTGGAAATGGATAAAAAGAAAAGTAGAAGGAAGGCGAACTAGGAGGTTGAGTCGGGAATCTTTAGCATCTTTCGATTTGAGGTACGCCATTGTTATTTTCTGGTTTTAACTTATAATATGTACTAAGGAAATTTGAAAAGTTGAATTGTCTGTCGTTTGAAGGATCTGGGAAATATAAATGTTGTGTTATTTTTAATATGTGTGCAATAATATGTCAAGCTTTGTTCGGTACAATTATCAAGGATTTTGGGAGATGTCCTGTCTTTGAATAATATAAGGATTCTATTGTATAAATAGGAAGAATATAGTAAATGTATAAAGATTTTTCAGATTAAGAAAAGTAATGGTGCGGATTTGAGGGTTTATTTGTGCTGGTGGGAATCCCTAGTATCAATTTACTAGTTCGTACCCAATCTAGGTAGTCCTTATTAAAGACCTGAGTGGCATGAGTAAGACCAGTAGGCAGGGTTAGAAGGTAATAAAGATGAAAGGCAAGTTAAAAGGCAAACCTAAGATAATCCCTGGATTGGTGAGCCCAACTAGGAACGCTAAAACATCAGGTCAAAGTTTCAATTGATGCTCATGTTATTGAATCATGAGAGAGAGAATGGTTGTGAACAACTATCATAGTCATACTAGTGAGCCCAAATGGCAAGGTCAGTAAGCCCATTAGGCATACCGATAAGTTAAAATAAATAAGGCACAAATAAAGACTTAAATACTCTTTCTCGCTTCCAACTTTGGTTCTTGTTTCTATATTCCAAGTGTCCTCCCACACCTAAGCCAATGGTTGAGGCGGGTAGAGCCTTTATTAAAACCACCAATGGTTGGGAATTGGGATTAACTTGGTCAATCCTAGTAGAGTTTGTTGTTGGCATGCGAAGATTTAAATTGTTGACCAACTTATCTCAATCACATGTTTGAAACTGGTGGTATTGATTGATAAGAATAACAATTCTCCAAAGGTCTGTACAATATTTGTTGATTATATTGATTTGGAAAATGGTATTTGATGTAAATATACAAGAGATTATGTATATTGTTTCATTCCTATAATAATAATAGCCTTCAAAAGTGCTTTTATAATGCCATAGATTGTTGCTTTTGATCGATTGTATCATGGAAAAAATTAATTACCTTGCAGAGTTGAAGACTTGTATAATGGTATTCAACAGTGACATGTGTTTAAACATTTGTTTTTTATAAAGGGAACTTTTACCTCTGTATAGCTCTACAGAGTTGAAACTTCTTTCCCATTGCAAAAAAAAAAAATTCCTTCTCCAAGGCTAAGTAGTAAATACTATAGAATAAAATGCTATGGTGTCGCTGGAAGTTTGCATAACTGGAATCAAACATGAACTGACTTATTGTAATTAAATTTTATGAAATTATTATACTGTCATATAAGCTGTGATTTATCCAGCTGAGCGCCATAGGTAGATTTTAGCTTTATATATACTTGTTTATTCTATATAAGATAGTTGAAAGGGTTTAATGATCCTTGTATAAGAAAAATAAATGTTTGTTGTGACCTATACTTCCTTAGACACAGTTGTATGTTTTATGTTATAAATTGTATTACGATGAAAGTGTTGACGTTGTGGATTGCACCCTTGACAGAAGGCTGAGCTTCTGTCTTCCATGCGGCACAATGGAGACTCATTTCTTGCCTGTGGGTCTAGCAAAACTGAGGGGAGAATCTCTAGATAAGGGCTAGCTCCCTTTGATGCATCTCTGAGTTATTTCACTACTTCTGCTAATATATAAAAGGGGGGGTTGAAAAGAGAGAAGGATACTGAAAACAGAAACTAACCTAAGATGGTGATGCACCAAACAAGATTTTTGATCTACTCAGTTATTCACACTCAAACCAAAAGAGGGTGGAAATACACTTTATCTGATAAAAGACCAGACTGTAGGGAGCTTTAAAAGGGAGGCTTAATGAAGACACACAGGAAATGTAACTTACCATAGGCGCTGTAGAAAACACACTGTCTGATAGCTACTGTTTTTTGTCTCTACGCTCCAGATGCAGCACTTCCTGTTAACTTGCAGAAAATGTTCTTTGTCTATACCAAGTATGTTGGTGTCAATTTGTGAAAGCTTTAAGCTAAAAGACTAAACACAGAATTGATACACAGACACACTCAGAAGCATAACCAGTCAGATAGAGGTAAAACACATTCTTATTAATTCAAGGTGAAATTTTGGCAAGGCTGTGCCATACAAAAATGAGAGATAGATTTCTCAAATGAGAGTTTACAATATAAAGAGAAAGAGAAAGCAATGGCGCCTTTTTCTACAAGTGGCCCATGCTGCATTCAATTCATAGGGAAGAGGAAGTCCGGTGAAGGAAGCCATGCTACAGCAGTCCAAGTCTTGACTTTGGCGTTTAAATTATATTAAATGTCATTGTGAAAGCATGGGTTGCGCCTTACCATTTGAAAACAAGACCGCTCCTTAAAGAGGTTCACGCGATTGTCTGCTCATTAATGCAAAATGAGAAAAAACAGGCCGCGCCATTCACTGTTTGCGCTCCTTGATGACCACTTGGCGGAGACTGTTTCAACCGCTGGAATAACTCCTCTGCCGACGCTTTCTTTTGCCACCTGGGCTGTTTTGTCTGCTTCTGTGCTTGGTTGGGTGCGTCTTTTGGAACATTCCAAATGTTGTTGTATGTGTGCGTGGCCGTGTTCTGGATTCTCTATTTTGTTCCGTCTTTCCTTGCTATTTTTTGTCTCTTACTGGCAATCTGAGCTCTCGGGGCTATCTTCTCGTCAGGTCACTGAGTTTCCACGCATGGGCCCTTCCTTAAGCATTTTAAGATCAACGGCTATCTTATCACCGTAAAGTTGACGTTCGCACGCCCGTCGCCATTTGAAAGCCAATGGCTACTCCATTGTCCTGAATTTGACGTCCGCGGGGATGTCATTGGACGTTTGAATTCCAATGGCTAGTTTGCGATGCTGAATTTGACGTCTTCGGGCCCGTGACCCCTTTGACAATTTCTTCGGCTTTCCGCAATTGAACCCTCCCGAAGGGAAGGTGTCCCTTCGGGGCTTTGAAAAGGTCCCCTTCTTGGCAGCCGAGAGTGCCCCGCAAGGGCACTTGCCCTTCGGGCTCCTTCGGGCTGCCTCGGCTTCTCAATTCCCTCGAACAAAATGTCCGAAGGAAATCTTTCTTCAAAAGTCCCGGCCCTTTCTTTCTTTAGGGAAAATCCTCCGACAAATGCTTTCGGACAAAATGTCCAAAGGAATTCCTTCTGGCATTTTGTCCGAAGGAATTCATCCTCTGGATTTCCTTGTCTTTTCCTTCGGACAAAATGTTCGAAGGACCTTTGACCTGTGCCTTGGATTCCTTTTGCCTTAGTCTTTTCTCCGAAGAAAAACCTACATTTCGGCCCTCTTCTTCGGTCCCTCTGCAAGTGTTTTTTGTCCTCCGCAAAGGCATTTAGGCCCCAAGTTGCCCTTCAGACTCTTTCGAAAAGGCCCGATTGGTCATTTGCCTGCCCTCCGCAAGGGCATTTGACCTTCGGGGCCTGTTGAAAGACTTATATCCCTTTGAAAATGAGCGATTTCCTTTGCCGAAAAGGCTTATGCAATTGACTACCCAAAGAGAAAAAGGTCTTATACCAAACCGAAACCTGCAGGTCCTTAGATCTTTCAATGTTTTATAAGAATAGGACTTATTGCAAAGAAAAAGGCATTTTGCAGAAGGTGGGTACATGACTAAACTGACGGTTCAGAACAGTAGGGAAAGAAGGAGACCGACTTTTGGCCTACAGGACCAAAATGGTCAACAGAAAGGATGCAGAGTTTTCATTTGGTAATAAATTATGTATTGAGTTATGTTGGATTAATTTATTAGACTTTCCTTATTTAGTATTTAAATCAAAACCACTTTCTAAAATGAAGTTAATATTGTTTGCATATGGTTTGAATGAAGCACTAAGTGCAGTTTATTATGTTCATGTTTATGATACTCAAAAAGCTCTTTTATTAGACTAATGATTTCATTAAGAGAGTCTTTAAACTGCTATGAATGGTTTAAATCCTAAGTTACTGATTCGTTTTTGGTTCTAGTGCAGGTTTGAAGAAACCGGTTTGCCGGTACGGTGATTTTTTTTTCTTGGGTTCATTTTAGGTTCGCCCATACAAAAAATATAAAACAAATTAAAAAATATAGAAATTCTAGCCTTATACATAGGAAATTAGTGACATTGTCATTAACCACATGGTATGCATCTTGATAATCATTAAACAGAACTAATAAATATTAAAATATCAAATATCAATAATTACAGCTCTGTTTTTACAGCTCCATATACATGAATTTGGCAATATACAGTTCTGTTTTTACTGAGCTTCAGATATGTGGGGTTGTATGTAACCACTATCATGTGTATCTTTTAAAGTTTAGTACTCCGGAATCTGGATGATCATGGCCTCATGTTAATGCTAGTTTTTAACTGGGAGCATATACACGCAATTACAAACACCCTTGCTTGCTCAAGTGATTGCATATATGCTTGCACGTCATGCATACAGTCAATATATGTCACTGTTAATATCATGATCAAGTTTATAAATAAAGGACTCTATCATGGCAATGATTTACCAAAGGCGTGTGCTTCTGTATACAGTTTAGATTTGAAGCTCAGCTGCCCATGATTTGAAAAAATTAAAAAAAAATTAAAAAAAACGTCGTTTTTTACCACTATTGACCGTTGTTTTTTGCGTGTTTGCCGCTCCAATGCCCAGGGAAGAATCCTGGGCATTGGAGCGGTGAACCAGACCCGCACCCACACCCAATTCGAACCCAGACTGCTAATGCTTGCAGATTTGGTCGAACTGGTAACTTAGTTTAAATCTGTTCTGGATATAGGGGGTCGTGTCTACTTGATAGGATACATTCAAAACCTAAGTAGGGACCTTATGTTTTTGTAACTCCAGAAATAAATCTGATCCACTGACGCAGTTTGTGCTAGAAATCATCACTTTTGGACTGTTTTATTTGTAAATATCAAAATAAATATTGTGAAGTGTAAACCCTGATTTAGCCTTGGGCTTAATTAAAGTTGAAAATTATTGAATACTGTCTTTGGATAACTGCTCAATTTAAGAAGTTGTTCCCACAGAAACAGATGAAACTGAGTTTGAAGGATCAGCATAAATCAAATCACTTCACACACTTTTGACCAGTTGTTTTCTTGAAGATTTTTTCCATTATAGCAGTGATAGCATGGAAATTAAAAAAAGTATGTTTTTCTAATTATAATAGAACAATTATTGCCAAAAGCTGTTGTACCTTGACGTCAAGTCTCATTTTTGAACATTCTAATGTCAAATTCTAGAAACTTTTGTCCATTCAGATAGAGTACATGAACTCTAATCCACTGCCTAAAGTATTTAAGATTGATAAGATAAGACTCCATAAACTTAGATCCTAAGAACTTACTCATGTTAAATTTTTCTACGTGAAAACAATTCCTTTGGAAGTTTTATATCAAGCATATTCTTGGAAAGTTATTTTTCAACCTTTCGAAGAGGATTGACTACAGTTGAAGGAAATTCTCAAACAAAATTATCTTTAAATTTCTAAAAGTTACTCATGGAAAGAAATAGAAAATTTTTGGTTTGTTTCTCGTGTTCCTACATTTGGCTCTTAAAGAACTCGCTAGGGATTTTTTTTGCCAAGTGCAAAGGCCCGACATCATAAAGAATGAGACTAGAAAATTTTGGGGTTGTTTCTAATGTTCCTACATTTGGCTCATAAAGAGCTCACTAGGGATCATTTTTTGCCGAGTGCAAAGGCCCAACACCATAAAGAATAAGATTAAAAAATTTTGGGGTTGTTTCTCGTGTTCCTACATTTGGCTCATAAAGAGTTCGCTAAAGATCATTTTTTGCCAAGTGCAAAAGCCCAACACCATAAAGAATGACACCGGATTTAAGTCCCGGACAACTTTGGTGGAATATATACTCCTCGTACCTTAACACTAAACCAAATGAGTTTGATTATCCATACACCCGAAACCAACTGGATGCTAAGAGATTCTATCAAAGAAAATTATTTAAAAAATATTGTATTTAACAAGGAAGAAGCTTAAAATTATCAGTGTGTATACATATACATATAGTCATATATTTATTGATATAATATGTATATATCAATAAATATATGTCAATGTGTGTATATAATATGTATATATCAATAGTCGTATGTATACATACACTGATAAATAAAGATAAGTGAAAACACCCAATTATCTATATTCGAGCCATATACCATTTCTGATAGAAATCAATTTTCAGCCCGAAATCAGGCACAAGGCTAAGAATTTAAATCACCTTGTTATCAAGATCAAATTGCCCTTGCTGGGCACACTGCGTTCCTTGTCTTCTCTTCTTGAGGAGATTATCTTCCCTCTTAATCTTCCTAATTTCAATAAGATTGTCTTCTCTCTTTCGCCGAGCTTCATCTGCATCCACACCCATCTTGTAAAATTTCCTTCTGAGCTCGGCTCGATAACTGGGTCTGAACGACATGGCGAAAGCTCAATTGATAGTGCCCACAAATTCCAACAAAAGACCGGAGAGGATTCTGAGAATTGGAGGGTTTCAATGAATATTTGAATAGGATAAAAAATAAAGAATGAAACCCTCAGAAGGGTTTAATGGCAGCCATGAAAGATCTCGGAACCGTAAACGTTTCAGTAAAAGAAAGCGGGAAAAAGGTCAAGAAGAGAGGGAATTTCTCGTCAAATGACGGAATTGTGGATTTTTTAATTACAGTCGTTCGCTAATTCTATTAATTCAAATAGCTAGTTTAAAAATTGTGCTATACTACCGTCAATTGATGGAAATAATTTCGAAATTTTACGTTTTTATGGAATGGGAAGGGCAAACGGCTCCATCAAAACTTAATAATTAAGAATAATGATTATAATCACTCTTCATTATATTAATGATTTTTTTAATATATATATATATTTTTTTTTAAATTTATTCAGTAATTAATAAAATTTAGTTATAATAGATTACAATAAAATTTTCACGAGTTAAATATTTATATGTTTATTTGTGTACTTTTTAATTTTTAATGTGTGGTGTAATGTCATGTATTTATGAAGATGAAAATAAGAGATGAGTGTTGTTGAGGTGCGTCCAATAAAATATAAGGGAGTATGCACATGCATTTTAAATTTTATGGATAACATATTTTTGATACGTGCAATAAGTTTATTTGCAAATAGTCAAAAAATATTGAAAAACCAATCAAGCTTTCATTGCGCAGGGAACAACAATTGTTATTGGGAGATATGTACAAGCAAACTCAGTGGCACCCTCGAACATGTTCAAAGACCCTTTTTCCCTACGTATATACATGTCATTAAAAACTTATTGATCTGAATTGAAAATAAATAATGGTTGAAGATAATATGTTCACCAAAATACAATTCTAAGTTCTAATTTAAAACAAAATATTTAATATTTGAAAAAAATGTTGAATTGTAGAGCATCAAAACTCCCCAGTCTAAAAATAAATTATTGTTTTTTTATTATTATTATATGTTGTTGTTGCATACATTTTATAAAAAAAAAAGTTAGTGTAGAAGCATGAGGTTTCTAAAGGCATTACAAACATTAAAAGAAAGTTGCATTAAAAAAGGAAATGTGTTTGAATATTCTTCTCCCATAAGGGAATTTGATAAAAAAAAGTGTTTAAATATTTGTTGTATGATGATACATATATGCACTATTTGTAATAAACTTTAATAAATCTTTGTAGAGGGTATCAAAAGTTGTTTGTTTTGTTATTAAGGAAATGTGATCTTTGTAAAGGGTTTGAGAAGTTGTTTACTTTGTTATTAAGGAAATGTGATTTTTTCTGAAGTTTTTTTGTTTTTATTTTCTTTTAACCTATGAGTTTGGCATTACATATATTAAACTTTAATAAATCTTTGTAAAGGCTATCAAAAGTTGTTTGCTTTGTTATTAAGGAAATGTGATCTTTGTAAAGGGTTTGAGAAGTTGTTTACTTTGTTATTAAGGAAATGTGATTTTTTTTGAAGTTTTTTTTGTTTTTATTTTCTTTTAACCTATGAGTTTGGGGTGACTATTATAATTTCTAATTGAATCGATAAGGTAGTTTTAACATTGGTATTCACAAAATAGGATACTAAGTAAAAGTTCAAGGGTAGGTATTCAATAGACACCATATTCTTGGAATTTTTTAGAAGTCCAAGGATTGGTATCACCATTTACCTTGTAGATAGCATCTATATAAGGAAACTTCACACATTGTCATACAGAAAAAGTTATGGTTCACATGTGGTAAGTCCAAAGATGGCCAAACAAGATGTTATAATAGAGGTGAAAGTTAAATATCTTAACCTTCACCCTAACCGTAACAGGAGATATCGTAATAGGAAGTTAAATACATCCAAAAGGAAGCATTTATTTTTTGTCATTTCCTTGGCATGTGTTATGGGTAGACTTAATGTTGCATGTAGGGTATCCTAAGGATTTGATGAAATCCAAAAAGGACACTATGTGTCAGAACCCTCATCAATTAAGGATCGCTTAACTCAAACATTTTTTATTTGGATGCTAATGAATAAATGGCGGTCATCCACACGAAGAAGGATTTCCTCGAGGATCATAGATGTGATGTGGATTTTGAGAGATAGGGATATATTTATTTTGTAATCAACATGGATAGACATCTCTTCGCATTGTTGCATGATACTTTCCTCATATCGAGGCAAGGTAGCTTCTTGATCCAAAGGTGGTGGTCGAGGAATATTCATGTCAAACAAAATCTACATAAGGTGGTTTTTATCTCTTGAAGAATTCCTCATAAGCTCAAGAAATGGAATTTTAGAAAATTCTTATATGAGATCCCACTCATCAAATTTAATATGAGGTGAATATGACTGTAAGGGAAAAAATACAGTTCTAAAACTGATCAAGTATGACCATTGATGAATATAAAACTAATTTTACCTGATTTTGTGTTAAAGTGTGTGGACTCGACACCGTTGGCACAATAGAAGCATATTGAGCCAACTATATTGGCCTAGTAAATATAGTTGGTGATGCAAAAGTAGCAAAGACAAATTATATCCGATTGGCTAATACAATTAGATTAGAACTAGGATCAAAAGATTGTATTGAGTTGAATAATACAATTAGGTCAACTGAAAACTAGAGTATATGTTGGTTGATACAGTTGGATAAACATCAAACATTATTAATTTGGTTGATACATATGATTTTGTTGTATGGACAAAAGTTATGATTTTGTCAAATGCAACAACCAAAAATTAAAGTAGAGAATAAGCCCAAACAATTATGTAACATGGAGGTGTGTGTGACCTAAGAGGATGAGTATTAATAAATGAGACAATGCACTTCATCTTATTCATGTTCACCAAGTTTTCCTCATTGTTGAAAGAGTGAGATTTAATTGTGATTTCTACAACGCTTGTGACTGTTTAGAAGTGTTTTGAGGTTGATTATTAAGTAATTGGTTTTAAGAATGATTAGGAAGAGGGTTTGTATAAATCTCAAGGTGAATATTAGCATGATTGCATGTGTCATGCTTGAATTTAATAGTTTCATGAAACTTAGAAACCTTGTCATAAACCTGGTGATGTTCACTTATCATGGCTTTGAGATTAGAGTTCTGACTAAAGAGAAATTCAAATGTTAGATTCTTAATTTGCTTGAAAGTTTCATGAGAATGACACTAATTTGCATGAAAACAACATAACTTGTTAGGATCATACCAATGGTTTTTATGATGGGAAGCATCAACATCTTTAGGTGAAGGTCTAGGAAGGCATTATCTGAGCTCGTCAAGAGCAAAATGTTGATGAGCATCATGCTCATAATTATGTGTTGGAGGAGGAAAAGGATGGAAAGGACTTCCCACCATGGGGTAGGAGATAGTCACTTCATTGGAGCTTCTTATAATGAGTACATGGATGGTTCTCTTAGATTCCTAAGAAACAAAGACACCATCATCAATAACATACTTATTCTTAGGTCTTATAAGCACTCAAGTTCCTTTGCTTAGGTTGGGAGGGCTTGAATTGTCTTAAGAGATTGTCTTGTCGTTTAGCTTGGTCCAAGGCTTCATCCAAGAATTTAGGAGTGAAGGACTTGACTATTTTTGGTCCTGCAGACCAAAATCAGTCTCCCTTTTCTTCTCCTTCCATTTCCAAGCTTAGACATGAAGGATAATGCAGAAGTATACTTCTGCAACTCATTTTTTCTCTTGGTGTGCAAAAGGTTTAACTTCAAGCACTTGCAAGAACATGCAAGGTTGGAAGGAGCGATTATACAGCTGTTTGCAAAAGGTGCTAGCTTCATGAGAGTTCCCAAAGTTGAGTGTAATTTTCGTGTTTCAAACATCTAAGGAGCTCCATGATGTGTTCTCGGGTTTGACAGAGCAAATAAACTATTTTGGAAGACTTTTATTGGCAAAATAAACCAAGTTCAGAGGGTAGAAAATGCTTGAAAGGGTCAGAGTTTTCCTTCAAAAAAGACTAAGGCAAAAGGGGAGGATTTCCTTCATACTTTTGTCCGAGGAATAAATCCGAAAGAATCCAAGGTAAAGTTCAAAAGTCCTTTAGACATTTTGTCCAAAGGAAAAGACACAGAAAATCAAAGGATCAATTCCTTCAGACAAAATGCCCGAAAGAATTCCTTCGGACAAAATTGTCCGAAGGCATTTGTCAGGGAATTTTTCTGAAAGAAAGAAGCTGACCGAAGAAAGCAAAGCACTCAAACATTGAAGGGAACATTCCTTCGGACATTTTTTTTGAAGTAATTTGCCCGAAAAAGAAAGTCCGACCTAAAGGAAGAGGCCGAAGGAAAGGGTAAGTTGAAGGTATTCAAAGGAATGACGTCCCCGAAGACATCAAATTCAGGCCAATGAAATAGTCATTAATATTCAAATGCGTAAGCGCCAATCTGAAGAAATTCAGTGGCCTTAAGGCCAAAAGGAAGAGACCGCTGAGAAGAGAGCCCCGAGAGCTCAAATTCTAGGAAAAGACAAAGCTAGGAAAAGACAAACTAGGAAAAGACAAAAGTTAAGAATGAACTCAGTGACCTGCTGATGAAAGAGCCCAAGGAGCCATCAAAAGATGATAAGATAGGCCCGAGAGCTCAAATTCTAGGAAAAGATAAAGCTAGGAAGAGACAAAATGAATATGGACAAAATAGCCCAAGTGGCAAAGAGGAGGCGAGTTTTTCCTGCAGTTGAAACAGTCTCCGCCAAGTGGTCATCAAGGAGCACGAACAGTCAACGGCACAGCCTACTTTATTCCTCATTTTAAATTAATAAGCAGACAATCGCGTGAATCTCTTTAAGAAGTGGTCTCATTTTACAGAGAAAAGGGGTGGCCTTGTCATTAAAACAATCGGGTGACTCATGCTTCTGCATTAGTGTTTAATACGTTTTAAGTCCTAAAGTCAAGACTGGTGACTACACAGCATGGTTTTGTCAGGCCGTTTCTAGAAGGATGATATCAACAACAATGACTTCCTCTTCCCAATGCTCTCAACGCACATGGGCCACTTGTAAAAGGGTGCCAAAGTCTTTTCCAAAAAAGGGCACCTTTTGCTTTCTCTTTCTCTATATATATTGTAATCTCTCATTTTGAGAAGGGGATCTCTCATTGTTGTAAGGCAAAGCCCTGCCAATTTTCACCTGAAATCAATAGAATACACATATTTACCTCTATTTTGGTTGGATATATCTCTGAGTGTGTCTGAGTGTTAAGCTTGACACCAACACACTTGGTATAGACAAAGCTCCATTCTTGCAGATAACAAGAAGAGTTGTATCTGGAGCACAAAGGCAGAAGAAGGTTATCAAATAGTGTGCTTTTCTTACAGCGCATGTGGTAAGTTCATTTTCTATGTGTTTCCATTAAAGCCTCCCTGTTAAGTTCCATATAGTCTGGTACTTTTACCAGTTAAAGTGTATGTATGTGTCCTTATGGTTCAAAGTGTGAGTATGAGTAGATCAAACTTGTTTGGTGCATCACCAACTTAAATTAGGTTATTTTTTTAGTAATCCTTCTCCCTTTTCAAACCCCCCCATTATATATATACATTAGCAAATGTACTGGAATAAATCAGAGATGCATCAAAGGGATCTAGACCTTATCTGAAGACTCTCCCCTAAGTTTTGCTAGACCCATAGGCAAGAGAGGAGTTTCCATGGTGATGCGTGGAAGACAGGGGATCATCTTCATGTCAAGGGTGCACTCCACTGCATCTACAGTTTTTGGCACGCCCGGTGGCACATATTTTTAGCACAATTTTTTAACACTCATCAAAGTTATAGGATTGATGCTGGCCATGTTATAGCAAAATCAACCATTTTCCAGCATCTGGTGACTCCACTATTAAGAACATCAGTCTCTGATTAAAGACCAGTCTGACCTCTTATGCCTAAAATCACCACGCGATTTGTTGCTAAGGGTGTCCCTTTTGAATTTATTAAACTACATTTAAACTCAGCAAGATGACTGAGGTTTGCAAGAACTCATCCTTATTTAGCAAATTGTTTTCCCGTACCTACCATAAAATACACCTACGTAAGAAGGCCTCGATTGAATCCTGCTATAGCTATGGCTTTACCTTTTGTGGTCTTTCATGGTCAGAGTCCCTTGAATATCCTACATTATGACCCAATTACAGGGGTAGTCCTTAAAAGTGTGCCTCCCTTTAATGGAGAAGGGCCCATTATTGCCATTGAACACATCAAAAATGTTGCTAACCTCTGCAACATCCACAATGTCACTAAGGAAAACATTGCAATCAGATTGTTGGCATTGTCTTTCAAGTACAAGGTTCTTGACTGGTATGGGACTTTGCCCATGAATTCAGTCAATTTCTGGAACCAATTGGGCACCCTCTTAACAAATAGATTTGGGGAGAAGAGCGACCACCTCTCACTTGTCGAGCAGCTAACCACTATGAAAAGAGCTCCACACGAGTTCATGCAGGATTTCAATAATCATTTTTAGAAGACATGGGACAAAATCCCCATTCTAGTAAGGCCGACTCTGAGCTAAGTTTTCCTCTATTATTTGAAAGCATTGAACAATGGCATTGTTGTTATGATACAGTCCATGGGAGGACATGTGTTGCATGTTGCCTATGACATAGCTATAGCGACTGAGAATTGCCTGGTGTAGGTTGGAAAGATAGCCCCTTGGCCTCACATGCCGCTCTTTCCTGAATTGCTACCTCCAATCCAGACTGTTGCACCCACCTTGGCTCTTCTACCTAGCATAGAAAAGTCAGTTACTACTTCATCCAATGACCTCCATGAAGTCAAGACCCTATTACAAAGCGTAACAAATTAACTAGTGGCTCTTAAAAGGTAGCAAGCTCAAGGCAATCAACTAAATCAAGGATATCAGCAACATGAACAGGCAAATAGACCCCCTTTCCAAAATTATAATCAAGGGCAGGGTCAGTTTGCATAGGGCAGATCTTTTCAAGGCTATAATCTAGGCACCCCTTCATCATCTAAGGCTCTAGTGCCCGCTCAAAAAAAATTGGTGCAAGAACAACCCAGTTGCTCAACCATGGGATATGGTCAAAATCAGACTATTTATATAAATGAAATGTTGAGTCACTACACAAATGCATAGGATAATCAGGCAGCCACTCAATTCCCAAGCTTTGAGGCTTCAGTGCAACTCGGCATGGGCAACAGTCAGTTTCAGTCTGACTCTACTCTCATGAATCACCTAGAAGATGAGTTCTACGCAGTCAATTACGTGGGTAGTGCAGATAAACAGGGTGACTATGTCACAGCCAACACAAGGTCCAAAAGGAGAGTAATGGAAGAAGCTCAAACAACTACTCAAACGTCAGCACCACCTTCTTCATCACATGTAAACTAAAAGGTTCCAAACTTCAAGACTGTTGGTTGCACCTTCAGCACCTCAGCCTGCGCCTCAGGCTGTAAGTAATCTCAAAGAAAATTTGAAAGAAGGCAACCCTCGAGTCAATGTGGTAGACCAAATGAAGAAGTTGCACATAAATATCTCCTTGTGGGATTCACTATCAATATCAGGATAAAAAGACATGCTGCAAAAAGAATTGCACGGGCTGAATGAACAAGTTGTCCTGCAAAGGCCGATAATGTTCTGATGATGAATGGGCAGCCTTCCACATCAAGCCAAGTTAAGAAAGAGGAAAAGGTTCCCCATTTTTATTTATCTTTGGTCATAGGATATTTTTTGGTGCACAATTGCATCATTGACAATGGAGCAAGCATCTTGGTAATGCCTAAATGCATAGCAGATAAACTGAGACTCAAATATGAAGAGACGACTAAGGGAGTCCTGCAGCTGGATGGAACACCAACAAAGACAATTGGAGTGGTAAAAGGTTTGAGCTTAATGCTACACGTCTGCCCAACCTTCTCAGTTCCTCATGATGTGGTAGTGGCAAATGTCCCTCCTTACTTTGTTATTTGCTTATCTAGGGATTTCACATCCAAAATAGGCACAAACTGGATCTATCTAGTTTTTAGAACCAAGTATGGGACTAAGGTTAAGATTGAATCAGATCCACTCCACAGAGATCGTCTAGAACCATACTCACTCAAGGTGGTAAATGTCAGCTACGCCATTATTGACCAGAGAGAATTCCAAGTGGATCAATCTCCATCCTCCGCCCTTGAAAGAGTTGCTGACATGCTCTTAGACGAATGGGGAAGTGACAACTTTGAGCATGATCCTTACAAGTTCATAGAAGAGGCAGGCCTTGGGATTTATTGCATGCATGAACAGGGTACTTTTTTATCAAATCTGGTGAAAGCAAGCCAAGAAAGCTCAGGTTTATGGCAGTTGTTCTTTGATGGCTCAAGAAGTAGGTTAGGAGCTGGTGGTGGAGCAATGCTAGTTTCTCCTTCAAAGGAGAAATACTTTTTGGCTTTCAGGTTTCAATTTTCTTACATAAGAAATGTTGTGGAGTATGAATCCCTCATCCATGGTTTGGAATGGGTGAGGAAAAGAGGAATCAAAGAGCTGCAGGTTTTTTATGACAATGAGTTGATTGTGAATCAGGTAAGGGGCCAAAATCTGACAAAGAATTCTTTGCTTAAGTCCTACAAACATAGGCTATGGGACTTAGTGGAGAGTTTCTTTGCTTTCAATGTTACCTCCATTCCTATAGAGTAGAACAAGCAAGCAGATAGGCTAGCAACAGTTGGTGCCCAGTTTGATATCCCTAAGGAAATAGGTCGAGACCACAGTCTGCACCATTTAAAGGTAGTAATATGACCCTTTGTACCTGACAACATCTCTAAATGGTAGGTGTTTGACAATGACCAGCAAATAGCACTCTTTTTGCAAGAAGAAGCTGAGTTTGCTGCTAAAAACTAGGTTAAGCTATAATAGCAATATGGTAGCCAAATTGTTTAGCTGAAGAACAATAAACTTCCAAAAGGCTTGGTCACTCTCGAGAGTATCTTCAATGAAGATGACCAGTTGAAAAGTGATAACGCAAGCATCACAAAAAAGGAAGAGAACTATGAAAAGGTTGAAATATTCAAGAATAAGCTGCTTGCACTTGGGAAAGTGTGCACGAACCATGAAAGGCAAGTCTTCACCTTGTTGTGCGAGGAGTTTGCTAATGTCTTCACCTGGGAGTGTAATTATTTGAAGGGTTTTGACCCAAGTTTGGCTCAACATACCATTGAGCTGGAGGAAGGTGCCAAGCCGATCAAGTAGAAGCAAAGGCTTGTCAATCCAAAGATTGAGCCTCTCATGCGGAAGGAATTCACCAAGTTGATTGAGTCCAGGATAATATTTCCAATCAAACACTCTTCTTGGCTGGCCAACCTTATTCCTGTCTGAAAAAAGAATGGGGAGATCAGATTATGTGTAGATTTAAGAGACCTCAATAGAGTCTCTTTGAAAGACCATTATCCTCTCCCAAGCATGGAGCAGATCCTTCAAATGGTGACAGGCAGCGAGCGTTTCTCCCTCTTAGATGGGTATTCAGGATATAATCAAATTTTGGTGCAAGACTATGACCAGTAAAAGACAACCTTCACTACCAAATGGGGGACGTTCGCTTACAGAAAAATTCTATTTGGACTGTCCAATGTTGGTGCCACTTTTCAATGAGCCATGGACATGGCCTTTCAGGGCCTGATAAATAACATTGTGTTGGTGTATCTTGACGACATGACATTTTTCTCTAAGGAGGTGGGCTAACACATGAAACGCCTCAAAAAAATCTTTGAGAGGTGTAGAGAGTTCAATATCTCTCTCAACCTGAAGAAATGCGTCTTCACTATCCATGAGGGTAAACTCTATTGGGTGAATATTTTGTCAATCAGCGTACTGATCAACAAAATAGGTCTAATCAACCACAGCAAGAAGATTGGTCGTCTAGGTGTGTAGCTTTACTACATCAACCAGAGACAAATCTCTCCTCTCATCAAGGGGAGTTTCCCTATTAAATATACGGAGGCTATATACTATATATATAAGCAGAAAGTAAGACACAGGGGTGGGATAAACCATCCATCTCTCTTTTTTCAAAGATGATTCTAACAAACAGATGAGAAATCCTGGGTTATTGTTGAAGATACTTCTCTTCTTTCAGAAGTAACGTTTAGCTAAGAGCCAGATCCCTTTCTGGATAGTAAAAATCCTAATGAAATGACAGAAGGCACTTCTCTTCTTTCAGAAGTGCTTATTTTTGCAAACAATAGGAATCTTTTTGGCAAGTAACTGCTAACCAAAGGTGCAGAGTAACCAGCAATCTAAGATGTAGCTCAAAGTCTCCACCTTGACTGCCTTAGAGTGAGGTACGAAGAAAAATGGGGGCACAAAGTCATCCCAAGGTTCTTTACATAGAAACATAAAAGAAAAACACACACTGAAGACAATTATGACAGCATAAAGTCTAAAAGTAGTTGGCTTCATGACACCTTCCTTATCACCTCCACTAGTCCTGCTTCTTAAATCAAATAGATAATAATGCTTTCAGAAGACAAACATAAGAACAATCTCCTAAAGTAGCACAAGCTATAACAACACAAAGTCAACAAGTAACTTGCTTTCTCATTCAATCAAAGAAATATGAATTACAATCTGAGCTCAAAGTCTCAGTAATACCTTTCAATTCGGGCAGAGTTTCACTTTTGGTAAGGGGAAGATCTCCTTCAAATGGTACAAGAGATTACATTATATAGAGGCTTGAGGGAGGCTTGGCACTTTGTCCCATAGAGTGACCCATTCAGCACATTCAATGCCTTGGATGTATTCTTGGTCTTGTCAGGAAGGGCCACGCTGGAGCAGGGTGGCTACCTTAACTGTGACGCGTTGATTCATCTCTAGTGCCTCCTCTCAAGTCTGAATCTCTCATTCCATCAGCTACCTAGCTGCACAAATGTCTATTGTACCTTTAATTCAAAGGGGACAAACAGGCTACACTTTCACTGTTTGCAGGCCCCAAATATCTACTCGACAAACTACTTCGCCTACTGGAATTAATTCTCGTTGAGTTTCCCTCTTTGACTCTTCCTTCTCTTGGGTCTGGCCTTAGGCTCTTTGAATGCATTTGAGTCTGCACCTTGAGTCTGCTAGAATCAATAGACACTTAAATGTAGCTGATTTGGCATTTGCGTGTCTTTCCTCTATTGAAGGTTAACGGCTAGCTAGTCGCTCCAAATTTGATGCCTGCGGGTCTGTTGGTCCTTTATTTCCTTTGGACAAAACATCTGAAGGAATTCCTTTAGACAAGAAATCATTTCCTTGGCTTCATGTGTGCCATTGCGTTGCGAGGTGCTCCATCCTTTGACATGTGGCACCTTTCGTCGCTTCAAACAAGTGATATGTGGCATCTTCTGTTGAATCTTACCAGGGGCACATGGCATCATCCGCCTTATCGGGCCTTTGCGACATCACAAAAATGTTTGGGGCTTGGTCGGGCTCTCGCAAAAAATGACACTTATCAACCTCCACTACTCTCTGCATGGGACATGTGGCATGGTCCACTGCTCTTAGGAAAATAAAGTAAAACCTTTCGCAGTTGCCACTTGTCGCCCTTTGCAGAGTTTTGGCAGAAGCTTTGTCAAAAGAGACCCTGTAACAGTCACGCGAATGCAAACACATGGCAGCCTCAGTTCATTTAGTCACTCACCCCCATGCCCACCATGGTCTTTACTCTATACAGTGGAATGGAAGGAAGGAAACGTAGATGTTGACACGTGGCAGCTTTCACTACTTCTTAGAAACAAGGCATAATGGCTCGATCGGTGACACTTGGTAGTATCCGCTTGACTCTTTCTGTTGCACACATTTCTCTTCATAACCGAGGACATCTTTGAACTTTTGAACCCAGTGCATTAAACCGATTGAACATTGAACTCGTTGAACTGATGAACCAACATGGTTCAAGGTTCAACGGTTCAAGCTTTTGAGACTCGTTGAATGCTCGAGGCCGCGAAACCTTTGGAATGGTTGAACTTTGAACTTTGTCAAATGCACTTAGCTCCTGTTGAAGACATTGAACCTTTAAACCTGTTAATCCCTTTACTGAAAAAGCTTTGAAAAAATGAGGAATTTGAAAGCCCCCAAATAAATTTTGAGAAGGGGAAGAGAGGAATTTTGGCCCTGCAGGTCCAAAAATAGCTCATATGTTGTTTCAAAAATGACTGACACTTTTGGGGACCAACAAACTCCTTGGCCACGTTGTTTCCAAGGAAGGCTTGACCATTGATCCAGAGAGAGTTTGCTCCATCCTAGAGCTGTCCTTGCCTAAACATAAGAAAATCCTACATAGCTTCTTTGGCAAAATAAATTTCATCTAGAGATTTATTCCAAATTTTGTGGAGGTAGTCAAGCCATTAACCTTTATGCTGAAGAAAGATGAGAAGTTCGCATGGATAGCGCAAAGGAGGGATAGCTTTAAAGAGATCAAGTAGGCTATCACCCAGGCTCCGACCTTGATCAGCTGTGACTTCACCAAGATTTTCAACCTCTACACCTTCGAAAATTAAGAGGTAATCTCCGCCATGCTTACCCAAGTGAATGGTGATAACCTTGAGCAACCACTTGCATTTTTTAGCCAAGGCCTAAAGGGTTTTGAGGTCAGGTATACATATGTAAAGAAGCAAGTCCTTGCAGTCATACGGAGCCTGAAGAAATTC
Source organism: Torreya grandis (assembly GCA_037957365.1). NCBI lineage: Eukaryota > Viridiplantae > Streptophyta > Pinopsida > Cupressales > Taxaceae > Torreya > Torreya grandis. The sequence goes on along the minus strand of JARHVA010001011.1, from coordinate 911,833 downwards.
AGACATATGCTGTCCAACAGCAGGATTCACCTCATGGTCCCACATCCCAGCATCAAAGATTTCTTAACCAACCGTGATCTGAATGAAAAGAGAGCGGGATGAATCACTAAAGTAATGGAGTATGACATGGATGTCAAGATCACCAAGCTGGTAAGAGGAAAATCCCTGTGTGAACACCTTGCTACAGACATTAAATAGCAAAAATAAGACAGTTTGTTAATTCATGATGTAGCTGCAGTAGAAGAGCCAATTGTTATAAGGGATTGAACATCAGACTTGAGGCATTTCCTTCTCACTGGTGAGTGCTCCCATGGCCTTTATAGGACCAAGAGGAGATATTTCAGACTCCAATCTCTCCCTTATGTCCTGATTGATGGAGTGTTATTCAGAAGGGATCTCTCAAGAGTGATTTTAAGGTGCATAGACCCAAGTCAAGCTGATAGGGTGTTGTCTGAGTTCTATGATGGGCTAGTTGGTGGTCACTTTGCTCCCAGGATTACAGCTGCAAGAATAATGAGAGCTAGTTACTTTTGACCTACTCTATTCAGAGACACTCATGCCTAGATATGAAAGTGTCAAAAGTGTGCGCTCTTTGATGGGAAGCAACGACTGGCTGCCATTCCTTTACAGCCTATTCAGGTGGAGCAGCCATTCATGCAATGGGGCCTTGACTTTATAGGAATGATTAACACTCCCTCCAGTGTTGGACACAAGTGGGTCCTGACCGCCATAAACTACTTCACAAGATGGGTAGAGGCTGTCGCTTTGAAGGAAGCCAACGAAAGTGCAGTCTTGGATTTTTATGAAGACCTGGTGGCAAGGTTTGGGGTTCTAACTACCATCATCTCAGATAATGCTTTAGCTTTTCTGGGAACTAAAATGAGTGAATGGGCGTTGAGATATGGTATCTATCTTAGCACTTCATCCAACTATTACCCATAGGGGAATGGGCTGGCTGAGTCCACTAATAAGAATCTGATCAAGATTATCAAGCGGACAATGGAGGAGAATCAGAGGACTTGGCATGCCAAATTGAAAATCGCCCTGTGGGCAGATAGGGTCACTCCAAAGAGAGCAATTGTTAATTCACCATACACACTCGTGTATGGAAGGGAAGCTAGGATTCCCATTTCAGTTGAATTTCTAGCCTTGGACCTTGCTCACTAGCTGCAGTTAGAAGGTAACAGCATGGAGATTAGGCTATGCGAGTTGATGGAGCTTCAAGAGAGAAGGGACTAGGCTATGGCTTCTATGACCAGTTGCCAACAACAGACGAAGAAATACTTCAACAAGAGATCTTCATCAAAATGTTTCTCTGAGGGAGACATCGTCTTGAAATGGGATGCAGACTGAACTAAGCCTAGAAAGCACATGAAGTTCGATGCCCTATGGAGTGGTCCCTACGTCATCACTTAGTGCAAGCAGCACAATGCGTTCCAACTCTCCAAGTTGGATGGTGAAGAACTATATATCCCAGTTAATGGGATACATCTTAAGCATTATCACTGAGTCCTTCTCCCACCAAGTATATATTTTTCTTGGTTTTCTCTATTTTCCCTAAGTGATGTTTGCACAAGTAGTGTTTTTTAGTCTTGTGTGTGTTTTCCTCTGTGTTTGGGGTGAAAACTTCATGATTGATTCTTAGATATCACAACATTATTGCTGACTCTTTGAAAGCTGCATCTCGACTCTGTGCCCAATGGATTATGAGGCTACTAGCTTCTCAGCATAGCAGGCATGCTTCCACTGGGAATCACCAAATTGTTGACCATTTTTGGTCCTGCAAACCAAAATCGCTCTCCCTTTTCTTCTCCTTCCATTTCCAAGCTTAGACATGAAGGATAATACAAAAATATACTTCTGTAACTTGTTTTTTCTCTTGGCGTGTAAAAGGTTTAACTTCAAGCACTTGCAAGAACATGCAGGGTTGGAAGGAGCGATTATACAGTTGTTTGCAAAAGGTGCTAGCTTCATGAGAGTTCCCAAAGTTGAGTGTAAGTTTCATGTTTCAAATGTCTAAGGAGCTCCATAATGTGTTCTCAGGTTTGACAGAGTAAATAAACTATTTTGGAAGACTTTTATTGGCAAAATAAACCAAGTTCAGAGGGTAGAAAATGCTTGAAAGGGTCAGAGTTTTCCTTTAGAAAAGACTAAGGCAAAAGGGGAGGATTTCCTTCGGACTTTTGTCTGAGGAATAAATTCGAAAGAATCCAAGGTAAAGTTCAAAAGTCCTTCAGACATTTTGTCTGAAGGAAAAGACACGAAAAATCAAAGGATCAATTCCTTCGAACAAAATGCCCGAAGGAATTCCTTTAGACAAAATTGTTCGAAGGCATTTATCGAGGAATTTTTCTGAAATAAAGAAGCCGACCAAAGAAAGCAAAGCATTCAAACATTGAAGGGAACATTCCTTCGGACATTTTGTCCGAAGTAATTCACCCGAAAAATAAAGCCCGACCTAAAGGAAAAAGCCGAAGGAAAGGGTAAGCCAAAGGAATTCAAAGGAATGACGTCCCCGAAGATGTCAAATTTAGGCCAATGAAATAGCCGTTAATATTCAAATGCTTGAGCGCCAATCTAAAGAAATTTAGTCGCCTTAAGGCCAAAAGGAAGAGACCGCCGAGAAGAGAGCCCCGAGAGCTCAAATTTTAGGAAAAGACAAAGCCAAGAAAAGACAATGCTGGGAAAAGACAAAAGTTAAGAATGAACTCAGTGACCTGCTGATGAAAGAGCTTGAGGACCCAGCAAAGGATGATGAGATAGCCCTGAGAGCTCAAATTCAAAGAAAAGACAAAGCCAAGAAGAGACAAAATGAATATGGACAAAACAACCCAAGTGGTAAAGAGGAGGCGAGTTTTTCCTGCAGTTGAAACAGTCTTTGCCAAGTGGTCATCAAGGAACACGAACAGTAAACGGTGCAGCCTACTTTTTTCCTTGTTTTACATTAATAAGTAGACAACTGCATGAATCTCTTTAAGAAGCGGTCTCATTTTGTAGACAAAAGGGGCGGCCTTATCATTAAAACAATCGAGCGACTCATGCTTCTACAGTGGCGTTTAATACATTTTAAGCGCTAAAGTCAAAATTAGCGACTACACAACATGGTTCTATCAGGCCATTTCTAGAAGGATGATATCAGCAACATCGACTTCCTCTACCCAATGCTCTCAACACACATGGGCCACTTGTAAAAGGGTGCTAAAGTCTTTTCCAAAAAAGGGTGCCTTTTGCCTTCTCTTTCTCTATATATATTGTAATCTCTCATTTTGAGAAGGGGATCTCTCATTGTTGTAAGGCAAAGCCCTGCCAATTTTCACCTGGAATCAATAGAATACACATCTTTACCTCTATTTTTGTTAGATATATCTATGAGTGTGTCTGAGTGTTAACCTTATGTTCAGTCATTTCTTTCTTGATGCTCTCACAAGCTTGATACCAACACACTTGGTATAGACAAAGCTCCATTCCTACAAATAACAAGAAGAGTTGTATCTAGAGCGCAGAGGCAGAAGAAGGTTATCAAACAGTGTGTTTTTCTTACAGCGCCTATGGTAAGTTCATTTTCTGTGTGTTTCCATTAAAGCCTCCCTGTTAAGTTCCCTATAGTCTGGTCCTTTTACTAGTTAAAGTGTATGTATGTGTCCTTATGGTTCAAAGTGTGAGTATCAGTAGATCAAAATTGTTTGGTGCTGTTGGGTGAATATTTTGTCACCAGCTAACTGATGGGTAAAATAGGTTGTTTCAACCACAACTTAGGGAGATTGGTCGGCCAAATGTGCAGGTTTACCACATCAAAAGGGGACAAATCTCTCCTCTCATCAAGGGGAGGTTCCCTATAAATATAAGGCGCTATATACTATATATATAAGCAAAGAATAACACTCAGGGGTAGGTTAACACCATCCATCTCTCTTTTTTTAGATATGATGTTCACAAACAAAAGAGAAATCCTGGTGAAATGACAAAAGACACTTCTCTTCTTTCAGAAGTGGTCTGCAGTAAACAGCAAGAATTTTTTCTAGAAAGTAACAGTAACTAAACGCAGTGACAAGCAGAATGAGGTGTAGCACAAAGTCTCCCCCTCAACTACCAAAGAGTGAAACACAAAGGATAATGGGAGAACAAAGTCATCTCAAGATCTTTTACACAAAAAGAAACTAAAACACACACACACACACAAAAGACAATTGTAGCAGCACAAAGTCTCTCCACAGCTGGCTTCAAGACATATTCATGATTACTTCCACTAGTCCTACTTATTTCATTAAAATAGACAATAATGCATTCAATAAATAGACATAAGAACAATCTCCTAAATGACACAAGCTATTACAACACAAAGTCTGATAGTAACTTGCTTTCTCATTCAAATAAAGAACTATGATTAACAATCTGAGCTCAAAGTCTCAGTAAATGCCTTTCAATTTGGGCAGAGTTTCGCTTCTATATCAGAGAGATCTCCTTTACATAAAATGAGAGATTACAATATATAGTAGCCAAAAAAGTCTTGACACTTTGTTTCATGGAATGGCCCAAGCTGCATTAAATGCCTTGAATGCATTTTCAATTCTGTCAAGAGGCCATGCTAGAACAGGGCATTCACCTTGACTTTGGCGTGTCCATTCATCTCAAATGTCTCCTCTAAAGTATAGGCCACCTAGTCTTCTTCTTGATATTGGTGCAACTGTCCACTTTATCTTTTTTCCATGGAGAAAATCAGGCCGCATCCTTGAGTGCTTGCACGCTTAGATGCTACTTGGTGGATTGTTTCACCTACTAAAATAACTTCTACGTAGATATTTTTGGTCTTTTTGTATTGTTCTCTCTTTTCTTAATGTATTTTGTCTCTTCCTCATGATTTGAGCCCTCGGGTTATCCTTTTTTCATTCTACAGGCTCTTTTGGCTTCCTCTTCAGCTGGTTGCTTAGTTTGTTCTTTATGTTTCGTGCCACATTTGAAAACCAACAGATATTTCATTACCTTGAATTTGACGTTCGCGAGGACGTCATTAGTCGCTGGTTGCTTGAACCGTTTTGAACCATGAACCTTTGAACCTTTGAAAGTTCATTGGTTCAACAGTTTGGGCAGTCTTATCGGCTCCTTGGTTATATCACTTTCCTGGTCCAATCACTTTCTTGGTTCAATCCCTTCTTTGCTCATCAGTTGAACCATCTCTTTGAACTGGTCTCTGGAATCTTCTGCTTCTTTCCTTTGCTCAGAGCTTCTTTGAACCTTTGAACCTGTTGAACCTTTGAACCAATTTGGTTCAAGGTTCAACGGTTCATCCTCCTTTTTAGAAGCCTTTGTTTTCTCTAAGTCTCTCAAGCTTTGAAATTCCTTCGGCTTTATGTCTTTGGAACACCCCAAAGGGAAGGCGTCCCTTCAGGCTTTGACAAAGGTCCATTTCCTGGTCGTCAAGAGCCCCTCGGCAAGGGTACATGCCCTTCGGGGTCCTTCAGGCGGCCTTCTTCAAATCCTTCAGACAAAATATCTGAAGGAATTCCTTCAGACATTTTGTCTGAAAGAAATCTTTCCTTTGCCTTAGTTGCTTTCTGTCGAGCCTTTGAACATTCCTTTGAACCGACTGATTGAACCAACAACGGTTCAACAGTTCAATGTTGTGTTCTACTCATTCAATTGATCGCTTGAACCAACCACTTTGAACCAATCTCGTTAAACCTTTAAACGTTGAACTCTTTTGGTTCAAAGTTCAACGGTTCAACGATTCAATCTTTCTTCTTTTTGTTAAGTCTTTTGAAGTCATTAAACTTGCCAAAGAGGTTGAACTTTGAACTTTTATCGAAGCGCTTAACTCTTTAAGCTTGCCAATGTCATTGAAACTTTGAACCTGTTGAACCTTTGAACCTTTGGAAGTGGGGTTCAATGGTTCAATCCTTTGTTTGAAGCTTGCTGATGGACCTTTTAGTTGAACCTTGGCATTGAACCAGCCTTTAAATTGCTTAAGTGTTGGGAACTTGTTTCTTTGTGAGAGCTCACCTGTTGAAGTCGTTGAATCTGTTGAACCTGTGAGTCCCTTAGCTGAAAAAGCTTGAGTAATGAAGAATTTGAATGCTCAGAATAATTTTTTGAGAAGGGAAGAGAGAATTTTGGTCTGTAGGACCAAAATAGTTAATATGTTGTCCCCAAAAATGAGTGACGGATTTTGGGAACAATAGCTGGCTCCAGTTGGGGAACTTCCATCGATTATAAAAACAATCCAAGGGAGTAGAATCCATAATCTCCAGTGCCTTTAAGTATGTCATTGGGATACGGAGTCATGCTACCTAAAAAAGAAAGGCGCCAAAAAGAAATGAAAATGAACAACATAAAACAAACTAAAGACTATACAAAAATTATACATATGTACAAGCGAATTTATCTAATACTTCAAGGATTGAAGTGCTTCAAATGCTGCCCATTATGAGGCAGAGAAAAGGGCGTGCTATCTTGATACTTCAATAAGAAACTATTTTCATCATTGCGCTGATGGATCGTAAATGGGCCTCTCCATAGGGAATCGAATTTCCCTTGCATTCCCTTTGGTTCTCTTCTTTTGTCCCATAACAGAGCTTGATCACTAATCTGAAACTCATGATTTTTTGCTTTCTGGTCAAAGAACTTCTTCACCAGACTTTGATGCGTAGCAATTCGATCCACCACCATAGTTCACTATTTATCCAGCTCAGTTAAACGCATGATCCTCTTATTGATGGAGCTTTCATAGGTCTGATCTTTGACCGCCTTTGCCAATTTTAGTGCTAGCAATTCTAGGGTGATTGGTATCTCTGGATTGAGACCATACAAAAATTGGAAATGTGACATACCAATCACCCTTTTAGGTGTAATTATGTTTGCCCATAAAATATCAACCAATGCTTTATGCCAAGTTCGTTGGTTGTCATGCACTAACTTTCTGATGATGGTCACCAGGTTCTTATTGCTTGATTCAGCTTGGCCATTCCCTTGTGAAAAATAATCAAAGAAGTGGGAGAGGGTAATCCCATAGTAAAAATACAACTGAGTGATCTCATGAGAAGAGAAATAGGCTGCATTGTCTGTCACAATCTTGATTGGGACTCCAAACCTATAAATGATGTTTTCCTTTAGAAAATTGCATACCACTTCTGAAGTAGCATGCTTGGTTGGAATTGCTTCCACCCATTTGGTGAAGTAATCTGTGGTTGTAAGGACATAATCATGTCCAGTGCTTGAAGATGGGTTTACAACACCAATGAAATCAATTCTCCATTGCTGAAATGGCTCTTCTATTACCACTAGCTTAAGAGACAGAGCAGCTAACTTGGGTCTTCCAACACACTGTTGGCATAGTTCACGTCTTCGTACCCATTTGTATGCATATTGGAATAGAGTAGGCCAATAATACCTAGCTCACAGAATCTTATGAATAGTTATAGGTGCAAAAAAATGTACTCCACAGGCCAAATTATAGAAGGACTTCAAAAGTTGGTTCTACTGCTCTTTATCCACGCAGTGAAGGAACACTCCATAGAGATTCCTCTTATACAGGCCGTTGTCTCATAGGATAAAATTGGCATCTTTCAATTTAACAGTCCTCCTTTCTTTACGAGACAGGTGAGCAGGACACTCACCATAAGGAAATGAGCAATACTTGAATATCACTCATTCGTGGTGGAGATAAAGAGGACTATTGGCATGTTTTCCACTTTTGTTTCTTCATGCCCTGCTTCTTCAAGTCTATTGTCAGCAATCAATTGGCAGAGACCCCTTCCCCACACAAGCTTCATTGGTTTGATATCAAGATCAAACTCCTAGATTTTAGCAATCCAATTGCCCCTTTTGGTTCCAAACTCCTGCTGAGTTAATATGGATTTGACTGTGGTATCAGGAATAAGGGCAATAGTGTGTGAATTCAAGATGTAAAAATGAAAGCGCTTTACCGCCTTTACCACTGCATAAGCGTGCTTCTCCATGTTTGAATACTTCAGTTCATGAGCTTTGAGAGGACATCACATGAAGGATATGGGATATTCTACACCTTCTTCGTTCTGTTGAACTAGAATTGCTGAAAGTGTGTGCTTAGAAGCATAACTGTACACCATGAAATCTTTGGTATAATCTAGACAAACCAGAATTGGGGCATGGGCAATAGCTGTCTTGATGTCTCGAAATGCCAATTTGCCTTTTTCAGTATAGCTAAAAGTGGCCTTTCCCTTCATCATGTTTACAATATGGTGAGTCTTCTCTACAAACTCAGTGATGAACTTTCGTAAAAAATTCACCTTTTCAAAAAAAGAGTGAACTGCAGTCTTACTTTTGGGCAGAATAAGCTCTCAGATAGATTTGACTCTTTCTGAGTCAATCTTTATGCCTTCTCGGGATACAATATGTCTGAGAAGTTTCCCTTTTGTTACCTCAAAAATAGACTTCTTAGGATTCAAAGAAATGCCATTATAGCGACATCGTTCTAGAACTTTTTACAAATGATGTAGGTGATCAGGACGATGCTTGAAAAACACTGTTAAATCATTAAGGTACACCACAATGAACTTACCTATTTTATCTTTGAAAGCAAGGTCCATTGATCTCTAAAAATTAGTGCCAGTATTTATCAGGCCAAATGACATTCTTCGATATGCAAAGGTGCCCTAAGATGTGGTGAAGGCAGTCTTATGCTGGTCTGCTTCACCAACTTCAACTTGATTGTATCTTGAGAAACCATCTAGCATTGATAACATCTCTGAACCAGTCACTGCCTGAAGAACTTTGTCCATGATGGGCAGAGGATAGTTATCCTTTAAAGATGACTGATTCAAATTCTTGAAGTCCACACAGAGGAAAATTTTGCCATTCTTTTTTGTCACAGGTACTATGTTTGCAATCCATGTGGAATGACAGATTGGGAAGATTATCCTAGAGTTCAACATTTTCTGCATTTCAGACAGAATAGCACTTGATATCTTTGGATTGTATTCCTTGGATTTTTGCTTGTAAGGCACCAAATCACTCTTGAGAGGAATTTTATGGCAATTTTTTTCAAGTTTGAGTGACTTCAGATTAACATATGAGTACGCCAGAACATCTATGTACTGGCAGAGTAGAGCAGTAAACTTGAACATCTCTTCAAGAGTGTAGTACTTCTCAATATTCACCATCTTGGTATTTTTCTTGGTGCCCAAATTTATTTGATCAAACCCCTGGGAGGAGCTTGAATCCATATGCCTTGGTTTGATGAACCTATCATGCTTGTCAAATAGTTTCACAAGGAAAACCAAATTTTTGGGAATTTTATTCCCTTTTAGCTGCAGAAATCTTTCACCTATGTCTAAACTTGATTCAGGGGCTGGTTCAAGCTTTTGAGGCTCACTGCCTTCGAAGTGAAGCTATTTGAAGGTGTCTTTTTGTTCCATAAAGGCAATGATTTGGTTGTCACCATTGAACACTTGCCAATGATTGGCGTTGTCAAGCACACTTGGTCGAAAGACTAGTTCAATAGTGTACTTGTCTCTTTTAAAATCTGGGTGAAGAACCAAGAGTTGTAAAAATAGTTAATACATGAGCTCGATCATTGAATTCTCTGGGCACTATAGAGACACTGAAAGCATCAAAGCTTTCAATTTGATACCAAACCAGATTGCAGTAGTGGTGAAATCTCTCATTTTTAGTTTGGTACAGGTTCCTCACCTGACAAACCATCAGGTCAGCATCTTCTTTGGCATGAAGGAGTTTGATGCCTCTGTCTTGAGCGGCCATCAATCCAATCAGTAGAGATTCATACTCAGCAATGTTGTTGGTGTTGTTGAACTGCAACTTGTATGAAAAAGAAAAAATATCTCCTTGAGGAGATATCAACACAATCCTAGCTCCTAAACTGGTAGAGGAACAATTGTTATCGAATTCTAGTATCCATATGTTATCAAGTACTATTTTTACCTTAGATTCTTCTTCGTTTGGAGGGGAGGATTCTTCTGCACTTATACTGCCCTCTACCAATCTTTCTGTTGTTCTGTCTGAGCCAATTTTTAGATTGCCATTTTAAGAAGTTTTATCAGTTGCCACATGAACCTCCTCTGTGGATAAGAAGTAATTACCCATGCCTAAAGACTCAAATAGAATTTGAGCTTCAGGCGCTGATTTTTTAGGGACAACGTATTTTGCCTCCTTCTCAGGGAGTAGTCTCTACATGACGCCTTTGACCGAGATCCTTGCTTCAGACAGGTCCATGCTCAACTCACCACCCACATCTTTGCAAAAATGTCATCCCATTAGAATGTCATATGAGGCAGGGACGTCGGCCACCAAGACTGTCATCTTAATTCTCTTTTATGAAAATGTCACAAATGCAAATTGGGCATCTTTGATTTGTCCCAGTAGTGGCAAATGTTTTTTCTCCATGGAGAAACATCTCCCAAATGTCTTGGTCAGTGTGAGACCGAGAGAGTCCGTTACCTTGGCAGGCATGACATTGTCAGACGCACTTGAGTCTATTATGCAGTTGTTCAGCTAGTGATCGTTTATAAACATGTAGACATAAAATGGTTCTGTCTTCTCGGGAGTAGCAGGAGGAGTAATGACAAGGTTATTCCAGGTGGGTGTGTTCTTGGGGGATCGGAGTTACTCTCAAAAAAATTTGTCCTGCAGGGACGACTTTATTCTTCACACACTTGACTAATCTATCCAATTGTTCAGGGTTAGATTGCAGGAATTCAAATTCAATCATTTGAATTTTGGTCTTCTTGACATGGTTGACTATGTCAAATGACTGAAATGAACTAAGAAAAGAGGAAGGAAATTCATTCTTCTGGTTTTTAGGGAGGGGAGGACTGATCTGTGAAATTGAAGTGGAAAGTGAAGGCGTACTTGAGGTACTTATTTTTTTATTACTCACTGGGTCCTTTGGTTGGAAAGGCAGAGAAGTTTCTCATTTGGCAATTGAAATTGCAGGCTGAGCTCGCTCTTCTGATTTTTCTTTATCAGCTTGCTAGGCTGATTGATTTTAGATCAGGTGAACACAATGTATGATCCCTCAACTGCTTTACCTTCACTTCTGGGTTCATCCTAGTAATTCAAAAAATTGATATTGGAGTCACCAGCTAATTCTTCTTCTCCCTCTATGAAGAGATTAGCGTCATCTTTTACGTTCAACTCAGACTAGAAAGAAAAATTTGATTCTACTTCAAGATATCTAACTACTGAATTGGTTGGAGGTGCTTCAATGGCAAGCTTTACTTCTGGGGGAGGGAGAAGATTTGGTTCCCTTGATTTCTGGTAGCATTGCCTTGGTATGTCTGATTGGGGAATGCCCTCATTGGTACATCTCTGTATGGAGGACCAAGGGACATCCCTTGCTCCATTTACTTTCTGAGAGCCAGCAACTCATTTGCTAGCTTTTGCACCATTGGATCAGTGGTGCATGTAGATGGATATTCAGAGGATGAAGAAGATTTACCTCTGTTAGGATCTCTCCTTATCTTTTCCACCAAGATAAGGTCATCTTCCACGTCAGTAGCCAAATTTTGAGTAGCAGCAAGGTCTATGTGGCCAACACGTCTCAACAGAAAACTCACCTCAGGTAGCTGAGAGTTGATGAAGAAGCATTTGAGATTCTCAGTTGTTGGCTAAGCAATTTTAGGAATCCTATTCCTCAACTTGTCAAATTTGGCAATGAAGTCCCTCATAGATTCATAAAGTTCTTCATCTGTGTGAGCTGAGCCAACAGGGCATGTGCATCTTCTGTAGGCTTGAATCTGGCTTCAAATTTAGCTTTAAGAGTGTTCCAGTCAGTCATTGATCGAGCATGTAGGTGATAGAACCAGTCTGTAGCAGCACCTTGTAATGTCTCTACAAATAGCCTGACTACCACGTCCTCATACTCCATGCCTACCACGCCACAGGCTATGCTGAAGGCTGCAATATGTTCATCAAGATGAACTCTTCCATCACCAAAGAATTTGGAGAAATTCTTACTTGAACTGCGTGGTAGCTCATGTAGAGGTGGAGTTAAATTGAGTGGGCAAAAGAGTTACCCCAGGGGCCTTAAATTGCCATGATTTAATTATGGAAAGGGGGGATAACAAATCTAGGTGGAGAATGTATAAGTAAAGCTATGCTAACAACAAAAAAATAAGCTCTACCTTGTATTGGTGACCTGGGGATGGTAGGAGGAAGACTCCTAGTTCGTTGGAGGTGAGGTTGTGGAGGAAACAACTCAAAATTGCTCTGTTGTACCAACTCAAAAATAGGGTCCACAACACCTTGAGCGTTTTGGCTTCTTGTATAGCGTGGAGCTGCCAGATTGTAAAATAAAAATAGAAAAGAACTGGCCTTGCTTCAGCTTGAAGCTTGAGGCTTCAAACTGCGCGTTCTTCCTAGCAGAGTTGCCAAAAACTATTGGCATGGAGCTAGTAGAGAATTGACTTTTGAAATGAAATGCTCGATCTCTAGCGTCTCAGGTTTTGCAGCTCAGAGTATATAATGGAAATGGATAAGGATATAATGATAATGGATAAAACACAGGTGATGCTTCAATCTGAAGCTCGAGGCTTCAAATTGCACAAAATTGTTGTGTCTCCAATGGAGAAAATGGATATAGAAAAGAACTGAAATTGCTCATTCTTCCCCAACGGAGTCGCCAAAAATAATTGGGTGAATATTTTGTCACTAGCTAACTGATGGGCAAAATAAGTTGTTTTAACCATAGCATAGGGAGATTGGTCAGCGAAATGTGCATATTTACCACATCAAAAGGGGATAAATCTCTCCTCTCGCCAAGTGACTTGAGATTTGTAGATGTTTTAGGTTGATCCAGAAGTTTATTTCGTTGTGGGTAGCTAGTTTTCATAAGCCTTTCAGCAAAGGAATGGGCCAACTTCAAACAGATATAAGTCTTTCAAAATGGTTCGAAGGAAAAGTGCCCTTGCGGAGGGCAGGCAGGTGACCAAATGGGACCTTTCAGCAGGCTCTAAAGGGCAACTTTGGGCCCAAGATACCCTTGCAGAGGGCAGAAGCGCATTCCAAGAGAATCCTTGTAAAAGACAGAATTTCTTCAGACTTTTCTTCTGAAAAAAATCCATGTGGAGCCAAAGGATGAATTCCTTCGGACAAAGTGCCCAAAGGAAATCCTTTAGACATTTTGTCCAAAGAAATTCACAAGGAAAGCAAACCAAGTCAAATTCTTTTGGACAAAAGCCCAAAAGAATTCCTTCAGACTTTTTGTCCAAAAGAATTTGTCGAAGGAATTTTCTGAAGGAAAAGACCGAAAGAAAGAAGGGCTGGGACTTGAAGGGAGGATTTCTTTCAGAAATTTTATCCAAAAGAATTCAAAAGACAAGGAATACAAAGGGCTGAAGGAATTGCCAAAGGGGTGACGGGACCGAGCACGTCAAATTCAAGGCAACAAACTAGATGTTGGCTTTCAAATGGAGATGGGCTTGCGGATGTCAAATTTACGGTGATGAAATAGCCATTTGGTTTTCGAATAGTGATAGGGCTGCAGACATCAATTTGATGGGATGCGTCGGCCATTGAGGACAAGCCAAAGGACTAATGCCTTCACGACAAGTGGCCCAAAAGAGCTAGAATGGCACATGGCCGATGGAATTCAAAGGGGCATAAAACCTAAGGGAAACTCAGTGACCCACCGAGAAAGCAACCCGAAGAGCCATCAAAAGACAAAAAGATAGCCCGAGAGCCGAGTTGTCAGGAAAGAGATAGAAAACATTGAAAGCGTGACGACACACACATAATTCAAGTGCATAAAAGAATAGAATAGCCTAGGTGGCACACTGAAAGTGTCAGCACATGAAGTTATTGCTGTGGATGAGACAAAGTGACCTAGGATTTTGCAAGAACATTTAAGACGGTTTAAGCTATAAAGTCAAGACTTGCAACATCTATAACATGGTTTTTCCAAGCCGTTTCTAGAAGGATGACATCAACATGTGCAAGTTTCCTCTTTCCAAGGCATTCAACGTAGCATGGGCTGCTTGTTCTAGAAGGTGCTCGAAGTCTTTCTCTTTTCAAGTCTCTCAGCTTGTATGACGAAGCCTTGTAGGATTTTACTTTGAATCAAGACATAGCATTTTTACCTCCATTTGAGTTTGCACTTTTGCATATGTCTGTGGTTTTGTCATGTGTTAAGTTATTTTCCCTCATGCTTTCACAGAATGATTCCAGCATGTCTAATGTATAGTGAGTTCTTTTATAGGTCAGCAAGAAGTGTCTACAGTAGAGTATAGGTGCATGTGAACAGGCTACCATAGTGTGTCTTAGAACACCTCTAGTAGTGCTTCCTCCCTGTATATCTAGAGGACCCCTTATTGAACACTGATGCAAAAGAGTTTCTCATGTCAAATTAAGTGTATATCAGCTTGTTCTTGGTGTAACGTGTATGTCAAAGCTAAGTAGACCAACCATTTTGGTGCATCACAGCTTTAGTTTAGGTTCTTTTTTTAGTATTTTCTCTCTCTTTTCACCCCCTCCAATATTAGCAGTAGCTGTAAAGGACTTAAGAGATGCATCAAAGGGAGTTAGCCCTTATCTAGAGATTCTCCCCTCAATTTTTCCAGACCCACAGCAAGAGAGGAGTCTCCATTGTGCCGTGTGGAAGAGAGAATCCCTGCCTTCTTTTAAGGGTGCAATCCACAATGTCAACAGTTTTTGGCACGCCTGGTGGGACAGTTTGTCCAAGGAGTTGAAGGATTTTTGGTGTGTTCTTCAACCAATCAACCTTTGGAGGCATTTTAACCAACACCAATGGTGACTCTGAGTTGAATCAACTAGTTAAGCAGTCCTTGTGCCATCAAAAAATCACATTTTTTGTATGTATAATCCCATTGCTCGACACCATGGACCTTGTTTTCCTTCATATAACTTTAATCAAGCTTAGGTTGTTCATGGCATCACCTCAAGCAACTCTCTTGGTTGCCCTTCACCTAGTGTAAAGGAAGTAACGCTGGAGTTTGAGAAGCAAGTGATGGAGATAAGCAGATTGGAGGAGCAGGATAGATATCAGCAAGAGCTTATGTACAAAGAGGAGTGCTTGTTTAGTCAAGCTCAGGCCTTGCAATCCATGGAGGAAGTAGCAAAATGGAAGAGTCCATTCATTCAAGGCAGTCAGCCTTGTGTGCCTTCTCCCATTCCAAAGTAGCCCCCTCCTATTGTAAAGAAAGCCCACTCTTGTGCACCAAATCCTTTCTACCATGTTGTCCCCAAAAATATCACTCATTTTTGGGACAACATATGAACTATTTTGGTCCTGCAAGACCAAAATTGTCTCTTCCCTTTTCAAAAATTATTCTGTGCATTCTAATTCTCCATTCTTCAAGCTTTTTAGAAATCTACGGACTCTGCAGGCTTAAAACTACGGACTCCATAGGCTCATTTTTACGAACTCTGCAGGCTTGAATCTATGGACTCTGCAGGAAGAAAATCTATGGACTCTGCAGGCCAAATTCTACGGGCTTCGCAGGTTGATTTCTATGGACTCTGTAGGAAAGAAGCAAGCTCTCAACACTTAGGCAATTTCAAAGTTGGTTCAACGGCAAGCTTCTAAACAAAGATTGAACCATTGAACCTTGGACCAAAAAGGTTCAAGGGTTCAATGGGTTCAAAGGTTCAACGTCATCAGCAAGAGTTAAGCACATTTGTCAAGGTTCAAAGTTCAACCGCTTCAAGGTTCAATGGCTTCAAAACACTTATCAAAGAGAAAAAGGCTTGAACCATTGAACCATTTTGGTTCAAAGGTTCAATGGGTTCAATGGTTCAAAGGTTCAACGCGCGGTTGGTTCAAGCAGACAAAGGACTTATCCAAATAAAGGGATTGAACCGATTGAACCATTGAAGCGTTGAACCAAATTTGGTTCAATCAGTCGGTTCAATCGACAGGTTCAAGGGAGTGCCCCAAAGCGAAAAAGACCAAGTGCCCTTGCGAAAGGCATGGAACATTGGTTCAAAGATCAAAGGAAAGAAGCGATTGAACCAATAAAATGATCGAAGCAAGAAAGCGATTGAACCAAGGACCTGAGAATGCCGCTTGAACTGTTGAAACAGTCAACCAATGACGTCTTCGTGGACATCAAATTTTAAGGTACTATAATATCCGCTAAGTTTCAAATGTGGCGCGAAACCTAAAAACAAACTCAGCGACCAGCTGAAGAAGGCATCGAAAGAGCCGACAAAGCTAAGAATATAGCCCCGAGGGCACAAATTTCAGGAAAAGACAAAATTGAAAAGTGGAAAATATAGCCCGGGAGCTTAAATTCCAAGAAGAGACAAAGCTAGAAAAGACAAAACAAAGAAGAGACAAAGAGGGAAATATCTACACAGAAGTTATTCCGATAGCTAGAATAGTTTGCAGAATAGATTTTTGAGCTTGCAAACATTGAAGGCGCATCTTGTTAATCTCCTTTGGAGTAAAGACAAAATAGATAGCTGCATAGATGTCAGAGGGGACAAACCAGATGATTCAGACCTAGGAAAAGACATTAGATGAATAGACACACCATAGTTAAGGAAACACACTGTTCCATGCATGGTCCCTCCAGATAGAACTGAAGGTGCATTAAAGGCGTTGACTGTACCATGGGCCGTCCCATGGGAGAGAGTGCCAAGACTTGCTTGGTGGCTATATATTGTAATCTCTTTTATTGTTTTAAGGAGATCTTCCCATTATAGAAGCGAAACTCTGCCCAATTGAAAGGCGAATACTGAGACTTTGAGCTCAGGTTGTATTTCATTTCATTTTATCTGAATGAGAAAGCAAGTTGTTTGCAGACTTTGTGCTGTTTTGGCTTGTATCATTTTAGAAGATTACTCTTGTGTCTATCTTCTGAATGTGTTCTTATTTATTTAATTTGGCAAGCAGAATTAGTGAAAGTAACAAGGAAGGTGTCCTGAAGCCAACTTTGGGAAGACTTTGTGCTTTCACAATTGTTTTTAGTGTATGTTTTTCTTTTCTTTCTGTGTTAAGGATTTTGGGATGACTTTGTGCCCCCATTATCCTTTGTGTTTCACTCTTTGGGCAGTTGAGGTGTAGATTGTGTTATACTTCATCCTGTTGGTTACTACACCTGTGTTACCAGTTACTTTTACTACCTCAAAGAACTCTTGTTGTTTCCTACAAGAACACTTTTGAAAGAAGAGAAGTGCTTTTAGTGTTTTCACTGTTAGGATTGTGGAGCTAAAAGCTTCACTGATGCAAACAGGAGAGGAGGTTGTTGAAGGTTGCTGAGTTGCAGAGAAGCTGGGGTCGGTCTGATTAGCCGACGTCGGCAGGATAGCAAAGGGAAGAAACTGACGTCGGTCATATATCGGCCGACGTCGGTCACCTCCAGGCAGACAGGGACCGACGTCGGTCGCCTGTGTGGTTTGACTGCGAGCTAATTACGGGCAGTTAGCTAACGAACCAAGTGTTTGCATGAAGAGATCTATTTTTAGACTGAGAGCTGCGGATCTAATTATTGTAATTAGATGTCTAATTATTGTTTGGATGAGATCTATATAATAGACTCATGGTTGTATTGGAAAAGGGTGCTAGGGAGTAAGAGAGCATAATTATAAGCTCCTTCTGTGTGTGAAGTAGAGCAATGGTGCGTTCCTCCTAGTGCCTCAGTACCAGGTGTGTTGGTGCTAGATTGGAGAGCCAGCTGGGTTCTTCAGGAGTGTAGGATCTTGGTCACAGTTGCATGGCCTATATAGGAGATCTACATGGTAAGTAAGATCGTTGATCTTCAGGTGTATGTGTGTGCAAGGTCGAGGTTCACAGGTGAGCAGAACCGTTGTTTGATTTGCAGGTGTGCAAGGTCATATAGACAGCAACACAACAGGGAGCAGTATCAGGCAAGATCTACTTGGAGTACAGGTGTGTACTCGGATAGAGCAAGAGAGGAAGGCAAGGGAGTTCCTTCCATAAGTATGGTCTGTTGAAGTGCAGGTTATTGGGAGATCTACTTGAAGTACCTTGAGTACTTGTGGAGCACGTGGAGTGCTTGTGGAGTGCGTGGAGCACTTGTGGTGTGCGTGGAGCACGGGAGGTGAACACCAACTCTGTATTTGAGTTGGGTGTTGGGACCTGTGAGAGGGAGAGCTTTGGGGAGAAGAATTACTGTTCACTTGAGGTGTGGGAAACCTCTGTAAGGTGGTGGAGAAGAAGTGGCATCTTCTTTATTGTATTCTTTTCTGTATAAAGTGTTAATACAAGTTGTGTATTGTCTCTCATATGCTATGTTATTCTGAATTCTAGTTACTTGGTGAATCTGGTTTATTTCCGCATATTAAGTTGCTTGGTATTTGGTAATCAATTGTGTGCTTCCGGTGTTTCGCATCCCTGACATTCACTAGGATTTTCTCCTCTGTTTGTTGACATCATCTCTGAAAAAAGAGAGATGGATGGCTTATTCTACCCCTAAGTGTTATTTTCAGCTTATATATATATAGTATATAGCTCCTGCGTATTCATAGGGAAACTCCCCTTGATGAGAGGAGAGATTTGTCCCCTATTGATATAGTAAACCTGCACATCTGAGCAACCAATCTCCCTATGCTGTGGTTGAAGAGACCTATTTTGCTCACCAGTTAGCTGGTTGACAAAATATTCACCCAACATACCAAATATCACTTGCTCACTCTAGCTCATCTGATGCATTAATCACTCCTGCTCTTAATCCCTTGCACTTAGCTTTTAACACCAAAGGGCATTAGAGCAGCCTCCCATAGAAATGAACCTTCTCAATTCCTTAGGTTGTGAATCCTCCTTTGAAGGGAATACCATGAACCAACATGTCTCTCTTCTATAAACTCTTCATGTACATCAACAGTCTCTTCCTAGTCTTCCTCAACCTCCTCAAGTCTTTCAACATGATGTCAAGATTCCAAGTTGGAGGAGGGAATACCATGAACCAGTTCAGGGCCTTGGAAATGATGAAGCTGCTCTTGCTCATGGTGATCCTCATGATCTCCAAGAAAGGCTCTCCCAAGAGAATATAGCCATGCAAATTACAGAGTTGGAGTCTAGAATGAGGTTCTTCAACCAAGGTGTGATGGATAGTTCAGATCAAGTAGAAGATCCTACATTTGAACACACCCCATTTACACACCTCCAAGAGAGCTATCAAGCCACATCTGATGTAGATGAAGTGTTGGCCAAATAGGAGGAGAATCATTCGATTCTAGCTCAAGGTTTGCCTCCTCTTCCACATGAGTTTAACCATCAGCCTTCCACTTCATCCCTTCTCAAGGAGGAACCTTTTTTGAAAGAGGCAAGTGAAGAACAGAGGATCCAATTCATGGTTGAAGACACATGCTCATGCATACATGTGGATGTTCCAACAATATGAAGAAGAGGTTGACAAACTTTATCTGTCAACAATGGATGATGAGGAAAATAAGCATGGTGAGCTTCTCCTCCATTGTTTGATGAACTTCCTTGTTGCTTTGATGAAGAGACTGACCATGCCATGGGACCCGAGTTGGAGGAGGATCGGGTGCATGTCTTAGAACAACTAGAGACTATTATTTTTTAGCAAGAAAAGGAGAGGCCTATCCATCTTGATGAAGCTTTGAAGAGGAGAGCCTTGAGCAAGAAAGTGATGCTATGTGGGATAAGCAAATAGTTTGTGATCTCATTTCAGACATCACAAAAGTCACCCTTCTTTAAGAGGGTCATGAGGAAGCAAAAGATAAGTTTGACAGTCTCTACAATGAGGCAGAAGGGAACAAGTCAATCCATGATGCATATCAAGGGTTTTATGAGCTAGATGATCCCTATGGTGATGAGCCAGCAGCCATTGACTTACTGGTGAGATACACTAGCATGAAGGGCTAGCATGAGGCAAGATTCCAAGAGCAAGATGAATACATATATGTTGGAAGCATGTTTGACCCTGATTCATTTGGATACAAGCCAATCAAGGTGGCAGACAAGAAGAGCAAGTCACCAAGTCTCCTTTCCATTCAACCACTTGTTTGGCACCATAAGTTTTCTTGCCATGAAGGAGACTTAAGAAGTTTTTCCTTTGATCCAGGAGGGAGGCAAATGTATCTATTTAGTTGTACATAGTAGTTTGCTTTCAGTTGTGTGTCTTTTGTTTCCCCTAAGTGTTGTTGCACACGTGTGTGCAGTTTTTTTTAGCCTTTCTTGTGTGTGTTTTCCTTTGTGTTTGAGGTAAAATCTTTGCTGGTTCATAGTTCCTTACAAGGTTGTTAACTTCTCCAAGATGCATCCTGACTCCATGCCCAATGGACTTAGAGGCTACCAGTCTTCCCAAGCATAACAAACATGCTTCCCCTGTGAATCACCAAATTGTTGACCATTTTTGGTCCTACAAGCCAAAAAATTGGTCTCCTTTCTTTCCTTGTTGTCCTGAGCCGTCAATCTTGGGTGTATTCCCCCTATTGCAATTGTGTCATTTCCGTTTGTAGTAGACCTTTTCTGTAAAGAGCCAAGTGACTTGAGATTTGTAGATGTTTTAGGTTAATCCGGAGGTTTATTTTGTTGTGGGCAGCTAGTTTTCACAAGCCTTTCGGCAAAGGAATGGGCCAACTTCAAAGAGATATAAGTCTTTCACAAGGGTCCGAAGGATAAGTGCCCTTGCAGAGGGCAAGGAAGTGACCAAATGGGACCTTTCAACAGGCTTCGAAGGGCAAATTTGGGCCCAAGATACCCTTGCGGAGGGTAGAAGCGCATTCCAAGAGAATCCTTGCAAAAGATAAAGGATTTCTTTGGACTTTTGGTCCAAAGAAAATCTATGTGGAGCCAAAGAATGAATTTCTTCAGACAAAGTGCCCAAAGGAATTCCTTCGGATATTTTGTCTGAAGAAATTCACAAGGAAAGCAGACCAAGGCAAATTCTTTCAAACAAAAGCCTAAAGGAATTCCTTCAAACTTTTTATCTGAAGGAATTTGTCGAAGGAATTTCCCGAAGGAAAAGACTGAAAGAAAGAAGGGCCAGGGCTTTGAAGGGAGGATTTCCTTCAGACAAAATGTCTGAAGGAATTCAGAAGACAAGGAATACAAAGGGCCAAAGGAATTGCCAAAGATGTGACGAGCCTGAGCACGTCAAATTCAAGGCAACAAACTAGCTGTTGGCTTTCAAATGGTGACGGGCCTGCGGATGTCAAATTTATGGTGATGAAATAGCCGTTTGGGTTTTAAATAGTGACAGGCCCGCATACGTCAATTTTGATGGGATGCGTCAGCCGTTGAGGACAAGCCAAATGACTAATGCCTTCATGACAAGTGGCCCAAAAGAGCTCGAATGGTGCAGGCCCGACAGAATTCAAAGGGTTATAAGCCCTGAGGGAAACTCAGTGACCCACCAAGAAAGCAGCTCGAAGAGCCAACAAAAGACAAAAAGATAGCCCGAGAGCTGAGTTGCCATGAAAGAGACAGAAAATAGTGAAAGCACGACCACGTGCACATAAGTCAAGCGTAGAAAAGAATAGAATAGCCTAGGTGGCACACTGAAAGCGTTGGCACATGAAGTTATTGTTGCGGATGAGACAAAGTGACCCATGCTTTTGCAAGAACATTTAAGACGATTTAAGCTGTAAAGTCAAGACTTGAAACATTTATAGCATGGTTCTTCCAAGCCATTTCTAGAAGGATGACACTAGCATAAGCAAGTTTCCTCTTTCCAAGGCATTCAACGCAACATGGGTTGCTTGTTCTGGAAGGCGCCAAAAGTCTTTCTCTTTATGCTATACATTGTAACCTCTCAAGAGAGAAAGATATCTCTCAGCTTGTATGGCGAAGCCCTGCAGGATTTTACCTTGAATCAAGACATAGAATTTTTACCTCCATTTGAGTTTGCACTTTTGCATATGTCTATGGTTTTGTCTTGTGTTAAGTCATTTTCCCTCATGCTTTCACAGAATGATTCCAGCATGTCTAGTGTATTGTGAGTTCTTTTGCAAGTCAACAAGAAGTGTCTACAGTAGAGTATAGGTGCATGTGAACAGGCTGCCATAGTGTGTCTTAGAACACCTCTGGTAGTGCTTCCTCGCTGTATCTCCAGAGGACCCGTTATTGAACACTGATGTAGAAGAGTTTCTCATGTCAAATGAAGTGTATATCAACTTGTTCTTAGTGTAAAGTGTATGTCAAAGCTAAGGAGACCAACCATTTTGGTGCATCAATACTTTAGTTTAGGTTCTATTTTTAGTATTTTCTCTCTTTTCACCCCCCCAATATTAGCAGTAGCAGTAAAAGACTTTAGAGATGCATCAAAGGGAGCTATCCCTTATCTAGAGATTCTCCCCTCAATTTTGCCAGACCCACAGCAAGAGAGGAGTCTCCATTGTGCTGCATGGAAGAGAGAAGCCCAACCTTCTTTCAAGGGTGCAATCCATACCATCAACACCAATGTCAACAAATCGAGGGATAAGGGTTTGTTTGAAGATGTTTAATGACTTTGATGCAAAGCGGAGTTTTCAAAATGAGGTTACCAAAAGAATCTCTAAGGGGGGTAGGGGGCATATTGATTTGTCATTCCTAACTAAACATGTGAAGGTTTATATTGCATTTGCATAAGTTAGTTGTGCAATTACATCATTTGAGTGTTCTTGGAAGCTTGCCTAGTGGCTATTTGGTCTATGATTTACAATATTACTTGATTAGAATCTGCTACATATTAGTTTGAAGTAGAGGCTTGAGTAGTATGTTGAGGAGCACTAGATGTTGCATTAATGTTAGTGTTGATGTGAACACTTTGGATAGGCCCACTAAAGGTAAGCCCTGACATGTTAGTTTTTGAACTAGGCATGGTGGATGTAGAAAGTAGAAGGGAAGTCTATAATTGATTTGCCCCAAGTTCTGTGGAAAAATTATGCGTAGGGGAAGGAATAAATTATGAGAAATGTTACATCATGATGTGATAGACAACCATGGGATCCTTGCCCCTATGCTCAAGATGCTATTGGAGGAAAAAAATCATTTCAAAAGTATAATCTAGGTCACATTCCTCTTCACCCTTAGTTTTTTGGGCTTCAAGTACTTGGGCTTTCCTAGAGTTCTTGGGGTTGTTATAAGGGTCATAATGTTTGGATCTAGTAGAATCCATATTACAATCGTTAGAATGGTGATTTTGAGAAAGAGCAAAGTTTTAATAGGTAAGTTAAGAATCTTTATGGTTATTAGTTAATTCCATAATATTAAGATCATTGGCATAAAATCCTTGAAAACCCTAGTTGGTTTTTTGATCAAATTCCTCATAAAGGTGTTACATCTGTGCAACAACTAAGGGCCTTGCCAAAGTGTATAATGACAGTGAAGAAAAGAAGAGAAAAAGAAATGGAAACGTGAAGACAATCCCACTAGTGATGGGATATGATTCACATCGGGTTCACTAGAATGTATGTGTGTGTTAGGATGACTAATATAAAAATTATCTCTCTTTATAGACTAGGATACAAACAAGAGATCATAACATAGAGCCTATATTTACTTTGATGGTATAACAACAATACCTGGAGTGGTCGTAGATTTAGCAAAAGGTAATCCACACTCAATGTCAAGTGTATAGAGTTCCAAAGCCTATGCCTAAGATATGGGGTAAGGTTTTAACTAAATCTCAAGATAAATCAATGATATAGCAATTGTAAAATGAGGTATCAAGGTTATAATAAAGAAATTGCATGTAAGGAATTGACAAACAAAAGTAACCTAGATCCAAGATATCAACTAAATTAAACAAGATATAAATGGCACAATGGTGAACTGTAAGTATAGTCTATGCAGCCTAAAGTGGAAATGGCAAACCTAAACACCCTATATTATACTAGTTTATTCAGTATAAGGAGAACTTAAGCAAGGACAACAACATACATGCTACTATAACAATAAGCAAAGCCTATCTATCTACTAAGTAAATAAAGGGAAAGGGAATATGGATAAAGATACTTACTTTGGATTGACTTGTCAGTGCATTAAGTGTATAGAGTTCCAAAGCCTATGCCTAAGATATGGGGTAAGGTTTTAACTAGATCTCAAGATAAATCAATGATATAGCAATTGTAAAATGAGGTATCAAGGTTATAATAAAGAAATTGCATGTAAGGAACTGACAAACAAAAGTAACCTAGATCCAAGATATCAACTAAATTAAACAAGATATAAATGGCACAATGGTGAACTGTAAGTATAGTCTATGCAGCCTAAAGTGGAAATGGCAAACCTAAACACCCTATATTATACTAGTTTATTCAGTATAAGGAGAACTTAAGCAAGGACAACAACATACATGCTACTATAACAATAAGCAAAGCCTATCTATCTACTAAGTAAATAAAGGGAAAGGGAATATGGATAAAGATACTTACTTTGGATTGACTTGTCAGTGCATTAATCTCTCCCTTGGCTTTAGTGGCACTTTGCAAGAAATGATATATGATGAAGACCTAAAATGGAAAGAAGAAGACCAAGATGTCCTTATTTGAGGACTACAAAGACTGGGGCACCTCGTTGGTTCAACTTAATGTGAAAAATAGATGTTTGGGTATCTAAAACTTCACCAAGGAGTGTTATAGAGAATTACTTTATTTTTTACTTACATATGCATAGTCATATGTTAAAGACAGTGAAAACAAATTCAAAAAACAAGATGAATAAAACCCATTATTCGTTTGATGAATAGAGAAGTTTTAGAAAATGGTCAGAATTGTGGAGTGGTTGGTTGTGATCTGTGTAGAACTAAGGGCTAATTGTAACCATTTTCATTCAAAGACCTTGAGTGAGATTTGACCTCCAAGAATAAATTTTAACCTCTAACTTCTTTTACTACTTAAAAGGAAAAATTTTGAGTGCAAGCAGAGTAAATGATTGTTGTATGTGTTTGGGAATGATAAATATGATCCCTATATATACAACTTCAAACCCATGAATCCCTTAACACTTTAAGCCAACAGTATCGGCCAAATTGATACGTTCGAATGGGATGTCAACACACTTATAACTATATCGGTGAGGTCAATAATGTACAAAAGACGGAGATGGACTCATAACTGTATTGGCCAAGCTAATACAGTTTAGGGATAAATAGGTTGAAAATAAAATGTATTGGCCTAACGAAAACAATAAGAATACAAGGTGGCTAACATAATTGGATAGAAAGGAGATAAATAAGGAAGACAAAGAGAGACTCAAATAATATTTGATTGATGGTAGTGAAGGTATGACAAAATAATATGCAAACATCTCTTGCAAAATATCATAGGTCGATCCCACCACTTTCCTAGTGACTCCTTAGGAGAAGCACTCGGGGATATTGATGCATCGATGACTCCTATAAGAGAAATCGTGAGTTGAGTGATAAAGATGAAAATAATTAGATATATACATAAACTAATGAAGCAAGCTTATACAAAGCTAGATCTAGCCTAAATGGCACCCTTCATAATACGAAAAGAGGGGTAGGGGGCAGGGGCCAAGAGGGTAATTAAAGCATCATTTCAAATATGGTTGTTTCAAAACGTGACACACTGAATAGAAGTTGAGAAGGGGCAAGGAATCTTCCACAACAAAGAGAAAAGGAAGGACGTACCTTCAACAACCAAACATCCACCACCAAAAACCACAATATATATCAATGTCATCCTTCTGCAATTACATCATTGGAGCATTGTTCATTTCCTACTCTCCAAGCTCTTTAATGTCCCATGGATCATGAAATGACTCTCCTATAGGAAGATAAAAATGACAAACAGAGACCACCTCTCTTTGAGCCTCAACTTTAACCTCCCTATCAACAATAATATTTCCTCTCCAATCAAGTATGGAATGCCAAAAAAGTGGAAAATGAAAGTGCAATCCAATCTATCAAAGACTAACACTTTTCAAAGCATCCAAGTGCCAATCTATCAAGGACTAACACTTTTCAAAGCATCCAAGTGCCTTCCAACCCTGACTAGAGCTACTTTAAAATTATGCATAGAAAATGGTTTCTTTTTAAAGCATTTGATAGCTCAAACCATCTTATCGTTCTCCCTCTCTATGCCTCATTCCCTCAAACCCTTGACAAAGACTACACTTAGGCAATGGTCTCATTTTGAAACTCTTTAATACACATTAAGATTCTAGGATGGGAAGCGTATCTACCTAATGTGGAAATCAATTATAAGGGTTGAGAATGCTCCCCTCTAATTATCAATCTTTCATTGGAAAACCCTGATTTCCTTTCCCCAATTAGGTTCATTTTGACAAAAATAGATAAATGCCCTCATAATCACATCCCAAATAAAAGGGAAGACTTCAATCCGAATGATTACATAGCATATTTTTTCTCTCAAGAGTGTTGTAAAAGAAAGTATGGAAACACTTCTTAGGTCTACTAACATCAAAACACAAATGAAAGGCAATTCTTTCAATTTGGAATTTAAACCATTGCTCTTTGAAAAAAAGAGCATACATCCTAGGAGGACTACAAGCTAACATCTGACAAGACAATTTATAAACCTCCACAATTAATATAACAATGATGTGGCATGCTTTGAAATCTTCAATGTTAAGCATGAAAAATGGTGACACAAATATTGCATTGTAAATTATAGTAACATGATCATGGGTTGAAGAGTGAATTGATTAGAGTACTTTCACTCTTATTATTTTTCAAACTAGTTTATAACAACTACAATAGAAATGAATTGTTTTGTGCTCGGCAGAATGGAATTGTGTATATGTTTTAAAGATTGTGGCTTTGTATAATTATATAAGCTGAGAACGGAACTTTTATTCTATAGATAAATATGGAGTATCTCAGAAACTCACTCATTGTCCTAGGTGGTGGTTTGTAGAATATAAGATTGGTATATATGACCCTCATTGACTGTAATTGCGGTTACTAGTTAATTCTTTAAGCATTCTACAACTATGTATCAAAATGAAAATATCTTTAATCATTCGTCTTATTAAAATATATCACCTAGCACGGTGGCAATAAACTTACAAGACATTTGATTTAGGTCAAAGTGTGATTATGCCCTTGTATAGTGTCTTTGTGTGTGGAATGCATAAGACAAAGCAACAGAGATGTTTGTATAAAAGCTACATAATGATAGAATATTTAAGGCCTTCGACCCTATAACAAAATTACATTTCTCTGAATGATCGTTTGATCATTGCTACTAGAAGTAGTAAATACTGAAAAGCAGACATTTTTTCACCTCCAGTGATATCACTACATTTGGTGTTTAGAACCAAAGTGGCGGGGTGCATTTTGATAAGAACTTGCATAGCTAAATATGTCATTCAGAGATGACAGCCACACTGTGGGCACATAAACAATACATACGTCCCACTTAATGGGCATCACTTTTCACCAGAACCCCACCTCCTGCTCACTTTGGCGCCATGCGCTGTTAACATGCTTTAGATCCTTGGCTTCTCTATGCTTACAATTGCTATGGATAAATTGCCCATTGTTTTGTCTTTATCTTGCTTGGAATGTACATCCTTGGGGTGCATCTGTCGTACGTAGATAATCCAGAATATCAATGAAAGCATCACCCCAACAGATACAAGCGCCAACCCAATGTACACCCACTTAGCATGTAGGTGAAGACGGGGGCAAAAGGAATGATTGATTGTTGTGAATGTATTACGCACAAACTTGCAGTCAATTAGGTCTAAAAGAAATGGAGTATAGTGCTTCAAGGCATAACCTAGATTGCCTGCTGCTACCAACTGACCATATATCTCTGGCGTCACCCTACCAGGCGTGACACAGATATCATTTTGAACAGTGCAGGTATAATTATGCCAGACCTGCAAGCACCATATGCAATGATCAGAGTCTCAGACACTAATTACATTGTGGAAAGCACATCCAATGATACTAAACAAGGGAGCGTGTTGAAAATATCTGGTGCAATACCTGAGCTGCATTTGTAAAATTTACTTCTTGAGGTAGGCATTGCCGATCATTCATCTCATAATCATATGGATTACAAAGAACAGGCATTTGTGGGCCAGATTGGTTGTAATAAATTTGACCTGACATGGGCAAGGCGTATATGTTTGCAACATTCCATATTACTTGGTTTGTAACATTGACCAAGTCACTTGTTACTTCTTTGCTTCTGTACAATGTTTGATTTGTCATAGATTGATTCACGCAGGGAAGGATATGGTCAAGATTAGTATCTGCATTGGGATGATCCACCCACTCTTGCATGGCCACACAGGTATCTTCAATAGCACTGCAACCAAATTAAACAACAGGAGTGAGAATCTTGTATTGACAACATAATATATTTCAAGTTACTTTATCTGAAAATAAAAGGGATAGAAAGTAACTCAAATGATTATCCCTGGGAATGTCAAAAGATTTAATTATAACGTGCTCATTTTATCAACAAAAAAATAAAGATTGCAAAACAGTGGGTATGCAGACCAATATGCATCTGGTATCTAATCTAATGTTCATTGCAAGATGATCTTGCTCATCAATGTTAACAATGTTGCACATGTTATTTTTGCACCCTGCTAAGGTTCGAATCTCTCTAACAACTCTCTATTGAAGGGAAATCACCAAAGTAACAATCTCATCATAAGCATAATTTTAGGAATAGAAAGGCTATAGTGGCGAAGTACTTGTGAATGTCTTCAAATCCGAGGTACGCTTTCTGCTGATTTGCTTTCTTTTCCTTGCTCATGGCTGTAAGCATCGAGACATGGTCAGCTACTTGGTGATTGTATATATGAAGCGTGAGTTTCCTTTGCATGAAGAATTCTATACCTATTTGTTTTAGAGATCCAGTCAGCCATGTTAGTATTTATATCACTTTCCCCCTTACTTAGTACTGGTATTACATGCAGGAGGAACCCATGAGAGAAAAGTCAATTGAAGAGGTCAACAATGTATTGCAAGTAACGTAGGGCTGTCTTTTGAGGAATTTAATATCAGTTCCTTGTCAAAGCATCATATGATCATCGACAAGCCAATAACATCAGAGTCAACTTTTTACATAGTTACATTAGTCACGGGTACAAGGGGAGGAGGGGATGGGGTTTCCAAGACAGCAAAAAAAATTCCAAATTCTGGGGATGCCAGGAGGATGCATATTAAAATAATATTTTAATATTTTAACTTTATTCAATGAAGTTTTGGGGTTTAAACATTATTTACTGTTTTTTTGGGTACTTCCAAGATTAGCGTTCAATGTTTTTGTGAAAATAACAACTTTTTTGGGGGGATAGGGTTTTCTTTTAAAGTAAATGCATCATATATTTTTTCCAAAAAATTGAGGATGTCCCCTCCAAGTCCCCATGTACCTGAAACATTTGGGACATTCAAGATGCCACCAAAATCTAGGGGACGCATCCCCACATAACACTGACTTTTTATCAAGAATGGAACTTAGTTGGGAATGTCGCAGAGCAGAGGATTCACGGATGACCTAAGTCATTGTGGGGTTTCCATGGAAGAAAGGTATGCCAAGAGGATTTTGTTTTGAAACAAAGCACGCTAACAGTGGATCTTCTTCTCTTGAAAAGGTATGTGTAGACACCTAATTTTGATACAAGCCATGTAGTCGCAGTGCTTTTATCATGCTTTGGTACATTTGGTTCATTTGTTTACTCTAGGCTCTTATTGGTACACTTTCCCTTCACATTGAACCCTTCATAGCCTTGCATCATCTACATTTGCTCATAAACACGTTCAGCTTTGTCATTTGTCTGCCTTGGGATCCACCCAATTACCTTGCAGTTCATTTTGGTCTTTGTTTTATGGGTTTTCTGCCTTGACCGTTTTTTAAGCATCCCAAAAATGACTTGACCCTTTTTAGAACAGTCTGAAAGTGGTCATGTTGTTTGTGGGTCTGTTTACTTGTGTCTTACTTGTTGGCTTTCAAACCTTTCCATGGTTGGCCTACGTGCAAGGGTGTTTCAATTTGAATTCAATGACACCTATACCTACAATATGACCTAAGCCATTTAACATCTCCCAATCAAGTTATCGAGTAGCACATTGATCATATATATTGCACATTTGTCAAGTAGTCTACACATTTGGTTGTTATTCCTCTCTATTTATTGAAGTCTTGTGGCTGCATACTTGTACCAAAAGAAGGATTGCATTAAAACATATAGCATTATTGATTACCATAAGGAGAGAAGGTGGAGTCTTCTCTTACATTGGGATGGGTCACTTGCATAGAACTACATGAGTCCAAAATCTCAGCACTAATATGTAGTGCAACCCTCACATCAAGGGCCCTAGGCCACTAAGTCTACATATTTCCTCACTCTGATATAGCTAGCCCTTTTAGGTACTTGAATATTTTCCAATATTTTTGACGCATTAACCATTATTGCTTTTGTGAACATAGTAGTTAAAATAATCCCATCGTGTTACATAGAGTAGATATTGTACAATCGTTCGAATCTCAACAATGGTTTCCATCCCTCTATGTATATAACCTAGAGGGATGGATCCAATAATGGGAAATAAAAATCTATTTAGCAACAAAGTGAAAGATATTTTATCTCATCATCAATATAAAAAAGTCTTCATTTTGTCTGCTAAGCAAAAAGCCCTGGATGTATGGCTAGATATGTAGAGGAATTAGGGTTACAAAGAGACAATATTCTACAAACTGCTCACATCATTTTGCTTATCAAAGAGAGGATTCTAGACTTCACCTGTTGACGAAGGGTTTCAGAAATTCGGATCCTAGGGATCTACAAAGCCATTTTTGGACCTACTTGACCACTTTTGGTAGAGCCTACCTCTTTTAGATTCCGTTTCTAGTCATTACCCTTTTCGGAATAGTTTGAAATTGGTCATCATCTTTAGATCACTACTATGTTTCTGGAGTCTCTCCTACATCAGGTACGCATCTCTTTACCTCTCTTTCCACATTCAATTTGCCAAGTTCAAGATACATTTCATCCATCTTGCACTAGGGTAGATCATTATGCATTTGTTGTATTTAAATCAAATTTGCCTTGAACTTTTGTCAACCATAATACCATTTATTGATGTCGAATGTGAATCAATGAAAACTTGTATGAATAATGGTCCATTGTTTGAATTAGCTGTTGGAATCAGTGAAAAAATGATATATATATATATATATATATATTTAATTATTTTTCTTTTCCTATCTTTGTTGGTTACATAACTACACATTGTTACATATCATGTTTATCTATCTATTGTTACAAGCATACATATTCATTGTTTACACACACACATGTTTCTCGTGGTATTCTTTAAGTTAAATGCAAAAATGATAAAATATAAAAGAAATGATTAAAAAAAAAACAAAATTTATGTTCTTTTATTTTTGTTGATTACATAGCTACACGTTGTTACATATCATATTTATCTACTTATTCCTAGAGGTCTACATATCCATTGTTTTCACACATGCTTCTCATGGTATTCTTTGAGTTAGATGAGACATATACAATTTATGTACAATCATTGACTTACAATTGCTTCACGTCTTCATCATGCCTACACCCGGGGGCATCCTTCCATTAAGGCCATGCTTATACTAGGGGGGCATTTTTCAATGGGTTTATTGTTTTATCCTTCATACTTTCCATTATCATATAGAGCTTTAATACAGTGGCTTATATATATCTTGCTCTAGCTTATATCTTGCATGCTTCGTTACATAAATATGTTGTGTTGTTTCACATGCTTGGTTACATTGTGTGTTCTCTTGTTTGCCCTATGTTTGCTCAATTACTTGCATGTACACGTTTGCACTTGTATGTGCTTGTGCATGTTGATTGTCGTATATTGTTTTGTGTTGTCTATAAAGGATCCTCTACTTGTCAAGTTCTCACTTATGTGTGATTCATTGCTCGTTGCTTTTAGTCACTTTGTTTCACTCGATTGTTTCATTTACAATATGTGGTTATAGAATGATGCATAGTTATATTGATTGATCATGCTATGTAATATTATATGCTTGATGCCATGATCTATATGTTGGAATATTGTCATTGATGTCAAAGACATTATATTTTAATGTAACGAAAGTCAACAAAACTGTTAGCGAAAGTGTCATTAATGAAATGGAATTGTTATTAATGTTACAAGATTGCAATTCAAAGGGCCCAAGAATAGACGTAAGTGATTTTTTGAATTCAAGGTGAAGGGCAATCAACAATAATTAACAAGGCCAACTAGCAATAAAATATATTTAATTTGCAGCATCGATTCATGATGAAGGGACCAACATTAAATTAGTTTTGAATAAGCGCTCAAGGAAGGTTGTTTAAGGCTTAAATCACCCCTTTTAAAATATGTATTAATGCCTATCATTGTTGGGCCGACCCACTTGATATATGGCTGCCTTGGGAAATCGCCCCACTTTGTGATTTAATTAAAATTAAATTAAATGCACACCTTTTAATGAAAGGGTGCCTCTTGAATGGGACACCTCCTTTGTGAAGAGCCTTTGGAGGCTATATAAGGCGGATAGAAGATTGGAAAAGAAAAATAGAAACAATTCTTTCCATCATGAAAACATAAACAAATTTTAGTGGAGAAGAGGGAGAAGAGAGAAGATTGAATTTTGCCATCATTTGTTGATGAAGCAACCATAAAAGGTGGAAGATTGTTTGTGGTGTCTCCAAGTAGGTTGGTGCCTACTAAATTTTTGTAAAAGAATTATTATTTTACGACTGGATTTGGACAGTAAATCCAAGCAGCTCTATATTGTGGTTTTTCTCGAGAGAAGATTTTCCACGTAAATCCTATGCTGGCTAATTATTAGATCTTGTGTGAATGTTTTCATTGTGAACATTAATTTTTGAAAGTAAAAGTTTTATTTCACACTGAGTCACCCCTGCTCCCCCCCCTCTCAACATGTGTGCTTAAAAATTGTTATCAAACCCAATTCCTTCAGAATCAATGTAACCGTTGGAAGGTAGATCCCAGGAGCACATAGGGCTAGTCATCATGTTCAAGAAGGTTTCTCCACAAACAAGGCTCCATTATTCGACGGAACAAACTATGCATTCTGGAGCATAAGGATGCAAACATATCTAATGGCCCTTGGTTTTGATATTTAGCAAGCAGTAGTAACTAAATATATAATGCCACAAACTCCACCAACAAATACAGATGGAAAGATGGCTAGTGAAAATAACGCAAAACCCAAGAATGCAATTTTGTGTGGCTTATCAGAATCAAAATTTGTCAAAGTAATGCATTGTAATTCGGCAAAGGACATCTGGGATAAACTTCAAATCATCTATGAGGGTAAAAACAAAGTGAAGGCAAAACTCCAAACTCATAGGAGACGATTCAAAAGCTTGAAAATGAAATATGGAGAAAATGTTGCAACATATCTTCTTTGTGTGGATGAGATTGTTAACACCATCAGAGGGCATGGTGAAAAAGTTAAAGAATCCGTAATAGTTCAAAAGGTACTAAGATTTCCACCCTTAGATTTGATGCAAAAGTTTTTTCTATTGAAGAGATAAAGGATCTCATTAACAATGGATGGGCTACATGGGGATACTCACAGCTTATGAAATGAGAACCGAAAAAGAAAAGCCATCACAAAGGGAAGCAGCCTTCAATGCTTCAAATAAAGGGAAAAATAAAGAGCCTAAATCAAGCGATGAACAAGATTAGGAGGCCCTGTTTATCAAAAAGCTTAAAAAGGAATCCGGCAAATACAAAGGTAAACTACCTATCAAGTGTTTCAATTGTGGTAAAATAGGACATTTTGCTGCTAAATGTCCACATAAGGATGATGGCGATGATGATGAAAATCATAATGAGGCAAGGAATAAAAAGAAAAGCAAACCTCAATACAAAAAAAGCTTCAAACAAAACGAATATAAGAAAAAGTTTGGTAAGCACAAGAAAAGCCTCTATTCCAAAAAGGATAGTAGCTCCGCTGAGGAGAGCGATGAGAGCATATCAGATAGTGACAGAGAAGAAACTCTGTTCATGGCTATAGAAATAAAAAATGATGCCTCTACGAGTGAAAACACCATGGAAGAGGAAGATGATGTCGAAGATGGAGAGGTAGATCTTGAAGAACTCATCTGTGTTTTAGGTGAGATAAAATCATAAAAGTGCTTAAAAAAAAGAATCTGAAACAAAGATTACAAATGCAAAAATATGAAGAAAAAAATTGTGCTTTGAAAACAAGAATGTCACAAAATGTTGAGGAATCAGAAAAGGTAATCATCAGCGTAAAGACTCAATTAGAAGAATTAAAAAGGATAGAGGTGAGAGCCCAAATAAAGACGAAGGAAGATGAATGCAGAAAGTTAAAATCTGAAATGGTTGTGTTAAGAATAGAATTGGAGAAGACCACTACCTAGCTTAAAAAAACTTAAAAAGTTTGAAAAGAGCACCGAAAAATTGGGTGACATCCTAAATTGTCAAAGGTCACCAGTCATTAAAACTGGTCTTGGTTATGAAGAAAACCAAAAGAGCACTAAAGAAGGGCAGAGTTCAAAAATTATAGAACCGTCAAAGAAAGAATACGTAGAGAAGCCCAAAAACTATGCGGATGCACTAAAGGGGTTTGTAAATGGTGGAAGCAATAAGAAGAAAGAGCATGTTACTCCTCTCAAAGACAACAAAGGTAAGAACATACCCATAAAATTTTTTAGAAGAACATTCCCTCCAAAACAGTATAATGTGATCAAGTAAACAAGTTCCTTCTATGGTTATTGTTATTTATGCAATCATTTTGGGCATAGAGCAATGGAGTGTAGGACACATGCAAGAAATAGGTATGCATGGGACAATGGCAGAAGTACTTATGGAGTTTGAAGTAGAAACTATAACTCATTTGCCCCGTTATCAAAGTACAAAGAAAATAACATTATATGTTATAATTGTAATAACCATAGACATATAGCATGGTTTTGTAGAAGTGTTGTTGTAGAACCCCTTAGACAAAACATGAAAGTGAATGTTGTTATTGTAAAGAAAAGAGAATCTACAAAAATCTAGAAACATAAGCAAGAGGAAGTTAATCAGGACAAGAAAAAATCTATGCTTGTGCAAACAACATTTCATGCATAAGACGAAGGGCAACAATGGTATATTGGTAGTGGATGCTTAAGTCACATGATTGGGGATGAGCAAATTTCTCTCGAAGGAAATAAGTGAAGGCACGGTAAAATTTGGAGATAATGCCACGACGAGAACTGGAAAAGATACCCTTAGCCTTGATAATGAAAAAACAAAAACAGAAAATGTTTTGTATGTTGAAGGCTTGAAGCATAACCTTCTAAGTGTCAGTCAAATGTGTGATCAAGGATACACTCTCACATTTTCTGCTCAAGGTTGTGAGATCGGGAAAACAGAATCTCACAAAAACAGACACAAGAAAATTAATTGCAGATGCAATAGAACAACAAACAACCTATACATACTCAGTGAAGTTAAGAGAGAGAAATGCTACATGAGTCACACTGATGAAAGTTGGCTATGACATAAAAGGATGGGCTATATGAACTTCGATAATCTAGTGAAAATCAGCACTAGGCAAGCCATAAAAGATATGCTGAAAATTACAAAAATGTCATTCATTCTTTGCAAGCAGTGTCAGCATGGAAAACAAACAAGGGCGAGTTTCAGGTCAAAGGAATACTCAACAACCAAGCCATTGGAACTAATTCATACAGATCTCTGCGGGCCTACAAGAACGCAAAACATACAAGGTGAGAGCTACTTTATATTGCTCATTAATGATTATTCCAAAATGACATGGGTTGCGTTTCTAAAAGAAAAATCTGAGGCGTTCAAGAAGTTTAAAGCTTTTGAAGCTTTGATTAAAAATGAAACGAATTTAAAGATCATGTGCTTGAGATCAGATTGAGGAGGTGAGTTCCTCTCAAATGAATTCAATGACTTTTGTGAGCAACATGGAATAAAAAGGCATTTCTCAGCTGCAAAGACTCCATAGCAAAATGGAGTTGTGGAAAGAAAGAATCAAACTATTCAAGAAATGGCTAGAACAATGTTAAATGAATTTAAGTTGTTTGGAGAAAAGCGGTTAACATTGCAATCTACATTTTGAACAGAGGACAAATCAAAGTAAACAATAGTAAAACCCCTTATGAGTTATGGAAGGGTAGACCAGCATCAGTTAAATATTTCAGTGTTCAAGAGCAAATGCTTCATTAAGAGAGATGAAGAAGACTTGGAAAAATTCGACTCAAGAGTTGATGAAGGTATTTTTCTTGGATATTCCTCAAAAAGTAAAGCTTACAGATGTTATAATAAAACGCTGCAAACAATTGTAGAAAGTGCCAGTGTAAAGATGGATGAAACAAGGCCTCAAAAAGTAAGTGCACAAACAAATGATCAATTCAGAAGAACCAGAATTCAAAGAAGAAGTAGAAAAACAAGAAGGAATGGAGTAGGAAGATACAAAGGCTAGAAGAAAATTTGTGAGTACACATAAGCAAGTAAACTTCTCCTTGTTATCCAAAATAGAGCCCAAAATTTTTGCAGAAGCTAGCACGACAAGCCTTGGATTGATGCTATGGAAGAAAAATTGAATCAAATTGAAAACAATGAAACATGGAAACTCATTCCTAGACCAAAAGACAAGAATGTAATTGGTACCAAGTGGGTGTTCAAGAATAAGCTGCATGACGATGATCAAGTAATAAAAAATAAAGCAAAGTTGGTTTGCAAGGGGTATGCTCAAGTGGAAGGTATTAATTTTGAAGAAACCTTTGCCCCTATTGCGAGATTAGAAGCCATTATAATGTTTTTGGCATATGTTGGTTTTAAGAACTTCAAAGTTTATCAAATGGATGTGAAATCTGTTTTTCTAAATGACAAGTTAGAGGAAGAAATATATATTTAACAACCAAAGGGTTTCCTTCTATCACAAAACAAGGACTATGTGTGCAGATTGAATAAGGCAATATATGGGCTAAAGCAAGCCCCCAAAGCCTGGTATTCAAGGCTTGATAAATATCTACAACAACAAGGTTTTAAATGGGGAGTTACTAACAGTAATCTTTGTATCAAGACTAAATGTGAGAATCAATTGATTGTTGTGGTATATGTGGATGATATCATTTTTGGAGGAGATAGTGAACAAATGTCTCAAGAATTTGCAAAAGATATGCAAAAGGAGTTTGAAATGTCCATGTTGGGTGAGTTGTCATTTTTCCTTGGTTTGCAAATTTCTGAATCTAGCAAATGAATATTTATCTCCCAAACCAAGTATATAAAGAAGTTGAAGAAGTTCAAGATGAAAGATTGCACACCTGTTAGCACACCCATAGTTACAAGATGCAAGTTAAGTAAAGATGATGAATCTCCTGAAGCAAACCAAATGCTTTATAGATCCATAATTGACAGCATGTTATACACCACAACATCAAGCCCAGACATCATGCAAGTTGTAGGCTTGGTAGCATGTTTTCAAGCAGCCCCAAAAGAAACAAATGTACAAGCAGTTAAAAGGATATTCAAATATCTAAAAAGCACTTTGGATTATGGTTTGTGGTATCCAAGAGGTGAAGATTTCACACTAGCAACATACACAGATGCAGATTGGGCAGGAAGTGTTGATGACAAAATGAGTACAAGTGGAGGAGCATTCTTTCTTGGCACAAATCTAGTGTTGTGGCTAAGCAAAAAACAGCCTTCCATTTCTTTATCTACCACTGAAGCAAAATACATAACGGCAATGTCTTGTTGTACACAAGTCCTTTGGATGAAGCAAACGTTGAAATATTTTAAGATAGAATATGAACATCCAATCTCAATACTCTTTAATAACACTAGTGCAATAAACATTTCGAAGAATCCAGTTATGCACTCTAAAACAAAACACATTCCAATCAAGTATCACTTCTTGAGAGAACAGGTTGCATATCAACAAGTAAAGATGGAGTAAGTTGCCACAAAAAAACAAATAGCAAATATCTTCACAAAGCCCCTCCCAAAAGAAAGTTTTGAGTTTTTAAGACAGAAATTGGGAGTGATCCATTCTTCATCGAGTCATTAAATCC
The DNA here is from genome assembly GCA_037957365.1 of Torreya grandis. Taxonomy (NCBI): domain Eukaryota; kingdom Viridiplantae; phylum Streptophyta; class Pinopsida; order Cupressales; family Taxaceae; genus Torreya; species Torreya grandis. The sequence continues at coordinate 873,891 of JARHVA010001011.1, read as the reverse complement.
GTCAAGAGAAGCATGGATTAAGGGAAAGCTAATCATTGCATTATTCAGCTCCATAGATATTTTGGTGATATACATTGTGATTGTGTTGTATGTCTCTTTGCGATTGATGTCAAAGGGGGAGAATTAAAAAAAAATAGAGCAAAGAGAACTACAAGGGAGAGTTCATGTACTATTTTTCTACAGGATTGCCATCAATGACAAAGGGCGAGATTGTTGGAATATTGTCATTGATGTCAAAGGCATTATAATTAGTATAATAGATGTCAACGAAATTGCCAATGAAAGTGTCATTAATGCAACGAAATTATTATTAATGTCACAAGATTGCAAATTCAAAGGGCCCAAGAGTAGACGTAAGTGATTTTTTATGTCTTCTCTTTCATTGCTCAAACTAAGATTTATGTGAGATTTGAAGTAGGAACTCAAATTTGTTCTAGTTTATATTTTAAACTTGGAATTTCAACATTCACAGGCCGCTTGGATCGCATACCACCAAGAGATGTTCCTTTGCTCAATTTAAGTTTTTCAATTATTTCATCCGGTTACATTTTATCAATTTGTCAAGACATTGATCTACTTGTTTGCATTCACATTTGCTTGCAAGTACGCTCAAGTTGTCGACATTGGAGCATGGGTGCATTCATTCCAAAGAACACAAAGTTTTCTCCAAAATCCTCTCAAGTATATGCACTCGTTTGTTTTATTTTGATATGTATACATATACACACATCAAAGTGGAGAATTGTGTAGACACATAATTTTGGTACAAGCCATGTAGTTGCAGTGATTTTGTCATGTTTTGGTACATTTGGTTCATTTACTTACTCTGAGCTCTTATTGGTACACTTCCCCCTTCACATTTGACCCTACATAGTCTTATGTCATCTGCATTTGCTCATAAACACATTCAAATATGTGATTTCTTTGCCTCGTGATCCACCTAGTTATCTTGTAGTTCACTCTGGTCTCTGTTTCATGGGTTTTCTGATTTGGCCCTTTTCTAAGCATCCCAAAAGTGGCTTGACCTTTTTTGGAACAATCTGAAAGTAGTAAAGTTGTTTGTGGGTCCCTAGGGCCACCAAGTAATGTTTTCCCATGCCTTGATTGTCGACTTTCATGCCTTTCCATGAGTCTATGCATGAGGGTGTTCTAATACACATGTACCTTAAGCCATTCATCGTCCCTCAATCGATTAAGTTATCGAGAAGCACATTGATCGTATACATCACACACTTGTCAAGGAGCCTACACATTTTGTTGTTATTCCACTCTATCTATTGAAGTCTTGTCATTGCATTACTTGTACTTAAAGAAGGATTGTCTTAGAGCATATAGCATTATCATAGGAAGAGAAGGTGGAGTCTTCTCTCACATCTGGATGGGTCACTCATTCATAGAATTACATGAACCCTAATTCTTAACGTTGACATGTAGCGCAACCCTCACATCAAAGGGCCCAGGCCACTAACTCTGTGTATTTCCTTTAATCTTGGATGTATTATTTGATATTGTAGACGAATTAGGGTTACAACAAAGGAGACAAAATTCTGATAGCTATGCCCATCATTATGCTTATCGGATATAGAGGATTCCAGATTTCTGTTGTTGTTTATGGGGTTCAGAATGTTTCGGCCCCAAGGATCTACGGAACCATTTTTCGGACCTGCCTGACCACTTTCAACAAAGCTTGTCTCTTTCAGATTTTGTTTCCGTCAGAATAGTCTGAAACTGGTCATCATCTCATATCACTGGCGTCTTTCTGCGGTATTTTTTTGCAGTCATCTAGAACCTGTTTTCCAGCATCATCAGTCGCCATCAAAACTCAGGGAAATCAGAAATCAGGTCCGCATCTCTCCACCTCTCTTTTCCCATTTCAATTTGCCAAGTTCAAAATACATTTCATCCATCCTGCACTAGGGTAGATATTCATTTACTGTATTTGGATCAGATTTGCCCTAATGCCTTGTTTGCATTAATTGGCATAACATTTTCAACACTTGTGCGCCCTTTTGTGCAAACAGTATGCTGCATTCATATTTCCTTTTAAAATAACAATAGACTTTTAGGTTGTTTTCCTCTTGGAAGTTGGAATTGTATCGATGAGTAAAAATCCAATGGGTCTATGAAGGGTCCACCATTATCAACAAACCAAGCACTATAGCAACAGCGAGTGGAAAGTGGCTTGTGCAGAAGTATATGGAGACTGTCTGGGCCATTGCAGTGACCATACTGTGCTCAGAGGCCCTTTGGCCTGAATTGACCTCAATACCCTTGCCAGAAACTTTGTCCTCTTTTATGCACTGCCCTAACTATTTTTCGGTAATAATATGGTTCTGTTTTCTTTTTAGTTTCAACATTCTGTTCAAGCATTTGTAATTTCTTTCGTATAATATTATTTCCAGACTTCAACAAAAAATAAAAACAGATCAGAATTCAGCTTTCAGTAAAGTTTCAAGATTTTTAATTTTTTTACACAGTTCAGCTTTCAGAATTTACAGCAGCTACAGATTTCTGTAAGCATTGCAGCAGTTATTGCAAGTATATAGTTGGGCTCATTACACTACCGATGTATGCAGCTCAAAGAGACCATTTGGGGGCTTGTTGAAGGGCATTGAGCATGGTTAGGGCACCGTTGGTCTTGGCCATAAAGATGTTAATGGCATATCTCAACATGCTCTTGCTATAGCCCAAATGATGTGATATCTCAAAGAATGCAGGAACTGAACAACGGCAGTGGCACAGGGGAGGATACAATAGCACAAAAGCATTCATATGGCGTCAACTATCAAGCTTGTTTGTTGGCACAGGTCACAATGTCACTGAAAGAACAAATTGCAAATTCGTCTCCAAGGGTTAGTGATAGTGCAAAATTGATAATGATGTGCCTTGGAGAGGTTGTGGATTGCGGCACCCATATGTGATGATGATGCAACTTGCGTACCTATCATGTGACACTATTTAGAATCTTACTGGTGCCCAGATTGAGACTGGTACCTAGACACATAATAACATTGGGATGTCATGGAATTGGTGGAGAGGCACACTATAAAAAGAATGAATTACATCGTGCTGCCAAACTCAAAACATCCTTCAATTCCATGAAAGTACAAGCTCTTGATGACATCAGCAACATTTCTATGATACCCAATGCTCATACAAAGGTAGATGTAGACACGGTAACAATAGGCACCATAAGGATGGCACAGGTCACTGACAGAGGCATTGGTGGCAGTGTAAAGGTGATAGCAAGTTGTAACAGAGGCGACTGCAAAGATGCTGTGGAGCATTTTTTAAAATAAATTTCCAATTTTTACTGCATAAAGCTTCAATTAATCAAAGGATAAGAAAGTAAACCCCCATACAAGGGGGGGCTATACAACTTTTTTATTATTTTTGCCGTTTCTTGCTTCCGTTAGGCAGAATAAGAAAGCATTTCTGCACACACTCAACTGTGTTCAGTACATTTTCGGCGATCGGTTTTAAATGACAACTTCCAGTCTTCCTTGACTTCCTAATTTCTTTCTCAGCAATGTCACAGAATTTATCTTTGGTCCTTAGCTTTTATAGATAAATTGTCTTTAACATCTTCATACTCCTTCCCCAACATCCTAGCAACTAGCCTTGCTCTATCTTAATAATTCTTCATTGCTGATTTCTTTAAACAGCCTCCTCAGGTTCAATTTTCCTTCATCAACTTCACACCTACAATGGTGATCTTGAGATCTTGTCCCTCAACTAAAGCTTCCACTGGCTCCTCAACCCTCCTCTTCCACAGGCTCACAGACTTGATAACTATCCTTTGGCAAAGTTAAACCCACATCTAGGGAAGGTATTTCTAAACTAGATGATTGAAAAATGCCGCAATCAAGCCATGGGTTTCATCTCTAGTGACACAGATTTTAAGTTCCTAGTCTTTATAAGCATGATATCAACCTCGTTTGAAACCGAATCTTTTCCACCATCAAACTAAAGCAGCTAACAAACTTAAGAATCCCGATTTCAACCATACAAACTTGCAGAGATAGAGTAAAATGACACATGGTAAATTTATAGTAGGGTTCATGATCAACAAAATAGGAACTTACTTGTTAAGTGCAATAAATACCCCACATAGAATGAATGTACCCGTCACAAGCAACCATCCAATAATGACCAATCTGCCAGAAACAGTAAATCTTGTTCACATTGCACCCAAAAAAGAACAATAAAAAATATTTTTATAGTTTTGGAAGAAGAATATTAAATCTTTCAAAGGGTCAATAGTCAAACTTACCCACAAATAATATTTTGGAAGCCAAGAATAGCCAATACTGTCAGTCATCAACATCACAAAAATCAGTCTAATTTGAAAACTTTTAACCTGTAAGAGACTAGAGAAACTAGAAAAAATAACAATAGAGCCACTGCAGCTTCAGACTTTCTGTTTGAATTTGTGAGAGAGAGAGAGGAACATACAGAAACCAAGAATGGCTAGCAGAAGCATCACACTAGCTACCACAATTAAGGCATCTCGGCTGTGATAAACAAGTTCATGCATCTTAGCTGCCAGAAATCTCATACTGATAGAAAAACATCATAGCGAATATTTTTCAATCATGTTTACTAAAATTAAAATTAAATCTTACAGAGCATCAAGGGCTTTTTGTATTTTTTCTGCATTGTCTGTTGTTTTCTCCTCAAGTTCATTTGCTGCCATAATCAAGTTTTCATTCAATTTACCAATCTGATTTTGTTCATCTTCTGGGATAACAATCTGAGCTACACTTATATTCTCCGCCTTTGCTAGGTATCCTGTGACATTCCTAAGGTTCTCAACTACATAATCTGACTGTTTAACTACAAAATCCAGAGTACTGGAAATCTCATAATGCAATTTATCCTGTCCCAAGGAAAGCAATATGCATCCTACCCTGCACAGAGACAAGTGAGTCTATGTAAGGAATAGTTAAAAGAATATCTGAAAATTGGGAGTCAAACTTAGCATCATAAATAATAGTTCACAAGTTGCCAGTTGCAATTTACAAAGGTGTATTATGAGACAAAGGTGACACGAAGTTCAAAGCAATTTGTGAACAACAAAGTAGCTTGCATCATTTCATAGTTCCCACAAGCTGAAACTCGCAATATTGAAATTTAAAAAAAAAAAAAATTGCAGTCATCTGCAGTGTGCCAAATAAGACACAGATTGTTACAGACAACATATTTTGCATCATGTCAAATACCCCTAAATTTGAACTGTTTATGTCATGACATCAAATAGCCTACAAGTTGAATTCTTAGGATTCCACACCATTTAATTATGCTGTCACTTAGTATAATGTCAAACGTCCTATAAATTTAAATATCAAAGCTCAATACAGTAATGATCAGAGGAACAAAGCACAGTAACTTACACTGCAGTGCATGTGAAAAGAATTAGCAGCACTAGAACCCAGTATGAGAGGTGCAACCCTTGTTTCTCCCCTTTGATCGTTCGACCACAGAAATAAAGCACAACGAAGGCCAAGCCAAATGCAGTAAACCATAAAATGGCCAGAATGAAGCCAGGAGCACCAGTAAAACTGACAGACTGCAAAAAGAGAAACAAATGTCAGCTCTTTGTATGAATATCAACAAACTGACAGACTACAAAGCAGAAAAAAATCAGCTCCACGTACGAAAATTAACAAAACTTGATTGCCAAAAATGCAAAGCAGAAAACAGTCACGTTTGTACAAATTTTACAGCTAAAGAAAAGCAACTTGTTTTGCATTAATTGGAAAGCTAGTAAGAATCTCATACAAGACATTCTTGTAAAAATAAATTCCCATAAGACCAATTAGGTCTGGTGTGGTACATTGCCAGTGATATTATTAATCATATACTTACAAAGTAAGCCTTAGAAAATTTGACGACCTTAACTGAAGTTGAATGGACCATGGACACTGGTAAAATCCTCATGAGAGAAATAAATTAATTGACAGCAAGGCATTGTGTGCAGAATCTATCTATCACCTTGAGAACCTTAAGCCTGAAAAATAGTGAACAGGAGACGTGGGGTACGCAGATGCGTAGTTGGGACAGGTAACACCATTTTCAAATCACACAATGGGGGTAGATTATATGTAGTCCCCAGGAGATGTAATTACAGGTGTAGTGACAAGGTTCTGTCCTTGCATCCAAGTTTCCTAGTGACTTTGGTCTGACTGTATATATATAGTCAACAGGAGATGTGGGTACGAGCATGGGGACACGGTCCCCGTTCTTGTACCTCAGTTTCCTGGTTACTATTACTATGGTCTAAGGTGATAATTCCGTTTTTGGAGTTTTATTCTCCTCCCATTCTTAACAAGGCATATGGGACTGGGTAGACAATTCTTGCACATTGAGTTGCTTGAATATCTTGAACTCCATGAATATAATCTATTTCATGCACTGGGGACCTCGAGGTTATCTGTACTTGTGCTTCATTTTTCATTTTCAAGAAATTCAAACAAATAATAATTGCAGTGCTATTCCATAATTTTGGGCAAATTTGATAATAGCATAATTCTGTGTAAAGGTCTTACAGCCCAGTAGTGTTTGTTGGTAATATTCCATCCACCTCCGTACCGACTGAATTTGGACAAAATATCAGGCCTCCTAGTTCGATGCTCAGCCAGAATTAGCGAATAGTTTGAATTCTTGTTACCGCTGTCAGCATATGCAGGCACAGCAGCAAGTGCTGCAGGCAGGATTTGTTTAAGTCCACGCACCCAAGGGACTGAAGTCATATCATTCACATTATGTGATCCTACAAAAAAGATCTACCATTAGACAGTCAATTGATTTACCAATCTTACATTAGATTAACTAAATACAAATTACGTAACTTGTTTTCCCCACTGGAAATGGAGGATAAATCTAAGGATCTGACAGTGGCACAAGATTTCAATTGCAAACTATCATTCTTAACCTTGTTTACAACCAACATTATCGTCACACGAACTGGGAATGGTGTGAATTTCAGACTAAAAAACTGAGGCACCAAAAAAAATTGAATTCATGAAGCAAAAATAAAGAGGGATCCATTACTACTTTAACTCACTTTATAGCCAGCCATAATACAGAGCTATTGAGCCATTACTAAGCAACACTGAATACTCATTCAATTGACCTTTAACAATCATTTTAGAAACATTAATTCCTAAGAAATTCTTTAAAACAAGCAACATTTTAAAGTACTATCTAAGAGAACTGCATCGTATTCTTCGCCATTGAAGAAAGCATCCAGTATCTTCTAACAGTTTACAGGGCAGTTTGTAAGAATCTTTAGAGAAACAATTTCATGAAAAGTCTGAGCACCTCCTTATGGAAAACTAGTAATTTTCTTTAAAATATTCAAGAAAATATTTAAAGAAAGGTTTGAAAAGAAGCATTTCAAGAAAAAATTGAGCACATCCTTAAACAAACTTGTAATAGAACCAAGATCCCTTAAGCAAATCTTTAAAAAAACGTAAGCAAGATGCATTTCCATGACAAATTAGATCACATCCTTAGTCAAGCTTGTGAAGTTCTAAGAAATATAAATCTTTTAGCAAATATTTAATGAAATGTAAGCAAGAAACAATTTAAGGAGGATTCGAGCAGAGACTTAAAGCAGATTTATCAAATTTCTAGGAATTAAGAGTCCTTGAACAAATCTGTACAGAAGACCACATCCTTAAGCAACTTGTTGAAATTGTTTTGAATTGCGGATCTTAAATCAAATCTTCAAGGAAAAATAGGCAAGAAACATTTTCAAGAAAAAATAGAGCATTTCCTTAAGCAAATTTGTGAATTTTTCAAGAATTTATATTCTTTCACCAAATCTTTAGAGAAATGTATTTGGTGCTGATTGAGTGATAAAGGCAAGCTATTCTCAGAGCAATAAAAATTTCCAAGAAGAATTTAGCACCTCCTTAGGCAAACTTACAAAACTTATAAGTTATATGAACTAGTACAGATATCTTAAATACGTCTATCTGAAAAACGCCAAGAGATATCAATCTTGAGGCACCTATCTTGGATTTGTCTTTGTCACATGCCACATTGATTAATGACTCCATTACCTTCTTAGCAAAGTTTCTGCTGATTGGTGATAGATGGCCTCAATCTAGCAGCAGCACTATGTCGGGATTGAAAAAATCTTTCCAGGTGAGGGAAAAAAAATGCTCTGAACTCCACCATATGCCTAAGACATTATGATTTTTCGATCGAATTCTTCAAGCAAGAAGAAAAAACTTTCATTTGACGGTCAAACAGATGTCAAATGTCATGTCAAAACTTCTCTATGACGGTCAAATGGACATCATAGTTAATTTCTATCATTAATTGTTAACATCCCACAGACATTACAGTCAGCCACGACCCCCTGGCTGGCATTGTAGGTTACGCCAATTGATGTAATTAAAAGTCTTGAAGCAGATCTTGAAAAAATTTACTCAAGAAACATTTTCAGAAAGGATTTGAGCACATCCTTAGAAAAACTTACTAATTTCTTACAGAATTAAGATGCTTTACGAATATTTAAACAAATGTGTGCAAGACACATTTTCAAAAAAAATTACATTACAAGCCTTAAAGCAAATCTTTAGAATGAACAAAAGCAATCAACATTCTTAAGGAGAATTCAAGCATGTTCTTAAGCAAAACATAAGAACTTCTTAAATTATTAGGAGTCTGTCAGCATATCTTGAAAAAAATGTATGCAAGAAACATTTGCAAGAAGGATCCAACCACATAATCAAACTGATGAATTTTTAAGAATTAGAAGTCATGAAGAAAGTTCTTAAAAAGAAGGAAAAACCTAACTTTTTCAGAAGGATTTGAGTACATCCTTAAGCAAACTCATCAAATATAAATGACATATGAGTGTTGAAGCAGATTATTAAAGAAATGTAAGAAAGACAAAACATTTTCAAGAAGAATTTTTAGGAGTCTATCAGCAAATGCACACAAGTTTCAAGAAGGAATTTAAACACATCCTTAAACAAACTTACAAACAAATTAAAAGTTAAGAGTTTTTCAGCATATACTTAAATAAAATGCACGCATAAAACATTTTCAAGAAGAATTGGAGCACATCATCAAGCAAAACTTGTGAAAATACTATTAGTCTCTAAGCAAATCTTATAGAAATGAAAGCTATAAACAATTTCAGGAATAATCGGAGCACGTCCAAAACGAACTTGTGATTTTTTTAACAACTGCGAGTCCATTAGCAAATCCTTAAAGAGATATAAACACTTTCAAGACAGAGTCAAGCAAGTCCAGAATTTTCTCAATCATTCCTGGAAATGGATAACAGAGTGTGATCGGAAACGTTAAGGCTTTTTCACAGTATTTGCCAATAGCCTTTTCACTAATTTTATGGACTGTGAAAACCTTAAGTCTCTATATTTTACAGAATTAAGAGAATTTAAGCAAATCTCTTAAGCACATCCTTAAGCCAAAGTAAAAAAAAAATCTAAGCGTCGCGAGCTATTGAACAATTCTTAAAAGAAACGTGAGCATTAAACATTTCCGAGAAGAATTTCACCACATCCTTCGGCAGATTTATTTTAAAAAATAATATATTGAGAGCCCAGGAGCAAATCTTTACAGAAATACAAGCAAGTTATATTTTGGAGTAGAATTTTGCCACATCTTTAGCAAACAAACAAAATTTCTAAAATCTACTAATCCTTCATCAAATCTTTAAAAAAAAAGCAAACAATTACAAAGCTTACCACTGAAATAGCTCTCCTTCGATACTAATCCATCTCCAAGCCCTGACAGATCGTCCGATTTGGCCACCTCGGCAGCAAACAACAAGAAACACAGAGCTAACAACAACACTCTCAAAAAAGAAAGAGCTCTCCCACACATCTCCAGCTTCCCATAACGATACCGCAAACCACAACTCCAAACAACACGAAAATTCATTTCCATTTTCAGTCCTCCATCAAAAAAAACGGCATTCAAGACTTTCAAGCCAACGCAACTCCACAGACCGCCAAAATATTCCGCTTCATGCACAAATCCATTGCATATATACTCCAAAATTTGGCCCCCGCCGAAATAACAATAAAAAGACACCTCATAAACCGCTCACATGACAAACTGACTGTTCAACATTTAATATCCAGTTTTTTCGCGGCTAAAATTGACTGAATTCGAGCGGCTTTTCGCTTACCACGCCTCAAATCCAAAAAAAGATATGCTCGAAGTAAAACAACATGAAATTGTTTACAGCCTTTTGTTTCTACAAAGAAAATGTCGCAACCCTGGTTTTAGCATTAATGACGCCAGCGGCATCCAAATCCCGCAAATCGCAGCTCGCTGGATAGAGCTTGAGGAGAATAACACGACGAAGTTTGTTTTAAGCTTTGAATGCGTGCATTTCAAGAGAGTTTAATAAGAATCTGTCATTTAAAGGCAAGATTTGCTGCATTTCTTTTTCGCTCTTTTCGCCGTATGATGCTCTGTACAACGCGGGACATTTTTTCCCGTGTTTTGCAGTGCGATTATTTATCTTGCGTGTTTGACGTTTTATATGCTCTGGGAAGTTTGATCTCGCCGTTGGATTGAGCGTCAATTGCGCACTGTTTAAGAGCCCTAAGGTTTAGTGCAAGTCTTTTCACCGACATAAAACACTTTTCTGACGCGGGATATTATTTTTCGGCCATACGGTGGGGAATCGTATGTACTGTTCTCTTATACGGTGGGAGATTATACTGATACTTAAAGTAAGTAGACAGATACGGTGGTAAGAGACTTAACTTAACCCACTGATATTATACAAGTCAATGGGTTTCTTCAATGGTAAGAACGGAATTCTCCTCACTTTTATGACCCAAGCCTCTTTATTAATGAACCAACTTCTTTTCTCAATTGGTGGCTCTTTTTTTCTAAATAGGATAAGGAGGAAGGCTTTTAGGTATTCATTTTATATTTATTTCTAATATTTGGAAAAATTAAGGTTTGGTTTAGCGTTTTGGAATTTATTCGGTTTTAATTTGAATAGGGCGAGCTCCCTCTTATAATCATTTAGTCGGTTGTGTAAATGTAAGGATAATAAGTCTCTTAGGATCTGGAGGGTATTGACCCTGAGTGGGCGTTGGTAAAGCATTGAAGCCCCACCACATGACCTCACCCTTGTGCCCGATTTTTATATTTGTTAAGAGCAATAATATTTCCACAATTTATATAGAATGTTTGAAATTGTTTTTCGAAATAACTGTGTGCATATTTTATGTTTGTTGTTGGAAAGAATAAATAAATTTTTATACTTATTTTCTAATGAAAGAGGTCAAGGACTTCCTTCGTCTAACTCTAAGGTATTATCGACTCCAAAGATTGGTTGAAATGTATTGATGATTATCGTGATTGATATACATTGTCATATTATACAATTGTCATGATACCAGATGGATTTAACTGCATATGAGAGTTTATCAGTTCTTTACCTTATAGATCGAGGAGAGAAATTCCCTGATAGATATATAGGGCACTTGACCAACCCCATCTAGCTATATGGTCAACTATCACTATCTATAAGGGAAGGGGGAGGCGAGAGGTCGAGGTCATTTATTTAGATACGAATACAAGACATGTATAGCAAATGGCTCAACCCCAACCCCAACCTGAGATTGTTGGAGGAAATAAGTTACTATTACACAACATTTGTGGCAAAGATAGTAGCCCAGTTTTCAAGGTAATTTCGCATGGTAGATTTTAAGTGTGGCATATATGTAATTTGAGTCTGAGTTAAATGTGTGTATAAGTGTATCATTTTAACTATTATATTATCATTCACGGAATTATGGTGAAGGATTACAATTACTTCAGTAAGTAATTTTATTTCAAAATAAGATAATTACAGAGAAATTAGGGAGGTTAATGTAAGCCACCAATCATACTTACAAACATAGAACTACATGAATCAAGTGGCAATTCAAGGCAAACTTTTGATATGATATTGAAATCCTAGTGTGTCACCTTGTTGGAGGTATAATTTTGTGATCAAAACTCAAAACGTTTGTGTTTGAAATGCATTAGAAAGCTTAGGATGTGTACAAGATGGTGAAAGGATGTTGGACTCTTTTAGGCATATGTTGACCCCCAATATTCACTTTGAAGGGCTCTGAAATGGCAAATCACTGAAGTGACATAAAAAATACTAAATTTTTTATTTTTATGAGTTTCGAGTTATTACAAAACCTATTAAATGCTTGGGGGACACTTGTCACATGACTCTTCATAATCCAATTTAAATCCCTTCATATTCTATTTTTTAACTGATTATTTCTTGCTAAGAATAACCATCAAGGAATCATTATTCGAATTGTAATAATCAACAAAATGAAGATAAAGATAGATCATAATCCTTGTGATTTTTGGATAAACACGAGATTTTAGATTTTACTCCTCCATTACAAGTGGAAAATCCTTATGATTTTTTTGGATAAACACAAAATTTTAGATTTTACAAATATGAACAAGGAAAAATATATAAGGTGTAAGAGCGTATATACCACATATCATTGTGATCATATACATATCGTAAAAACATTCACCCAAAAGCTCGAGGAGATAGTAAACTAAAAGAACACAAATTATAAACAATGATAAAATTAGAATAACAAACTTATCTCAAAGAGTACCCATTGTTTCTCATATGGACATTATAAATTGGCATTTATGGTTAATGGATTACAATGTGTGATCGCCTTCATCGTCTTTAAGCTTCCTTGTATGTCAAAGATTGTTGGAGAATTGTGTGCTAGCCATATAGAGTAGATCAAGATCAGGGCGAAGGATATGATCTCCATTGACAAAAGAGGTTAATGAAGATGAGACCTTTAAAAAATCAATCGATAAATCAAGGTCTTCCCTTGACTTCCTAAAATCAATCCATATTCTCAATCTACATAATGGGGTTAAAAAGGTTAGAAAACCTTTGTTATCAAAGGCGGTGCACCAAACATATAAATAGAAAGATTGAGAAACCCTAACAATATGCACAGAAAGCTCAGTAACATGTCATTGCCAAAGCATAATCCCATAACATCCAACGATTATATAAAACTACATTAACTTGAAAAAATACGAACACGAAGAAAACAACTCTCGAAACAATGACAATACTATATGCACATTAATGTCAACAATAAGAATTTCAACCAAAAAGTCAAAAAATTGTAGTTTAGCTAAATTTTTAGAGCACGTTGCTTATAGAGTGACCCTGATTTCAATCTGAAAATATATGGTAAAAGCAAATCCCACTCCCTCAATTGCAGGGGACTTGCCTAAAAGTTACCTCGGGATCCCCCTCAACCAAAAAATTGAACAATCATAGTTTAATGGGTTGTTAGAGCGCATTACTTACAACATGAGCATGATTTGAGTATATAAAGAACATCTCACACATTTGGTAAAAGCAGATCTCCATCTCCTAATTGCAACAAACTCATCTAAAAATCCATTCGAAATCTTTTCGATTGATAAATCGAATGATCGTATTTTAATTGAATATCAAAACACAACCTCGATTCAAATATATAAAACCTCTATAATAAAAATAAAACCCCCTCTTCCAATTACAGAGACCCCCGTGAAGTTTCACCCTGTGAGTTCAGTGAGGGCCCTCCCTCTCTGAGGATTGTAGGGGCCCACCCAAAGAAAGTGCAGTTGAGAGGGGCCCTCCAAGTAATAAAGTTTGTATTCCGCCATGATAAAGCGCTTGGGACAAAAACATCCCAACGAACAAAGTGTTTATACCTTGTCGTATGGAAAAGTGAGACAAGAAAACGTGGTACGTGCTTTTTGACAAAGTGGTGGGCAATACACTAAAGATAGACTTTGGAACAATTTTTTATTTTTATTTTTTTAGGGACCAATTGACATGGACATCATGGACACACTCAAAAGTTGATTATACAACCAAAAAAATATTATGAAATAAAAGCATAGTCAAAAGTGGATTAATTAACAATAAATATTATAGTCAGCATGGGACCTTTCCTCCATATTCTAGTTTAAAAAAATATCTGGGAACTGGAATAGTCAAACTTTGTTGTGATGGGGAGGGTCATGTTAACTATTAAAAAACAAATTGTCCATGTTTTATGGATATGGTTTGAATTTATAACCATCACTTTCTGGGGAGAGGTCCATTCAGTGTTTTTGCTTTCAGTTGGCAATTTGGGTGTACCAAAAGAAACAAGCTTTAATTATAAGATGGCACATGTGCACCAATGACCACATCAATCAACAAGTTGATTGAAATGTGAGACCATGCTCATCATTTGCTTGGTTTTGATTGAAATGTGTGACTATATTCATCATATGTTTGGTTTTGATTAAAATGTGTGACTATATTCATCATATGTTTGGTTTTGACCAGTTTTATTTGGGTAAAATGTCTAACTTAAAGGTTCACTAGAGAGGGAATTAGTGCTCGCTGACTCAGTTGAAAGCATGAATTTCTTGTGTTTGTATTGCATCTAAAGTTTGATTGGGAGTTACACTTAGTGTGTTTGAAGTTAATTTAGGTAAAAGTTATTATATTTTAAGTCAAAGTTATTATAATTTAATTGTAATTTAGAATTAATTTTGGGAATGGATATAAAGTAGGTGGTTTAATTGGGAGTCAAAATGAAGTAATAATGTCTGTGTAATCTTTAAAAAGAGGTATTTTGTATGGGTAATTTAGCTCAACATTATATATAATTTTAATTTCGATCATCATATGTTTTATGTGATTTATACTAAATTTAAATATAGTTTTAAATGTGGATTGTCATCTAGTTTTGAGAATAGCACATGGCTTTAGCTCAGTTCGACCTTAGGTTTTTTCATGAATGATTCGAACAAATTTATATAGGTTGAGCAATGCATTGATCACGATTCATCATGTGGCCTCGAGACTTACACTTCGCTTAAACTTGTATCAAATGAGCTTAAATATTGGCTTAAACTCAACTCAAACAATAATCATATAATCTTAACATTGACCTAAACTCAACCCACTATGGTCACCGTGTGACCTTAAGACTTGAACTGCTCTAACATTAATTTGACTTGAATATCAAGTTTTTACCCTTTCAAAAGTTACATGATTAGAAAGAAACAACCTTGAACTAACTCGTTAAATACCTCAATAAATCAAAATGGCCTTGGATTTATTATTAACAAATCAATACGATTACAATGTTAAATGCCAAACTTCCAACATACAAAATTACTCAATCTAAGTGCATTTAAATAAGAAATTACGCAAAGTAGTTACACTAAGAGAGTGTTGTTGAGGTCTTAAAAGAGGCTCTAAGTTAAACCTACCACACCTACATTTTCATGTTTTTATCACTTTTAGTAATAAAATCGAGCAAATTTAATATTAGAAACTGAAAATCAAATAGGACGCAAGATTTACGTTGACAAAAACCTACAATGAGCATCAAGAGGTTTGGAGGTCTTAGGGATTGAAAATGGTGTATTTTAAAGCTAGCGCTCTCTATGTCACCCAAATTTGTGTTAGGATTTTGATAGTTTTAATTGGTAAACGCTTTGAACCAAAGTTATTTACCATAAAGACCACAATCGAGGGCATAATTCCCCACAATCAAACACATATGACCACCTCAAATGACTAGGGAGATTTGAATGTGGATGGGACTAAACACAACCAACCCACTTAAATGATCCACCAACATGTCATCGATAAATTTATGGTTACCTTAACAACTAAAGCTACTTAGCTACCAAGTTAAGCCACCACCTAGCACCTAATCATCCATCAATCGACTAATGACTTACTATTCATCTTCGTCACTAAGACTATGCCCACCTTATGAACTAAAATTTTGGTTTCACATTTCATGATCAAGGATTTGAATTTTATTCTTTGTCAGAGGGAGCTTCACCTAATTTAAAATTTTCCGCTGATACAAGTTACATCATGATTTATGTTTTAAAAAGCATAGGCAACTTTAAAACTTATTAATAGAATTTTTTTAAAAATAAATTATATACAAAATAAAATTAATATTTGTAATAATTACTAAAAATACACTTGAATTGATTAATTTTTCAGAATGCCCAACAATTAAAATTTAAATATATTTTAATTTTTTTAATCATAAATAATAATAATTATAAAAAAATAACATATAATTAAAAAATAAACAAATAAAATATTTGTTTAAGGTATTGGAAATAAATTTCAAACTCACATCAACCGTGAACATTAAATAAATATTTAATATAGTTAAAATACTAGAGTTATCATGATAATTATTTTTGTTAAATAATAGTTTATAAAATATTTTAAGGGTACATAATCCATCACAAAAAGAAAAGTTTATCTAATAATTATTATCATCATCATGGACCCCTTCATCTACACCACTAGCACAACCACCACCATCACCCTCATCTTCATTCCCATCGAAATTACTATCATCATTTGCCTTGTGCATCAAATGTCTTGTTGCCTACAAAACAAAAGTCATGTTATAAATCATATTTTATTTATTTTGAAAAAAATAATTGAAATACTATAATATTAAAAATAACATACACTAAGTTTAATTTTGGAGGCACTCAATGTTCCATGTGTAACCTGGGTCTAGCAGTGAGACCTAGTGGTGGGGCCTAAGTGATTTGCCAGTGCCCACCTAGGTTAAATATCCCCCAGGGCCTAGGGGACCTATTATCATTGCATTTACACAATCGGTTAGGTAGGGGAAGCTCCCTCTGATAGAGCTGAAAAAGCTCGAGGTTGTTGGGCTACACCTCAATCCCTAATTATTAAAAAAAAATTGAACTACTATTTTAAAAATTTGAAGCCAACGCTAATTTTTAAAACCCATTTTAAATGTTGATAAAACTTAATCTGATAATTATAAATTAATATTTAATTAATAATTTTAGAAACGTGGTTAATTAATACTTAGATATCTTTCGTAATGTTGGTACATCTCAAGTGTGCTACCCAACCTTCATCCATTGCCACCTTTATGTGAACATCAAGTGGCAAGATTTGGAAGTTGGCTTTGTGAAAAAATAGAAGCAATTGATAGTACATTTAAAACTAAATAATAAAGATTAAAAAAGGATTGGTGAAATTATCAAAAATTAAATGGCATTAGTTAACTTACATATGTCATGACGACATATTGTCACGAGTTATTATTTTTAAAGTATTGAACGTCTTCTCAATTGGCCTATGTTTAAATACCCTATACTGGAAAATTATTTAAAAAAATGCATTAGTTATTCAAAATAAAAACATAAATGCCCTTGGGGTTGGCCTAACTAGTCGGGATGTGGATGTTAAAGTTACCCATACTTAGTAGTCATTGGTTTGAATCCCCGATGTAATTGCATTCCCAGATTTGGGCCTCCCAATGGTGCAGGGTTATAGTGGCCTATCCATGGACAGATTCAAAATCTTGACTTCAGTTTTCAAATACGCTCTTGGTCATCGATTATCCTTGTATCAAAAAAATAATAAATACATAATGCATTCAATTTAAATCATTCAAAGTAAAGATAAATGATATAAAACTTTCAAAATCAGGCAAAACTACTTTAAGACCTTTTTGCATATTTGATGATTAACATGTTTTGTTTAGAGATACACACATTTTTGGTCTTTTTCTATGGCCCTTTTTTCATTACCCTCCCATTTTGTGATTAGATTTTTCAACGCCTCTTTGGTATAATAGATGGTCTGCATACTTTTCTATTAGGATTTGGGTTTTTTTTTTTTGGTAGGAAACACTCTTCAACATTATCAAAACATTGTCCATGTACATTAGGGTCTTGATCTCAATGAGATTTGATGTAAAATCATTTAACAACTAGTTAAATGCATGTTGTTTGTCCTCCGCGGGGAAATCAAGTTAGACAAGGTAAGTTAAGGCATTGTGCTAGTAAGATATTTGATCGCCAGGCGAAGATGGTTCATAACCAAGTCACCATTTGGGTCTCTCCAAATGTCCCTTGCCTCGTTGAACCAAATGGTTGTGTTAACCATACCATAGGAGAATATATGGCACACTGGGGGTATGTTGACATATTTGTCATGGGTGGATAGGGGAACACTAGGTTTTGAAGAGGCATGTCATAATTAATTTGGGTGTCCTTTACATCCATGTCCCTCATTCTTTTCAAACCATGTGGTCTAAAGACCTTATCCATTATTTTCTTTAATCCATTTACAACTAAAGGCATTTTCTCTAATTTGAAGAGGATTTGGGAGTTTTTCTACAAGTACCATAGTACTACAGCCTCAAATTAAAAAAAATAAAAAAATTATATTGACAATCTAAAATTAAAAAATCCTACATAAGACAAGAGTTATGTTTGAAAATAATATATAAACTTACCATATTCTCCTCTTGGTTAGAAGAAGACTTTGAATTGATGTAAAGGGCATGTTTTTTGTACCATTCCTCTTGATTTGGTGGTTGACTTTCCTTTTGTTTCTTTTGTCCCTTATCTGGATTTTATTTTCATTTGATTTCACAATCTATTGGCAATATAATGACAATGACATATTCAACTGTTGGGAATGAAATAGACACTTAGAACTAGACCTAATTGACATAATATAGACATGATTGATCGCATGAGGATCATTTGGCTCCAAATGTGTGTGAGACTCAACACAACATTTAGTGGGTTCAATCTGTTATGCAATGGCAGCCCTAAGTGACATAAGATGGACATGATTCATTGTAGGGACTTGATTCAACCCAAGTGTGCATGAGATTCAATGCAATTGTTAGTTGGTTTAATATAGCATGTAATGAGAGATCTAATTGACATGAGATGTGTATGTTTCATTCCACAAGGCTCATTTGTACCAAAGTGTGCATGAGATTCAATGCAATACT
Source organism: Torreya grandis (assembly GCA_037957365.1). Lineage (NCBI taxonomy): Eukaryota > Viridiplantae > Streptophyta > Pinopsida > Cupressales > Taxaceae > Torreya > Torreya grandis. The sequence goes on along the minus strand of JARHVA010001011.1, from coordinate 855,007 downwards.
ATGTTGGTTCAATATGGTATGGAATGAGATCCCCATTTGACATAAGATATGTGTGCTTCATTACACGGGGTTGGTTTGACTCCAACTATGTGTGAGATTCAACATAATACTCGATTGGTTCAATATGGAATGTAAAGAAAGACCCAATTAACCTAAGATAGGAATAGTTCATTGCATGGGGCTCGTTTATCCCCACCTTTGCATGATATTCAATGCAATGCCTGGTTGATTTAATATGATGTGAAATGGGAGCCCCACTTGACATAAGATGCATGAAATTTATTTCTTGGTTTTCATTTTACACTAAGCGCACGTGGGTTTCAATAGAATACTTGGTTGGCTCAATATAACACATAATGGGAGCCCCAAGTGACCATAAATGGACATGATTAGTTTCATGAGCCTCATTTTGTCCCAATTGCATGTGAGATTTAATACAATACTCGATTGGTTTAATATGGTGTGCAATTATAGTCCAAGTGGAAATAAGATAGGTTTGATTCATTGTAGGAATCTTGATTCACCCCAAGTGTGCATGAGATTCAATGTAATACTCATTTGTTCCAATATGGCATATAATGGGAACCCAAATTGACTAAGATGCATGTGATTCATTGTTTGATGCTTGTTCGGCCCTAATTATGCTTGAGATTCAATGCAATACTCAATTGGTTCAATATCACAAGCAATGGGAACACCAATTGACACAAGTGCTTGTTTTTTCCCAACTATGTTTGAGATTCAATGCAATACTCAGTTCGTTTGTAATAAGATCCCCAATTGACATAAGTTATATGCGATTCATTTCATGAGGATATTTTTGTCCCAAATCCACATGAGATTCAATGCAATACTCAATTGGTTCAATATGGCACACAATGAGAGCCCCAATTGGCATAAAATGGTGCAATTAGTTTTCAGGGGCCGTTTGGCTCCAGCTGTGTGTGAGATTTAACATAATACTTGATGGGTTTAGTATGGCATCCAATGGGACCCCCAATTAACATAATATGGACATGATTTGTTGCATAGGGCTTGTTTTACCCTAACTGCATGAGATTCAATGCAATACTTGATTGGTTCAAAATTGCATGCAATGGGAGCCCTAATTGATGCAAGATGGATGTGATGTGTTGCATAAGGCTTGTTTGGCCTAAAATGCATGTGAAATTCAATGTAATAATTATATTTTTAAATATGGTGTGCATTGAGAGCCCCAATGGACATAAAATAACTATGATTCATTCAATGGAGCTATTTTTTTTGCTAGGTGTGTGTAAGATTTAATATAATACTTGATTGGTTCAATATGGCATGCAATGGGAGCCCAAAGTAACCTAAGATGGATGTGATTTGTTGCGTAGGCCTCATTCAAGCCTAGCTATGCATGATATTTAACAAAATACTTGGTTGGTTTAATATTGCATGTGATGGGAGCCCCAATTGACATAATATGTACACGAGTCATTTCAAAAGGTTTGATTGGCTCCAAATAGATGTGAGATTCAACATGGTACTTAATTCAATACGACATGCAATAGAGTCCCCAATTGACATAAAGTAGACACAATTTGTCACACAAGGATTATTTGGTCCTAATTACATGTGAGATTCACCACAATACATGGTCAATTCAATATAGCATGCATTAGGAGCCCAAATTAACGTAAATTTGATGTGATTGATTGCATGGGGATTGTTTGGCCCCAATTGGGTCTGAGATTCAATGCAATACTAGATTGGTTTTACCATGGTTTTTTAATTATTATCATGGGTTTTTAGTTATTATAATGCGTTTTTAGTATTTATTATGTTATAATGGTTTTTAAGTTCTCATTATGGTTTTTGTAATGTAAAACGAAGGTAATTATTTATATGTTCTATTTTTCTATATGGATTGGTTGAGTAGGATGATTTTTTTCAAAAAATCGAAGAAATATTTCTTTGATGCACACCATTACTTCCTTTTCAAGGTGATGCTGACCTCACCAACATAAGAATTTCACCATCGGCACCATAATCTTGAGCATCACTACTGGGCAAACTACATATTAGTAACGCAGAACCTCCTGCACAAACCACATAGAAGATCCACTAGAACAACACATGGAAATATTGACATGACTAGTTTCACTCATTTAATATTTTCTTTTCTAGGGCCATCAATATCATATGCACTGAATATTTATATCATATATTTTATTATCGATTATTACCCTGTACTAGGATAATCATAAATTAAATTCTTTTAAGCGCAGTGACATGGGATACAACTACCTCCATCTCAATTGGATGAAAATCTCAATTGTTTTATTATATGAAAATATTATAAACAATGACATAAGTCAATAATATACGTACTTTAAAATGTCATATTTAAATTTCTCTCATTTAATACTTTTCTACATAAAGTTTGGTTTATCACTTTAATTATCACTTAATATTTTAGTAGGTTTGATTTCAAATTTTTAATAAATAATGTACTATTTCATTAAATAAGAATTGCACAACTTATAATAATAATAGTATGTCAATACCTTTTTTTTTTCATTTTTATATAGTTAGTTCAATTTATATTTTTAATTTACTTGAAATAATATGAGTTGACTCATTTATTATGATGCAAAAATTTGTAAAAATGTTGATGTAAAAATTCACAAAAACCTCGACACAATGTTTTTATGCTCTTGCACCAATGGTTGTGTCAACTTCGGATATAAGTAGTTCAATATAAGTTTAAAATCACGTTAAGGTACCCATTGACTTATTGTAACTTTTTGGGGTTGGAGAAGTGTAAGAGAAGGGGAAAATCATATTTTAAAAATAAAGTATTTTGTGTGTTTGTTTTGTCCTAATATTTTTAGATTGTCTTAGATCTATAGATATATCTTTAAGATCTTCTTATATAAGCATAAGATAGGAGACAACAAAAATCTGCAAGAGAGAAAAAAATGGAAAGTGAAAGAGAGTTAAATGCAATATGAGAACCGGAAAGAATCAAAGAAACAAATCTAACTAAGGATGCAAACGAAGAAGAGGATGAATAGTAAGCTACTTTCAATATTCGTATATTATTTATGGACAATTTTTTTTATGAAATATGATACAATAGGGATCTCTATATCTTAGAATTTTTTTACATGAGTTGTCTTATGATTTTAAATTAAAAAATATTATGGGATGTCATTTTTTATTTTGCTAATGGTTATTTTTGTTTGTATTTTTTAAAGATAGATACTCTTATTTTACATTTTTTATAAAAAATACCTTAAAATTCTCAACAAATTGAATTAGATATATTATATACCAAACAACAAGGCGAAAAGATTTAAGTTTGTAAATGACATAAAAATCAATGATGACCTTGATTCTCCACCAAATAACATATATGAGTTGTCACAACCTCTATGGTTCCCCTAGATTAGCACATAAGTTTGTAATAGAGCAACATGTACTTATTTGGTTCAATGGTTGTGATAATGTATGGAAAGTTAAATAAGGAGAGAATTTTCTATCTCATATCAAAGAAGTGATTAGAAACGTTTCTAATCACAATGAGTTATAATATCTAGATTGGCCATTTTTTTTCCCACGAGGAAAAAACATTGGTTATGGAAAAATGGTATCATTAAATATGGGAAATATGTTCCAAATAAGAAGACACTTAAAACAATGGAAATTTCTCTTAAAAATTCAAGGGATGCAATATATAGAAAAATAAGCACAGACCTCGAGAACAATGAAAGTATCTTCATACAAATTATTACACAAGGGTAGGGTGGAGAAACATGATTGCAAAAGTGAGTGGTAAATAAGAATAATGTGGATGACAAAGAAATAAAATGTAGATATATGAATGAAATAACAAAAAGAATTGAAAATAATTCAATTATATATTGCATATGGCAAAACAAACTAAACGAAGTCTCAACATATTATGTAAGTTTTATCATGTCACATCTTTTGTATGTAAGTTTTATCATGTCATATCTTTTGTATGTAAGTTTTATCATGTCACATCTTTTGTATCTGTTTGGTTTTTTGTGTATTTTATTTTTTAGTTGCTTAGTCAAATCTTTATTTTTAATACTTGTTCAATACAAAATATTTAAGCGCATGTCCACAAATAAAAAATATATTTTCTATTAAAAAGAAAAAGTTGTGTCAAATTATCACTAAAATGTATATATATATATAACTAAATTAGTTTATATATAAACTAACTTAGTAAGTTTATACACACTTATGTATAACTAAGTTAGTTTGCACATAAACTAACTTAGTTATATATATAAATTAACACACACACATATAAAACTTATTCTCTATATAAAATAACTTACTCTTATATATATAAATAAAAGAGAGTACATTTTATATATATATATATATATATATATATATATATATATATATATAAAATGATATATAATGTACTCTCTTTTATTTATTTATTTATTTATATATTAAATAATATATATATATATATAGACACACATTCATTTACAGTTTGTTGTTTCTTAGTTTATATTTGTAATACTTAATAAAAGATTTATTTTCTTAATTATAAAGAAACAAAAATCCAATGTATTGAGCCACCAAAAGTTCACACTGAGGTGACAAAGACAAAACGTTAAGAAGCTTTTATATAATTCACGGATGTAATAAAAAGACTATAAAAAAATAATAATTTAGTAATTGGTATTTTTATCATATTTTACATTTTGAAAAAAAAAAATTAAATGTAAAATTTAAAAAAAGATTTGACATTTTTTTGTTAAATTTATATGTTGGAGGGGTTGAGTTGGGACAAAAAATAATCAATCAAGAAGAAGATATTGTTTTCAGATCATGATGATTCTAATAATGATAATAATGATGATGACTATGATCATGAGGATGTGAAAGAGGATGATAATTCATACTAAAAATTTTAAACAATATTTTTTATAGATTTTATAGTAAGATTTATTTCATAGTTAGTAAAACTTTAATTGATGTTGATGTTTAACAAACATTGTTGATTTATAGCACTTACATTATGATCACTATAATGATATTATTTTTCATTACTTTTAAATGTCAGTTGATTGTTATGTAATTTATTAGTAAACATAATATGTGAATTATAGGTATTATTTTTTAATTTATTAAATACATTTCTTTAAAAATAGTATATTAGTTGCCGAAGAGACGTGGGTAAGTTGGTAAATTAGTCTAGTTATTTCCAACGTCACCCTGGTTCAAAACTCATTGGGTATGTGAGGCTAATTATCACTGCATGCAGTGTATTTGAGGTTTATTGGTTGTAGATCTAGGAACCATAAGGTTGGTTATATTGTATTCAGAGTTATTGGTTGTTGATCTAGTAATCGTCTGGGGATCTTGGACCCTGTATGTGTCCTAGACTAGTTCATAGCTCTAATTAAAAAATAATAATTAATTAAAAATAATATATATTAATGAGAAATAATTATTGAGTTGTTGAATTCGTCATCATCATCATCGTTACCATCATCATCATCTACAAATGACAATATAAAAAATAATCAACAAAAATATAATATAATATTTAAAAAAAATTATGATGAAAATTAGGGAAAAGAACACATTTTTTCAATTTTTTTGCAACTTTTTGAAATAAATGTGTCACATTGTAAACCCCAATCAATCACATAAGAAAACCTAATACAAACCAACTAACACATTTTTTAATGCGAATCATGATGCAACAACCTCTTGCCTATTTAAATTAAAAAGAATAGGCATGTAAATGCAATTTAAATTGTTTGACCATAAAGAAAAAAATCAATGGTGTGACATAAACTTCGTTGACATAGAGTGTCATTTTAAAAATCCTCAAATATCCATTCAAAACCACCACTAGAACTCTTAACACCAATAAATTTTTTTTTATAAACTCTCTTAACATAAATTGTCATAAAAAATATGATAAATTTTATTTTCCTCCGATATTAAATTTACTTGATTTTATGATCAAAAATATCTCAAAGTCATGAAAATATATTAATGATATCTTTAACCATGCATTGCCTTAGTCAAAAGATATATTTTTTTCATTAATCACAATAATCTATTGTTATGGTCTTGGTGGGCGGACTTCACTGACGCCTCGAGGTTTTGGTGTAGTGGTTCGTTACATGTGGTATCAGAGTCTCCACCTGGGTTTAAATCGCAGAGCGGGTGGGGTATGCCGGTATTGTAGTGTTCGGTCGGGGCTCGTACATGGGGGCGATCTCCTGTACGTGCGCAAAGCAAGCCCGACATTTGTGGCTTTGGAAGCATGGTGAGATGTTATGGTCCTGGTGGGCAGACTTCACTAATGCCTCGAGGTTTTGGTGTAGCGGTTTGTTACATGTGGTATTAGAGCCTCCACTCGAGTTCAAATCGTAGAGTGGGTGGGGTACGCCAATATTGCAGTGTTCGGCTAGGGCTCTTACACAGGGGCGATCTCGTGTACATGCGCAAAGCAAGCCCGGCGTCTGCGACTTCGAAAGCATGATGGAATGTTATGATCTTGGTGGGTGAACTTCACTAACACCTCAAAGTTTTAGTGTAACGGTTTGTTACATTTATCACATCAAAACATTTTACATGGAAGATGTATGTATGCTCCCTTGTTATGTTCACTATGTAACAAAATTGAGGAGAATGACCTTCATCTATTCTTACAATGTCAAAATGGTAGTTACCTATGGGATAAGTGGTCCAAGAATATTATTAAAATTGATGCATTTTATTATTCACATATTAAGGAAACATTTTTTCATTGGCTAAAAACACCCTTCTCTTCTAGCATTATTAATAAACTATCTATTTTTGGATCTTATTTCATCAAAAAGGGTAACATGAAATGAAAGGAATTGTGGGTTATTTTGAGTCATGTTATTTAAAATGGAGGAATGTTTTTATTATAATTCACAATACATGTTCTCAGAATGAAGTATATGTTTGTTAATGAGAAAATTATTCTTTAAATTTGGTTAGTTAAATTTTAGCGATCATAATTTTTAAAGTTTCAAATTAATCGATGTCTCTTTCTTAATAAAATAGTATTTGTTTACAATTGGATATCAAGACAATATTTATATTGATGATATCTTTCATGGCTATATTGGTACATATGGTTCTGGTGGTGGTGTTTGTAATTCTTGAAAAATATTTTAACTTATATTGAGTTAAGATATTACTATTTTTTCGAACAATAGAGTAGAAGAATTTTCTATATATCAAGGCTTTCAATTACTTTGCAATCATTATTGATTAGTTAATACCTTTTTTTAATTTAAAGATAATAATCGATATAATATTAATAATCATGATTTTTGTCAAAAAAATTAAATTTATTATTAAAAAAATTATTGAAATTATTCAATAATTAAAATAAAAATTCATCCATATTTAATGTTTTCCTATTCTACATTGATATACTCTTACAAATAATTATAAACATGGTATAATAATATTTAAAAAATAAAGAACGTAACAAATTTTATCTTTTCACAAAATATATTACACATTTAAAAATTATCGATCAAATTTAATTTAATAATCCCATTTTAAGTATAATAATTTGGTTGTTATATTACTTAATTTAACTAACCAACAAGATTAATTTTAATTCTACACCATTCATATGTGCATTGATTATAACATTTTCTTCCAAATATAATACTATCATTCTTATTAGAAATGAAAATATTAAAAAACTACATGATCTAATCAATTTCTCTCAATCGTAGGGAATGGAGTAAAAACAATGAGCCGTCTCTCATGGATATACTTGTCTTATAACCATCATATTCTATTTATTTTGACTAAACCAAAAAAAAAAAAGCCACCTAAGTTTTGACTCCACCATGAGAAACATGTGACCCTAACCAAAATATATGTACCAAAAAGAAAGTCTTGACAAAAGAAACATGTGACCCTAAAAAATCTTACATGAGGGTTAGGTAGGGTTGGGTGAGTTAGTTTGAAGTATGAGTTTTTAAGCCTACCATTTGGTTTTGAAGTATGTATTGTATTTAAAAATTCACTGATGTGATAGAGGTGGCAGGGTTTGAAGTTTTCGTTTTCAGTTATTTTAGGTTGAGATTATTTATAAGAAGGGATTAACATCATTTTGCATTTACGAATTTTGGTAAGAAGGAGAGATGGTTAGTTTTAGACGTGGAAATTGTGAAGGGGCCTCCACCCCCCATCATAATTGTCTCTGTTTCTATCAGAGGAGATGGCCAACAAAAGGGAGGAGAGGAGCTCCTCTAATTTCAAGACCTCCGGCTATGATTTGAGTTAATTTAACTGTAGTTATTGACCGGTTGTGGCCAGTTATTTTGGACTTTAGTTTCTTCCTATTTAATATTTATGGTGTGACTTTTTCACCCATTTTTTATATGATTAACATTGTACTATTAATTTTTTCTTTAAATCAATAGAAGTACTTTTCAATCAAACAAAAAAAAAATTAATTGATGTAGCTTTAAAGTTAGTTTTTTCTTTTTCTTCATTACATAAATTAGTGAGTTGTTGTGTGACCATTCAATTATTTATATAATTCTGAAATTTATAAAAATTCAAATTAAGTAATTTGATTGTAAAATAGCAAGGAACATACATACGAGATTCGTCTCTTCAATAAAAAAACCAAATTATTTTCAGTTAATTAAGACTTAAATTTAAATTACTATGATTCAATTAAGACTTATGTTCAAATTTGACAATTCATATAAAATTATGGTTTGATATATATTGAAGTATAGCAGTGTATGCGCGATTTCTAGAGTAAGAAACTAAAACATGAATAACTTGGGTCATGTTATGATCCACACATATAATAATTAAAATAATGCAGAATATAATGTAGATCAATTCAACACAATAGATATTGGTAGGTCAAGATGCCCAAATATTCAATATATGCAGAAATAGAATAATCATCCTTAAGATAGGGCAACACCATACGATACTCCTTTAGGAAGGAATAACTCCATAATGTCTTTTTGAGGGACAACCTCTAATATCCTCTTATAATAGAAGACTAAATGCTTACTTGATTCTTTTACAATGATAATCATCTCCTTTATATAGACCTCTATCTAACTAATAACGGATGGGTAACCTCCTAATCTCAATGTGGGCCGACCATTACCTAATGCACTATTTCCACAAGTTACTCCATTATCTTAATATATTGGACCTATATTACTAACTAAGGGGGATGTGTGTCACATGTCGACATCTCCATCAACCCATATACATTAATATATCATATCCCTAAGTACATAGCATTCATTCCCTCATTGACATGTTTCATCCCCAAAACATAAGAAGAAACCAAATAATGAGTGTGCTTCAAATCATTGGACACTTGTCTCCAAGTTCGATCATCCAACCGCTCATATGTGATCCTAGTTGGTAATAGCTTTCTAACCTTGTTTCTAAATTTTAATGTGCTACTATGATTCCATTCATGATCATAACTATATCGCCTTGGTGTCCATAAATAATTATTCCTCCTTTGATTCTATGTACCATGTTCTATTGCACTACTCTGATTCCATTCATGACCATAGTAATTACTATTCCATGCATAGTCATAGTGATTTCTCCATTGATTCCATATTCCATAGGCCGCTTTGCTATGTTGACTCCATACGTGACAATAGTAGTCTTTCTTTGGCTTCCATGTATAGCCATAGTTATTGTAACTCACATTTCCTATATAGCACTTTGGGGGTATGTTGACATATTTGTCATGGGTGGATAGGGGAACACTACATGTTGAAGAGGCATGTCATAATTAATTTGGATGTCCTTTACGTCCTTGTCCCTCATTCTTTACAAACCATGTCGTCTAAAAACCTTATCCATTCTTTTCTTCAATTCATTTACAACTAAAGGAGTTTTCTCTAATTTTGAGAGGATTTGGGAGTTTTTCTACAAGTGCATTAGTACTACAGCCTCAAATTGAAAAAAATAAAAAAATAATATTGATAATCTAAAATTAAAAAATCCTAAATAAGACAAGAGTTATGTTTGAATATAATATATAAACTTACTAGATTCTCCTCTTGGTTAGAAGAAGACTCTAAACTGATGTAAAGGTCATGTTTTTTGTACCATTCCTCTTGATTTGGTGGCTAACTTTCTTTTTGTTTCTTTTGTCCCTTATTTGGATTTTCTTTTCATTTGCTTTCATGATCTATTGGAAATATAATGACAACGACATATTCAACTCTTGTGAATGAAATAGACACTTAGAACTAGACCTAATTGACATAATATAGATGTGATTCATCTCATGAGGATCATATGGCTCCAAATATGTGTGAGACTCAACACAACATCAGTGGGTTCAATATGTTATGCAATGGGAGCCCTAACTGACATAAGATGGACACGATTCATTGCAGGGACTCGATTCAACCCAAGTGTGCATGATTTTCAATGCAATTGTTAGTTGGCTTAATATAGCATGTAATGGGAGATCCAATTGACATAAGATGCGTATGTTTCATTCCGCAAGGCTCATTTGTACCAAAGTGTGCATTATATTCGATGCAATACTATGTTGGTTCAATATGGTATGGAATGGGAGCCCCATTTGACATAAGATATGTGTGATTCATTGCACGAGGTTGGTTTGACTCAACTATGTGTGAGATTCAACACAATATTTGATTGGTTCAATATGGAATGTAAAGAAATCCCCAATTAACCTAGGATAGGAATACTTCATTGCATGGGGCTCATTTATCGCCACGTTCACATGAGATTCAATGCAATGCCTGGCTGATTAAATATGATGTGAAATGAGAGCCCCACTTGACATAAGATGCATGAATTTTTTTCTTGGGACTCATTTTACACCAAGTGCGCGTGGGTTTCAATAGAATACTTGGTTGGCTCAATATAACACATAATGGGAGACCCACGTGACAATAAATGGACAAGATTAGTTGTATGAGGCTCATTTTGTCCCAATTGCTTGTGATATTTAATACAATACTTGATTGGTTTAATATGGTGTGCAATTATACTCCCAATTGAAATAAGATAGGTTTGAATAATTGCAGGAGGCTTGATTTACCCCAAATGTGCATGAGATTCAATATAATACTCATTTGGTCTAATATGGCATATAATGGGAGCCCAAATTGACATAACATGCATGTGATTCATTATTTGATGCTTGTTTAGCCCTAACTATGCTTGAGATTCAATGCAATACTCAATTGGTTCAATATGACAAGCAATGGGAGCACCAATTGACATAAGTGCTTGTTTTTTCCCAACTATGTTTGAGATTCAATGCAATACTCAATTGGTTTGCAATAAGATCCCCAATTGACATAAGTTATATGTGATTCATTGCATGAGGATATTTTTGTCCCAAATCCACATGAGATTTAATGCAATACTCAATTGGTTTGATATGGCACATAATGAGATCCCTAATTGGCATAAAATGGTGGAATTAGTTTTCAAGGGCTGTTTGGCCCTAACTGTGTGTGATATTTAACATAAGACTTGATGGGTTTAGTATGGCATGCAATGGGACCCCCAATTAACATAATATGGACAAGATTTGTTGCATAGGGCTTGTTTTCCCCTAACTGCATGAGATTCAATGCAATACTTGATTGGTTTGAAATTGCATGCAATGGGAGCCCTAATTGATGCAAGATGGATGTGATGTGTTGCATAAGGCTTGTTTGGCCTAAAATGCACTTGAAATTCAACGTAATACTTATATTTTTAAATATGGTGTGCATTGAGAGCCCCAATGGACATAACATAATTGTGATTCATTCAATGGGGCTATTTTTTTGTTAGGTGTGTGTAAGATTCAATATAATACTTGATTGGTTCAATATGGCATGCAATGGGAACCCAAAGTAACCTAAGATGGACGTGATGTGTTGCATAGGCTTCATTCGGGCCCAACTATGCATGAGATTTAACAAAATACTTGGTTGGTTTAATATGGCATGTGATGGGAAACCCAATTGACATAATATGTACACGAGTCATTTCACAAGGTTTGATTGGCTCTAAATAGATGTGAGATTCAACATGATACTCAGTTCAATACAACATGCAATAGAATCCCCAATTGACACAAACTAGAGACAATTTGTCACACAAGGATTATTTGGTCCTAATTACATGTGAGATTCAGCACAATACATGGTTAGTTCAATATGACATGCACTAGGAGCCAAAATTAACGTAAATTCGATGTGATTCATTCCATGGGGATTGTTTGGCCCCACTTGGGTTTGAGATTCAATACAATACTAGATTGGTTTTACCATGGTTTATTAATTATTATCATGGGTTTTTTGTTATTATCATGGCTTTTTGGTATTTATTATGTTATAATGGTTTTTAAGTTGTCATTATGGTTTTTGTAATGTAAAACAAAGTTAATTATTTATATGTTCTATTTTTCTATATGAATTGGTTGAGTAGGATGATTTTTTTCAAAAATTCTAAGAAATATTTCTTTGATGCACACCATTACTTCCTTTTCAAGGTGATGCTGACCTCACCAACATAAGAATTTCACCATCGATACCATAATCTCAAGCATCACTACTGGGCAAACTACATATTAGTAACGCAAAACCTCCTGCACAAACCACATAGAATATCCACTAGAACAACACATCAAAATATTGACATGACTAGTTTCACTCCTTTGATATTTTCTTTTCTAGGGCCATCAATATCGTATGCACTGAATATTTATATCATATATTTTATTATCGATTATTGCTCTGTATTAGGATAATCATAAATTAAATTCTTTTAAGAGCAGTGACATGGAATACAACTACATCAATCTCAATTGGATGAAAAACTCAATTGTTTTATTATATGAAAATATTATAAACAGTGCTATAAGTCAATAATATACTTACTTTAAAATGTCATATTTAAATTTCTCTCATTTAATACTTTTCTACATAAAATTTTGTTTATCACTTTTTCTTACTTAATATTTTAATAGGTTTGATTTCAAAATTTTAATAAATAATGTACTATTTCATTAAATAAGAATTGTACAACTTATAATAATAATAATATGTTAATACTTTTTTTTTAATTTTTATATAGTTAGTTCAATTTAGATTTTTAATTTACTTGAAATAATACGAGTTGACACATTTATTACGATGTAAAATTTTATAAAAATGTTGATGTAAGAATTCACAAAAACATTGACACAGTATATTTATGCTCTTGCACTAATGGTTGTGTCTACTTTGGATATAAGTAATTCAATATAAGTTTAAAATAACGTTAGGGTGCCCATTGGCTTATTATAACTTTTTGGGGTTGGAGAAGTGCAAGAGAAAGGGAAAATCATATTTTATAAATAATTTATTTTTTGTGTTTGTTTTGTCCTAATATTTTTAGATTGTCTTAGATCTATAGATATATCTTTAAGATCTTCTTATATAAACATAAGATAGGAGACAACAAAAATCTGTAAGAGAGAAAAAAATGGAAAGTGAAAGAGAGTTAAATGCAATACGAGAACTAGAAAGAATCAAAGAAACAAATCTAACTAAGGATGCAAAAGAAGAAGAGGATGAATAGTAAGCTACTTTCAATATTCATATGTTCTTTATGCACAATTTTTTTTATGAAATATGATACAATAGGGATCTCTCTATCTTAGTTAGATTTTTTTTACATGAGTTGTCTTATGATTTTAAATTAAAAAATATTATCGGATGTCATTTTTTATTTTGCTAATGGTTATTTTTGTTTGTATTTTTTTAAGATAGATACTCTTATTTTACATTTTTTATAAAAAATACTTTAAAATTCTCAATAAATTGAATTAGATATATTATATACCAAACAACAAGGCGAAAAGATTTAAGTTTGTAAATGACATAAAAATCAATGATACCTTTATTCTCCACCAAATAACATTTATGAGTTGTCACAACCTCTATGGTTCCCCTAGATTACCACATAAGTTTGTAATAGAGCAACATGTACTTATTTGGTTCGATGGTTGTGATAATGTATGGAAAGTTAAATAAGGAGAGAATTTTCTATCTCATATCAAAGAAGTGATTAGGAACGTTTCCAATCACAATGAGTTATAATATCTAGATTGGCCATTTTTTTTCCCACGAGGAAAAAACATTGGTTATGGAAAAATGGTATCATTAAATATGGGAAATATGTTCCAAATAAGAAGACACTTAAAACAATGGAAATTTCTCTTAAAAATTCAAGGGATGCAATATATAGAAAAATAAGCATAGACCTCGAGAACAATGAAAGTATCTTCATACAAATTATTACACAAGGGTAGAGTGGAGAAACATGATTGCAAAAGTGAGTGGTAAATACAAAGAATATGGATGACAAAGAAATAAAATGTAGATATATGAATCAAATAACAAAAAGAATTGAAAATAATTCAATTATATATTGCATATGGGAAAACAAACTAAACTAAGTCTCAACATATTATGTAAGTTTTATCATGTCACATCTTTTGTATGTAAGTTTTATCATGTCATATCTTTTGTATGTAAGTTTTATCATGTCACATCTTTTGTATGTAAGTTTTATCATGTCACATCTTTTGTATCTATTTGGTTTTTTGTGTATTTAATTTTTTAGTTGCCTAGTCAAATCTTTATTTTTAATACTTGTTCAATACAAAATATTTAAGCGCTTGTCCACAAATAAAAAATATATTTTCTATTAAAAAGAAAAAGTTGTGTCAAATTATCATTAAAATGTATGTGAATATATACATATATTAATTAACTTAGTAAGTTTATACTCACTTATGTATAACTAAGTTAGTTTGCACATAAACTAACTTAGTTATATATATAAATTAACACACACACACATAAAACTTATTCTCTATATAAATTAACTTATATATATATATATATATATATATATATATATATATATATATATATATATATATATATATATATATATTTTTTTTTTATTATAATGTATTCTCTTTTATTTATTTATATATATATATACACATTCATTTACAGTTTGTTGTTTCTTAGTTTATATTTGTAATATTTAATAAAAATTTTATTTTCTTAATTATAAAGAAACAAAAATCCAATGTATTGAGCCACCAAAAGTTCACACTAAGGTGACAAAGACAAAATGTTGAGAAGCTTTTATATAATTCACGGATATAATAAAAAGACTATAAAAAATTAATAATTTATTAATTGGTATTTTTATCATATTTTACATTTTGAAAAAAAAATAAATGTAAAATTTTAAAAAAGATTTGACATTTTTTTGTTAAATTTATATGTTGGAGGGGTTGAGTTGGGACAAAAAATAATCAATCAAGAAGAAGATATTGTTTTCAGATCATGATGATTCTAATAATGATAATAATGACGATGACTATGATCATGAGGATGTGAAGATAATTATCGATATAATATTAACAATCATGATTTTTTATCAAAAAAATTAAATTTGTTATAAAAAAAATTATTGAAATTATTCAATAATTAAAATAAAAATTCATCCATATTTAATGTTTTCCTATTCTACATCGATATAAGACTCTTACAAATAATTATAAACATAATATAGTCATATTTAAAAAACATAACAAATCTTATCCTTTCGCAAAATATATTACACAATTAAAAATTATCAATCAAATTTAATTTAATAATCCCATTTTATGTATAATAATTTGGTTGTTATATTACTTAATTTAAGTACCCAACAATATTATTTTTAATTCTACACCATTCATATGTGCATTGATTATACTATCATTCTTATTAAAAATGAAAATATTAAAAAACTAAATAATCTAATCAATTTCTCTCAATCGTAGGGAATGGAGTAAAAATAATGAGCCGTCTTACAACCATCAGTCTCTATTTATTTTGACTACCCACAAAAAAAAAGCCACCTAAGTTCTGACTCCACCATGGGAAACATGTGACCCTAACCAAAATATATGTACCAAAAAGAAAGTCTTGACAAAAGAAACATGTGACCCTAAAAAATCTTACATGAGGGTTAGGTAGGGTTGGGTGAGTTAGTTTGAAGTATGAGTTTTTAAGCCTACCATTTGGTTTTGAAGTATGTATTGTATTTAAAAATTCACTAATGTGATAGAGGTGGCAGGGTTTGAAGTTTTCGTTTTCAGTTATTTTAGGTTGAGATTATTTATAAGAAGGGATTAACATCATTTTGCATTTACGGATTTTGGTAAGAAGGAGAGATGGTTAGTTTTAGATGTGGGAATTGTGAAGGGGCCTCCACCTCTCATCATAATTGTCTCTGCATCTATCAGAGGAGATGGCCAACAAGAGGGAGGAGAGGAGCTCCTCTAATTTCAAGACTTCCGGCTATGATTTGAGTTAATTTAATTGTAGTTATCGATCGATTGTGGCCAGTTATTTTGGACTTTGGTTTCTTCCTATTTAATATTTAGGGTGTGACTTTTTCACCCATTTTTTATATGATTAACATTGTTCTATTAATTTTTTATTTTAATTAATAAAAGTACTTTTCAATCAAACAAAAAAAAGTTTAATTGATGTGACTTTAAAGTTAGTTTTTTTTTTCCCCTTCTTCATTAGATAGATTAGTGAGTTGTGTAACCATTCAATTATTTATATAGTTATGTAATTTATAAAAATTCAAATTAAGCAATTTGATTGTAAAATAGCAAGGAACATACATACGAGATTGGTCTCTTCAATACAGAAACCAAATTATTTTTAGTTAATTAAGACTTAAATTTAAATTACTATGATTCAATTAAGACTTATGTTCAAATTCGACAATTCATATAAAATTATGGTTTGATATATATTAAAGTATAGCGGTGTATGTGCAATTTCTAGAAGAAGAAACTTCACATGAATAACTTGAGTCATGTTATGATCCACACGCATAATAATTAAAATAATACAAAATATAATGTAGATCAACTAAACACAATAGATATTGGTAGGTCAAGATACCCATATATTCAATATATGCAGAAATAGAATAATCATCCTTAAGGTAGGGCAACACCATACAATACTCCTTTAGGAAGGAATAACTCCACAATGTCTTTTTGAGGGGACAACCTCTAATATCTTCTTATAATAAAAGACTCAATACTTACTTGATTCCTTTACAATGATAATCATCTCCTTTATATAAACATCTATCTAACTAAAAATGGATGGATAACCTCATAATCTCAACGTAGACCGACCATTACCCAATGTACTAATTCCACAAGTTACTCCATTATCCTAATATATTGGACCTATATTACTAACTAAAAGGGATGTGTGTCACATGTTGACATCTCCATCAAGCCATATACATTAATATATCATATCCTTAAGTACATAGCATTCGTTCCCTCCTTGACATGTTTCATCTCCGAAACATAAAAAGAAACTAAATAATGAGTGTGCTTCAAATCATTGCACACTTGTCTCCAAGCTCGATCATCCAACCGCTCGTATGTGATCCTGGTAGGTAATATCATTCCAACCTTGTTTCTAAATTCCATTGTGCTACTCTGATTCCATTCATGATCATAACTATATCGCCTTGGTGTCCATAAATAATTATTCCTCCTTTGATTCCATGTACCATATTTTGTTGCACTACTCTGATTGCATTCATGACCATAGTAGTTACTATTCCATATATAGTCATAGTGATTTCTCCACTGATTTCATATTTCATAGGCCACTTTGCTACGTTGACTCCATACATGACCATAGTAGTCCTTCTTTGGCTTCCATGCATAGCCATAGTTATTGGAACTCACATTCCCTATATAGCCAAAGTGCCTATTATTATGACACTCCTTCAGATGGCTCCATGATTGTTTCCTCTCATGATGATGTGGGTGTTTGAATACCTCAACTTTTTCTGATACTTTGACCTTATCAATATTTTCTTCTACCTCTTCCATCCTTTTGTTTTGGTGGTTCTTTTGTCTCTTGAGTAGATGAAGTGTTTTTATTTACTCGTATTGTTTCTTCATATATGTCTTCATCTGAATCTTTCACATGCTCTTCTTCACCTATTTTAATATATTCTTCATTATCTACCTTGATTGTTCTTTGTGCCTTTCCAACTATGATCTCCTGTAAAGTGACATTTTTCCTATACCAAAACTTCATGAACTTCTTTAAGTCTCTAACCATGGATATCTAAGAACCATATCCAAAGCATAAAAAGTTGAATGTAAAACATATTTTTCCGTAATGAGCTTCAAATATTCAAACACTGAAATATTCTTACCATCTACTTGGACATCCTTGATATTCTTTGCTTGAACATGTAGATGCTTAGCCACATTCATGTTGATGAATTTATACTTGTTGGTAGGGTTTATGGACACAACAACCTTCTTATTTTGAATGCATCAATGAAATTAAAAAGTTGACTCAGATTTATTTATGTTGAGTTGTGGAGATAAAAGCTTCACCAATGAGCAAATTGCAAGGTTGCAGGAGTTACACAGTCGTCGACATCGGTTAGGATCGACCGATGTCGATTAGTGGTCGACTGAAAGCTGCCAGCGTCGGTTATAGATCGGCCGACGTCAGTCATATGCAGGTAGACAGGGACCGACGTCGGTCACCTATGCGTTCCAAAAGTCTATTTTTGTGGGATGAATAGATTGTTTGCATGATAAGTTTAACTGTTGGTATTGAGTCCGCGTTTCTATTTTTGGCAAGATTGTTTTGAACCTTTGATTAGGAGGTGTATCTAATGGTGGAGAATGCATAGCTCATGATCCCTAATTCTTTATAATAGGGATAGATCTTCATAGCTTGCGTATGATGAGGTAGAAATCAATTCAAGTAGCTGAATTGTGTTTGTAATTATGAGAGAGAACTCTTGAGGGAAAGAGATATGTACATCTGAGAGGTGTGGAAGAAAGAGAGATTTTATTCATTGTATTTCTTTCTGGAAGAGTTTAATACAAGTTTTTATTGTTTCTTGTATCTCTTATTCTTTGCTGATTCTGATTTCTAGTTGCTTTTTTTTTCTGGTTTCAATTTCGTGTTTAGTTGCTTACACAAAAGTAATCAATTGTTCTTGTACGATCTTGACAAGTGGTATCAGAGCATAGGTTCACTAATAGGTGGTCTCAGATCTATTTAGTTTGTGTTGATTACAGGTCACTCACAGGGGTTTCTGTTTGAGTGGGAGTATAGCAATGGCAGAAGAAAGTATACTAAGAATGAAGAAGTTTAATGGCAAGAATTATCAATTATGGAGGATACAAATAGAAGATTATCTGTATCAGAAAGATCTATACTTACCATTGGGTGGGGTTTCAAGCAAACCCACAGATATGCAAGATGAAGAATGGAATGTTTTTGATAGAAAGGCTCTAGGATCCATAAGGTTGACCCTGGCATCTTCTATGATATCCAACTTATCACAGGCAAAGTCAATGGTAGAGTTAATGGATACGTTAGCAAATTTATATGAAAAGCCCTCAGCTTCAAATAAGGTATATCCTATGAAGCAATTATTTAATTTGCAAATGCAGGAAGGTGGATCTGTATCTAATCATCTTAATGATTTCCATGGTATTGTAAATCAATTAAATTCAGTCAAAATAGTTTTTGATGATGAAATTAAGGCTCTATTAATCTTATGCTCTTTACCAGAAAGTTGGCATAGTTTGGTAATGGCAGTTAGTAATACTGCATCTGCTTCAAATATTTTTAAAGTTGATGATGTTGTTAGTATAATCTTGAATGAGGAAACTCGCAAGCAAAGCATAGGGGAAACATTAGGTAATGCTTTAAGTTTTGAAAGCAGGGGAAGACAAAAAGAGAAGGGCAAGCATGGGAGATCAAGGTCTAAGTCAAAGATGAGAAATAGATCCAAATCCAGAAATGGAAGAAAGATAACTTGCTGGAATTATGGAAAGATAGGGCATGCAAGAAAAGATTGCTGGTCAAAAGTTAAAGAAAAAAATCAGCATGAAGGCAAAGAAGAAGCAAAAGTTGTAGGTATTGTTGCACAAGATGCTTTTACACTTTCTTTGGATAATAGAATATAATCTTGGGTTGTAGATTCTGGTGCCTCTTTCCATGCAACCGCAAATAGAGAATTTTTCAATGATTATGTCCATGGAGATTTTGGAATAATTTATTTAGGGGATGATGAGCCTTGTAAAATTGTTGGCAAAGGAAAAGTGCAGCTAAAATTGCAGAATGACAACACATGGGTGTTGAGGGATGTCATGCATGTACCCATCTTAAAGAGGAATCTGATTTCTACAAGAAAGTTGGGGGATGAGGGTTGTACAATAACTCTCACAGCTGAATTCTGGAAGGTTTCCAAGGGTGCACTTGTATTAGCCAGAGGTAAGAGAGTAGGTACTCTCTATTTATGTAATTGTATTACTGATTATTCTCCTTCTGTTATATCTACTTCAGATGTAGATGCAAAGTTGTGGCACTGTAGGCTTGGCCACATGAGTGAGAAGGGAATGAAAGTTCTTAAGTCAAAAGGTAAGCTTTTAGATTTGAAAAGCATAGATCTAGATTTTTGTGAGCATTGTATTTTTGGGAAATAGAAGAGAGTGAGATTTCTCAAAATTGGGTCAACAAAGAGGAAGCACAAGTTGGAGCTTGTTCACACAGACGTGTGGGGACCAGCTCAGGTAGCTTCTATTGGAGGATCACAGTATTATATTTCTTTCATTGATGATGCTACAAAAAATGTATGGGTTTATTGCATAAAGAAGAAATCTGATGTTTTTGACACGTTTAAGACCTGGAAAGCTTTGGTTGAGAATGAAATAGGTTTGAGATTGAAGTGCCTTAGATCTGACAATGGTGGTGAGTACTGCAGCTATAAATTTAATAGGTACTATTCTATGAATGGAACACATAGGGAAAGGACGGTTCCAAGGACACTTCAGCAAAATGGAGTTGTTGAAAGGATGAACAGAATAATATTGGAGCGTGCACGGAGTATGAGGTTGCATATTGGTTTGCCCTTACAGTTTTGGGCAGAAGCTGTAGATACTGTGGTTTACCTGATTAACAGAGGACCCTCTACTGCTCTGGATGGTGGAATTACAAAAGAGGCTTGGATAGGTAAAAAGGTAGATCTTTCATTTCTTAGAGTTTTTGGTTTTGAAGCTTTTGTGCACGTTGATAAAGAAAATAGAAAGAAGCTGGATGCTAAATCTATGAGGTGCACTTTTATTGTTTATGGCTCTGGAGATTTTGGATTCCAGTTGTGGAATTTAGGAACTAACAAAATTATTAGAAGCCATGATGTTGTTTTCAATGAAAAAGTG
The DNA here is from genome assembly GCA_037957365.1 of Torreya grandis. Lineage (NCBI taxonomy): Eukaryota > Viridiplantae > Streptophyta > Pinopsida > Cupressales > Taxaceae > Torreya > Torreya grandis. The sequence goes on along the minus strand of JARHVA010001011.1, from coordinate 833,640 downwards.
ATGTACAGTGATCAGCTCAAGAAGCTGAATAATATTGAGCAGAGCAATGTTGATTTAGACGAGGTGATGATCTAAAATGAGCTCGCAGGGAAAAATAATCACAGGCAAAAAAACACAGACACTGACGTCGGTCAGAAAGAAACCGACGTCGGTCATACAGGAACTGACGTCGATCAGATAGTGACCGACATTAGTCAGACAGTAACTTACATCAGTCGGGAGGAACTGACGTCGGTCAGGTACAGACCTGGAGATGATCGAGATCGGTCACTGACAGAGAATTTGGGTAGACAACAAGCAGTGAATGAGTCTCAAACGCCCATAAGGAGGTCAGAAAGGGTAAGTAACCTCCAATTCGATATTCCCCTTCATTATTCTACTTATTGCTCACTGATAGTGGATAACTAGAGAGTTTTGATGAGGTAATGCAGGTGAAAACCCAGAAACAGTGGGAGCGTGGCATGAATGAGGAGATTGATTCCTTGAAAGAGAACCAAACGTGGGATTTGGTTGAGTTGCCAGCTAGAAAGAGAGCACTGAAAAACAAATGGGTTTATAGGTTAAAGGAAGGTGAGAATGGACAAATGAGACATAAGGCCAGGTTGGTTGTAAAGGGATTTACACAGAAACCAGGTATTGATTTTGGTGAATTTTTTTCTCCTGTAGTAAAAATGACTTTTATTCAGACTATATTGTTTTTAGTTTCTATTGAGGATTTGCATCTTGAGCAGCTTGATGTTAAGACACCATTTCTTCATGGAGATTTGGATGAAGAAATATATATGGAGCAACCGAAAGGTTTTGAGGTCAAAGGTAAGGAGAAGCTTGTGTGCAGGTCGAAGAAAAGCTTATATGGTCTTAAGCAAGCTCCTAGACAATGGTATCTGAGATTTGACAGGTTTTGACCATGTAGATGCTTAGCCACATTCATGTTGATGAATTTATACTTGTTGGTAGGGTTTATGGACACAACAACCTTCTTATTTTGAATGCATCCATGAAATTGAAAAATTGACTCATATTTATTTAGAGCCAAATTATTTGAACCCTTATCATCCAATTCTTCTTCTTTGAGATCCTATACCTCTCTATCTGCACCATATGTACTCTCCTCATTATCATTATGCTCGATTTCTTCTTCTTCTTCATGGTCTCTTAAATGTTCTTCCTCATTGTCATTATTTTCTTTCACTAATTTTTCTTCTTCATCATCTCCATTCTCTTCTTTATTACCATCATTATTTTTTTCCTCTTCTTCATCCTCTTTTTCTTTTATATCCCATCAATCTAGGAAGACATGTCCCATTTCATCCCGTAAAGAATACCTTTGTGTGAAACTCAACTATTTAAACCAATGTTGTGCAGGCCCAGACAAAGAAAGAGACAAACATGTTTGCCATAAAATTGTTTGAGTATTATTCTCCTTAAAAAGGAGCCACCATTCTCTAGCATCAATAAAATCCTCCCCTAAAAATACTTGCAACTTCATGATCCACAAAAAAAACTAAGGTTAATGAAATACCCTAAAATGTCAATAACACATTCAAAACTAATCAAACTAGTCCCCAATTTTGACTATAGCTTCCCCTTATGATGGTGGAACTTCAATAAAAAAAATTGTCAAAAAATTCCATCAATTTTGGCCTGTAGAGCGAATATATGAAAAATCATAAAATTACAATAAATCACTTAAAACAATTCTAAAATTTTAGTTGTGTTTCTCTTGTATGTTCATATAGTACCAGTAACAATTTCACAAATAAATTATTTATATTTAGGTTAATATGATGAAATTAGTACAAATCCTAAAATATCAATAACTCCCTTAAAACTAATCATAAAGGTTCAATTTTTTTACTATGACTTCCTTAAAATATTCTTCATCTCCAATAAAAAATTGTGTAAAATTTGCAACCAATTGAAAGATATTGACAATTCCATAAAACTAGGGTTTCATCGCATAGAAATTGCCCAAATCAAATCTCTAATACCTCTTGTTGTGATCTATAATTATAATAATTGAAATAATGTAAAATATAAATTATATCAACTCAATACAATATATATTGGTAGGTCAAGATCTCCAAATATTCAATATATGCAGAAATAGAATAATCACCCTTAAAGTAGGGCAACACCATATAATACTCCTTTAGGAAGGAATAACTTCACAATGTCTCTTTGAGGGGACAACTTCCAATATCCTCTTACAATAGAAGACTCAACGCTTACTTGATTCTTTTGCAACGATAATCATCTCCTTTATAGAGACAACTATCTAACTAAAAATAGATGGGTAACCTCCTAATCCCAATGTAGGTTGACCATTACCCAATGCACTAATTTTATAAGTCACTACATTATCCTAAAAAATTGGACCCATATAACTAACTAAGGGGGATGTGTGCCACATGTCGACATCTCCATCAACCCATATATATTAATATATTATATCCCTAAATACATAGCAGGTCATCATTGTACTTAACTTGAATCTTGATCATTATGTGCCCCTCATGACTTGCACCTATGGATCCCAAGACAAAGACTATCGATTTGATTTTTGAATCCCCACCTCATTCAAGACAAGGTTCCTCCCTTGGATATTAACATGGGAAGTTTTGAGGATGCCTATGTGGTAAGAAATAATCATGGTATTGGTATTTTAATGGGTATTCTTTCCAAACTAAAATGGATTAAAATATTTTTGCCTTATTCAACACATGCCATAATTTGAAGTTGTAAAGTACAAAAAAAGTTTAAGGTTAGATCAAGATACTATTTTGTGCCTTGGGATGCAAGTCAAAGAAAAAGACTGTCATTGATAAAATAGCTACATGGAAAAGATTTGAGTTGGGCTTCTAGTACAAGTCTCCTACAACATTGTGTTATGAAAATAAGTGGCTAGACATGGAGTTGGGTGTTAAAATTAAAAAATCTAAAAATTTGCAAGTTTCTCAAAGGTGCAGAAGAGACCCCAAAGTCCTAGGAAACATTCAATGGGAATTACACCATGCAAAAGCCAAGGTATCCAAAATGCACCATGTAAAATGCTTTAGAAGCTCCAAATTATGTGGAAAAGGCATAAAGAGTAATGTGGTAGAAATGGGAGGTTGACGTGCACTTTGCACTAACTCAATGTGCAATGTGCAAAGTGCTTCTGTAGTTCTGCATTCTATGGAAGGGAAAAGGAATGAAGTTTGGTGGAGATGGGAGGTTGACTTGCACTTTGCACCAACACAACTTGCCAAGTGCATCCCCATCTCTAGATCTTGTGGGATACAAAGGGTCATGTGAGTGGAAAAAGCACCATGGAAATTGCACTTGGTGCAAATCTCACTTGGTACAAATATCATTTGGTGCAAATTACACTTGGTGTAAATTTTCATAAAAGGACTAGGATTCCCCCAAATCATGAAAAGTGAAAATAATGCATTTATGCATTAAAAATGAAATATGGAGGAGAATATAAAAAAATAAATTTGTCAACATTAAAAATGAAATATGGAGTGTTTGGATTTAAGACTCATCCCTGTAGACACCTAAAAATGGCCCCTTGGCCTTTATTTAATGCCATTTTATGAGTTTTGGCACATTTTTTTATGTATGGGTTACCAAATTATGTGATATTTAACTCTTTCATTAATTTGTGTAGCCTAGAACCCACTTTCTTGGTCACATTAAACTATCTAAATTATTGTTGAGTTTCTATGTCCCATGCTAAGACCATCTGTATAATCCTTATCTCTATTACAAGTGTTTTTATGGTCTTGACATCTTACATTTTACTCCCATTAATTAGATGGCCCATCCACTCCTCATCTTCCCTTTTTTAACAATTAAAAGTTGACATATACATAAATCTCACCAATTTTTAAGTTTAATTTATTTATAAATAGAAAAGTGATATAATCTATTCAAAATTTGAAGAATAATTAATGACAATCAATTAAATTAAGATAAAATTAATATTTTTATTTAAAAAATATATATTTCCAATATCAAATTATGTAATGTTAGGTATTATTAAGATAAAAACTTGATATTAAATCAAGATCATATATTTTTATGATAATTGTTCAACTCAAATCAAAACCATAAAACATGTTAGCACCATATTATGCCTACCAAGACAATACAATTTTGAAATAGGGGCAAAATACTAATCTCTTTTAGATGTACAAATGAAAAAACAAGATTAAATCTAAGGCAAAGTGACCTACTGTCCTCAATTCATCATCTGAATTAGTGATGGCCTTCATGCAATCCAATCTACAGGAGAAAAATCCATTATAATCTAGTTTTAAAATATTATACAGGGAGATAAACTCCTAAAAGTTTTTTGCCAATGATTTTTTTACATGTAAATTAATGCATGTGGATTTGAATTCATCACTATATCACACTATTCCATGTTTTTAAGTTATAAATTGATACATATGGATTTAAATTCATCATTGTATCACACTATTCCATGTAATCATGGGAATATGAGTTTTATTTATGAGGTCTCGTGTTCGAGTCTCTCTTACCATTTGTAGTTGACTCCTCAGGTGACACTACTTCCCACGGGTTCAGAAGGTTCTTCCAACTCAAAAAAAAACCGGTTACCGATTTAAAAAAATAAATTAATGCAAGATTTTAAAATATGCATGGTGGCACAATTTATGTTGTATCGAATGCTTTATTAGTTTTTCAATGGTCCACAAGGATGATTTTGATGTTCTCTCTCTCTCTCTCTCTCTCTCTCTATATATATATATATATATATATATATATATATATATATATATATATATATATAATATTTTTATTTTTATTTTTTATTTTTTTTGGCGGGGGGGGGGGGCATTACCCTTTAGGGTTAGTTTTATATTTTTTTAAAATGTATGTGTCATATCAGGGAAAATTATATTTTACATTTATTATAATTATAAATATTTTTTATACTTTAGATAATTAAATTATTCGTGATGATATGGGATTGATAATTTGTTACTCGATGATGTAAAGGTTCTAATTTCAATCTCCAATATTCAATAATCTAGTGATTTATATATTTTTTCAAATATAAAAGCTTGATAATATAATTGGTTCCAACTTCACTTTTTTTTTAATCTCCTTTAATGGTATAAAAGATCCATGAACCTTTCACTGCATACTTTCACTGCATGCTGGAAACAAAAGAAATATTTTAGTATCAATTAAATTTACATTCAACATTTATTATTTTTATGATTATACATGTTTGTGTATGAAAAATAAATGATTTTATAAGTTAATAAATCAATACACAGATAAAAATGTGTAGTATCCTTTATGTCTTTATTTTGAAGTGTGTGCTTACACCATTTAATTTTTAGAAAAACATGCACCTCAATGTAGAAAAAAAATTTAAACACCTAAAAATGGTCCCTTGGCCTTTATGTATAATTATTTAATGAGTGGTGTTGTATTTGTAAATGTATGGGTGATCTAGTCCAAATTAGGAATTATTCAACCATTTTTTCATTTTTCATTGTTTGAAACCCTCTTTCTTGTCTGCATGTTATCCTCCCAAGCTATTTTTCAATTTCATTTTCTTATGACGGGAGCATCCATATGGTCTTGACACCTATCAACATTGTTTGTAAGATTGCAATGATTAGTTTTTTACTCATCCTTTAACTAGATCAGCTCTTCCACCCTTTTCCACCTTTTCTCATTTATATCTATTGGATTTCAACATGCACACGAATCTCACTAAAGTTTTAATTTAAATCATTTGTATATATACAAATGATAAATTTTCCTTTAAAATCAAGGAATAATCAAGTAAAATCAAACATATGAAAGCATATTTAAGCATTTCTAATTTTTTGGCTAATATTTTATTATGGAGTAGTTTATGCCCATAAAATAAATTTATTTATTTTATGAAGTTTATGTTTATTGACATCTTTATTCTAATCCCATATTTTTGAATATTAGGGGGATAGTTAGTTCACACTAGCCACCCATATACTAATTTTATTCATGTTATTTTCCTTGACACTTTAGGTCAAGTACATTATATGAACATAAGAGTCACATCATGTAAAATTAGCACAAGGAAAAAAGTGAACACTAGTGAACAAACCCAAAAGATCAAATTTTAAGTGTACAATCCTCAAAACCTATCATAACCTATCATAATCATTTGTATGGTCATACCAACAATCTCAAATCATCCTCCGATTTTAATGTGGCAGACATTTAAACTCTGGGTATACCTTTCCAATTCCATATCGTGGTAAAAAATTTATGATAATTAAATAAATAAGAAAAGAGACTTTCATTTCTCATATTTATTTGCATGTTTTCTTTAGCATTTAATTAGGTATTATTGTTGTATTTTTACATGTGTGATGTGTACACACATATCATTTTTACTTATTGATGAAATTGTTTGTAAGAATTATTGGCACGTCAATCTCTCTAAGAGCACATCTTAAGGAGTGCACCGGGAAAGGGGTGGGGTCAGTTCATGGCACTTTGTGAGAAATGTTCACATTATATCTTGTTATACCTATCTATTCCTCCATGTAAACTTTATACCTCCTATGTGTATATATGAAATCTTGGAGTCTTAAAATATGGTTAAGTTAAATATGTCATAGGATCCTCCAAAACCTATGATCTTCATTATAACTAACAAAAGTCTAAAACCACTCACCAACATCCTATATATATATATATATATATATATATATATATATATATATATATATATATATAAAATAACTTGAGGTATATTTAAATGTGTATTTTATATGTACTACCTTATTTGATCTTATCTAACCTTTTCATACATTTCAGTCGACCTAGTTTGATAGGTGCCTTTCAGGGTTTGGTGTCGAATATATTATTTTACCCTATTTTTTATTTAATATATTTAATAGGCATAAAACATTAAAAATAGTTTATATTGTAATATATGATGTTTGAGCATAATTTGAATGTAAAGTACAATTAATTGAAATTGATTGACATGTGACATATGCCAAATATAGTAAGTACAACCAGTAATAAGATACTTAGCTTTTTTATTTTTGTTTGATTGTAGAAAACATGATAAAATAGGTTTATGATGGCTTAGGACTGAGAACAGAGTCTGCAGCTATATCTATACAAGTTTGCGCTACTTAGATAGCTACATAGTGTGGCCTTGTCTATTGACTATGGATTTATCCATATTCAAAGTGATGAAACTGCAAAAAATCTACAGTCAAAGTGATGAAACTATAATTGCTCCATCACTTGCACCTGTGTCTGTTGAAAGGGCCAAGATATTATTATTTTGTTAATGTCACATAAAAAACTATGTTTTCCTTCTTCTTGTCTTAAAAACCCTAAGTGTACTCGTAAGAGCTATATGCCTAAAAAATATAAGGGGAAGTATAATGAGATGAACTAAACCCAATCACCTCCATTTATGATTTACTATTGCCTACATATCTATATACTTTAAGTAGGGAATCAAGCCACACATATTTCTCCCACCTAGTCTAATTGTGTAATTGTGTTGCTTCACTATGTGTATGCAATCAATGATTGATCTCGCTACTTGAAAATGTTTGCTTTCAACTTGATTTGGGATGTTTCAGACTTGGCTTGTGACTACTCCTAGTGATTTATATTAAATTTGGGAAGAATACGAGAGATTTTCTCAATGTGGAGTAGCATATAGTGTTAAGCTTTAGGGAGATCTAGTGTGTAATAATGAATGAAATTTGATTTGTATTTATAGGAGTCCAATTGAGTGATTTCATTTAGCCAACTTATGAAATGTGCAGGATGGTTCATGTGTATATTTCAAAATTTAGAAACTATCCATTAAATGATGTGGGGATAAGGTTATGCTAGGTGGATAGGCCTAAAACAATGGACCTATCCCAGAAAGTAAGAATAACTGGCATAAGGTTGAGTGCAAACTGCAAGTGATATGAAGTAGTTTGATCACTGACTTGGGAATTGTTATTTTATTAATAATGATAAGCAAATAGGTGAGCGTCATATATATATATATATATATAAAATGGCTGAAGGAATGACAAATAAAAATTATGTATTTGAACGTAAGTGAAATGGTTTAAGATATGTCAAGAACTAACATTGTCAAGTAAAAGTGACTAGATTTAGGTATTTACATTTCCCTCCCACCTTCCCCCCAAAATTGCCACCCCCTCCCCTTTTTATTCTAGTAATCAAATTGTTGGATCAAATAAGAAAGATATACATTAGTGTGCACAACACACTTTATCTTTTGATAGGAAACTCCAATTATGTAGGGCAATTGATTGAAAAACCCCTACACCAGCAAATGAAGTAGATAATGTCCATATTTGAAATTTGAAAATATGAACTTTGAAATTGAAAGGAGAACAAGGAAGGAGTACACCTATAGGGAGATGAAACCACATTGCTTGATAATTTGTAAGAGATGATGTTTTTATATGGAAACATTAGATAAATGTGCCCCTTTATCGAAGAACTTGGAGAGATGGTTCCTCATGTTAAACCATCAGTGGATTGATTTCCAATTTTAAATAACTAATCAAGCCATTCATTTCTAAATATACATGCTCCAAATCTCATGAATGGGGAAAAGTACCCAATATACTAGTGCAAAAGAAGATTAAACCATAATGGATTTGTTGAAAGTGATTCTAAGGCCAATGGGTGTCATTAGCCTCGAACGTACATCACTTGTAACAGGTGGAACCACACACTAGATTTGATAAAAGTAATTATGAGGTCATTCAGGGTCTCTAGAATTGAGTGTATATTACTTGTAACACAATGAATCACACCACTGCAAATGGATATAGATTCTATTTTCATGATTGAAATATAATGAATAATATTCATTCCCCCATCATGCCCACAATGATAATAAATTTGAAGTGAAATAACAACCATTTTCATTTGAATATGTAAATTTTATCTTAGTGCAAAGTGTGAATGATACAAAGTAGTTTGAGCAATGACTTGGGAATTGTTGTTTTATTAATAATGATAAACAAATAGGTAAATGCCGCATATATATAAATGGTTAAAGGAGTTACAAATAAGAATTATGTATTTGAGCATAAGTCAAGTGGTTTAAGATATGTCAAGAACCAACATTTTCAAGTGCATGTGACTAGATTTAGGTATTTACATTCCTTTGCTCCCCTGCCCCATCCCTCTTTTATTCTAATAATGAAATTATTGGATCAAACAAGAAAGATATACATGAGTGTGTACAACACACTTTATCTTTTGATATGAAACTCTAATTGTGTAGAACACTCGATTTAAAAACCTACACCTCGAAATTGAAAGGAGAGCAAGGAAGGAGTACACTTGTAGGGAGATGAAACCACATTGCCTAATAATTTATAAGATATGATGTTTCTGTATGGAAGCATTAGAGAAATCTGCCCTTTTCTCGAACAACTTGGAGAGACGTTTTTTCATATTGAACCATCAGTGAATTGAGAGTGATGAAGTCCCAATTTTGAATAACTAATCAAGCCATTTAGTTTTAAATATACATGCTCTAAATCTCATGAATGGGTAAAAATAGCCAATGTACTAGCACAAAAGAAGATTAAAACATAATGGGTTCGCCAAAAGTGATTCCAAGGCCATTGAGTGTCACTATACTTGAACATACATCACTTGTAATAGAAGGTGGAACCACACATTAGGTTTGATAAAAGTAATTCTAAGGTCATTCAGGGTCTCTAGACTTGAGTGTATATTACTTATAATAGGATGAATCACACCACTACAAATATCTAGATTATAATTTCATGATTGAAAGAGAATGAAGAATATTCATGCCTCCATCATGACCGTAATGCTAATAAATTTGAAGTGAAATAACAAGTTTTCCTTTGAATATGTAATTTTTTTCATTTTTAAATTATTTTTATATTTCCTCTATATTGGTAATTTACATAACCAGTATGCATTGTATTTTGTCAGGGAAAGGTGGAACCCAAGACTCGTTTGGTATTAATATCATGCTTCATAATGGTACTTCTCCATTATCATCTCAACCTACACCCTAATTACCTACTCTTTAATGTGCTTGATCTCCACCTTGTATAGCTTATATCATAACTATCTAATTTTCTCAATGACCCCTTGAGTCAGTGAATAATTAATGTTGTTTCCCAGACTTATAACCATGCATACAAACCATTATGTTGTTACGTAGAGTGAAAAAAAAAAACCCATACATACCCCCCCACCAAAAAAAAAGAACATAGAAAGGCCCACCCAACACTCTCCTATGCTGAACCTAAACATGCCATCAAAGAATAATCGAAAGCGAATTTGTGCGTTACGTCTTACATGATTTTTATTTTTGTTTCGAAGTTATAGATAAATAAAAATGATTCATTGTCTCGTGTAAAAAATTTAAAGGTATAATTTTAACATAAATAGAAAAAAGTAATATTTAGATTATTAAATTTTATTGGATTTTTTATTATGTGTGTTTAAGTCATCTCCAGATAACCTCCATTAATAATTGTTATCTTAATGACATTTTTATTTAAGTATTTTTAGTAATAATTATAAGAAAATGCACCCACTTAACATATAAACATTTTTTAGTAGAGTCAAAAAATGAGAATGTAATCTATCAACTTTTTCTTCTCACCTTATAACTTTTTTTCCCATTAATTATTGTGTTTAACTTAAAGTGATGAAAACTTTATTCAACTACTACATTTTTTTTTGAATTCTTAATATGATAAATATCATTTTTACTTAATAAAATCACTCTAATTCAATGAAAAGAATTTTCAATAATTTTTTTTCTAAATTATATTTTTCAATAAATATTATAAATGTAAATATGAATATGAAAACTTAGATTTTTTTTTTACATTATAGAAACCTGAAAAAAAATCAATCCACTGGAATTAAAATTATAATGTTTGTCGAGGTGTGCAAGCATAAAGAGGTACTAAAAAGGATTTCAACTCAAAGGGAATTTGCAACTGAAGAGAATACGCAGAAGACAAAGGGAAGTGGTGTTGAATGCAACCAATGTTATAGTTGAATGCATCATCCCTCTCCTTTACCACTTTTTTAAGGTCTCCAATGCTGTTTAGACATAAGGATCATCTCTCTAAAGGAATGTGGGGAGAGGCGATGGGAGATGATGAGGGTTTCAATGATATTCAGAGTAGAGGTGGTGTATAGATGTATTCATATATAATTAGATATACCTTTTCAAGTAGTCAATAGAAAATGTTATTACGGTTCAGTTTTAATTGAGATGGATTGATGGAGTGAGGGTATATCGATGTGTTGTGTAATTGTCGGTGTGATATACATTTGTGTACATTGTGAGAATCTTGATTAGATTTGATTTTTTTCTTTAATATGAGTAGTTGATAATGCTTACCTCAACCTTATTTTTTTTCGATGATAATTCTTGTAGGTTTTAGTTGTGTTTGTATAGACTTCTTTATCCCCTTATTAAATCTAATTTTTTGGTTAGATTATGTGATTGTAATGTCTTTGGAGAAACTCGTTCAAACTTCATATAAACCAACCTTCTATTGCACCTATAAAATATTTTTTTAAGTGTTTATTATTATAAAAATGTGGTTAGAAGGAGGTTTGGGGCTTTGGTTTTGTCTCTCTAAGTTAAATAGGTTTCTCCTTTGATAGATCTAAGATTTTCCTTTTCAAGTGGATCGTTGTTATTGTTGTAACCCTCTTCATGCATTCATGTGTGTTTCATGGCATGTTTATAAATAAATGTGGTAATGTGTTCATGCTTTAATGAGATTCTCATGTGTAGATTATCTTTAGATATCCACACATATTTCCATTATTTAATAGTTGACAATATATGACATGTTAATGTATGATATAATAGGTTTTTCATATAATTTAGTTAATTTGAAAATATTACTTTAAAGTGTATAATTATAAAAAAAAGCTATTAACGTTAAACACAAAACCAGTTCATAGAATTTAGTTATTTTGAAAGTATTACTCTAAAGTGTATAATATTATAAATAAAAATATTATTCCTAAATTCAAAACTACTTGGTGATAAACTCTTTTATATTTTATTGTGTGAATTTTAATATATATTATTAATATTAAAAAATTAAATTTTGGTTGATAAACTAAATAAAAATAAAAACATCCTACCCAACAAAATGTATAGTAGGTGGCATACATGTATTATTGTATGCATTGCAATAGTTTTTTATTGAAAGGTCAACAATGGTGGTTTCAAATGGGGTTACTTTGTCAGAAAGTGGGTCATTTTAGTCAATAGTCCTTATGTCAAATTAAGGAGCCTCCATTCCAATCATGGTATACCATTGAAAATCCTTTTATCGTATAATAATTGATGAAGAACACGTAATTGATTAACTTGTCATGTAGATTAACACATGATGCAAGAACATTCAATTTACCATAATACCTCTATACATATATGAATTTGGCATTGACTTGCAGATAATTCAATTCAATCTGAAACAATAAAATACATTGTATAGTGCCTTTGTATTATTTAGATTGGATTATCAAGCCATTAAAATGAAATTAATAGTATTTGTTAGTCATTATTATCAATTAAACATAAATAAATAACAACTCAACTTAGAGTTTAAGTATAAGTAACCCATTTTCTCTATCAAAATTTAAATATTACAATCAACTCAACTAAATAATGTGTAAAAACCAAGTAATTTTTTAGATAACTTGACATTATAAGCTAATTATGGCATTAAATTTGACATTTAGGGAGATATAAACATGCTAATAAATTTAAAATAAAGTAAAAAGTCAATTGTCCAACCATTAGAAAGAGGGATATCAAGACAATATGCTTGGAATAGTAACCTAATCATCTTTTAGGTGATTAGCAGTTTAAGAACATACAACTTTAGTGGTTTAACCATATGATTCACAAAACATTTCAAATAAGGAGAATGAATATAATTTTATTATTATTAAATTAAAAAAAATACAATGCTAAATGTCAAACCTCTAACCTACATAATTGTTTAATTTTAGTACATTTAAGTAGGAAAACATATATATATTTTTGTTAATTAGAGGGAATTGAGGTTGTCTAGTTCAGTACCCAGAACTGTCTATTTTAATACAAGACGAACCTCTCTATAAATCTATAGACGGTATGCAATAGAGCTCTCACCATATACCATGAGTAAATTAGGAATTGAACTTACAACTAATATTACCTCTACAAACTACCAAGATTGAATAAACTAACTTCAAAATCTTAAATAAGAAAACATATTAAATAATTACATATACATGTACTAATTAACATGTCACAAAAGGCATTTGGCTAAGCTTACATCATACCACATCTATGAGTTAAGCTTACTATCAAAATGTATGAGGTTTATTTAATTATTTTAATATTTAAAATATTTATTTACCATAAACTATAGGTGTATAATTATTTTCAAACTGACTTAATTTAATAAACCAACACTAAATTTGTATTACTATGTAACCTCTTGGCAAAACCTTCACTCCACTTTAATATCAATGTAAACCAGATTGTTTTGAGACTTGTCCTACCCTGCCTTTCCATGTGTTCTACAAATAGATACCCTTGATCCTTTCCACTTATGTTTTGATCTTCACAATGGCTAATACTTACACATACAAATTATTAATCCTTGAGGGATGACTAAAGCATTCAGTTTGCCTTAATCTTCAATCAAAATTTGCATCCTCTACTAACCAAAATTCATTATTGTTTTTGCATTAAAAAATTTGTAGATTCTCAATAGTCAAGTTGCATATTGTTTAACAAAAAATATTCAAAAAACCATTTATTAGTATTTTGATTGGTTGAAATCCCATACGTGTTATTAAAGGGCAGGCTATTGACATCATACACAGTAGATAGAAATAAATGCTTGTCAGTGCACATTGCTAAAAAAAAGGAGATAAACATGAATTAGAATTAAAAATAGTTTTTCATTTCATATATAGGCTCCACATTATGGGTATGCATAGAGAATATATATATATTTATTATTTTTGGATTCACGTATGATTCCATCGTTGGAAGGCTTCACTTCAACGAAGAACAAGGACACCTTTAGATATACTTTTGGAGCAATAACACTCGTTGCCTCTATGTCCACCGATTTAACATTCAATGATCTACATGAATTGATTTTCATATTACTATTGATATGTTTTTGGTAGGTTAAATACATTATCCAGGCTTGTTGTGGACTAGATCGAAATAAGGTATAGAAAACTCATCAAATCTATTTTTTGGTTTGGTAACAAAGGAGTTGAAGTAAGAGTAGGATGATCCCCTCTACATAGACAATATATCACTGATGTAGAGATCCCCATAGTTTTGTGTGCTAGCGGTAATGAGTCATGAGGACACCTATGTCTTATGTAGGTTACAATTAGGATATTCCATGAAAATACATCACACTCAATCATTTGGTCAAACATTAATGAGCATCCATTAAATTTCAACATTTGTTTTATGTATCTTGACATGTTCCCTATTTCACAGGACTTGGGTTTTTTATTCTTAACATTATTAAATTAACATCTCCTGTTAATGAGCAAAATTCTTCCCAGATCGACATGTTTTACATAGATTTTGAATCAAGTAATCATTTGACTATCCTAACTATTCACCTCATTATAATTTTCTCCTTTTTGTAGGTGTAAATTTTTAGTGCTTTGGTTTACCTATCAGAAGAGGGTATCCAACAAATTTGGTATTAACCAGGTCTTAAATGCAATTTTCTCCTCATTATAATTTTCTCCTTTTTGTAGGTGCAATTTTTTAGCACTTTGGTTTACCTATCAGAAGAGGGTATCCAAAAAATTCGGTATTAACCAGGTCTTAAATGTCACTTTCTCAAGGAATACACAGCTAGCAAGGAATACTTGATGACTTCTAGGACAAATGATTTTATATCTACGCTTATCACGTAAGATTATGTAGTATTTTCTATGTTGATGTCCATATCTTGTTTGTAGTTGATAAGTATCTTCACATAAGCTTCTTTGAGAATTCCTTCAGCTCCCAATGGACCAGGATCGACTCAATGTGCTAGGACTAACCTTTAATCTCCTAAAGAAATGTCGATATATTTAGCCATTTCCTTCTTGTTACTACACTTTTTCATTTGGTTATAAAATTAAAAAAATGATTTATTTGTCTTCAATCTGATTACATAGATCTTGGAGATCAGTCTTGCAAGCATTTATTTCTTAGTGGATTGTACCCTCCACATTTTTTGCCTTGTTCTTTTGCCCTGTAGTTCTCACTACCTCTGCTTGATTCACCCACCATCAATCACATTGTCTTAACCTTTTGAATTGTTGTTCCTTAACAAATGCATAGGTAATAATGGAACATGTCTGGACTTGCATCTTTTGGTGTCCTGGGATGTTTTGATTATTCATTGGGTTGGATAAATGTTGTAACAGGCCCTTGATTTTTATAGAAAAATCATTTTTGTTTGTTATTTTTTAAAATATATTAGAAAATATGATTCACAAAACATCTCAAATAAGGAGAATGAATATAATTTTATTATTATTAAATTAAAAAAAATACAATGCTAAATGTCAAACCTCTAACCTACATAATTGTTTAAGTTCAGTACATTTAAGTAGGAAAACATATATATATTTTTGTTAATTAGAGGGAATTGAGGTTGTCTGGTTCAGTACCCATAATTGTCTATTTTAATACAAGACGAACCTCTCTATAAATCTATAGACGGTATGCAATAGAGCTCTCACCATATACCATGAGTAAATTAGGAATTGAACTTACAACTAATATTACCTCTACAAACTACCAAGATTGAATAAACTAACTTCAAAATCTTAAATAAGAAAACATATTAAATAATTACATATACATGTACTAATTAACATGTCACAAAAGGCATTTGGCTAAGCTTACATCATACCACATCTATGAGTTAAGCTTACTATCAAAATGTATGAGGTTTATTTAATTATTTTAATATTTAAAATATTTATTTACCATAAACTATAGGTGTATAATTATTTTCAAACTGACTTAATTTAATAAACCAACACTAAATTTGTATTACTATGTAACCTCTTGGCAAAACCTTCACTCCACTTTAATATCAATGTAAACCAGATTGTTTTGAGACTTGTCCTACCCTGCCTTTCCATGTGTTCTACAAATAGATACCCTTGATCCTTTCCACTTATGTTTTGATCTTCACAATGGCTAATACTTACACATACAAATTATTAATCCTGGAGGGATAACTAAAGCATTCAGTTTGCCTTTGATAAGTATCTTCACATAAGCTTCTTTGAGAATTCCTTCAACTCCCAATGGACCAGGATCGACTCAATGTGCTAGGACTAACCTTTAATCTCCTAAAGAAATGTGGATATATTTAGCCATTTCCTTCTTGTTACTACACTTTTTCATTTGCTTATAAAATTAAAAAAATGATTTATTTGTCTTCAATCTGATTACATAGATCTTGGAGATCAGTCTTGCAAACATTTATTTCTTAGTGGATTGTACCCTCCACATTTTTTGCCTTGTTCTTTTGCCCTGTAGTTCTCACTACCTCTGCTTGATTCACCCACCATCAATCACATTGTCTTAACCTTTTGAACTTTTGTTCCTTAACAAATGCATAGGTAATAATGGAACACGTCTGGACTTGCATCTTTTGGTGTCCTGGGATGTTTTGATTATTCATTGGGTTGGATAAATGTTGTAACAGGCCCTTGATTTTTATAGCAAAATCATTTTTGTTTGTTATTTTTTAAAATATATTAGAAAATATTGTAAACAATATTTTAGTCAAATGAAAGCAATTGATACAATCTTCTTAATAGTCTGAAGATAGAAAAGGAATGCACAATTAAAACATGGTGTTGTTATAGGAAATTGTAACTAGTTTAGTAGTAGAAAGCCTATATTATGTGTTTGAGAATAATATAAGCTGTATGGTTTGGCTTATCTTCTCAATCAACATCTTTTGCAGATTCCTATTTATGATTGCTTTAGGATTTTCCAAAAGCTTTTGATGTTTATTTATTTTATGTATGTATGTATGTATGTGTTCCCTAAAGTTAAAGTATATGCCTTAATATTATTTTATCCAATTTATGCTACATGTTTATAGACAAACACTAGTGTTGTTTCCAAAAACAATTCATACATATAAAAAAAATAAACAACAAAGGCTTGCAGAAATAACTAAATCATTTATAAATAAAATTGTGCAAAACAAATAAATTTATGATAAGAACCAACCAGGTTATATTTGTTTTTAGAAGTGAGGAAAAGATCATTCACTATTACAACATTTTTTAATACACGACTCTCATTTAAAATCAAATTGAGCTCTAAAAGGGTCATGTAAAAAAACACCATTCAGTAGTTATGTTATTCCTTTCTAAAAGATTCTATCAGATGTTCTCATTTGGCCGATTGTTTTTTACAATAAGTTCAAAAGGTTGTACAATATTATTAAAAACTATTTTTTCCCACAAAATTGAGGGTCTCTTACTACAAAATTGGAAGGCATGCATAGTTGAGGGCCCTCAAATGTACTTACCTCTTGGAGATCAAGGGTTTTGTACCTAAATTCTAATATAGTAACAAATATCAAATTAGATGTTATATTTTCTTTATTTTCCTAAATAATTGCAGAATTAATTTTTAAATAGATGTATTTTCTTAATTTTCTTAAACAATTGCTGAATAAATTTTAAAATAAATCTTCTCTTTTCCTTTTTTAAAAAAAAATAATTGCTAAATCTGTTCCTTTTCTTGATTTCTTTGAATTAATATTATACAACTCAATTTCCTTGTAATTAGAAATTTAGAGCCATTTTAACTAAAATTTTACAAATGAATTTCTTTGTATCTAGACTACAGTGCTAGAAATACCATATCTATATATAGTGGGTGAGACTATTACAATTGGAGGAGGAATAATGTTGTCAATATTTGTAGAAAGAGACAACTAGGTGTGGTCTATTTAAATTAAATTGCAAGTATTCCTTAGTAACATGAGACTGCCATCAACAAAATGAACAATTCGAGACACTTGGTTAATGATGGATTTCTCTTTATGCAATCTGTATGTCAATGGTCACAATGCATAGGGTATGCTATGTTGATGATTGCAAGCTAGCATTTGTTATTAAATCAAAACATGCACCCTGAGCCTATGTTTGTTTCTGCACTTCAGAAGCAAGAACATAGTTTTTACTTTGATTATGATATTCTCTTTTAAGTCAAAATATTTTTAATTGATTCCCTGTTAACAATGAGCATACATTTATGCTTTTCCTATTTAAAATAAGAATCTATTAACATGCGGCTTTGATAAAGATTGCAATATCTGTGTCTTGCCCCTCCTTTATTCCACAAAATTGATTTCTTTATGTTTTGACCATGGACATGATGATGAAAAATATGATTTTAGTGAATGTTCAATTGTAATAATATAATTACCTGGGTTATGCAATATATTTAACGATGTAACTTATAACAAAATTGATTCTATCCTCAACCCATAAGGGCTTGGCGCATAAAACTCATGTTATATTATTACTTTTATTACCTATTAAATTCTATAAGAACTTTATTTATTATATTATTACTTGCAATGCAAAAAAGAAAATCCATACATAAAAAATAAAAAATAACTAAAATATAAAGAAAGGTCCACTTAAAATTCTCTTAGCCTTTGCCATCAAAGAATAATGAAAAGTAAATTTATGCATGTTAGGTATTTTATGATCTATTTTTATTCCAAAGATAGAGATAAAATTGTTTATTGTCTTGTACCAAAACAAACTTAAAGGTATAATTCTAACATAGATTAATGAAAGCAATATTTAAATCGACAATTTTGTGAGATTTTTTTTTCTAGTCTTTTAAGTTCATTTCAAGATGATATTTACAAATATTTATTATCTTAATGATATTTATTTTTATGTGATTTAAATAATAATCATAAGATAAGGGGATTCACTTATCACATAAGTGTCATAATCATAATTTGTTAATAGAGTTGATGAACAATGAATAAAATTCATCACTTTTAGTTTCATATTTTATAGCTAAAAACACCTAATTTTGACACAAGTCATATATGCATAGTCATTTTATCAATATTTCATTTATTTGGCTCTTGTTGATACACTTTCCATTCACATTAGACTCCTCATAGTCTCACATCTTCCACATTTGGTCATGAACACCCACAGGTCTGATATTTGTGTACCTTAGGATCCACCCAATTAGTTTGTTATTCAATTTGATCTTTGTTTTCAGCCTTATTTTTCCTTGATTATGTTAGGAACCATGAAAAATAGTTAAGTTGTATATGGGTTCTTCTACCACCGTGTCATGTTTTTGCATGCCTTGATTGTTGGATTTCATGCCTTTGCATCGTTGAATTATTCATGAATATGTGTCAATTTAAATTCAAAGAGCCACATATATACACATGTTCTAAGATGTATCATATCAAGAAATGACCTTTTAACCAAGTTATCATGCCACACACATCATATTAATTGTACATTTATCAAGGATCTCATCTAGTCTGCTATTTTTTAATCTAGTGAACCTTTTGTGATTGCATAGTTGTAGCAAAAGAAGGATTACATTGAGGGTCATATATTATTCATTGCTTATCATAGGGAAAGTTGGTGAAGGATTCTCTCACATTGGGAGGGGACACTTACATGCACAGTAACTACATTGAGATCTAATTCTCATGTAATGATATGTAGCTAGAACCTAAAGGGGGCTTGGGTTAATTTACTTTATATGTTTTGTATTGGATGTGTTGGTTGGATTGTATTAGGGTTACCTCAAAGGAGAAGATTTTTTGACATCTATATGTATTGAGTATGCTCACATGATGCAAAGTTTTGGATTTCTATTTCTGACAAAGGATCTCGAAAAGTTTTGGACCCCAAGAACATGCACAACCATTTTCAGCCTTGCCTGATCACATTCTGTAGAACTTATCATATTTGACAATTGAAACTGGTCACCACCATTTTTCACTGCACCAAAATTATCTATTTGGTCAAACCACTTTCATATTATTAGGAGATCTCCTATAGTGTTTCCTGGTTTATTTCCTTCATTTATCAGTCATTATCCAAACATATGGGAGTCATATTTAGGTATGCATCTCTTTTATCCATCTCTTACCAGTTTTTATTTCAATTTACTAATTGACTAATATTTATCCATTTCCTACTCCACTTAGGTAAATCTTAATTAATTTTATTTTTTGTATTTAGTTAGATGTGTCTTGTGACATTGTTTTACGTAATTAGCGCAATGGTTTTTTTTGTAAAATAATAGCCTCTTTTTTCATTGGTTATTGTGGTTAGCATGAAGTGACGAAAATATTATTCAACTACCACAACATTTATTTTTTCAAAATTTAATAAAATATATATCCCTTTTCACTTGGAAAAATAGTGTTGGTGTAGTATTCCTAATTGCACCTTATAAGCTAAAATTAAGAATTCATATATCTTAATTGATTTAATATATCTATTATAGGCTTAAAATAATTAATGAATTGACAACAATGCCATCATATATTAGCTTCAATTACCTAGGCTAAAAAAATTTCCTATTAAAAGTAAGCAATAGGAGATAATAGGCAAGTAGTTGACTTGCCTATATATGCTCCTTCTTTTATGTATACAAACATCACATTAAATGAGTTTTATACAATAACATAGTCAAGTTTATCATCAAAACACTATCTCACCTCTCCATCATATTTATTTGTGTGAGACATGTCTCGGTTCACATTTGATCCTGGGTAAACTAGATTATAATATGGTATCAGAGCCATTGAAGGCTAGCTCCACAGTAGGACAAGTTTAGGCATTTCTTAGAGGAAACTTTTTTTTGGTGCATCTTAGTGCGATCTAACCACCACCATTGAATTCTGAATATCCAAAACCTATGGATCGAATATAAACTCCATAAGGATTTTTGATAAAATTGATGGGATCATTTTCATAAGCCTCTAGGTGTCTCTCAGGTACAATCTATATCGTACAAAGGAGTGCAACTTTCTCAATTTTTAGGAAAATAATATATTTTGTTTGCCACAACCTGTACGAACTATAGGGAATTTTTGAGTGTTTGGTGCCTCCTATTGTTATCCTGCCTGACATTAAAGTTTTTTTTTAAATAACAAATAGGACAAGGTTATATAAAGATGAGGCTCTTACAGTAATGTTGTAGGCCCTGAAGTCACTCATAAAAAATTCACATACCATTCAAATACAAATTTTCATAATATGAGGCTCTTACAGTAATTGTTCCTAATATAAATTTTCATTTGGGCAACAATGAGAATTATGTTATCAGTGAGGAATATAACTTTATTACATCTGGGGATGCTAAATAGCTCTTACAATAATTGTTCCTAATATCAATTTTCATTTGGGTGGCAATGAGAACTATGTTATCAATGAGGAATATAACTTTATTATATTTGGGGATGCTAACTTGTGTTTTATGATGTTGGATATTAGTGAGTTATCTGTCTTTAGAAATACTCAACAACTCAATGTAGTGGTGCTCCAAAAGGCACTCAACTTCTCATTTATATCCACACGACATCTTTCTACAATAAATACCCCTTGAGCATCCCCCACCATGACCTCCTCTAACATGACATACGCTTGTCTCCAACTGTAGCCTCTCCACCAATGCCACCAATGCTCTTGGTTCCTCTATTTGTCATCCCTTTTGCATTGCCACCTTACATGGACTTGACAAATACTATATATTTCCCACTTCCTACCATATGTTATTCAACTAGGGATATGATATTATAATGTATATGGATTGATGGAGATGCTAACATGTGGCACACATCTCCTTAGTTAGTTGTGTGGTTCAAATAAATTGGATTAAATGTGAAACTTATAGGATTAGTTATATTAGGTAATGTGTTAGCCTACATTAGGATTAGGTGTGTACCCATTAATTATTAGTAAGAGAGGTCTACATAAAGGAGATGAATATCACTATGAACAATATCATGTAAGCAGAGAGTTTTTTTTTGGTAGAAGGATATTAGAGGATTGTCCCCTCGAAGTGGCATTCCCATATTGGGAGATCTTGTAGACTTAATCCTTCCTTAAGGAATGTTCTATGTTGACCTACCTTGAGGTTATTATTCTATTTTTTAATATATTACATATTAGGAATCTTGGTCCACTAATATCTCTTATGTTGCATTAATACACATCATATTATGCATAATTCTATTATTATATGTGTTAATATTACCACGTGGTATCAAAGTGATGATTTGGGTAAAGTGGGATATTTTTTGTTCTTCCAGATTTGTTTTAAATAAAGGTGAAGAGTTTGTATAATTTTGTTATCTTCATATAAATGTCTGATTCAAACAATTCTTCTATGACTAAAAATAGGACATCTAGAGTTTTTTAAATAGTGGTCACACTGAGGAATTTGATTAGTATCAAGGGATATATAGTGATCTAAAGTTGACCCTGTGAACATGATTTTAGACAAATTTTTATGCATGACCTTAAAACATCCATATCTTTAATTTAAGGTGTTTTGGGTTTCTATTGTTAATATTTCTTTGGTGATGAAGTCTAGCCCAATGAACTAGCACCCTGGCCCTTTCACATAAGACTGTGGTCTTGCATGCTCACCCAGAGTACAACTAGAGACCGGTTCCTGTAGGTTTTATTACGCAGTAATACTAAGTCATATTCTTCTTTTTATCATGTAATTAAATAGATACTACACAAAAGCATAGATAAACTACTTTGATTCTAGGATATTACAAAGCTCGACTACAATGACTGTGAAGACTAATGCCATTTTAGTTGAAACTTAGTTACTTATAAAAAGAAAAAAATTGAGTAGTTTTCATATTAAGTGCCTGACCAAGAAATTGCTCGACTCAACCTAACATAGATACACAACTCATCCATTCAACTGAACATGAACACAAGAATGTTTATAAATTCAGCTCATTTATTAATAACAAGCAAGTACTTATGAAGCAAAAATTCCCTCTTCCCAGTGCTTTACAACAAGGGTATTTATACTTGTTTATTCCTCACCAAGCATTTACAATATTAATGACTGAAGTAAATGACCAATAAACTCTTAACAAACTGAGAGTCATGGCACTCTATCACCTAACTTTTCCTCAAGACTCTGGCCTTTGCACCCTCTATATACTCGTACTATGCTAGATACTTATTACCATGCTTTCTATCCTTGTAGGTTAGTGCAAACTTTTGATGAATAAGGTCTGGGTGGCCCTTAGGAATCACTCCTTAATCTCTCCTACTTCTCATATGCTCCCCAAATCTTTTGTTGTCATTCCAAATCCTATGCTCTTAGGTTCCTCGTGACTAATTCTAATTTGACTAGGTCTTCTCATGCTGGTGCTTCCACTCCTTAGGGATTTCATGCCTTGCAAGTTCTACGATATGGTGCTTTTGTGCCATAGACTTTCGCTCTAGGCTTTTTTCACATTATGCAAGTTCTGTGCCAAAATGTCAAAACACTTAGCCAATATTTGGGGCCAACATCACCCCACATTATGCACTTTTTCCATCCCAAAATAAGTCTTACTAGTGGCCTCTACCAAAAATTTAGGCCCCAACTACTTGATCTAGTTTTTGACATTGTCCTAATGTGATAATGTGTCAAGTAGCTTGGCAATTATTACCTCTATGACTTCCTTGGACTTTTTCATCTCCTTCAGTTGGCTAGATATCTCATTGGCCTTCTTAACCAATTCATCTAGGGATGTGGTAGCATCCTTTTAGATGTCTTAAAGTGTTGAGACTTCTTCGACAACCTATCCTCAGAGGGCTGCAAAATTAGCATTCAGTTATTAACAATGTGTATTGATCTTTTCTTCCATCATCTCCACATCCTTGAATGATTTAGAACACTCAGTGCGATCCCTTATTAAAAATTTAGCATTATCCATATGCTACCTCTGGGATTCTTTTACTTGGAGTCGAGCCTCCAAGATCTTATTCGTGCATGCCAACCATTCAAAAATTCCATCCAAAATGGGGATAACCTACCCAACTCTCTCTAAGGTGCACTTGCAAGCTTCAACTACCTTAGTGAATTATTTCACTAGCTCCAGTCCCTCATCTTTCAACATGGGTTGGTCCTTATAACCCTTCAATAGGAGGTTCAGCAAGGTTTTCAATTTACCTATGGCATCCCCATTGAGAGGTACATCATCCACCAACACTAGCTCTTATTTCAAAATTGTCTTACATATATTTAATGTTATAAATTTTGCCTTTATGGCCTCTTTGACTTACTGCTTCAAAGTAGGCACTTCCTCCATGAGTGCCGTCTTGGTATTAACTTATTTATTATACATACCCACCACCTGGGTATGTTTCTTTTTCTACACTATGCACATTAGAATCCGACAAAATGTCCTAGTGCGTGACCTCCAAGGCCATCTTCAAAAATTTTGCACTTGTTTGTAGAGGGGTGATCTTTTGGGGATACACCCACAATGGTTTTGGTAGTGCAAGAACATCAGGTCCTAAAGAAAGGCTATCTTGGGGGAGCTCAAAGGTGCACTCCTAATTGTAGATGTCTAAAAGAAAGGACACATGCCTCCTTATCTCCAAGGTTGCATCATGAGGAATGAAGTGTGTCTATAGGAAAAACATCCTATCAGGGATGCCCACTTGATATCAATCATGAAAATTTATAGATGCATCGATTACATGCTTTTCTACGGACCCAGCTGACTCCTTTCCTTTATTTGAGTCATAATTTAGGACCTCAACTTTTGTTTCAGTGCTCTTGATGGCCATCTTTCTCATTTCTTCTTCCTCACCATACCCTTCACCATAAAGTTGCTCAACATCAAGTGGTGAGTCATTAGAAGTGGCCTTTTCTCACACCAAGGAAGGTGTCTTATCAAAATTAGATTTTGATGCTATCACCTAGACTACAGGGACTTCTTACTCAGGTGTTTGCTCTATGGCCTATTGATATGTAATTCCTGATAAAGAAACCTTTAGAGGAGATGGCTATAGAGATGTTTTAGGGGGTAAAGGTGGATTTGGAGAAATGTGTGGAGGATAAGGTGGGGGTGGAAGGATATGTGGTGGTGAACATTTTGGTAGAGAAGGGCGAGGTGGGGAAGGGTGAGGTGGAGAAGGGTGCAGTGGAGATGGGCATGGTGGAGAAGGGCATGGTAGAGATGGGCACAGTGGAGATGATTGGGGAGGTGAGAAGATTAGTTATGAGGCCTAGGTAATCTTCCACGGCTTTTGTGGTGCTTGTTGACCACTTGCACTGACATCATGCTCAGTTCACTTTTTCTTCAATAGAGGTGTCGATGGGAGCTTTTCTTTAAGTTCTTTGCCCTTTGGATCCTTTTTAGGTTGCAGTATATAGAACAAGTTATGTACCTTTTGTCTAACCATTATTTGCTTGACCTTTATATCTGCTAGGTCTGTCTCCTTCTCTTTATATGCCTTCTTACTTGAATAGACATATAATTTTCAAAGAGTATGAATCTCCAAATCAATCTTCTTGACCTCTAAGGTAATGGGTTGTGCATCATAGATCTAGTTCATGGATTCAATAAGGTACCGCACTGAGAAGGCATATGATAACTTCAGCCATGCAAAAAACTCTCTAGAAGGGATCATCCCGATGTGCATGAGAGAGAAGTGTTGCTTTACTGCAAACTATGCTTACTCAGTAGCCAAGGGAGGCAAATCCTTCAGGATACACCATTCATTCATGAATGCCTCCTTCATTCCATCCAACCAATACTTAATTTTTATCTTATAAGAGGGGTTGATGTGCCCTAGGCATGTAAACATCTTATAGTGCTCGATGGGGGACCTATTCTCAGGTGGTTATGCCCACTTCAATGATCTTAAGGTGTTGTCTAGTACACCAATCTCATCAAAAACCATCAAAAGAAGAAATACACTCCATGGGAACATTTGGCCAGGTATCTGATGGGTTTTCTCTACATCCTCAAAAAAAATTGACTAAAATACATATCCCAATTATATTTTAAGACTTGAGTGAATTAATGGGTGATGAAGAGGTACACCATGTTAACTTCCTTCTAGCAATTGGTCCCATTGATCTTAGTCATGATGATCTATGCTGTAACCTAGAGGGTAGGATTATAGGTTCTTCATATGCATTGCATGGCCCTGCTTCTGGTACATCAATGCCATGGTAGTATTTTGGACCTCTTTTATGTCTATTAGGTCATCGACCACATCCAACCTTGAACATTGTAGTCTTGATACCTTACTTATTCTCTTGGGCATGATATTTCTATTGTACCCATCAAAATATATATAGTCCTCATGGATGCACAAAAGCAAGAACTTGATCACCTCCATGGGTTTTCCAAAGTAAGGCAAATTGAAAAGTTGGAATAACCCTATAGTATCCAACGTGTTGAAGATATTTAGATCATACACCAACTAATTTTTGGTGTTCTAATGCTCGACTCTATAGTCATTCTGTAGTTCAACCTTGTTCCTAGGTTGACAATGGTTCTAATAAAAAATCATGCAAGAAGGCACCTTGGAGATCTAGTTCTCCATGTGCAACACTGACTCGGGATACTACATTTCTTCAATCATTAGATGTGGGGATAGAGATGATTGAGTCTTCTTGGCTTGCCGTGCCATACTTGTTTCTTCCCTTTTTGTATGCTGAGCTTGTTCCTCTAATGTCTCCTCTCTAATGAAGACTGTCTCTCCTCTAAGTACCTCCTCTTCCACTGATATTGTAGGTAATGGATCAATTATTAGGGCATTTTTCTCAGGCCATATCACCCTCTAAGGATCTTGAAGGTTGATGTGTGGCCATCCAATGTTTCCAAATGAATATGTGATTACGGTCGAAGACTTCAGCTTTTTGATCTCAAGTGACCTCTAATGGTAGACTTTTGCAATTGGTAACCTGTAAACTTTCCCTGTCATGGCCATTTTTTGGATTTCCCTTATGTTTTGTTGACATGGATTGATGCTCACCTTAATACCTATCTAAATTCATGATTTTTCATATACTAGTTCCAGATTTTCTCTTTTTCTCTTCACTCTTAGCTCCGATACTCTCTTCATTCTCAGCTCTTCAGCTCTGTTAGTCTCATACTCTCTTCGTTCTCAGCTCTTCAGCTCTGTTAGTCTCAAATAAACACAAAGTTAAAGCGTAACAATAAGTTAACTTGCTTATTTATAGGATCAAGAGGGGTTAATCACAATTACTATCCATTTCCCTTCACCCATCACTTATTATCCTTAATGAGGTTTTTAATAGTCATTGCTCTTCAATCATCACATCTGGAAATTAATGCATTTAACGGTATTATCATGTCATGTAATTGGAAAATTCTTATCATTACTTTTCTTTTTTGTATTAATAACACATCCTGACTCACACCTTTCTTTAAAGTGAAGGACAACTGTGTCTTTCAAAATCCAAATTAATGGTGGGAACACCCTATCTTTAGGCTATATAGTTAGTGTGCCTTAAATGTCTTACACGCTTTAAGTACTTGTGTGCCCTAATCAACTTGTGTGCCCAGGTACCTTATGCACCTAATGCCTTATGTCCCTAGGTAACCTTGTGTGCTTAATTTATAATCATGAATTCAAATCTCTTACCCCACACTAAAACTGAATTGTGGTCCTCCATGAAAAGATAAAAACTTAAAGACAATTGCATTAAAGAAATTTTGTGCACAACAAAGGCAATGCTTTTATTAAAAAACATGAAATCTTAAACTAATGGCATAAGCCTTATTTTTTTACAACAATTAAATTACTCATAAGTGAAATACGATCAGAGCTGACTTTCATTGAAATGTCTAGGAAGGAACTGGTCATCAAACTTTTATAACCGACACGCTCTAATAGGCCTAATGTTGTGAATGACAAATGGACCATCCCAGTGAATCTGAAGTTTTACAGAATGGCACATGAACTTGGATTCATATATCAATACCTTCATTCCTAAGGAAAATGTTTTTTACTTTATGTGGTGGTCATGCGATGCTTTCTATTTATGATTTTCCACATCCTGATTCCAATAAATGAGGAAACAAGCTCCATCAAGTTGTGATAAAGTATCTAGGTGTGCTTTCAAGGATGACTCCTCATCTATTTGTCTTACGCATGCAATTTGAATAGATGGCACTAAAAATTCAACTGAAAGGACTACCTTTTGCCATGTACTAAATTGAATGGATTGCTTTTATTTAGATGCTTATAAGTGGTTTGGTAAGCCTGTGGTACTGCAGATACTTGATCATCCCAATTAGTTCAGTTAATATTACAAATCTTCATTATGATGGTGCCTAGGATCATGTTGAAGCCCTCAATAATGACATTGGCTTGAGGGTGGTACGATGTTGTTTTATGGTGTACAATCATGAACTCATTTAGTAAGAAGTTAATTATTTCATATAGGAAATGGGTACCACGATCACTAGTGAAACCTAGTGGGCATCTAAAGTGAGTTATGATATGCTCCCAAATGAAGTACATAGTGGTGGAATCAATACATTCTTTTGTAGGTACAGCTTTAGCCCAGCACGTGAGGTAGTCAGTTGCTGTGATTATATACCGAGACCCATTCATCATCTAGCTGGAGTGATGGGGCCAACAAAATCGATGGCCCATTTCTCAAATGGTTCCTGAGATTAAATTTGTCATAGAGGCATGGAATATCATTAGTTTGGTTTCCTTACATATTGTCATATGTCACATTATCTAACATATGCCTTAGCATCTCAAATAAGAGTAGGGCATCATAATCTACCTAGTATAACTTTGAATGTGGTAGCCTCTCTAGCATAGTCTCTTCCAACAATACCTTCATGAACTTCTTGAAGGACCTCAAAACACTCATGTTGCATAACACAATGCCAAAAAACCTCATCACGACCAAGCTTGTAAATATCTCCTCCTATGAGTTGAAAAGGTACATCATGGACCGTGAGTTATTTCTTGGCTTGAGGGATGAGTTATATCTTCAAACTCCTTAGGCACATGAGTAACATAGAAGAGTTCAACATCGAGTAAATCATCTTCAATTGTATGTGGTGGTTCTCTAGACTCAATGTAGGACACATGGTCAGGTCCACAATTGACTTTTCCAGGTTTGACCATGACTTAAAATAAAACTCTTGGAACAGTGCTATCTAGTGGTAGATTTGTCCGTGAGTTATTTCTTGGCTTGAGGGATGAGTTATATCTTCAAACTCCTTAGGCATATGAGTAACATAGAAGAGTTCAACATCGAGTAAATCATTTTCAATTGTATGTGGTGGTTCTCTAGACTCAATGTAAGACACATGGTCATGTCCACAATTGACTTTTCCAGGTTTGACCATGACTTAAAATAAAACTCTTGGAACAATACTATCCAGTGGTAGATTTGTCTGTGAGTTATTTCTTGGCTTGAGGGATGAGTTATATCTTCAAACTCCTTAGGCACATGAGTAACATAGAAGAGTTCAACATCGAGTAAATCATCTTCAATTGTATGTGGTGGTTCTCTAGACTCAATGTAGGACACATGGTCAGGTCCACAATTGACTTTTCCAGGTTTGACCATGACTTAAAATAAAACTCTTGGAACAATACTATCCAGTGGTAGATTTGTCCATGTAGCACAAGTTTGTTTACTAAGTACTTCAAAGCCTCATGATCTGTATAAAATATAAAGGTTATTGCCAATCAATACTATCAATAATTTTACAGAACATAGACCATGGACAATGATTCACATTCTATGGTGGTGTAATTCCTCTTAGCTAGAGTGAATTTTCTACTAGTAAAGTATATTAGATGATTAAGGTGACCTTCCCTTAGTTGTGCAAGAATTACACCAACTGTCATTCCAAACACATCAACATGGATATGAAATGGTTTTGTCCAATCTGGGAACTGGAGGATAGGAATGGTGACCAATTTGTCCTTTAGTGTCTCAAAAGCCTCTTTATATAAGCAAGTCTATATGAAGTGCTCATTATGATTTAAAAGTTCCTCTAGGGGAGTAATAATATTTGCATATCTGTGGATGAATTTTCTATAGTAACTGGTATGTCCTAGAAAGGCACGGACCTCATGCTGAGACTTGGGTGCTAGGAGTCTAAGAATAATGGATACTTTTGTTGGTTCTACCAGAAGTCCATCCTTACAAATAATGTGTCCTATGAGCACACCAAAAGGTGTAGCAAATAAGCACTTATTTAGGTTTAGTGATATTTGTAAGACTTGACAACACTCAAACATGAGCCTTAGGTTAGAACAATGGTCCTTAACTAAGCCATAGACTATCCAATCATCCAAGTACACTTGAATAAACTTATGGATTAAATCCTTAAAGGCTTCAACATCTATCTGGGAGAACATAGATGGTGCATTTTTCAAACTAAAGAGCATGATAGTATACGTGAAGGATCCCCATTCAATGGTAAATGTAGTATTTGGTTGGTGCTCGTCAGCAATTTGGACCTGATGGTATCCCAAAAATCCATCTATGAAAGTATATATCTCACATCCAATAACACCTTCAAGGATTTCCTCTGTGAATGGTGTTGGGAAAAGATCAATGATATATGATGCATTAAGTACCTGGTAATTAATGCAAATTTGGATGCATCCATATTTCTTTATACTAATCACCATAGGACTGACCCATTCAAATTCATTAATGGGGGTGATTAATCCAACGCATAGCATACTATCAATTTCTTCTTTGATGCGTGCCTATAGAATAGGATTCATCCTATATGGCCTTTTTTTGACTAGTCGAGTGGCATCAACTAGTTTGATATGCATATTTCTTAAGTATGGATGAACTCCTTTCATTTCACTATAGCTTCTTGGAAAGACATATTGAATTCTTTTAATAGCTCAAATATTTTTGAAATTTCAATGTCAGTCCAGTAATTACCTATAGTAGCCATCTTTGGTCTTTGTTCTATGCTAATGTTATGTTGTACAGTCTAAATTGGCCTAGAATAAAGGTTGTTTATATTGACACCAGTATCATGAACAACTTGTGTGCCATAGTCTATAGGGACATCCAAATGGTTTGACAAAGGGTCAAGTGGATTAGATCCTTCATCTTCTTCCACTTGAAACACTAGCTTTTGTTTCCCTATATGTATCTATTTGCACCGTTCCTGATCAAGGACTAATTCTAGCATGAAAAAAATTTGTGTGGATGACTCATTGAAGAGATGTAGAGCTTGTTTAGGAACCTAATGCATATTTCTTAGATGATCTTCAATGGGACTTGAGTCACCAATAATTTCTTCCTGCATTGCTTGGATAGTGAGGCATAAATCAATCCTTGACGAGGAATAATATAGTGTTGATTTCATGTTTTCCTTCAAGAGATGCCAAAATTGGGTACCCATGTGTCATTCTTCATAAACATACCATGCTCTTTCTCAAGTGCATAAATTTCCATAGAATACATGCACCCATAAGTAGTTTGGTAAGTATGACTCCTCATCCTTCCATATTCTCTCATAAGCTTCTATATGGGGTTTAGGTGCTAGTACTCCACTATAGATGATTGTTCCCCAAACTTTGTTGTCATGATGGAACCAGTGATGCAAGTTAGAGCATACTTGGTCCTAATAAAGGAGTTGTTCATGATGGGTTTACCACCATCTTGGAATTATACCATCTAAGAGGTGAACCAAAGATCGAATATGATTAGTGTCAGTGTGATAAAATTACTCAAGGCACTGGACAAAGTTGTAGACTTCCATTTGTCTATGGAAAAGTGAAACCTCATCGAGTCTCTCTAAAGTTTCATCTATTATTGGTCCCCTCATGATTTATCTAGTAACAAGTTGGATGAACTTGTGACATTTATGAAGATGGTGTAAAACAGTCTCCTAACTTTCAATGACACTACACACTCTTCTAGTGAGGTCATAATTGTTATGCACCCTATAATTACAAGCATTACTTGTAGTGTCAAAAAAGGACTGAGTGTCTGTCCATGAGAGAATGCCATCAAAAGTAGGGTCATGTTGCTCATCATTTCTAGTAGTGACATTATAAATGTGGTTTATATCTTTTTCCACATTAACAGGTTCGACGTATGGGGGCTCATGTGTTTGATCAAAAGGAATAACAAAGCACTTGTCACCATTCTCAAAATTGATCTAACACTTTTTGAAACTTAAATCTGCATTATTTTCATAACACCAAGGTCTCCCTAATAAATCTGGGAAGTCATCATCCTTTGCTAACTCAAGAACCTCAAAATCAGCTTTGAAGGGTACTCTAAGTATATCAACCATTGCATCCTTAAGAACTCTAATTGGCATAGCACAAGTTTTATTAGCCATAAACAGTACGTGCGGTGAAGGTTATAGTGCCAGACTAGCCATTTTTCACCATGCTTTCTTTGTGAGAACATTGACTTCAGTGCTATTGTCAACTAGGATGCCCTGAATTACCCAACCATCAATGCCAACGTTAACTAGTATCTCTTTAACTTTTGGAGGTGTAGGAGGAATATGGGTATCCCATTACCAAGCATGATTCAATCGATGACACTCAATCTATTGAGTCATTAGAGGTTGAGCATTAATTGGTGCTTGTATATGATTCTTAAGATAAATGCTTAGTTGTGGAATAATTATCTTCATCCAACATGTGCTTGCATAGCTTTTAAAAGTCGTCTTGCACCAAATTTTATGGCTCTACTACGTTATGCAAATCAACACGTTACATTGCTTCTTAATCTTTGAGGAATTGGATTTATCCTTGGATTTATTGTACCAACATTATAGTGTCTTGAAGCACATCCTTTTGTTGCTAGACATCATGATACTTCCACACCTAAGGCTCCTCATGTTGTATCTTCTTAATAGGAGTGGATGTGGATTGAGATTGTCCTCTACTGCACATATTAATATTCACTTGTTAAATAGTTAGGGTACCTAAATGTGTGTGCTAATGTGATTTATCAATTCGAATCATACTGACACCCTTTTCATTTCTCTCCTTGGTGATAACCATGTACAAATCAGGACACTCTTCAAGCTAGTGGTCCTTTTTATAGAAAGCACATGTAGGGTAGTCTGAATAATTTCTTTGTTAGTGGTTTGGGGATCCACATTTGTAACATGTTCTAGGTGGTAAATGACCACCTTCTCATCCTCATCCTCTACCCCAACCACAATAACCACCATTATCTTGACTGTCAGCTATATAGGTTTAATGCGTATCACACGCTCATGCTTCATGGATGTCACTAATTAGTCAACAGTCATTAGTGTCACGAGTGTAGGCATCACATATCTTACAATAGTCAGACACCTTTGAGTGTGTAGCTCACTACAAAAGGGGATAAGAGTGTATATCATGCTCTTTATGATAGATTTCATAGGACTGCTCGAATACAGTGCAGATGTTCTTGTGTGGGTAGTTTCGTCAGGTGTGTCCTTCAAACTCATAATAAGTGTACCAAAGACCACTACAAGTATCATGTGTATTATTTATAGTTAATTTCTCAAGCTATGATTCCATTGATGTTATTTGGGCTTCAATGAAAGGACTGATCCCAGTATCAATACTACTAATCACTTCAACATGGAGGGAGGCTTCCAAATCGTCATACAGACTGGTGAAGATCTTATGAGATAATGTTCATCAAAAAGGAATTAAAAATCCCCCCATAAACCATTGTGCATGCTAAGCAGCATTGATCTCAAATGATAATTTAGATAGTAATGTTTTGAACCTTGCATCATACTCACACACTTTTAGTAAGTTCTTAATTTATGTCCTTCAACGTGGCTATGCTTTGTTGTTCAAGCTCAAGGATGTCAAATTCTAGAAGGAATGTCATCTTAAGTTGATCATTGTTGATCACTACTTGTTGAGGGTCAAACTTTTTGTACCATTTGTGTGATTGCTTCAATACTGTAGTTATAAATTGGGTAGCTTTTCTTTTAGAGGAAGTGATGCCTCACACCCTCCAGATGAGTTCACACTTATGGATATGTTATGCTAGATTATCCACACCTCAATATTCAGTTAAGTGGAGTGTCATTTTGTAATATAATATTGTCAGTTAAGGTGTTTGAATTGGTGGTTATTGAGAACCTCCAGATCCTGTCCCTTGAGGGGGAAGTCCACTACCTCCTCCTGTGCCACCACATAGTCTACCTCTAGTGCCTCCAATAGCAGCGATCATAACAGGGGCACGATATCTAATTGATTAACCAAATTTGGCCGTGTACTCTATCTACTTAGAAGACCAGGTCCTCTAGGGAACCCAAATTATGCCATGAAACTCCCTTGAAGAGGGAAGGAAAGTGTTTAGTCTGTATGCATATCAAATGGCTCAGCTTCAATACCCCTTATAGGTTTAGTCTCTGATTCCACATTGTGTGTATCACAATTATGTATATGTATCTAATTCAAAAGCATGAGCATGAACTATGGTTAGGGAGCTGGGTTGGTTCAGACTTGGTTCTTCAGTTACTACCTTCCACCTAGTTTCTGCTTCATATGATATTAGTGGCATGGGGCATGATTTGAAAGTGATGGGGTCCTCTTTATGTGATTTCACTTCCATATGGATCCTAACAACACTTCCTAAGTTATCCTAGTCTCTTCTTTCATCACTAACTCCTATAATCCTCTACCAATCTTCATCATATTTCCATTTCCACAATGCCTATTAACTGCCTACCATTCTGAACCCACAATCTTTTATCAACTCTTCTCTACTCCCCTTCCAAATGTGCAACTCATGTAAATAAGGATTTAAAGCTCCATTGACATAGTCTCAAGTCCAAAATCAATAAATAACTTTTTGATTTCTAAAGCAAAATGTCTAATGTAACAGCCATGTGCTTCTCGAAGGAATTGGAACTTGGATTCTTTAGAACATGAACAAGTATTTACAGCGTACTCCAGAATGTAGCTATTCAAAAGTCCTTTCCATCAAATGTTGACATCTCTTGTCCATGGATTTTCAAGTTATGCTAAAGTTATTTATTATTCTATTGTCTAATACTATCTTCTCCCAAGATTTCATGATTATCCTTGAACATACACAGATAGCCAAGTGTGCAAATGAACTAGGATCACAACAAAGAAAGTTTCATACAAAGTACTATAGAGATTTTGTTCTACCCATTATCATGTAGAAACTCTTGGTTTGAGGCAAGGAACTACAAAATTATCTTCAACTATGCTAATCCACCATTTTATATTTTCAAGGGTGATACACTCAAACATCTTCATGATTGTGCATTAAGTGTTATGGGTCCCAACAATGGAACTAAAATGTTGGGTTTCTATTATTAATATAGATTCAGTGCTGAAGTCTAGCCCAACGAGCTAGTGTACTAGCCCTTTCATGCAAGATTGTGGTCTTGTGTGCTCACCTGAAGTAAATAACTAGAGACTGGTTCCTACAGATTTTGTTGCACAATAATACTAATTTAGTTATATTCTTCTTTTTATCATGTAATTAAATAGATACTACATAAAAGCATAGATAAACTACTTTGATTCGAGGATTACTAAGATTGGCTACCATGACTATGCAGAGTAATGCCATTTCAGTT
The DNA here is from genome assembly GCA_037957365.1 of Torreya grandis. NCBI lineage: Eukaryota > Viridiplantae > Streptophyta > Pinopsida > Cupressales > Taxaceae > Torreya > Torreya grandis. The sequence continues at coordinate 797,920 of JARHVA010001011.1, read as the reverse complement.
CAAAGTTAGTTACTTATAAAAAGAAAAGAATTGAGTAGTTTTCATATTGAGTCCCTAACGAAGAAATTACTCAACTCAGCCTAACATAGATACACATCTTATCCATTCAACTGAACATGAACACAAGAATGTTTATAAATATGTAGCTCATATATTAATCATGAGTAAGTACTTATCAAGCAAAAATTCCCTCTTCCCAGTGCTTTACAATAGGGGTATTTATACTTTTTAATCCTTGATCAAGTATTTATAATATTAATGACCAGATTAAATGACTAATACACTCTCAATAGACTAAGAGTCGTGGCACTCTATCACCTAACTTCTCCTAAGGACCTAGGCCTTTATGCCCCATATATACTCACACTATGTTGGATCTTTATTGCCATGTGTTTCTCTCCTTATGGGTCAATGCAAAAAAATTTATGGATAAGGTCTAGGTGGCCTTTAGGAATCGCTCCTTAACCACTTTCAATTCCCATGTGTTTCCCAAGTCTTCTGCTATCATTTTGAGTCCTATGCTCTCAGGTTCTTAATGACTAATGCTTCTTTGATTAGGTCCTCTCACGTTGGTGATTTTGCACCTTAGTGCTTTTGTGCCTTGCAGGTTCCATGCTATAGTGCTTCCATGTCATAGTCTTCCACTATAGGCTCCTTGTGCACCATGCAGGTTCCACACCAAAATGTCAAAATACTTAGTCAAAATTTGGGGCCAACAAGGTGAGAAACTTAGGTGTTATTTTGTGCAATTAAGAGGAGATATTTATATTTATTTGTCTCTATGATTTTATTCCCATATTTGGTGTAGAAAATGAGCTATGGTGGATACTAATGTAAATGAAACCCTAATTTGTATGTGAATCATGGATCGAGAGGATTATAATAAGTGGGTAAGAGATACACTAGAGAGTGTGCAAAAAATTGTGTGTAAGTGTGATGAGGAAAAAAATGAGGATGGTGTAGAAGAAGAGGAAGAAAACAATGACAATGAGAATAAGGAAGAGAATGCAGATGAAGAATAAAAAAAAGAAAGGAACATAATATTGAGGAGGAGGAGGCTACATGTGATGTAGAAGGAGAGGTAGAAGATCATGGTGAGCAAGAAGGAGAGATGGAGGATAAGGGTTCAAACATTTTAGCTCCAAAGAGAGATCCTTCAATATTTTAGTTTCATGGATGCATTGAAAGGAAGAAGGCCATTGTGTCATAACAAGTATAACTTCATCAACATGGAAGTGGCCCGATATCTATAATTTCAAGTAAAAAATATTAAGGAGGATCAAGTAGATGGTAATGAGATTCAAATTTTTGGTGATTTGAATCTCACTATGGACAAATATGTTTTGCATTTAGATTTGTATACTTTAGATATAAATGGTTTGGATATTGTTCTTGGATATCCCTGCTTGGATACTTTGGGAATAATTAATATCAACGTGTAGAAGAACTTCATGAAGTTTTGTTACAAGAGAAAGAAGGTCGCTTTGCAAGATATCACACTTAACTAAGAAAAAAGAAAGGTCAAGGTAGAGCATGAGGATGAAATTGAAGATGGTGAAGAAGAGCATAAGGAAGATTCAAATGATGAACAATATGAAGAAACAATACAAGTAGAAATTAACATTTCATCTTCTCAAGAGACAAAGGCGTTAACACACAAAAATGTGGAAGAGGTAGAAGAAAAATTTGATAAGGTCAAATTATTAAAAAAATGATACTAGGGTTGAGGCATATTGACACCCACATGATCATTAGAGGAAAAAATCATGGTGGCATGTCAAGAAGTGTCATAGCAACAATCACTTTGACTACACAGGGCATTAATGGAGCAATTACTATGGCTATCTATGGAAGCCAAAGAGAAACTACTATGGTCATGTATGGAATCAAAATAGGGCAATAAAATATGGAACATAGAATCATGGGAGGAATCATTATGGATGGACACAACAAATTTACAATTATGATCATGAATGGAATCATAGTAGCATGATATAATTCAGAAATAGGGTTGGCAAGCTATCACCTACCGAGATCACAAATAAATAGTTGGATAATCAAGCATGGAGGCAAGTTTGTAATGATTTGAAGAACACTCATTACTTGGTTTCTTCTCATGTTTTGGGGATGAAATATGCCAATGAGGGATGACATGTTATGTACCTAGGGATATGATATTATAATGTTTATGGGTTGATGGAGATGCTGATGTGTGGCACACATCTCCCTTAGTTAGTTGTGTGGTTCAAATATATTGGATTAAATAAGTAACTTGTGGAATTAGTTACATTGAGTAATGTATTGGCCTACATTGGGACTAGTTGTGTACACATTCATTATTAGTAATATAGGTCGCTATAAAAGAGATGAATATAATTGTGAAGGATATCAAGTAAGTGTTGAGTCTTTTACTTATTATATGGATACTAGATGTGTTCCCCTAAAAGTGAAATTGTGGAGTTATTTCTTTCTTAATGAATGTTGTACGGTGTTGCCCTACCTTAAGGGTATTAATCTTTTTATGAATATATTGTATATTAGGGCATCTTAGCCCACCAATATCTCTTGTATTATGTTGATCTACATCATAGTTTATATAATTCTATTATTATATATGTGGATCTTACCATCTGCTACTCCCTCTGACCTAGCAACACCACTTAAACTTGACTCTTCTCGACTTGTTCTCACTCTCACACACCAACCTTCTAAAACGTTTTAATCTATTTTATTTATTTAAATTGTTAATTGTTTTAAAATTCAATTTGCATTTATGCCACTTATGTGCCATAAGATACAAAGTGGTGCAATGGTGACTATAAATATATCAAACATTTTCTTTAAGAAAGGTCAAGGGTTCAATTCCCTTTAGAGGTTGTTAGGAGGTAATATTATTTTATTATTGAAGGAAGGGGGTCCATTTTAAAAAAATGGATATTAGTAATTTTCAATAAGTGGGATCACTTTATTGTTATAATGGGAAATTTCAATGTTATCATTCATTTAGTGACACTTTTCAAATTACATTTGGAAAATGTAATCTACCAACCCTAATCTCATTTTATCGAAAGCCAGAGCATGGGACCTAGTATAACAGGGGGTCAAACCTCCCCACAATAGACTTTATTTTTTAGTATTCTAACTCTATATTACAATATATTTTACATACAAACTCTATTTTTTTTATTTTTTTTTAAAACATACATTTTTCTTATTTTACACAACCATACATTCCTAAATTGAACTCCCACCACTCTATTCAACAAATAGAAAATTTATACAATATATTTTGTAAATATAAATGTGAAAACTCAAGAAAGTAATTAAATTTTAACCTCGTAGAACCTTAAAATAAACTAATACACTATAATGAAAACTATAGTGTCTTTCGAAACGCGTAAGCTTATTTTTAAATGCATTGTGCACATTGCGGTTGTATTGATCAAATCCAAATTTTCCTCTTTTGTACAAGTGCCCTCTAACCCTTTCTTTACGTTTCTTCCTTTTGTGTCTATCAGAGATACATTATTGGTTAGATTGTGTGATTACTACATCTTTGGGAGATCTTGTTCAAGCTTTGAACAAGTGTTGGGACCATGTTTATATATAACCACTTTTTGTCGTGCCTCTAAGATGGTTTGAGATGTGTTTGTTGTTATGGGGGTGTCATGGGAAGGAGTGTTGGGGGTTTGGCTTTGTTTTTTTATTATTGGAATGTCTCAATAAAATTTATTGTACAAATAATAAAAAGACAAAAGGTTATATAGTAATGTAGTTGGTTAGTATTCATGATTCATATTTGATGTTGGAGGATAACATGTTAGCTTAAATCACGACAACAAAACATATGGAATAAACAATTAAGTTGGATAAGACACGACCCTCAAAACAACATTATAAAAATTACATAAGAGAACTAAGTACAGTCGTAGCTTCTAAAAGAGGAGGTGGAGGATTATCCTTGGGTGGCAGAGTAATCCAAGTGGAAGGCTCTACCGAAGGGAGATCCAATGCCACCCAACCATGTGTGGGGTCCGAAGCCAAAGTCATATCTATTTCTTATCCATCAATGGGTTGAAACTGAGTAATAGTGTCAGAAGGGCTAACTTGAGAACTCCTTCGAAAGGGCCCTGTATTAGTCTTTCCATGTGGTGGTGGCGGCCTCCATCCTCCCCACTGGGTATGAGGGGAGAAGTGATTGCGACTACGGGAATGACTTCAATGTCTCTTGGGAGGCGGACCTTGAGGCGAGCCATCTAGGGGGATGCGGCCAAAATCTTATATATATTAAAAGAGAAAGTTGTCAAAATCTTAGATCTCTTAAAAAAGAAAGTTATCAAAATCTTAAAGCCCTTTTAATAGATCTAAGATTTTCTTTTTCTGGTTGATAATTATTAATATCGTAACCCTCTTCGAAGCTTCATGAGTGTTGCCTAAATATTTTTAGAGAAACATGAAATGTGTTCAACTTCTTATAAATTTCGTGAGTGTTGATTATCTTTAATTATTTGAATAGATTTATACTATTTAACAGTAGAAAGTATGCAACATATTAACATATTATATACTAAATTATTTCAAAAATATAATTATTTCATAAATCCCCATTTGACAATAAACTCTTTTATATTTTATTATTTAAATTTTAATATATAAATAATATTACTATTCCTAAATATATATATTCTAATTTACAAAGCGATTAAGAAAACAAAACATCGTACCCAACAAAATGTATATTAGGTAACATATATACATTGCTGTAAAAACATCCTGCCCAACAAAATGTATATTAGGCAGTATATATACACTATTGTGTACATTACGATAACTTTTATTAAAGAGACGTCAGACGCGGCTTTAGGTGATTAGAAAATATAAAGAATTTTACGTTGATCCCAATTCTCAAGATATTATAAGTTGACTCTATTCACTTGATAAAATATTAAGAAACCATAGAATCAATTTCTCTTTCATCTTAGACTAAGGCACTAAGATTGACATTATTGTTTTCAGTTAAACCTTAATTCGTTAAATTCTAGGAATCATAATCTCTATAGTTTCAAATCAATCAATGTCCTTTCCCTAATTGTGATGGTGGTGTTTTTAATTTTCCATCGAGCAATATGGTAAAGGGATTTTTTATATATTAAAGCTTTCAGTTATTAGTTAATTATTATTAAATTGTTATTATTTTTTTAATTGAAAAATATTTATATATATCATTTTTTAATATTAAAAGTAAATATTTTTTTATTGAAGTTATGAATTGAAAAGAAAGGTTTGAAAGGTACCGCAACTTAATAATGTGCTATTAATTAATAGAGAAAAAGAAAACAATATAACAATGCAATTATAACTAACAAACAATTTAAAATCGACCATCAAACAACAACACCACTGTGAACTAACCATTTGACTTATCTAAACAACCAAAAACATCTAGACTCAAAGCTACATCTAGAATGATATGCCACCGTTGGAGATAATTGCCTTGGAAACAATAGAAGCAGAGCAAACAAAGCAAAAATTAAATGTGGGCAACAAACAATCTTCTCCCATGATGGGATATGAGGCCTTCCATCGTCTATTGAGTGTCATCTTTCACCACTTCCTCTGCATCCAATCTCAACATTTCAACGTCCGGTCTCCGACTTTTCCTTTTAGTCATTGAGTCCAAAAGAGCTTTTGGTCTTGTAGCAATAGAATGCAGAGGAGTAGAGGATATCTCAATAGGTTGAAGAGGACTCCGAGTTGCAATAGGAACAACCAACTCCTTCGAATGATCCTCCATCCGAGGGGAGATTGAGAGATCACTCTGCTCAAATTGAAGAGGGTTAGGGGCCGAAGGATGGAAAAACATTCCATGGTTATGCCAAAAGAAATCCTAATACGGTGATCCATTCTTATTCCTCCAAACCTTTTGGGAATGAGATAATGACAACATAATACCCATTAATGAATACCATGTTGCACAATGCCCAAGAAGATTACAATGGAAACACCTAAAGGGAAGGCCTTCATAGTTAAAGTATTGAGTCCACGAGCCACAAGATGAGATCATATTAATCGAATGTAAGAGAGGTTTGGATAGATTTAGAATATCACAAGCTCTCACAAAATTGCTTCCTAAAGAGGTCTCGTCAATTTTCTTGAAAGAACCCACACAATTGACCAACAATTTGATACGTTCCTTTTTTCGCATGACAAGTGGAAGATTGTAAAATCTAATCCAAAGAGGAATAACCAAAATTTTACCATAACTAGATTAGAAAAAGTTGACCATGGGTAGAAAAAGAACCCAAAGTTACTGAAGAACCATGGTCTCAAAGTCTCATTCAGAGGAACATTGGAAAATTGCTTGGAAGAATCCAAAATTGAGCATCGAAAAGCAAGGTGCATAAATTGAGCTCCAAACAGTGGAGGCCTAGTTGGACATATCAGCGAATGAAAGAGGAGAACCCACACATTTTTCAATCAAAAAATTACTACCAAGATCGATTTCCATTTCCTACCAAGATCGATTTCCATTTCCTAAATAGACGGGTCTAAGATTTCCATCTCTAGAGTCTCCTTTGAGAAAAGCATAGGAACATCACCAAACAATAAGGAAGTAGGATAACATATTAGGGGAGGAAAGAGACAGACCACCGTTACTCGTAAAGGTAAGCGTGGAGAGGGGGGGTTGTAGATCACCTGGGCATCAAACTAGGGTGGGAGTACTAGTATTAGGAGTAGAGGAGATCAAGGACTTGCAAAAATCTCTGCACATGTGGAATGGATTCCTAGCGTTCTTGAAAAATGCAAAAATCCATTGCTTCTCTGTGTCTTTCACCTCTAACCCACAAGAAGAAGAGATGATTAGAGAATCACAGATCTGAGGTTGGGATAACACTCAAATTTGGAACTGCTACAGAGAACAAAAGGCTTCGTAGCTTCTATGTTAATAGCCAAGGAACACCTCTTTATCCCATCTGAACTCTAACCAATGGTGCTTGAACAGTAATGTGTTTGTGGATCCCTACCAAATGCCAAACTTCTAACTAGTTGAGACTGGATAACAGCAGAATTTGGTTGAGGGGGATTTCCTTTAATAATAGTAGCCTCTAAAGTAATTGTGTCTAAGTCACCAACCTTTCCAGACACCTTAAACTTAGTAGGAGCCAGAAAAACCCTCAACCACCGTGAATTACTGCCTGCAAAAAACTTGGATGCCTTCTCCACTTTATTGTAGTTGAATCTGGGATCTATCTCTAGAACAATAACTTCCTCCTTCTTAGGAACCTGAGTTTCCAAATCTTCATTCTCCTCGAAATCTTCCAAGTCTGAATTAATTGCTGAAGCCTTAGATCCGAAAAAAATGCAGGTTACTTTTAAGATTTGAGCAGGCCAAGCTTTTGATTTTAAATTTTGAATTCTCTCTCAATTTTCCTATCCTAAAAGGTTTCTTGTATTTGACCTCAAAAGATGTTAAAAGACCCAACGACTGCTAATACATGCATAGTTTTGTACTTTGTATCCCATTTTAAGGGTTTTTGCTCATCCAAAATTAATTAATAACCCATCTTTTATCAAAAAAGTCCAAACCTTTATAGGTAAAATCATTGAAGATATCTAATAGTTCAAATAGGAATTCATCCATTTTTGTTTTTTTATATTTTATACCAATATAACACTTTTACAGATTTTATAATTAATTATATTGTGAACTCTTCTCATAATAATTTTTAGAAGGTAGATGACATAATAAATTTATCTTATCATTTAAAAAATATACGATTTTTTTTTTTTAATACTTAGACCAGGGGGAAACTGTTATCGGAAAACCCCCAGGTGCCCATTCAATAAACTTTTTAACGTGACCGGTGGCACGGATGAGTCAACACGCCCTCTGGTACCACGGGGCGGGGAGGGACTTGAACCCCTAACTTGCGGAGCACGACGCAATTGCCCTCAATCTACGAAACCAACCGATCTAACCCACCCGCCCTAAAAAATATACAATTTAATTAAAAATTAAAAATTAAATATTTAATTTATTTTTATTTTCAAATTAGTTTTTCATAGTATATTAATAAATACAGTTTTTTTGAGATCAACAATATAACAAAAATATTTCTTGATGTTTCAGATCTCACTATTGAAACTATCTTCAAGGAAGAGAAGATTACCATTGACTTCAATCTTCTCTGCTCTAAAAATAAATCCAATAATAAAATTTATTTTATTAATCTTATCTTACATAATAGTTTAGCTAATTATATTATTTATTAATATTTTAAAATTAATTTAAGTATCCAACAATATTAATATTATTTTTAAACATTTCATCTGTGCCTATATGTAATGTTGGGTCTATTATAATATTATCTTTCTTATTAAGAAATAAAAAATTGTAAAATTATAGAATCTAGCTTAATCTTTTGGGATATAGTCATTACTAACATACATATCTTAGATAAATTTATGTAAAAAACACCGATAGATATCATTTTCGAGAAACTCAGAATTCAATACGATATAGGTGCATTGATAATGATATTACTCGATATATTTTACATAGATTTATTTAAGATATGTATGCTAGTTAATAAATATGATGTGATAGTAAATATGATGTGGTAATATGATTATTTATTTATTAATTATGATGTTATAATATAATGTAACTGATCAAAAGAAAATTAATTTTACACTAAAAGTAATGAGAGAAGTTGTATAGAAAAAACAATGAGAAAAGAAGTAATCCTTAAAATATTAAATGTAAAAAGTTTTTATTTTATCTGTGTAATACGAAATGACAGTTCAATTTACTCATTTTTTTAATTTTTATTTCTCTAGCTTTACTTTATATTTTTGTTTGTTTTTTAGTTTGAATTTATTTATATTTATATATTTTTTATTTGTTTAAACCATCATATTTGTTGTTTTATTTATTTATTTATTCATATCGACTTTGATATAATTAAATTGTTATATTTTTTTATTTTATGTCAGCTTTCAAATAATTAAATGCTAACATTCACACGTCATTACAACTCCTAACCACCTCCCCTGAATACTATTGTAAGAACACCTATTAATATAATAACCATCATTTTCTATTTATACCAAAATCATTAAAAGTGACACTTGCTCCTTTGTTTTGGTGTACCAAAAAGAAAGTCTTAACAAAAGAAACAACAGGGAAATGGTATGGTGGGTGGGACTTTCTCAACCCACCACTTAGCTTTGAATAATATTATGTTATACTTAAAAGTTTGATGTGTTTTCAAGGTTGTTTTTTTTAATGAAATCATTTTAATTACATTTTAGTAATTATATATAATTGTAGGTTCTTATGTAACCACCTAGTTATTTATATAAATATTTTAAATGTAAGTTAGTTAAGAACATATTCACATGGTTAGTCTCTCAAATAATAGAGAGATCAATTTATTTTTTAATTTCATTGATCTATTTAGATTCAAATTTGACAATTTGTATAAAGTTGTGGTTCAATATCTAGCCAAATCAAAGTATAATGGTTAACGTGGGATCTTTAAGATAAGAAATTTTACATAGGTAATTTGGGTCATCATTGTATTTAACTTAAATCCGGAACATGTTTTTCTCATTACTTGAACCTAATTTAAACATATCTTTGAACTTAGGTCATTATTTGGCTTTACATAACACAACTATAGACATATAAAATGGTATTATAGTCTTTGTTTAATAATATTTTACGAGTGTTGACACATTTTTATATGTATGGGTTATTTGATCTAAATTATGTGTTAGTCAACTGTTTTGTCAACCTTTGTAATCTGAAACCCTCTTTCTTGGTTCCCCAAGTTAAACACCACTAATTATTTATAATTTTATCTGGACCATGTTACGACCATACGTATGATCATTATAACACTTTACAAGAGCATTGAATGGCCTTTTCACTTTACTCATTGCTTCCCATTTAGTCAAAGTTTCAATTTAAGTCATTTATAAATAGATTTAAATGTTGAAATTTATTTTTGAACCAAGGAATAATCAAGTACAATCAAATTAAATAAAATTAAAGTCAGTGTTTTTGATAATGAAATATGTTTTCAATATCAAATTATGCAGTTCTAGGTATCATAAAGATCAAAATTTGATGTCAAGTTGAGATCGTATAGTTTATGATGATAATTATACAGTTTATATCAAAATCATACAACATTTTATGACTATACAGTGCTTGATAGAACAATACAATTTTGAATTCAGGGTAAAATACTCTCCTTTGCTAGATCCACAATGTGTGGAAAATGAAAAAAAATGATCGATTCTTGATAGAGTGACTTACTGACATCAACTCATCATTAAGAATAACAATGACTATTGGACCCTAAATTTTGTATCTATTTACCCCAAGTACTTTTTGAATATAAAGGCATAAAATAGACATGAAACAAAAGACCGTGTCACAAAAGATACAAATCATGAAGAATAAGGATACATGAAACATGGTGTTGTAGTAAAATGGGTGGTTCTGGTCATGGGCCTAGTCATGCGCCCACATAGCCATCTAGATCAGATCTAGGCTAGTCCTAGAAGGGGCACAAGCCTTGACTTCAAAAGGCGCTCAACATTTAGCACTCAACTACATTGGCATCACTCTACATAAGGCGTAAGCCTTATGTTCTCACCTGAAGCACAACCGAGAAGAGACTAGGGTTTATTGGGTTAGTTGTGCCATGGTGAAACTCTACTCTTCATGGGTTTGGTTGGCACAATGATGGTTGTGTGATAATAGGTGCAAGCCTTGGGTTTCATGGGTTCAAAGGCATTCAGGCGCTTGAGGGGCAAAGGGTGATCTAGTTGAGGGACTTGGTCCTAGTCTTACACTTAGACACATGTATTGGTTTGGGGCATAGGGCTTCAACCATATTTAGCAATTTTGATGTCAAGGGCACAAGGCTCATTGCCCTGATATAGATCCCCCATTAACGAACCGGGTTAGGAGCTTGTGAGAACTTAATACATTTTTTGCAATATAATATAACATGCTCTTAATAACATTCAAAAAATTAACCATTAGGCCATTATCTATTTATGCAAATCAATCTTCATTAACTTAGTTAAACAATACATACATGATCTAATACAATTGAGCAAGAGATCAACATAAACTACTAAGTCCTTGTGAGCTTGGGCATTACAGAAGGGAGTGTCAAAATGCATCCCATGATAAATTCTAAGCCTAAAACACACTTCTAGAAGTAATTAACCAGAGCTTCACTACACCCATTCACCTCCTTTCCTTAGCTAGACTTGGCTTCCTTTTATAGGCTTTAGAGCATCCTAGGTTAATGGGAAGTGGAGCACTTCGACTGTTGATCTAGTGTTGGAGGTACAAATCTCGCCACCCCCACTATGTTGTTTCTTCAATGTGTATTCATTGTCTCATGCACCCACTTCCTAATGTTGTAGGATTCAAAAAGAGGTCATTTGTCTTTAAGGAGTATTCATTATCCCATGCACTCACTTCCTAATGCTGTTTGGAGTTGTTAGCCGCCAACCACCTGGCACTACTAGGATGCAAAAAGAACAACTGTCCACGTAGTTGCCTCATGCCTAGGTGTATATCAAGTTGGCATGAAATCAATTACTTAGCATGAAATGGTGCCCAACATTACCCCATACAATAACATTAGTCTACCCTTGGACTAACCTTCTAGTGCCTTAGTTGTGCAAAATTTAGACACGCTTGCTATAGTTATGCCTTAAAGTCATCAAATCCCTGGATCGTAAGCTTTATTTCTTTGATGGCACTATATATCTTCATAGAGGTAGCCTCGAGTATGAGTACATCTAATTTTTCAAGTTTTTTCCTAAAGGCTTCTAGCCTTTCCTTAGCTTTTTGGACGTCACCATCTAGGATGGCTCCCTACTCACTCACCTTTTTTTGGAAGGCAAAAAAAGGTTCCCCCAAATCGTGCTCCTGGGTCTTCAGTTGCAAACTTAATGTACTCACCTATGCTATTATCTGAGTGCACTCAACCCTACTGATAGTGAATTATTACTTAATTAATGCATCATTTTCTCCCTTCACTTTTTGGAGGTGCATGTTGATGACTGATGCTTGGGTGGAAAAGTTGTAAAAGATGACATCGATGTAATCTGTTCACTCCTCCAACCTTGCAAAGATGTCCTCTACCTCATCAAGCTTTTTGATGAGCTCCTTCTTCATTGCTTCGCAAGGGTCCTCTTCTTCTTTTTGCACTGGCTTTATTAAAGGTGTTAAGCATAGGATATACTGAGGGGGGGTGAATCAATATATCATATATCTTGTAAAATTTTATTTAATCAATTTCTACTTAACCATACATTCAAGATATGCAATAAAACTGAAACAATAAACACCACACGAGAGAGAGAGAGAGAGAGAGAGAGAGAGAGAGAGAGAGAGAGAGAGAGAGAGAGAGAGAGAGAGAGAGAGAGAGAGAGAGAGAGAGAGAGAGAGAGAGTATATTTTAATGTGGAAACCCAATGTGGGAAAAACCATGGAGAACAATCTCAAGTATATGAATGAGCACCAACTCAAACTAAAATATTCACAAGTACCAACTTGTAGGAGTACCAACCCCTTTGTTGAGCACTAACACAACAACTATTCGTGAGCACCAACCCATAGGAGCACCAACCCCTTTTTTTAGCACCAACACAATAACTATTCATGAGCACCAACCCATAGGAGCACCAACCCCTATTGTGTATACCACACAACTATCTCTCGATGTTGCTTTCTCAACAAATGATAGCACATTAAAATATCTCTTTCTTTTCTCTCCTTTGCTCTTGTAAGCAAGATATGACAATTACAAACCATGCTCTCTTCCACATTTTAAAAATGGATTCCCAAGCCTTCATTTATAGATTACCAAATGACCTTTGGCATTCACCTTTTGTGACCCTTCAATCCTCATGTAAAATTGCACCAAACTTGCATGAGCCTTCGAATTCTTTCATTTGAAAAGTCACATGGTGACCCTTTATAAGTAAATGTGTCCTTTCTCCTTTTGTATTTATCTTGGTGACTTTTCGTATTCCTCAAAGTGTCCCTTCATGAGAAATTATGCCCTTCCTCTTTTTTCTTCATTTGGTGACTCTTGGAATTCCTCAAGATACTGACTCTTCATAGAAAAGTACGTCCCATTTCTCTTTTATCTTTACCTTGTGACTCTTTGACTTCTCTTTGGGCCTTCTTTTGACTTTATGCAACCAAAAATATATTCTTTATTATTAAATAAATATTAACACACATTAGCCAAGATATGAACATTAAAAACACCATTAAATGCTATGGGGCCTTTATCACCAATAATGATAAACCTTTGACATCAATGACAATATTTCCAATAATCTCCCCCTTTGTCATTGATGGCAACCTCAAACTAAAATTGCCACATCCTGAAACTTGTATTGCACATGCCAACCTACATATATAGAGAAATTGAAAAACATACAGTAACTCCCCCTTATTGTATCATCCTATATGTGTTTCTAGTACATATTCTTGTACCTATACATGTACTTATTTATGCACTTCTCCTTCCTTGATATCAATGGCAAAGGGCCTATCCTGGAGCTAACACTTAGCTCCCCCTCAACTGATGTTGATCTTCAATGTCAAGAAGTAATAGAAACTACTCCCAACTCCTCTCATAGATCCTTGAATGTGTCTTTTGGTTGTGCCTTTGTGAAGATATCTGATAACACGTATAAATTGTTGCTTGTTCTCTGAGCATCTGCAATCAACTCATCTAAATATTTTATTCTAATCTCAGAACCTTCTACACAAAACTTTAATGTGTATCTTTGATCACATATTTGACTTACACTTAACAGATTATGCTTAAGACCTTTTACATACAGAACATTCTTAGTCTTGATTCTACCATTATACAAACTTAATGTACCTTTTTTCGCTATCTTGGTACTGGTATTGTCTCCAAGTTTCACTATGTCACCATTGATCTTCTTTAGAGTTATGAACTTTATCTTATCTCTTATCACGTGCCTTGAACATTTGTTATTAATGAACCATGGTTGTTCTACATTTCTTGTATGCAAAGTTGTTTGAACTAACATAGAATCTTTAGGTTGTTTTTTTTGCCATGAATTAATTTGACCTTTCTTCTTGATAAATAGAGCCTTGAAACTTTTGTCCTTCTTGACTGACTCGAACATGCTTTTGCAATACCGGGCTATGTCTCTGAAAATATTGCACTTGTAACAAACTATGGCCTCTTCATCAAAGCTTGATAGATGAAGAAAAGAGTTATGGCTTCCGCTTGACTCTGCACGAGTTTCCTTCTCCTTGTTTTTGAAAAGGTTAGCTTTTTTCTAACATTCTATTTTCTTATGACCATATCCATTACAATAAAACAATAGCCATGGAAATAGAACCAGTTTTGATTTATGTATCTTTGTCCTGATTGTCTTTTGTAGCTCTGTTCATTCCAACCTTCTGTATTCTTCACTTCTTTCATTTTTGTTTCCTCTTTTGTAAGAGCTTCAACATAGCTCTTTTTATTTTCAAATATGATACCTATATTATTTAACATGTTAGTAGTATCCTTAAATTTTGAATCATTGACTGCTTTATATTTGACTTCTTTTTATTTTTCTCGATCTGGTGCTTCAATCTTCCATTCTTCTTCTCAACAGCTTCTAATTCTTCTAAGGCACAATGAGTTATCCTTCTAGATTCATCTTGGCTTCATCCTTGCTTTCATTGCATTTTTCTTCTTCTCTTGATTTCAAACATGAATATGTAGCCTGTAGATGATTCCTAAGATCCTAAATAGACATCTTATCTTCTTTTGCTTCTAAAACCAACTTATACTCCAAGAGACATACTTGATCCTTAAGAGCCTTGACCATAGATTTCAACTCTTGATTCTCTTTCCTTAGCTGCTTGGCCATTTTATGCTCTCCCCGATCTACCTTCAAGTTGTTAAACTCTTTTCAAAAGAACCTGCTCTTATACCAATTGTTAAGCACATTATATATTGAGAGGGGGGGTGAATTAGTATATCATATATCTTATAAACTTTTACTTAAGCAATTTCCACTTAACCATACATTCAAGATATGCAATAAAACTGAGACAATAAACACCACACGAGAGAGAGAGAGAGAGAGAGAGAGAGAGAGAGAGAGAGAGAGAGAGAGAGAGAGAGAGAGAGAGAGAGAGTAGATTTTAATGTGGAAACCCAATGTGGGAAAAACCACAGAGAACAATCTCAAGTATATGAATGAGCACCAAGTCAAACTACAATATTCACAAGAACCAACTTGCAAGAGCACCAACCCCTTTGTTGAGCACCAACACGACAACTATTTATGAGCATCAACCCATAAGATCACCAACCCCTTTGCTTAGCACCAACACAACAACAATTCGTGACTACCAACCCATAGGAGCACCAACCCCTATTGTGTATATCACATAATGATCTCTCAATGTTACTTTCTCAACAAATGATAGCACATTACAATATATCTTTTTTTTCTCTCCTTTGATCTTCTAATCTAGATATGACAATTACAAACCATGCTCTCTTCCATATTTTACAAATGGCTTCCCAAGCCTTTGTTTATAGATTACCAAATGACCTTTGGCATTCACCCTTTGTGACCCTTCAATCTTCATGGAAAATGGTGCCAAACTTGCATGACCCTTCGAATTCTTTCATTTGAAAAGTCACATGGTGACCCTTCATAAGCAAATGCACCTTTCCCCTTTTGTCTTTATCTTGGTGACTTTTCATATTCCTCAAAGTGTCCCTTCATGAGAAATTGTGCCCTTCCTCTTTTATCTTCACTTGGTGACTCTTCGAATTCCTCAAGATGACTCTTCATGGGAAAATGCATCCCATTCCTCTTTTGTCTTTAACCTGTGACTCTTTGACTTTTCCATGTGCCCTCTTTTGACTTTATGTAACCAAAAATATATTCATTAATATTAAATAAATATTAACACACATTAGCCAAGATATGAACATTAAAAACACCATTAAATGCTATGGGGCCTTTATTACTACTAATGCTAGACCTTTGACATCAATGACAATATTTCCAACACGAGGGATTATCTATTTGACTAACACACACACCTTATCCACTTTTGAAAGCTAAGAAGTATCAGTACCATCCAAAAGGGATGGTTCTGCCTCTTCAATGCACTCGACTCAATTCTTGAGCTTTAGCTTCATGGCGTTGAGTTCTTCTGATTTGAGTGCAATTTCTTTCCATTTTTTGGTGCAAACATCATGTCCCAAGGGTTCACCAGTTGGTAGTCATGCCTCTCTTCTAGCTTCTTGGTGCTATTTATTGCCTTGGTAAGTACCTCAAAGTGAGGCTCATCCATATAACAATTAAGTGCAAAGGATACATGATGGCATGTCAACATTGTTGCAACTTTAGAGGGCATATAATCCAACATGTAAAAGTCCTCATCTACTGTATATCCCTTCAACATCTTTTCTTAGTAATTTGGATCAAATTCTTCTTGCTCAATAGCCAACTCCTTTTGCTCTTGTGCCTCTTTGCTTGCATTGTTCTCTTCCTCGGTGTCTTCTTTTGCCTCTCTTTCTTGCAGGGGTTCTTCTTCTTTATACTTTTCCCCTTCGTCCGCTACTTCTTTTGGCTCCTTGGTGTGAACTTATGTAGGTTCCTTCTCAACACCAACATGTGTTTTCCCTTTTTTCTTTGTTTTCTCTTTTGAGGTGCCAACATCGCCTTCTTTGTCCTTAGGTGCCCATTCAGTACTAGGGCACACTTATTCTGCATCTTTCTCTACTAGGCTGGTGTGGGCATTAGGTGCCTCTAATATGTTTTCCTTAATGGGTTTCATGCCTACGACAACCCTTTTCTCTTTGTGTTCCTTCCTGGCCTTCTCCTTCTAGGTCTTCTTTATTTCCACCTTCCTCTTCTTAATGATTGTGGTGGTTTTCTCCTCTTCATCCCTTATCTCCTCAGCCTCTACTTTATCAAATTTCTCTTGGGACATGCCCTTGGCCCTCATGGCCTCTCACTTACAGTGCAACTCTAGAGCCGCATCGATGTGATCCTGATCCAAGCCCATGCCTTTCCATTTGTGCTTTAAATATTCTTCATTTGCTATACCTGATGGTCTTGCTTCTCCAAGCATGGCAGTGGTGTTGCCTTGGAGAGCCTCCTATACTTTCATCATGCTGGGTTCTTCATCTATTTCTCCTCCCTTCCTCATTTCTTCTTTCCTCTTTTTCATCTACCATGCCTTCTTAATGTCTGCATCATTGAGGCCAAGCTTCCACCATGATTTTTCTTACCTCTCTTCTTCACTTCGAGATGGTGGGGAAGTTTCCTTGCTACATGATTTTTCTTACCTCTCTTCTTCACTTTGAGATGGTGGGGAAGTTTCCTTGCTAGATGAGAAGTCCTCTTTAGGCACAATATACACACCCTTCCTTCTTCCCTCTTCTCTAGTTCCCTGCACCTTTATATTTGCAAGGGTGATAGTGGGCATTGCAGATGGGAACTTTAGCTTCTTTCACTTCTCCTTTGTGATCAGAGAAGTCTTTGACATGAACTTCATGCCCTTCTTAGTCGGGGCTGATGGAGATGCTTCATCGCCTGAGGTGATTTTGAACTTTATGCGCTCTTCTATTTCTTCCATTGTCTCCCCTTCATTCTTTTTGGGAGACTTCCTCATTTTGGCTAGTGCTGGTGTGCCTTCATCATTGATCCTGATGGGGGGGGTCTTTGATTTGATCAGTGTTGGATATGGGGCCCTTCCTTATGGGCTTCATCTCAGAGTAGAGCCTATTGATGTAGCCGAATATGGTTACTTATTGAAGAGGGTGGATGTCGATGCGATTTGACTCATCCTCTTCATCTCTTATTGCCTTCCCATCTGGGCATATGAACTGGTGTCGTAACCTATTTTTATCTATATCTAGTCACCTCATTAGAATGTCCAATTTTTATGTATTTGGGATTCTTTTGAATGCATCCCTGAAATACAAGGTCAAGAAAGTGTATGGGTGCTTTAGCCAACCTGACATGTTGCCGTCAGCCTGTAACAAGTGCACTACGTAAAAATGTTGCATAATGATGAAGGTCATCATCCCTTACATGATCTTGGGGAACTTTTAAGGGATTCACCACTCAATCCTCAATGCTTCTATATATTGCTCACACCATCTCATCACACAAACCTTATCATTTATGTTGGAGGAATTTGGGCAAGTGAAATCTTTTTATTTTTGCATCGGGCAGTTATTGTGCTCTAGAAAAACCCAGAGATTATCCTCATCCCCATCTTGTATGCCAATCTCCTCCATGACTATTAGGATGAGAATAGAGCCCCACCTAATGTCCCCTTTATTATGTGGCATTCTAGCATGTTCTTCACAAGCTCCTTAGTGATAAACTTGGCAATGTTAAACTTGACGCCCTGTACTATATGGTATGCGACACAAAGGTATATATTTTTTACGTTGGTCTAACAACCACCGAGGCAAAGTTTTGAGCTCACGAGGCATGATGTCACCCTCGTGCCTGGGTCCTTGCGATCCTTGATGGGTAATGTGAATCCCCCCTTGTAGTAACTTAAGAGCTTTACCACGTGCTCCACCTCTTCATCGTCACCCATCATCTCATGGATGTCTTTCTCAACATCTGAGAACCCGATAATCCTTCCAATGAGGTGTGTTTATATCTTCATGCTCCTTCTCGTGAGGTATATGCGGTCACCATAGATGCGTGATAGAAAAATTACACTAACTCCTTAGGCTTCCCAAAACATGGCAACTTGTATAGCTGGGTTACACCGAACGCTATCAACTTATCTTGAATGGTGATGTCAAAAAGCACCACACCCTATTTCATCTTTTTCCCTATATCTACCATCCAATTTGATACCAAGTCTTGTGCATGGCTGGAAGTGTGATGGTTGAACTCCTTCAACTGACAAGTGTGTACAAATGAATGCCAACTTTCCCCCATGAAAACCTCAGGGGGAAACTGCATGACTTGATAGTACATTTTGGTTATCACCTCAAGGTCGACTTGCATGATGCTAACCCCCTCTACATGTGGTGCCACTATTCTTATAGGGGTCACTAATACCACCACATGCACCCATTTTGGACTTTGTTGTTACAGCCTCGTTCCCTTCTACTTCTTGCCCATCCTGAACCTACTTGTGTTGAAGCATGAAAGGTTAAATTTATCAAAACCTCAAATTTTTATTGGTGCTTCACAGTCACAAAAATTATGACTATACCTTCGGCTCCGAGCTTCACAGTCTGTTAATGGCATCCTTGGTGGTAACCCACTTTTTCCACTAACTGTTTCCTGTTTAAATTTCTTTCCATCCCATTCTAAACCAATCTCACCATGAGCGTAATTCCTTTAGTTTCACAATTATTCACTCTAGGTGCCTGGGGGTGCTTGGATTCTTGCTCTAGTAGGGTTTCTACTGCTTCGGCCCTCTAGTTTGCTGGTTCACTTCGGCTCTCTTGACATCTCAAGTTTAGATAATGTTTGTAACAAAACTCAATCGATTGTGTGATATTTTATACCCCTTTTTTGTCTACTGTCTTTAATGCAGGTGCATTAATATGTGGAGGCATCAAGATTTCTTAAACTCCATGAGATTTTGAGAAATCCATGAAAATCCTCTACCACCAACTCATTCAATGCATCTTTTTGTGCCTCCGCTATCACCTCATTTAATTCTTCTAATTGTATTTAGATGAAGTGACTTATGGTTCAAACGTTCACTTCTCGCTTCAATTCTGGGTGGATGCCAACGATCTTAGATGATTTTCCTTTTGTGCTTGGTTCTCTTGACGCAACCTTCACCTTCAATATGGTACCCTGGGTGTAGCGCTTCACATGCGCATGATTCAACCTCCTCGGTTCCACCTCTTCTAGCTATGCTTTTATTTCAAGCGCACTTGATTTTTATTTTATTTCTCTTGCACACAATCCTGTTATGCGTCTTCTTGTGGTTCCTATCTCTTCAGTTTGGCAACCTCCTTACACTCAAAAATGCCATAGCAGTACTTGCTTGGACCTCCAAAGGTCCTGTAATCTGTATCTGGCACACATGGATCTTGTGCATCTCTCTTCTTATCTAATGAGTTTCACGTGGTCACTACTTAGGTGTCTGACCTCAGGTGCTTTAGGAAGTGCAAGGGCTCAACTCACCCAGTTGGAATTATGCATGAAGTGTCATCAAATTTTCTTGATGGGCTCCAAGTGCCGCTTCTTTACTCTTTACTATATTGTATAAAGAACAAATGGAATAAAAAAGGAATGATGTAGCTTGCACCAAACGTTTAATTGGTCATTTCAAATCAAATCGACTAGTGACCAAGAAGTCGGTGGTCTTATGGTGCAAGCACCACCTTATTGCTAATATGGCTTCAACCTGTTGCCATTGAAATGCCTAGGTAGCATTTTGCCCAACAATGTGCGTAACTTGCAAGCGTCAGTATCCAATATGTGGTGGATGATATAAGGACCCATCCACCTTGTTTGTAGTTTCTTGGGTGCTTGAAATACTTAGAGTCATAGAGCAATATGAATGCTCCTTCTACTAACACCTTGTTCATTATATGCTTGTCGTGCTAGATATTCTAGCGTGCTTTCTCTATCTATTGACTCCACTTGGCTTGGGTGTGTGTCTCATCTAAGCGCTCTAAGTCTTCCAACCTTGCAGTCAATGACTCTTGGTCATCTAACAGACCAATTTAAGCGATGTGCAATGATCGTACCAAAAAATTCTATTGGTAGGATCACCTCAGCGCCAAACACTAGTTGGAATGGTGTAGCCTTATTCAGGTGCTTGTAGATTGTGCGATACGCCCATATCATTGCCATCTAAAGGGATGCAACCAGAATCTTATATCTATTAAAAGAGAAAGTTGTCAAAATCTTAGATCTCTTAAAAAAGAAAGTTGTAAAAATCTTAGATCTATTCTAATAGATCTAAAATTTTCTTTTTCTGGTTGACAATTGTTAATGTCGTAACTCTCTTCAGAGGTTCATGAGTGTTGCCCAAATATTTTTAGTGAAACATGCAATGTGTTCAACCTCTTATGAGTTTCATGGGTGTTAATTATATTTGGTTATTTAAATAGATTTATACTATTTAACAGTAGAAAGTATATAACATATTAATATATTATTTATTAAGTTATAAAAAAATATATAATTGTTTGGTAAATTTTGTTTTGAATTGTATAAAAAAAATCACATTTGACAATAAACTCTTTTATATTTTATTATTTAAATTTTAATATATAAATAATATTACCATTCCTAAATATATATATTCTAATTTATAAAACGATTAAGAAAAAAAAAACATCCTACCCAACAAAATGTATATTAGGTAGCATATATACATTGCTGTAAAAACATCCTGCCCAACAAAATGTATATTAGGTAGTATATATACATTGCTGTAAAAACATTACGGTATTATAAGTTGACTCTATTCACTTGACAAAATATTAAGAAACCATAGAATCAATTTCTCTTGATCTTAGACTAAGGCACTTCAGATTGACATTATTGTTTTCAGTTCAACCTTTCAACCTTAATTCGTTAAATTCTAGGAATCATAATCTCTATAGTTTCAAATCAATCAATGTCCTTTCCCTAATAAAAAATTATATGGATGGTCTCTCTCATAGTAACAATGGCATATCTGATATTGATGATGGTGTTTTTAATTTTCCATCGACCAATATGGTAAAGGGATTTTTAATATATTAAAGCCTTCAGTTATTATTTAATTATTATTAAATTGTTATTATTTTTTTAATTGAAAAATATTTATATATATAATTATTTAATATTAGAAGTAAATATTTTTTTATTGAAGTTATGAATCGAAAAAAAAGGTTTTGAAAGGTACCGCAACTTAATAATATGCTATTAATTAATAGAGAAAAAGACAACAATATAACAACGTAATTATAACTAACAAACAATTTAAAATCGACCATCAAACAACAACACCACTGCAAACCAACCATTTGACTTATCTAAACAACCAAAAACATCTAGACTCAAAGCTACATCTAAAATGATATGCCAGTCTTGGAGATAACTACCTTAGAAACAATAGAAGCAAAGCAAACTAAGAAAAAATTAAATTTGGGCAACAAACAATCTTCTTCCACAATGGGATAGGAGGCCTTCCATCGTCTATTGAGTGCCATCTTTCACCACTTCCTCTGCATCTAATCTCAACATTTCAACGTCTGATCTCCGAACTTTCCTTTTAGTTGTTGAGTCCAAAAAAGCTTTTGGTCTCGTAGCAATAAAATGAGGAGTGGAGATTATCTCAATAGTTTGAAGAGGACTCGGAGCGGTAAAAAGAACAATCAAATCCTTCAAATGATCCTCCATCCGAGGGGAGACCGAGAGATCCCTCGACTCAAATTAAGGAGGGTTAGGGATTTAAGGATAGAAGAACATTCCATGATTGCACAAAAATAGATCCTAGTATAGGGATCCATCTTTATTCCTCAAAACCTTCTGGGAATGAGATGATGACAACATAATACCCTTTAAAGAACACCTTGTTGCACGATGCCCAAGAAGATTACAATAGGAACACCTAAAGGGAAGGCCTTCATAGTTAAGGTGTCGAATCCACTAGCCACTAGAAGATATCAAATTAACCAAATGAAAGAGAGGTTTGGATAGATTTAGAATAACACAAGCTCTCACAAAGTTGCTTCCCAAAGAGGTTTCATCAATTTTCATGAAAGAACCCACACAATTGACCAACAATTGATATGTTCATTTTTTACTATGATGGGTGGAAGCTTGTATAATCTAATCCAAAGAGGAGCAACCAAATTTTTTACCTTAACTGGATCAAAAAAGGGTGACCACAAGTAGAAAAAGAACCCAAAGTTATTGAAGAACCATGGTCTCAAAGCGTAAACAAAGTCTTGGTTAGAGAAGCAATGGAAAACCACTTGGAAGAATCCAAGACACAACATCGAAAAGGAAGGTGCATAAATTGAGCTCCAAACAGTGAAGGCCTTGTTGGACTTATCAAATAACGAAAGAAGAGAGCCCACACATTTTTCAAACAAACATTTGATACCAAGAACAATCTCCATTACTTGAATAGAGGGTCTGAGATTTACAACTCTAGAGTCTCCTTTGAGAAAAGCATAAGAACATCCCCAAGCAAGAAGGAAGTAGGATAACAGATTAGGGGAGGAAAGAGATGGATCACCATTACCCGTAGAGGCAAGCATGGGGGGAGGGGGTCTTGCAAAACACATGGGCATGCAAACTAAGGTGGGAATAGTAGCATTAGGAGTAGAGGAGATTAAGGACTTACAAAAAAATTTGCACTCATGGAATGGATTCCTAACATTCTTGTAACATGAAAAATCCATTACTTTTCAATGTCCTTCACCTCTAACCCACTAGAAGAAGAGATGTCTAGAGAATGACAGGCCTGAGTTTGGGACAACACATCAAATTTAGAACTACTACAGAGAACCAAAGACTTTGTAGCTTCTATGCCAATAGCCAAGGAACATTCCTTTATCCCATCTGAACCCTTACCAATGGTGCTTGCATTGTAATGTGTCTATGGATCCCTACTAGATGCCAAATGTCCAATTGATTGAGACTGGAAAGTAGAAGAATTTAGTTGAGGGGGATTTCCTTTAACAACAATAGCCTCTGAAGCAGTGTCCAAGTCACCAACCTTTCTAGACACCTTAAACTTAGCAGGAGTCAAAAAACCCCTAAGCAACCCTGAACCATTCCCTGTAGCAAACTGGGATGCCTTCTCCACTTTGTTGTAGTCGACTCTGGGAGCTATATCTAGAACAATAGCTTCCTTCTTCTCAGGAACCAGAGCTTTTAAATCTTCATTCTCCTCGAAATCTTCCAAGTCTGAATCGATCGCAAAAACCCTACATCTGATAAATATGTGTAGATTACCATTAAGATTCAAGTAGGGAAGCTTTTAATTTTAAAATTTGAATTCCCTCTCATTTTTCCTATCCTAAAAAGGTTTCTTATATTCGACCTCAAAAGATGTTAAAAGACCCAACAACTATTAATACATGTATAATTCTATACTATATATCCCATTTTAAGAGTTTTTCTCATCCAAAATTAATTAATTACACAAGTTTTGTCAAAAAAGACCAAACCTTTTATTTAGGTAACATCATTGAAGATATTTGACGGCTAAAATAGGAATTCATTCATTTTTCATTTTTTCATATTGTACACCAATATAACACTTTTGTTGTTTTTATAATTAATTATGTTGTGAACTCTTCTCATAATAGTCTTTAGAGGGTGGATGATATAATAAATTTATTTTACTATTTAAAAAACATGACTTAATTAAAAATTAAATATTTAATTTATTATTGTTTTCAGATTAATTTTTTCACAGTGTACTAATAAATAATTTTTTTTTAAGATCAATAGTATAATAAAATTATTTTATGATGTTTCAGATCTCATTATCAAATTTATCTTCAAGAAAGAGAAGATTACAATTGCCTTCAATCTTTTTTTTTAAAAAAATAAATCTAATAATAAAATTTATTTTATTAATCTTATCTTAATAATAATTTAATTGAATATATTATCTATTATTATTTTAAAATTAATTTAAATATCCAGCTAAATTAATATTATTTTTATACCTTTCATCAATACCCATATATATCCATATATATGGGTCTATTAAAATATTTCATTTCTCATTAAGAAATATTATATAATCATAGAAACTATCTTAATCCTTAACCATAATTTTCTCTTTAGACCAAGGCCGTTAAAAGTGGCATTGGCAACTTTGTTTTGGTGTACCAAAAAGAAACTCTTAACAAAAGAAATATTATACCTTAAGTTTGATGTGTTTTCAAGGTTGTTTTTTTAATTGAAATTGTTTTTATTACATTTTAGTAATTATATAGAATTGTAGGACATTGTGTAATTATCTATTTATTTATATAAATATTTTAAGTGTAAGTTAGTCGAGGGTATATTCATATAGTTAGTTTTTTAAATAATAAAGAGATTAAGTTATTTTTTTATTTCATTTAAATTTAAAGTCAAGTTTGATAATTTGTATAAAATTGTGGTTTAATATGTAGCCAAATTAAAGAATAATAGTTTACAGGAGATTTCTAGGATAAAAAAATTCACATAAGTAACTCGGTTCATCAATGTACATAACTTAAATCTGAATTATCATGTTCCTTTTATTACTTTCACTTAATTTAAACATATTTTTAAACTTAGGTCATTATTTGGCTTTAGATATCACAGTTGTAGACACATAATGGTTTTAGAGTTTTTATTTAGTAATATTTTACGAGTGTTGACACATTTTTATAAGTATGGATTATTTGATCTAAATTATCTGTTAGTCAACTTTTTTGTCAACCTTTGTAGTCTGAAACCCTCTTTTTCGATCCCCCAAGCTAAACATGACTATATATTTATGAGTTTATCTAGTCCATATTACGACCATTTGTATGATCATTATAACACTTTACAAAAGCATCTATATGGCCTTTCACTTTACTCATTGCTTCTCTTTTAGTCAAAGTTTGAATTTAAATCGTTTATAAATAGATAAATGTTGAAATTTATTTTGGAACAAAGGAATAATCAAGTGCAATCAAATTAAATAAAATTAAAATTACTATTTTTGCCAATGAAATATGTTTACAATATCAAATTTTATATTTATAGGTATTATAAAGATCAAAATTTGATATCAGGTCAATTTAATACGATAACCATACAATTCAGATCAAAATCATATAACATGGACTATACAATGCTTTCTAGAACATTACAATTTTGAATGTAAAGTAAACTATTCTCCTTCACTAGATCTAAATATGTGTGGAAAAAAATTGGTTCTATGACATAGTGACTTACCAATATTAGTTCATCATCCAAAATAGCAACAACATTCACACGGTGCAAGAAATGCTCTTCAACTTCACATGGTGTAGTTCTGTCTCAATTTCTTATTGAATAAGGTAAAAGGTAAGAATGAGATAAATTTCATGTTATATACTAGGGCCTAATTGTGGTTTTCAAATAATTCATTTGCCAATTATCTTTTTATATATTAATTACTACTAATGGCTTTGACTTAATTTATGTCATACATGTAACCACATGGAAATATTTAATTCATGATTTTAAATTATATACAATCACACAGTTTATGATGTATTCAATGTTTTATTACATGATGAGTGTGTAGACACCAAAAATATGCACACTGTGATTTTGAATATATAAAAAAACTTTGAATTGCCGAGGACCCTTTTGGGACCAATATACACCAATTTGGCCTAACAAAGCTCATCCACAGTTAGTTTCACAAACTGGTTCAACCTAGCTTTCAACCCTTTCTTCCTTTGGGACCTGACCGTCGACAGTTACCCTTGGGAAATCCTGACCATTGACAGTCAGGGTGCACCTCCTTAATTAAAGGCATGCAATCATCTGCTGACATTTTTAAAATATAACTCATCTAAATCTTGTTGTGAGCCTTTGCATGGACAAATTATATTTAGCTGGCCTAGTTGCACCTTGACTTCCACCTCTTGCTTGTGCCTATAAAAAGAGAGGAGCTTGGGAGGTCAAAGGGTTTTGTAATAAATATTAGAAGCTCCTGTATTCAAGAGTTTCTTTTGCAAGTCAATCAACGTCATCAATTCAGCAACCCTATTGAGAGTCAACTCATCATCGTCTCTCAACTAAGTTTTCAAGTACCGTTACTCTTTCAGATTCAAGCCAAATTCTACCAATAAGTAACTGCTTTTACCACTCACCCAATCAACTTTTGATAAGATAAGTACTTGTTTGTTAATATTCATATAATTTATTCCCATTTTGCAATCAGCCCAGCCCTTGCCCATCTCCCAGAATACATCTTTTGGATCCCATTATTTAGTAATTTAACAGCCTAAAACTCACACAATAACTGTTGATGGTTGACCCAACTTCCAGTGGTTTGTCCTGTTGGGTGAATATTTTGTCACCAGCTAATTGATGAACAAAATAGGTAGTTTCAACCACAGCATAAGGAGATTGGTCAGCCAAGTGTGCAGGTTTACTACATCAAAAGGGGACAAATCTCTCCTCTCATCAAAGGGAGGTTCCCTATAACTATGAGGAGCTATATACTATATATATGCAGAAAATAACACTCAGGGGTAGGACAACACCATCCATCTCTTTTTTTTTAGAGATGATGTTCAAAAACAAAGGAGAAATCCAGGTGAAAACACTGGAGGCACTTCTCGTCTTTCAGAAGTGGTCTTACAACAAACAATAGGAGTTATTTTTGATAAGTAACAAGTAACTCGTAATAGGGGGCATAGTAACTAACAAAAAAAGATGTAGCACAAAGTCTCCACCTCGACTACACAAGAGTGAAATACGAAGGATAATGGGGGCACAAAGTCATCCCAAGATCCTTTACATAGAAAAGAATAGAAAACACACTAAAGACAATCGTGGCAGCACAAAGTCTTCCCAAAGTTAGCTTCAGGACACCTTTCTGATTACTTCCACTAGTTCTGCTTATTTCATCAAAATGGAAAAAAAATGCATTCAAGAAATAGACATAAGAGCAATCTCCTAAGTGACACAAGATATTACAGCACCAAGTCTAGAAATAACCTGCTTTCTCATTCATATAAAGAAATATGATCAACAATTTGATCTCAAAGTCTCAGTAATCGCCTTTCAATTTTGGTAGAGTTTTGCTTCAATAATCGAAAAGATCTCCCTTCCATAAAAGAAGAGATTTACAATATATAGCAGCCTAGAAATACTTGGCACTTTGTTTCAAAGAATGACCCATGCTGCATTCAATGCCTTGAATGCATTTTCAGTTTTGTCAAGGGGCCATGCTGGAATAGGGCATCTGCTTTAACTGTGGCATGTCAATTCATCTCAAAATATATTTTTCTCTGCATGGGTCATCTGATCTTTCTCCTAATAGGTAAGCAGTTGTCCCCTCGCTTTCCTGTTAAGGAAAAAAATAGGCCGCACCTTTTAATGCTTGTGAGCTCAGATGTCTACTTGGTGGACTATTCCACCTACTAGAAATAACTCTTATGTAGATATTTATGGTCTTTCCCTCTTTCCTGTTGCAATTTGAGATCTCAGGCTATCTTTTCCCTTTTTGCTGGCTATTCGGCTCCTTATTCAATTGGTCGCTAAGTTTGTTTTCAGGTTATGTGCCACATTTGAAAATCAACAGATATTTCATTACCTTGAATTTGACATCTATAGGGACATCATTTGTTCACTGGTTCAACGGTTTGGGTGGCCTTCTCAGCTCCTTGGTTCCATCGCTTCTTTGGTTCATTCATTTCTTTGGTTCATTTACTTTCCTGGTTCATTCACTTTCCTGGTTCATTAGCTTTCTTGGTTGATTCGCTTAAACCATCTCTTTGAACTGGTCTCTAGAATATTTCGCTTCTTTCCTTTGCTCGGAGCTTTCATTGAACCGTTGAACCCGTTGAACCTTTGAACTATTTTGGTTCAAGGTTCAACGGTTCATCCTCTTTCTTAGAAGCCTTTGTTTTCTCCAAGTCTCTCGAGCTTTGAAATTCCTTTAACTTTATGTCTTTGGAACACCCCAAAGGGAAGGTGTCCCTTCAGGTTTTGAGAAAGGTCCATTTCCTGGTCGCTGAGAGCCCCCCGCAAGGGTACATGCCCTTCGGGGTTCTTCGGGCGGCCTTCTTCTTCAAATCTTTCGGATAAAATATTCGAAGGAATACTTTCCTTTGCCTTAGTCGCTTCCCATCGAGCCTTTGATCATTCCTTTGAACAAAATGTCTGAAGGATTTCACTTGTAAAATTTTGCCGCAAAAAATCTTTTTGAAAGGTATCTTTTTGTTCCCTTTTGTTCACTACCCTCCGCAAGGGCACTTGCCCTTTGGGTTTTGGGGGACTCCTTTGAACCTTCCAATTGAACTGACTAATTGAACCAACCATGGTTCAACAATTCAATGGTTCAACGGTTCAATGGTTTAATACTGTGTTTCGTTCATTCAATTGACAGGTTGAACCAACCGCTTTGAACCATTCATTTGAACCAACTGATTGGAACAACTCTTCAAACTTTGATTGAACTCATTGAACCTTGAACCTGTGAACCATTTTCGTTCAAGGTTCAATGGATTAAATTTTTCTTCTTTTCTTTAAGTCCTTTGAAGCCATTGAACTTGCTGAAGCAGTTGAACTTTGAACTTTTGCCAAAGCGCTTAACTCTTTAAGCTTGATGATGGACCTTTTGGTTGAACCTCAGCGTTGAACTAACCTTGAAATTGCCTAAGTGTTGGGAACTTGTTTCTTGCCTGCAGAGTCCGTAGAACCAAGCCTGCAGAGTCCATATAAATCAACCTGTAGAGTCCATAGAAATAAGCCTGCAGAGTCCATAGAAATCAGCCTGCAGAGTCCGTAGAACTAGCCTGTAGAGTCCATAGAAATCAGCCTGCAGCTTTTGTAGAAATCAGCCTACAGAGTTTGTACTTCTACTGGATGGAGAATAAAATAGTTTAAATGTTGTCCCAAAAAATGAGTAACATATTTTGGGAACAACATGCCTAGCCACTAACAATCATCTTGACCGTTGATGGTCACCTTAACCACAGATGATTACCCTAACCGTCGATGGTCACTATGGTAGTGAAAACCAACAAGTTGTTTTCACCCATCTACCCTCAACCAAACTTGGTTTAATATGTTCCTATTTATTTCACAGGTCTCCTTCAGATTTTTTGAAGCATGTCCCAACCCCTTAGCACTAGTATTAATTATTTTATCCTAATTTGATCATTTCTAATCTATTTTCTAAAGCAAGCAATCTTGTGTTTAATTTTAGTACCTTTTAAATATTGATGCAAGTAATTTCTTTCTAGTTTTGTGAACTTAATTATTTAAAACATGTGGATTGACAACCCTTAAGGAAGCTCTCACTTCCCAAATCTAGATATCGCTAGGCAATCCACCCAATTATCTGTCTAACAAATAAGTTTGTTTTAGTGCTTTCTTATTTGCAGGTCTTCCTCCCAAGCCAAAGAAGAGTTCTTCATAATCTTCTGATTCAATATGCAGAGAAACAAATAGGTTTTCAAACCATACTCATATCAAGTTTCTTTTCTCTCTTTCTTATAACTTAAAGTGAAAATTTACATAAAACATTCTGGCACGCCTGGTGGGACCACAAAGTCTCTACTCACATTTTTTTTGCATTTGTATGCTCTTTTCTCTATCTGTGCTCATAATTGAAACTAAAAATTCTTTCGGGCTTAAAATCAACTGCATCCATTACTTGCTTTTAATATTAGTTCACTTTGAGTTAAATCACAATAATCTTATCGTAACACCACTTTTGTTGCACACACTAGCCAGACCACTTTCATCAATAAAACATCAAAATAATTTGAGATAAGGCCCAACTAGGATTTCATCACCTAGCAGTCACCTTACCCTTTCTCGACAATCCTAATTAGAGGTCATTACCAAGGAGAGGACCCACTCAACTCTCTGGTTAAGTATAAACTCTAGAATTCAGTATATATTGGAAAGTACTTGACACCTTTATCATTGTGGTGTGTGAAGTGAGGGGTTATGCCCAAATACCAAGCCATGTATCAAATTCTAATATAGACTCTTTTGAGCACCTAAACAACCCGAAACTAGCCATAAACTACTTCTATAGTACCTGATCTACAATCCAACTTCTATCACACGTGTATTAATAAATAAGATTTTTTTAAGATCAATAGTATAATAAAACTATTTTATGACGTTTCAGATCTCATTATCAAATTTATCTTCAAGAAAGAGAAGATTACAATTGACGTCAATCTTTTCTTTTCTAAAAATAAATTTCATTATAATCTAATAATAAAATTTATTTTATTGATCTTATCTTAATAATAATTTAATTGATTATATTATCTATTATTATTTTAAAATTAATTTAAATATCTAGCTAAATTAATATTATTTTTATACCTTTCATCAACACCCACATATATATGGGTCTATTATAATATTTTATTTCTCATTAAGAAATATTATAAAATCATAGAATCCATCTTAATCCTTACCCATCATTTCTCTTTAGACCAAGGCCGTTAAAAGTGGCATTAGCAACTTTGTTTGATGTGTTTTCAAGGTTGTTTTTTTAATTGAAATTGTTTTTATTACATTTTAGTAATTATATAGAATTGTAGGAGGTTGTGTAATTATCTAATTATTTACATAAATATTTTAAGTGTAAGTTAGTCAGGGGCATATTCATATGGTTAGTTTTTTAAATAATAAAGAGATTGAGTTATTTTTTTATTTCATTGAAATTTAAATTCAAGTTTGATAATCTGTATAAAATTGTGGTTTAATATGTAGTCAGATCAAAGAATAATGGTTTACAGGAAATCTCTAGGATAAGAAAATTCACATAGGTAACTCGGTTCATCATTGTGCATAATTTAAATTTGAATTATCATGTTCCTTTCATTACTTTCACCTAATTTAAACATATCTTTAAACTTAGGTCATTATTTGGCTTTAGGTATCACAGTTGTAGACACATAAAATGGTTTTATAGTCTTTATTTGGTAATATTTTACGAGTGTTGACACATTTTTATAAGTATGGATTATTTGTTCTAAATTACCTGTTACTCAACTTTTTTGTCAACCTTTGTGGTTTAAAACCCTCTTTCTTGGTCCGCCAAGCTAACACGACTATATATTTATGAGTTTATCTAGTCCATGTTACAACCATTTGTATGATCATTATAACACTTTACAAGAGCAGCTATATGGCCTTTCAGTTTATTCATTGCTTCCCCTTTAGTCAAAGTTTGAATTAAAGTCATTTATAAATAGATAAATATTGAAATTTATTTTGGAACAAAAGATAATCAAGTACAATCAAATTAACTAAAATTAAAATTAGTGTTTTTGTCAATGAAATATGTTTTCAATATAAAATTGTATAGTTATAGGTATTATAAAGATCAAAATTTGATGTCAGGTCAAGATCCTATAATTTATAATGATAACCATACAATTCAGATCAAAATCATATAACATGGACTATATAATGCTTTTTATAACATTACAATTTTGAATTTAAAGTAAAATATTCTCCTTTGCTAGATCTAAATATGTGTGGAAAAAAAATTGGTTCTATGATATAATGACTTACCAATATTAGTTTATCATCCAGAATAGCAACAACATTCACACGGTGCAAGAAATGCTCTTCAACTTCACATGGTGTAGTTCTATCTCAATTTCTTATTGAATAAGGTAAAAGGTAAGAATGAGATAAATTTCATGTTATATACTAGGGCCTAAATGTGCTTTTCAAATAATTCATTTGCTAATTATCTTTTTATATATTAATTACTACTGATGGCTTTGACTTAATTTATGTTATACATGCAACCACATGGAAATATTTAATACATGATTTTAAATTATATACAATCACATAGTTTACTATGTATTCAATGGTTTATTACTTGATGAGTGTGTAGACACCAAAAATATGCACACTGTGATTCCAAATATCCAAAAAAAACCTTGAATTACCGAGGACCCTTTTGGGACCAATCTACAACAATTTGGCCTAACGAAGCTCATCCATAGTCAATTTCACAAACTGGCTCAACCTAGCCTTCAACTCTTTCTTCGTTTGGGACCTGACCATCGACGGTTACCCTTGGGAAACCCTAACCATCAACGGTCAGGGTGCACCTCCTTAATTAAAGGTATGCAATCATCCACTGACCTTTTCTCAATATAACTCATCTAAATCTTGTTGTGAGCCTTTGCATGGACAAATTATATTTGGATGGCCTAGTTGCACCTTGACTTCCACCTGTTGCTTGTGCCTATAAAAAGAGAGGAGCTTGGGGGGTCAAAGGGTTCTGCAATAATTATTAGGAGCTCATGTATTTAGGAGTTTCTTTTGCAAGTCAATCAACATCATCAACATGATCAATTCAGCAATCCTATTGAGAGTCAACTCATCATCGTTTCTCAACTAAGTTCTCGAGTACCATTACTCTTTCAGATTCAAGCTAGATTCTACCAACATGTAACTGCTTTAACCACTCACCCAATCAATTTTTGATAAGATAAGTACTTGTTTGTTAATATTCATATAATTTATTCCCATTTTGAAATCAGCCCAACCCTTGCCCATCTCCCAAAATACATCTTTTAGATCCTATTATTTAGTAATTTAACAAACTAGAACTCACACAATAACCGTCGATGGTTGACCCAACTGCCGGTGGTCTGCCCAACCACTGACAGTCATCTTGATCACTGATCGTCACCTTAACCACAAATGATTACCCTAACCGTTGATGGTCAATGTGGTAGTGAAAACCAACAAGCTATCTTCACCCATCTACCCTCAACCAAACTTGGTTTTATATGTTCTTATTTATTTCAAAGACCTCCTTCAGATTTTTTGAAGCTTATCCCAACCCCTTAGCACTAGTATCAATTAGTTTATCACTAATTTGATCATTTCTAATCTATTTTCTAAAGAAAGTGTTCTTGTGTTTAATTTTAATACCTTTTGATTATTGATGCAAGCACTTTCTTTCTAATTTTGTGAACTTAATTGTTTAAAAAAATTGGATTGACAACCCCTAAGAAAGCTCTCACTTCCAAGATCTAGATACCACTAGGCAATCTACCCAATTATGTGTCTAATAAATAAGTTTGTTTTAGCACTTTCTTATCTACAGGTCTTCCTCCCAAGCCAAAGAGGAGTTCTTCACAATCATCTAATTCAACATGCACACCAACAAATAGGTTTTCCAACCATACTCATATCAAGTTTCTTTTCTATCTTTCTTAGAACTTAAAGCGAAAATTTACATGAAACATTTTGGCACGCCCGGTGGGACCACAAAGTCTATACTCACATTTTTTTGCATTTGTATGTTGTTTTCTCTATCTGTGCTCATAATTGAAACTAAAATTTCTTTTGGGTTTAAATTCAACTGCATCCATTGATTGAATTTAATATTAGTTCACTTTGAGTTAAATCACAATAATCTTATCATAACACCACTTTTGTTGCACACACTAGCCAAACCACTTTCATCAATAAAACATCAAAATAATTTGAGACAAGGCCCAACTAGGATTTCATCACCTAGCGGTCACCTTACCCTTTCTCGACAATCCTACTTGGAGGTCATTACCAAGGAGAGAACCCACTCAGCTCTCTAGTTGAGTATAAACTCTAGAATTCAATATATATTGGAAAAGCACTCGACACCCTTATCGTTGTGGTGTGTGAAGTGAGGGGGTAGGCCCAAATACCAAGCCATGCACCCTTATAGACTCTTTTGAGCACCTAAACAACCCAAAACTAGACATAGACTACTTCTATAGTACCTAATCTACAATCCAACTTCTATCACACATTCTCATAAACTAAGGCATAAACTAAAAGTGATATTAAAGCTAAATTTTAAGCTTAATGTACTTTCTAGTGTGTCTTGATTTCCTTGATCATTTTTTCAAGTCTTTTTCTTATTTGAATACTTAGTTCATTTTCTTTTATTCTCTCCTCCTTTCTTGCATGGTTCTCACTGCCAGGAGCATAGAGGCCTAGTAGAGTAGGACCCATCACTAGACCAACCACCCTCTTCTACTTCCTCACCTATGGAGTACATCTCTGAAGCAGAAAACTCACCCCATCCTTTAGGAAGCCCCACTTTTTCTTGAGTATTTCCCCAAGGAGACATGGACTTTACCACTTTTCTAGACAACAACCCAGTTGCCCTTCAACATTATCTCAACACCTCCCCTCACCATGGCCTGGTTTTGACTTCATTCTTCGATCCTCCTTATGGTATGAAATCATGCCTCATGGGGGATGTTCCTATTGCCATGGTCACTACTTAACCTTTGGCTACTCAAGCATCTTCATCCATTAACCCCTTTGATGCCACAACTAAAACCAACCTCTCTAACCAACCACTACCCTTACACCTTCTGCCCCTACCAATGATTCCTCCACCTTAGGAATAACCCAACCATTAACCCATCACACTTCACTCATTGTCAGAGCACCTACCGCCAACACCAACCCCAACCCATTGGTCAATACCCCTTTATCGAGCTTAGTAGTGTCCATCCCTTTACCACACCACCTATTAGCATGAAGGTCACTACTTCTCTTGTCACCAACCTAACTACCATTAATGCCCAACCCACAGGAATCCCTCAACAATTACACATTGCACC
The DNA here is from genome assembly GCA_037957365.1 of Torreya grandis. Taxonomy (NCBI): domain Eukaryota; kingdom Viridiplantae; phylum Streptophyta; class Pinopsida; order Cupressales; family Taxaceae; genus Torreya; species Torreya grandis. The sequence continues at coordinate 762,551 of JARHVA010001011.1, read as the reverse complement.
TAACCTAGGATACATTTATAACCCACAAGGGTATGTACCCATTACTAAACCACCAATATCCACTTACCCTTACATCTCATCTACCCAACCTCTAACATGCACATTTTAAAATGTGACAACCCCTCAATCACCAAATAATTACCAATATGTTACCCAACCTCAACCATAATATCCACCTTACAACCCTTTTGTGTGTCACCTCAAACCGACCTAATGAAGATGCTCATGGACAAGATGACAAACCTTGAGTCATCTATTTTAGGGCTCATAACATCTTATCCTATGATCAAATTTGTAACAAACATATTCATTCCTATGTTCCTATAAGATCTTACCCTCCTTAATGAGAGCTTCCAAAATTTACCAAATTTCAGAGCAAGGAAGATCCCCAACAACACCTTAGGACTTTTAGACATGTATGTTATATGATTGCTTATGATGATGCCCTTATCCTTCGTAACTTCCCCATGTGTTTATCCAGCCTGACACTTGATTGGTATAATGCCATCACCAGGCATTCGATATTTTCTTTTACCAAACTAGCTCAGGTCTTCTTAGATCACTTTTCCATTAACATTTACAAGGTCTCTATCAAAATGCCCCTCAAAATCAAGCTCTTGACATCTTCAAGAAGCCTTTTCCTAACCATGCCCCTGTCAAAAGCGAGGACATACAAGTTGAATGCTCTCATGATGCCCACATGGTCAATATGGTTCTCGATACACTTATCCATGAAGTCTCAAGCATCCAATCTACCTACTCTTCCCCCATCTCATCTATATAGGTGGTGGAGTCACCTTCCCCTCCTTTGGAGGCCCAAACTGAGGAAGTTCCTTTCTCCCTAGCTTCACTCATAGAGGCTTTGGAATCATAAAACATAACCTCAACTAACATATCCGAGCAAACAGCCGTTACTAATTCACCATCTCCCCTAACTACTGAACTAACCACTACTCTTATTGACATTATCCCTGGAGGAAAAACTTTACCTCTCATGGGGAAACCACCTATTTCAACCTTACATCCCTTGCTCGAGGAAACTGACCAAACTACCACCCATCCTCCCCATCCTACGAGTTTATTCTTTGCATCCACTACCCAAGGATCAAGACTGGTACATAAACCTTTTTCTACATTAGTTCAAAAATTGGAATTTGCCTTAGAATCAGATGTGGATCGAACCACTTTCTAGCAATAGTTAGGGCTCCCTTACATCCACAAACCCCAACCTTTCGATACACCTTTAACCAACCAACCTATCATTTTTCCACCCCCTCTTAAACCAATCAAAACTTCTGCCAACCCCTCACCCTCTCAATCATCCAAGGCAATCATATCTCAAGTTATCAAATAGCAAACCAAAGCCTTCACAAATCTTGGTGCCTTCCCTACACAGAGTTTGGTCTGCCCATATCTGAAAGTGGAATTATCTACATCTGAACCTATACATAATCCTTGCCCCAAACTAACCAAAAAGGTGAAACCATTGAAATGTCATATGGCTATGACTCTACTCCCTCCACCTTACCTTCCATTTTGAGACCTCGTCCCTCAACTTTGATTAAGAAACAAGCTCCTTTTAACATATGTCGCCCACTGTTATTAGTTACACCAACCCACTTACTATCTGATAAGCCAGCTTTTCTTGAATTACCAATGGCAAAACTATCAACCTTGAACACTTTAACCACCAGCATACCCAAACCAAAACCATTAACTAGAAATACCACCTTGCCTAAAACCCCTTTCACCAAACCCATTATCAACAAAACACCTAGCTTACCAACCAAAACCATAGCCTCTAGACCTTTCCCACCTCTAGTTGAATCCTATACAACCATTTTTCAAAGGTTATTACAAGCCTTTTTCCTCACCTTACCTCCTATCAGACCTTTCAATCCTCTTGGTTCAAAACCAACTTGGTATAATGACCATCAAATCTACACCTATCACAGGACACCTGGGCATGACATGGAGAACTGCAAAGCTCTCCAAGCCATTATCTATCAGATCTGTGAGGAAGATGACCTCTTATTAGATGAACTCCCCTCAACCTCTCTACCAACACATCCAATAGCCATTTTCCAAAGCACGCCTAATCCCTCACTCTCACCTCAGAGTGATGGGGAACCTACCCAACCTACCATCACATATTTCACCTCTATCTAAACCATTAATGTGGTCACATGATCACAATAAAAAGATAAAGAGAAGGCCAAGGTGTCCATTCTATGGACATAGCCACCTTCTCACCCTAAACCAAACCAGATCCCAATCTCTTCATCTTCAGCTAAGCCCAAAGTGACCATCTTAGGCACCTCTGAGGATAACCCCTTTGAATCCATCAAGAGGGTCATTCTTAAGGAAATCCACTAGAGTCCAGCTAATATGAGCCTCTATGATCTCATTTCTACCTCACCTCACCATCTCCAGGCCATGATAGAGGCTATGTAGGCCATTGAAGTTAGACTAGGAGACTCCCTACCTATAGAGGCCTTCATAGGTGCTCTCTAACTCTCCACCTTTGTTACCTTCAAGGACTTGAAGATACCTTCTATCCACCCCAATGACCTCGATCCTCCTCTATTTATCACTGCCTATATAAACCAAACCCACTTCAAATGGGTTATGATTGATGGGGGAACCAACATCAAAAACATCTCTTCATATGCCTATGACCAACTCAAATTACCAAATAATGTCATGTCCAAATCTTTAGTTATCCATAGATCCTTCAACGATGCTATGACCAATACATTGGGAACCATTGTCCTCCATATTCATCTAGGACTTCGTATGCTCCCCAATCTTTTTTATGTGGTCAAAGGTGAATTCTTATACAATGTTCTGCTAGGAAGACCTTGGATTCACTCTATGGGTTGTATACCTTTTACCCTTCATCATTATGTCAAGTTTAAACATGAAGGTCAGGTTGTCACCATACAAGCTAACCTAAGCCCTTTTGCAGCATGCAACATGACCTACCGACCTAATGACATCCTCCTACCTCTGAAAAAATCACCCCAAGCATCCACCACCAAGCCCTTAACCATAAAAAATGAAGCCATGCTTCCCCTTCCACATAGGAATCTACAAATTTGGCTATTACCATAGACCAGATACCCACCATTGATCCCTAAGAACCTACCTTCCATTGCCTTACCCTTGGAGAATACCATCTCCTCACCCTTGATGCCTTCCAAACTCCCTAGGAATACGAAAAACTCAACTATCAACTAGGTTATGATCCCAACATTGGAGCCATTATTCCTTTGGCACCTCCCAACTGTCAAACCATCTTCATCTATGGTGGATTTGACAAGCCACTTAACACTATTACTGTACCCTCTTCACCTCAACCACTCTCCTCCACCTTCTCTTACTTGGACAACCTAGACTTCATGAAAATATACCTCCACAGGTGTGCCTAGAAAGGGTTTGGTTTAAGATGATATGAGCATGGCCTGAACACATTGATCTCGATTGAGACTCAAAAGCCTCATGAGAAACATGATCTTGGCTTCATTCTACCCAATAAGAAGAAATCCACATAGCCTACTGCTACCATTGTTGAAGAAGAGACCCCTTCTTCACCAGCATCCCCTCCACCTGAGTATGAGGATGAGGACATCATCCCACCTAACTTTTCATTCATCAACATAATCACCCTTGACCCCCTGACTTATCAAAAGGAAGAGACACCCTTATCCATCCCTTTGACCCATCCTGAACTTGTGGTGGAAGACTCTCTTACCATTAACATTGATTAGTGTTAAGATGATGATTATATTCTCACCTACCTTGGTGCACCTAATTCCTCCATCCATAAATCCTTACCTCTAGAAACCTCAACCATGTTGAATGAATCCACTATGGATATTGACATAGGCACTTCTTGCAACCCTCATGTTGTCAATCTTGGCCAATCTCTCACCACTAAGGAACTTCAGGACTTCTCTACCTTCTTCCAGGACCGCAACATTGCATTTGCCTGGTCATATGCTGACATGTTTAGTATTGAACCGATGATTGCCAACCACAACATCGTAACAAATTGTGAAGCCAACCATGTCAAATAAAAACTTTGATGAATGCATCCTCACATATCCCTTCTTGTCAAAGAAGAAATTCAATGCCTTCTCTCTGTCGACTTCATTCAACCCATTGATTATCCCTAGTTGATTTTGAACATCGTGCCTATCACTAAATCCACTTGGGGACTACATATCTATGTGGACTTTCATGACCTTAACCTCACCTAACCAAAGGATGATTTTCTTCTACCTAGCATTGACCAACTTATTGATCTTACAATAGGCCACAAGATGTTATCTCTCAAGGACAGATTCTTGGGTTATAATCAAATTTTGATTACCCCTGAAGATCAGCACAAAATTGCCTTTATCACCCCATGGGGGACTTTCTATTATAGAGTCATGCCCTTCGGTCTTAAGAATGTTGGTGTAACCTACCAACGTGCTATGACTTACATCTTCCATGACCTTATCCATACAATCATTAAGGACTACGTGGATGACCTCCTTAGGAAGTCTAAATATAGTAAGGACCACTTAATCATTCTCAAAATTATCTTTGAGAGACTTTTACATTACCATGTCAACCTCAATCCCAAAAAATGTATTTTTGGGGTCTTCTTAGGCAAACTCCTTGGCTTCATCATTTACCTTTGGGGAATCAAAGTGGATCTGGCTAAAATCAAATCCATCTTCGAGATGCTACCTCCAACCAATCTTAAGCAACTCTGTAGTCTGCAGGGGAAACTCCAATCCATTCATCCCTTCATCTCTCAGCTCTCTGACTGGTGTTAACCCTTCCATCACCTCTTGAAAAAAGATATCTCTTTCAAGTGGAATATTGATTGTCAAAAGGCCTTTGATGCACTCAAAGAGTACTGTCTATTGCACTCAAAGAGTACCGTCTATCTCCACTTGTCCTCACACCCCCTAAATACATCCAACCTTTCTACCTTTATATCTCTACCATTGACCATTCCCTAGGGGCAATGCTTGTCCATCAAGATGAACAACGCAAAGAGCAAGTTGACTATTACATAATCCACACATTTGTCAAGTATGAGACTTGATACACACACATCTATAAAATTTACTTGGACCTAGTCTTTATGGGCACCAAACTTCACCACTACCTTCTTAATAACAAAACTTTTGTCATAACCAAGACTGACCCACTCAAGTACATGCACTCCAAGCCATACGAAAACCAACATATGACCAAGTGGCTCAAGCTTTTAGCTGAGTTTGACCTTGAATTCCTCTAATATAATCAATTAAGGGGCAAGTCATTGCTGACCAATTAGCTAACACATCCCTAACAGACAACCAACCTCCTCCTCTTGAATTTCTAGATGATTCCATTGCAAGCCTATCCCAAGCATATTTCACCAATCACATAACCATGTTCTTCGATGGTTCCAAATGTTAGTGTGGTGGGGGAGTTGATATCATCCTTCTCCCCCTTATCAATAAACCACTTCCCTTGTCTTTTAAACTCAACCTTAAATGTACCAACATGTGGCAAAATATGAAGCCCTAGTAATAGTCTCCAAACTACGTTAGCCTTAGAGTCAGAATAATCAATATTTTGGTGACTCCTAACTTGTGGTCAATCAAGTCAATAACATTTATCGGTGTAAGAATGAGATTTTGCAACTATACAAATAATTAGTCATGGAACTCTTGAAATCATTTAAACACTACCATATTTAAACCACCTCATGATCTACCAACAAGTTTAATGATACCATGGCTTCTCTTGCCTCTTATATCCCATCAACAGCCTTGGACTCCAAGCTATCAGTCATTGTCCATAAAATCATCGAACCTTCCTACGTCAACTCAGACACTCCAACCATCTTCAATGTAGATGAGATCTAGCCTGACCTTTGGTATCAACAAACCTTTGACTACCTTAACCTTGGCATAGTTCCCTCTGGCCTCTCTAGGAATGCCTGACAAGCATTTATTCAAAGCACCTCTCGTTATACCATTATGGGAGGAATTATTTATAAGCATGGCTTTGATGGTGTCTTATTCCATTGCCTTCATGGTCCAAAAGCCTCTCATGCTATCAAGGAGATGCATGACGATATCTATGGGGGTCACTTTAGTGGACTCACTGGGGCTAAGTGCATCCTCCTGGGATATTACTAGCCTACCCTTAACTAAGACTATCATGATTATGTGAAAAAGTGTGTCAAGTGTCAATAACACACTAATTTACATCGTGCACCTAGCCATAATCTTCATGTTTTTGTCAAATTTTGGTCTTTTTCATAATGGTGTCTAGACCTTATTGGTAAAATTAACCCCCACTCTTCACAATGACATTACTCTATCATCACCATGATTGAATATTTCACCAAATGGTTGGAGGATATTCTTTTTATCTCGATAAAAGCTAAAAATATTGTCAAATTTATCACCCATCACATCATCTATTGCTTTGGTATTCGCCATAAGATCATCACTAAAAATAGTAAATCCTTAAAAAGTAAATAAGTTCAAGTTCTTTGTGACGTATTTAGAATTCAACTAATATTCTCATCACCTTATCTTCCACAAGCAAAAGGACAAATAGAGGTCTCTAACAAAACCCTTAACGAAATGCTTACAAGAATTGTCAGTGCCTTAGGTCAAGATTGGCACTTGCACATCCCTTTCACCTTATGGGCATATCGTACTAGCATTCGAACCCTTATAGGTGCTACACCTTTTTGTCTAGTATTTGTAACTGAGGTTGTATTGCCTCTTGTAGTCTAAATACCTTCTCTTCACATATCTTTATGCCACCTTATTTTGGAAGATGATTATCATCAAGAATGTATAGCTCAACTTGAGCTACTTGATGAGCATCGTTTGGATGCTCTTTCCCATCTCTATGTCTATCAAGAATAAATCAAGCGTTCTTATAATAGACACCTGAAAGTGTGATAATTCAATATTGGAGATCTCATTCTCAAGGAAAATCAACATGTAACTAATATGGAGAAAATAAAAAGGGGCAAAGTTGCCTTCAATTGGCTTGGAACCTACATCATAACCCATAAGTATGGATCAGGAGCTTATCATTTTTCCTCTCTCAAAGGAAAACCAAATCTTGAGCCTCTTAACACTTCACATATGCATCTTTTCTATTGTTAAAGAGGGGTCACAATCACCATTTGTCTAACTTAAGCTGATCCCCTGCAACCACATTCATTTCCCTCTTCTTAGGGGCAACTGACTATAGCTAAATCATGTGATTATCCGTCATAGTCATAGCTTAATATTGAACTATGGGTACCACAGCTCTATCCATGGCATGATTCTCATGGTGCTTCCTATATCTCTTCAGGATCAGTTCCCATGGTCATTGTCACCTAATCTTATTTTCACCTATGTAACCTTCTTGCGATCTTAGTCTTGCCTTCATAAAGGTAACCCCTTGAGCATGTATAAACAAGTCTATTTCGAGATAAATCAAACAAAAACAAAAGGCAATATCAAAATTCAAAAATAAATCATGGGTCATTCTTAGAATTCATAGACTACTCCCTTGAAGGACAAGTGTTGAAAACTTATCTGAAATTATGAAACATAAGGTGGACTACTCCCTCGAAGGATAACTATCAAAAGCATTTTGAACTAAGCATATAAATTTAGACCACTCCCTTGAAGGATGGCTGAGTAAAGCATTTATCAAGGCTAGCAGTTTTTTGGAAGCTTCCTGCATCAATCAACTTCCCCAACCCTAAAATAAAATCAAAAGTAGCAAAATACCCATAAACAAAAGAAAAAGTAATGAGAAACATCATGATTGGCTCTCATAAAATAAATAATCTTGGATAACCGCAATTAGTTCTCTTCAATAGACTTCCCACATTGATTAGTCTACACTTTATATGAGTATAGACTTGCTTATACTATCTTCTTGAAAGCCTACATACGAGGCATGCTAGTCTCACAAAAAGGTTCCAGTTTCACCCATCCTCCCTCCATGTATCATATGCACGGGACTATGACCTTACTTGACACAATGTGATCAAGATACCTGTTTATCAACCTAAGCATGCTAATGTGAAGCATTTGAAAGGTTTTTTTTCATCAAGCCAATCCAACTTCGGGTTTCATTTTTGTCCTTACCAATGAAAAGGCATCATGTTTCTTTTCTTAACTTTTATTGGTTCATGTGGATGTACGTCTTATCATTTCTATCACTTTCCTTACATCTAGTTTGTAATCTACTTACTTTATGTATTCTCATTACATCCTTAACCATGTTCACATTATCATAAACAATAAATATCAAATAACAAATGCAACATTGTGAACTATAACCATAAACCACATCACATATCTATCTATGATCACAACACCATGAAATTACATCATATCACATCATATCATAAACATCATCCTATCCATTTACCATCAAAACATTATATGAACATATATCATATCATAAACAACCCTAATTACACCATTCACTCATGAGCATAAACAAAGTCAATGATTAAAACATCATGAACCATATAATATATCCTCTATCTATCTATCCATTTATCTTAACATCACAACAATACATCTTATAACATCAACTCATGCAAACCACCTCAACAAAACCATAGACAACTACCATGATTACATCATCCTATGACATATATCCATCCATAACACATCCTCTCATATCCATGAATAATATTAGAGCATCATAACCATATTCTAAAACATCACATGCCTAAGCTACTGAGTCAACATCTCATAAAGCATATGCATGAAACCATAGACCATACACCATAAACATGAATATAAATATCCACATTAGCATATAAACCATGAACCATAAACATACATCATATATATCATCAAATGACAACAACATGATCATCATATACATCAAATAAATAAATACATGTCATAATCTCACCCTCTCTCAAAACATGTACATCTCCTTGCATTGGCATGTAGGCCAGTATCAAAATAATGTACACCTATCTCTACCAACATATCAAAACATGTGTAAATCATGCCCTTGGGGCACCTACACCACTGCTACTAAATCCACCTGCACCTGCAATCACATCTGGTGGTTTCCCCCTTGGTATCCTTGCTTGGCCCATTATGGAAGCCCACTATCTTGGAGTAGTTATAGAGGGACCTCCTCCCAAGCTAGCCTGATACTCACCATATCTCATCTCCAAAGGTAGTTGTGCTAACACTTTAGCTTCATAATACCTAAGCTCTTCCACAGTGGCCAAGTATCATGCCCTTGACACTATGTTTGAAGGCCCTCTTGCTACGATTACATCCACTCTTGCCCTTTGTCTTAATGAATCTCTCCCCTGCATCATCGAACCAAGAGATATCCTTGCCTAATCTCTCTCACTAGTTAGAGTCACCACCTGTGCCTACAGAGTAGCCACTTGTCCTTGTAATGTTGTAATCTAGGCCTCTACTACTACTAGTGCCACTGTCACCTATACATCTTGTGCCTGTACCTATGTTGGGTCCACATCTATAGGTTGTTGGCCCCCATCCCCCCATCCAAAGTTAGTAGTTGCATATCTAGCCTAGTATCGAGCCACATATCCATTAGCCACACCAACATCATTAATGGGAGCTCTTACTGGCAACTCCTCATGGTTTAAGATTAACTCCTCTGGCTATGGATCTGGGAGTAATAACTCAACATCCTCCCTCTTGTATCGATGGAAATCAAGTTGGATCCCCTATATCAATCCAAACTGCCTCTGCACTCTGTCAACTAGGCTGAGCTCAGTCTCACCCTCTCATCTCCCATATATCCACCACCAATTCTGAAGTGATAAAGTTTGATGCTTGTATCCTACCCAACTCAACCATCTCAAGTAAGGTCTCCACACCACATTGCCAACCACTAGGCCCTCTAGGGTGTCTCTGAACTAATCTATATCTCAAACATCTCCACCATCCCCTGTCAGTGCATAATCCCTCTCAATCACTTAAAACCTACTCTATAGTCGATGGGCACAAAACCATCCCATGGTAGCCTTAGTGATCTAAGCACTCTAATATGCTCATACCCCAGTAGTGGAGTATGAATCCAACACCGATCACGTATCACCTATGTGCATAGAAAGCCCATAGCTCTCTGTAGATCTACACTAATAAAATGGGATCCCACCCAAATACAGTCCTCCCCAATAACATCTCTCCTAACACCCTTAGTAGTAGATATGGGAAGTGGCCACTACTCAATTTGAGAAGGGAAAAGTAGGATATCCCTATCATCATCATCATCATCATTAGTAGGCACCTATCCCCCGATGCACTATAGTATAATGGCTCATAGGACACACCACCCATATGAAATCTCGATTGCTCGCTTTCACCTTAAATCCAATCCATGTAGTAGTCTCACTGCTCACTCTCTATATGGTAGATTAGATCCACATGAATCAATAATCATGTGATTTGATGCACATCATCTATCAGGATGCTCATCTCTCCATTAAGCAAGATGAATGTGTTCATGGCTAGATCCCGTCTCTGGATGAGAGCCACAATCATCATTGCATTTGATGGCAAGTGTTGATAATGCCTCATGGCCCCTAAGCCAACCTCCTCCATATGATGCCACTCATCATCTGTCATACCATCATAGACCTCTATGAAGATCTTTGGGACTTGGTCCTGCATTTGGATCTACTCACGTGCCTACAAAATAATCACATTAGCATACACACTTAATTTTACACTTCAAGCTAAATATCAACCTATACCTACTTTTTTCAACCTATTTTAACCTACCCACTTACATTTACAATCTAACAATTCTCTAAATGCTCCACATCTTAACCACATACATTTTTGATCTATATGATTCTATCACAAAAAATTGTTTCACCTCTACCCAAAACTAACCTTGACACCTCATTTTAAATACTTCTATTACTTCTACCCATCGACTTCTTAAACTATCTGACCTATCATTTCAAAGCCTATCAATTTCAACTTATCGACCATTCTTACTCCTTTAACACCCTCACAACATTTTCAAACACCCTCTCCATAACTTCCCACATTTTTAAATCACATTAAATAACCTAACTTTACAAACTTTCCAAACTATCAACCAACCCTACCTTTACAAACTTGAAATATACTACAATAAATCCTAAAAAGTATTAAAAAACCTTTCAGCATTTACAACATTTTTTACACACCTACCCTCATCTCCTCGATTGTTGATTGTTCTTTGAACGGTCGATGATCCCCTGGGGGCATTTTTCCCCTAGGGTCGACCATCAATGGTCGGGTTGAATCACTGATGATCACTATGTGTGATCACCAATGGTGAAACCCTCAAAACCTAGACCTCAACACAAGCTACAACCCACCTCATTACAACAAGTAAACTCTTTAAACCTTACCTATAACCTCTTACCAGCATAAACTACCCTTCCCCTCTCACTTTAACCATTTGCCTTGACCAATTTCACCTAAATTGAACATTAAGGCATCATGGTCTAGAATAATTTCCCAAACCCCTACCCAACTATTGTACTCTATCCAACGTCTACCTTTCAAACTGATAAATTCAACTAAACTATCAAATTTACAACACCTCCTACCTCATGATGTGAGCGTTGCCATGGTTGAAGCCCTTACCTCCTCGCTCGACCATGTCCTCATCTACCCTCTATTTGCTACACTCTTGATCAATCTCCTCAGTCAAACAATCCACCTTAGTAATCACTTGCTCCAGCAAGTCCAATCCTCTACTCAATCAAGCACAAAATTCCAAATGAAAAAATCACCCAGAGAGAAAAATGCCAATGCAAAATGGTAAAAACAATTTCACTTTTCACTTTTCTACTCTCAACTTTTCTAGGACTTTCCTGATCATCGACAGTCAGGGTGACCATCAACGATCGACCTTAGGACCACGCCTAACCGTCGATGGTTAGGGTCCCATTACTTTTTAACCCCTTTCTAAAGCACCCTATTTTGACCTTAACCCATTTGAAGAACTACATTTGGCCTAAAGCTTCTTTATGGATATTTCATCCATAGAACTATGTAGGTAGCATCCACTTGCCTAGTGCATCTGGAGTCAGCTCGACCATTCCCAACCAACCTTTATTGAACCATTCCAACTTGACCACTTGATCAACTTATCATTGGTCCATTTTGGCCCATCTAGCTTGCTATTTATGATAATTTTTGCCTGGTCTTTTAATCACAATGACAACATTACCATTTTGACCTTTTTGAATTTTGTGCCACCTTATGCATACCAGACCCACTTGTGTCTTTTTGGGAACACTTCCTACATCGGATACCTATGATACTAGACCTATTTGTGTTTTCCCTGGGAACACTTCTTGCCTTGGATACCAACTGGAAACACAAAAATTACTTAGGAGACTTGCATTTATGAGTGTTCCCAACCATGATGCTTATAAGCGATCATGCAATTTTCTTGTCACTTGTCTTTCTTAGCACTGACCCTTATTTTTACCAAAATTAAACATTAGGGCATCATGGTAAAAAATAATTCCAAAACCCCTACCCAACTATTGTACTCTATCCAATGTCTACCTTTCAAACTGATAAATGCAACTAAACTATCAAATTTATAACACCTCCTACCTCATTACATGAGCATTGCCATGATTAAAGCCCTTACCTCCCTGCTCGATCATGTCCTCATCCACCCTCTATTTTCTACACTGTTGATCAATCTCCTTAGTCAAATAATCCACCTTAGCAATCACTTGCTCAAGCAAGTCTAATCCTCTCCTCAATCAACCACAAAATGCCAAATGCAAAAATCACCTAGAGAGAAAAATGCCAATGCAAAATGGTAAAAACAATTTCACTTTTCACTTTTCTTCTCTTAGCTTTTCTAGGACTTTCTTGATCATCGACAATAAGGGTGACGATCAATGGTCGATCTTGGGACCGCTCCTAATCATTGATGGTCAGGGTCCCATTAATTTTTAACTGCTTTCCCAAGCACCTTGTTTTGACCTTGAACCATTTAAAGAACTACATTTGGCCTGAATCTTCTTTATGGATATTTCATCCATGGAATTATGTAGGTAGCATATACTTGCCTAGTGCGTCTGGAGTTAGCTCGGCCATTCCCAACCAACCTTTATCGACCCATTCCAACCCAACCACCTGGTCACCTCACCATTGGTCTATTTTGGCCCATTTGGTATGCTATTTATGATAATTTTTACTTGGTATTTTAACCATAATGATGACATTCCCATGTTGACCTTTTTTAATTTTGTGCCACCTCATGCATACCAGACCTACTTGTGTTTTCCCTAGGAATACTTCTTGCCTTGGATACCAACCATAAACATAAAAATTGCTTAAGAGACTTGCATTTACGATTGTTCCCAACCATGATGCCTATAAGAGGTCACATGATTCACTTGTCACTTTTATTTCTTAGCACTGACCCTTATTTTTACCAAAATTGAACATTAGGGCATCATGGTCTAGAATAATTTCCCAAACCCCTATCCAACTATTGTACTCTATCCAACGTCTACCTTTCAAACTGATAAATTCAACTAAACTATCAAATTTATAACACCTCTCACCTCATTATGTGAGTGCTACTATGGCTGAAGCCCTTACCTCCTTGCTTGGCCATGTCCTCATCCACCCTCTATTTGGTACACTCTCACTCAATCTCCTCAGTCAAACAATCCTCCTTAGCAATCATTTACTCTAGCAATTCTAATCCTCTCATCAATCAAGCACAAAATGCCAAATACAATAATCACCCAAAGAGCAAAATGCCAACGCAAAATAGTAAAAACAATTTCACTTTCCACTTTTGTCCTCTCAACTTTTCTAGGACTTTCCTGATCATCGATAGATAGGGTGACCATCAATGGTCAACCCTGGGACTGCTCCTAACCATTGATGGTCAGGGTCCCATTATTTTTAACCCCTTTCCAAAACACCTTGTTTTCACTTTGACCCATTTGAGGAACTACATTTGGCCTGAAGCTTCTTTATGGATATTTCATCCATAGAACTATGTAGGTATCATCCACTTGCCTAGTGCATCTGGAGCCAACTCGGCCATTCCCAACCAGCCTTTAGCGACCTATTCCAACCTGACCACCTAGTCACCTCATCGTTGGTCCATTTTGGCCCATCTGACATGCTATTTACGACAATTTTTGCTTGGTCTTTTAACCATAATGACAACATTGCCATGTTAACCTTTTTGAATTTTATTCCACCTCGTGCATACCAGACCCACTTGTGTCTTTTTGGGAACACTTCCTACCTCAGATACCTGTGACACTAGGCCCATTTTTATTTTCCCTGGGAACACTTCCTACCTTAGATACCAACCAAAAACACAAAAATCACTTAGGAAACTTGAATTTACGAGTGTTCCCAACCATGATGCTTATAAGCGATCATGCAGTTCACTTGTCACTTGTCTTTTTTAGCATTGACCCTTATTTTTACCAACATTGGTAACTTTAATCTTTACATAATTTGACTAATCACATTTATTCACATTTTGTGCCCAAGTTTGCATTTCAAATGCTCAACCTCGTGTCACGACCTCGTGACTCACCAAAAACTTTTTATCAAACCCTTACTCAATTTTGGTTTCACCTCATCGATTCCCAATTTGAGGGGGAACACCTTCTCCTACTCTTGGGGTAACCATACATTTGACCCATACTCCATTTTTCTTTGCAACTTGTTCACAAATTTGCACAACAAAAAGGGTTGAAAATACACACACTGTGATTCTAAATGTCAAAAAATTCCTTGGACTACCTAGGACCCTCATGGTACCAATCTACACCAATCTGGCCTAACCAGGCTCATACATAGTCAGTTTCATAAATTGGCTCAGCCTAGCCTTCAACCCCTTATCTCTTTGGGACTTGACCATCGACGGTTAGGGTAACTATCAACGGTCACCCTTGGGAAACCCTGACCATTGATGATCAGGGTGCACCTCTTTAATCAAAGGCATGTAATCATCTATTCTTTTTCTAAATATAACTCATCTAAATCTTGTTGTGAGACTTTGTATGGATAAATTATATCTAGATAGCCTAGTTTCACTTTGACTTCCACCTCTTGCTTGTGCCTATAAAAAGAGAGGAGCCTAATAAGTCAAAGGGATATATAATAGCTTGGTATTCAGGAGTTTCTTTTATAGGTCAGTCAACATTAATCAATATCATCAACATGATCAATTCAGTAATCTTATTGAGAGTCGACTTGCTATTGCCTCTCAACTAAGTTCTTTTGTATCGTTACTCTATCAGATTCAAGCCAAATTCCACCAAAAGGCTAACTGCTTCAACCACAAACCCAATCAACTTTTGGTAAGATAAGTACTCATTTTTTAATATTCATATACTTTATTCCCATTTCACAATCAACCCAACCCTTACCCATATCTCGAAATCCATCTTTCGGATCTTATTATTTAGCAATTTAACAACCCATAACTCACACAGTAACTGTCGATACTTGACCCAACTACCAGTGGTCTGCCAAACCATCGATGGTTATCTTGACCATTGAGGGTCACTTTAACTACCGATGGCTACCCTAACCGCTGATGGTCACTATTGTAGTGAAAACCAACAAGTTATTTTCACCCATCCACCCTCAACCAAATTTAGTTTTTTGTGTTCCTATTTATTCATAGACCTCACTCAATTTTTTTGAAGCATATGCCAACCCCTTAGCTCTAGTATTAATTAGTTTATCACTAATTATATCATTTCTAGTCTATTTTCTAAAGCAAGAATTCTTGTGTTCAATTTCAGTACCTTTTGATTATTGATACAAGTACCTTCTTTCCAATTTTTTGAACTTAATTATTTAAAATGTGTAGATTGATAGCCCCTAAAGAAGCTCTCAGTTCCAGGATCTAGCTATTGCTAGGTAATCCACCAAACTATCTGTCTAACAAATAAGTTTGCTTTAGTGCTTTCTTATTTGTAGGTCTTCCTCCCAAGCTAAAGAGGAGTTCTTTACAATATTTTGATTCAACATGAGCATAAACAAATAGGTTTTTCAACCATACCGATATCAATTTTCTTTTCTCTCTTTCTTAGAACGTAAAGCAAAAATTTACATGAAACAAAGTGTTTATCAATGACTATTACATGATGTCATTTCATGATCAATGCCACATGGTTGGTTATGATGTTCAAGATATCTGATGATGATTACACATTTTTTCACGAAATTTCCCTTTAGGGGTAATTTTTATCTTCTTGATATGTTTGTATCATTATGTTACATATGCTCCACCCATATCTCCAAGTGGGCAGGGGGAGTAGGGGCAAGGGCGATAAGGCAGGAAAAGGAATGTATAGCCTACTTTTTTTGTTATCTTTATTGTAATATTTCTCATGTATCAATGTACTAAAATATTCAAGATGATATAGGATTGAGCTTTTGTGATTAGATAACATCAACATTCCAACTTCAATCCCTAGTGCTCAGTGACTGAATGACCCAGATTTTATTTTGGATATGGTGAATTGTCTCCTAAATAAATATGGTGTTCCAACTTGACTCCATATTTCTATCTCCTTTGATGGTATGGTGGGTATATGGAGCTTCTTCTACATAACAAGGACAAAGGATGTTTTTTATATCAATTAAGTTCACATTCAACATTTATAATTTTTATGCTTACCAATGTTTTTGCATGAAATTTAAGTGGTTAATCAGGTTTTAAGAGTTAGTGAATCAGTGCTTGGAGATCCGAATATGCAGTATCCTTTTTTATAGCCTCTTTATGTGGCTTTTCTTTGAAGTGTGTGTTTTAATCATATAATTTGAGGCTGTGAACTTGTCTCAAAATGGGACACAATGTAAACATCTAAAAATTTCCCTTTGGCCTTTATTTAGTTCTATTTTATGATTGTTATCACATTTTTATATGTATGAGTGATCTATACTAGATTAGGGGTTATTCAACCATTTTTTACTTTCATGATCTAAAACCCACTTTCTTGATCCTCATGATATCCTCCCAAGCTATCTCTTAGTTTCATTGTATCATATTGGGACCATTCATATAGTCTTAACCCTATCAACAACATTTGTACAAGCTTGAAACTTTGAATTTTGCTCCTCCTTCAGTTAGATGGACCCATCCACCCCTTTTCAACTTTCCCATTTCATGCCATTGGAAGTCAACATGCTCATGAATCTCAACAAGTTTTAATACATGAAATATATTAGTAGAAAAGCGATGAAGTTTATTTTAGAATCAAATAATAATTAAGTATAATCAAGCGTGTGCAAGAACACTCAAGCAAATTATGATTTTTTGGATAGAATTTTATTGAGGAGAATTTTTGACACAAAGTTAAAGTTATTAATGTTATGCAATATATGTTTATTGACATCTTTGTTCTAATCTAAGTGGTCTGACCATTATAGGGATAGTTAGTTCACACTAGCCACCCAAACCCTAAAGTAGTCACCTAATTTATTTTCCTTGACACTCTAGGTCAATAAAATTCAAAGAAGATAACAATCACACTGCGTAAAATAAAGTCAAGGAAGTGAAAGATAAAAAACAAGTGAACAAATCCAAAAGATCGAATTTCAGGTGGCAATCATCTACTAAGAGCATTTGTATAGTCTTGACAACTTGCCATGAACATGTCTAAAATTTTAATAACAATATAAAATCATCTTCATATTTCAGTGCAATAAGCGTCTCAACTTAAAGTGTGCATTTCTAGGTCTAGATTACAGAGAAAAAATTCTGAAAACATAAACTAAATAATAATATTTTGTTTCCCATGTTTCTTTGCATGTTTCATTGAGCATTTAAATAGGCATTATTGTTGTGTTTTTACACTTAATTATAGCTAGTTCAAATACTTTAACACTAGATTTAACATTCACTTGAACCTAGGTTGTTGCAAGGTTCTAAGACTTACACATAGGTTGAGCATCACTTTGAACACGAGTCATCATGCGACCTTATAAATTAAACTTTATTTAAACATTAACATAAAATTAGATAAATAGGGGCTTGAACATTGCCCTAAACTCAACTCAAACTTGAATCATAGAATATTTAACATTGTCATAAAGTCAAGCCATCAAGGTCATCTTAGGGATTAAGGACTTTCAATTTTGAAAACACTAGCTTGACCTAAATATCAGTGTTTTATCCCTTCCAAAAAAAACTATATGATTGATAAGAAACAATCTTGATTCAATTGAAAAAATACCACAATGAAGTAAAATGGAGATAATTATATAATCTATAAATCAACAAAATTACAATGCCAAACACTGAACCTTTGAATTACATAATTATTTGATATAGGTGGGCTTAGATAGGAAAGTGTAATAAGTAGTGACACTAACATAGACTAGCTAAGGTGTCAAAAGAGGCTCTAAGTTAAATGTACATCATACTACACATGTGAGATAAGCTTATGATCAAAATATGTAAGGTTTATTTAATTATTTTAATATCTAAGATAATTATTTATCATAAATTATAAGTGCATAGTTATTCATAAGTCAACTTAATTTAATACACTAACACTAGACTTTAGTTATTACATAGCCTCCTCAAAAAACCTTTACTCTACTTTAAGAACATATTTCTCATGTCTTGGTGCACCCAAATTATTCACGATGATATGGGATTGAGGGTTTGTCACTAGATAACATCAACATTCCAACTTCAATCCCCATTGCTAAGTGAACCAACAATTTAAATTTTCTTTCATATATGGGGTACTATCTCCTAAAAAAATATGTTGTTCCAACTAGAGTCAATATTTCTATCTCCTTTCATAGTATGGTGGATCTATGGGGATTCTTCTACATACCAAGGAAAAATGAGGTTTTTTTTATATCAATTAAGTTCATATTCAATGTTTATAATTTTTAGGCTTATCCATGTTTTTGCATGAAAGGTCAGTGGTTAAGCAGGTTCTAGAGTCGGTGAATCAGTGCTCAGAGATCCAAATATGTAGTATCCTTTTTATGTAACTTTATTATGAATTGTGTGTTTGTACCATATGGCTGAGAACACAACTCAAAGTGGGATACGATGTATACACCTAATTTTTTTTCCCTTGGCTTTTATTTAACATTATTTTATGAGTGTTGCCACATTTTTATATGTATGAATGATCTAGACTAGATTAGTGTTATTCAACCATTTTTTACTTTTGTGAAGTAAAAACCCTCTTTCTTGATCCCCACGATATCCTCCCAAATTATCTTTTAATTTTATTGAATCATATCAGGGACATTCATATAATCCTAACACCTATCAACAATGTTTGTATGACCTTGAAACTTTGATATTTGATCTTCCTTTAATTAAGTAGGATCATCTATCACTTTCAACTTTCCCATTTTCGATGATTAAAAGTCAATATGCACATGAATCTCACCAAAGTTTGAATACACAATATCTAAAAATAGACTAGTGATGAAGATTATTTTGGAATCAAGAAATAATCAAGTATACTGAAGCATGTGCAAACACAATGAAGAAAATTACGATTTTATAGCTAAAGCTCTAATGTGGAGAATTTTTACCACAAAGCTATTTTTTTTATTGCTATGCAATATATATTTATAAGATGCTAACATAAATTAGCTAAGGTTTCAAAATAGGCTCCAAGTGAAATTAGCCAAGGTTTCAATTTCAAATTCGGCATAATGTTTTAGCAAGGGTTTTTGAGAATTATTCTCTAACGAGGCTAAATTTTAGTAGGTAGTGATATGATGTGATGGAGTTAATTCGGTTGTGGCCAAGTGGTTAGGGTTCACTGCCCCAAATCTGGCTAAACGCTTTTGGGGACGTTTTCGGAAGGGTACCATTTTGAGCTAAAATCTCTCCAAATTTGGGGAAATGGAATTATGGCAAGTTTTTCTCTTTGCAATGAAAACACCACCTTTCGTTCTGGACTCAGAAGACAAATCTTTGAGGTAATTCAAACTAAATTTAATTTTTTGTTATTATTTATTTATTTTTTCCTTTTTCAGGGGAGTTTAAAGATTGTTTTTCGTATTGTCCATTAAATGACGGATACAAAATTAATTGTAAAAAATATTATCATCATTTCACTTATCTCATGTACTTACAACCCGATAGGGATTGCCTTAGAATTCTCTATGAAAATCCATTTTATGTTTTTACTCTTTCAACGTGCTCCATAGATTATTATTATTATAACTTCCGTTATTTATTCTCTGTAAGTCAATTTGTAAACTTATAATGTTATACCATTATGATTATCCATAACACCGAATTTCATTTCCATTTGTTCCATGTAATGCTAATTCTAATCTAGATTTTTTTCCCTATGTATGCAATAGAATTGGTTGTTTTTATTTAAGTTTCAATGTTGATGTATGTTTCTAAGGAATCATGTTGACTTCCATCTAATACACAAAAATGTATTTTGAGCATCGCTATAGCAAGGCTCTCAAAATATATTAAATGATATTGTAAAACTGGGTTTATTTCTATGTTGAAAACTATTTTATGATAGATTAATAGTTATGCTTATTTTTTTCTTGAGTGACCTTGCCACTAGACTTTGAGAGAAGAAGATTTTTTTTTTTTTGAGATGTCATTTACGTTGTAGCAGCGTTAAGTTATAAAAGTTTTGTTAAATTTAATAATCTAGATAATTGAAATAAAAATAAAGCTACGTTTAGATTTGTAAACCAAAACTAATCATTGTATGACTCCTAGATTTATGTACAATTATTGTATTGAGTTACAATGAAAATATTTTTTAGATGTAATGTGAAATTTTGAGCACACTAAACTATTAAAGCATATATGTATTATTTTAGTGTTTCCATCATTTATTATGTTTTATATGGGCGATGTTGAATCACAAAACATTTTAGACCCATTTGAACTAGATGTGTCATATAATAAAATTCTAAAAATTAAATGTTTTATGATAAGGATGAATTGGGAATGAACCCAACATTCTAAAGTGACTCCGAGTCTGCATGGCTATTGTTATAGATGATAGACAAATACTCTATACATGGTTTTTAGGTGCAACTATATGTATCAGATAAAATGTGTAACAAATTAAGTATGAATCAAAACAAGTAATTTAATTAAAAATTAAAAATTTAAATATTATATTAGTTAAGCTTATTATTTTCTTATTTTAAATTAATAATTAACTAGCATATATATCTTATATAAATCTATGTAAAAGACACTGAGAAATATCCTTCTTGAGATATCTTATTTCATTTATTTAACAAATACAAAATCATATAGACATCTTGAGAATGATATCTCTCAATATCTTTTACATAAATTTATTTAAGATATGTATGTTAGTTATTTATCGTAAAATATAAGTACATTATTATTCGTAATTCGACTTAATTTAATACACCAACACCAAAATTGAGTTACCACATAGCCTCCTTGGAAAAACTATGCTACACTTTAATATCAATATAAACTAGATAGCCTTGCCATACCACGCCACACCCCTTGCAACTTTAGACACTCTTGATCATTCGTGGTTATGTTTTTCTCTTCACCATGGTTCCTACCTACACATACAAACCATTATGTTATTACCCAAAATACATAAACAAAATCTGCACATACAAAAAAGTAAAATATATAGAAAGGTCCACCAATCATTCTCTTAACATGTGCCAAACAACATATCAAACAAGGGCACCATGCACCAAGTCCTTACGGGAGTTAAAATAGAATTGTAATTTGTTGTAAACATTGTTGTAAAAGAAAATTTGTGTGGGTCATTTTTCAAGAGAAACTATGTCTATGATTGTTGTAAATACTTGAATACTTCCACTTTAAGTACAAAATAAAATATAGTTTTTAGAACCATAATGATTATTAGAGACAATATACGGTCTTCTCAAAATTTTAGCATGTATATGATATATTCTACAATAAATCTATTGTATTAAAATATTAATTATGTAAAATTTTTATAATAGTATCTACTAAATCATTATCAAGTAGCATAGCAATAATAATATAGAAATTTATCTAATAAATTTCAGCATAGATAGTGTTATTTGGCCATTACAGTCTTTATCCACTACATTGGAAACCACTATCAATTGCTGATACAAATTGACAAATCAATCTAATCAATGTTTAGTGAAATCAAGAAAATAAAAAATTGGTTCTTGGTACAATTGCAAGATAGTAACTGAAAACACTAATCAAGACTTACAAACAACACAATTTCTATTTTCTATTTTTCAAATGAAAAGATATTATATCTCAGTGGTTGCTTGCTCATCTCCACTTGACAAATCTGGTACATGTTGCTCATCAAAGCAATAGGTCTTTTATATCTCTGAATCCCTTGATGTAGTCCTTTATGTGATATCAAATTTAGGCTTATGATTTATTTCCTCAATGTGTTCCTATAATCAACTTGAGCATTGTTCTTATTTAATTCAGATAGGCTTCTAGAGAATGGTATTGACATTTTCTCTAGTGACGGCCAAATAGTTGAATTGTGAGAGGCTTTCACTTGAAAGAAAGAGCGTGTGATAATTGTCTCTTTCATCTACAAAGGGATAGTTAGATCAATAACCCACTGTGTAGCTTGTGGCTCTTCAATTGTCGCCAATAATGTAATCAATGTACAAGATTAGGAACCATAATCCATCAATAATACTGATTTCTTGATCAAACCTTAATTGAAATTATTTGCAGAATAATAGTTTTATTGTACTTATGGTTCCGAACTTTAACTAAAATGTTAAAGGGAATGGATGTATTATACTTAAGATTACATCAAATATTTAATAAATGGATGAATCACCACTTTGATTCAAAACCTTAATTGAAATGTTTTAAGAAATGGATTTACCATCCCTGTGATTTAGCCAAGGATAAGAGTTTGGTCCCTTTGTTCATCTAGTCATTGCAATTTCTTTCTAGCGATAGCCAAATGATCAGAGTAGACTGAGGAGAAATAAGGCACTTGTCACAAAATGCATGTTGTTCCAATTCTACCAATATAACTTAATATAGCCCAAGAAAAACATCAATAACTCTTTAAAGTAAATAAATTACATGTAAAAGATTTTTTTTAATTAAATTTGGATGGTTTAGGATAGTCACACAGGATGGCGACGACGAGCGATGGAAAGGCAGTCGACGGCCTGCGTGAGGGTTTTGAAGGTTCAACCTCGACGCAGGGAGAAGACACAAGGCAGCAGGCACCGTTTTATTCCACAGAACGTTCCAGGGTTGTCAAAATTAACGGCTGCTTCCCACGGTCTCAAGAAAGGCCGCTTTTGGTTATTCCCCTGGCTTCTGTCAAGGAAGATGTAGACTACCTCTCTACTCACACCCTGATTTGCAAGTTTATGGGCATCCAGATTTCCCAGGCGGCCTTGGAGACCTGGCTGCGTCAAACCTGGCAAGTAGACGGAGATATGGATGTTATGCTGGCTGGAAACAGCTATTTCCTGGTAAATTTTTCCTCTGTTGCTGACAAAAATTGAATTTTTGAAGGAGGACCATATTTTTATGACCGAATTGGTTTGTTTATTAAACCCTGGCATTCCGGCTTCAATTCTACCGAAGACCTGCTAACACGAGTCCCTGTCTGGGTTCGTCTTCCCAAACTTCCTCTTGAATTTTGGCACAAGGATATCCTTCGCCAAATTGTTGCATTATTGGGAGCACCAATTGCTGTTGCTCACCAATCTCTGGACAAAAAACTTATATCTTTTACCCGTGTTTGTGTGGAGATGGATTTGAATAATCCTTTGCCTGATACGATGGAAATCTGCCTGGGAAATTCTTCTTGGGTCCAGCAAATCGATTACGAAGCCATCCCCTTCCGATGCCGAATTCGCCATGTTTATGGCCATTTACATCGCCAATGCCCCCATGCGATGAGATCCTCTGGGAGGGAGCCCAATGAAAACAAATACCCTGGCTACATGTCACACCAGGACCCCTATAATGTCAGCCCTTCCATTGGAGCGAAGGGTAAAGCTCAAACAAATTCGCTCAACCTGTCTCAAGGCCCGTCACATCTCAGTGCACAAGACAAGGAAGGCTTCACTCAAGTCCGACGCAGGGTGAAAGGCAGAGGGCAGAAGCGTAGGAACCAGGACAGACCCCTCGATTTGACTTTCAATCGCTTTGAAACTTTGGACAGCATGGCCATTGAGGATGGTATTCCTCTGGAAGAGATGGGAGAACCTGCGGAGAGTGTTGAGAAATGCCCCCCTCCCAATGAGCATCAGGACATGCTTATTCAGATGAATAAAGAAATTATTATAGAGCCATAAGATGAAGCCTTGACAGTCCCTGCAGTGCGCCAAAATAAGGACATCAGTTGGGCAAAATTAGTGAAAGATTTAGAGACCCTTGGGAAAGACAAAGGACCAGCTGGTGCATTGGGCTTAATGCAGAGGCCTTTCAAACGAGTCTCTTTCACTACCCCTACTCGTGTGGGACGTCGGAAGGACCAGGAGATAATCCAAAGAACAGGGAATTTTTTAGTTGAATTAGGGGCAGTTAAGCCCCTGGATGAGCACTTCACGCAGTCCTCTCCATGATTGTCTTGTCATGGAATGTTAGGGGACTGCATAGTATCCCCAAACAAAGAGCTATGTGAAAGTTGGTAAGTGGCCACATGCCAGACATTCTCTGTATCCAGGTATCTAAGCTTTCGATTGAAGCTATGTTCACCTGTAGTTCTAAGTTTTGGATGGGAGGGCAATGTCAATGTGTCGGAGCTTTAGGCAGCGCTGGCAGACTTGCAATCTGCTGGGATCTGGCCAAAGTCACGCCTCTACATTGGGCTGCTAGCCTTTCGGCGCTTTTGGTCGTTGCTTCCTCCCCAGAATGTGGGGAACTGATCCTTGTCACTAACGTTTATGCTCCAGGAGACATCTCAGGACAACAGAAGTTATGGAAGCATTTGGAGTATGTAAGGACTTGTTTTCCTTATCTACCTTGGATCGTCACAGGAGATTTTAATGCTGTCCTCAGCCTTGAGGAGAAAAGAGGAGGAGTAACATGTCTTGATCCCTCGTCTGAGCTCCTAAGACAGAGTCTAGACAGCCTGCGCTTAGAGGATATCAGGCCCACCAACGAGATCTTCACCTGGAATAATAGAAGAATAGGCAAGGATGCTATTTCTGAACGGTTAGATAGATTCGTGGTGTCTTGTTTTTGGTTGTCTAGGGCTTTCTCTCTTGCTTCCGAAATCCTGGATTGGCAGGGGTCTGATCACTGGCCCATCAAACTATCAACCAGTTACATTCCCGCACCAAAGAAAGTGCCCTTCAAGTTTTAACTTATGTGGCTCCGAGATTTTGATCTTCACAATCTCATGGAGACCTGGTGGAAGCAAGGAGGGCCTTCTTATGGAACCGCCATGTTCACTTTTGCTAAAAAGTTGTAGTATGTAAAGCGTAAGCTGCAAGATTGGAATAGAAACAATTTTGGGAATCTCCATGTCATGAAGAATAAAACGCAAGAGAGGCTGGACATAATTACCAGGAAAATTCGTGACTTTGGCTTATCAGAGGACCTCCACAAGGCTGAATTTGCTGCCCTTAATGATCTTTCAGAGTGGGAACTCAGGGAAGAGATTTTCTGGAAACAGAAGGCCCGCATTGATTGGCTTCAAGAAGGTGACAGAAACACTGCCTTCTTCCACAAGTCAGTTCAGGCGAAACGTAACAGGAACTTTATATCCTCCCTGGTGACTTCTGATGGTACTTGGGTTACTTCTTCCTTTGACATCTCTGAGGAATCCATTAGATTTTTCTCGCAGCTCCTCTCTAGTGCGCAGCCTGCTGCAGTTCCTGAGATGAATGAAGTTTTGAATTGCATACCTTCTCTCATCATGCCAAAAGTGAATGAGGTGATCATGAGGCCGATTAGTATGGAGGAAGTTGAGCAGGTGGTGTTTGGTATGCGCAGAGGTAAGGCTCTAGGGCCGGATGGCTTCCCTGCTAAATTTTACCAAGGGTTCTGGAGCACTATCTGCCATGACCTGCTGGAAGTTGTGCAAGAGTCCTACAGGAACAAAGAAATGCTCAAAGCGCTCAACGCCACTTTTCTTGTTTTAATCCCGAAGGACAAACAGGCCAACTGGCTGGACCATTTCAGGCCCATAGCGCTCTGTAATATGATCTACAAAATTATATCTAAGCTCATAGCAGAACGCCTGAAACCCCACCTCCACTTGATTATATCTGAGGAACAGGGAGGCTATGTTGCTGGGAGGCAAATCCTTGACGGAGTGGTGATCGCGTCGGAAGCTATCCACTCTATGCATCTTTCTCAGCTTCGTGCTATGTTTATCAAGCTTGACCTGTCTAAAGCTTATGACAGAGCTGATTGGAGCTTCTTGCAAAAAATTTTACTCGCCTTTGGCTTTGGGCAAGACTGGGTCAAGTGGGTGTTCAGCTGTGTCACCACCCCCTCTTACTCGGTCCTTATGAACGGAGCGCCATCCAGGGTATTTGAGTCTTCTAGAGGTCTCCGTCAAGGGGATCCCATCTCTCCGTATCTATTCATCATCCTTGCTGAGGGGTTGGGCCGGCTTATCAGACATCGAGTGACCCATAACATGATTCAGGGTTGGCAGTGGGGAAATGGGATTTTGAGACTGTCTCACCTCCATTTTGTGGACGATACTATCCTTGCTGGGGAAGCTCGTATCAGGGAGGCGCACGCTTTCTAAGACACTTTAGATCTCTACCTGAGGGCCTCAGGTCAGAAAATCAATGAGCAGAAATCCTCCATATTTTTCTTCAATACTCTGGAGGTCATTCAACGTAGAATAGCAGCCATTCTGAGATTTCAGGTGTAGTCCCTCCCAGTGACTTACTTGGGGATTCCCATCATGCTTGGCAGGCAGCCAAGGCTTTTCTGGCAGACTGTTATGGATACTTTGAGGCAGAGGATTAACCATTGGACTCACCGCTGGCTCTCTTCCACCAGGCAGGTGACCCTCTTGCAGTCTGTTATTCAAGCTCTGCCCATTTACCGGAGCATGATCCAGGTGGCCCCGATGTACTTCCTCAAGGAGTATGATGCTATGTCACGACAATTTTTGTGGAGCGGCAATCTCAGGCACTCTAAATGGAGTTTGGTTAACTGGAGCACTGTCTGCCGGCCTAAGAAGGATGGGGGGCTTGGGTTGAGATCTGCTATTCTGACTAGTCAGGCCTTAGCGGCCAAGTTATACTGGCGGTGGTGCACCAGTCAATCCCACCTCTGGGCCTGGATCATTTCTTTGAAATATCTCTCTGGTGTGAATCCGCCTGATGTTCCCAGGATGCCTCTTGAGGGTAGAGGCTCCATGGTTTGGAACACCCTTAAGCTGGGGGCCCAGCTTGTCCAGCCCAGCCTTTTTTGGATTTGTAACAGAGGTTCAGACGCTCTCTTTTGGGAGGACTCCTGGGGTGGAGCTCCTCCTCTCTGCTCCTCCCATCCCCATTTGCAGAGATTATGCGCCTCCTTTCTCAGCGATGGTTGGACTTCTGTGGAGCAGTATAAAGAAGCATATAATGTGGGTCCTTTCATTGCCTACAAATGGAGAGATGAGTTGGATTGGCCGCAGGGGGAACTGAGGATGAGAGGCAGGAGCTCGCCCAGATTCTGGCTGGTAGAGATTGCAGTTCCTTAAGGGAGGATGACAATCTGGCATGGGGAGGCGTGGCCAATGGCTAGTACTCGGTGGCTGCGGGTTACCAGAAGCTTACTAGGATCAGGCTCGGTGAAGTTGTTTTTGACTGGGGAAAGAAAATTTGGAATGCTGCCTCGTGGCCGAAGTGCAATTTTTTTCTCTGGACTCTTACCCACAACAGATGTTTGACTTGGGAGAATTTGTGCAGGAGAGGCTATCAGGGGCCGTCTATTTGTTTACTTTGCCGTGCCAATGAGGAAACTGAAGCGCACTTGTTCTTCCAATGCGCCTTTTCTAGACGAATTTGGCATCTTTGGTGGACGGCCTGGGGCTATCCTTGCTGGCATGCCTTTTCCTTGAAGGAATTCTGGCAGCGTCTCGGCCGACCACCTAACAAAGCTACAATATTACAAACCGCATGGAACATCGGGCCTGCTTTCATTCTCTAGAATGTCTAGATTGAGCGCAACAGAAGAACCTTTCGAGACTCCTCCTTTACTCTCAGCAAGATTTGGGTGAAGGGCCTGTGTGCTATCCAGGAGACTCTCCACGTGCATCACGACAACAGTACGATTATGGACCCTGCCGCGAGTAGAATTTTGGCAAAGCTCTCCCCTGGGAGGTCTATTTCTCCGGTCTGCCGTTCCAATCCATGCCCCAAGCATTGCACAAGGCATCATACGCACCCAATGTGTCGACTGGGCTACTAGACTCCTCCCGAGAATGGCTGCACTAAGGTGAATGTCGATGGGTCTTCCAAAGGCAACCTTGGATCTGCTGGTATAGGCGGCATTGGCAGAGACAGCAAGGGTGTGACTTGCTTCTTGTTCTCCACGTTTAAAGGCCACCAGACTAACAACTTGATGGAGGCTGTCGCGATCCTGGAAGCAACTCTTACTTGCTGTAGCCACGGCCTGCTTAACATTATCTGTGAGTCTGACTCGCAGGTGATCATTAACCTGTTGAATAGTGGGAATTTGGATGAAGTTGATTGGCAGATTGCTTCGATTATCAAGCAAATCCATCAAGTGTCTGCGGTTTTCGATTTTATATCCTTTAAGCACATTCCACGTGAGTGGAACACTGTGGCCGACGCTTTAGCTAAATGGGCCTCAGACATGGGGCCGAATTGGTATATTCAGGATCAATAAGAGCTTCCGCCTAATCTTGCCCAAGATCTTGCTCATCTTCTTGAGCGGGACAAGGGTATGTAATGGTTTTGTTCTCTGGTTCTCTTAATAATATTTTTACCCCTTTTAGTTTCAAATAAATTACATGTAAAAAAAGATAGGTAATTATCTTGAATTTATTTTTGATATTTCATCATATCTTGGGCCAAGAGTACAAAATATATAAAAAAAAACCACACACTTATATGCCTTTCTTTTTTAAAATTATGACTAATTTTTCTATGGTGGCTGATTAAAAGTTTGTTGCTTGTAATATGTAACTACCCTAGAAACTATATATAATTTTGCCACCTCCATTTTGAACTCAAAAAAGGAGACATGAATATAATCTTAATTCTGCTAAAATTTTATTGTTTTGTGTTCTTTATGCCACTATCCTGGCATTAGGGCCAAAGACTAACCAAACAATTGGACCTCCATGCTGACAAAGGATAGCATTCCATACCTATTTTTGGATAACAGTTTCTTCTTTGTGGATTTAATTTCAAGTTTTCAATTTCTTTCCTTTGTAAAGCTAAAAGGTTGGTGCATTTTAGCTTTTCCATGTTGCATATATTACTTTAAAGTTATAGATGTTTGATGATTCAATTAGATTATAAAAGAAATTAAAATCTCAATTATTTATGTTGATCTACATATTCCACAAAGTTACATACCTGGATTAACTTTGAAAAAATCTGAATCTAAGTTTAGGCATAATTAATACACAAAGGAAGAACCATCAATTTTGGCACCATTGTCGGGGTAGACGCTATAAAACTTGACCAACATATAGTCAGGAATTGAATGAAGACATTTTGAAGACTAATTGTTATGAATATAAAATGTAGAGCAATAATAATGAAATAAAGACATAATTAAAATTTAAAAAACACAACAGAATAGAGACATAGATTTAATGTGGTTCACCCAATATGGGCTATGTCCACACAGAAACTGTTAGTCCTTATTATTCAGTCCAACAAATGAATAGAAAAACCTACAATACATCCATTGCAATATCCTCTTCACTCTCTCTCTTTTTCTGCTTGATTACAATGCCTTCATATCAAAGGAAGGTTATAAATTAGGACAAAAATGCACTAACTTAATTTCTACCATTAGATCTAAAACCTAATAGTAAACGATCCAGATTAACTATGAAATTATAATATTTTATAATGCATTTTTTATAAAATTTTGCTTCAGAGGCGCTGCCCTCAAACCCCCGCTAGGGGGGCTCCAAAATAGGTCGCTACCCCCTGGACCCCCATAGTGACCCTAGTGGGGGGCATTGCCCCCCACACCCCCTGTCGAGAACTGGGCATTAAAACAAGATCAAGCTCCACCATCCAACCCTAATATGAGAAATTAGTGAATTGTTATAGCAACTATGTTGAGAATATTGTAGAACCACTGAAAATTATGGGACAAAGATCATCACTAATGGATATTTTCCACAAGCTCTACAAGTAACCAAGGAGCAGAGGAGACTTTGATTGATGGTTGAAGGTGCAAAACTAAGATGCACAAGAATAGTTACCTAGGAAAATGGAAATGAGGAATAATAAGAAACATTTTCTAGTTCCTATACATAAAATACGATCATCAGTCTATATCAATAGAAAAATAAATCTCATATATAGCTCTATTTTAGAGCCAAAAAAGGCTCACTAACCCTCAAAATAACTTTAAACAACCCCTAAAAGGTTCCAAATAATGTTGTGATGCAAACTAGAAATTGATGAAATGACACATCAATAAGAAAATATTTCAAGTGAAATATAACATATCAAATTTATAAGAAAGCATCTACTTGTATGCAAGAAGAAAATAAAATAATATTGTGCATGGTGAAGTATGCCAGATAGATTTTTATTTTGTTTCATTAATGTTTCTTAATGTTTCACAAAACTCATGCACAATTGCATTACAAAACTCATACACATTTAAAATGCCTAAAATTTTCCACAAAACCATTGGGAAAAGAGAACCAAGGACAAGACTCTTCCATATTACCTATCACATTGGAGTACCTAAAATTTAAAATGTATCATGAAAATCTGCATCCATTTTTTAAGGTCTCCAGCATTCCAATATGCAGACAAAAAATGTTAGGAAAAGCCCAAGAAATGGTCAAATCTAGCATAAGAATGACACATAAAAATACAAAAAATTATCATAAATATTCTGAAACTGCATGAAACAACTGACATTCTTATGTGACCCACAACATAGATATGCTTGAAAGAAGAATAAAATCAGGGTACTTGTAGCATCATAAATCACAAGAAAAAAGAAGAGATAAAACCCTCAAAGCATATGTCAATTCAAGACGTGCAACTACCTTGTTATTGTCAAAATAAAAATGCATCTAAAAAATCATAAACCAAAAAAATTAGTTACGTCAAACTCATAGGTTAATTTCTAAAAATAGGTAACAACCCTCAAATAATGAAGCTCTTTTACATGCAAAATTCTATCACTAGTATTTATTACAATAACTATAAAATCATTTTTTCTGATATTTTTGGCATTTGCAGTTAATTTAGATGATGTCAGTCATTGGCACCTTAATAACATCATAGTTTCTACCAATCAAAATATAGTTTAATAATTTTTTTTATTTTTTTGTTGAAAAATGTACAAATTAACTATTACAAAATTTTAAATTTTTTAATACGTAAAAAATAATAAGTTTTGATTGGTGGAGAAGGGATAATTTAATCGAAGGTTAAAGGAAACTAATTCCTTTAGTTATCTTTTCGGGACTAATAATAATCGAAAGCAGATTTGTATGTGTTAAGTCTTGCTCCATTTTTTTATTTTTTGAAGACATATATATTGAAATTATTTATTTATTTTTATAAAAAATCTAAAGCTGTACTTGGATAGGTGCATGTAATTGGGGGATCAAAATGAAGTCTTAAGTGGACATGTTTTTCTTGACAAATTAGAAATTTGAACTTATACAAATTCCCTGAGATGTCTCCATTCAAAATTTGAAGATGATATAAGGATGTAAAGTGTAACATTTCGAATGTAATTTTTAAATTACTACTTTTTTTTAAGATGGTGAAGTATAAGAAAGTGAAACAGCTGAAATTTAAAGAGACATTTCTATTATTTTAGAAAAACATAGAAGATAATCAGTTATGTGCCCTTAACTACCTTTAAAAAACTATTTAAAAAAAATGTATATCAAATCAAGTTTAGTTTGTGACCTAAATATATTTTTTATTTTTTTTGGTATATATATATATATATATATATATATATATATATATATATATATATATATATATATATATATATATATATATAATTTTATAAGTAAGTAGACCTTGAAAAAATATAAATAATGGATAACCAATCGTGCACCCCCTAACTATCTCAAAAAAAATAAAAATAAATATTTTTTAATATATATAGAATTGGGCCTAGTATGTGACCATATATATTTATCCAAATTTAAATGAACAAAATGAAAGATACATAAACAAAGATAGACATGTATAGTTACATCATATAGTAGTTTATAAAGACATGCCTAGAAAACAATGTAGATAAGAACCTTAAAGTTATATGTATGTTTATGTATATGTATATGTGTGTGTGTGCATATATATATATATATATATATATATATATATATATATATATAAAGAGGAGGGTGTGCTCAATGTCGTAATCATATTTTGATTAAATGTCTTGATGAAAATTGAGTATTTATCATGTCCAGCTTTAGATTTTGTCATCTTTAGTATAAAACATGAATGTGACTATGTGTGTGTAGGTCTAGGCCTTAGATTCGAATTTCCAAACCTAAAGCATGTATGTGTTGTAACACACACATACTATAGCATGTACGTATTATAGCATGTACATGTCGTGGCTTGTATGTTTTAGTATTCCTTTATAATCTGTAGGGCTTACAAGTAGTATGAGTTAAACCAGTAAAATCCAGGTTGCGTAGTTACTAAAAAAAATGTTAAGTATAAGTTGACATTTTTATGCTTAACATTTTTCAAAATGCTAAGTATAAAAAGATCAATTTATACTTTAAATTTATTTTCAAAAATTTAAAAAATTAAGGCCACTCTACATCTTCTGAAATTGATCTCACAACTTCAAGAGCTATGATTTGAAAGATAGTTTTTAAAAAAAAATCTAATATGGTCAGTAGTTAGTAATTTTCAGGATTTCAATATTAAACCTAAGGCTTTTAGAGCATAACTTTTAAAACTAATGTCAATTTTGGATGAACATATAGTCATTTATAGGTCTAGAGGCTTTTTGAATTGGTTTCTGACATTTATGAGAGTTTTGTGTGTGTCAAAATTAAAATTTAAAAACTTCACATCTTGCATAGATAATGATAGTTTCTTAAGGATATTGGGGACATAGTTTGGGAAAATTTGAGGCACTTGACTCTACTTGAGATTGTATGATGTGATTTGGGGCTTTTTTTTCTAATTTCATGAATGATTAAACCAATTGCTTGACTAGTTCAATTAGGAACTCCATTTGGGCTAATTTGATCCCCATGAACCTAATTTTGATTGTATGATGTAATTTAGGACTCAATTGATCATAATTTTATAATCAATTAAGCTAATTAATTGATTGGTTTAATTGAGGATGTAATTTTGGTGAATTTTGAACCCCACAAACCCATTGGTGACTATATGATGTGATTTGGGTGTTAATTGGCTCTAATTTCATCACTAATTGAACCAATTACTCAATTGCTTCAATTTTAGATGCAATTTGGGCCAATGTTTGCCATGTGAGCCTAATTTCAACTATACAATGTCATTTGGAGCTCATTTGGGCAAAATTTCATCATTTATTGAACCAATTACTCAATTGGTACAATCAAGGAAATAATTTGGGCTAAATTGAACCCTATGAACACACTTGCAACTATATAATGTGATTTAGGACTCAATTACTCCCAAATTTAATCATTGATTGACTTAATAATGAAATTAGTGATGATATTAGGGCTAATAAAAATAAAAATCAAATCACATAGTTCCAATTAGGTTCATGTGGCTCAAATTTATCCAAATTGCATCTCTAATTGAAATAATCAATTAGTTGGTTCAATCATTGATAAAATCAGGGTCTATTGAGCACCAAATCACATTATATAGTCACAATTATATTAATGGGAGTCAAATTGATCTGAATTATGTCCATGATTGAATCAGTTGAGTAATTAATATAATAAATGATTAAATTGGGGCCCATTAAGCCGCAAATGGCATCGTATAGTTATAAATAGGTTCATGAGGATCAAATTGGTCCAAATTGCATGCACAATTGAACTAATTTAGTTCTAGGTTCAATCATAGATGAAATTATGGCTAATTGAGCCCCAATGACATCACATACCTTCAATTAGGTTCAAGGGGTTTAAATTGGCTCAAATTTCATCGTTAATTGAACCAATCAAGTAATTGGTTTTAGAAATGATGAAATTGGGGCCGATTGATCCCCATATAACATTAAATAATCATAATTAGATTCATATTGACCCAAATTATGTCTCTAATTAAATTAATTTAGTAATTGGTTTAATCAAAGATGAAATTGGGGCTAATTGATCCCTAAATCACATTGTATAACTGTAATTAAGTTCATAAGGCTCATATTTTCCTAAATTATGTCCTTGATAGAACCAATCGAGTAATTGTTTAAATTGATGATGAAATTGGGCCCAATTTGCCACATGACACTTTGTATACTTAACGTTAGGTTCACAATGCATAAATTGGCCCACATTATGCCCTTAATTGAGTAATTGGCTCAATCAATTAAAATATTATTGCTAATTGAGCCCTAAATCACATCGTATAGTCATTATTAGGTTCACATGGATCAAATTGATCCAAATTGAATCCTTAAATGACAATCAAGTAATTGGTTCAATTAGTGACGAAATTGGGGCTAATTGAGCCCAAAATGATATGGTATAATCACAATATTAGTTTCATGTAGATCAAATTGGCACAAATTATGTACCTTGTTTAACCACTCTAGTAATTAAGGGCCACTTGAGCCATAAATGACATCGCAAAGTCACAATTAGGCTCACATGGATGAAACTAACCCAAAGTACATCC
Source organism: Torreya grandis (assembly GCA_037957365.1). Classification (NCBI taxonomy): domain Eukaryota; kingdom Viridiplantae; phylum Streptophyta; class Pinopsida; order Cupressales; family Taxaceae; genus Torreya; species Torreya grandis. Next base: position 727,533 of record JARHVA010001011.1, on the reverse strand, counting down.
CTTATTGAACCAATTGAGTAATTAGTTCAATTGATGATGAAAATTTCCTAATTGAGCCCTAAATGACATTATATAGTTACAATTAGGTTCATGAATTTCAAATTGGTACAAATTACATACTTGATTGAACTAATAAAATAATTGGTTAAATCATTGAAGAATTTGAGGAAACCCCAAATGATGTTGTATAGTTGCAATTAGGTTCATGGGGCTAAAATTGGCCCAAATTATGCACTTGGTTGATCTAATTAAGTAACTAGTTAGATCAGTGGTGAAACTGGGTCTAATTGAGCCCTAAATGACATCATATAGTCACAATTAGATTCATTTGGCTCAAAATGGTTTGAAGTGCATCTCTAATTGAACCTATCTATAAAAAATGTTAAATCATTGTTAAAATTAAGGCTAATTTAGTCCCAAATGATATTGTATAGTCACAATTACGTTCATGGAGCTAAATTTTGCCCAAATTATAACTTTGATTGAGGATTATGGTATAAAACATGATTAATGAGTGTTGATTATCTTTCATTGTCCGAATAAATTTATAATATCTAACCATTTATAATATATGACATGTAAATATATAATATGTTAGATCATTTATTAAATATAATTGTTCCGTGATTGTTATTTGGAAGTGTGTAAAATTATCAATTGAACCCTTTCCATTCCATTTTACTATAGGCTTTTCTATATTTCATTGTTTGAATTTATATATATATATAATTTTACTATAAAAAAATACAATTTCTAAATTAAAAATGATTACGAATAAAACATCCTATCCAACAAAATGTATAGTCGATGATATATATACACTATTGTAAAAACCTCATATCTAATAGAATTTATATTAGGTGGTATATATGCACTATTGTGAATATTACAATAGCTTTTATTGAAGGCTAATCAATTATGGCTTTAGGTGTTTGAAAAATCAAAAAAATATTGAAATGTGGATGCAAGAAAAATGGTGGGGTTTACTTTTTCAAAAGTGGGTCATGCATCGTTGTTGTTTTGTCCAATTATTAATGTATTATAATAATTTACATGATTTTTTTTTAATTCAATTGAAACTTATATTTAAGTTGGAAAAAAATTATATATAATAGTTGTAACTTGATTGGTAGTCAAATTGAAGTATAGTGTTACATATGCGATGTATGATTTCTAGAGTAAAGCTTTTTATGTCTAATGTAAATAATCAGTGCATTCTTGAATATTTGTGTTGATCATTAATGGGTCAATATTGGGTAGCACACAAAAATATTAAATATGTGCCCAAGTTATTTGTTGATGTTCGAATTTAACTCAAATATATTAGAAAAATACACTTCTCCACAAGGGTAAGTTAAGTCATCATTGTACTTATCTTGAACCCATATCATCATGTGTACCTTTATGAATTTCAACCAAATTAAACATATCCATGAACTTGGGTCAACATTTTGTTTTAGGACTCGTACCTAGCTTTAACCTTGAGTCAAACCTAATTTGTCCCAAGTATCTAAGACTTACATGTATGTTGAGAACTTCCTTGAACACAATTCATCATGTGGCCTTAGGATTTACACTACACTTAAACATCATCCTAAACTTAGATTTTTTGAGCTTAACATTGTCCTAAACTAAACTTGAACTTGAATTATCTAATCTTAATATTAACCTAAACTTAAGCCACCAATGTCATCTTGGGGTCTTGAGACCTGCACTTTTCTAAAAAACTAATTGAGCTTAAATATAAGGATTTGAACCCTTCCAAAATTCATAGGATAAATGAGAGACAACCTTGAACCAACTCACCAAAAAAATCAACAGATTTACAACATGCTAAGGTAGAACATGAGAGACACAAAATTATTGTGCAATTAAATATGAAAGTGCTTAGAATAATTCTATGTGCACTTAAATATGAAAGTGCATTAAGTAGTTCAACCGAGATATACTAGTTGAGGTGCTAAGAAAGGCTCCAAATTAAAACTACATCATACCACACCTATAAATCTACAAAACCTATGAACAATCAATCAAATCTATTCTATACTCCAAATCAATGTAGATCTAAGATTAGTTTACCACAACCCATAGTCTCCTTGGAGAACCTTCACTTCACGTGGATATCAACGTAAAGTAGGATGTTATATTTTATTGTAGATCAAAATCTTTAATAAGAGATATCTAAAATCTTAGAACAAGCTTATAGCTTTACAACAAAGATTTTTACACGAAGATATTTAGTAAACCTATTTCCTTGAAGGTACCAAATGTCTTTGCAGTAGTGGATGTTCGCATGAGCCCAAAGAAACCTAATTTTTTGAAAGTTTTGGATGTCTCTGGGCTTTTTATTTCTTATCTTCCTGACCATGCCTTTGTTAGTGATTTTGATATTAGTTTTTTGTAAGGTTGGTGGGTTCTTTAGTAGCTCTAGTTTGGTGGTTGGATGTTTGTTTATTTATTTTGGTTATTTGTTCTCTCCCTTGGTAGTAGTTTTGGTTCTTACAAAAAAATTTACTACTATGGTGGGAAATATCCTCTTTGATGTTCGTTGTCAATTCTAGGTTTCCACATGAAATTTTATAGCTGTTTCTTTTATGCACGATGTTTAGGTGGTATGAGTTCAGTTGGTATTTTGATTTTTTGTTGGTGTTTTATACTCTTTTATGTGAGGTGCCTCTAGTTGGTGGTTGGCTTTGCTCTACTCTATAAAAAGATGAGAGCCCTTTCTTTCATTATAAATTAAAATAAATGTTTATATATCATTAGTATTTTATTGATATATATTTGATTGGTAATCGAGGGTTAAAAGGGGACCCTCACCCATAATACAGTTTGAACAATATACCTCATAAGCCTTAGATAAATATCCATTCGGGAACGAGAATTCAAAAACTGCCACAATTGATAGATTACAAAACAAGACTAGAGTAAACACCGATTACCAAAAAGACAAAAAAGGAACAACAACCATGCAGACACTTTGGCACGCCAAAAAAAAAAAAAACTAAGGCCACAAAACTTTTCGGATTACATGAGTCAAATGCAAAAAAGAAAGAGTAAACTGAGCTAGACTATCATGGGAGAGACTGCTCAAATCTCCTCATCCTCTAAAGGTCCAGCTTTCACCCTGATACCAACATCCACTACCACCTCCTCCTGTGGTGCTCCTCCTAGCACACCAAGGGACACACTAGTACCTGCCAACCCCCACATTCTTCAAATCTGAGGCCACATTGGTCCCTGTAGTCATTGTCATCATTGAACCAATATGGGAGTCCCCAACATCGACAATCATCGTAGGAGGTGGCAAGACTCTGCCACCCCCAAATAGTCTAGCCAAGAGGCAAGCTACATCTCATACTCGGGCAGAGGAGCACAAGGCCATTACCGTTCCAAGTGATGAAAGAGGGCCTTGTATTGATGCCACATCCACCATAAGAATTTGTTTACTTGAATGAACCTGAACCCTGATGACTCCTTGAACTTGTTCCATAAAATTTAGGGGCGTTACCAAATGAGATTCCAATTTCCTAAAAATAAAAAGTGGAATGAGGCCAGTTGTCTCTTTGCCTGAGAATGGAAGATCAATTTGACTCTTGAGAGGGAACCCTATAATTGCTTCTACCAAACCCACTCAGTAATGCAGCCTAATAAAACCTTCAGTCATCGATTTTACCAATTCTCTGTCTTCTATGACTAGTATGCAATTTCAAATAAATAGCGATGCAAGCTCAAAATTTACCTTGATCATATGAGGCGTTTCAAGAAAGACAGAGCTTACCAAATATTTGATAGCTTCCATGGCCTGGCTAGTTTGTACCACAAAATATGTTTGATTTGAACATCACTTATAGAGCCTTCAAAAGACATACCGTAGCTCTGCTCCCACACTAACCAATGACTCACTGAGAGCCAACTGCATAAAATGCTCCATTGTTCAAAGAGTCCAAACCTGTGGGCAAAGAATTTCACGATAACAAAAAATATTCCAAAGGCTAGGCACACAAATAGAGCTCCCAGGCGATTTACACCTCATTAATCCTTGCTTGACACGAACCATCCACTCGACAATCACTCCTCATGAATGTCGCATCGCTAATAATGATTAGCGTTGCCAAATGAAAAGTTCAACAAAAAAACTTTCGTGACATCTCATACAAAGGCCCCAGTGTCTTAGTAATTTGACAAAAAGTGGGGGGGGGCATGGGACAAGCCCGCCATTTGTTATCACTAACAAATTCATCTACTTGTTCAATGCCTCGATTTTCCAAAAAATCCACTTCCCTATTTGCTTCACGAAAATAGTGAAATGCCTTCCAATGAGAAAAAGAACTCAGAATTTCCCAAGACTGACCCAAAATGTTTTGAATGTGCCAAGCACAGTGATATATGTTTCTCAAACCCTAGATCAAAACCATGGAATCACCTTCGATAATCACCTTTGAGATACTACATTGGAGCACCAAATTTATCCCTAGTGACAACACTTGGGCCTCTGCCTTGTTGTTGGTCCCATAAATTAATTTGAACGAAGCTTCCCAAATTAGAAATCCCGTGCAATTCTGAATGATATAACCAACACCCGATGCTCCGAGATTGCCCCAAACTACCCTGTCAAATTGAGTTTGAAAACTCTCAAGAAAAAAGGAATCCAAATTGCATTTTGCATCCTGCAAACTTTGTTACTAAATACCCCAAACCTATTAACGAAAATATTTATATGTAATATTTAATTTATAAGTTTTATTATAAATTTAAACTTATAAAAAAATAAAATTTAAAAATTAATGATTAAAATCAGAACATATAAATAATTTTGACATTTAAATTATATTTCCATGTGTCAATTGTGACAATCATTTTTAAAGAGTGGTTGTATTTTAACCTTTAAAACGACTAAAATACGTCTAAACACCTTGCAAATTTGAACAGGATTTTCCTCTTTCCTATGTAAAGATCTTGCCATCCTTTTTAAAGAAAATGCAGATCTGGCTGAAAATTAGTTGGAACATTGAAATGGTGAATGGTCAAACGTAAATAACAAGAGCAGAAATTGTCTGTAACCAAATTTTTTTAATCAAACAATGGGGATGTAGCTCAGATGGTAGAGCGCTCGCTTAGCATGCGAGAGGTACGGGGATCGATACCCCGCATCTCCATTTTTGTTTATAAAACGTTAATAGGGCAGAGGTTCAGCGCTTAATTTGTTTGATTAAAATAAATTGCATATCCTACCAGTAGAATAATTTTCTTAATGATAGTAGGTCAAATATAATTGTGAAATATTTATTCGTATAATAATTGTAACTAGTACATATATCTTAAATACATTTATCTGAAATATATCGAGAGATATCAATCTTAAGGATCTTATATTAGATTTTTCACATATTATATTGATTATTAATTTCATTACCTCCTCCACCAATTTCCCTTTGATTAGTGACAAATGCCATCAATCTAGGTACACTACTGTGTTAGGCACGAAAAAATAATTTACAGAGAAAAATAAACAGACTCTAAACTCCATCATCCAACCAAGATATTATGATTTTTTTATTGACTTCTTCAAACAAAAAATTTTAATAATTCTAAGTGACAATCAAATAAATCTCAACTGCAAAGTTGAAATTATACCATTTCGAGTATTCAATAGCAAATATCGTTATGGTTCGGTTGCATTTGCAAATGGATTGATGGCTTGAAGGTATGTCGATGTGTTGAGCATTTATTAGTGTGATACGGATTTGTCCACATTGGGAATATCGATCAAATCTGTTTTTTCTTCTTCAATATAAGTGGTCTCTAACGCTTGTTTCATCCTTTTGCCTTTATGATGATTGTTTTTGTAAAGTAGTTAATGTGATACAAATTTGTGCACACTATGGGAATATCGATCAAATCTGAGTTTTCTTCTTCAATATGAGTGGCCTCTAACCTTTGTTTCATCCTTCTTCTTCTCTAATGATTATTTTATGTAAGGTAGTTGTGTTTTTATAGGGGTTTTGTCCCTTTAGTGAAGATACATTTTGGGTTTGATTGTGTGATTGCTACATCTTTGGAGGAATTTGTTTAGTGTTCGAATGGATTTTGGGGCCATGTTTTTCATATAGACTCCTTTTACTTTTCCTCAAAGATGTTGTTTTGTGTGTTTGTTATTATGCCGATGTGGTTGGAATGAGGATTTGGATTTTAGGGTTGCCCTTTTGAATTTGACAGGGTTCTCGTTTAATAGAATTATGATTTATTTTTTCAAGTGAATAGTTGTTAATGTCGTAACCTTCTTCAAAGATTCATAGATACTCTCTAAAACATTTTAAAATAAATGTGGTAATGTGTTTACCTTATTGTGAGATTCATGGGTGTCGATTATCTTAATTGTCCAAACAAATTTATAATATTTAACACTTGAAAGTATATAACATATTAGTATATAATATGTTAGGTTATTCATAAAATATAATTGTTTAGTGAATATTGTTTTGAAGTGTGTAAAATTATCAACAAAATCGCCATTCAATATTAAATTTTTCTATATATCATTACTTGAATTTGAATATAATGTTACAAACAAAAAAATTACATTCTAATTTATAAAACGATTAAAAACAACATCCTATTCCAAACCTATATATATATATATATATATATATATATATATATATATATATAATTACTGTAAAAACAATCCACCCAAAAAAAAAAAAAAAAAAAACAAAAAAAAAAAGGAAGAAAAAAGAAGAGTATATTAGGTGGTATATATACAAATATTGTAACTTTTACTAAAAGGTATATTAGGTGATGGAGATTAAAAAGAATTCTTGCAACTTGGAGACACGAAAAATGGAGTTGTTTTTGCAAGGTGGGTCATGTGCACAAAGAAAATGCTTTTTAAAAATTGATTTTTTTTTTTTTTTTGGTTTTGTTCAATTCATCAGGTATTATAATAATCTACATGATGACTCTGTTCACTCCACAAGATATTAAGAAACCATAGAATCTAATCAAATTTCTATTGATCTTGCACTCATGCACTTAATCAATATTTCATTTGACCTAATCAATTTCTCTCTTGATCTTAGAGTAAATCACATAACATTAACACTTTAGGATGTCTTGACCAGTTAAAAGAAACATGTTTTGATTTAGGATGCCTTCACCACTTAAAAGAAATAAGTTTTGAGTATAATGTGACCATATACAACATGATCTTAAGTTTGACCCCTAGTTTTACTTAGGTTAGATTTGTGACCCCAAGGTAGGTAAAGAGTAAACTAAGGTTGGGTGAGTTTGTTAAAAGTAAGAATTTCCAAGTTTAAGTTTGAAATTTGCTATATTACATCTAATGTTTAATGTGTTTTGGTCATGAGTTACATTTAATTAATTGGTATGTTTAAAATTATTTTTATTTAATTGAGATTTAAATAGGTTATTGTACGATTCAATTGGGATTCAAATAGGCCACTGTGGGATTCAATTGGGATTAAGGATCATGTTTAGAAATTTACATAAAGTTATGTTGGTTTGATTGGTAGTCAAATTGAAGTATAGTGTCGTATGTGTGATCTATAGAGTAAGACATTTCATAAAAGTAACTTAAGTCATCATTGTATTTAAATTTAATTTGAATCATCATGTACCCCCATGATTTGCGCCCAATTTAAACATAACCTTTAACTTGGGTCAACATTTGGATTTAAGATTCACATATAGTTTTAGCATTCACTTGATCCTAGTTTGTCACATGGATTGAAGACTTGCATATAAGTTGAGCGCTCCATTGAATACAAGTCATCATGTGGCCTTAAGACTTACACTTGAGTCAAACATCCTAAACTTAGATCCTCTGAGCTTGAATATTGTCATCAACTTAAATTCAACTTATATCATTGGATCTTAACATTAGCTTAAAATTATGCCATCAAGGTCATCTTGAAGTCTTGGGACCTGCACTTTTCTCAAAAACTAGCTTAACCAAAGTATCAGGATTTGAAACCTTTCAAAAGTCATAGGATCAATAAGGAACAACCTTAAACCAATTAACAAAACACTTAAATATAGGAAAATGGAGACATTTATATTATTAACAAATTAAAAAGTTGCAACATAGTAAAAGTCGAACTTGAGACGTATAAAATTATTCATTCTAAGTGCACTTAAACATGAAAATGCATTAAGTAATTATGTTGGCATATACTAATTGAAGTGTCAAGAGAAGCTCCAACTTAAGCTTACATCACACCACACCTATAAGTCTACAATACTAATGAACAATCAATCAAACCTAATCAATCTAAATTTGAGCCTGGGCTACTACAACACATAACTCAAGTCAGCTTTGAAAGTTAGTATAAAAATCTATAAAATATTTATTTAATTATTCCAATATTTAAAATGCTTATTTATCATAACCTATAAGTACATAGTTAATTTAAACTCAACTTAATTAAGTACACCAACACTAATGGTAGATCAAAATCTTCAATAATTGATATGTAAACTTTATTTAAAACAAGTTTATAGTTGTACAACAAAGATTTTCCATGAAAATATTTATTAAAGCTACTAAAAATTTTATTTGAAGTTTAACATTGTCACATCCATAATCGACATTTTGTGCATACCATGTCCAATTTCAAAATCATATTACCTCTTTGCATTGGCACCTCACATTGTAAAATTATTTGTACACGCCCCTTCTCAGATACTAGACAATGACATAATTGTATAGTATTTTATAACACCACATATACATTCCTCTATAACACATTCTAGTGCAATTTGTTAAAAAAAAAATACTAAATATGTAATAAAACTCCATCCTAGTATTGGCACACCTGCATTTTATGTATTTCTAGCTAACACTACCTCATAAGTTTGTAGTAACCCCAAAAAAAAAACTTTTCTTATCATCTTACACTTATCAAACTATAATTGGAAGAAATCAAATATGTATGATGGTTTGAAAAAGTAATGGAAAGAAAACACCCTGCTACCTATGGGATTCACTACAAACCTAAAGCCATTGTCTGGTAAGTTGGCTTGGGTTAGGTAAATGATGAAAGGACAACAACTTGAATATCAAATATTAGGCTATGGAACAAAAAATAAAGAAATAACAAAAGGCTGTCTAGTGTTCTAGTACACAAATGAAATGCATTTCATAAAGGAAAGCTTGTTGTTTCAAAAGATAAAGCTTGTTATTCCAGAAGTAAAATCTTGATGTTTATAAGTGAAATCTAATGTTAAACATGTGTATAAATTATCCTAACAACATATAAACCTCAACAAAATGTCACCTTGCAATTAAGGTGCCCTCATATCAAACTCCTATATGAGGCTCAAGTTCTAGCAACCTAATTCGAATTTAGTCCGACTAAGAAGTAAATGTCGAAGGATCCTCAAACTCTAATAGATGATGTGTGGTTCTTTGTTGTGACCTTTTTATATTAAGTGAATATAATGATGACTACAAATCATATGAGCGATACCATTGGTGTCACAAAAAAGCCAACACAATAAATGAATTAATCAACAAAAATGAGTAGCACAATCAATGCATTAATCACCACACATGCCAAAGCAACAACATAGTGAATTATAGAACAATTATGAATTTGTTATTAATGAGTGAAAAAAATGATCATACCCAATAATGGTAGTCAAATGGAAGTATATAAAGGAAATTTTAAGGCATGATTTGGACATAAAAAATAGTTTATAGTAGTTGGAAATACCAGCAAGTTTCCAAATGGCCATTAATGTGCAAGTGTGGCTAGGCCATGAGTTTCTTGGAAAATAGATGGCCAAACTACATGTTTTCTCAAAAATTCATGACTAGAATGTAGAGGGGTGGATAAAAGGGATAATCATATGGTTTTCTCTTTCCATAGTCCTTCTTATGCATATTTGTCATCTATGGGTGAAATAAGTGGCATAGGAAATTGAATTATAAAAATTGATATTTAGCTATTGGGAAATGAGAGTTCCATATGAATCGAAGGTACGATAAATCAAGGTTCATGAGAAAAAATGACCATGAAGTACATATTATTTTGTTAATTAGTGATATTAGGGTATAATGACACTAATTACATAGTAAAAAAAAATGCGTAAGGGAGATTTTAAAAATACAATACTTAAAAAAATGAAATTTGCCTTAGTGGTTGGAAATGGCAAAGAAGCATAAATGATATGATTGTAGAATCAATAAATAATATGAAAATATAAAATAACAAAAAGTGACGAAACAAACAAACCCAGGCAAATGCTTGGGATTTTGATAGCATGTTAGTGGTTTGGAAGCATTAATGAAGGTTTGTGTGAAATATGGAATGTTGACTGTGTAGGAGAATATTCAACATTTACTATGCTACTGCCAAATATGCCTAGGAAGGATTCAACCACTGAATATGATCTATGTATTATTCTAGTGAATGCATTTTATTGTATTGAATCTCTATGCACACCTTCCTAGGTTTTGATTTTTCTTGTGCAGGTTCACCTCTTGACATTGTACAGTCTTGTGATTGTGATCATGATTCTTTGAATAAATGGGAAAAATATTTTAATTGATTCCTTTTTCCTCTTTTGACCTAATTTTACAAACTACATGAAAAAGAGAAGGAAATAAAATAGTTGGGTCAGAAAACCTCAAGAGAGTTGCACCTATATATCATACACATTTGAATCAAACCCCATTTTATTTTAGTGTTGTGTAAATGGAATCTCAAGAAAGGGTTTGGACCTCCTCTTTCTTAGATGTGAAGATGAAACTACATGAACATTCATGTAAAATCTTCTTTTGGTATAAGTGGATGATGTCATAATAACCTGACAAATATTGAAGTATCAAGGTGGAAGATTCTATTAGAAGTGTAGCAGTAAATTCAACAATGAAGCTCAAAATTGAAGGTAGGAGATAATTAATAATTTAATGATACTTGGAAGATTAATACTTGATGCTTGATAAATGACAAAGAAATGATTTGAATTAATAAGACTACTTAGGACATGACACATGCAATGGTTGACTATGGAAAACTATAAGATGTGAAATCAAAGGTGTAGGAAATCAAACCAAGATTGAATGACCCACAAAAATAAAGAAGATAAATTTGGTCGGCCAAATATACACTGGGCAGATTCAACGATAACCCTGTAGCCATCAAATCCATTCTAGGAGAGATAGATGTCCAGGATGGGTCCAAATAGTTTAGGAGATATGCAAATAAGGTTTAAAAGTTGAAATGAATGAATATTGAATGCTTCGAGAAGGCCAGAGATGGAAAGAGAGTAATGAGGTATAAGAAGTGTCATAAAAGTATCCAAATATACACAAGTGGACAAAGTGTGGAAAAATGAGTAAAAGATGCTATGGAAAACAAACTTTTACCAAAATTAGGTGTTTACACCTAGAATCTATAAAAAATGCTAAGAGAACAAAAATCATACGTGCACTTACTTGTGGTGAACGATGGTGGATGAATAATCAGTGGTCACAATCCAAAAAATGCAACTTTGTGCTCTTGACCTAGCATGTACAAAGGGGAAATAAGGCTCGTGGTCTAAGGTGGTCTAAGATCACATTCATAAAAGCCTCAGATCTAGTATTATCTGATTGAGGGATGTGGGAGATTTGGAAGTCCTCAAAGCGATAAATGAAGTCACGAGCCTCCTCAAAGGTGGGAATAAACTTGGTGTTAAGAACATTCTAAACTTTGGTGAGTTAGGGAACAACCACGAGTGAATTAGATAACTACACATAGGACTTGCCCAACCCACAAGCATTTGTCAAGACTCCAATAATTACATGATACTAGATTGCTTTGTTAGTCTCAATGGTTAGAAAGAAACCAACAACTATTATGACCTTAGGATTCATTAATAGCCCAATTAGCTACAATGTGTCCCAGGTTACCTCTACTTACACCATCAGTATGAATCATCATAGAGTGATAAAACATGATGAAGGTCAAGAACACAGAAGGTTGATCACGCAAGAAATATCAGTAGTGAAGAGAATGGGAAAGCAACATAACAAGAGACCAAGAATATGACAAATCCATAATTAAAGAGAGAATAAATTTTTTGAGAGGGAGCCTTGGAAAAAGGTCACAAGGGGTGGAAGAAAACATGATGAATTGACATCATTTGAGAAAGGCAATAAAAAGATACCAAGGTCTGAAAACCATTGTGTAATGACCTACAAGAGTAGAGCCAAATAAGGTTTAGTATAAAATCATGAAGGATTGACTACAACAAAGGAAAAATACTAGTGATGTAAGTAGACAGAAAAAACACTCCCACTTGAAGGCACCCCATAGGGGATAGAGAACAAAAAAATTCAAGGAACCTGAATGCGTTTTGAAGAGTCTTAAACAAGATGAATGCGATAGACCCCAAATCCATTGAGTGCTAAACCCTTAACCTATAGTGAGTCTAGGGATATGTGTGGCCTACTTGTGGCTTACACACCTTCATATTAGCCTATTGCATTTCTTGATGTTATTAGTATGGTCGGCCTATGGAATAACCATGAATAAATAGAGTATATATATGAGGTAGTGGTTAGTCTTTTATAATTATATTATGAATTTTTTTATTATTGTATTATTGTGGAGGTTTCCCTCTTGAAGTGGCTCAGTCATAATATTCAAGTATTTTTCTCTTTAACTAAATGTTGTGGATCTATTTACTATGTGCTTAATTCTACAATATATAATTCTATTATTGTGAATCATCTAAATAATTTCCTTACAAGTGTTATTAGAGGTTCGATTTGGGAAAGTTTATGTAGTGTATTTTTTCTCTAGATCTAACATCCTAAGCACTAGAAGGTTGAAAAAACATAACTTGTAATCTAGGAAGAATTGAATTTTTTCATCACTGCACTTTTGTTCATGAGTTTTTTGATAAAAAAAGCAATAAAAATTTTTCAATTAAAAAAAAGTCTAGAATTTTTTTTTACCATGTGCAAATTAATAGTCATTGGATTCATCTTTGTGAGATGATCACAACAGTATAATTTACCAGTACACTTTTTTGGGTTGAAAAGTTTCACCCTTGTGCACAATAACAGTAGTTTTATTCATATTGCTAAGATGATTGCAATGGTGTATTCTACTGGTATACTTTTTTTGGGGTTGAAACCCTCCTAGGGTTTATGCATGGCTGGTCTAAATACTCGTAGATGCAGGAAAGGACAAGAAACTCTAAAAACTCCTCACAAGGATGACATAGAGTTTAGAACTTCTAATTCATCTATTTCAGAGGTAGTTCAACAAATTAAGTTAGAGTTGTTGGGCATGGTGAAAAAATATGATTTTGATACAGTTCAAGTGGACAGTACAGGGTTGAGAAGGGACCTAGATAGCATGATGGATCAATTACAACAAATATCTAGTCAATTGGCCAACTTGTCAGCTTAGCCACTACAAAATAACCCTATACCACTTCAATTTGGTTTTCCTGCAAATAATACCAACAATAATTATGGACCTAAGCTTATGTTGCCAAAACTGGACCTGTGCGAGTTTGATGGTAATGATCCACTCACCTAGCTCACTTAAATTAAAAATTTATTTGATATACATTAGACTTCATGTTTGTAAAAAGTGGTTATGGCCTCTCTATATCTATAACTCAAGCCATTCATTTGGTATCATTGGTTGTGTGCTCAAAATAAAAATAAGGGTGCCCCAATTTCATGGTCACTATTTTATGAGGAGTTGCAACTCCACTGTCACAACAATGTCTCTAAAAACTACTTCAGTCAGATAACCAAGTTGTGCCAGACTAGGACTGTCAAGGACTACATTCATCAATTTTAGAATCTCTCCTTACATGTGATAAACATCACTGAGGAAAATCTGAATGACCTTATTTTGGGTAGCCTCAAAGATAGGATCCAATTGTAGGTTCACACGTTTCATCCCAATACTGTATCTAAGGCCATACCAAGGGCATGAATGGCTGAGGAAAAAGAGATGATCAGATAAAGACATTTCACCAATATCTATGAATGCATCTTCTCAACACCATCATTTTATTAGCCTACCAGATTGACACTTTAGTAAGTGGAAAAAAAGTGTACAAAATGCTTATGTTTGGCTACGATAGCAAATGGATGAAAGGACATCGATGTGATGAAAAGAATTTGATTTACATTAATGGTGCCAATGAGGAGGAATAAGATGAGGAGGCTTCAGGGGTAAGTTTGGAAGAACCTGAGGATGAATCTAGAGATTCTCAACCTACTATATCCTATCATGCACTTTTAGGCATTACTACTCTTCAAACTCTTAAGATGGTGGGTTTACTAAAGAAACAAATAGTGATTGTATTAATTGAATCTAAGAGTACACATAACTTCATTAGTAGTAAGTTGGCTACTCGTTTGAATTGTTTCATCCATCTAGTTCTAGAGTTTTAGGTCATGATTATAGATGGTGGTACAATCAAATGTTCTAGAAAATGCCATTGCATTAAGCTTGATATGGGAGACTATTTGTTAGATTCCCATATGTTTCCTATTCCCATGAAAAGAGATGACATTATTTTAGGAGTGCAGTGGCTCACCACTTTGAGCATTATTGAGATAAATTTCCAAGAATTATTCATGAGGTTCCATTCAAAAGGTAGGACTTTTGAACTGCATGGATTACAGGGTAAATCTCCACAATTGGTTAGTTCCCATTAGATGACGAAGATTATCAGAAAAGGTGTAGAAGGTTTTGTGGCATGATTATTTTTCATAGAGGTTCAACCAACTAAGGAGTCTACACATCCTGATTTGCAAAGGATGCTAGATGACCATTCTATTATTTTTGGTGACATGCCAAATGAACTTCCTCCAAATCATGCACATGATCATGCCATCAAACTCATTTTAGAAAGTACTCCATTTAATATCAGACCTTACAGGTATCCCTATGCCCAAAAGAGTAGAATTGAAAATATGGTACAAGATATGTTGGAGGTAGGAATCATTTGACATAGTCAAAGTGAATATTCCTCCTTGATGGTCATGGTGCGAAAAAATAAGGATGTGCCCACATTATGAAAAAATCAACAAATACACCATCAAAGATAAGTTTCTTATTTCGTTAATTAATGATTTGCTAAATGAATTGCATGGTGCTATTTATTTTACCAAGTTATACCTTTGCTCTGGATATCATTAGATTCACATCTGTGATGAGGACATACCTAAAACAAATTTTAAAACTCATGAAGGCCATTATGAATTTATGGTCATGCCTTTTGGCCTCACAAATGCACATTCTACATTTTAGAGTTTGACGAGACTATTTTTAGGCCATTTTTGATAAAATTTGTATTAGTGTTTTTTGATGATATCCTCATCTACAACGAAAATTGGGAAGACCATTTGAAGCAAGTGAAACAAGTGCTTTCAGTTTTGGAACAACATCAACTTTATGCCAAACCTTACAAATGTGATTTGGTGTCCAAGAGGTAGAGTCTTGGTTCATATTATTTCACATGAAGGAGTGAACGTTGATCCTAAGAAAATCCAAGTGATGATGGAGTGGCAGGTTCCCAAGACCCTTAAGAACCTTTGAGGATTTCTGGGGCTAACTGGTTACTATCATAGGTTTATCAAGAATTATGGTAGTCTTGCAACCCGAATCAGCTCTCTGCTAAATAAAGACTCTTTCCAATAGATTGGTTTAACTACCAAATAATTTGAACAGTTGAAAATGGCTATATGCACAACTCCATTTTTGTCTACTCTTATTTTTCAAAAAAACTTCTATTGTGGAGTGTGAACCATCAGGATGTGGCATGGGGGTTGTACTAATGAAATAAGGCAAACCATTGGCATTTGTAAGTCACTAACTAAAGGGAAAAAATAAGATCAAACCAATATATGAGAAAGAGATGATGGCTATTTTACATGTAGTGAAGTAATGGAGACCTTATTTGATGGGTCATCACTTTCAGATAAGGACTGGTCATGATAGGCTCAAATATTTATTGGAACAATGATTATCATCTAAAAAAAATAAAAATGGGTGAATAAAATGTTAGGCTATGATTTTTAAATAGTGTATAAGAAAGGAAAAGAGAATATGGTGGCAGCTGCCCTCTCTCGACGGGATGAATCAATTGAAGCATTATTATGTGCCATGACCATATGGGAGACAGATTGGCTAGAGGAATCAAGATCAAAATGGGAGAATAACAGTGCTACCAAGGATTTAATTCACAATATTCAATAGGATTCTAAATAATCTAAATATTTTGCATGGAAGGGGAACACATTATGGTATAAGATATAGTATACCTTTGTAAGCATTTTCTCCTCAAACATAAATTTTTTTTGGAACTTCATGCCTCTCCACTTGGAGGTCACTCTAGATTTTTGAAAACATATAATAGAATCAAGCAATATTTATTTTGGGAAGGACTCGAGGGAATGTTCATAAATATGTGGTTAAATGCATGGTATGCCAAAAAAATAAAGGTGAAACTATTAAGACTCAGGGTCTTTTGCAGCCTTTATCCATCCCTAGCCAACATTGGGAAGAGGTTTCCATGGATTTTATTATAGGGTTATGACAGTCTGAGGGTAAAAATGTAATCATGGTAGTTGTGGATTGACTCACCAAGTAAGTTTATTTTTGTTCCTTATCATAACCATTTGTTGCTAGTACAATAGCTTCTATTTTTCTCAATACAGTTCAAAAATTGCATGGTACTCCAAAAATCATTATAAGTGACCAAGATCCCATATTTACTAATAATTTCTGGACTAAATTATTTGCATGTTTGGGTATCCAGTTGGCTCAGAGCTCATCTTATCACCCTCAATATGATGGACAAATAGAACTAGTCAACAAATGTCTCGAAGGGTATCTTCACTATTTTGTTTATGAGAAATAGGACAAATGGGTTCATTCACTACCACTTTTTGAATGGTGGTATAACACTTCTTCCAAGATGTCTCCCTTTATGGCATTGTATGAGTATCACCCCCATTCATCACTTTATCTTTACCAATGCATCCCAAGGTTTGAGCTGTTTAAGAACACATTCAACATTAATAGGAGGTGCTAGTCAGTTTACGAGATAATTAGCAATGCCACAAAATCAAATGAAGCAACAAAAAAATCAACACTGTAATAAGCAAAATTTTGACATAGGTGATTAGGTCCTTATGCATTTGCAGCCATATAAGTAGATGTCTTTGAAGCAACAGAAAAAGGATAACAAACTATCACCTAAGTATTATGGCCCTTACCAAATCTTGAAAAAAATTGGTAGTGTGGCTTAAAAGCTGGGATTAGCCCCAACCACTCACATACATTTGGTATTCCATGTATCTTACCTATAGAAAGTAATTGGACATAGAGTTTGCAAACAAACCGAGTTACCTAAATTGGATGAAGAAGCTTGAGTCATTCTGGATCTTGGAGAGATCCTTCACATGCTCACTAAACAAATACAAACTAGAGCCATTAAGTAATATCTGATCAAATGGAAGAACCTACATTTTGAAGATGCAACATGGGAGGATGAAGCATTCCTATAACAACATCTTGGTTTGATTCAACATTGAGGATAATGTTGTTTTTAAGGGGAGGGGCATGCTATGCCCTTAACTTATAATACATCTAGGGATATGTGTGGCCTACTTGTGGCTTACACACTTTCATATTAGCTTCCTACATTTCTCGATGTTCTTAGTATGGTCGGCTTATAGAATAA
Organism: Torreya grandis; assembly: GCA_037957365.1. Classification (NCBI taxonomy): domain Eukaryota; kingdom Viridiplantae; phylum Streptophyta; class Pinopsida; order Cupressales; family Taxaceae; genus Torreya; species Torreya grandis. The sequence goes on along the minus strand of JARHVA010001011.1, from coordinate 709,800 downwards.
CCATGGATACATAGAGTATATATAAGAGGTAGTGATTAGTATTTTATCATCATATTATGAACTATGTTCTTATTGCATTATTGTGGAGGTTTCCCCCTCGAAGTGACTCAGTCATAATATTCAAGTATTTTGCTCTTTTGCTAATTATTATTGCAGACCCAATTATTGTACTCTTAATTATATGATATATAATTATATTGTTGCAAATCATATAAGTAGTTTATTTAAGTTGAGGGATTGAGGTATCCAAGATATAGGTAAACTCATAGTGGCAAGCACAAAAAAAATTGCCAAGCTAAATAGTAACCCAAAGTGTACCTAGGACAATAACACATAAAACGGTGTAAGAATCAAGATCGATAGACCAATTCTACACTAAGGTGAAGTCCAAAATGGATGAGCATACCTATGGGGGAATTAAGTGACTAAAATAGAGTGGAAAAACATAATGCAACTCGAGTCCCAAAGAGTGATAGTGGTAGGAAGTGAAACCCATAAGCCTCGAAAGGTGAATTTACCCCACCATTACTTTCAAAATGGATTGAAACCCCTAGATATGAGTGTCATAAAAACTAGATGAATAAAGTTAAATCAAGTAAGGTCCCATCAAATGGGAAGCATAAATCAACAGATAAATGAAAGGAAAAATCTAATTTGGATTCATTTTCACCATGAGAATTGTGAAACTAGAGCCTAAAGAGCCCCATCTCATGCGAAAGTGATGACTAGAGACTAAAAAATAAGTGAAGTTATGCCATGATGGTCAAGGTAAGTGATGGAAACTCATAGCTCAATCAAAATTTGATTTTATAAGAAAATGAGGCAATCCATGAGCAATTTGGCTTGTTTTATTGAATTTTGATGATAAAACTCACCAAAAGAGGCATAAAAATATTTGTGATGATGAGATGGTAATTTCTACCAAGAATGTTGGTGAGGTCATGATGAAAAGGGTGCCCCATTGAAATTTTTTCTCAAAACAATGATAATGATGCATGTTTCCCTAAACCCTATTGCCTTGCCACCAAAAGCCATAAGACTTATAAAAACCCAATGTTTTTCAAATTCACATTGTCTTTTTTTTAGGCCAACACAAATATTGTGTTACTGTGATGCAAACACAATTGGTTGGTAGTTTGAAAATAAGTATGTAGTATACATAACAACTAGATGAACTACAAAATAGGGAGGGACCACATGCACTATTAGCTCACACTCAGGTGTCGAACTAGGAGATATGTCTATACTTGTTGATTAAGGAGATAAACACATTACCACTAGGGGCCTAGGACATTTTAAGATATACATGCCTATGGAGACTTGCACACCTAGTCTCAATACTTCACAACAAAGATATAATGTAGTATTGGTGCTGACATGGGACATCGATTGTCACATATTTTAGATAGGGCCTGACCTAGAATCCATGATTTCAATAGAGGATGTTTATCATCTCTACAAAGTGGTGATAAAAGGTGAGTATTCATAGTATAATGAACACAAGATGTGGGGAAGTGTGTTAGTTTATTTAAAAGCTAGCCATGAGGACCAACATTTTCAAGGTGTTGATCACATGCCATGTCACTAAAGTCCCACAGGTTAGAGCAATTATAGTAGGGATAATCCTAGAAATGTCTACTATGGGCATAACACAATAACACTCTCACATAATTGGAATGGGAAGGGATAAACTATAGAGAGAGCAGAGGATTATGCATGGTGTGAGTTCATCCTCGAATGTTTGCACTAGTAGCTAGATAAAGTACATTGATAGAGATCACGATAGATATCCATCACCACTCTCTTGCTACCCTAGGGATTTGTTAGGAATATATTAATATTTCATCACTAATTATTAGTCTTAAGTCATAAAATAATTCACCCTTTACATATTATTATTAATGGGTTAATTGTTGGTGGTTAACCAAATTGATTTAGGTAGTTTTACATTGTAATGGAATATATATTTGGGAAGGGTGATAAAAAATTTCTTATTGCATTATCACATATTTGTTATAATTTTCATTTCATATATTATGGGTTCACCCTAACATGGAGCTACTTTTAGTGGCCCTAATGTCTATTTGACTACTTCAGTGTTCTTTTTAGATCCAAGAGATGGTTCCCCCAACATCAACACTGAGATCTTTGCAGTGATTATCTTATTTTTGTGCCAATTTTGATAGCATTTTGTTTATTTTTCAATACTTTTAATCCACTTCACCCATTCAACATTATAGGGGGTGTTTTTCCACTGCTTTATTTGAGTGTCATGTGTAGATGTCTTAGGTATCTTTGCAACACATTTCAACCCATCCACTTGCCCTCTTTATGATGGATGAAACCATCTAATGCTCTTGCTTTAGTGGTGTATCAACCCAACCAATGTAATTTTTGTAATGGATTGAGCCCATCATATGCACCTTTCTTAATTTATGGATCTACCAATCCTATTTAAACATATTTTTGTACTAATTTATTATGTGTTCTACTTATTTCTTGGGTTTCCTTATGGCACATCTCAACACCTTCAGGGACTTAAGTTGATTGCACTATTTTTTTGAGAGATCCTTTTACCATCTCTTATTATTTCCAAAGTAGTTATTTGTACTTATTGTACATGGATATCTATCATGATTAGTTATCAATACCCATCTCTAAGTTTGTGACACACATTTTTTGTACAACCTCCCTAAGTTTCACTTAAGGTGGGTTTGGTGTTGACATTCCATCATACCCAAGTTTCAACTTAATTAGGTTAATTATATAACCTATAGTATTAGACATTTCCATTTAATATGTTTTATAAATAGGAATATTGTCTCACCTTTATGAGGACCAATGGGATTCATTATTTTACAGACAAGAATATTAGCTCACCTGGAGGAGGACCAATATGATTCAATTGTTTCCTCAATGAATAAAAGTTGCCTCATTTCAAACAAATCAAAATTGGAAGCCTATACCTTATAAATATTATTAATACTCCTCTTGTACATGGTTTTTTTCAAACGGGAAAATTTGGAGAAGATTATAGGCATTTATCAGAGACATGAGAGGCCATTTATCCAACTTGTGAGAGGAGTTAGTATCTTGATTTAGCATGTGAATTTTGAATCTGTTTATTCACCTTAGATGAGATTATTATATATTTTGATCTAATTTATACATATTTCCTTTAATTTCTTATTTATTTTCTTATTTTGAGCATTGTCTAATTTTTTGCAAACAAGATCTTGGTTGTTTATGAATTGGGTTTTACCCTATGTAGTTTTAGAACATTGTCACAACATAGACCTGACCAATAAGACCATTGTGTATTGCAAGCATATGTTTATCTCTACATTTTATTTCTCATTTGCATTATTTGAATAGAAAATACAGTCTAAAAATATATCTCATTCTCATAAAATCCGTGTTTTGTCATTTGATCATATAATTGTAGAAGCATATATATCAACAAATAACACATGTTGGGACATTAATGATGTGTTGGCACAACATCATATTTTTAGAGACCATGCAGTCTGTTAGGTTGTGGAGCTAAAAGCTTCACAGATGCAAACATGGAAGTTGCTGAGTGTCACAGTCGTCGACATCGGTTAGGCCAATCGACGTCGGTCAGTGGTGGACAGGTAGCAACCAACATCGGTCAGGAGTTGGCCGACATCGATCACCTCCAGACAGACAGGGACATACGTCGGTCGCCTATGCATTTTAGAACTATTTGTTGCATGAATAGTCAGTTTGTTGAATGACCAGTTTGTATGTAAAGACTAATTTTAGTCTTGGAGCTGTGGTTCTAATTATTGTTTGCATGGGATCTATATAATAGACTCATGGGTTGTATTGTAAAGTGTGCTAGATAGAGAGAGCAAGGTTAGCTCCTTCAGAGTAAAGAGAGTAAGGTTAGCTCCTCATAGTGCCATAGTGCCAAGTGTGTATGATCAGGTAGCTCTACAGGAGAGCAAGATCTGGTAGAAGATCCACAGGGGTGCTGGTTTGGAGAATCATAAGGACTTGGTGAGGCAAGGACAAGGGTTTTTCATGTGTGTATGATCTCGATCGGTAGGTGTGCAAGGCCAGGTTGATCTGCAGTATAGCAAGATCAGGTGAGATCTACATGGGTAAGTAAAATCAGTTGATTTACAGGTGTGTGTGCGTGCGAGATCTAGTTTTACAAGTGTGCAAAACCAAGTTGATCTGCAGGTGGTAGTAAGATCAAGGAGATCAACAACACAATAGGTAGCAAGATCAGGGGAGATCTACTTGGAGTACATGTACTTAGACTTGAGTATGTGTGTATACTCGATGGTACTGGTAGTAGTGACACTGACTAGTTGAGGTGAACAACAACTCTATGTTTGAGTTGTTTGTTGTGACCATGATTGAGAGAGATAAATCTTGAAGAGATTTACTATTGTACGCCCTAGAGGTGTGTGAGCCCTAAAGGAGTGTGAAGAATATTGTGGCATCTTCTTTGTTGTATTTCCTTCTGAAAGAGTATTAATACAATTGGGTATTGTCTCTCATATTCTGTGTTATTTCTAAATTTCTAGTTACTTGTTACTTCTGGTTAAATTCCATGTTTAGTTGCTTATACAAAGGTAATCAATTGTGCTCTTCTTGAGCTGGGGGTCCTGACAATTAGTATCAGAGTGAGGTTAGGTTCACTAACAGGTGGTAAAGCTTGTTAAGTGTGTTGATTATAGGTCACTCTTAGGGGTTTCTGATTGAGTGGGAGTATAGCAATGACAGAAGAAAGTATGGAAGAATTTAAAAGCAAGAATGATCAATTACGGTGTTATGGAAAGAAAGATCAGGTAAAGAAAGATTGTTGGTTGGTAGCAGATCAACATGAAGGAAATAAAGAAGCATGTGTTGCAGGTATTATTGCATTGGTTATTCTTTTATGTTCCTTGGATAAAGTAGAATCTTGGTTTATAGATTATGTTGCCTCTTTCCATGCAGCCCCAAATAGAGTATTTTTCCATGTTAAGGTCCATGGAGACTTTGGAAAGATTTATTTAGGGGTTGGTGAGCCTTGTCAAATTGGTGGCAATGGTGAAGTGCGGTTGGAATTGCAGACAACCAACACATGGGTGTTGAAGGATGTCATGCAGGTCTCAGTTTTGAAGATTAGGCTAATTTCTTCAGGTAAGTTGGGTGATGAGAGATGCACAGTAACTCTCACAGTGGATGCACTTGAATTAGCAGGTGGTAAGAAAGTAGGTATTGTTTATCTATCTACTTATATTACTGATTCTCTTTTTGTTACAAAGATGTGGCTTTGTAGGCTTGGTCACATGAGCAAGAAGGAGATGCATGTTTTAAGAGGAAGTCAGATGTCTTTGACAAACTTAAGAACTGGACAGCCTTGGTGTTCATGGAGGAGATGATGGATAGAGATCAGTGGAGAAGGCTGAATAACTCTGAGCAGGGTAGTTTGGATAGGGTTTTGATCCAAAGAGAGCTCACGGGTAAAAAGTCATCACTCACAGGAGAACACAGTTACCGATGCCAGTTAGGTGAGAACTGACATCGAACAGACAGGTATCAACGTCGATCATGTGCAGACCAGAGTCAATGGTGTCGGGTAGGGTAAGACTGGCATCAGTCATGGAACCGATGTCGGCAATAGGTGGACACTAACGTCAGTTACAGGTGGATACCGATGTCAATCAGGGAATCGGCATCGGTGATCAGGAGGATTTGACATCGATCAGGTGCAGACTAGGGTCGACTAGAAAATAGATTTTGGGCAGACAGCAAGCTGTCAAGGAGTCTCAAATGCCCATACAGAAGACTAAAAGGGTAAGTAAGTCTCAAATTCGTTATTACCCTTCCTTATACTAGTTTCTCACTATAGAGCTGGAAGGATCCAGGAAATAGTGGGAGCATGGCATGGATGAGAAATTTGATTCTTAGGATGTAGAACCAAACGGGAGATTTGGTAGAGTTTCCAGTCAGAAGAAAGCACTAAAATATGAATGGATTCCTTGGTTAAAGAAGAGTGAGGATGGACACGTGAGATAGAAGGCCAGGTCATATGGTCTTGAGGAAGCTCCAGGATAGTGGTATAGGTTTGATAGGGGGATGACAAAGCGTGGCTTTAGTCAATGTCATTGTAACCATTGTGTTTACTTTACCAGGTGGATGATGGTCGTGACATTATCCTGTTACTGTATGTGGATGATGAGCTTATTGCAGGTTCATACATACAGGGATTTTTTGAGCTAAAGGTAAAGTTAGTTCAGAGGTGTCATGAAGGATTTTGAAGGAGCAAAATTCTTTGGCATGAGTTTTTTAAGAGACATGGAAGGTCACAGGTTGATTTTGTCTCCAGATGATTGTGTGAATAAGGTAGTGGCGAGGTTTGATATGCAGAATGTAGAACCAATTTACACACCGATGGATGGACAGTTCATAGAATAGTGTTCCAATTCACATGATGAGGTTAAGTACATGTGTACTAGACCTATTTTTGCTCCAGTAGCGGGTGTTGTCAGCAAGTTCATAGCCAATTCAGGAAAGAAGCACTGGAAAGCAGTTCAGTGGGTTCTCAGGTATCTGAGAGGGACCAGCAGTAGGTTAACATGCTATGCAGGGTTAGGGGCTTCTGTACATGGGTATGTAGATTCGGATGTGGCAGGGTATTTGGATGACATGCAGAGCACCATAAGATGTGTGTGGTTGGTCTTCAAGATTGATCTTGAAGAGGGATACAAGCCAGGAAACAAATTAGATGATGTACAGGGGCAATTGTTTATCTCCAAGTGGGAGATTGTTAGGTTGTGGAGCTAAAAGCTTCAAAAATGCAAACATGGAGGTTGCTGAGTGTCATAGTCACCGATGTCAATCAGTGGTGGATAGGTAGCAACTGACATTAGTCAAGAGTTGGCTGACATCGGTCACCTCCAGATAGACAGGGACCGACGTCAGTCGCCTGTGCATTCCAAAATTATTTGTTGCACGAATAGTCAGTTTGTTGAATGACCAGTTTGCATGTAAAGACTAATTTTAGTCTTGGAGCTGCAGTTTTAATTATTGTAATTAGATGTCTAATTATTATTTGCATGGGATCTATATAATAGACTCATGGGCTGTATTGTAAAGTGTGTTAGATAGAGAGAGCAAGGTTAGCTCCTTCAGAGTGAAGAGAGCAAGGTTAGCTCCTCATAGTGCCACAGTGCCAAGTGTGTATGATCAGGTAGATCTATAGGAGAGCAAGCTCTGGTAGAAAATTCACAGGGGTGCTGATTTGGAGAATCATAAGGACTTGGTGAGGCAAGGACAAGGGTTCTTCATGTGTGTATGATCTCGGTCGGTAGGTGTGAAAGGCCAGGTTGATTTGCGGTATAGCAAGATCAGGTGAGATCTACATGGGTAAGTAATATCAATTAATTCACAAGTGTGTGTGTGTGTGTGCGAGATCTAGTTTTGCAGGTGTGCAAAACCAAGTTGATCAGCAGGTGGCAACAAGATTAGGGAGATCATCAACATAACAGGTATCAAGATCAGGGGAGATCTACTTGGAGTACGTGTTGTACTCAAACTTGAGTATATGTGTATACTCAGGGGTACTGGCAGTAGTGATACTGATTGGTTGAGGTGAACAACAACTCTGTGTTTGAGTTGTTTGTTGTGATCGTGATTGAGAGAGAGAACTCTTGAAGAGATTTATTGTTGTATGCTCTAGAGGTGTGTGAGCCCTATAGGAGTGTGAAGAAGACTGTGGCATCTTATTTGTTGTATTTCCTTCTGGAAGAGTATTAATACAATTGGGTATTGTCTTTCATATTCTGTGTTATTTTTGAATTTTTAGTTACTTGTTACTTCTAGTTAAATTTCGTGTTTAGTTACTTATACAAAGGTAATCAATTGTGCTCTTCTTGAGTTGGGGGTCTTGACACAGTCACGTATAATGTTGGTAGTATATTATTTGAGAGATTTTATATCTTATTGCATTTTTGGTATACTTCTATTTAACATTGAAATGACATAGTAGAACATTTCTTGAATTGCTTACATAGAAGCAATTCATATGCATTGAAATCAATGCACATAGAATAAGTTCCTGACATGATTTACACTTTGCATATAATTCAAGATAATTAAACATATTTTCGATGAATGAAACTTTTTATAGGGATCACGTAAAGTGGAAAAGAAACCATATTGTGGGGTGATTATTTTTGCATACATTGGCTAGATAGATGGTTGAAGATACATATATGGTTTTGGTTAATGATAAAAGCCAATAAATCTATTCAATTCCATAATATGTCTTGTTTCATGTGTTGGGTGAATATTTTGTCGGCCAGCTAACTGGTGACCAAAATAGTTCCTATCACCACATCATAGGGAGATGGGTCATCCTAGTGTGCAGGTTTACTACATCAACAGGGGACAAATCTCTCCTCTCATCAAGGGGAGGTTCCCTATTAAATATATGGAGCTATATAAAATATATATAAGTAGAAAGTAAGACATGGGGGTGGGATAAACCATCCATCTCTCTTTTTTAAGAGATGATGCTAACAAACAGAGGAGAAATCCTGGGTGATTGGTGAAAGTACTTCTCTTCTTTTAGAAGTAACATTCAACCAAGAGCCAAATCCCTTCCTGGGTAGTAGAAATCTTGATGAAATGACATAGGGCACTTCTCTTCTTTTAGAAGTGCTTGTTCTTGCAAACAACAAGAATCTTTCTAGTAAGTAACTGGTAACCAAAGGTGCAGAATAACCAGCAACTTGAAATGTAGCACAAAGTCTCCACCTCGACTGCCCAAGAGTGAAATATGAAGAACAATGGGGGCACAAAGTCATCCCAAGGTCCTTTACATAGAAATAGAAAAGAAAAAAACACACTGAAGACAACTATGACAGCGTAAAGTCTGAAAGTAGTTGGCTTCAGGACACCTTCCTTATCGCCTCCACTAGTTCTGCTTGTTAAATCAAATAAACAAGAATGCTTTTAGAAGACAGACATAAGAACAATCTCCTACAGTAGCACAAGATATCACAGCACAAAGTCTGCAAGTAACTTGCTTTCTCATTCAATCAAAGAAATATGAACTACAATATGAGCTCAAAGTCTCAGTAATGCCTTTCAATTTGGGTAGAGTTTCACTTTTAGTAAGGGGAAGATCTCCCTAAAACAATAAAAAAGATTACAATATATATCCACCAAACAAGGCTTGGCGCTCTCTCCCATGGGATGGGCCTTGCTGCAGTCAATGCCTTCAATGCGCCTTCAGTTTTGCCTGGAGGGACCATGCCTGAAACAGTGTGTCACCTTAACTATGGCATGTCCATTCATCTAATATGTCTTTTCCTGGGTCTGGATCATCTAGTCTATACCCTCTGACGTCTGTGTAGCTGTCCATTTTGTCTTTACTCCAAAGGAGACTAATAGGTTGTGCCTTCGATGTTTGCAAGCTCAAAAATCTACTTTGCAGACTGTTCCATCTACTAGAATAACTTTTGCACATATATTTCAGGCTTTTCCCTCTTTCCACTTTTGTCTTTTCTAGCTTTGTCTCTTCCTGCTGTGATTTGAGCTATCAGGCTATCTTTTCAGCCAGTCGCTTGGTTCTTCCTTCAAGTTCTGTGCTTTATTTGAATTTTCATGGATTTTCCCTTACTTTAAATTTGACATCTGAGGGGCCATTAATGGTCACTAGCTGCTTGAACCATGTTGAACCTTTGAACTGGTGAACCTATGAAAGTTCATTGGTTCATTCTGTCTCTTTTGTTCTATCACTTCTTGGTTCAATCGCTTCTTCGCTCCTTGGTTGAACCATCTGTTGAACCACTTGTGTGCCACTTCTTTGACTGAGGCTGCCTTTGAACTTTTGAACCATGTTGAACCATTGAACTTTGAACTCTTTTGATTCAAAGTTCAATCGGTTCATTTATTTATTTTGCATCTTTAACGAGTGGCAAGTTTCACTGTTATGAAACTCATTAGAAACTCACAAAAAATGGGATCCACAACACGTCTTGCCTGAGCAACTTCAAAATGGGAACACGGATGCAAACACTTGTCACGTTCTGCTGAGTCAGAATAAGACATGTGATGTATTCCGCTCTGCTTTATAATGGACATGTGGCGGCTTTTGGGCTTCTTTCTCTTGGTGGGCTTTATCCTTTATGTCCTTCGGATAGAATGTTCAAAGGAATTCCTTTGAACAATTTGTCCAAAGGAAATCTTCCTTGCCTTTGCATCTTTCCCGCCCGGCTTTTGCTTTGTCTTTTGGGTGAATTCCTTCAGACAATTTGTCTGAAAGATTTTGCTTTGTCTTTTGCCAAGTTCACTTTTTTAAAGGTGTTCACTTTGTCTGATTTTGCTCGCTGCCCTCCGCAAGGGCACTTGGATAGGTTCACAGCCCTCTGTAAGGGCACTTGTTCCTTTGGCTTTGGCGCAGCCCCTTGAACCTACCGATTGAACCAACTTTGGTTCAACAGTTTAATGGTTTAATCTTGCGGTTGAAGCCATCTTTTTGTTTAAGTCTTTTGATCTCTTTGAACTGATTAAACCCGTTGAACCCATTGAACCAATCTTGAAAATGACTAAGCGTTAGAAACTTGTTCTTTTGATTGAACTCGCATGTAGAAGCCTTTGAACCTACTAACTTCAAGCATGTTGAGTCTATAGAAACATATCTGTAGAGTCTGTAGATTTGAGTCCCTTGAAAGAGTCCATAGAAATGCACCTACAAAGTCTATAGATTCAAGCCTGTAGAGTCTGTAGATTCAAGCCAATAGAGTCTGTAGATTCAAGCCAATAGAGTCCATAGATTCAAGCCTGTAGAGTCCGTAGATTTCTTAGAAAGATTTGAAAAATGAAGACCCTGAATGCTCAAAATAATTTTTGAAAGGGGAAAAGAGGATTTTGGTTTGTAGGACCAAAATAGTTCAAATGTTGTTCCAAAAATGAGTGATATTTTTGGGAGACAACAGCTGGCTCTAGTTGGGGAACTTCTTTATGTTGAAAACTTGGAACAACTGCGGGGAGTAGAAACTAGAATCTCTAGTGCCTTGAAGTGTGCCATTGGGCTACAGAGTCATGCTATCCAAAAAGAAAGGCTCCAAAAATGAAAATGAAAAGCACAAAATAGAACTAAAGACTATACAAATATACATATGTATAGATGATCTTATCTGATGCCTCAAGATTTGAAGTGCTTCAAATGCTGCCCATTGTGTGATAGTGAAAGTGGTGTGCCATCTTGATAAACTAGTAGGAAACTATTTTGTCCCCAAAAATGGTGACAGGGAATGAAACTCTCCACCAAGAAACCGATTTTCTGTGTCTTCCTCTTGGCTCTTTCTTCTTCTTGCCCCATGGCAAGACGTGGTCTTCAAACTGAAAACCATAACTCCTTACTCTCTTGGCGAAGAGTTCCTTTTGCTGACTTTAGAATACAGCAGTATGGTCCACCATGATAACTTATTATTCTATTGGTTTAATCTAGCACATGCTTTGATTGTTAGCATCAAACTCCTGACAAACCATCAGCTCAGCATCTTCTTTGGTGTGAAAGAGTTTGACCTCTTCACCCGAGCAGTTTTCAATCCGAGCAACAAAAATATGCATCCAGCTGTGGAAGAAATGCTGCCATCAGATTCCAAGATCCAAGCATCATCAGAAGCTAATCTTCTATCAAATTTCTCTTCATGGGAGATGGAAGATCCTTCTTGATTTGTACTACGCCCTACCAATTTTTTTGATGCCTTGTTTGGATGCAATCCTGGATTGCTAGCTACAAGACTTTCATCAGCTGGGACATGAGCATCCTCTGTGGTCAAGAAGTAGTTACCCCTACCTGAAGGCTCAAACAAAATTTGAGTAGCAGGGGCTAACGTTTGGGTAACCACAATCTTTGCCTCATACAGGCCGTACCTGGTTCTCCATCAATGTTTAATTGCTCAGGATTGGCTTGTAGGGATTCAAACTCAGTCTTTTGAATTTTGGATTTTTTGACATGATCAATCATGTCAAATGACTGAGATGAACTTGGACGAGAGGATGGGAGTTCATCTTTTTAGTTTTTGGGAGGGGGAGGACTGATTTGTGAAGTTGAAGTAGAAGGTGCAGAGATGTTTGATGTACTAACCCTCTTGGCAATCATTGGGTCCTTTGATTGGAAAGACAGAGTGGTTCCCTAATTAGCAATTGGAATTGTACGTTGAATTTGTTCCTATGTTCTTTCTTTATCAACTTACTGGGTTGACTAATTCTCAGACTAGGTGAATACTACATATGATTCTTTGACTGCTTCACTTTCACTTCTGAGTTCATCTTGGTAATTCAGGAAACCAATGTGGGAGTCGCCAGCTAATTCTTCTAGATCCTCCCTGAAGAGGTCAATGCCATTTTCTTGGTCAAACTTAGGTTGGAAATAGGAAACATGTTCTGTTTCTAGATATCTAACTGTTGAGTTGGTTGGAGGTGCTTCAAGGACAAGGTTTCTCTGTGGGGGAGGAAGGCAATTTGGTTGCCCTTGACTTTTGGCAGCGTTGCCTTGATATGGTTGATTAGAGAATGTCCTCCTTGGTATATATTTATATAGAGGAGCAAACGAAATACCTTGTGTCATTTGCCTTTTCAAGGCTAGCAATTCATTTGCCAGCTTTTGTACCATTGGGTCAATGGTGGTTGTGGGTGAGTATTTAGAAGATGAAGATGGTTTACCTCTGTTAGGATATCTCCTTATCTTTCCTACCAAGATAAGGTCATCTTCTAGCTCAATAGCCAAGTCTTGAGTAGCCTCAAGGTCTATGCGTCTATCCCATCTCAACAGAAAACTCACTTCCAGTAGTTGCGAGTTGATGAAGAAGCATTTGAGATTTTGAGGTGTCAGCTGGGCGATCGTGGAAATCTTGTGCCTCAGCTTGTTGAACCTGGCAATAAAATCCCTCATAGGCTCATAAGGTTCCTTCTTCATCTGAGTGAGCTAGGCCAGAAAAGCATGCACATCCTTTGCAGGCTTGAACCTGGCTTCAAACTTGGCTTTGAGTGTATTCCAGTCAGTCACTGATCTAGCTTGCAGATGGTAGAACCAGTCTGCAGCAACACCTTGTAGTGTCTCCACAAAAATCTTGACTGCCACGTCTTCAAATTTCACCCCTATAACACCACAGGCTATGTTGAAGGCTGTAATGTGTTCATCAAGATGAACTATCCCATCACCAAATAATTTGGGGTAATTCTTTCTTGAACTACGTGGGAGTTCATGTAGGGGTGGAATCAAGTTGAGTGGGCCAAAAGAGTTACCCCAAGGGCCTCGAACTGCCATGATTTAATTATGTAAAATAGAGATAACAAATCTGGGTGGAGTGGCCAGATTGTGAATCAAAAATGGAGAAGGACTGGCCTTGCTTCAGCTTGAGGCTTCAAACTGCACACTCTTTCCCATCAACTCTAGTTTTATAGACCAGATAATATAACAGAGGTGGAGGAAGATGGTAAGGCTATAATGAATAATGGGTAGGACACATAACAGAGTCGCCAGAGTCTGTATAATGGATAAGGGAAGGAACTACTTCAATCAAAAACTTGAGGCTTCAGACTCCACGTTCATCCCCAACAGAGTCACTAAAAACTGTTGGATGAATATTTTGTCGGCTAGCTAACTGGTGACCAAAATAGTTCCTATCATCATAGCATAGGGAGATGGGTCATCCTGGTGTGCAGGTTTACTACATCAATAGGGGAAAAATATCTCCTCTCATCAAGGGGAGGTTCCTTATTAAATATGTGGAGCTATATACAATATATATAAGCAGAAAGTAAGACATAGGGGTGGGATAAACCATCCATCTCTCTTTTTTTAGAGATGATGCTAATAAACAGAGGAGAAATCTTGGGTGATTGGTGAAGGTACTTCTCTTCTTTCAAAAGTAACATTCAGCCAAGAGCCTAATCCCTTTCTGGATAGTAGAAATCTTGATGAAATGACAGAAGGCACTTCTCTTATTTCAGAAGTGCTTGTTCTTGCAAACAATAGGAATCTTTCTAGTAAGTAACTAGTAACCAAAGGTGCAGAGTAACTAGTAGCCTAAAATGTAGCGCAAAGTCTCCACCTCGACTTTCCAAGAGTGAAATATGAAGAACAATGGGGGCACAAAGTCATCCTAAGGTCCTTTACATAGAAATAGAAAATAAAAACACACACTGAAGACAACTATGACAGTGCAAAGTCTGAAAGTAGTTGGCTTCATGACACCTTTATTGCCTCCACTAGTTCTGCTTGTTAAATCAAATAAACAAGAATGTGTTGGGATATGAATAACCGGAAGCATACAATTGATTACCAAAATACAAGCAACTTAATATGCGGAAATAACCAGAATCAACAAGTAACTAGAATCCAAAAATAACACAAGATATGAGAGACAATACACAACTTGTATTAAAACTCTTACAGAAAAGAATACAATAAAGAAGATGCCATTTCTTCTCCACCACCTCTTCAGAGGCTTCCCACACCTCAAGTGAACATTAATTCTCTCCTCAAAGGTCTCTCTCTTAGGTCCCAACACCCAACTCAAACACAGAGTTGGTGTTCACCTTATACCTGTGCTCCACGCACACCATAAGTGCTCCACGCACACCACAAGTGCTCCACGCACTCCACAAGTACTCAACATACTCCAAGTAGATCTCTCCTAAACTTACAACAACCTACAACTCAATAGACATTACTTATGGAAGGATCTTCCTTGCCTTCCTCTTTGCTCTGAGTACACACCTGTACTCCAAGTAGATCTCTCCTGATACTGCTCCCTATTGTGTTGCTGTCCTCTCTGACTTTACACACCTACAAATCAATCTGGTTCTGCACACCTGTGAACCTTGACCTTGCACACACATACCCCTGCATATCAATGATCTTACTTACCATGTAGATCTCCTATAGAAGCCATGCTCACCTGATGACCAAGATCATACACACCTGAAGAACCCTGCTGATTCTCTAATCCAGCACCCACCTTGGTACTGTGGCACTAGGAAGAACACACCATTGCTCACCTCACACATAGAAGGAGCTTATAATAATGCTCTCTTACTCTCTATCACAAGTTTACAATACAATCATGAGTCTATTATATAGATTTCATCCAAACAATAATTAGACACCTAATTACAATAATTAGATCTGCAGCTCTCAGTCTAAAATTAGCTCTAAACATGCAAACACTTGGTTTGTCAACCAACTACCCGTAACATCCGGAATCCAAACCACACAGGCGACCGATGTTGGTCTTTGTCTGCCTGGGGTCTGCCGACGTCGGCCGATCTCTGATCGACACGATTGCTTCTTGTCTGTACCCTACCGACGTTGATTGGCCTGACCGACGTCGGTGTCTGTGACACTCCAGCAACTCCTCCAATGGCCTTCTCCATGTCTGCATCAGTGAAGCTTTTAGCTCCACAACCTAACAATCTCCCACTTGGAGATAAACAGCTACACTGTACCTATACCTGTACCCCGTCTAATCTATTTCCTAGCTTGTATCCCTCTTCAAGCTCAATCCTGAAGACAACCCACCACACACACTATGATGTACCTCCTGTCATCCGAGTACCCTGTCACATCCGAACCTACAATCCCATGTAGTGAAGTCCTGACCCTGAATAGCATGAATCTCTGCTGCTGGTTCCTCTCAAATCCCTGAGAATTCACTTCTCTGAATTGGCTCCTAACTCTCTGACATCTCCCACTGCTTGGGAAAACTCAAGTCTATACCAGACCTCATGTGATTTCAGACACTGAACTGTCCAGCCTTTAGTGTGCTCTGGCTCTGCATCCTGAACCTCGCCAACACCTGATTCACATCAGCTCCCACTGAAAACAAAATCAACCTGTGATCTCCCATGTCTCCCATGTTAAAGAATTTCAATGCTCCAAATTCTTCATAGCAAACCACTGAACTAATCTTACCCTTAGCTCAGCAAAACCCTGTATGTACAAACCCTACTAGCTAGCATACTATCCACATACAGCAACAGATTGATGTTGCAATCATCATCCCCTGGTAAGTCAAACCACAATAGTCACCCTAACACTGACTAAAGCCATGCTTCGTCCTCCACCTGTCAAAACCTATACCACTATCTTGCAGCTTCCTCAAGACCGTATAACTTGGTCTTTCATCTCACGTGTCAGTTCTCTCTATTCTTCAACTAAAAAGTCCATTCATCTCTGTGCTTTCATACCAGCTGGCAACCCTACCAAGTCTCCGCTTGGTTCTGCATCATATTCCTGCCTCGCTCCCACTATTTCCTGGATCCTTCCTGCTCTGCAGTAAGCAACGAATGTAAAGAAGAGGAACAATGAATTTGAGGCTTACTTACGTCTTCAGTCCTCCATATGGGTGTTTGAGACTCCTTGACAGCTTGCTGTCCACCCAAAATTTGTTACAGTGACCGACTTTAGTCACCACACAGTCTGCATCCAACCGACGTCGGTTTCTGCACTTGTCCTGACTACCAACCCTGCCGATGTCAGTGTCCTCCTGCTGCTGACGTCGGTCTTACCTACTGTCAACGTCGATTTTCTTGCTGACGCTGGTACTTGTGTTTTCCTGTGAGTGCTTTCCTATGAGTGATGAATCAAGTCCCATGTCCAAACTACCCTACTTAGAAGTATCCAGCCACATCCACTGGTCTCTGTCTGCCATCTCCTCCAAGAACACCAAGGCTTTCCAGTTCTTAAGCTTGTCAAATATATCTGTCTTCTGCTTAAAAACATACATCTCCTTCCTGCTCATGTGACCAAGCCTACGAAGCCACATCTCTGCAACAAAAGAAGAATCAGTAATATAAACAAGTAAATAAAGAGTACCTATTTTCTTACCACCAGCTAATTCAAGTGCATCCACTGTGAGAGTTATTGAACATCTCTTATCGCCCAACCTTTCTAAAGAAATTAGCCACATCTCCAAACCTGGGACCTGCATGACCTCCTTCAACACCCATGTGTTGGCCGCCTGCAATTTCAGCTCCACTTTTCCTTTGCCAATTCTTTGGCAAGGCTCACCAGATCCTCTCCCTGGGGCTACATGGAAAGAGGCAACCGAATCTATAAGACAAGATTCAACTTTATCCAAGAAACCTCCCAGAGCATCATGTGCCACATCCCCTGCAATATCTGCTTCTTCAGTTCCTTCTTGCTGATCTTTAACAAACCAACAATCTTATTTTACCTACTCTTTCTTTTCATAGGACCGTAAGTGACCATCTGTGCTTTTCAACTCATCCATTCTTAGCTTACTTTGATCTGCCATTGCTCTACTCCCACTCAATCAGAAACACCTGAGAGTGACCTGTAACCAAACACAAAACCGCTTCTTGCAACCTTAGCTCTGATACCACGTGTTGGGATATGAATAACTGGAAGCATACAATTGATTACCAAAATACAAGCAACTTAATATGCATAAATAACCAGAATCAACAAGTAACTAGAATCCAGAAATAACACAAGATATGAGAGACAATACACAACTTGTATTAAAACTCTTACAGAAAAGAATACAATAAAGAAGATGCCACTTCTTCTCCACCACCTCTTCAGAGGCTTCCCACACCTCAAGTGAACAATAATTCTCTCCTCAAAGCTCTCTCTCTTAGGTCCCAACACCCAACTCAAACACAGAGTTGGTGTTCACCTTATACCTGTGCTCCACGCACACCACAAGTGCTCCACGCACTCCACAAGTACTCAACGTACTCCAAGTAGATCTCTCCTGAACTTACAACAACCTGCACCTCAATAGACCTTACTTATGAAAGGATCTTCCTTGCCTTCCTCTTTGCTCTGAGTACACACCTGTACTCCAAGTAGATCTCTCCTGATACTGCTCCCTGTTGTGTTGCTATCCTCTCTGACTTTGCACACTTGCAAATCAATCTGGTTCTGCATACCTGTGAACCTTGACATTGCACACACATACACCTGCATATCAATGATCTTACTTACTATGTAGATCTCCTATAGAATTTATGCTCACTTGATGACCAAGATCATACACTCCTGAAGAACCCTGCTGATTCTCCAATCCAGCACCCACCTTGGTACTATGGCACTAGGAGGAACACACCATTGCTCACCTCACACACAGAAGGAGCTTATAATAATGCTCTCTTACTTTCTAGCACAAGTTTACAATACAACCATGAGTCTATTATATAGATCTCATCCAAACAATAATTAGACACCTAATTACAATAATTAGATCCGCAGCTCTCAGTCTAAAATTATCTCTAAACATGCAAACACTTGGTTCGTCAACCAACTGCCCATAACATCTGCAGTCTGAACCACACAGGTGATCGACGTCGGTCTCTGTCTGCTTGGGGTCTGCCGATGTCAGCCGATCTCTGACCGACGTCAGTCGCTTCTTGTCTGTACCCTATCGACGTCGGTTGGCCTGATCGACGCCGGTGTCTGTGACACTCCAGCAACTCCTCCAATGGCCTTCTCCATGTTTGCATCAATGAAGCTTTTAGCTCCACAACCTACCAAAATGATTTTATAAGATAGACATAAGAACAATCTCCTAAAGTAGCACAGGCTATCACAACACAAAGTCTGCAAGTAACTTGCTTTCTCATTCAATCAAAAAAATATGAATTACAATCTGAGCTCAAAGTCTCAGTAATGCCTTTTAATTTTAGCAGAGTTTCGCTTTTGGCAAGGGGAGGATCTCCCTAAGACAATAAAAGAGATTACAATATATAGCCACCAAGCAAGGCTTGGTGCTCTCTCCCATGGGATGGCCCATGTTGCAGTCAACACCTTCAATGCGCCTTCAGTTCTACCTGGAGGGACCATGCCTGAAACAGTACGTCACCTTAACTATGGCATGTCCATTCATCTAATATGTCTTTTTCCTGGGTTTGGATCATCTGGTCTATCCCCTCTGATGTCTGCATAGCTATCCATTTTGTCTTTACTCCAAAGGAGACTAACAGGTCGCTCCTTCGATGTTTGCAAGCTCAAAAATCTACTTTGCAGACTGTTCCATCTATTGGAATAACTTTTGCACAGATATTTCAAGCTTTTCCCTCTTTCCACTTTTGTCTTTTGTAGCTTTGTTTCTTCCTGATGCGATTTGAGCTATCAGGCTATCTTTTCAGCCAGTCATTTGGTTCTTCCTTCAAGTTCTATGCTTTATTTGAATTTTCACAAATTTTTCCTTTAAATTTGACGTCTGAGGGGCCATCAATGGTGGCCAACTGCTTGAACCATGTTGAACCTTTGAACCAGTGAACGTATGAAAGTTCATTGGTTCATTCTATCTCTTTTGTTCTATCGCTTCTTGGTTCAATCATTTTTTTGCTCTTTGGTTGAACCGTCCATTGAACCACTTGTGTGTCGCTTCTTTGACTGAGGTCGCCTTTGAACTTTTGAACCATGTTAAACCATTGAACTTTGAACTCTTTCGATTCAAAGTTCAATCATTTCATTGGTTTATTCTGCATCTTTGATGAGTGGCAAGTTTTGCTGTTATGAAACTCATTAGAAACTCACAAAAAATGGGATCCACAACACGTCTTGCCCGAGCAACTTCAAAAAGGGAACACGGATGCAAACACTTGTCACGCTTCGCTGAGTCATAACAGGACACGTGACATATTCTATTCTACTTTATAATGGACACGTGGTGGCTTTTGGGCTTCTTTCTCTCAGTGGGCTTTATCCTTTATGTCCTTCAGATAGAATGTCCGAAGGAAATCTTCCTTGCCTTTGCATCTTTCCTGCCAAGCTTTTGCTTTGTCTTTTGGTTAAATTCCTTTGGACAATTTGTCTGAAGGATTTCACTTTATCTTTTGGCAAGTTCACTTTTCTGAAGGAGTTCACTTTGTCTGCTTTTGCTCGCTGGCCTCCACAAGGGCACTTGGCTTGGTTCATAGCCCTTCGTAAGGGCACTTGTTCCTTTGGCTTTAGGGCAGCCCCTTGAACCTATCGATTGAACTGACCGATTGAACCAAATTTGGTTCAACGGTTCAATGGTTCAATCTTGCGTTTGAAGCCATCTTTTTGTCGAAGTCTTTTGATCTCTTTGAACTGATTGAACCCGTTGAACCAATCCTGAAAATGACTAAGCGTTGGAAACTTGTTCTTTTGATTGAACTCGCCTGTAGAAGCCTTTGAACCTGTTGAACCTGCTAACTTCAAGCATGTTGAGTTCATAGAAACATATTTGCAAAGTCCGTAGATTTGAGTCCCTTGAAAGAGCCCCTGAACCTATCGATTGAACTGACCGATTGAACCAAATTTGGTTCAACGGTTCAATGGTTCAATCTTGCGTTTGAAGCCATCTTTTTGTCTAAGTCTTTTGATCTCTTTGAACTGATTGAACCCATTGAACCAATCCTGAAAATGACTAAGCGTTGGAAACTTGTTCTTTTGATTGAACTCGCCTGTAGAAGCCTTTGAACCTGTTGAACCTGCTAACTTCAAGCATGTTGAGTTCGTAGAAACATATTTGCAAAGTTCGTAGATTTGAGTCCCTTGAAAGAGTCCGTAGAAATGCGCCTGCGGAGTCCATAGATTCAAGCCTGCAGAGTCCATAGATTTCTGAGAAAGCTTTGAAAAATGAAGAACCTGAATGCTCAGAACAATTTTTGAAAGGGGAAGAGAGGATTTTGGTCTGTAAGACCAAAATATTTCAAATGTTGTCCCAAAAATGAGTGATATTTTTGGGGGACAGCATCACGATACAAATAATCTTTACAATCATTATGAAACATTGTATTGAGAAAAAAATAATACTTAGAATAACTCAATAAGACATGTTCACTTATCGGGTTCTTACAAAAATCTTGAATCTCGCTAAGACTAAAATTTGCACGGGTTAGAGATAATAGGCTTGTATAGAGTTTTAGACAACATTGGAAAGTGTGGTGAGAATTTTATTCAATTATATTTTCTAGTCATGCAATGTATAATTTTATGTTCAATTTCTTAGACAATATGCAGCACAATATTTTTGCAATATGCATTTTTGTATGAACAAGAAATCATTGTCTTATTTGCAAAGGTGTGTTGACATCCATGTCATAAAGAATGTATAAAACATTGAAACTTGGAAATTGTATATTATTAATATGGCCATGCCATATCAAGTAGGCAGAAATGAAGGTGGCGATTTTTTCCTACAATGGCTATCCATTGTGATTGACGTGAAAATTGATTTGTGGGAGTCACAAACAATGTATATTGTTAAAGTATATTCTATATGGATAGAACCCCCACTAACATATAATATTATATAATTTACATTGCATATAGATCATATTCATTATGAAGCTAAGCTATATAGTATCTAGTAGGCCATCAGACCCATATAACTATATGATATGGGCATAAATGCCCCCTCGAATCTATGGGATTTGTTTCCTACATTGGCTATCCATTGTGCTTGATGTGAAAATTTAAGTGTGGGTGTCACAAACAATGTATACAATTAATTTTTTTCTATATGGCCGAAAGTCCCACTAACATACAACCTTATATATTATACATTACATATAAGTCATATTCATTATGAAGCTTTGCCAAAATGATCTTTGACTCGACATATTGTTAGTAATTATGTTGAAAAAGAGAAATATTAACATAACCATCTAACAACTCCCTTCGATGTTTGAAATATGTAATGCAAAACAAACAAAACATTGAAATGAAATCCAAGCAAAAAACAATATAGGACAAAAAAATTCTATAATTTGATCCTATAATTGTAGAAGAGTATAGACAAACACACAAAATGTTGGGACATTGATGATGTGATGGCACAATATCATCTTTTTCGAGACCATGTGTTCAAGTATACATTGGCTATCTTATTACATTTTCAATATACTTCTATTGAACTTTGAAATGACATAATATAACCTATATTGAATTGCCTGGATAGAGGCAAACTATTACATATATATTAAATATATATTTTTGTCATAGGTATTTTTTTCTCATAGGAATCACAGTGGTACATGTTTCCCTAAAACCTATGGTCTGGCTGCCAAAATCTATAAGACTTATAAAAACCCAATGTTATTCAAATTTGCATTTTTTTGCTTGATTTTTATGCTAACACAAAGACTATGTTGATATAATGTAGTTGGGGGTTTGAGAGTAGATTTGTAGCAAGAATAATAGCTAGATGAGTCATAAAATGGGAGGGTCCATAGACACTATTGGCTCACACTCAAGTGTTAAACCAAGGGAGATGTCCATATTTGTTAGTCGAGGACGCAAACACACTTCCACTAGGGAACTAGGCCATTTTAAGATATGCATGCCTATGGATACTTTCACACATAGCCTTAGTGAATCACAACAAAGTTATAATTTGCATAGTGGTGCTAATGTGGGACCTTAACCACCAGATATTTTAGATAAGGTCCAGCCTAGAGGCCATGCTTTCACTAGAAAGATGTCTATTTTCTCTACAAAGTGGTACTAACAAGGCAAACATTTAAAGTATAAGTAACATAGGATGTGGGGGAAGCATATTGGGTTCTCAGCGGGTCATCCATGAGAACCAACATTCACGAGGCATTAATCACATGACACTTTGATGAAGTCCCACATGTTAGAGTAGTCATAGTAAGGGTCATCTTGGGAAAGGTCTATTGTGGGTAAAACACAATGATGCTTCTGTTGAATTGGAATGGGATGGTGTAAATTGTAGAGAGAGGAGAGAACCACGCATGGGATGAGTTCATCGTCAAAGGTCTTTATTAGTAGGTAGATAGAGTACATTGATAGATGTCACAATAGATCACCATCACCACTCTCCAACTAGCATGGGTATAGGATTACTTAGGTTTTTTTAGGAATATATTAATATAATATCATTAAGTATTAGTCCTAAATCATATACCAACTCACCCTTAACATATTATTGTTGGTGGTTAAGCAAATTGATTCAAGTAGTTATACATTGTAATGTAATATATATTTGGGAAGAGTAATAAAAAAGTTGTCTTATACATTTTCACATATTTGTTCTATTATTCATTTTGTCTATGATGGTTTTGTCCTAACATGGATTAACTTATGGTGGCCCCAACATATGTTCAACTAACTTGGTGTTCTTGTAGTATTCCTATGATGGATCCACTAACATCAAAAATGAGATCCTTGTAGTGATTCTCTTATTTTTGTGACATCTGTGATAACATTATCTTGTCTTTTTCAATATTTTTCATCCACTCCACCCATTCAATTTAAGTTTATTTTATTTTATAATTATTATTTTATTTTATAATGATTATTACTTTACTCTATATTTATTTTTATTTTACTTTATATTTTTATATTATATTATATTTTAATTTTAATTTATATTATTAATGTTTTATTCTGTTTATTCTATTTTTTTCTATTTTTCTTATATTTATATGTCGGCCTCCTCAAGTCCCCTTTAATTTTTTTTGTTTGTATCACAAGTAATATTTATGATTTTGATGTATCTTCTTCCTAATCAAGCATTGGTTTCAATATTCTCTTCCTTGAAAATGGATCTAGTAGTGAATTTTGAAATGTTAGGAAATAATTTTATAACATAGTTGATTCCAAAAGGAACACTATTTATAATAAGGGGTGCTGTTCCACTATTTTTTTTGGGTGTTGTGTGTAGCTCACTTTGGTATCTTTGAAACACATTTCAACATCCACTTATGGAAATTCTTCAGTGATAGTTTCAACCCATCAACTTGTACTATTTGTGATGGATCAACCCATCTAATGTTCTTGCTTTAGTTGTGGATCAACCCAACCAATGCAACTTTTGTGATGGATTTAGCCCATCATGTGCACCTTTATTTAGTGATGGATCTACCCATCCTTTTTAAACATATTGTTGTATTGTTTTCTTGTGTGTTATACTTCTCTCTTGGGTATCCTTGTGGCACATCTCAGCACCTTCAAGAACTTATGTTGATAGCTTTATTTTTTTTGAGACCCTTATGCCATCTCTCATTGTTTCCAAATTAGTCATTTGAATTTATTATATATGGATATCTATCGGGACTAGTTATAAAGACCCATCTCTAAGATTGTGGCTCACAGGTTTTTTAATATGCTTCCTAAGTTTCACTTAAAGGGGGTTTGGTGTTGACATTCTATCATACCTAGGTTTTAGCTTACTTACATTAGTTTTATAACCTATAATATTATAAATTTACATTTACTATGTTTTACAAATAGGAATATTATCTCACCTTTGTGAGGACCAATGGGATTCAATATTTTATTAATAGGAATGTTAGCTCACCTTTATGAGGACCAATAGGATACAACCCTTCCCTTAGTGAATAAGAATTGCCTAATTTCTAACTAATCAGAATTAGAATCCTATACCTTAGAAATCCTATCAATACTCTTTTTGTATGACTTTTTTCATAGGGGAGAATATGGAGAAAATTAGAGGTGCTTATCAAAGCCACAAGAGGCCATTTCTCCAATTTGAGAGAGGAGCAAAGTATCCTAATTAACCATTTAAGATTATGAATGATTTATTCTCCTTAGATGAGCTAATTTTATATTTCCATTTTAGTTTATATATATTTCCTTTCATTGCTTATTTCTTTTTTACATTTTGTGCATCATTTGACTTTTTGCAAAGAAGATCTTGGTTGTTTCTAAACTAGGTTTTACCTTATGTGGTTCCAAATCATTCTCGTAACATAGACTTCTCCAATAAGACTATTGTGTATTTCAAGTATATGTTTATCGCTTTTATTTCTCATTTACATTATTTGCATAGAAAATGCAGCTTAAAAATACATCTCATACCCATAAAATCCTTGTTCTATCATTTGATCATATAATTGTAGAAGAGTATAAACCACCGAATAGAACATGTTGGGACATTGATGATTTGTTGGCACAACATCATATTTTTATAGATCATGTGGTCAAGTATAATGTCAATGATAGCTTATTTGATACATTTTCTATCTTATTACATTTTTGGTATAGTTATATTGAACTTCGAAATGACACAATAGAACATTTCTTGAATTGCTTAGATAGAAGAAATTCATATGCATTGAAATCATTGCAACTAGAATTAGATCCTGACATGCTTTATATTTTACATATAATTCATGATGCGTACACATATTTCAGTGAATGATTTTTTTATAGGAACCACATCAAGTGAAAATGAAACCATATTTTAGGATGGCAATTTTTTCATACATTGGTTAGCTAGATGGTTAAACATACATATATGGATTTGGTCAATGACAAGAGCCAATAATTCTCTTCAATTCAATGTAGAAACCAATATAGTTCCATAATGTGTCCTGTTTCATGATACAAACCCTCTTTAAAGTCATTATGAACCATTGTATTGGATTAAAAATAGTACTTAGAATAATTCAATAAGACATGTTCACTTATCAGGTTCTTTCACAAATATGAATCTTTCTACGACTACATTTTACATGGCCTAGAGATAATAGGCATGTATAGAGTTGTAGACAACATTGGAGAGTGTGGTGAGAGTTTGTTCAATTCTATTTGCCAATCATGCACGGAGAATTTTATGTTCAGTTTCTTAGACAATATGCAACACAATAGTTTTACAAGGTACATTTTTATAAAAACAAGAAAGCATCGTCTTGTTTGCAAGGGTGTGTTGGCATCCATGTCACAAAGAAAATATAAACCAATTAAACTTGGAAAACATATATTATTAGAATGGCCATGACATATCAAATAGGTAGAATTGAAGGTGGTGATTTTTTCCTACAATGTCTATCCATTGTGCTTGATGTAACAATTGAAGTGTGAGTCATAAACAATGTATATTGTTAGAGTATTTTTTTCATGGCCAAAACCCCCACTAACATATAGCCTTATATATTATACATTGAATATAGGTCATATTCATTATGAAGTTAAATTATAGAATATCTAGTAGGTTTTTGGGCCCTTATAACTATATGATATAGATAGAAATGTGCCCCTTGAATCTATGTGATTTTTTCTTGCAATGCCTATCCATTATGCTTGAGATGAAAAATTAATTGTGGGAGTCACAAACAATGTATATTGTTGAAGTATATTCTACATGTCTAGAACCCCCCTTTCACATATAACCTTATGTATTTTACATCGCATATAGGTAATATTCATTATGAAGCTTCAACAAAAATATCTTCAACTCAATATGTTGTTAGCAATTTAGTTGAAAAAATAAAATGTCAATAAAACCATCGAGCAACTCACTTCAATGTTTGAAATATGCAATGCAAGATAAGCAAACTAGAAATGAAATCCAAGCACTATATAAAAAAAAACAAAAAAATAAACATACGACAGAACAATTTTATCCTCTGATCATATAATTGTAAAAGAGTATAGACAAACAAAATAAAATATGTTGGGACATTGATAATGTGATGGCACAATATCATCTTTTTAGAGACCATGCGTTCAAATATAATGTCGATGATTAATTTTTGATAAATTTATAATATTATTGCATTTTTGGTATGCTTCTATTGTACTTTGAAATGGCATAATAGAACATTTATTGAATTGCTTAGATAGAGGCAAACTAGTATATATCTTAAATATAATATTGAAAAATATTAATTTTTAGGTGTATATCTTAGATTTGTCACATACCACATTATTTAATGCTCTATTATTTTCTCTATGAAATTATCTTCAACTAGAGACAAATGTTCTCAATCTAATTACACCACTATATTTGGATCAAAAACATCTTTAAAAAAAGGCTCTAAACTACATCGCATGCCAAGATATCACGATTTTCGATTGCCTTCTCTAAGAAAGAAGAAAAACTCTTGTGTGGTGGTCAAATGGACAACAATGTAGGGTCAAAACTTCTCTATAACATTCAAATGGACATTAAATTTGGGGTCAAAACTTCTATTTGATGTTCAAAAGGATGCCAAATATAAATTCGACCATTTGTATTGATGTTTAACACTATTATACTCCACCACCACCTCTAAATTATATATATAATTACATAATAATTTTTACAACATAAAAAACCATCCCCAAACACTTAACTATGCTTCAACTATGATACACATTACCTCTCCCCTTGAATTCAAAACTTATGCATTTTCCACTTAAGCATAAGCTTGTGGAGGGGTTCCCTGTTCCTGTTATTAATGGTTTTTTTATGTTAGGAATCTCTTGTTCTTATACATAGTCTCACATTAGCATATTTTACATTTTAAAGCTAGTGTTTTAAAGTTTTTAAACTTTCATTGGTTGTAATAGAACAATTGGAAAAGTGAGGTGTTTTTTTTTTAGCGCCACCTTGGTTCGAATCCTACATCTAATCCATCTCGGTGTTGTAAATAGATGAGTTACTTATAGAAATATGTAATTCTTATTTATTTATTTTCAAATGAGTTAATTAAAAATAATTAAATGACGCATCAATGAGCTACTTGTGTAATATGTAATGTACTTATGTATTATGTTTTTAAATATTTTTGATGACGTTGCCAACACTATTTTGCTTTTATTTTTAATGCTGCCAATAATTTCTCTTTCTCATATGCTCTCATGAGCATTGAATTCTTTATGTAATTAGCATATTTTCAATACATGAAAAATATTACCAAATTTTGGAAATATAAGAGTCTTTATTTTTATTATTGAAATGCTATAGTGTAATTTTATTAAGGTTTTTATTTTATTTATATCTCATAAAAAAATCAACCTTTTTTACTTTAAATTTATATGATATGATTGATTTCGAATATTTGGTGAAATATTGAAAATTGATTTTTTTATTTTATTTATATCTCATTATTAAAAAAATCTTTACTTTTTTGCCGTGAACTCATGTGATGTAATTCAAATTCAATCAAAAATCTGGTAAAATATTAATAATATAAGATTCTTATCTTATTTATATCTTATCATAAAACTTTCTTTACTTTTTCTAATTAAATTCATGTGATGTGATTCAATCAAATATTTAGTGAAATAATAGAAATATAAAGTTTTTAGCTTATTTATATTTTATTATAATTTTTTCTTTATTTATTTTTTAAAATTCATGCGATGTAACTAAATATATAAAAGATATAATGTTCTTTTTCATTTAATCTTATCATAATTTTTTCTCAACTTTTATGCCTTAAATTCAAGTGATGTGACTAAATCAAATGTTTGAAAAATTATTAGAAATGTAAAGTTCTTATCTCATTTATATTTTGTGATTAATTTTTCTTTACTTTTTTGCCTTGAATTTATGTGATATGACTCAATCAAATATTTGGTGAACTATTACAAATATAAGATTCTTATCTCATTTATATCTTGTAATAATTTTAATCTACTTTTTTGCCTTGAATTTATGTGATGTGACTCAATCAAATATTTGGTGAACTATTTAAACTATAAGGTTCTTATCTCGTTTATATCTTGTCATAATTTTTCTCTACTTTTTTTGTCCTATATTCATGCTATGTGACCTAATCAAATATTTGGTTAAATATTGAAAATATAAGGTTCTTATCTCATTTATATCTTGTCATGAATGTTTCTCTACTTTTTTGCCCTAAAGTCATGTGATGTGACAGAATCAAATATTTGGTGAAATGTTAGAAATATAAGGTTCTTATCTCATTTATATCTTATAATTTTTTCTCTACTTTTTTTACCCTAAATCTATATGATGTGAACAAATGAAACATTTGGTGAAATATTAGGTTCTTATCTCATTTATTATTTTATCATATTTTTTTCTCTACTCTTTTACTTGACTCGAGTCCTCATGTAATGAGCTAGATCTCCTTGACCTAGAGTTTCACGGAAAATAATTTGGGGTCCTATGGTATAATAATTTGCCAATATATTAGGCCCTAATAATGCAACAAAGATGTGGATAAACTAGCAGTTGTCCTAAAGGTGCAAGTTACAACGGGTGGGTTCTTTATGATTTCATTGAAGAAGTGATGGACATTGTTCTTAGTAACAGATGATATTATAATTACATTTGGAGAATATACCATTTAAAGAACTTAACATTGTAATATAACAAAAAACTTTACAAGTTAAATATTAGTATATACGTAAATGAAGTTCAATATAAAATTTTATAAATATAGATAAAATTATACTGTAAATTGTAACATATGATAGTAACAAAGAACCTATAACCTGACCACCCCCATAGTCAATGAGTAATAATTAACTCAAGCACTCATGATTAAAAATAATGATAGAAGGGAATGAGGCAATAGTCAACAATATCTAATCAATATTACACAATTCATGCATAATAACTTTGGTGAGCATTTGCTTCAAGGTTAAACAATAATTCACAACTTAGCCAAAAGACAGATATATATAAGGATGATTTACAATAAGATAATATGTTATTTTTAAGCAATCACAGTATATTACTAACACATAGTGCCTTTCAAAATTAGAACATACATTCTTCAAGTACAAAAAGTGGTATAAGTATAATAAGGAGGGTGAAATAAAATTTGGGCCCTATAACTGATCCACATCTAGTTCTTGATAGTCTTGGACTAGGTGTTCCTACCATTGTTACCTTGGTGATCTTCAACATCTAAGCTTACATCAATCCAATCACCTAGTGTATTCCTAAGAGGACCATCAATCACAAGTTCTTGCGGACATTCTCAAACATAGTGGTCGATAGCTCTGCAATGGAAACAAACACCTGAAGGAGGTCTTCTCTGGGGTTAAGTTCCCAAGGTACTATAAGGTCCTGCATCTAAAACTCCACATGAAAATTCTATGTATGTCCCTCATGTATTTGTGTAAGATGTTTACCACAACATTCTTGGTGATGAAACCTGCACACCCTTGGTTGTTTTTGACGTTGAGGTTAAAGGGCCCTCACTAGTAATACTGGAAATGGAGGTAGCCTTTGTACTAGAATATTCATCACTTGCTAAAGGTTGTGAAGGATTTGTACATTAATACTAATCAGTTGCTCAATCTGGTGTTTTTGGTGACCTCTGTTTGTAGAACTACACGGGTTTTCACTGTGTAACATCCTGTACAACATCAAAATAAAAGTTGGCGATTGGTGAATTAACAATTTATTTCAGAGCTTTTAGTCAAATGGTTTTTCATATTTTAATCTAACATAAAAAAGTAAAAATCCCAAATTAACGTCTCATGGGACACCATCTCCATCAAATTTAGTTATTTTAATATAAATATATTTTGGATTATAAATTTAGTTCTATATTTAATTTATATTAATAAATATTATAAATGTAAAAATACTTTTTTAAAATATTTTATTGATTATAAAACTATTTACTATTATTTTTTATAATTAATTGTAGCAATTGAATCACAAACAAAGTTATGGATTTGGATGGAATTCAAATGAAATGTTATAAATATAAACATTTTGTGATGTGCTAATTTTCAAAAGGGTTAGATACTTCAATTTTCTATGGTTATGAATATCCTTATTAAAAGGGTTACATGCTTCAATTTTTTATGATTACGAATATCCTTACTAAAACTTTTCCCAAATATTTTTTTATATTATTAGATTGAAAGAGTTTGTTTTGATGATAAAGTTTGATCTAGATTAATTATAAATATACTATGTAATATTTTTTTATGATAATATATGTAATATTATAATAGAAGTGATAGACTTCTATTGAGACCGCATCATTCTAGACTTCAATTTTGATAGTAAA
The DNA here is from genome assembly GCA_037957365.1 of Torreya grandis. Lineage (NCBI taxonomy): Eukaryota > Viridiplantae > Streptophyta > Pinopsida > Cupressales > Taxaceae > Torreya > Torreya grandis. Next base: position 679,068 of record JARHVA010001011.1, on the reverse strand, counting down.
GGATAATTTTTAAAGCTACATCTGTCATATTTATTTTAAAAACAATGAATAAATAAAATTTCAATAAATAGTATGTGTATTAATTAAAGCATTTCATTTTTAAGTTTCAAATATATTATCAATTTTTTATTTTTTATTTTTAATAAACTATAAAGTATTTCAATAATTATATTATACATAAATATTATATTTAATAATATATGATGTAATTTAATAAAAGTTGTTTAGTCTAATAGCTATTTGTGAAAAGGCCAACTATTATGTTATAGACATAGCTCATATGTAAAGTGCAAATATATGGTCATCATTCATCAAAATATAAATACAAAAATTAGAGGAGGCCAATGGTCCTGCTTAGTAGCTTTAGCTAGGCCACATAACAAATAAATCAACAATTGTCTTTTATTGAGGCGGTCAACTTGGTAAACGTATAAGGTTGACACCAATAATCTTATTTCACATTAGACTACACATTTTTTTCTTGCCTTGATAAGAAATAATAGTTAGCTCAACAACCCATTTTTAAAAAGATAAAAGCCAACAACAAAAGAGTGGAAGAAGTGATAAGAGATTTTAAGGGTAGGTGAGTTGGTATTATCAAAGTCCTAACCTATTATTGTTGCACCTAACCCATCAACCCATCATGAAGCCAAATATAACTCAGTTTTTGAATTTTTATTATATAATTATTATAAATTGAATTATATGAATTGTATAAATTGGTTATGTTGCCAACATATGAAATATTAATATGAATCTCTATCAAAACAAAAGTGATAGGTAACCAAAGCCTGTGTAACCACATTTTTTTTTCTTTTGAAAATGATAAACATAAACCCTGTTCATATGTACACAGACTTCTCGCACATAGCCTTCTCGCCCAAATTTATGGTATTTTCCTAGCACCTCAACTCCATGTTTTCTCAGTAGGTTGTTGGAGACTGTGTCATGTGGACCTTCACTTTACATAATGTGTATGTGTCCAAAATACTTGTAGCATGTCGACATAACTTATTTTATATTTGAATTCATCTAGTGAAGATCACTTGCCCTTCTTGGTAGCTCTAGCTAGGCCACATAGTGTTTGCTATATTACTAATATATATAATAACATATTTATAAGAGATGGACTCTAAAGGGTAATACAGATGTTCTTGGCTCATAGAGATGGACATTTTTGCTATCATGAGCAGGGCATTCATAAGAAGCTTCAACGTTGCAAATATAATTGGTTTAATAGTTAGCGTTTTAAAAAGTGTTGTTGATGTTATCCTTAGAATATTATTATTATTATGCATGCGATTTCTATTAATTTTTAGTTTTATTTCATAGGATGGAAATTTTTTGGCTTGGAAATTTAATCTTGTATCTAATTCCTTTGAGTTAGCTCATAGTATGAATTTTGAACACACCAAACACTATAGACAATCAAAGAGTTTTCCCCACCCAAGATATAAAACTCGAGTATCTTCAAGTTAAGGGCAGATAAGGAGATTACATAATGGCATCTCAAAGATATCATAAACAAGTCTAAATTCTTTCTTTCAAATATAAAACATTAAAACTATTAAGAACAAGAAATGGTTCGATATTATTGATATGTTATCAAATTTAGAGCTTTGTTGAGCACTTCTTACATCTACTTCAATGCTTGCTACATCAACTTCACTACCTACTGCATCAATTTTGAACTACATATAAACTTCTCATCTACTTTGAATTGAATTTATAAAAATTTTCTAGGAATGGCCTCTAATAATTGCTCAATCAATGAGGTATAGATGTCCATGCCCCCCACCAACTTTGAATGCCTAGGTGTTATGTCGCTTTGAAGAGGTGGTAGATGGCATCTCCAAAACCGTCCTTACTGAAAAATTACCCCTCTAAACCCATAACAACATCAAACTAACATATTCAAAACCATGAGGCAAATATTTGGGGTTACCCCACAATATAATGCCTTCGAAATAATAAAAATAACTTCAACTTGTGCACTAAAAGTGTTCTGCCATAGAGTGTTAATTGTTATTTGTGTTTCCTTCTTCCTATGATGGACTACAACACTTGTTTATTTATAGGTAATTTAAATTTAAATCTAGGAACAATTTATGTGCATGTGTCAACATTCAATAACTATGAATAAATTTAAATGGGACCTCAATAACATGGAAAACACTTAATAATGTAAGGGATGTACAAATAGGAGCATTTTGGAATGTTGGAAGTTGAAAAATGGGTCAATGACGCCTAGATTGGATCAATCACCTCTATATGTAAAAATGAACATAGATAACATTAAATAAATGTGAAGGCAACATTTTTAGGTGTCTGCATAATGCCCCACTCTAAGGTGTGTCCTTAGCAACAAAGTAGGTGGCACAAACACACACTTCAAAGTAGAGACATAAAGAAATGATATTTTACATCTTGATCTCTTGGTACTAATTTGTTGAGTCGTGAAACCTACAAAATCACTTATCTTTCTTACACAAACATGCATAAGTAGAAAATAATTAATGCTCAATATGAACTTAATCAATATCAAAATACCTCATGTGTCCCCAATATGCAGTGGAAATCCCATGTGTTTGTCCTTCCATCGAAGGGGATAAAAAATTGGAGTGGAGTTAGAACCTAGAATTTTGTCAATCGATGGGCTTCCACATCCGAACATAATCTAAACCACACTAATAAAATATGAATTATACTTAAAACTTTGTAGTTGTTGGGTGAAAAGCCTCTAATTTTGTAAATAACCTGAGTCATTGGATCAAATTTGGAAACTTGTAGTCATCATATGACAAGCCTCCAATCCCATAAGGCTAAATATGATAATGCACAAACCCATTTATCCCTAATATGTAGTGAAGGTCCCTTGGGTATGTTGTACTGTCGAATAAATTATGACCCTAAAAATACAATGAATAATATACATGCGCTCTTATGAAATTTGGGGTGAACTTGTGGAACTCGTATCTCAAAATAAAGATATTATATGTAACATTGAAACATGGCCAACATATAATCAAATAACATAGCATGTAAAGACATATCATTTGAAAACATGTACCAATTATTTTTTGCATATTTGGGTTCAAGATATATAAATTATGGCACATAGATAATTGGTTCTATTATAACACCAAGTCATTATTCCAAAAAGATATAACAGTGAAGAGCATGAACAAAGAAATGATTTTTCCTCAATATATACATGATAAATATCATGGCAACATAACAATTTTATTTTTTTGCATGACATGGGTCACGCAAAGATAAAAAAGCATAATATTTGTGTGATATCAATCACGACAAAATAACAAACACATAAGCACAATAGACATAATCACGATAAGGATCATGGAAACATAACAAACATAATGAACATGAACACAATAGACATTATACGGATTGTGGAAACATAAAAAGTACATAATGAAAATAATAGACATGAGCATGATAAGCACATTGACACATAATCACATCCATCACAAATAATGTATTAGCAACAAGAAGTAAAAAGGAAGCTATTAAACAAAATAACTGAGAGTGAAAAAGAAAGAATTTATCCACTCTTTTAATTATAAGACTTGAATTTGTTTGCCTTAGCACCAATGCTTGTTTGCCATTTAGAAGTCATTATGGATCTTAACAAAGCACAAAGGAAAACAAAAGGAATATTATGAATTGAATCCTCCCAAGGGGGATAAACACAAAATTTGAAACAAAAATCCTTTGAGGAAAAACTAAATCAATCCAACTCATGAAATCCAAAGTCATAATCTCCATCACAAATCATGAAAAGCCTAAAATTTTGAATGGTCAAATGAGTAAAATCAAAACTTAACAATTCAATGAAGAAGTGAAAATATAGAAATCAATGCATTTTAAAAGATAAAACATGAACACAAGGCAAGTGGGGCAACATAAAACAAGGAGATCTTCAAGCATAAAACCTTTTTAGATGCATAATATGGATCTACATCATTAGAGGTTTTCTTTCCAAAGTAGAAAGCTGATATTCCTCTGATCTAAACTTATTTGAAATAACAAATGGTTCCAACCAATTTGGTTGGAACTTTCCTTTCTTGTCACGCTTGGCATGGGTATTCTTTTGATTTAATTTTAGCACTTGATCACTCACATAAAATCATTTTGTTCTGGTCTTCTTGTGATAATATTTATTCAATTGATTTTGATATACTTTTAGATGTTTGGTATCATGAATTATTTTTTCATCAAGCATTTCAAACTGATGTTTTCTTTGTTCTCTATTGCTTCCATTAGTAAAAATACCCTTCAATGATACCCTTAAATATGAAATCTCAAGCTTAAGTGCCATGAAAACTTACATCAAATATATAGGTGAATAAAGAGTTGCTAATGTGTTCAATTTGATACTTGTTATATATGTGTAGACACTAAAATTTGATATTAAACGCTTGATAATGTCGGTTTTGACCTATCTTCAGCCTGCATGACTTTCATGTACGCATATGCCTCTAATCCATTATTCTTTTACATCCACATGTTATCTATGGGTCCAATCCTTCCAAGTTGTTGACAATCAGCTCAGGAATTCTCTCAGTCTGTGCCAAATCAATAAATTATCATGTCTTACATCTCCAGTTCTTCATAGAAGTGTTCCTATATCCTAGACAAGAATGTCACATAGCTTCTTGATTTTTTAGTTCTTGAATGAACAATCATTATCCAAAATGCTTGTAAAGGGTAGTTCAAATATTGAAATAATATGTGTTAGTATCAGGTAATGCACAAATAAAATTAAAATCTAAATTTTATAAATTTGATAATGTTTGAACACAAAAGTAAAATCTTATTGCTTGAATATTTACAATGAACAAGCTTATAAAGCTTTCTAGTTAGTTATTATACGGGACTCCAACGGGTTCATCACCAACTAACTTACTAACTTATTTATTTATTAACATCAATAATTATACTAATAAATATAAAAGGGGTATATGTGCTCCATAATAATAAACTAACTCTACCAATGAAATAAAGTAACTGTTGACCAAATTTGATGTCAAGGCAAATTGGTCACCACCCTATATATTAAAACTTTCATGTGGTCTTGTCATGGTCATGTCATGATTTATATGGCCCCTAGAGTCTTCATAAAATCTTGTTAGCACAGTTTAAGGTTAGTTTGGAGAAGTTAAGGTAGAGCCATGTTGTGGTCATATAGGGATTTAGGCATGTCATGGAGAGATAAAGCATGGTCAATTTGTGTCATAGGTGATTAGGGATTATTAATGTCATTTTATGTCTTAAACATGTTTACATAATATTTCATGAATTCTTGGAATGTTTAAGGTTCATTTGTTAGCTTGAAAGTGGTGAAAATGAGTGAAAAGGGTGATTTTGGCTAACATTTGTATGTGACAAAGTTCCCTGAGTGATAAATTTATACCAAAAACATTTCAAGGTCCTTGGATCAGTTAAAAAACTAACACACCTGTCATATAATTATAACAAAGTCAGAATCTTGCATTTCAATGCCATCTTGAGGAGTTAAGGAAGTTGTACAGACTTATTGAAGTCACTTGCAAGTGAAAATACCTTTATAACATCCCTTGAGATTATAAAGGTAAAAAAAAGCTTGGAATGAAGTTTGAAATCTCATAGTTGTATAAAACCACTTCTCTCTTCCATTGCCCCATTCAGAAGCTAGTGAAGGCCAAATTCAATCAGATGGTACAGGTCGTACAGGTAGAGTTAGGGGTTAATACTTTGGAAAAAGTTTGAGATCCCTATGGGATTCCAATTTATGTCATTGGTTGTTGGATTGATGTCCCTATATTTATGAACAATCGCTAAAGACCCAAACTACTTTTTGATGGCTTAAAACCCCACACGCTGAATTTGGCATAACTCTAGTGCAAAATGTGAATTCATGGCTGCATGAAACCAGTTGGAGTGAGTTATAATATGCTTGTAGATGGCTCCCATACATTCATTCATCATGTTGGGGTGTGTGGATGTCCTTTTGGCATGAAAAGTGGTTATTGTGCATTGTCTGCAAGTGACTGTTAGTTTTCTGTGTTTTAAAAGTTCTTTAGGTGGTCAAATGCATCTAAGAGGATTTTCATTGCCCTGTACTATTTTCTCAATCCATCAGGGGCTTCCTGATCACTCAAGTATTATGTACAAGTCTAAAGAAAGTCATAGCTTCATTCCCATTGTGGATTGTTTGTGTGCCTGCATAGTAATTCAGTTGAGTCGAGTGAGTTGTATGTTATTCCAAGGAGTTGAGAATTGTATTTTCCATGTTATATGTGTTGTTGTAATGGAAACAATAATATTTGAGCCTATAGTCATGTAGTTACACTTTTCAAAGCCTCTAAGCATAAGATTATAGAGCAATCACCTATAGACAAGTAGGTCTGCGATTCCAAGGTAAATCTAATGTTTAAAATGTCTCATGAAGGTCATTAAGACATGAAACACTATGATGTTTCAATTTAAGAAGGGTTTGGATTGATGGAGATCTCCAAAATCATTCTAAACATAATGGTGGCTAAATGACAAGATTGCTCTTAACAATCACCTACAGGACTGTGACTGTGTTGACAAAGGATACAAAAGTTTGAAGATGTCTTGAAAGTGATATGAGGTCTTGAAGGTGGTGAGAAATACCTCTCTTGATTGAAGGATGAACTTTGTAGGTTTCATGGTACAGTGAGAAAGTTCAACTCTAAATCAAACTCAAACCTTCAAAACAACCACCTATAGTCAAGTTAAAGGATTGGTTGTAAGGCATAGGTGTTGATAAGTTTTTGAGTCCTCAAGGCATTGAAAAGGCCTTAAGACATCAATCACGACAAAACTGATCCACTAGAAAGCTTTGGAGATAAGAAAGAGTCATGGGATTTTCAAAACATAGTACAACTATCCTAGACAATCACATACAACATGATCTAGAAGCTTATCTTGAACAAGTGAATGATGATGAAGTTTAGACTTTGGGGAATTGAAATTGTCTCCATACTCTCAACATCATTTGAGGTAGAGTCACTAAGAGGTTCTTGAAGAGTGACAATGGATAATCAAAAGGGCCTCAAATGTACTCAACAGATAGACAGTCACCTATAACTAGTTGTGGGAGAAGCTACATCAAACAGTAAGGTTGATGAGAACTTAGAGTTTCAAGACAATGAGATTATCTTATAATCTCAATAAAAATGAATCAAAACCTTTTAAGATTTTGGGGATTGACTTTGGAAACTAAGAAAAGACTAAACATAGTAAAGTCCATTCAAACACCACCTACACTCAGCCTATTAAATAAGTGATCAATCAGTGGTGATAGATGACGTATAAAGTTCAAGAATTTGGAGGAAGTCTCAAACCATCAATAGCATCAAAATTTTTAGGAGTTTCAATTTTGATGGTAGGGAACTTAAAACACCAAGATTGTGGACCCATTCAAAATGGATATATATAGGTAGATACATAGTCATCTATAGGTTTGTTTAGGTGATTAAGGTCTCCTAAAACTTGAGATTGTGTTTGTATATGTTTTGAAGGATAGAATATAACTTAGGATATCAATTCATTGATCTTCTAAATAGGGGAGCGGAGAAGAGACTAAACAGAGGTCACAATGTCCTAAGTAAACACACAGTCTTGCCTTAGCTCATAGAAGTAGTTAATTTCTTGAAAGAGAGATGTATGTGGAAACATAAGAGGGAGGTGAAACATTTGAAGAGAAGTTTCATTGATGATTCCATAAGGTCCCATGACCATATTTGACCTTCAGACCTAGTGACAAGCCCTAAACTCTGCCTACACAGCTAAGTTGTATACACAAGTTTGCTTGCTCATGGAAAGCTTGTGCTTGTTTGAAGGGCCTAAAGAACTGCAGAAGGATTGAGGGAGAATAAGTGTTTGAACATGATTGTAGGGTCATGGCATAGTCCATCAGAGTATCAAACTCAAGCAATAGTGAAACATCATGTTCATAATCTTGTTTAGTCAAGTACAATCCTAATTACATACTGAGCTTACAAGACAATCGATCTTAAGAAGTGGAAAGGTGAAGCCAGTTGGGGTGAATGAGACTTTGGAAACCCTAAAGAGATGGTGAGGAACATGGTCAATCATTTCATGAGGTCTTAGAGTCCTAACAGAGAGTAAAAATGGGAAAATATAGTTGGTTAGGGTAATTTAAGCAGTTTGGCCTACAAACCCTAAGCCTAAACCATTGAGATGTAGTAGAGTTTTATGAAGAAAGGTGGTAATATGGACATTGGTAGAGGTCAAATTCAAAGGATATGTTATAACCCCTCATTGAGGTCATTGGAGATGAAAAACAACTTAGGGAAACCACCTACATACCTAAATCTTGATCAAACCCATAAGATGCCCAGTTTCAACCCAAGACATCATTTTATTTTGCTTGGTACAAATCAAAGGATCTACATGGAACCTTAGGCTCCTAGGGAAATTTATCCGCCCCGGTATACTTTCATCTTGTGTGATTGGTTGGAAGATTCAAGCCCCATGCTTTATGAATCTTTTTTAAGAAGTTGAAGCACTTTCATGCTGCCTAAGAGAGACATAAGGACCTGATGAGAGAGAAACAAAGTTTTATGCCTATAGATGGATCAAACAAACTTCCAAATGACCTAGAACAACAACTCCCTTGATCAATGACCCATGCCATTGGTTGGTACAATATTGTATGGAACTATATGGATTAGGCCTAAGAAGATTTATTTTTCCTATTTTGCAGGTCCATACAAGTTTTTAGATCTTTAAATTTAGCATGGAAAATGGGGAGGATGTTTTCTAAGTTAATCACACACTTTTTGGGGGTTTGGAATGTGTGGGGATCTTGTAAAACCATTTTTCACTCTCTTGGTAGGGAGGCCTAATTAAGGCCTAGTTAGGAGAGATAAAAGGCAAAATGGGATATCTCTACTCACTTTATGATCTTGAAATTGAACGTGAAGTTGTAATGCCTTAATGGGTACTAGAATATGATCCTCATATTCTCAACACCATCCATCGAACTCTCCACACAAGGAGGTTTGCATCATTTTAGGGCTACAAGGAATGAGGCCTATTTGGGACTTTTGGTAGAGAATGTCTTGTTGCGGCTATTTTGAGGCCTCAAAATGGATTGTTTTAGGTCCAATATGATGTGAACGGGCCATCCATAATGTTTGGATGAGCTGAAGAAGACAGATCCAAGTTTTGACACTTGTGTGCAAAGTTGGCCTAAGGAGATGAAGAGTCCTCTAGACACCTTGAAAGAGAAAGAGGCGATGTGTCAAGGAGAACTTGATGGGGTTAATTTAGAGGTGTCAAGAGTAAAACAAAGAGTTAGGAGAAACTGATTCTACCATCAATAAGGCCACTTATACTTCAACATGTCAAGATAAAAGGGAGTTTCAAGAAGTTAGTCAACGTGTCGAGCAAACATTTGAAACCCCCATGCCACTTGGAGTGCTAGAGCATATTCAGAGGAGCTAAACATGGCATCTTGGACCTGTTGAGGCAGTTCCATAACTCCTCTTCTTGTTGTAACTCATATGACACTTGTCTACCCTCTTTCTCCTACACCCTTCTTCTCTTCTCTCTCACTTGTGTTATATATTGAGCCTTAATTGGCTATGTTTGGATCCTCCACCTGAGTATGGTGAAGCCTTACTCATTTGCAGACTTTGAAAAACTTGGGACGATATAGTTTATCTTTTCCATGAGTTATTTCAATATGTATGTTAAACTAGTTGATCTTGTTAAGTGATAGATTCTCTTCTTTAGCTTGTTGTCCTTGTTTGCATTCATATTCAGCTTTGAAAGTCTCTTTCAAGTCTCTTGAAGTGTTCTAATGGAGTTTTCATGATTTTTAGTGAGTTGTCTCTACACTAGGGTCATGCTATGACCTTTTGTTTAGTACTCGTAGCTTAAGTTTGCTTCATAAACCTTATGAGAAATACTAATGCAAGGCACAGATTTGGAGTAGTGTCATGTGTAGGTTAGGCTTTTGTTTGAAGTGTAATTGCAATTGGTTGGCAGTGGTCAGGGTACAATTGGTGCATCACCTCATTAAGATAGGTTTACTTATGTTTTATCTCTCCCTTTTCATCCAAATGAGCTAGTAGTATAGATGAACAATTAAGGCAAATCTAGGGAGTTAACCCTTCAATTTAGAGGTTTACCCCTACTATAGGCAACCCATAGGACTAGAGGTAATCTTAGGTTCCACTCAATTTGGAAAAGGGTTGAACTACCTCTCTAGGGTGAAAAATTGAGTGACAATAGTTCTAGCATGCCCGGTGGGACTAAGATCCAAAAGAGTGGAAGAATTCTTGGTGTGCTCTTCTACCTATCAGGCTTTAGAGGCATTCAACAAACACTAATGGTGACTCTAAATGCAATTGGTTGGTTCCAGCAGTCCAGATACTTATTGTGAAAAGAATTTACTAATATATTGTGTTTTTATTTGAATCATGAAGTTAGGATGGCTAGGTATGAGGAAAATTCCTACTATGCACCTCCTTATCATCCTTGTCATGACATCAACTATGTGCCTCAATAACCCTATCAAGATTTTTACCCTTGTTATGAGTCATAGCAGTCCTATGATCAACCTATTCCCCCTCTATATGATCATGATATTGTTGAGAAACCCTATGAAGAAGTCTATAAGGAAGGCTATCAAGAAGAGTGTCAAGAGTGGTATTCCTATCAACCTCAATATGACTTCGACCATCCTTATGATTCCTATCAACTTTACCATCACTTACAATAGTCATACTCAAACTCTCCTAATTTAATTATATCTCCAGGTCATGTTTCCCCTTCAAAATCCTTGTTGGCACTCATGCCAAGTGTGATAGATAGAGAAGAGGAGATGAGAATACGAGATGAAGAGCTTGATGTGATCCCTATTCATCTCATAGAGTGGTTAAGAAATTCAATTCATCCCTATTCATCTCATAGAGTGGTTAAGAAATTCAATTCAAAAGTTGATGAGTATGTGGAGGCTAGTTGAAGAAGAATCCCAATATGTTATCGATGAACAATTGTACATGGTGAGAAAATGTATCCAATGGTGGATAGATAAATTAGAGAGGTGGTAAAACCAAGAGGTTGAAGATTAAATTGCAGCTATTGAAGAGCCTCAAGAAAGCTATGAAGAAAGTAAAGTTCTTGTTCAATAAGGCGTCTCTTCCATTGCTCAACCCAAATTGTTATCTCTCCAAAAATATGAGTTCATTCAAAAAGCCTCCATTCCCATATCCATCCATGAGCCATCCACCACACCTCATACTCCCTCTCTAACTCATAAATTTGTCCATCACCCTCCCACCACATCCCTTCTTGAAGGAGAACCCGTCATATGGGAGTTTAGTGAAGAAGAGCAAGCTAAAGTTGTTGTTGATCAAGAAGATGACTCAAGTGTCTATGATGAAGAGTGCACTATAGGTACTCCCTTTAGTGAAGACAAACACAAGTCAATCTTCTTGAATGAAAAAAAAGATGACCTTGATGATGTTGCAGATGCTCATAAAGAGATTGATCAAGACATGGAAAAGAAGGTGCTTGAGGAGAACTTCACGTCAATTGAGTCAGTTGGATCTCATGGGCATGATCAAGAGGTTGAATTTGAAAAAACAATAGAGGTTAAAGTTGTTGTTGACTCCATGGAACAAGATGACATATGGTAGAGATTTAATGAGATATGTGATGAATTTGAGGGCCTTCAAGGAACTACACCTCCTACTGGTCAATTTGAAGAGGCTCTTGAAGATGCCTTGCCTCTTGATGGTGTGCCCCAAAAAGAAGATCCTATTCCATCCAAACTTATGCAAGTTGCATCCAGCCTTGAGGTTAAAGAAGTTGTAGTTATTGAAGAGCTTGATGGACTTGCAACAATTGGTAAGAAGTTTGAAGATGTTCTTGAAGATGCTTTGCTTCTTGAAGGATAACATGACACTATTCAAGGTACCATGATTGAGGCTACTCCTACAAGTCAAGAGGTGGCTATGTTTGAGGTAAACACAAATATCAAGAATGAACATGATAAATAGCTTGATCAAATTATAGTTGTAGCTGGTGAGAAGCTTGATCTCATTCAAGATGCCATGAAGGTCAAAGAATCATGCTTAGATGAAGCATCATTGAACAAAGTTGCATCCAAGGAGCATCATGATAATATTATTGAGTCACAAGATGAGTACACTTTCATAGGTGAAATGTTTGAAACTGTCATTGCTTCACTTGAAGTCATGCCAAGAATATTGGCAAGCATGAAGGAGTTGAAGACATCAAAACCAAGATTTAAAAGGCAATTTGCTTCATGCCCTCATTCATATCATAGAGTAAAATATTGTGCAAGCTTACCCTTTGATCCAAGAAGAAGAGTTCTTTTCCAAGTTAGTTTGTATATAGTTTAGTTTGCTTATGTTGTTTTTGTGTTTCCTAAGAGCTTGATAGCACATGTGTGTCTTGTTTTATTTTATGTCTTGTAGTTTTTGTTTTGTGTGTTGTGAAGGTTCAATCAGTTTTTTGTGTCATGGTCAAAGTTTAGTTAGGTCTGGAACTGAGTGCAAGAGACTCCATTGCCCAATGGACATGCAAGGCAACTAGTCCTATTAGCATTGCAGACATGTTGCCCCTGTGATTCACCAAGAATGTTGACCAAATTTGACCTCAAATCAAATTTGTCACCCCCTATATATTCAAACTTTCATGTGGTCTTGTAATGGTCATGACATGCTTTATATGGCCCCTAGAGTCTTCATATAACCTTGTTATATTGGTTTAAGGTTAGTTTGAAGAAGTTAAGGTAAAGTCATGTTGTGGTCATATAGTAGTTTAGGCATGTCATGGAGAGATAAAGCATGGTCAAGTTTTGCCATAGGTGATTAGGGGTTTATTTATGTAATTTTATATCTTAAACATCTTTTCATAACATTTCATGAAGTTTTAGAATACCTAAGGTTCATTTGCTAGCTTGAAGGTGGTGAAAATGAATGGAAATAGTGATTTTGGCTAACATTTATATGTGACAAAGTTACCTAAGTTAAAAATATGTTCCACACACCTTCCAAGTTACTTGGATAAGTTACACAACTGCCACACCTATCATATAATCAAAACAAAATCAGAATATTGCATTTCAACCCCATCTTGAGGAGTTAAGGAAGTTGTACGAACTTATTGAAGCCACTTGAAAGTGAAAAGAGCTTAAAAACATCCCTTGAGCTTCTACAGACCAAAAAAATATATTGGAATGAAGTTTAAACTCTCGCAGTTGTAGAAAATCGCTTCTCTCTTCCATCACCACATTCACAAGCTAGTGAAGGCCAAATTCAATCAAATGGTACAGGTCGTACAGGTAGAGTTTGGGGTTGATATTTTGACCAAAGTTTGGAACCACTATGGGATTCCAATTTTTGGCATTGGTCATTAGATTGGTGTCCTTAGCCTTATGAACAATCACAAAGGAGCCAGACTGCTTTTTGAAGGCTTAAAACCCCATAGGGTGAATTTGGCATAACTCTAGTGCAAAATTTGAATTCATGGCTGCATAAAACAAGTTGGATTGAGTTATCATATGTTTATAGATGCCTCCCACATATTAATTCATCATGGTGGCACGTGTGGATGACCTGTTGGCATGAAAAGTGATTCTTGTGCATTATCTGCAAGTGACTATTAGTTTTATATGTTCCATAAGTTTTTCAAGTGGTCAAATGCATCTGAGTGTTTTTTCATTGTCCTATACTCTCTTCTCAATCCATAAAGGGCTTCCTGATCACTCAATTATTCTATACAAATCCTAAGAAGGTCATAGCTTCATTCTCATTATGGACTGTATGTGTACCTACATAGCAATTCAGTTGAGTTGAGTGAGTTGTACATGTTTTCAAGGAGTACAGAATTTTATTTTCCATGTTAGATGTGTTGGTTTAATGGAAACAATAATCTTTGAGCCTACAATCATGTAGTTGTACTTTTCAAAGCCTCTAAGCACAAGATTGCAGAGCAGTCACCTACAGACCTGTAGGTCTACAATCCCAAAGTAAATCTAATGTTGTCAATGTCTCATGAAGGTTATAAAAACATGAAACACTATGAAGTTTCAAGTTGAGAAGGGTTTGGACTGATGGAGATGTCCAAAAGCATCTTAAAGAGAATGGTGGCTACATGACAAGACTACTCTTAACAATCACCTACATGATTATGACTGTGTTGACAATGGATACAAAAGTTTGGAGATGTTTTGAGAGTGATATGAGGTCTTGAAGGTAGTGATAAATACCCCTCTTGATTGAAGAATGAGCTTTGTAGGTGTCATGGAACAGTGAGAAAGGTCAACTCCAAATCAAATTCAGACCTTCAAAACAACCACCTATAATCAATTTGAATGATTGGTCTTAAGATAGAGGTGTTGATAACTTTTGGAGTCATAAAGGAATTAAAAAGTACTTAAGACATCAATCACCACAAAATTGATCCATTGGAAAGGTTTGGCAATAAGAAAGAGTCATGGAATCTTCAAAACATAGTCAAACTACCCTAAACAATCACCTATAGTCTGTTGAAGAAGCTTATCTTGAACAAGTGAATGCTGATAGAGTTTAGAATTCAAAGCATTGAGAAGTGTTTACATACCCTCAACATCATTTGAGGCAAAGTCACTAAGAGGTTCTTGAAGAGTGACAATGGATAATCAAAAGGGCCTCAAATGCACTCAATAGACAAACAATCAACTATAGCTTGTTGTGGGAGAAGTTACCTCAAACAATAAGGTTGATGAAAGCTCAGAGTTTCAGGACAGTGAGAGGATCTTATACTCTCAATAACAATGAAGCAAAACCTTTGAAGAGTTTGGGGATTGACTTTAGAAACTGAGAAAATACTAAACACATTCAAGTCCATTCAAACACCACGTACACTCAGCCTATTAAAGAAGTGATCAAATAGTGGTGATAGATGAGGTTCAAGGATTTGGAGGAAGTCTCAAATCATCAATGTTGATGGGAGGGCTCTTAAAACACCAAGATTGCAGACCAATTCAAAACAGATATGTACAGGCAGATACACAATCATCTATAGGTTTGTTTAGGTGATTAAGGTCTCTTAAAACTTGAGATTGTGTTTGTATATGTTTTGAAGGATAGAATAGAACTCAATATATTAATAAATTAAAGTTCTACATATGGGAGTAGAGAAGAGACTAAACAGAGGTCAGAATGTCCTAAGTAAACACACAATCCTGCCTTAGCTCATAGAAGCAATTGCTTGATTGAGAGACATAGATGTTTGTGGGAACATAAGAGGGAGGTGAAACATTTGAAGATAAGTTCCATTTATGATTCCATAAGGTCCCAAGACCACATTTAACCTTCAGACCTAGTGACAAGCCCTAAACTCTGCCTACTTAGCGAAGTTATATACAGAAGTTTGCTTGCTCATAGAAATCATGTGCTTGTTTGAAAGAACTGCAGAAGGATTGAGGGAGAATAAGTGTTTGAACATGATTTTAGGTTGATGGCATAGTCCATCAGAGTATCAAACTCAAGCAATAATGAAACATCATGTTGGCAACCATGTTTAGTCAAGTACAATCCTAATTGCATACCTAGCCTACAAGATAGTCAGTGCTAAGAAGTGGAAAGGTGAAGTCATTTGGGGTGAATGAGACTATGGAAACCCTGAAGAGATGGTTAGGAATATGGTCAAGCATTTCATGAGGTCTTAGAGTCCTGACAGAGATGAAAAATGAGAGAATATAGTTAGTTGGGGTAAGTTAGGCACTTGGCCTACAAACCCTAAGCCTAAATCGTTGAGATGTAGCAGAGTTTAATGAATAAAGGATGTAAGATGGACATTGGTAGAGGTCAAAGTAAATGTTATAGACCTCATTGAGGTCATTGGAGATCAAAAACAACTCAGGAAAACCACCTACAGACCTAAATCTTGTTCAGACCTTATAGAATGACTAGTTTCAACCTGAGAGATCATTTTCTTTTGCTTGGTATGGATCAAAGGATCTGCATGGGACCTTAGGATCCTAGGGGAAGTTAGCCACCCTAGTATATTTCTGTCTTGTGGAATTGGTTGGAGGATTTAGGCCCCAAGCTTTATGAATCATCCTTAAGAAGGTGAAGCACTTTTAGGTTGCATAGGAGAACCATAAGGACCCGATGAGAGAGAAACAAAGTTATATGCTTGAAGATGGCTTAAAAAACCTTATAAATGACCTAGAACATGTTTACAACTCCCTTGATCATTTTTCTATGCCATTGTTTGGTACAATATGTACGTAATTGTATGGATTATGCCTAAAAATACCATTTTTTACTATTTTGCATGTTTGTACAAGTTTTCATATCTTCAAATTTGACATGAAGAATGGGGAGGATGTTATCTAAGTGAATCACACACTTTTTGGGGGTTTGGAATGTGTGGAGAGCTTGTATAACCATTTTTCACTCTCTTGGTAGGGAGGCCTAATTAAGGTCTAGTTAGGAGAGAGAAATGGCAAAAAGGGATATCTCTACTTATTGTTTGATCCTGAAATTGAACATAGAGTTGTAAGGCCTTAATGGGTATTGGAATATGCCAATAGAGTCTCAACACTATCCGTAAAACTCTCCAGATAAGGAGGCTTGCATCATTTTATGACTATAAGGAATGAGGCCTATTTGGGGCTTTTAGTAGAGAAAGACATATTGGGGCTAGGTTGAGGCCTTAAAATAGAAATTTATAGGTCCAATATGATGTGAATAGGTCATCCATGAAGTTTGGATGACCTAAAGAAGATAAATCCAAGTTTTGACACTTGTGTGCAAAGTTGGCCTAAGGAGATGAAGAGTCCTCTAGACACCTTGCAAGAGAAGGAGGTGATGTGTCGAGGAGAACTTGATGGGGTTAGTTGAAAGGTGTCAATAACAGAGAAAAGAGTTAGGAGAAACTGATTTGGCCATCAATAAGGCCACTTATCCTTCAACATGTCAAGATAAAGGGAGTTTTAAGAAGCTAGTCAAGGTGTCAAGCAAGCATTTCAACCCCCACGCCACTTGGAGGGATAGAGCATCTTTAGAGGAGCTGCACATGGCATCTTTGCCCTATTGAGATAGTTCCATAACTCCTATTCTTATTTTAACTCATATGACACTTGTATACTCTCTCTCTCCTACACCCTTCTTCTCTTCTCTCACTTGTGCTATATATTGAGCCTCAATTAGCTAAGTTTGAATCCTCCACCTAAGTAAGGTGAATCCCTACTCATTTATAATCTTTTAACAATAAAGAACAATCTGATTTACCTTCTCCATGATTTGTTTCAATGTGTATGTTAGATTAATTGATCTTGTTAAGTGATAGATTCTCTTCTTTAGCTTGTTGTCTTTGTTTGCATTCATATTCAGCTTTGAAAGTCTTTTGTAGGTCTCATTAAGTGTTATAATGGAGTTTTCATGATATTTAGTGAGTTGTCTCTACACTAGTGTCAAGTTATGACCTTTTGTTTAGTCATTCTAGCTTAAATTTGCTTCACAAACCTCCATGAGAAATACTAATGTAAGGGGCAGATTTGGAGTAGTGTCATGTACAGGTTAAGCTTTTGTTTGAAGTATAATTGCAATTGGTTAGCAGTGATCAAGTTACAATTGATGCATCACCTCATTAGGATAGGTTTACTTATGTCTTCTCTCTCCTTTTTCATCCAAATGAGCTAGTATTATAGGTGATGAGAAATAAAAACAAATCTAGAGAGCTAGCCCTTCAATCTAGAGGTTTACCTCTGCTATAGGCAACCCACAGGCCTAGGGGTAATCCCATGTTCCACTCAAGTTGGATGAGGTTTGAAATACATCTCTAATGGTGTAAAATTGAGTGCAACAATAACTTTGGATTAATCGACCCAACAAACCCCCTTGGTCCAACAAGGCGTATAGAAGATGATCTGGAGCTATGACTATGAAGTCATCATGGTATTATCAACTGATGTCACTGTCAAGAAACCTACCCCATGAGTTATGACAGGAATGATAAAAATGATCAAAGTCTGCTCATTCCCTCTAACCATTATGTATCATATTGTTGTAGAACACGATCAAGGCATGTTCAACCATGTCGACCCACATAAGGTCTCACATAGAAACCCATCCAAGTGATTATTCAATATTTTGTATGCACATCTCTCTGATGCCCAACAAGTTTTGATAGACCTTTGCTCAACAGTATGGGGCTATCAACTCCTATGTCAACTCATACAATCATCAATGATTGATCAAAGGCCATGCAATACCTTCCTCCTATTAAGTGAGAGGTGAGAAGCCTTTGCAAAAAAAAAACCCAAATCAAAACTACTTTGTCTTCTCCTCATCATGAATATCAATGAACTGAAGAAAACCAAAATTGAAATTGAAAGCAACAACAAATTGAAAAAATCACATTATGGGTACCAAAATGTTATTCAAGCATGTGACTCAAACTGTACGCAAATAACTAACTGAAAAAGGGGAATTGTCCTCTAGCTTCCATGGGATCCTCCAACCTCCTGTGTGACGCTTATACTTTGTCAATCAAAAGGATAGTGAAACTTGTAATAGATGACATACTTTTCATTGAAAGCTTTGGTGATAATTCTAATAGCACAAGTGTGAGAAGAAATGAGAAACTTTGTCATTGTTAAGGTCTCAGTTTTCAATACATTTATCATAAAAATCATATAAATAAGCTTCAAATCATAAAATTGACCATTCTATTGTATTCAAAATGTCGAAGAACTTGGATATTGATGGGTCACACAAGAGAAAGATTTGATTGAGTTTTGACCAGTCAAACTGTTTCCTTGGCCGTAAAATTTAGACTTGATAGTGAAATATTTAGAAAAAAAAAATGATAATAAAATGATTCAAAATTGCTTGATACCTAAAACCTTTCTTTCTCTTCATCTTTCACTTGGCAAACCTTGCTCTTTGTCTTCACGTGTATAACCTTACTCTGATACCACTCTTAGGACTCCATGCATAGGTAAATGTGAAATCTACATTGTTTAATGTTTAAAAAGTTTGAACACAAAGGTAAAATCTTATTATTCGAATATTTACAATGAACAAGTCTATAAATCTTCACAGTCAGTTATTCTACGAGACTCCAACAGGGTCATCCCCAACTAACTTATTAACTTTTTTATTTACTAACATTAAAAATTATACTAACGAATATAAAATGGGTGTATATGCCCCATACCAATAAGCTAACTCTAACAATGAAATAAACTAACTGTGGATCAATCTGCCCAACTAACTTATTAACTTTTTTATTTACTAACATTAAAAATTATACTAACGAATATAAAATGGGTGTATATGCCCCATACCAATAAGCTAACTCTAACAATGAAATAAACTAACTTTGGATCAATCCGCCCAACAATATGTTTTATGATAAATTCATAAATTACTTCACCCATAATAGATCATAGAGGAGTTACTTCTACCTATTTTATATAAAAAAGTAGTTGTAATGATGAACATATGGTCTTCCAATAATTTTGGATTTATCTTACCAACCAATTCAAAATCCCATATAAAATATGGCCGAAACAAAATAATAAGTTGTAATTATTGGGAGGGGGCATGCTTAATATCGTTGTCTCTTTGGTGTATTTCACAATACTTAATATATTCATAACAACCACTTTCAATTGTATTTCAATAATAAATCATTCTAATTAGCATTTATGTAATGGGTTATCCATTAAAATGTCCCTCACAATTATTATAATATGCCTCTTATAACACAATTCTAACTTACTTTGTAAAATAATAAGTTGTAATTATTGGGAGGGGGCATGCTTAATATCGTTGTCTCTTTGGTGTATTTCACAATACTTAATATATTCATAACAACCACTTTCAATTGTATTTCAATAATAAATCATTCTAATTAGCATTTATGTAATGGGTTATCCATTAAAATGTCCCTCACAATTATTATAATATGCCTCTTATAACACAATTCTAACTTACTTTGTACTCAAGCATCTAAGTAGTCTTTCATTAAAGGATATTTTATATAGTACATCTTGAATATTGACATATTTAAATGTGTCTCTTCTAAGTAGCTTTCAATCATTCAAAATTATGAGGGTGAAATGCTTTCTAATAAATAATTGTAAAATTATGCATATCACTCTAATTTTTTTTTTTTGGTTACGTCTTATATTATAAATACATTCAAAGGCTCAAGATTTCCATTTTAGTAGAAGGTTTCTCTAATATCATAATAATCAAAATAGCATGTTTATCGTGAATATTAATAAAAGGAAGAACAATATGCACCATGGATGTGTCATTACAAGAAATAAAAGCAAGAGAGTACAACAGTTTCAGAAGAGACAATAAGAAGTGGAAAAGGTGTGATGTAGGTCATAGGGGGATTCCCAAAAAGACTCTAAAGAGTGCTCCAAATAATGAAGGGACAATCTATGTGCTCCACATGATGGTGTAAATCATATGAAAGGTGTAACAATAAGTGACCATAAACACAGTCACAAGAGTCGACTTAATCATCATATTGCCCTGGGTCAATAGGTGGACGAACCTATCCGTATAAGAATGAAATAAGTCATTATTCTTTGAGTGAGTATTCCATATACACACACCTTGAAGTATAATTGGTTTTCCCAAGAAGAACCACTGGCGTAGACTCGACCTGCCTCTTTTGGAGTCAACATGAATGAATGAAGACACAAAAGAAATGCACTATTGCACAGTGCAAACTGCAATGAACCTCTGAAGCACGTTCATAAATGAGACATCAAGGACAACCGAGAATGCATCCAAATGAACAATCAGTTTTGGAGTGATGAGGGATAATACACGATCAAAATGGGGATGTCAGACAGCGAAAAATGCATCCACGTGTGAACAATTGGTGCATGAAGTACAATGCAGAAAATAGTAGGGCCCATAACACAGAGAACCCCTTGAACATTTTATAACTTTAACACATTTATAAAAAAAAATAGGATTGATGGAACGAGAATGAAATATAAAACATTTTTGCAAAAAATGACACTCAAATCTAAGTTACTAAGCAAATGTTATGGCTAATAACATTTCTTGTCATTAATGACCTATTTAATGAATTTGGACTTCAATTTTTTAAAAACTCATCCAAACAAAAGATAAGGTAGCCTTACAACTACTTGTTGCAATGGGCACATAGCCACGGTCTTGCTCAAGCCAACCAAAATGAAAAACCAGTGTTCGCATACACCCCTACATGCACTTTAATGAAAAGGGCATACTTTGAAGGTGTTTAATAAAAAAATAAAAAACTATTTTAAATAAAACTAAAACATGCTTTAGTTTTTAATTTTTTAAGACATTATTAGGTTTTTAACATTTGCGTATCTATTGTAAAGAGATTTTGAGGCGCCGCCATGGGAAAGAGGAAGCTAGCTCAGGCCTACAGATCTATGCCATTTGCGGGGTTTCAGCTGCTTGAACAGACGAAAGCCACCGTGAGAAAAATCTCCAACAAGCAATCCATGTAGCCTTATAGATCAAAACGCAAGTCTGTAGAGGGCAAAGTCTGAAACCCTCAGGTCGCCACAATCCATACGTTGGTCTTTTGCAGGTCAAAGAACCTCCAATGACCCTGAGAGGCAAAATTCTGAAGGTATGGACGCCGTGATTTTAAAAAAATAGCTGTGACAAACTGTCATGAAGGCCATAACCTGGCAAATTCACCACCTGTTGCAAGGATTCGAGGAAGGGAACGTTGGCAGCCACCTGGAAGGAGCCTGGCAACTGGATCCACGCGAGGGATGACGATCGAAGCTCCTAAGCAGGCTCGAATAGCAAGTCGTGGACGTTGGCGAAGGAGATGGCAGATCTAAATCTGGGCGGCAACCCAATCGAGGCCATGGGAGACTCAGTTGTAGGCTCAACGTGCACGCTGAAGATAGCGCCAAGGGGAATGCCAAATGGGAAGCAACCGCTAACAAATGGAGGCCAATAACTGAGTACAAGCAGTATGCTTAACGTTAGAGAAAAGGTGGGACGGCCTCGGATCTTCCTCCCTTGAATGCAACATGTTGGTCAAGACTTCACCATGAATGTGGCTTAAGAATAGACCTTCAATAGATGAAACATTCGATCCGTAGCATATCTCTAAGCAATATCCTCCCACATGAATAACGAGACTGAGCATGGGCAATGGAGTGTTGAGAAAACCTTCAGATCTGGAAGGATACCTTATACACCAACCCTCATATCTCAAAGAAAACAACGAGAAATCTTAACAAGGATTTGAGAAAAGGCGAAACACTATTGAGTGAGGCTCTGATACCATGTTCGATTTCTTGAAGACCTTTTAACAAGATCAAATGCACATACAAACACGATGGAGTAGGTGAGAGTGTACAAAATGCAACAATGCATAAACATTCTTCATTAGCTCTGGATGATCAATACAAAGGAGAAGAGGGGAGTGGATTGGTGACTCACTAGAGAACCGGACTGCGCTGATTGCGTGGGCCCCTGTGAATAGAGAGAGGGCGTTGGAGAACACTAGTGGGTTGGAGACTTTAGTAGTGCAAGCATTAAAGAGACCAAGTGGAATGGAGACCTCATCCATCCACTAAGTGACTCCATGCACTCATGTGTACATGATGACATCACAATGATGTCATAAATATGCAATAACCAACTTAAATAATATAAATGGCCTTTAATACCCTAAGCAAGTATAATGAACTCTGTAAGCAAAACCCAATGAAAAAAAAACCTACACCAATAATATATTGTAGAAACTCATAAGATACATTCCTCCAAATATTATAAAAGTGTTCTTTAAGGTCCCACTATTATGGGAGGCTTATAATTGAAAGAGTTATGTTGTTCATTCTATTGTGTTATCACACAAGCATCAAACGATATTTCTTGATGCCACCAATTAACTTATTTATGCCCTAAAGATATTTTTCTCTATGATATTGTTCTACTACAATGATGTTATGTGATATGGAGTATAAAGAAACATCTACCTCTTTTCTAAAAAAAAAATCTTAAAATCTTTGACTAAATGCTAACTAGATCCACATTATATGTTCCAACATAATACATGTGCATTAATGTTAGCCTTACAAAAGTTTTGTATCTTTCAAAGATATTGACTAGTCTATGTGAAATGTTAGCTTATCAAGCAAAAGTTTAGAGAACATCAATTATAAGAGTATATAGCTAAATTTTTCTCAATTGTTTCATCTTCCTTATTCTGGAATGTATGCCTTGGTCCCTTCAAGCCATACTTTTTACATGGCTCACTCTCCCACTCTTTCCTTTTTCTCCCCACCCATAGGCTCACCTATCTCCTAATTTTTTTTTCCTTTTATTTATTTTATATGTAATCACTTTTTTGGGTACATTATCTTATACATAATAAAATTTGGTGCAATTTTTTTCATGTTAATTTATTAGAGATTAAATTTGATGGTTATATGATTACATTTGTGTTTTTAAGCTGTAAAATACAATCAATTTTTGGATAGACCATATCACATACAATGTTAATTTTTTAACAGATCATCAAAAACTCTAAAAAAAATATAATAAATATATAGATTATCTTTAATGGTTTTATCTCCCACTATGAACTATACAAACATTTGAAAGGCAATAATAAACAAATAAGCATAATTAAAAAAATTCTTAACAAGTAGGATGCACTCTCAAATTTAATCCATGTCACCCACCATCCATCCTCTCATTTATTTCATTGATTTTCATTATTTAACATGTACAATATCATCACCCACCATCCATCCTCTTATCTATTTCATTGATTTTCAACATTTGTCATGTACAACATCATGGGCAATATAGGCATAATTGTCCCACTTTATGCCCTGCTCCTTGTACCCCCATGAAAAAATGAGTGATTCTTCACTTAAATCTAAGAAGTTTTCTTTGTGGATTTTTGCCTCCCTACTTCCCTGGGCACTGTTTGAGGGTTTCAATTTGTGGCATTTATTTTTGTTTTATTTTTATTTCCATTTATTTATATATATTATTTATATTTTAAATCTATATTTTTTCTTATGTTAATATAAATAATATGGCTTGAACTTAGTTCCATTCATATAGCCTCTTTACATGTTTTAACTATCTTATTTTGAGCCTTCCTCGGTGCTTAAATTTGTTATCATATAATAACACCTTCCCTACTAGAACAAGTTTTTCTCTTCTCTTGAGTTTGATCTTATACCCGCCAAAAATATTTTCTCATCCAAAATTTCTAACTCTACCAACCTTTCATTCACTGATTTATCTTTTGTCATCCCAATCTTTATAGTTGTTCTCAAGCTAGGGATCACATACTCCATTGACAATGTTTCCTCCAAACCATGTAACAATAGGAAATGACAACAATTATTTAACCTTCCATATGTTGTGTAATAATACCCTAGTATTGTGAGGTTCTTGTCATCCTAATCACTTTTCCTTGCATTGCAAACTTTATTTAGAGAAATCTCCAATATCATGTTAAAGGCTTCTTAAATAAATCTCCAATATCTTGTTAAAGACTTCTGTAATATAATTTTACTGAGGTTGATAAGGTGTAATTTTATGATGTTGAATTTGAATATACTTGAATAATGCTTCAATTGTTTGGTTGGGAAAATATTTAACCTAATCACATGTGATGATTGTTGGACATCCAAACCTTATTATGATATTCTTGTATGGAACCTAGATTTTATTATGGAATTACAATCCTTTGTTGGCATGGCTTCATCCCTCCTTGTCAAATATTATATTCTTTTGATTATAAACATTACTCGTCTTCCTTCTTGTTGCCAACTTGAATGACCACGTATAGACAATATTCTATTTTTTAAATGGTGAAAATGATAGTACCAGTCTTAGTGGAATTTCATCTCTCTTATTAGGTTGTTAGGTTGTGGAGCTAAAAGCTTCACAGGTATGCAAACATGGAGGAGGTTGCTGAGTGTCACAGTAATCGACGTCGATCAGGCCAACCGACGTCGGTCAGGAGTAGACAGGAAGCTGTCGAGATCGGTCATAGATCGGCCAACGTCGGTCATCTCCGGATAGACAGACACCGACGTCGGTCGCATGTGCGTTCCAGAACTGTTAGTTACACGAATAGTTAGTTTGTTGAACGGGCAGTTTGCATGTAAAGACTAATTTTAGTCTTGAGTCTGCGTTTTTAATTATTGTAATTGAAAAGTCTAATTATTGTTTGTATGGGATCTATTCGAGAGACTCATGGGGCTGTATTGTAATTTGGAGAATCATAAGGACTTGGAAAGGCAAGGACAAGGGTTCTTCCCGAGTGTAAGATCTAGGTTTGCAGGTGTGCAAAACCAGGTTGATCTGCAAGTGTGCAAGATCAGGGAGATCTACATGGTAAGTAAGATCAGTTGATCTGCAAGTGTGTGTGTATGTGCAAGGTCAAAGGAGATCTACGGGGTAGCAAGGTTAAAGGAGATCTGCAACACAACAAGGAGCAAGATCAGGGAGATCTACTTGGAGTACGTGGTGTACTCAGTGGTGGTACTGGCAGTATTGTTATTGACTGGTTGAAACAACAACTCTGTGTTTGAGTTGATTTTGTTTGTAATTGAGAGAGAGAACTCTCGAGGGAGAATTACTGGTACGCCCTAGAGGTGTGGGAAGAGTGTGATTTCTTCATTGTATTTCCTTCTCGAAGAGTGTTAATACAAGATTGTATTGTCTCTCATATTCTGTGTTGTTTCTGAATTCTAGTTACATTTTACTTTTAGTTAAATTCCGTGTTTAGTTGCTTATACAAAAGTAATCAAGTGTACTCTTAAGGAGCATGGATCTTGACAATTGGTATCAGAGCTAGGATCACCAAGTGATACCACTGACAATTGGTATCAGAGCTTGGTTAGGTACACTAACAGGTGGTCAGAGCGTGTTAAGTGTTTGTTGATTACAGGTCACTCTCAGGAGTTTCTGATTGAGTGGGAGTAAAGCAATGGCAGAAGAAAGTACATTAAAAATGGAGAAATTCAATGGCAAGAATGATCAATTACGGTATTATGAAAAGAAAGAGCAGGGAAAGAAAGATTGTTGTTTGGTAGAAGATCAGCATGAAAGAAATGAAGAAGTAGATGTTACAGGTATTGTTGCAAATGATGCTCTTGTATGTTCTTTGGATAAAGTAGAATCTTGAGTTTTAGATTCTGTTGCCTCTTTCCATGCAACCCCAAATAGAGTATTTTTTCATGATTATATCTATGGAGACTTTGAAAAGATTTATTTAGGGGTTGGTGAGTCTTGTCAAATTGTTGGCAAAGGGGAAGTGCGGCTGAAATTGCAGACGGGCAACACATGGGTGTTGAAGGAGGTCATGCATGTCCCAATCCTGAAGCGGAATTTGATTTTTGTAGGAAAGTTGGGTGATGAGGGATGCATAGTAACTCTCACAGCGAAACCCTGAAAAGTTTTCAAGGGTGCACTTGAATTAGCATGTGGTAAGAAAATAAGTACTCTTTATCTATTTACTTGTATTACTGATTCTCCTTCTAGTTTATCTACTTCAAATGTAGATGCGAAGATGTGGCTCTGTAGGCTTGGTCACATGAAAAAGAAGGGGATGCATGTTCTTAAGAGGAAGTCTGATGTCTTTGACAAACTTAAGAACTGGAAAGCCTTGGTTTGGTAAAACCAAAATTTCGAAAGAATTAAACCACAGGAAGTTGACTTCAGATTAAGCAACGGAAAGTTTAAAAAAAGGGCAAACGGAGGAAATATAGACCAAATACATCCAAATATAGAATCTCGCCAAAAATAGACATGAACTGGTAGACCAGAATAAGATAAAATACATGCAAGCAGAGGTTATTTTCGATTGACAAGTCAAAGCTTCAGTTGACTGGTTGTCGAAGTCTTGCTCATCTCTGGATCAACTCATCCGAAGATCCAACTCAGCTTCAACCGGAGTTCTAAATTCATACGTCGAGTTGACTGTTCGAGATTTAGGGTTGACTAATTGTTAAATGCCACATCTACCAGGAGTTTCCCATGCAAAGGAGAATGATCTCTTCGTCCAACTCAGCTTCTCAGACGGTTAATTCAGCTTTCAAACGTTCCAACTCAACATCAAGCAGCTCACGTAGAGTTCTAAAATTGACATTGACGTAGATTTCCATGCAAAGAAAGGTGGACGGTTCAAAACAAAAACAAGTTCACTTCCTCAAGTGCAAGAAGCTTCATGCAAAGACAAAGAGAAAACATATTTTATTGAAAGGCCAAGTCAGCCTTGAGTTAATCTAAGTTAATCATTCTCTTCAATTTTTTCAACATCAATCTTTGGCTTTTGTAATTCTATATAAAATGGCTTTCAACCTTGATTAAAAATTATCAATTCCTCTCTTGGCTAGACAAGACTCTGTCATTGGTGAGTTGTGTAACCTCTTCAATCAATAAAATGATTGTACTTTCAAATTTCAAGTGCTAGCATAGTGTATATTTCTTCAGCAATTTGCATAAGTGGTAGATTTCTCTCCCTTCCCAAATTCTGATTCATACTTAGTGCTAGATTATCCTTATGCAGGTCATGCTAAGTGTTCTCTATGTCTTTTGTTGAAGCTGTAAGTGGATGTTAGGTTGCTGCAAATTGTCTTGTATCAGACCTCTCTCCATCGTTTTCCCTTATGTTTTGGTCATTGGATCAAACCTCTTCATGAAATATTCATGCATAAGTGATTGATTGAAATCTAAGGTCTTCCTTTTCCCTTGTTTGTTCAGTGTTCAAGGTTCCAAGTTGAGTGGATCAATCTTCTGGTGTTCTCCCTTTTTAAGTAGGATTTTTCCCTTAAAGTTTCCTTCTCCTTTTTCCATGGTAGTCCGCAGCATAGAGTAGAGATCCTCATTGATACATCATACAGGAACCAGCCTTCTCTGGAGATTCTTCTCACCATTGAGGGACCCACCCTCGTGAGAAGATCCCATTGTTTCAGCGGGATAGAGCACTGGTCATTTCATGCACGTCTTCCATTCATGGCGCAACTCCAGGGTGACAACAATTTTTGGCACGCTCGATGGGACCTATTTTTTCTGGTCTTGATGAAATTGCAGTTGTAGCAGTGTTCTTCAAGTATTTGGTGATTCCAAGCTCAAGCAATTGCTTCTAATAGTTCAGGGCAGTTTTCATGTAAGTCTATTTTTATTGCATTATTGTGAATGAATTTTGATGGCTGTGTATGAAGAGAATTCCTATGCTATGTTTCCTTATTATCCCAATGATGGATCATACCAGCTTAGTCATGATACCTATGAGCCTCTTTATGAGCTTAATCGGTTTTATCAAGAGTACTATCAAAGCTATGTTAAGCCTTATCAAGTTTCTCCTAATCAGCCTTATCAAGAGCATGAATCTTACCTTCCTTGTGAGCCATATTAGTCTCAGGACCGGATTTCATCTTTCCCATATGGCTATGATGTTGCATATGAGCAGTATTGCCTTCAATAAAAAATGAATGAAATAGAGCTCAGAATACTAGCATATGCAAGAAAGGCTTGTTCTAACTCTCAGTATGAGGAAGTGAATGGTTTATTTCGAAATGTGTTCAATGATCCAAAAGAGATAAATGGACCATGTATTCTTGTATTGGAAAAGATAGAGCCTTGGGAAAGGCAAAAAATCAAGTTAAACCAATTGTCTACAAAGGCCTATTGTGCTTCTTATTCTCATAAAGTTCTTAACCATGCCCAATGTGTGCCAAAGAAGCTTCCTAGTTGGAGTCAAGAACATATTCAAGAGCATATTCAAGAGCCTGTTCAAGTGACTATTCATGAGACTAAACCTTTCTATAGTCCCATTACCTCACCAATCATCCCTCAAGCTCAAGCTGTCCAAGAAGACAAGCAGGTTTCAGAGTTTGATGAGGTAATGGCCAAGTGGAAGGAACAGAATACAGAGGTCTTTAAGAGTTTATTTTTCCCTCCCCTCCAAAACTCCCTAGATAATTTCATTGCCCTCAAGATTCCAAAATTTGATCATGATCGACCTCCCATACTTCATTTTCCCTCTCAAACAAACGAATTTCATCACCCTCCCACCATCCCCCTTCCTCAGGGGGAGCCTGTTCTTTGGAGGATTGAGAAAAAGGTTGCAGCTACAGGTCAAGTTCTTGCAGAGTGTGTAGAAAATATTTCAGATGTGTTTAAGGAAGAATTTCCTATTGATACTTCACTTGAGGTTGTAGTTGAGCATCCAATTATAGTTGAGAGTGAGAACACTGATCTTGATGTAGAAGAACTTCAAGAGGCGCTGGTACAAATTGAAGTCATAAATGAGTTACAGGGATCTCATATTGAGAAGAATCCAAATAGCGTTATAGCTGATTCAGTTCAAATAGATCAAAATGAGAAACAAAAAGATGATTGGCAATTGTACCTTGAATCTCTACAAGAGATTCAAGAGCTTTGTATGGATTTGATGGCTATTGAAGAGCATGTTTATGAGAAATTTGATCAAGAATCACCTATTCAAGGTCACAGTACAAATTGGGTTGCCTACTCAAAGCTCCTTGAAGAGTTGGATGAACTTGCAGCAGTCAATAAGAAGGATGTGGTCACCAAAAAACCATGCATAGATGAGGTATCACTTGACAAGGTGGTAAATGATAAGCAATCTGAAAAAGATCAAGAGGTACTTGATGAGTTTGACTTTGTTGCTGTTGATGACTCGTTTGAGAAAATGCTAATAAAGTTCGTAGACAAGGAAAATACCTCATCAAAGGTTATGATTAAAAAACATCCTGCTTTGCAACTTGTACCATCCCTTAGAAGGAGTGAGTTCAAGAATTTCTCATTTGATCCAGGTGGATCATGCTTTATCATGGTTAGCTAGGTTCCTTATTTGTTTTGCTTTCCTCCAAGTGTTGTTCAAGCACAGTAGTTTGCTTTAGTTTTGTCCAATAAGTGTTTGTTTGCACATTTGCTTCTTAGTTAGTTTTCTGCTTTCGTGTGTTTCCCTTCTTATTTTGAAGGAGGTTACTTCAGCGATAATCAGAGGAGATTTTCAATCAAAAATCAGGGTCACCATTTGAGAATTCAAATAGCGTCTATACATGGTCTGGGTTCTCAAGCATAGCAGGGATGTTGAGCCAGCTGAGTCACCAGAAATGTTGACAATTCTTCCACAAGTCATATTGTCTCGTGCCATTTAGAAAGTTCACGTCTCTAGCCAAGGAAGAAAGAATACATTATTTTTTCTTTGGTAAGGACCTTTTCTACAACAAGAATTCCTTCGGACTTTTGTCCGAAGGAATGGTTCATCAAAGAGGGGTTTTGCTACGGACATAACTTTGGAAAAAAACCTTCGGAAAAGTGCTTAGGACAAAAGTCCGCAGGGAATAACGAAGGAAAGAGCCTAAGACAAAGGAAGTAATTCCTTCAGACTTTTGTCCCAAGAAATACTTCGAAGAATCCAAAAGTCCACACAAAAAAAGGCAAGGAAAAGCCAAGGTACCCTTCGGAAGGGTCATTTGCAAAAAACCCAAAGGGCAGGGTACCCTTCGAGAAGGTACAGGAACAAATTCGGGACCCCTGCAAAAAACTCGGGTACCCTCCAATTTTTTCTACAAAGGCGCAAACGCAAGACAGAAGCCCTTATGGAGGGCACTTGATCGGTGACAGGGCCACTGCAACTTTTCCGAAGGACATTTCGAAGGGAGTTGGAGTTCAAAAGAGAAGGATTAATTCCTTCGAGCTTTTTGTCCGAAGGAATTCCTTCGGACAAAAAGTCCTAAAAAATTCAGAGATTACAAGGAAGACAAAGACGACAACAAAGATCAAGGAATATCTTCGGACTTTTTGTCTGAAGAAATTCGGATTTTTGAACCAAAGATAAAACCCACAGAATAAAAGCTCGAGCCAAAGGAAATGACAAAAGTATTCCTTCGAAAAAAAGTTCGAAGGAATTCTTCGGAAGAAAAAGCCGAGAGAGATGAAGCCATAGGCCAAAACAAAAGTCCGCAGGAATAGATTTGGCAAAATTGGCAAGCATAAATTCGAAGGAAATCAAAGGTAAAACCAGAATTCTGAAAGAATTAAACCACGGGAAGTTGACCTCAGAGTAAGCGACGGGAAGTTCAAAAAAAGGGCAAACGGAGGAAATATAGACCAAATACATCCAAATATAGAATCCCGCCAGAAATAGACATGAACAGGTAGACCATAATAAGATAATATACATGTAAGCAGGGGCTATTTTCGATCGACCAGTCAAAGCTTCAGTTGATTGGTTGTCGAAGTCCTGCTCATCTGCGGATCAACTCATCCGAAGGTCCAACTCAGCGTCAACCGGAGTTCTAAATTCGAATGTCAAGTTGATTGTTCGAGATTTAGAGCTGACTAATTGTTAACCGCCACATCTACCAGGAGTTTCCCATGCAAAGGAGAATGGTCTCTTCGTCCAACTCAGCGTATCAGACGGTTAACTCAACTTTCAAACATTCCAACTCGACATCAAGCAGCTCACGTAGAGTTCTAAAATTGACATTAGCGTAGATTTCCATGCAAAGAAAGGTGGACGGTTCAGAAAAAAAACAAGTTCACTTCCTCAAGCGCAAGAAGCTTTCATGCAAAGACAAAGAAAAAACATATTTTATTGAAAGGCTAAGTCAGCGTTGAGTTAATCTAAGTTAATCCTTCTCTTCAAATTTTTCAACGCCAATCTTTGGCTTTTGTAATTCTCTATAAAATAACTTTCGGCCTTGATTAAAAATTATCAATCCCTCTCTTGGCTAGACCAGACTCTGTCATTGGTGAGTTGTGTAACCTCTTCAATAAATAGGACTGTACTTTCAAATTTCAAGTGCTGGCATAGTGTATATTTTTCAACAATTTGCATAAGTGGTAGATTTCTCTCCCTTCCCAAATTTTGATTCATACCTAGTTGCTAGATTATCTTTATGCAAGTCATGTTAAGTGTTCTCTATGTCTTTCGCTGACGCTGTAAGTGAATGTTAGGTTGCTGGAAAGTGTCTTGTGTCAGACCTCTCTCCATCGTTTTCCCTCATGTTTTGGTCATTGGATTGAACCTCTTCATGAAATATTTATGCATAAGTGATTGATTGAAATCTAAGGTCTTCCTTTTCCCTTGTTTGTTCAATGTTCGAGGTTCCAAGTTGAGTGGATCAATCTTCTGGTGTATCACCCTTTTTAGGTAAGATTTCCCCTTAAAGTTTCCTTCTCCCTTTTCCATGGTAGTCCGCAGCGTAGAGTAGAGATCCTTATTGATACATCATACAAGAACCAACCTTCTCTGGAGGTTCTTCTCACCATTGAGGCACCCACCCTCGTGAGAAGATCCCATTGTTTTAGCGGGATAGAGGACTAGCCATTTCATGCATGTCTTTGATTCAGAGCGCAACTCCAGGTTGACAATAGTTATCTTCAATGAATTTATGATTAGACCTTCTCCACAAATTATGTGATCCAAAAGCACATAAAGTAGCAAATATACATTTCTTCAAATTCAAAGCTATCCCTAATTTCCTACATCGTTGAGACGTTAACGTCAATTCTTGTATGTGATCCTTAAGCAACCTATATACAATCCACTCATCTAAGATAACTTTAAGAATTCATATGTAAACTCCAGGAGTAAATTCACCATTATTATACTAAAACACAATTGGGACGTTCTTCAATTCAAAAGGCATTACATTATACATAAAATATCTCCATTCCGGAAAAAATGTAAAAAATGTGGGTCATCTGTTGGTCTCACTTGGAACCAATCTCAATTAATGAATTATGATAAATATATACAGTCGCTAGGAAGCTAGGAGAGTAGTAGGAAATACCTTCAATGTATAGGATGTTTTGGGTAGCTTGTGAATTCTTACATTAAAGTTAAGGAGTCAAGTGAATATGTTAAACTTAATAGTGTTGGGTGCTTTTCGAATCTTGAATTAATATTGGATTAATCTGTGATCTAAATATTTGATATATGTGAAATTGAATCAGGGATTAATGATTATATGGAATCATGCAATGTTATATTGTGTGATTAAATTTATATATATATGAATGATAGTGGCGGTTGGCTAGCCCATGTGATGTTATATTATTAAAAGAATGTAAATGCTTCAATAATCATCCTTAATGATTTCTTCTAAGATGCTAGGACACATTAGACATAGGTGCATTTTTCTATTAAAAATTAGCTTCTACCCCTGCAAACACTTGGTAGCAACCAAGGAACTGGCTATGAAAAAATGTAGATTCAATTTCAGGTTATACAAGACTTACCCTTCCCTTTGTATTAAAAACTACAGATACCCACGGAAAACGTGAAAAAAAACCTGAAACAATTAGACACAGTACTAACCGCGGGCTGAAGAAAGCCCTAAAACTCGCAGTTAATTGTGGGTTTTAGGGATTTACTCGACCTTGACCCACATAATCATTCAACATAACAAAATTAAAAAAAAAAAATCATTTGCATTGCTTTCTATCATGATTTGTCCATGTCTATCTGTCATTTTTGTGTTTTTTGATCTTGTTAAATAGGATTTAATTGTGCTGTAGTTGTTTGGAGCCTGGATGGGCATATCCTGGTTTGCAACTTTGGTCGCTGGTCGTTGCATATCAAGTTTCCCGGTTTGTAACCCTGTGAGCACATCAAACAGCGAACATGAGACATGGGCACATCAAGGCTTCGAGTGTCATGTCCCCTTCTAGTTGACATCGACATATCAACGAGATTAGCCTATTAACGGCTCTCGTAGGCTAATGAGGCATGGTGAGAGAGTCATTTTGCAGTCACTTGGTGATTACTTGGCTCAGTTTTTTATTGGAGTAAGGTTTTCCACTATATTTCATCATTATTTCTATTTATGAAAACCTTATTTTATAATTTGATGTTGAGATGCACTTTATTAATAATATAATATTTTAATATTTCATAAAGTGCAAAAAGATTAAAGATTTTGGAATCTTCTAGAAGTCAAAGGATGATATTATTTCATTAACGCTGACCTCTAGAGCAAATGCATAAATAGACCTTGAGGTCTCACCATTTGGGCATCCAGATTTGATGAATTGTTGATTCGTGAATTCTTCTTGAGTATTTGTGGAGCCAAGCAATCTGCAGATAATCAGATTGTCTTTGGGAACGAAAAACTCCCAGTGTTAGCAATTTTGAGGGTGTGAAATATCACCTGAATTATTGCAAATTGGAGGTGATATTTCAGTCACTTCACTAGGGCAGAAATTTGTGGCCTAAGTCCAATTTTGAAGACTACAATTTTAGGAGTTGGCAATTTTGAAGAGAAAAGTCAGATCTACATTGGGCAAAAATCTGAAGCAAACAGGGACGCCTTTGAGGAGCATTTCCATTCATCCCAGCTCATAACCAGGTCGATTCCTCTTGGAGATTGGTGCGCCTCATTTCCAGGGTTATGCTGATCATGTTAGAAGTTATTGGAGGCTTGGAGGGTTAGTGAATTATTTTATTTCACATTTCCAACCAGAACAGGGGCGACTTCTTCAGAAAATTTGTATGTGCTGCATATGGTCATCATCTTCCAGAATTTTCATTGCTTCTTCATTGGGAATGCAAGGCGACTCCTAACCAGGTTCCATTATTAAATTCCATGCATTTTAGATGTCATTTAGTGGCACAATAAATGGTACGGCTGTAGGTGACTGTTAATCCCAGACTTTGCATTAGTTTCATATGTAATTTGCCAAGAATCTTGGCTGAGTTGAAATTGTTATTGTATTGGAAAGATTATTACATTGAAGGAGTAATAAGTAGTTCTCAAAATCTTGTTGCAATCAAAGTTTGAAATCAGATTTGGGTTTGTAAGCCAATTGTTTGTAAAAATATCTATTTGCTGTAGCTAGTCTTTGCATACCTAGTTTCCCATATATTTGCATAAAATCCAAAAGAGAATCACATTTTTGCATATAGATCAGATTGTAGGCATTAAAAGGGTATTTAAATCAGCCTTAGCATCCATTTCTATCAAGTTACTACAAACTGAAACACTACATCAGCAAGCTGCAAGGTTGCATTTAAACTGTTTGACGAAATTACAATCAGCCAACAAGGGCAAATTGTGGACAGTTTTGAGTTTGGCTCATTACAGATACCAATATGGACCGGGCGTCACACCAAAAGTCCCGGGATGATTTGGGTCCTCTTCCGAACCCATATGGCCAGTCACCGGCGACCGTCGAGGCACAATCCCCTAGAACAAGTGGTCACCAACCGCTTGGACGGACCTACGTCACTCTTCCGATAGGGGCCCCACTGGGGACATCACAGCCCACCACACTCCGCGGGTCTCGACCTCGAGACCCCAGCTCTGATACCAATATGGACTGGCCGTCACACCAAAAGTCCCGGGATGATTTGGGTCCTCTTCCGAACCCATATGGCCAGTCACTGGCGACCATCGAGGCACAATCCCCTGGAACACGTGGTCACCAACCGCTCGGACGGACCTACGTCACTCTTCCGATAGGGGCCCCACTGGGGACATGACATCGAGCAGCAAACAGTGATTGTTAACAATGATCGAATGTTGTCATATTTGTAGGCTTCGATCTATCATTGTTCAAATGTCATAGAGTGAGGCATTAGAAGCTTCAAATATGACAGCATTCGATGCAATATATCGTAAAAAGTGTTGTGGCAGTATACATGTAAAGCCAATGCTAATAGACCTGCTTATATAACTCATAAATAGTGCTCATGAACTTGGTTGAGGCATTGAAGACAAAACTCATTGTCTGCAGATCTTAAAGCCATTGACAGAAATTTTCAACTTCTTGCAATCTATAGCAATAAGTTCGATGCAGAGAGGAAAGAAAAAGAAGAATAAGCCCCTGGCAAGAAGTTCAAGGATGTCACAAGTCTTAACTGAAATGAAGAAATAGGAAGATAATATATGACGTCTTGAGAAAATAAAAAGGAAATCAATGCTCCTCTCTTCCTTTTCAAGTCACTGAGTACAGGAATGTGCTAAAAACAGGAATAACCCTTTTGACAATAATAGCAAAGTCAAATAACATAAATAACAGCAAATTGTAACCCTGACCCTTAACGGCGTACCCTGCTTCATATAGAGCTTATTTGCTCAAAAACTAATATAGAACATACTTCTGATTGAGTTGTGTGTTCTTTACAATCATTCCTTTGCATTCATTTCATTTTTTTATGTGTTTCAATTTATTTTATGAATATATATATTTTTAAGCGGCAATAAAGTTGCTGGGTAATGACGAGTAATTGTTGGGTCCCGCGTACAGGTCAATTTTTTTGGCTGCTGGGTTATTGCTAAGTATGAGTTTTTATACTATGACCCTTCCTATGATGGGAAAGGAAAATTCAAAAAATAGAAACAAACCCGTGGGAAAGTAACTTTGCATGTGATGCAAGAGCATCCGGGTGTGATCAACAATATTGAAACGAACCAAAAATATGTAGAGGTGTGACATTGTGCACTAGCTGGTGTGTTTTTAATTATATCACTATAGACGCTGATCTATGTATTCCATGAAACCATCAAGGCTCCCATTTGACTCGAAGGACAACCCAAGATCAACAAAACAGAGGAAATTGATGAGTATCAAATAGTAAGACCTTTTGTGATTTATCAACATATATTTTCGAGTTCCATTCTATTCTGATCACATATATTAAGGCTAAATTTGGTATAATAAGCCTTGGCTACATAAAAGAATAAAAGATAAAGATAAAGATTGATTTTTAGGTCAACCACAAGCGAGACACCAATTTGGTGTATGAGGCCCACCATGTACAAGCTTGCAAAATGTTTGTTTTTCTATTTACTTTATGTATTGTTCAACGAGGTGTGCATACCCTACTCCCCTCCAGATTCGAACCTGTGCCTCACCTATGGAGTCCACGCCTTCAACACAAGGCCCACTCAGGTTATTATCCTCCTGTTTGCAAATAATCCTGTTAAGGCAAAGTGCAGCCAAAAACAGCTCTTAAACCCAAAAAATCATCAGAGCTTTTCCTTAAACTGTTTCAGTGGCAGTGCTTCCAAAATAGCGATTTTCCTTGGAATGTTTCTCTGTTTAATTCACCATACAAAGCATTATTCTTGGAGAACAAAGCATTTTCCCAATGCCCTCAAGCTCGCTATTTTCAACTTTTAGTCAGTTTGCACTTTTCTTCCAGTAAAATCCTTACACAGGGCTTCACTAATGAGTATGGTCCGTGACTAACCAAACAACAAATTTAAAAAGCCATGCATTCCACATTGAACACATCCAACAAAAGATCTTCAAAACATGGTTCTTGCAATTTTTTCTTTGGAGACGATTCTTATTAATTATCAGCCTTGTTCTTATGTTAAACGTTATCAATCACTTCGATTTCTAATTAGAAGGCAGATGGGGCTTCAGTATTTACAAAAAGGCGAAGCATGTCTCAAAGCTACAAATATTTTTCTTTGTTTATCAGGTAATCTTCCAACAGTAGTGGTAATGGCAAGAGATGGGATTAATAATGTACTTAAATTATCTGCATTTTGCGAGTGTTAAGATGTATCCTTTAATAACCACAGCAATGGCAAAAGATGGATTACATAAGGTAATTAATTATCTGCAAGTCGCGAGATGTATGTACTTGAGTAGAATTAAATGGCAGATACATGCATAACAAGGTCCTGGAAAAAGAGTTTCATGTAAAAGGAATCAGATATAACTAAACATTTTATAAATCATCATTGATCATTCAGAGGCCCAAGATATACATCAAAGAAAGCACCAAATGCACATGGTAAATATTATCATCATGTAGAGAGAACCTGTGAATGATCACTAATCAATCCTTTAATGAATACTTTTTTCCAGAAAATGCTTGGAACTTTGGTTCTTCCTTCGGTACATCCTGTTTGACCTCCTTCATGGATACCTAAAGGTTACAAACAATAAATTAGAATGATACATGAAAAAAGTAACAAAGCTCTCATCTTGAAAGGTAAAAGTCAGATATATATAGTCACCTTAGGTACATCAACCGGATTATTATCCGCACTTGAACCGAAAACAAGTTTCCCTGAGGGACGACGATGTGGGGCAGTTGAGGAAGACCCAGAACCTGATGACTTATTTTTTGTAGCATCAGAACTTCCAGAAGAAATTATTGGTGCTACCGAATACTTTAGACGTTTTCCATCCAGGCGCCTTCCAACTCCAGTGAAGGGATTGAATTTAGCTTCTTCTACCTCCTTTGATTCCTCTAGATTTACACAACCACCACAATATCAGCAAAGTTCAATGCATACAAAGCACCAATCCACTGAAATCAAGAGAGCTGAGATAAAGTGATTCCTCAAACCAAATAGTCAATCACACAGTCAATCCTCAAAATCTGAATGCAATATGCAGACCTGAAATTATCTAGATATGTAAAAGTTTTTAACACGAGTGTAGATTAGAAATGTGAAGTAATCTTGGTGAAGAAAATGGCTCTGTTTTTCATTTCTAATATTCTTCTATGCAATTGTATCGAATATGTTGATGCAAGGCTGTAGAACTATGTTCCCATAAACTTTTATAGAGTTTGTTCAATGGAAGGAAACACGTACCCGGACAGGCTGGGACATACTCGGGCCAGACCATAGAGCATATCGGAACAGGGCTGGTACCCGGTATGCGCCATACTGGGACTAGTCCCATGAACAGGAGGACCCCGTATCAAAGGAATGAAGTAATCTTGATGAAGAAATCAGCTCTGTTTTTCTTTTCTACTATTCATCTACGCAATTGTATTGAATATGTGGATATAAGGCCATAGAACTATGTTTCCATAAAATTTTATAGAGTTTGTGAATTGGAAGGAAACACTCAATGCAATTCTATTATACCAAGGCTCAAGCTAATCTAATCTTTGGTCCGTCCTTTCTTTTAAATCACATACGTCATCACATACAAAGACCAGTTTATTGATGTTTAGCCCCCATCATAATCAGAAATTTTCCTTTGAACAAACCAGAATGCTATCTTCCAACAAATGCATATTGTTTCCCTATAAAGACTGTTCTACCGGTGATAATCCAAAATTTTCCTTTATGCTATCTTCCAACAAATGCATATTGTTCTCTGCAAAGATTGTTCAACTGGTGTATACAGTTTCACACAAAGGCTGTTCAACTGGTGTATACAGTTTCACACAAAGGCTGTTCTACTGGTGTGTACAGTTTCATTCAAAGGCTGTTAAAATATAGTTTTCTGTTTAGGATCTAATCCAAAATTACTTTATTTGATGTATGGCTTGAATCAATATTGTTGATAAAGTTCTAATATTATTGCCTATTGATGTTTTAACCATCAAATTATGTTTAATTTCTAACTATTAAAAATGATCATAGTAATAAGGATTAGCTACATAGAATGCCAAATTGCTACAATCTTCTTTCATAGGATTCACCACAGGCATGTTTCATGTGCTTATGAATAATCGCTAGACACATTTAGATTTCTCAAATAGAAAAAATAAATTACAAAAATCCATTCGTCAAAAACATCTCAATAGCACAAAACCCACAAAATAAAACAAATGTTAAAAGAAATTCATTGCTACCATTCATGCATTAATTAATTGCTTAAAAAAATCTATAGCTCGCACCTTAATTTCATTGAGGCATGTTGACCCTCAAAAACACATTAATTTCAATAAAAATTAACCTTGATTAACATTTAAAACATAGAAAATGGTAAAGAAAGAAGCTAGTGTTTCCAAAGCAGTAGTAAATCACTCGTAAGATTTGGCAAAAAAGTACATCTCAGATATTTGTGAAACACACTTCAGCAGGAATGCCACTATAAACAGCTTAGCTTTTAGAAAACTATCAATGTTTCTTTAATTATTGATCAAAACAAACTCTCTCTAAATTTACAAAATAAACGGTTTAAACTTCAGAGCTTCCCTCAGAACACTAGTCAACGTAATATCTATAATTCATATTTTTATTCAAAATTGATAGAAACAAAGGTTTAAAGGTAAAGTTAGTTTTTTTTTAAGGTCACCACCAAGTGAGACGCCAATTTGGCACATGAGAACCCCCTTGTGGAAGCCTTAAGGAAATTGTTTTCCCATTTACCTTCTATATTGTTCAATGATGTACTGAGCCCAACACATCTCATAGGAAGTGCAGAAATAAGATTCAAACATGAAATTGGTATCCATGCAAAAAAATAATAAAGATGTTAGAGATAATATCCATGCAATAAAGGATATTAGAGAATTATCCATGTAAATAAAGGATAAGTCTTCATAATATAATGATAGAGATTGTTATAGTTTTGTTAGTGTTGTTGTTAAAATTGAACATTTAGTTTGTTTAGTGAATTAACACAAATAAAGCCATGCAAAGGCTTTAGATAGATTTATGATAGAATGTTTAAGTGGCTTTATGATGAGGTAACAATTAGTTATTTTTAGAGAAGGTTTCGTTGTTTATAGGTAATTAAGATTGATTGTAATACAAGATTACTGATTATTGATTTTTGAGAAATCTATAGTCTGCTCTCGACTGTAAGGGAGAGGAGAACACTCAGCTCACAAGCCAACACTCAATCCTATTGTTGCCAATTTCTTGATGTTTTGCCTAATTTCAAAAAATGGGGAAACAAATTGGGTGCCATAACCGACCAGTTGTGATCATCCACTGAAATGTCCCTAGATAGGACGAATTAGAAAACAAAGGGGTTTTCTCAACTTCCTCTAAATCTAATCTGAAAATTAGTAAACCCTAGCTTGAGAATTAAATTCTCAAAACCTTTATTCAATGCAAAAAACCCTAGACTCCAAAAGTGAGGGTTTTGTAGGGAATTTTTGCCAATTAAACACCTTGAAATAATCTGAAAATAAATAATAAATTTCAGATTTAAATCCACTTAAATAAATACCTTTTTCTTTCCCTCTTTGCTATGAAATGATGAAGGAAAAATCGGATTTATTCACCAATTGTCTAATGCTGTTTAGAGGATAAAATATCTTCAAAAACCCTTGCAAAAATTGCTGCCAACCTCAGAAAAATATAGAAAAATACCAACGCCTTATTATGGTATTAAAATTGCCAATTTGATCCTCCTAGGTCATTCGCCACACTCTTAGAAACCCTGAAAAAATAGTAGAAAAATAAGACTATTCCAGCATTTAAGCAAGAAAATATCTGAAAATGTTAGAAAAACTAATAATTATTCTGAAAATTATCTATTAAATTTTCATCTTCATTATCTTTTGCAAATCGTCCAAAATGCCACAATAATGATCAGAAAAATAATAAATAATTGCAAATAATTATTTATGAATATTTTGATCAGAAAAGGCCTTCAAACCCTAGCGTCCACCTCTCCAAGTGGTTTGCTTCACTTGCAAAATTAAGATAATAATTTAGCAAGTCAAAAATGCAAGAAATATATTACCAAACCCTCTCAAGCAAGCACCAAAACCTTTCCAAGTAGTTCGCTCCACCTCTAGGGCACAAAACAAGCTTTCTTTTGCAAAAGGTGGTGTCAATAGACATATTTGTAAGATTGATCTATCACCAAGCAACGAACTCTATTGGGCATGCATCCCAATAGCCTTCTTCATGCAGGAAGAACAAAATATCTATTTCAGCATATCTTCCTTGAAGCCTTCCCTGTGTCTTTATAACTTTTCAAAAGGTTTGAACCCCTTTGGGAAGATAAATCATCTTTCCTTATCTTCACTTTAGCTCCCATGCTAAAATCTCCTTTTTCAAACTATATTAAATATTAGCCTTAATTAAAGAGAGTACTAAAAAATTACTTTAAGGCAAACATATTAATATTT
This sequence comes from Torreya grandis, assembly GCA_037957365.1. Taxonomy (NCBI): domain Eukaryota; kingdom Viridiplantae; phylum Streptophyta; class Pinopsida; order Cupressales; family Taxaceae; genus Torreya; species Torreya grandis. The sequence continues at coordinate 637,185 of JARHVA010001011.1, read as the reverse complement.
ATTTTACTTAAGCACTTTAGTGGTAAAAACCACTTTTAAAATATTTTATTAATTAATTAATAATTGCCTTGTGATAAAAATCACTATTTCGACAATTAATAAAATAACTTTATCCAAAAAGGGCTCCTTTAGTCTATGGGGAGATAGATTAAAGGTCTTCATACCTGTTTAATTAAGAGGGAAAAAATGGGGACATTACATCCACCCTATACACTTGGGAGGGAGAACTAACCAATAACTATAGCGATTGGATTTTTGTCGCATCTCAAATCAAAGTGGGACATGGAGATTGATTACTGATCTCGAAACCCAAAACTATATATATAATTATATAATTAACAACCCACCCGGATGCAGCGCTAGCCATCCTCCAAATGATCAACACAGGGTTCAAGTTGGGATCAGTCATTTATGCCCCTATTGCCTATCATGTAATGCCTATTGACTAATTGGTTGTAGGTCGGCTGACTAAAGGAGAGGGCACATGCTTGTGATGGCAATGAGCACCCCATATACTAGTGCTCAATTAGTATTAAACCCATAATTCCCAAGTCAATAGGGTCACAATCAAACGACTATCTATAGTCCGCTGTCTTGATTGGAGATAGTAAGTAGTGATATGCGGTTTGACATTGCTTACCATCCCCATCCTTATTGTTAAGATTTTTCCACACTGGGCTCCAATTATTCTCAATTTCATTTTCCTATGGAAAATAATTCCCTAGGTTAAAAGCTCAATTATATTCTCTAAGCTTAAGAATTTTTGCTAAGAGCTTAAAGCTTAAATGTAAAAGAAGAGAAAGCTAACTCAAACAAAAGCTAAACGAAAATAAAACTTAAAAGCTTTTATGCTTTCATAGTCCATAGAGTTGCAATTTAAGCTTTTGGAAAAACTGTGTATAATTTTGTTGCTTGATGTTTTGGATCATCAACCATGATCCTTCATCAAGAAAAAAAACTTATGTGGAACAACAAGCCCATGCCTCTTAAAAGTCGAAGAAAAATATAGCCGTTGTTAGAGGTTTCTAAAAACGAAATTGGAAATTACCAAAACTTAGAAATTTCTAATTTGAAAAACTTACCTTATGGATTTGAATTGTGTTTAGAAAGAATAATAAAATTATAAATTAATTTTTATAAATTAAGTAGATAAATGGAAGATAAATTTAAAGTGTTGAGATTTAATTGTAAATGGATTAAAATGTTTTGAGATTAACAAATTAAATCGTCTATCTGTTCAAAAAAGTGGTCAATTAAATAAAAGTTGCAAACAACCTAATGAATTGGGATTAAATGAAACTAAAGGCCATTAAAAATAGGTTTCCATGCATGACCAATTCCCAACCCTTCATCTTTGTTTAAATTAAAGGGGTGTTTGTTGATTTCAATGGCTTCCTTCAGTTTAAGCTTTTGGTAATGGTTTTCGACGGCAATAACTCTAGCATCTTCAATTTTAATAGCATGTTTGGTTTTTCAAGAGTGTTCAGCAAGAGCCGATTTTTCTTTTCTTTCAAGACGAATTTCAGCGCCATGCTCCTTAATTCTTGTTCAGATGGACCTTGTCTCTCCAATGTAAGGGATCCCACAAGAGCATTCAACCTTGTAGACTCCAATGCGCAGTTTAGGGTCAAGAGGGTCCTTGGCAGATCTTAATGCCCTACGTAACTTATTAACTGAAAAGAAAGTGGAGTTAATATTCTATTGCTTAAGAATTCTGGCTAACTTGTTGGAAATGCCTTCAACGTAAGGCAAAAAAGCTACTAGACCTTCCACTAAAAATTCTTTACTTGTATTTGTTTTGCCTATATTCTCTTTAGATTGTTTGATAGCTTTAGCTATTTGCTTCTCGGTATAACCATTCAAATTAAAAACATTTTTTAAGTGATCAATTTCTTGACCGATGTTGTCCTTATCACAAATTTTGAAAGCTCTAGTGGTCAACGTTTTAAGCACCCTAGCGTTTTGTGTTGGATGATAATGAGAAGAGGCATGTAGGTAAAGGTCCATGTGTGTGCCTTTTCCATAGACCTTCCTTGATAGGGAACCATCTTCTTTTTGAGAAAGGAAGACATCTAAGAAAAGAAGTTTCCCTTCCGTTTCAATTTCTTTGGTGAATTTAATGCTAGGCATTAGACTATTAAGGTAAACTCTCCTTGCCATGTTGCCAACATAAATTAGTGTCATCAACATATCTTTTCCACCATTTAGGTTTAAGCGAAAAAAAGTGAAGAGCGCTATCTTCAAAAAAATTCATCAATAGGTTGGCTACCACAGGTGACAGGGGTGAGCCCAGAGCCATGCCTTCACATTTTTCATAGATGACATCTTTAAAGGTGAAAATGTTGAATTCAGACATAACGCTACTAGATTAGTTGTTTCTATATCTGTTAGATTCAAGACCACTTCTATTGCTTGTTTGATAGGGACTTTGGTATAGAGAGACACCACATCGAAACTAACAAATCATTATTGTCAATCTTTTTGTCTTCAATAAATTCTACGAAATCGCCCAGGTCCCCGATGAAAGATGTTTTACCTATAAGAGATTTCAATCTATTCGCCAGGAAGGCTGCAAGATTATAGGTAGGAGTCAATAGCATCGACAATAGGCCGCAAAGGAATAGCTTCTTTATGGATTTTTGGAGCACCATAGATCCTAGGGATCATCTCTTTTTTGGGGATCAACTTTTTCTTTGTCAAGGAATCCAAAGAAGAAGCTTTTATGATATTTGTCACCTTCTTAAGAATATGTTGAACTAGGTTATAGTCAAGCCTCCTATAGCTTCCACTATTATTAAGGTGATCCACCATTTTGGAGTCATAAAAATTGCATTTTAAGCTTTTGAAAAAATTGTGTATAATTTTGTTGCTCGACGTTTCGGATCATCACCTGTGATTCTTCATTAAGTGAAAAAACTTATGTGGAACAACAAACCCATGCCTCGTAAAAACTGAAGAAAAATATAGCCGTTGTTAGATGTTTCTAAAAAAAAAATTGGACATTACCAATACTTAGAAATTTCTATTTCGAAAAACTTACCTTATGGATTTGAATTGTGTTTTGAAAGAATAATAAAATTATAAACCATGGTGAGGGTTGACGTGGGCTTCATTGCGGGATGAGTTTTGATCCCAACAAACTTCCTTGCTATAGCCAACCCTTCCGTCACTCCAGACTTGTAAGACACCACGTTTGAATCTACATTGGGATCTATTGGAAAAATAATACCACGTTCAATAGACAAACCTACTGCTTTTTTTGAGAACACCGAATCTTAGGAGATGGTGCATGGTGCCATCAATGGTGGATCACCTCAATAATAGTGGAAGCTATGGAGGCTTGACTATAACCCAATTCAACATATTCTTAAGGTGACAAATATCATAAAAGCTTCTTTGGATTCCCTTACAAAAAAAAGGTTGGTCCCCAAAAAAGAGATGACCCCTAGGATCTACGGTGCCCCAAAAATCTATAAAGAAGGTATTCCTTTGAGGCCTATTGTCGATGCCACTGACTCTCCTACCTATAATCTTGCAACCTTCTTGGAGAATAAATTGAAATCTCTTGTAGGTAAAACATCTTTCATCCGGGACTTGGGTGATTTTGTAGAATTTATTAAAGACAAGAAGATTGAAAATAATGATTAGTTAGTTTTGATGTGGTGTCCCTCTATACCAAAGTCCCTATCAAAGAAGCGGTAGAAGTGGTCTTGAATCTTAAAGATATATAAACAACTAATCTAGTATCGTTATGTCTTAATTCAACATTTTTCACCTTTAAATATGTCATCTATGAACAATGTGAAGGCATGGCTATGGGCTCACCCCTGTCCCCTGTGATACTGGTAGCCAACCTCTTCATGGAAAATTTTGAAGGTAGTGCTCTTCACTCTTTTTTGCTTAAAACTACATGGTGTAAAAGATATGTTGATGACACTAATTTATTTTGGCAACATGGCAAGGAGAGTTTAGAGAAATTTCATTCCCACCTTAAAAGTTTAATGCTTAGCATTAAATTCACCAAAGAAATTGAAATGGAAGGGAAACTTCCTTTCTTAGATGTCTTCCTTTCCCAAAAAGAAGATGGTTCCCTAGCAAGGAAGGTCTATAGAAAAGGCAGGTACATGGACCATTACCTACATGCCTCTTCTCATTATCATCCAACACAAAAAGTTGGGGTGTTTAAAACATTGACCACTAGAGCTTTCAAAATTTGTAATATCGACAACATCGATCAAGAACTTGAGCACTTGAAATAGGTTTTTAAGTTGAATGGTTAAACGGGAAGCAAATAGCTAAAGCTATCAAACAATCTAAAGAGAATATAGGCAGAACAAATACAAGTAAAGATTTTTTAGCAGACGGTCCAGTAGCTTTTTTGCCTTACATTGAAGGCATTTCCAACAAGTTAGCTAGAATTCTTAAGCGACAAAATATTAACTCCACTTTCCTTCCAGTTAATAAGTTACACACGACATTAGGATATGCCAAGGACCCTCTTGACCCTAAATTGTGCAATGGAGTCTACAAGGTTGAATGCTTGTGATATCCCTTACATTGGAGAGACAGGAAGGTCCATCCGAACAAGAATTAAAGAGCATGTAGTTGACATTCATCTTGAAAGAAAAGAAAAATCGGCTCTTGCTGAACACCCTTGCAAGACCAAACATGCTATTAAAATTGAAGATGATAGAGTTATTGTTGTCGAAAACCAATACCAAAAGAGTAAATTGAAGGAAGCCATTGAAATCAATAAACACCCCTTTAATTTAAACAAAGATAAAGGGTTGAGAATTGGTCATGTATGGAAACCTATTTTTAATGGCCTTTAGTTTCATTTAATCCCAATTCATTAGGTTGTTTGCAGTTTTTATTGAATTGACCACTTTTTTGAACAGATAGACAGTTTAATTTGTTAATCTCAAAACTTTTTAATCCATTTACAATTAAATCTCAACACTTTAAATTTATTTTCCATTTATCCACTTTATTAAAATTAATTTATAATTTTATTATTTTTTCTCAGCACAATTCAAATCCATAAGGTAAGTTTTTCAAATTAGAAATTTCTAAGTATTAGTAATTTCCAATTTCATTTTTAGAAACCTCTAACAGCTATATTTTTCTTCAGCTTTAAAGAGGCATGGGTTTGTTATTCCACATAATTTTTTACCCTGATGAAGGATCAAGGATGATGATCCGAAACATCGAGCAACAAAATTATACATGGTTTTTCCAAAAAGATTAAATTGCAGCTTTTATTTTATTTTTGCGAGCACAAAGAGCCAAGATTTAAATTTAAAAGCTTTCAAATTAAAAAAGAGCATCCATAGGAGCCCAATAGCATTATTTGAATATTCAAAAGAATGTGAATACAAAATAAAGTCAAGGAGAGCTTTCACGGTACAGCGTGGACAGCATGGGCAGATTGCTTGAGCCACTAAATGAGAAAGGAAGCTGCAGTAAGCAAAGCTGGACAACATGGGCAAAATCGAAACTTTCCAATCAATTCCTCTTCTACTTTTGTACATGGGCAGCTGAAGATTAATGACTTCTTCCTCCTCCTCTTCCCTATATATGTAATGTGCTCATTTTGAGCAAAGTTGTTGATTCCTTGAACCCTGAAGTCTATGTATTCCTACAATACAGTCTCTAAGCCTCTACTATTTTTGTACATGTTTTCTCTCGAGGCTTCTTATGTAATGGAGTGCATTACATGCACATCTTCTATAATGTCCCCATTTCCAAATCACTTATGAGCAGGTAATGAAGACCTTTAGTCTACTTTCCTCATAAACTAAATAATGCATTTTGAGGTTTTATTTTATTAATTAATTATAATTGTCTGAATAGTGATTTTTATCATTTTCCATATAAGGCAATTCTAGTTGATTAATAGAATATTTTTTAAAAAGTGTTTTTTACCACTATAGTATTTAAAAGAAATAATTATTGGATTAATACCTAAAAGTAATTTTAATTACTATTTATTATTTTGGCAATTAATTTAATATTATTATTTGAAAAAAAAGCATGTCGGCTTGAAAGTTGATTAAAGAAAGGAAAATATATTCTACAAAGTCGACAAAGAGAGTTATGAGGTATTTTACCCCTCCAAGGTGGTTCGCCCCCTTTTAAAGGGTACAAATACAAGGTAGAGATCTCAATTGAAGATATGAAGAAAATTGATATTGATTCTTCATGCTTGAAGAAAATATTGGGATGTATGCCCAATAAGTGTTTGCAAGTTTTTGGAGCTGATTGTTCGACAAAACGATGTCTTCTGACGCCACCTTTGCAAAGGTGGATTTGATAATTGTCCTAGAGTGTGGCAACTTGCTTGGTGACTTGTTTGTGAGGATTTCATGGTCAATTGGAGGTCCAATTGACCTCGTTTTATTGCTCGAATTTATTGATGAATATTTTTGAAGTGTGGCATTGACTTTCTATGTGATTTGGCAAAATTTTCAAGGTCTTTTCAAGTGGATAAATAAATAATAAATTCTAATTTATTTATTTATATTTTTGGGTAGATTTTATGAGGGTTTTGACTTCATAAATTGTGGATTTGTGGTTGATAATTAGAGTGAATTTTTTCAAGTGTGACAACTTGATTGGGCTTGAGGGATTGATGTTTTAAGGGGTCTAAAACCCTAGTTGAAAGGTAAATATTAATTCTGATTTTTATATGCAGTTTTGACTTATGACGACTAGGTTTGGACAGGTATTTGATCACTTTGAAGGCCTAAAAAGGGTGTTGAATTTGTGTGGCTATTTTTGGTAATTTATTCATGATTTTTAGCAAAGGTTTGAGTGAGAATTGGTAAATATTCAGCTGTTGTTTTATGCATAAAATTAGATATTTTTCAACGAGGTTAAATTTGATTTTCATCCACATCCAAGGGGTAAAAAGGTTCAAAAAATTTATTTTCAGTTTGTTGCTTATTTTGGATCATTTTGAAGTGATATTTGCTCAAGGTAATTGCTGGAAATTACCTATCTATTTATTGCACATTGTTGCCTAGGGTTTGTTCGCTGATTTTGCTAATTTCAGATTTCGAAAGTTTGTGGATTTTAGGGGAAACCCTTATTTGGCCTTTTGGCCCAAAAAAGGGACATTACATATTAGATAGTTGTAGCTCTTGTTTGACTACCCTCTTGTTTTTGTCTTATTGTCTCTACTCCCATGATCATATCCGGATTAGTTCTCACCTCCTTGTATTCTATTGATGTAAGTCATGTTCACTTTCTTTCATGCATATTTAGCAATTATGTGTTTATAAAGATAGGGAATCAACCCACTTATTATCTGGTGCATCAAAACCTTTTAGTTTTATGCATTTCTCTTCTCTTTTACTTGTTAGCTTTCTTTCTTGCAATAGGATTAGCTTTAGTTAGGTACATTAGCATTATAGTAGAAAACAAAACCAATTGGCTTTGGAGGTTTTCTACAAAGAGCAGTCCCACACTAAGTAGAGATCCCATCTTATGTTTGAAATGTGGGCTTCATAAATAGGACATTTCAACACATTGACACTTACAAGTTAAGTTTCAAAACAATTATCAAGCCGCCCTTATCTATTGACTCCGATATGACCTACAACCATCGAGAAGTGTACCAAAACCTAAATAATGTGAGTTAGTGATGGGAGAATTCCAACAGAGATGTATTCTAGTCTCGATTGGGATGTTTGATAACTAGCACAGGGATCTTCAATAAATTTATCAAAAAAATGCCAATAGATATCAATCTAACTTCATCACCTTCTCTGCAAAATTTTTGTTGACTAATGATAGATAACTCCAATCTAGCTATACACCACAAGGTTGGACTCAAAAAAAACTTTTCATGAAAAAAACGTGATCCAAACTCCACCATATGCCTAAGATATCACAATTTTAAGAAAAACTACCTTATGACAATCAAATGGACATCAAATTTAAGGCCGTCCACTAGTTTTTATGCACTCACGAGCATTACAACTCACCATCACTATTTGTTGCCATCAGTGTTCCACGGGGACGTGTCCCCTCCCCAAAATCCCCACGTTTCTAGGACGGGGATGTCCCCTGCTGCACCTCTACCGCCGCCACGAACCGCCGCTTGAGCAGGTGGAGTCCAACAGTTCTAGTAAGTGTCCCCCATAAAAGTGGTAAAGGAGCCTATTGAGTCCAGCAATTCGATACTTTTTACTTATAAATATTTTTATAATTAATTTTTCAAGTACTATATGTATATGCACCGCTCCCCCGCCCCCCCCTGCCATTGTCCCCAAACTTACACCCCCTGTCCCGAAAACCCGTCCCTGTGTCCCCCCATCAGGGAATGCCATGGAACTATGGTTGCCATTGTAGGATGCCTATTGGCATAATAACTGTTGTGGATGGGAGAAACTATTGTTTATGAGCTAGTAGGAATGATAATTGGGCCATCCCTATGGATTCGATAGCGATGGCCAGCGGGCAAGAGCAAATTCCCATCTTATCTATCAAGGAACTCAACTGATAGGGTCATGGATAAAAATTCGCTACCAATCGGGGATAGGACTCTCGGTTCCCTACTGAATGACCTCACACGAATCAAGTTGTTCGCTGCTCTCCCGACAAAGGAATCCGACATATGATAATATAGGCATTCCACCATAAGGGAGAACACTCGGCAAGAGCATACTCCGGTTTTGAGAGCGTCTCAAGAGCATACTGATATTCCAGGCCAAAGGTGAGTCATTCATTTCAAGAGTACGGGTACAATGTAGTCCAATTTCACATTTTGACTTAGGATCTTTGGGTTGGGCTCAACCATTACTATTAATTGATTAGTGATGAATAGAGTCATTGGTGTAATCAAAACCTACTAATCAAAACACATGAATAATCAATCAAAGGGTTTCCCTCTCCCCCAACTATGACCTATATATCGTAGGGGTAGGGTAGGCCTTCAGGAAAGACCCTATCCCCCCCCCCGGCCAAATCAAGGGAGAAGGTCCTCGTGCCGACAAAAGGCGGCCAATGTAACCATTCAAGTTATATATATAGTTGTGGGGCCAATCAACAGTTTTCACTCTTCCCCAACAATATCTATATATAGTAGGGTAGGCCGTCGGGGGAGAGCCTAAAGGTCCTCATGCCAGCAAAAGGAGGCCGATGAAACCACTAAAGATAAATATATAGTTGTGGATCAGAATTCAAGGGTGAAAGTGACTTATCCCATTGCTCGCTGAGTGAACTTTATCTATCTCGAGTTCAGATATGACCAGGGTGATAAAGAAAGAGTGCATGTATATGCATAAATGGCTAGGCTGGTCAAGCCAATCTATGTTTCTGATCAAAAAGGCCAGAATGCATTGCATGTGAGCTTGGTTAAATGGTTCGTGAACTCTCCAAGGATGAATAATCATATGTTCAGGTTATATTATCTCAATAAATTTCTGAAACTTTGTGTGTTGAGGTAAGTCAACCTCACGAAATCATAGCACAAATATTTCTGCAACGGACATTACATATTCTGCCTACAAAACTCTCAAAACCTGTAGAAATGGTACGTAAACTCTCCATGGATGAAGAATCATATGTTAAGGTTGTGTTTTCTCAAGGAATTTCTGAAGCTTTGTGCATGGAGGGAAGTCAACCTCAAGAAATTGTGGAACAAATACATCCGAAGGGTGTATATTACAAGATGCAATCCTTGTGCGAGGGTATTCAGGCTCACAAGAAACTTACATATTACATGTTGCAGCTTCAAATTCTAACATTGAAGCATCAAAAAAAGTATTAATGGTTGGGATGAGCACAACCATAGATCAAGAGCACCCGTCACAACCATCAAGTAGTAATGATTGTAAAAGAACAAAGGTCTCTCAACAATAAGCAGCTTAACTCAGGGCAATGGTAGGAGTCTCAACTGTTCTAGGACTTAATGTGGTCGTAGGAACAAATCTAATGAATCCACCAGATGCTATCATCCATTTGTTTGAAACTACTAAAGCATAGTTTCGGTGGTGGACAATGGTGAGACAAAACCTGTTATAATTCTTTGCTATGTAATTGAACGATTAGATGAAGGATAATCATTTCAGCTGCAACCCACGCTGGCCTCCAGATAGAGATACATGGAGATGGACTTGGGTCCATACAGAATATTTAGTGCAATTAAAAGATCTACCTTACTATTTACAATGATTGGAGACCAAACAATTCAGCCAGGGCGGAAATGCAATGGACCCAGCACATCTCACTAGAAGTGCAGAAATAAGAGTCACCAATAAGAGTCACCAACGCAATTGATATCCAAGTGGAAAGAACAAAGGATATTAGAAAGAAAGAAAGAAGAAAGAAAATATATTAATGTCCACAGATGACCAAAAGTAGGTCAATGGGACTGAAGGGTACTTCTGTCTTGCAAATAAAGGATAAGTTTTACATGATATAATAATGGAAATTGTTTTGGTTTAGTTAGTTGCATTGTTAAGAGATAAAGTTTATTTTATTTGGAGAATTAGAACAGATAAAGTCATGCAAAGGCTATGATTAAAACAAATAAAGCCATGCAAAGGCTATAGAGAGATAAGTTAAAGAAATTTTTGGAGTGCTTTGTGATTAAGCAAAGATTAGTTATTTTTAGACTGCTTCATGATGAAGCAAAGGTTAGTTATGTTTAAATTACTTTGTCATGAAGCAAAGCTTAATTATTTTTAGAGAAGGATTCAGTGCCTATGAAAATGGTAAGACGTTCTAATAAAGAGATGATTATTTGGAATAAAAGGATATGATTTCACACTTAATTGAAAATTAGTGACTTCAAAATTGGGAGTGGCTCATATCCGAGCTTGGACTGTTCTGTTTACTGGTTGTAATCAGAGCAAAGTTTAGTGGTATCAGAGCAGTGATCCTGCCAGTCTGTGAAGAGATAACACATCCAAATGGACTCAAAGAAGGAAGAGATAAATAAGCCCTAAAACAGGTTATGGAAGAAAGGATCCAACTTTTGGTATAGAATATGGAAAGTGCAAGCACGGATTTGGGAGAAATGACCCAGACTATGCAACAACTATTGCACAACGTGAACAATAGATCTTTTCTTCTCATCACTCTACACAGGGCTGTCTTGTTAGTGTCATTGGAGTAGACACAAAAGAAAGCTTCCTTTTGAGTCACGGCGATTTCCTCCTCCAATCTAGATGATTCAAGATGATGAAGCCACCGTCAATGAGAATTAGTTCATCATGATGTAGTTTCCATTGCCCATCATCCTCAACCAACAAAAAGTACAATTGGACAGAAGAAATAAAAAATTCTTCCAACTTGGAGCAGCATATGGTACATGAGAAATTTCAGCAACAAGCATTACAGCTCCAGCCTACGAAATTGATAGAACCTATAGAAATGGTATGTAAACTCTCAGTAGACAAAAAATCATATGTTCAGTTTCAGTCATCTCAAGAAATTTCTGAAACTGTGCTAGTTGAGGGAAGTCAAATTAAGAAATTGTAGCATAAATATATTCAAAGGGTACATGTTTTAGACAAATGCAATCCTTGTGTTGAAGGATTGCGGCTCACAATGCTGCATGTTGCAGCTTCAAATTCTCAGGTCGAATCATCAAAAGAAATATGAATGGTTAGAATGAACACAATTGTAGATTGAGTGCAACTGTCACAACAACCACGTAATGATGATTGGTGCATCTCAGCATGAAGATAAGCAGCTTAAAAAGAAACATGTAAATGGAGTCAAGAGTTTAAGGACACAAAGATTGGATGTGATCATAGCAACAGATCTAATTTATGCAGCAGAATCTATGGACCATTTATGTGACACTATTAAAGCATTGATTTCGACAGTAGAAATTGGTCAGCCAAGACCTGCTATCATTCTTTGCCAAGTAATTGGATATGTAGATGAAGGATACATTATTCCAACTGCAATCCAATCTGGTTTCAAGTCTGGTTTTCCTCTTGAAGATGGATGGCCTCCAAATAGAGATAGAAGGCTAAGGTGTCGAGTCCTTATAGAATATTCGGTGCAATTGAAAGATCTGCCTTCACCATTTACAATGATTAGAGACCAATAAATTCAGGCGGGGGGAGGAACTGTAATGAGGTGAACACATCTTATGAGAAGATTGTTTTTTAAAGGGGGATAAAACAAGGATAAATAAGGATAAAGAATATTAGAGATAATATCCATGTAAATTGAAATAAAGATAGAAAATCTCAGAATTTGTTTGTGTTCAGTTAGTTGCATTGTTAAGAGATAAGGTTTAGAAATTTATAGAGAATAAGAACAAATAAAGCCATGCAAAAGCTATATAGATAGATTTGTTATAGGAATTTATGGATTGCTTTGTGATAAAACAAAATAAAGTTATTTTTAGATTGCTTGATGATGAAGCAAAGGTTAGTTATTCTTATGATTGCTTCGTGTTGAAGCAAAGGTTAGTTATTTTTAAAAAGGCTTCCTTGCCGACAAATATCCCAAGGCATACTGTAATAAGGAGATGATTATTTGGAATATAATTACATGATTTCAAACATTATGAAGATTGGTTGCCGTCAAAATTGGGAATGGTATCTCCGAGCTTTGGGCTGTTCTGTTTATTGGTTATAATCAAAGCACAGTTTAATTACTTGTTTTTAGAAATAGTTTACTTTTTAAATCTGTTTCCTTTCACATGTCATAAATATATATTTCAAAATTTTCAAGGTAAATTTCTATTCCTAATTTTATCAATTTCAAATAAAATTTGCCTAGGTTCATAACAAATGAGGTGGACATAACCTGGCCCCTCCAGATTCAAACCTATGCCTCCTCTATGGAGTACACATGCCTTCACCATCAGGCCCACTCAAGTTGTACTATTGCTCATGTCAAATTATCCTTAATTTGTATAGTAATCCTATCACTTTTTATTTCAATCTTAGTTTTTAATGAGTACTAAAATGCTCTAAATGCTTATAATATAAGGCATTAAATCCATCCTGAGTGGACCTGAAGGTGAAGGAGGCATGTGTACTCAATAGAGGAGGTCACAGGTTCAAATCCATGGGGGGGTAGAATTGTATACCTTGTTAAACAATATATAAGGTAAATGGAAAAACAATTCCACAAGTGGGTCTCATACATCAAATGGGTGTCTAGCTTGGCAATGACCTAAGAAACTACCTATATAAAAGGAATGAAAATATTCTAATTAATGTGCACCTTGAGATGCTATTGTGCTTGCAGCACCAGGTACAGCTGGTACTTTTTCTGGTTCTTTGTAATCAAGAGGAGGAGCAAAGTCCACTTCACAGTCTGTCTCAATGATGCTTATGGCAGATGCAGGTTTTGTCTCAACTATATCTATGTAATATTTCTTGTTGTTGTAAGCTACCATAATACTATCGCCTGTTGTCAAACAGGAGAAGTTCCTTAAAGTAGTCTCCAAACTGCAAGAATTCAAGAAATAAGTCACTAAATTCTTAAACAATGATTCACATTCATGTGACTTCCATCTCATACTTGCTACAACTCACTATCTTTAAGCAGAGAATTTGAATTTGTACAATTTACATACTGCACTTAGAATGTGAGTCATGAATATAGAGAATAGCCACTTACACAGCTTTTGGATTGGATATGTCCAGAAAATCCTTTGTGTGGGGCTGCAACTTGACATATGTCCCTTTGGGAAGAGTAGCATTTTTTACTTTCACTGTATCACCCTCTTCTAAAAGCATATTTTGCATCATCTAATACCAATAAGAGCACAACACTGTGAGCTTCATAACTCCAAGAATAGCATAAAATTAGGAGTCAAACAGGTCTGAAAGAACTCTCACATAATGTAACTTGTTCATACATACCCAATAGGGCATATAAATCATGCCCTCCTCAGCAATGAATTCAAGCACCCCACAATGTGACATGCGCTGTGTGCTTGGGTTCTGAAGCTCAAAAAGCATGGGATAGTCTATGTGTAGAGATGCTGCAAATCAGTAAAAAAAAACTAACGAGGCTTGAGATCTATACCACAAAAAAATAAAAATAAAAAATCTAACATCCATGACAGGATGCACACACGTAAAACAATGACCAAGATAGAGTAGATGGACACTACAATGTAATATAGAACCAACAAACACTAGTAAGGCATAAACTCACCCAGACGATCAAGTGCTGAAGCAGGCATTATAACTGGCAGTTGATACAAACACTTGCATGAGTTACAAATTCAGAAATCTGAATGAAAAGAGATAATAAAAAGAGTTGTGCTATAAAGTAATATGAAATAGTTCCAGACAGAACAAGCGTGATATGAAATAGTTGCAGACAGACTGTTCAAAAAAAATCAATGGACATACCTTTGTCACCACTTTCCAGCTGTGGCTGCAAAATGAAACCAAAGCACTATGATCAGAACTATACAAGAATAATAACTTCATAACAATGAATATTTCACAAAATCTCAAATGATCATATTCTAACTGCATCAAACAACTAATTTTAAGTGTTCCTTTTTATGATTTATGATCAGTGCCCTCCAATAGTAATTTTGGAACAAGGAGATTTGCAAAAAATCGAATGATCATACTCTAACTGCATCAGACAACTAATTTCATGTGTTCCTTTTTATGATCCATAATCAGTGCCCTCCAATAGTAACTTTCTAACAAGGAGATTTGCACAAAATGAAACAAATATAATCTAACTGGATGAGAAGTCAAGCTAATTTGAGGTGTTCCTTTTTATGATCAGTATTCATTATCCTGCTCAAAAGGTACAAGGTGTTGGCATCAAACAAAATCAAGAATATAGAATAATTAAAAATACCTAAAGCATGCAGCATAACAGAAGGCAATACCAATTTCAAATAAAAAGGAGAAGGAAAATATTTTAACAGGGTCTAATCATAAGCTTGCCTTTGTAAATATGTATAAACTGTTAATTGCACACAAGGAAACAAGTTGCAAAAGAAATATGCTATCTCTCCAGAAGGAACTAAAGCACGATGCATTCCAAGATATACTAAGTTTAATTAGAACAGATTTAACGTAATACCACATAAGACTGTACATGAAGAGAAGCTTCGACTATGAAATTATGTTATTAACCATTGTGCTTGTATCTTGATAGTACACTTCCAGACGGGCAGTGTGAAAAGGTTAAGGTGGCTTGCACAATAGAAAAAACTTGATACAGGTCGCTATCAGGGCATTGGTTTATCTCCTTCGCACATTACAACAAGGAGAATTTTTTGTGACACCATGGAATAGATAAATTGTCAGACAAAATTGATGTAAATCACAGATTTATTTCATAGAATACCCCTGCACCAGTGTAAGCAATAACTGTGGATCAATTTGACTCCTTTCTGAAAATTTATGCAATGCACTCAAGAACAATAATGTACTACAGAAGCTTAACTTAACATAAATTTTTCTTCCAGAGCATTGAGTTTCACAAGTCATTCGTGGATAAGGTATGAAGATGTTAGTTACATTAACATATAAAGGCCAAATTAAAAGAAAGATATCCAACAGAAGGGGAAAGAAAATTTGTGCTTGACAGCATTTTTTAGTTCGGAGGTTTTCTTCAGACCAAAGCAGACTTGTGCCTTAGCCTGTGCTAAAAAACATGTCACCCTAGGTAGGCCAGAAGAGTCGATGCTCATGGACTCTCTATGCACAAAGCAAATTATAGTGAGTTGTTGCGTACAGACTCTTTACATACAAAGCAACATATAGCTGTATTGCTAATTTAAATTAGGGTCTCAGTAAGGCTTACTGGGATTGGCCAGGGACTCTGCTGAGAATAACTTAATTTCTATTACATCCTTTGTAAAACCTGTATCCTAATTAAATTCAACCAGATACTAATATTATTTTCCAAATGGAAGTTAACATCAAAAAGTAGCATTTTAGGCCTGAAATACCTTATCAATAAAAGAAGCTGGATAGCATCGATAGGTCTGCTCAAATGAAGTAGGATACCCATAGCCTCCAAATAACTGCAATCATAGCCAATTATTAACAGATTTTATTAGACAAATCCTCCCTCACCCAAACTGCCCCTGGAAAACAATAACTGACTTAGCTAATGCTAAATTTGGCTTTTTGTGAGGCATTTTAAAATGACAGAACCGAAAACATTGTTGGGACTCGATTGTCCTATATATGGTGCAGGCTTAAAAGTACCATGTAGAAATAACCTTAAAAAGTCCTTAATGAACCTGACAGGCATATATTTTCATCTAAGAATTAGGCAACAGATTGAAATAAAATGCTTACCATTGTGAAAACAGTCTGAGCAATCAGAACCTTGAATTTGCAATAACAGACACTACAAAGAACAAACCACAAGATCACCTTACCTAATCAACTAAAAGATAAAATTCACAAAGACAGATATATTCTCTTGATAAGTAAAAGTAATATGTCCATCTAATCAGTCTCACATGACACTTGCATTTTTGTTAGCATCATAAACCATGCAATAAAACTAATTATCAAACATTAAAAATTAAATCATATCCCAAAGCTGAAGGTGAAAATTATGATTTCATCAAGATCCAAAACTGAATGTAAATCTGGAATTATCACTGAGATATAGGTCTGACTTGAGTTCAAATAAAAGGAAATCAGAGAATCTATGCCCGCTTTTAAATACCTGGGTTCTTGACTAACAGTTCTAGCTCGAAATCCAAAAACATAGACTAGGTAGCTTAGATTTGGATATTTGAGTGTAAAATTGCAAGATCTCTTACAATTACTGATCTGATCTTAACATCTGAATATATATTAGAAACCCCAAACTAAATTAACCAAGAATCTAAATAAACCAAGGAATTCCAAAGACTCTAGTCCTGCTTAAAAAATGGTGAATTCTTACCTCGTAGATCTAGAGCTCAAGATCCAATATCATAGACTAAGCAGCTTCTGTTTTTGGAATTTGGAGCATATATTTGCAAGACCTCTTACCATTACTGATATGATCTTAACCTGTGAACATATATTAGAAACTTCATAATATTCTTCTTTGCATAATCAACCTTATAAGAGCAGAACTGTCGGCTTAAAGCTTCTTTCATCACAATTTCATATGCTTGGGCAAGCATCCGAGCAATAGGAAATATTTAAGTTTCACAGTCGATCACATGTAAGCAACTGATGAAATCTATCAAAATGGATTCAAAAGGTCGAGAAGATGCAATCAAAGGCTAATACAAGCCATGTTTCCTATTGGAATGCCTAGACTAGCTGCATAGAGAAAACCTGCAGACATAATCATCAACAATGTTCAAAATGGATGGTCAGAAGATGAACTTTTTGAGGTGCTTAAGAGTCTTGCAGACTCCCCATAGGAGGATGAATGAGCCTCATTGAGTAAAGAAGAGGCACGCTGTTGAACATAATAACAGTCAGTTATTGCAAAGCCGAGATAATGGATCAAAGGTATGGATACAAAGAATAAATCCCTTTTCAATTACTGCAGTTGAAATCCAATATGCTAGACAGCTCACATGCAGTAGGTTAAGTGAAAGACTCTGCTAGATTGTTAGTGGCATCCTTCCTTAGTAGTGATCACAACTTTTTAAAGGTAAGAGGCCACTTTATACGGCAAAGCTCTTGTGTTTTACACACAGAATAGAGGAATTGCAGTGGTTGACGATATGTATGTAAATTGACCACCCAAAAAAGAAGTATTGACAATGTTTAATTGCGTCCACCAGAAGTGCCAATAGTGTTCCTGTCTTCATCCTTAGAGGGGCAGAGCCTCCCCCACATGAATCAAGGGACTGTGCCCCTATGGGGTGTGGAACAATGCCAGATTTGACCAATACATTATGATGTGGCTTAGCCTAACCAACAAAAGGTGAAGAGTCACCCATGGAGGAGCAATTCTTTCATCTTCGAAAATGGTTCTTGATCTTTTGAGATATTGTATGATTATGTATATATATATAGATAGATAGTTAGCATTAGCAAGACGTAGCTACTTGAAGATAGACAACGATACATCTCCCTCGAAAGTATACCATGTACAGAATGGACAGATTAGTAAAGATTTCTGTTCCATTTCTATTATCTTTCCAATGTGTCATTCTTTGAATGTTATTTATCATTTTTGAATCATTGTTAACATTGCTTCCGCATATAACACATATAGATGCTAACAATTTAAAGTGTTATCCACTGGATATCTCCTGGCATTCAGATCATCTAAAACATTCAAGAGCTACAACATTGCGTAATCTAGAGTACTATGCACCATGTGGTATGCACCATTCATCAATTGTTTAAACTTTGTGGAACCTTTTATCGATAACCTCCCTAAAGAGTACATGACCCAATTTTTTCAACTTATAGTCACCCAATTCATAGAAAGAATTCTTATAAAACTTGTCTAAATCAACTTGACATTGTTGCTCTGTACTAGTTCCTCTATAAACTCTTAGTTTGTCTAAAAATCCTTGACATTAGTAGAGCTATGCAAAATCTTGTAAACCATTTCTATATTTCAAACCATTACTTGCCTGGATCAAGAATGATTTGGAGTAGCTTAGAGTTGATACAAAATCATTTCAATTATTAGATTTTTTTTTTTTTTTATGCCCGAATTTTGCTTTCTACAGCAAAAGGGTGAGGAAATCGAGCCATTTTTGGCAAATAATTAGGCTTGGAAACTCAAGGCTTCTTGTATTAATTGCATTGGATGAACTTCGAACGTGGGTCATAAATCTAAAGATATCAATGATGCTCGCTGCTAGGGGCTCAAGCATCAAAGTGGTGATGACCAACAATGTAAGAATGAGGCTTAATTGACTGTGGGCTGAGGAATTATTAACATCAAGCTTGGTATACTAGAAACAAGTGCCTTCGAGATAATGGAGTAAGCAAGTGAGAGGCTTCTTATGTTAATGATCAAACATACCTCATAATCAAACGAGGATCTATCTCAAGGAACTATGCAGATGATGATAGTTTAACTAGCATGTAATTGTGCTGGAAGGCACTTGTTAAGCTCAGAGTACAGGTGGTATTGATTTTCTCTTATGGGGTTATAATCATTATAGAACTAAATTTTATGATCATAGTAGTGAGTCAATGAGAACAACCAGCAGTGGAGATTTAAACACAAGAAACTTAAAGGTGAAGTAGTGAAGGTGTTAAAATGACCAGGGGCGTCAAACGATGAGTTCAATCATGGAGTATAAGTACTTGTAAATGACTGTAAGTAATGAATTCAAGAGCTTGGAAACTATAAGAGATGTAGTGTTTCCACAGTCCATAAGAATTAGAGAGAAACTTCAGCATAAAACCGTGTACATTACTTTCCTCTTACTCGATCACAGAGATATATCCTAAGTGTCGATCAAATAAGCATTCACACACAATTTTATCCAGAAAATGCTCTTTAACTTAGAAATTGTTGAGCCAATTCACCGATAATTGTGTCTGGCAATTAATGCATACTAAGAATAAATTTTCACATATACATAACTCAGATGAAAACAAAATTCACCTTAAGCAACATGTAGAGTGTTAAGCCTTTGTTGGCTTAAATCATAAGGTGACACCAGATTTAAGCACCAGGGCTGTGCCTCATGATATATTACAAATTTTGGCACAAAACCTCCATTTCGAGTTTCAGGTAAAGGAGGCCCAATTTAGCCAGGCATACTACAGCATAATTAAACCTTAAAAGTTTTAAACCAGAAACAAATCAAATGACAATCTGAAAGAGAGAAAATCCGTTGGGGTTCCAATACAAAGGAGGGTAAGCCTCAACACGAGATCTTTTGACTATTTATCCAGTGAATCATCAAATACCACACCAAAAAATTGAAGTAAAGAGTTTCCAGTAACTCTACTTGCCTGGAAAGAAAATATCTAAACAACGCGAGATGATCCTCTTCAGACTAATCCTCAAAACTATTTATTATTGAATTGCTCGTGGATTGAAAGATTTCAATTACTCAAAACAACACGAGTCACATTTATAAAAATTCAGGACAGGCGGAGGTTTTTAAAGTTTGCTTCGTGCACAAGTAATTATATACTCGTAAGGGTTTGTCAATGGAGAGAGGGTTTATGCTTAGATTCTATAAAGGCATGAAGGAATGTGTTCTTCATATGAGTATATTCCAATCTGTTTTTTTGTATGCTCTGTATTTTTAATGTTGGTTAATAAATTTTTGAATAATAGTTGTTATGTGGTGCATTTTTGTTGATGAAAGTTTGTGTTGAATGTTTTCAACAACTTGTGATCAAATGATTTCTTTATATACATTGGTATGCCATTTACACGGCGGGCGGGCACGCAGGCGGGGGAGCAGGTGGGAAGGGTAGTGGGTCAACCTAAGTCTTCAACAAATATAATTGAGCAACCACCAAAATCTTTGTTGTTATTTTGAAAGAACACCTCACACAAGAAGTTATTCATATTGTTGAGTATTTTTGGGCCTATGAAGTTCATTTCATCAATTAGCACATATTCAATGTGTCTCATTTATGCTTGAAAATTTGACACTGCTTTGATTTCTTGGATAAGAATGCAAAGTCATAATTGTATTTTTGATGCATTTATGTTGAACGTTGTTACACTAGTTGGAGCGAGGAGAAGTAGGGGAGAACTATTTATGTCTTCTAGCCCATTCAAGCCATGTTTAATGTTGTAAATCAAGTACAATTACCCTGTCCCTGTTGTTCCTTGAATAATCAACTTCAGTGGTGGAGCTTGTGTTTTTTTAGACATGGTCTACAATAATTTTAGAAACTCATTGTATAGGTGCAACAAGTGAAAGTGTGTCTTATTCTTGCTTTAGATGTAGCCATGAATTGTGGTGGTGGGTGGGGACAAAGAAGTCCCATAGATTGGAGAGGGTACTCATATCTGATTTATAGAATTTTAACAACTTGATTACAATGAATGTACTTGAGGCATCTACGTATCGTAAAAGGTACAACATAGAGCTTTTACAATCATTGGCATTTTAATATCATGTCAAATACCCCATTTTATGTAAAAACTAGAAAATGAATAGATAGAATAACAACACCCACTTGAAGGTGCAATATGATGTGTTCAAAGCAGTTTGTTGTTTGCCATTGAATATCTTGACACTTTTGGTTGTTTTTGGTATATCATATTGTGTATATATTCAAAGAATGAAGTAATGTCATTATGCATGCATTTTCAATTGATCCATTATCAACTAACACACTATGAATATGTTGTTGATCAATAAAAACTCATATACATAAAGCATGACAATCAAAATCAACATCCACTACCTCACTAACATCAAAAATAATCATAGGACACACTTGTATAGTTTGATCAATTGTACTAATAATTATATTCAATGGATGACCATATTACTCAAGAGGTGGATTAACATTGTAAGTATGATGCACTATTGAATTGTCCTTATTAGTATCATGATTAAGAAATGGTTCACTGAAAATCTTCAATCTAGTATTGTCATTTTGTTGAGGCTTAACTTCCTCTATAGGAGTACCTAGCTCAATCACATTGATTTCAATAAGGTTTTGAATGAGGTGCTTGAGCTTAACACATTTGTTAGTAGAATGACCATTGCATCTATGTTAATCATAATATGCATTATTATCAAAATATTTTCCTTGAGGTTTGCTTATATCAATTTCAATTGGTGGAGGTAAAGTAATGAAATTGCATTCAAGTAACTTATGCAACAATTTATGAGGCAGTTGTGGTAATCTATAAATTGTCTTCTTGGTTGATCTGATAAAACAATCTTGTTAGAAGGTTGAGAAATAACATTGACTATAATCTTTGCATCTACTTTAGTATATGTTGACTTAGCTTTGTAAGATGGTTTGCTTTAAAACTTTGTTGTAGCGGTTGAAGTAGAAGTATGTACATATTTAAGTTTGTTCAAAGCAAGAAGCTTAAATGTTTTTTCTCTTATTTTATGACAAACTCTTCAAATGATTTTTTTTTTATAAAATGATTGACTCATGCAAAGGTGCAAGTAATCTTTGTTTGAAGATATCTTGTAATTCACTATCTAACAATGTGTTAGTCATTTTAGCAAGCGTGGTCTTGAAACGAAGTACATAATTACTGATAGGATCATTTATTCCTTGCTTAAGCTTAGCAATTTATGCACAATAAAGTTTTTCATCAATGTTAATAGAAAAATACTTAAGAAACTAATTTGCAAGTGGATTGAATGTTTTGACTGAATTAATAGGTACATCATAAAACCAACACATGACATCATATTTTATGCTTCTTGGAGACGGTTTAGTTAGCAATTTGTCATTGAAAGCATACTTCAAACATGTTGCATGGAAAGATCTATGATGTTGTTTTGGATCTCCCTTATTTTCATACAGTGGAAATTTAGGAGCTACAAATCCTATAGGTAAGAGACATGATGCAATATTAGGTGTCAATGGGTTATGAAGCAAAGCTTGAGAATCCAATGATTGGATAGCTTTTGGTATACCTTGATCTAATTGTAACACCTTATAATGCAAAAATGCAATAGTTTACTCAAGGGATTGTGTAGCATGCAAACTATGAGATGTAGTATGCATAGCTATCAAAGGATCGGTATGAGTCATTTGGTTGGGCATAGGCATAAAAATCTATTGAAGGCATTTTGTTTCCCCCAAACTTGTAAGTGTGATAATAGTGTCAACATATGTGGTAGGATTGAAAATGTAAAAGAGTGGGTCTTGTTGTGTATTAAAATTATAAATTTTCTCTTGTTATGCATTTTTAGAAGCTAAAAGAACTTGGACTATTTTGGGTATATCTTGTGGCATATGACGAAGTTATTGTCTAAATCTAGATAAGCGTTCAACTTGTCCATGATCTACTCCATTGAGTTCATGGGATGAATCTTATTTAAGCCCTCATGAATATCTTGTGAATTGTTATTATCTTGATTAACTTATTCATTGTCATTATCTTTTTGAAAATATTCATGAGCAATTTCTTTATCAAAATAAAAATATTCATTAATTGCATTAGAGGAATCCATTTTGACAGTAGTTAAAGGGATTTGAATGTGTTCATTAGGGGTTTCACTTAAACTATCACTATGCCTTAAAGGAATAAGGGAAGTATATTTATCAGATGGCATAGAAAAATAACATGGAAATGAAATAGTAATTGAAATGCTAGCAATAAAAAGAAAAAAAAATGTGTATGGATATTAGTAAATTCTTCAGAATTCAAGGTCAAATGAACATACTTTTGATAATGGATATCAGATCCAATATCAAAATAAAGTGCTTTCAATGTCAACTATTATGTTTGAGGTCAAAAAATGAGTTATTTTAATGTCATATTTAGATCCAAAGTTGAAAGAATATTATTTTAATGTCGAAAGTTCAAGTATTTATCTAAACCCTAGGATAATGTTTTTGAAACCCTAAAAGGTTAGAACTATAAGGAAAAGTATAGGGTTTATCAATGTTCAACCAATAAATGAGTTCACCAATATGTTTTATTTAGAATTAGATTAATAGATGAACTAACCTTAATTAAGATAATTTGAATAGAATAAACTAGAGTGTTGTAAATGACCCTTTGGATAAGCGGATTGAAATTAAATAATTGAATTCAACAAGGTGTAAATGATTACAAACAACTTAATTATGATTTGACAAGATAAACTTAGTTGTTTCTACCTCATATCCGACTATGTTGACTAACAAAAGGTGGGAACAAGAAAACAAAGATAAAATCTACAAGTATCAAGAAGCAAGAACTGAAACTGAACATGGAAAAGATTGACAAACAAAGGGCATGATCGACTTCCATTACTATCCTACTTGGTCAATATTGTCTTTTATTGAAAAATAGGAAATTAAGGCATGGTTATGTGCGATAACTTGATTTAGGTCTGTGTATGTAGATTTGACCTTCAAAGGTGTGCAAAAGCCATGCAAATAACTTCTCTAGTGTTGAAATTTTCTAATAAGGCAGGCAATAATTGAAAGACTTGCAAATATAAAAAAAGTGGAGTGTAATTGGATGAGCTAACCCCAATCATCCTCATGATGATTAAACATTGTCTACATATCCAATAATCCAATGATGGAATCAAACCCACATAATTCTCCCACTTAGAGTGTTTTGTGAAATCATGTTCTTTTTACTATATGAATGCATCAAGGATAGGCTTGGATACTTGATCATGTTTTGCTTAGGTTGGATAAAATAAGTTTTTATCTTGGCTGAAGACTACTCATAGTGATCATAATCATAATTAGGAAGAATAAATAACTTTTGTTTAGTGTGCACTTGTGTAAATAAGCCTCTATATTAAAATTATCAAGTGGAAGAATAAGTGACTTGAGTGTGCATTTATTGAAAAAGTTATATAAACTCTTTAGCCAAGATCTCTCCAATGGTTTATTACCATGGCCATTGATGCTTCAACATGTACTCAGAAACAAAAAACCAATTGATAAAACAATCAATTGTTAACACATAATGAAATATGCAAAGTATTACAAAAGTATAATGAAGCATGTATTTTACAATAAAAACACTTGCTTATATAGGCAAGGCAAAGCAATATGAAAGCTAAACTAGCCAATCTGTGACTAAACCCCACATAAAACAAAATTAGGTAAACACAAATACCTAGAGCCTAGCAAACATAAGTAAGATACTCTAACACCTCCCTCAAGTGAAGCTAGGGGCTATAATAGAGGATGTAGTGTGAAATCATATGTCCCTATGGACGTTAATCCATCATGTCTAAGTGCATGGATGTTAGTCATTATAACTGCCAAGTTGAAGTATAAGTGATGTTAAATACAAAGATCACTGAACACAAACACTACACTCCAAAATACTAGGTAGAATGATGAACTTGAGGAAGCATCACTTAAACATCCTCCAACATGATATTGAGAAGTGAGCACAAAGACTGGTGGGGTTGCCACACTGGTGTCACTATAAGAATCACTAAGAAGGCCATGGAGTCAAGTAACAATCTTCATATGGGTTCTGGCAAATAAAGTGTCTAAATAAGATACCCATGTACAAAGGAGAAATATATAAAACATTAAAAAATGTGCAACATAAACATACCTCTCATAAAGTAGAGAAAAAGAAAAAATCTATAGGAAAAACTCTCGAAAAGAGAGAAATAAAGCCCCCCAAAGATGATGTTGAAGAAGTCTGCACTCCAAGTACTTGCAATTCAAAAAATAACTCAATCTACACGAGTGGTCTGAATCCACTACTTGATCACAAAACAATTGACACTGAGCTTCACCAGAATAGCTTCAACCAAGAAGACTGTCAGTGGTGATGAAAGTATAAAAAAAGTACACAATATGTAAGGAATGTTCAACACCAAGAAGTACAATGTACCCAACCCCCCATACTATTGAATGGATGGAGTGGAAGAAAAAATATTTACATGAGTGGTATGAATCCACTACTCAAACACCGGACAAGTTGACACTGTATACACCATAATAACTCCAAAATGAGGAGACTATCAACTGTCAAAAAAGATGTCTATATATATATATATATCAATGAGGATGGTTCATGGTGGAGATGGAAGAGACAAGCAATTGAATAAGTGAAAAGGTGTCCAAAATAGAACACACAAACACATGAAGGTAGACAAGGCTGAATCAACAAACCCCCTCTCATGGTGTGAGTAAAATATAATCCATACATAAAAAACATTAGATGGAGACAAGGAAGACACTGGATTTCACTAGAATAACTCCAAACGAGGAGACTTTCGACCTATCAAATAAGCCATCAAAAGAGATGCTCCAAAAATAAGGAAGCAAAGAGGTGTCTCCATAGAAGAAGGCAAGGTGCTAAGAAAGGGGCTTAAAGGAGACATGACACAACTACCAATGTGTCAAAGTACTAATGCATGTCGTGCACTGATAAAAATTATAGAATGAACAATAGTGTAAAGAGGATAAAAAAAGTTTTTCTATTGTGTTTTGGCTCAGATTCTTGCAGGAAGATACAAGAACTCCACAAGCAGATCCATATCAGCCGAAAAGGATCCAATGATAAGTTTTCTTCAAATTTGATGAAATCTTTGCAAGGAAAGATGACACCAATGTTGAAAAAGGATGCCCTAGCCAGTTGATTGGACACTTTGCTATAAAAAGAAAAGGCAAATTTGATTTTCAGCATAATAGTTCAATAAAGAAAAGCGTCAATCTTAGCCTTCTCTTCCACACAACAAATGGAGAGAAAAAACACATAGTTACAATAAAGAATTTTAAGATGCCTAACAGGAAAATTTCAACACTACCATGCTCACTAGATCTTCAATGCCTTAACTCTCATATTGGCAGATCTTTCTCTTACCAACAGTCCAACGCACTAACAAATGACATCTAACTAGATCTCTCCAAGCTTAAAAATAGATCTAAAAAATAAAATAAAAGCACACAAAAGGTAAAAAAAGTGCAAGTCTGAGGTAGAAAAGAAATGAAAATCAAACTCCAACGCATAAGTAAATTGTGATGTTATGCTAACAGATTTGTCATGACGATTGTAAATGTTTGGAAAGGTGACGCCAAACCTTGGAAAATGATGCCAAACCTTAGATAATGATTCCAAAGACAAGATCTGAGTAAAGATGCTTAGCAGATTGCCTTTGGTCCTTTCTCCAACACATTTCTCTGTCAAGCTGAAAACAACAAATCCAAAGCAAAGGCATGCCTCTCTCTTGCAGGTCTCTTTTGGCAGATCTCCAACGCTTTTCCCCCTAGAACGCTTTACTATAATGTTGAAAAAAATCAACATTAAGGCAAAACCTAGGATCCATACGCCATGGATAATGGCCAAAATGAATCTCTTTCACTTGCTGACTGTAGAGTAGGATTACATAACACAATTAGTCAAGCATTAGTCCAATAAATCAAAGGAAGAATGCATAAGAATAAACTGAATCAAGCCTATCTATTCATGTGGGAATTACAAAGGATAACAAGAAAAAAATAAAAGAAAACAACATCATATTACCTTCCCAAATGGATTCACCATACCAATGCAGCTCAAAAGCATGTTCTCCCTTGATCAAGAGCTCTTGTCTTCAACAACAATGATGGCTAACTCCTCCAATGTCTCAAAAACTTTTTTGTAAAACCTAAGCTCATGATATGAAATCACTAAACTAGCTTATCAATGAATTTTGCAACTAAAATCAATGGTCAAATGCAAAGGATTTTGGAGACAATTCAACATAATAACTTTACATAAATCAAGCTTAAAAATGATGTCCATAGACTCTCTATTTATAGATTTTTGAGATTGGTCAAGATCAATCATGACCATCCATCTCAAGATTCAGATGTGTATTCGTGTATTAATCCAATTATATAATTAAAATTCATAAATATCCCTCATAATGATTTTGGAAGAAGGAGCATTTAAGAGGAATGGAGGGTCTTAACTAGGCATGGGAGGTTATGATTCAAATATTTTATGCATTTATAACTTAGGGATGTCTTTCCAAAAAGTGCAGTTAATAAAAATCAATTTCCAAAAAGAAATACTCAACAACTCTCATGGAAAATCCACTTAAACTTTTGATTTAGATTAATTATCCTTACAAGGTTAATCAACATTTGTGTAATTATTTGGAAATTAGCTTTTAATTAATCAAAATGGTCAAAAAGCCATATTACTGAGACGTAATTTGACTCGAGAAGAATTAAAAGGTGACATTAGATACATTAGAACCATATTCTCATTTAGGATGTTGCCAATACAAAATAACAAAGGTACATGACATGTACCAATGAATTAGAAGAAAAGAGTGATCCAGAGCACAAAAAGGCAAAATCACCATTTTGACTTGAAATGAATTGATCAAAGTTAGTTGCTTCATAAATTGCATTGCCCCATTTAGAGATAAATTAGCCTAAATCGACACTTATAAATGACAAGTTTGAACCATTTAGCATGTTTTATAGATTTTGACCTTAAATGTGCATTCGAATGCAATTTGAGTAAGATTGATAATTTCAACACAAATGATGTTAGAAATTGGATGTCTACATTTTGCCCCTATTTGAGAAGGTGTAGCGAGACATTCAAGCAAAGAAACATCTTTTCAGAGAAAAGAGTTGTCAAACAGAAATTGGAATAGACCCATGATGCCCCCTCAAGAGGACATTCTAGGATGAAAGAGATTAATGGACTCTCTAAAAGAAAGGGACAATGGGAGAGTAACCCATGGAGTAGATCATATCCAAATGAGCTAATACTTGCACACGTGATTACCATCAATGATTAAAATATAATTAGAGGTACAATAAACCCCAGCAAATGGGGGAATGAGAAAGATACAATCCATAAATGTAAGGGATGCACTTTAAATGTACCTAATTTGAGAGTACAAACTACGCATTTACGACATTGATCAATCTCGAGACAAGATACACACTAAAATATTACCATCATGGGCATTAGTGTGGAGAGCTTGGAATTAGAGGAAAAGAGAGAACATTCTACTTCAAGAAGGGAAGCACCACTAGAATGGGGTCTCCAAAGAGAAGATAATAAGAATTGCTCCAGTAGATCAGATTTGATCGTGATAAAATAGTTGTGCCCTAATAGGGCTAATTTTGATCATTGATAAAGAATAAATAATGGTTTGCCTCTATAGAGCTGATTTGATTATGATGTTATTTAGATGTTGTGCCCCAGTATGAGAAATTGGCAACAAAATAGCTCAAGGATATAATCCAACAAATAGGTTAAAGCGAGTGGGTGCAAATGTACATGTGATGGTGTAATGGCTTAGAAAGCCATGTAAAACCCAGCATACGAGAAAGCATAAAGTGATGAGAGAGATGAAAATAAAAATGGAGATAGTTGAGCTAACTCCATATGTATAAGACAAGTAGACGCTGCCTACATAGTTCTATGGACTCATGTTCCAGCATGAACTTCAAGCCAATGTAGTTCACCCAATTTTGGGAGAGAATGGAATGAGGAATGATGAAAACTAACTGAGAATTGATTAGACTCAAAATGTATGTAAAGAGATGCACATATAAGCATAGAGTTGAGTGCTAAAATGCATGATACCTATATACCTATTTCCATATCATGATATTAGATTATGCAAAGTGTTCTTGAGAACTTATTCATTGGAGCTGATGTTGACGTTTAAAACTTTGAGACCTGAGTACAAAGTGCTTGCTATAGAAAAATAAATTAGGCATCATAAATATGAATGACTTAGAATGACATAATATTCCAATAACGTTGAGCCAATTCAAATGTGAATACCTATAACTAAGGATAATGGTAAAATAATGGCCAAAATCAGAGTTACAACTATTTACATTTAAACAAAAAAGCAAAGACAAATAAAAAGATAAACATAAATAAACCTAACCTGAAATCAAGATATGATCAATCAAGACTTAAGTAGGAACAAAAATATTTAAAAACAAAAAGAAAGAACATCTTAATGATATGAGACCAAGATTATAAATAATCAAGATCCATGTGGACCATTAAGACATTCTTGAACACAAAAGAAAAAGGCAAAATCAAACAAAAAAATAAGACACCAGCAACAATCAAATAAACAAAATGGTCCAAAAACATCTTAATAACATAGAATCAAGATATAAATAATCAAGATCCATTCGAATCATCAAGATATTCTGAAACACAAAAGAGATAAGCAAAAACATATAGGGAAACACAAGACCAAGATGAGATAAGAAGTAATAAAAAGAGAAAAGAAGAAATAAAAGGAGAGGTTCAAAAGCAAAACAAAACATCAAGAAAACTTAAATAAGCACACACAAATAAAAAACCAAGTTAGTACGGTTTAAAGACAAATGTTCATGCATGTGTGGTAGAGGCGTTACTTTCTACCATAACATAAGAAAGAACAATGACATAAAATTTGTTCTCTATTTAACGAGGAATAATGACAAAAGAAATGGGGGAAGAAAAGAAAAGGAAGGGGTTGCCCGAGCTGACTTCAAATGTGCTAGATAAGTGGATGTTGCCTACATAGTTTCATGAATGTATGTTCCAACATGAACTTTAGGCCAAATGTAGTTCTCCTAGAAAATGGGATATAATAAAAATGATGACCAGACCAACATGATTAATGTTATAGAAGAAATATAAGATATGACAAACAAATGAGAATGGTCATGCAAACAACACGCTGATGGGATGAGAAAGAATGAATTGCAAAATGACAAGTATGTGGAACAAGATGAACTGGTGTTTCTTTGCTTGCAAAATAGCAAGAGCGTAGCATGGTGAGATGGGAATGTATAAATGTAAAAAAGTGTGAGACAATGTTTTTGTTATTTTATGGATCGTGTTCTAACTTTTTGGTATTTTCAAAGAATTTCCAATGTTTTTGGTGTTTTTGGAATAAAATATGCACAAGGTAGGGCAATCTAGTCAAGGAGATGCATGTTTGATAATAGAGGTTCCAATAAAATAACTAAGTTGGCTGCAACGGCCCATGCTCGCAAATCAATGAGAGTAAGTATTTTGATAAGATAATAAATGTCTACAATGAGCAATAAATGTAATATAGAATAGTGTGCAGCATGAAGTAACTATAAAGAAGTATCTACGTTCACCTATCTATAACAGTGTAACAAAGGTCTAGAACTGAAAAGATGCTCTAACTCACTTACCTATTGAAGAAGATACAAAATATTGTTTTGGCTTAACTGCTTTGTAGAACTGACATTAAGGATGTTCATAATGCTCTTGAGACATAATCAAGATCACAATTGGTCAAGGAAAAAAAAAGTTTCAAGCTTACAACATGCCCAAGAAATAACAAAGAAAATGGTTCTATTTCGAGAATAGTCCAAAGAATAGGGTCCAACACATGGATGATTCATAGTGGGATAAAGAATACGGTTCTCAAAGAAAATGGTCCAAGATAAGATAAAATGTGTTCAAAGTGCCAACGATTCAAAGCCTTCACTGTCCAGAGTTGCGAAGAGCAAGCCAAGGTAGTATAAAATGTTTTCAAGGTAGGATAAAATGGTAAGATAAAATTACTTCAGAACAAGTTGCCCCTAAGTCAGGGGTCCTGTAGATAATGGTTCAAAGTTGGTCATGTGTAGAACCTATTAAGGTGTATGATGTTCATGGGCTCTAGAAGTTCTTCACCATTAGGTTTAGCCAGTCGATATGCCCCTGATCCATAGTTCATTGTGACAATATAGGGTCCCAACTAATTAGGCTGAAATTTACCTTTTTTATTGCATTTAGCATTCATGTTCTTTTAGTTCTCTTTCAAAATCAAGTCACCAATCTCAAACTATCAAGGGAGAATGCACTTGTTGTAGCTTATCCATAATTTATTCTAATAGGCCTACAACTTTTATAGGGCAGCCAAACACATACGATCAAGAAGTTCTAGTTCTTGTAGTTGTGAGGCTCTATAGTCTTCATCATCTTCAATGTGCTTTAGTGATATTCGTAATGATGGTATCTCAATCTTGACTGGGATAATAACTTTAGTGCCAAAAATAAGGGAGTATGGAGTGGCTCGTGTTGGGGTTCAATGATTGGTTTTATAAGCCCAAAGGGCATAAAAGAGTTGCAAGTGCCAATTATGGCCAATGCCATTGATAATCTTCTTTAAGATGGCAATAATGGTTTTGTTCGATGCCTCAACTTGTCTGTTGCCTTGTGGGTTATATGAAGTTAATTTTTTGTGCTTGATCTTAAATTTCACACAAAGAGATTTTACGTCTTGGTTCATAAAATATCTACCATTATTGGATTTAATACGATTTGGGATGCCATATCGGTAGATGATATGGTAATGAATGAATTTGACTGTCTATTTACTGGTAACATAAGTGAGAGGAATGGCTTCAATCCAATTGGTAAAGTACTTAGTTGTGGTCAAAATATGTTTATGGCCATCTGAAGATGCTAGGTTAATTTTCCTGATGAGATCAAGACTCCACATTGATAATGGCCATGGTGTTGTGATTCGTTGTAGTGGTAAAGAAGGCACATATATCAAGTTGTCATGTTGCTGACAAGGAACACACTTCTTCACATAATTGCAAGCATCAGTCTCCATTTTGGACCAATAATACCTTGTTCTGAGGAGCTTCTTTTCTAGGACTACACCATTGGTGTGAGCCCCACACATTCCTTCATGAAACTCCTTTAGTGCCATCTTGGATTCTCCCAAAGATAAACAATGAGGAAGCGTTCCATCATAGCCTTTATGCTAAAACGTGTTTCTAAGGAGACTATAATGTGTTAAGCAATGAAGGAATAGTTTTTGTTGGTTGTTGGAAAGGTCGACAGGGAAGACATGACTATGGAAATAGTTATAAAAGTCTTGGTACCATGGTAACTCAGGTGGGGGATTAGGAACATCAATGGTGTATACCCTCTCTGAATTTGTTATAATATACATAGGCTAAAAAATATTTTCAATCAAGAATTGATACTCTTTAGCACTATCAACCATTTGAATCATGGAACCAATTATTGCCATTACATCGATGGATCTATTGTTGACTCTTAAAACTTGTTCAAATTGTAGAGATTTAAAATGTGTTTTGAGGTTATCGATAATTTGCTTGTAAGGAACAAGCTTGTCATCTCTTGTTTGATACTAATCAATGGTTTGATTGATGGTTAACTATGAATCTCCATAGACCTTTAAGCTTTGAATATCCCACTGTATATCAAGGTGGAGCCCTACAACTAAGGCCTCATACTCTGCCATATTATTTTTACAAAGAAATTGTATATGGAATGCTTTGAGAATCAAGTCCCCCTGTGGTGTGACCAACAATATGCCGACTCCAAATCCATGGGATGTGAAGGATCTATAAAAATAGAGCATCCACTATTCAGGTTCATGTGATGCTTGTTCTATCATCATGATAAAGTCATCTAAAAGATCAAATTTGAGAATTTGAGTATCTTCAATAGGAGCTTTTGCAAGTTGGTCAACAATTACTTGCCTTTTAATTACCTTTTGATTATGGTATTCAATATCAAACTCACTTAGGATCATAACCCATTTAGCCATGCATCCTTGAAGAGCTGCTTTAGATAAGAACAACTTGAGAAGATCCACCTTGGTGATAACAATAGTTTTGTTATTTAACATATAATGTTATAATTTCTAAGTGGTGAACACCATAGCTAAGCATGCCTTCTCAATAGGTGTATAATTATGTTCATAAAACACCAATGTGCAACTTAAATAATAAACAATATGTTCCTTACCATGATCATCATGTTGAGCCAAAAGTTCCCCCAGTGCATGTTTTATGGCTAATATATAAAGAAGCAGTGGCTTTCCCTGTGTTAGCGATCTTAAGACTAGCAGATTGGTGAAGTATGTCTTAAGCTTTGTAAATGATATCTAACAATCTTCATCCCATTGAAATGTCACCCCTTTTTTCAAAAGATGAGTAAATAAGTGGCACTTATCTACTAATTGAGAAATGAACCTGCATATAGATTAGATCTCCTTGCAAGCTTCACAGATGTTTAAGATTATTTGGTAGAGGCATTTCTAAAATAGTGTTGACTTTTGTAGGGTTGACTTTATTTCGCTTATGATATAATGAACCCTAATAATATCCCTGATGTGACTTCAAAGACACATTTCTTAAGATTCAAGCGAACTTTATATTCATAAAGCCTTTCAACGATCCTTCATAGAACGTTAGGATGTCTAGCTCTTATTCATGATTTTAATAGTATATCATCAACATATTCCTCTATAATGTCATGCATCATATCATGAAAGATGATGTTGCTCCAACGTTATTCAAGCCAAATGGCATGACTTGGTAACATAATGTCCTCTATGAAGTGGTGAATGTAGTCTTGTGTTGGTCTTCAAGAGCTATCTTGATATGATTGTAACCAAAAAATCCATCCGTTAAGGATAACATCTCATACCCAGCAGTTGAGTCGATGTTGGGTAGAGGAAAATCATCTTTGGGGCATTCTTTGTTGATATCTCAAAAATTAGTACAAATACGTAAACTTGAGGTCTTTTTATTTATTGGAACTATGTTGGAAACCCATTCAGAGTAATCTAAGGGTCTAATAAAATTGGCTTCTAACAACTTTTCCAGTTCAACTTTAACTAATAGGGAGATGCGTGGATGCATCTTTCTCAGTTTCTGATTGACTAGTTTGGCTTTAGGATGGGCAACAAGGTGATGCACAACTAAATCAGGGTCTGAGCCTAGCATGTCAGTGTATGCCCATGCAAATATGTCTATATAGTCCTTAATAATGGATATAATATGTTCATGTTTTGCTTCAGTAAGGGAAGCTCCAAGGTAAACAATTTTGGGATCCTCATAGGTCCCCAAGTTCACTTCTATTATGTTCTCCATAAGAAGTGTGGATCTATCTTCTACAATTATAGGCAAGGTATGGTTGTGATCATCTTATTTTGACATATCTTCTTATTGTTCCTTCCAAAGATCTAGATAGTATGAAGAATCAAAATCTACCTTCTCTAGTAAAGGCCAATTAGCTAAAACCTCTAGAAACTCAAAAGCAAGTTGCTCAAATATTTGTTGTTATTTTGAAGAGATGCTTGTACTAGCTATGGAACTTGGGCTAGATGGACCTTCTGTGTTTTGAGGGGATGAGCAAACTTTCTTTCCTAGGAGCACCTAAAATAGGTTTTCACTCAAAGGCTTGTCTTTTTCTTTACTTTTTCCCTGATCGATGAGTGCCTCAAAGAGGTTTTCACCCAAAGATATTGATGTTTGTTCTTTATTACGACCAAAAAAATTTGCCTGCTCTCTAAAGTAGGTAGAAGGATCTAATGAAAAATCAAAGCCCTGTTTATGATCGCCAAAGGGTAATCCATCTCATAGACCCATGTATCCTGTAATTGATTCTTCATTTTGAAACTCATCAAGGCATATGAAATTTTTTTGTTGGTCCCAATCTATGAGTTCAGGTTGGCAAAGGCATAGGGAACAGTGAGGGTTCGTTTCAGGATGGGAAGCTCCAATGGTAAAGATATAATGTACTACTTCAAGAAGGGAAGCACCACTAGGATGGGTTCTCGCTTCAAGATGGGAAGCTCTAATGGGCGTTATGGTTAATATGACATTTGAATCAAATAAATCTAAGTCAACAAACTCATCAAAAAGGCTATAATGGGATGCTATGTCACTATTAGGAGTCTTGTCATTAGTCACTTCATAAGAGTCACTATCAAAAGTCATGAGGTCATCCTCTAGGGGTATAAATCTGAGACCATGATTCCAATTAATCACTCCAACCGATAAGGGCTCCAAGATTCTTTGCACTTGTGGGCTAAGGCCTTTCCCTGTATAGTCAAGATGATCCATTATCCAGTTAAGGATAAGATACTTTGGATTACAAAAGCAATCAACAAGGCCTTTAGAATATAATGAATCTCCCTCGATAAAATCCTATTAATCTTTCTTTGGGGTGATTATAGGTACAAAAACTACATGTGGCTTTGGTTGTTTCTTCTTTGGTTGCCAAATCTGGTTGGGTCCATTACGAGTCTTGCATGGTTTAGGCTTTCCAAATGATTTGGGGGATTCAAGCAATTTTGAAATATGGAGGACATCCTTAAGATGGTATGTGGAAATACCCATGTCTTTAATAACAACCTATTTTTCAAAAGCTATAGGAAATGGATCAGTTGAAGTGGAAGCTAGATCACCAGGGTCGATATAATTACACAGAGACAGATGGGAAACAAAGGCTTTGTTATTCTTTGTAATGAGCTCAGAACCTGGGCAATAGTTATAATTACAAAACTCAGCTTTAAGATGTTTACAATATTGATATAACTATTGATCAACAGGAATAGTAACCTCAATCCCATCATAGGCAAACTTAAGGCATTGGTGAAGAGTAGATGGGACTGCCTGTACTTCATAGATCTAGGGACAACTAGGAAGTATGTTATAAGGAAGTTTAATATCCATAATATGGAATAATGTGTGATGATAAATAGACCCAACCATGAGTAGCAACCAAATTGTACCTGAAGACTCCCTCTCAACATTATCATAAGCCTTGATTGTAATAGTTTTTGGCTGAATATCCTTATCCATGTAGCCCAATCATCATACCAGCAGAAGAGTTATGATGTTTAGCCCTGAACCATTATCTATAAGAACCTACTTGATCTTATGATCAACAATGATTATCTCAATGTATAGTGGGTTATTATCATTAGGGCCAAGAGTGGACATGTCTTTTTGATCAAATGTGAATTGTCAAAATGAAGACAAATGTCCAACTAGCTTCTGGAACTGATCAGGGTTAATATCATTAGGCAAAGTAGATTCTTCAAAAGGTTATTCATGATAGTTCTATGGAAATCAGATGTCCACAAGAGTTCTAATATTGAAATCTGTGTAAGGGTTTTGTTCAATTGGTCTGTTAAACTATAAGGCTTCTCGATTGTGGATTGAGCTAGTTTAGTCTTTGTTGGCATAGTATTTGGCTTTGGGACCATTGGCATAATGTTCTCATTGGGTTTCATGGAAAATGTGGGTGAAGGGCCTTGGATGGTAACTCGCAGGCATCTCGTTGTGATTGCACAACCTAGAGGTGGCAAGGAGTCTTTATAACTAGAAGAGGAGGGTGAAGGGCCTTGAATGATGACTCATGGGTGTCTAGCTGTATTTCTATAATTTTGAGTCGATGAGGAGCTTTTATAATTAGAAAAAGGGGGTTACTATTTAGAATTAGTAACACATGCAAATAGAGTCGCAACATGATTATGTGAACTCGATGTGGTATTACTAGGGGGAGAGGGTGTTGACCCTATAATGATGGGTCCCCTGTTATGAGAGACATGAGATTATCCACGTGGTTTTATAGTAACAGTGGCAATTTGGGTAGTAGAAATACGCCCCACAATATTATTATAGTCGTAAGGCATGTTGTTATAAGCCACATTGTTAGTATGGGCATTATGATCTCTATTATGCTCATTACGATTTTGACCCTGATGTTGGTTTTGATTCTACCCCTGTCCTTGATTCTAACCTTGATTTTGATTGTTTCTTGGTGGCGATGGATTATGTCAAGGAAATGGGTCTTTGTAGAATCCATATCCTAATTTGTGTCTTGATTAGGGGCCAAATTAATTTTTAGTTCACCACTTTCAATAAAGTCCTCAATAATGTGTTGTAATTGGATGCAATGATATGCACCGTGACCACCAACACGATGAAATTTGCACCATTCATTTTTTTCTACCAATCTAGTTTTTGTTGATCTTGAGGAAATGGCCTTGATACTGGCCATACAATTAAATTAGCCGTGATGAGCTTCTGTAACACTGTTTCAACTGATTCTCCTAACTTGCTAAAGACTCTAAAATTATTATGAAATGTCCTTCGTGGAGGTTATCTCTACAAAGTAAGTGGTGGATTTAGGGGAGTTAATTGTACATTTGAGGGAGGCATAACCTACATCATTTGTATATGCCTTGTTTCAGTCACCCCATTTCCAACCATGTTTTTATTTTTGTTAAAGCCCTTAGGCTTATCCTATGCAACCATTTGAATCGATGATTGGGTTTGATTATATGTCTGACCTTGCATGAAAATCTTGACAATGCCTTTAACAATAAGAGCCTTCTCAATCTGCACTTCTTTGTCAATAATTTCTTCAAATGAGTTAAGACAAGCTAACTATATATTATGCACGACATTAAGATGTAAGTTCTATGCAAATATATTGACCAACTATTTGTTTGGCAAGTTATGTTAAAAGAAACATGCCAATGCTCTCCATTTTTGTAGATATGTAGTAAAAATTTGACCATCACGTTGTTTGGCTTTGCACAAGTTAAAAATAGTCAATTCATGTTCTATGTTAAATGAGAAATGGTTAATGAATTTTTTTGATAAGTCATTCCAATCTACAACCAATCCTTTATGTATTTTAAGTAGCCAATCTAAAGCCTATCTTATTAAACTTCATGGAAATAGTCGAAGTAAGTACTTGCTACTATAAGCAACCTCTTGACATAAGACAAATAATGCTCATATATGCTCATGTGGATCTCCCTTTCCTTTGTATTTTTTAAATTTGGGTGCCTCAAAATGAGGTGGAAAGGGGTTTTGGAAAATAGATAAATCAAATGGAGATGGGCATATCTCATCAAATTTGTACTTTTTAACTTTATTATTCATCTCCAATCTCCAAACAAATTCCTTCATAGAATTCCACTCTTGCATGTTTGGTGCATTTATGGATTGGCTAAGATGTTATTGGGGTGGTATGTACCCCTGGTTTCATTGCTATTGGGGTGGAATGTGCCCCTAGTTTTGTTGCTATTGGGGTGGATTCTGCCCTTGGTTTTATTGTTGTTGGGGTGGAATGTGCCCCTAGTTTTGTGTGGATCTATAGGGAGTATATACCTTTTGATCCATGCTTTGGTTCTAATTTGCTCTTTGAGTCAAGAAAATAGGCCATTGATTTTTGGATTGTAAAACATTCCCTAACTTTGAGTATTTAGTACCTTGTTGATTTGGGATAGTTTTGTGTTTGTTTACCAATCTTTGTGTTGGCTGGAACAAACTAGGAAAATTGTCTTAAGGGATTTCCTCAATTCAAACTGAATGTTTGGGTCTCTGATTTTGTAACATAATAAGAGGTTCTTGACGATTAAAGAATGTATGTCCTATGTCAAATGGAAATTTTTATAATATCTCTTATGACTTTAACTATTCATTTAGGTTACCTTGGTCCACTGTGGTTATGTTTTCATCAAATGTTTGTTGCATACCTTTGACCACATTTCCCTGTTCTTTCAAAACATCATTGTGAATTGAAGTGGAAACTAATGAGTTAGTTTAGTCTGTGACAAGTTGATCTATATGTCGTTGAATTATTTTCTTGATCTTGGCTAGAAGATCCAGATTTATGGGTTTTGACTCTGTTTGTATTTTTTTCCTTTGTTAGAAGAAGAGGGTATATCTAGTTGTACAAAAGCTTACTCTTCTCATCATTGTTCTCCTTCTTTTACTATGGTATGTAATTATTCTGGAGGAAAGTCTGAAGGTAGTTTAGCAACTGATTCTATCAACCTAAGAAGTTCTTTGTCTTGATCTCCTTATGGTTGATATTCATTGTAATCATCTTCAGATCCTACTATTGCAGGGATGTCATAAAAAACAATAGGGTTATCTTGACCATCATAAAATTGCTCATCCTCGTAGCTAAGGCCATAAGAGGCCCCACTACGATTGGACCTTTGAGTCATGTCTAAGAAGAGTTGTTCTGTACACTTGACTAGATTTGGATCGATGTTTTTGCGAACATTCAAACAAAGTATGCCTTGGTTCTTTTCAAATAAATAACTAAGGTACCAAAGAGACTATAAAGGAGGGTGGCTTGGAACCACACACAATTAAAAGATTTGGTTCATGAATTTAGTCAAATTTTTGGTGAAGTTGAAATCATATAGATTGGAAGAGGGTAAGGTAACTCAAAAACCCAAGGTGAAAAATAATACACCAAAGCCTAGATCTTTGTGATACGCATATACCATAACATATAGTTCCTAATTCGATGAGTTGACCCTAGAAAATTAGAGGAAATCTCTCCAAATTACGAAGAAGACAAAATGAACTAAGCAACTCAAGATGTAAAAACATGCATGAATCAGTAAGTACAAAGCTAGGGCCAAATGGGTAGCACAACGTCGCCGCATGGTTCTAGTAGGATAAAATATGTTCTAGGACTCAAAACATGAGCAACACACAGGATGACTTGAGTCCACCAAGATGATAATGTGATTTTGAGTCTAATAAATGACCCTCAATCGAAATGGAAAATTGAATCTAAGTTAAAGCAAGTTTAGTGTGCAAATGGCGAACGCAATTTAACACACCAACCCTTAAAACTTAAAAAGGTTCAATTTAGAATGTGAATTATAAATGAGGGACTTTAAACAAAATGGGTAAAAGGTCTAGAATCAATTAGGCAGCATGATTACACCAAAGTGAATGACATGACATAAAAGCTTTTGATAATAATTTGAACAAGGAAAAGATAAAATTTCCAATTGGGCAGCATAACACCTCCCTTGCTCAAGAAAATTGAGGATAATGTGATTTGGTTAAGTTCATTGAGTTAACAAGTAGTTTTAGACACAAATCAAGACCATGTAAGCTGATGACAAAAAACAATCATCTTAAGTCTCACTGACAAGGTATGGCAAAGTGGGGTCAACTAAACTAGCAAGTTTTTAAACATTTTTAGGGGAATCAATTACACAATGACTTTCATGTCATGATGCAAAAGAAAAGCACACAATTAGGTGTCTGAAACAATTGACTTGTTACAAAAAGGTCTAATCCTTTTTGTAACCACTATAGCCTGCTATTTGCTTAGTGTAGTGTGATGTCCAAAGTGCAGATGTGTCACATGTGTAACTCCATCACTAGAAGGTGGTTTAATTGCTCAAACCTCTGATCTTAGTGGGAGTGGTTAAATTCAGTGCCAGGGGGTGAAACCCCATGTCAAATCTTCCCTAAAGAACTTGTGGGGGGTAATAAAGTCCCACTCACAAACCAAGATGCAATTAAATAAAAGACATAAAATAGAAAGCCTTTATGGTCATTTTCAAGATCACCCAAACTATTGCAAGTTTTTGGGGAGTGCTTCAAATGACGTTGTTTCTAAGCCTTGGACTAGGCTTTTTGTAATAAGGATGAGCACTTTTGATTCCAAGGGTTCCCTAAAGGGGACAAGTGGAAGAGCATACACGAGACATCCCTCTCTTTGCCAAACAAAAACTAGTTCAAACAACTATTGAATGCATAAACTTGAAAAAATGAGTTCATTTTTAAGCACCACTTTTAAAGTTTGAGTGGTGTTCTTTTGACCCCTTGGTCTTAAGTTGTAACTTTGAAAGTCTAACTATCAAACATTCATCTTAAGCACTTAAATGTTTTATTAATTTATAAAACAAAGTTTTTAGTTCATTTTAAAAGTATGAAAAAGATGGTCTAAAATATGTTTTTATCAAATTCCCAAGCTTGATCCTACAATAAAAATGTTAGAATATCCTTTAGCTTTGACACTAATTTACAAATGGAAGGAGCAACTTTGAAATTTGAGGTCTCTATTACAAAATTCAAATTACCTAGTCAATATCATTATTTCCTACAAAATCACCAATGTCAAATAGAAAAACACAAAAAAATGCAATATCATATTTCAAACAAAATCACTGGACTAGATAAATGATATAGTTGTCCAAGTCTGCAATATCATTATTTTAGACAGAAAAACATATTAAAGACAAAATCGCTATTTCCAATATAAAATCATTGCATGAAATGATGATATCGTAGTTACCAGATAGAAATCATAAAAAAAAATCATTACACAGAAAGACAGTATCATTGTTCTATGAAATTGCCTCCCAAAATGACAAAAATGTTGCCCATAAGAACGATATTGCTATGCCAAACAATGATATTGCTACCATGGATGATGATATCACTGCTTAGGTCCATGAAATCATTGTTTAGCAAAAAATGATTTTGTTTACGTAAAATTGTTACTGTATAACAATGATATCGTTCCAGAGAGCAAAATTTAGGTTTCCATAAATAAAAATGCGATTATCAGAAAAATATAATTTTAAGCTAAATTTTCACTCTTTTGGGCCTCTAACTCTAAGATCTTGCATGGAAAAGATTAGTGAGTTGCTTATAGAGGATTTGTGAGAAAATTTATGGGTTGTGGTCCCACCAGACGTGCCAAAATATAGAGTAGGATTACATAACATGATTAGTCAAGCATTAATCCAATAAATCAAAGGAAGAAAGCATAAAAACAAACTAAATTAAACATATCTATTTACATGGAAATTACAAAGGATAGCAAGAAACAAATGAAAGAAAACAACATCATATTACTTTCCCAAATGGATTCACCATACCAATATGGCTCAAAAGCATGTTCTCCATTGATCAAGAGCTCTTGTCTTCAACAATAATGGTGGCCAACTCCTCCAATGTCTTAAGAACTCTTTATAAAACTTAGGCTCATGATATGAAATCACTAAACTAGCATATCAATGAAGCTTGCAACTAAAATCAATGGTCAAATGCAAAGGATTGTGGAGATAATTTAGCATAATAACTTTGCACAAATCAAGCTTAAAAATGATGTCCATGGCCTCTTTATTTATGGATTTTTGAGATTGGTCAGGGTCAACCATGACCGTCCATCACAAGATTGAGATGTGTGGTCATGGATTAATCCAATTATATAATTAAAATCCATAAATATCCCTTATAATGATTTTGGAAGAAGGGGCATTTAAGAGGCATGGAGGGTCTTAATGAGGCGTAGGAGGCCATGATTCATATATTTTATGCCTTTATGGCCTAGGGATGCCTTTCTAAGAAATGATGTCATTAGGTGATGCAACTAATAAAAATCAATTTCCAAAAAGAAATACTCAACAATGCTCATGGAAAATTCACTTAATCTCTTGATTTGGATTAATTAGCCTTAAACAAGGTCAATCAACATTTATGCAATTATTTGGAAATTGGCCCTTAATTAATTAGAATGGTCAGACAGTCATATTATTGAGTCATAATTTGATTCAAGAAGAATTAGAAGGTGATGTTAGATGTGTTGGAACCGAATTCTCATTTAGGATATTGCCAACACAAAATAACAAAGGTATGTGACATGTACCAATGAATTAGAAGAAAAGAGTGATTTAGAGCACAAAAAGGTAAAATCATCATTTTCACTCAAAATAAATTGATCAAAGTTAGCTATTTCAAAAATTGTATTACCCCATTTATGGATACATTAGCCTAAATCGATGCTTGTAAATGATAAGTTTGAACCATTTAGCGCATTTTATGGATTTTGACCTAGAATGTGCATTTGAGTGCAATTGACAATTTCAACACAAATGGTGTTAGGAATTAGATGTTTACATTGACTGTTACACTCCTCCACCATGCAAACCAGATCAGACAATAGGTCCAAATGCCACTATTTTCCTTGCAAAGATCTCTGATCTTCCAAACACTAATGGTTTGCAGAATAATGGTGTCAAAAGATAAAATGATGGTCTCCAACACAACAACTAGGTAGATGATGCCAAAATAATAGCGCCAATGATGATGTCTAATGTTGCAAAGCAGATCTTCATTGAAAAACATGCAATAATAAATAAGGGAATGCATAGGTTCTTCCAATGCAGGGAATGTGAAAAAATGAGATTTTTGAAAAAGACGCTTGTCAAAAAATTCAACACTTTACAAAAAAAGGAATCCAATGCTCCAACACTCCACCAATATGCCACACACTGCAAGGAGAATGTCAAAGAATGCAACTGAATTTCACTCTTCTTCATAGCGCTGTGCAATTTAGAAAGTGCCTCTACCAAAAAAAGATAAAAAGAAACAAGATCACATCATTATTGTGAAAAGAAAAGAAATCAGATTTAAACCAAATCCAAATAACTCATATCTAAATCACATTGTGATGATAAATAAATACAATGAAGTAAACTAAGTAATGACTAATGGAGATGGCCTAATTACCATAAATTTTTTATCAAAACTCTTCAGCTAAGATCTCTTCAATGGCTCATTATCCCAACCATTGATGATTCAACATATACTTAGAGGGAGAAAACCAATTGACAAAACAAGCAATTGTTAACACACAATGAGATATGCAAAGTATTACAAAAGTTAATGAAACATGTATATTAAAGTGAAAACACTTACTTATTTAGGCAAGACAAATCAATATGAAAGCTAAACTAGCCAATATGGGACTAAACCCCACATAAGACAAAACTAGGTAAACACAAATATCTAGAGCCTAATAAGCATGAGTAAGATACTCTAACATATATAGCAATCCAAAAATGGAAACCACATGTTAAGAAGCCTAAAAACATGAAATACAAGTTAATGGAGGGTTTAATTTCAAAAAGTGTCCATTAGAGAGATAAAGACAAAAATGTCCCATAGGGACATGAACACCTCCCAATATTATCCCTACTAGACGTTTCCATCCTTTAGAGAAATATGTTAGGTTTTGGATCTGGGTTTTGGCATACAAATGGTTAATTATATTTTTAATAATTAGAACACTTATGTATGTGATAGATAACATATTAGAAAAGAAATAGGTCTTTATGAGTGCTTATGATAGCAGGAGGTGGAAAAATAGATACTAATTAAGTGCACAAGTTAATTAAAATCAAAAGAGGTCAAAACTAACATAATCAAGTATTGTTGATTATATTTAGACATTTACATTCATATAAGATGTCACTTAATCTAGAAATGCTTTGTATATATGCTTCGTCAACTGTTCATATCAAAGATAATGAAAACTTGCATAGATACTTCCGACAAAGTAAGATGCATATGATAGCCAACACTATCAGGGTTTACCAGTAGTGTCCTTGCACATAATGGGGGTATAGAAATTATAGGAGGCCATGCATATACTTAAGATTAGATTATCTGTGTGTGTGTGTGCATCTCCAATCCTATGTTGAAAGTTTTATTTTTTGTCTCTCTCATCCAAACCATAATTGTATTTAATTGACCTATAGATTCCATTAAAAAGGCATTAGTATTTTGGGTTGGACTGACCCCAACCACTCCTTTTCGAATGGTTAAAAATTTCCTACATTATAATACTCTGAAGAGGGCTCAAAACACATGTAACTCTCCCACTTATTTGTGTGTTTGTGTAACATATTCAACAATCTAGAATGCAATGCTATCTTTTGATCTTTGATACTTGACACTATGCAATTTTGATTTTACGTATTCATATGTTTATTTATGAACTGCTCTAGGGATTCTCCTTAAAATTTTGAGATGTGTGTAC
This sequence comes from Torreya grandis, assembly GCA_037957365.1. Taxonomy (NCBI): domain Eukaryota; kingdom Viridiplantae; phylum Streptophyta; class Pinopsida; order Cupressales; family Taxaceae; genus Torreya; species Torreya grandis. Next base: position 592,281 of record JARHVA010001011.1, on the reverse strand, counting down.
ACCTTTGATGATGTTTCAAGAGAGTGAAAGGCGATTTATCAATATTTCTAAGACTTTTCTAATGAATAATAATTTTAGGGGTGATTTGTATTTATAAATGACTTTTTATTAATTTCTTGTTATGACTGACCCATAAAACATGTTTAAGTCAACCTCATGGCGACTTACCAATTTAAAAAATGGTTGTTGAAGACCCCTCGACATTATGGGTAGCGTAAACCACCTACAATAACCAAAATTGTTTGAGTTTACCGAACTATCTTAGAAGTGAAAAATAAGTTTCTAAAATATGGAGAATGTTTATCTAGAATTTTGAAGGGTTCCTCTATAGACTAAATTGATCCTGAATAAATGTGTGGTGCATAGAGGTGGATAAGAGAATATACGGTTAGATGGATAGGGAAATTTTTTGCTTGAGTGTCATATATATGCACATTGTCTAACTATGTCAAAGTATGTCAAAGTTGATGTTGCCAAAATTTAAAAAGACCAAATTTAGGTGTTAACAATATTTTATATTGTTTTAGGTTATGGTTTTTTGTGTGTTAAAATATAGGCACATTGTAGGTGGTGAGTTTGTAGTAATTTTTTGCTATTGTTATTTCCTCTTGCACTACAACATCACTATCCCTTACATTTTAGTTTGCATTGCAACTTCAATGCATTTTCATTTCAACAAATTGCACTATAACATAAATGCCCATTTATTTTTCTAAGAATTTTAATTTCATTTATACATTAGTGTTATTTAAATTCTATCATTTTACCAACACTACAATAACACTAGTGTTTGCCTATTGGAAAAAAAAATACATTCATTATTTTGCAACATGATTATTTTCTTACATTGTTATACTTGTGCACTTTCAAATGATTGAGAGTAGAGTTACTCCACTCACACCACATAACTACCATTCATATAAAATTTCCAAAGTAGATTATGTTTGAAGTAAACTACAACACAAAAATTATAGTTGGTGGTAAGATATAACTAGAGAGGGCCATTTAGAAGGTTTGTTGGCACAATGTGTGTTTAAAAAAATATTGTTTAGGGGTAGTTACATTACGTACAAATCATTAAAACTATGGCACAATAGATATCTATGATAATATAGTAATTTACAATAATAATATCTAATATAATACCAAAAATAGAACTTGAAAATATAATATAATTGAAATTAAATTCTAAAATTGGAAAAAATAATAAAGATATAGAAAGAGAATTGAAACATACACACCTCGGATCTGAACATAAGTTTCTTTTTGAAAAGAGGATCTATGATTTTTAGAGACTAAAATCCAAAATAATAATGTTGCTTTGATCAAAGGGACATAATTGATAGACCATTGATTGTGACTCGGCACATAATCAACCACCAATTATGTCTTTGTAATGACAATTCTAACCCCACTCTATGATTGTGTCCTCCACTACTTTTTATGGTTTATAATTTTATGGGATCCTTTTCTGTTAGCTAATGTCTAGTGTGCCTCATTGATCTGTAAACTCTACACTAATTTTTGTGCGCAAAAAAGTCTACAATGGATACTTTTTTCAAACACTCATTTTCCTGATATACTTAAAGGAATTATAGCAAGTTTGACCTTTTAAATGTGTTTATCTCAAAACCCAAAATGCTTAATTCTTTGTTAAGTTATTGTATTTAACTAGTTATGCATTCAATAGTGATTAATAAACATGATTAATCAAAATGTGAAAAAATAATTAACAATAAAAATTACTCACAACAATCGAATTGATAACAGAGTTCACCCGCTACTTGGGCTACGTCTCTGGGTTTGCTTAGAACATGAAATGCTTCATTTACATGAATTTAAAGTACATGGCCAAAATCTTACAATTGTCAAATGAACACTCTAAGATTGTAAAAATCAACAACAAACTTTTGAAAAGTCCTGGTAGCCACAGATGAATTTTCCACCATCCTATCGCGAAAGCAATCTTGCATTCCTAAAGTTCTCTACCAAAAGTATTCTTAAAATCTTTAAAAAGTGGCCCAAACAAAATAAAATCAATAAAATACACATATAGATGAAACTATCTCGAAGTCAAGAACAACTCTCTAGTTTACTCCAAAGTCTGAAAAGCTCTTTAAGTCCTTCAAAACTTAGGATATATGCAAATTGGTCTCTATATTAGCCATTACACAATTTGCAAAGCTTCACTTTGAGGCATTAAAAAGTGCATAAAATGACCTCAAATCTAGACACTCAACATATGGCTAGAACTAACTTTAGTGCTGGCTCTTCAGTTTTAGCTCTCAGCTCTTTGGCTCTGGCTTTCAGCTCTGGGTCTTCGTCTCTAGCTCTCAACTCTTTGGCTCTAGCTCCCGGCTCTGTTGAGAGCTTTGAATTTTTTTTAATGAATTGAAATTCACCTTTTACCCCTTTATATACTTGTTATGGGTCCACTTTTTTTGATTGAGATGATTATCCACAATCTATTTTAATAAAATTTATAATTATCCCATACCTGATTTTTATGAGATTTTAAATTATCCATCACATTTAAAAATATGGGGTGATAATTATTCTCTAATTTACAATGGTTTATGTTTATTCCCATTTACTAAAATGGAATTTACAAATATTAATGACTTTGTTTGAGCCATATTTCTACGTCACTTTATTGCCATGTCATCGAGTTTGACCATAACTTGCACATACAAACTTTATTTTTTGAAACATAAAATGTGTCAAAAAGATTTTAACAAGATATACACCATATAACTGGTTCATAAACATTCCAATATCATCAATTTTTCTAATTTTGACTAGTGTTGACCCCTTATTGACCTACTTTAACTAGAACTTGGACTGGTTGCATAAATATCAAACGAGCTTTATTTCCAAAGTTTTGCATACCATTGGAAAGATCTTGACGAGTCCTATGTGATGGTACAGGTCTCAATATGATTTAGGAACTTTAAAAAAATGATATTTGGATCATACCTCCCACTAAGAAGGCTTTTAGTCCACCAAAAGTTAGTATCCACTAAAATACCTATCAATTTTGAAGATACTCTGATGGGTCTTATCAGTCTACTTAGGTTCTACAATTGCACCTACAACACTTGAGAACATCTGAATGATCACATATTTCATAATTCCTTTACTACTGCATGACCATCAATAACCTTTACACAAAACTAGAATTTAGAATGTAATGACTTCATCTGCTGCATGGCTTCACAAGAGCCTCTACATAGATAAGCCTAGTGATCTCTTCTATTGCACGACATCAACAAGCCTCTACATAGATATGAGATCCTAGATTTCCATTAAAATTCTACATGGTTCTCTGCAACACATCAAACTATAAAACCCAAATCATAACATATGATAAAAATGACAACATCATACTGATTCATAACTCAAATTATAAAAGTTTAAAAATAAGGCATAAGTTATATTGAATCCTATAAATGCCAATAAGATCACAACATCTATCAACTGTTTTTCCACTGTCACATCTTGTAAGTGATGAACTACCAAATATTGTAATAATCACCAATACAATTGCAAGACAAGTTTGTTAATAAAAACAAATTACATTAATTGTTGTGACCATGTCACAATACACTACCCAGACATGGGTCTTAATATGTTAAACAACTATAGAAACAACCAATATAATGTTTAGTATTGTAAACATTTCCCAATAGGGTCTTATAAATGCATCCAATCACACACATAAATGCATCCCAAAATAGTAGTTATTCTAAAACAAGTATTGTAAGAAAATTGAATCATAGCCAACAACCTATACAACTGCTATCAAATCTCCCAAGCTGATCAATGAGTTAAATTCCCTAACAGATCAATAGGAAACTCATAAATCTAACATTGGAGATTCCAAAAATAGAGATTTCAAAAACATATGTGTGATAATTAAAAACTTTGCATGATGAACTTGTCTCAAAGTGTTCCCACAATAGTAGCTCCAAAATATATATATCAAAGCATGGGTAAATATCCTTTGTCAACATAGAATAGGAATCCTAACAATGCTTCGAAATATCAATCCACTAATCATGACAACATGAAATTAAGAAACTGTTTACTAACCCTCTTTATCAGATTCTCTTGTTTAGGGTGTTTAATTTTTTTAGTGGATTTATTGACATCTGCATGGGTTGATTGAATAAAAACTTCATAAATTACCATATCAATAGGTTTATAAACTATCTTCTTATTACAATTACCAGGATGGTGGGATGGCCAAAGTTTCCAACACTTCTCAACTCGATGTCCACTCACGTGACAATGAGTGTAAACATCCCTCTTCTTAAGTGAGGTCATACATTTGCCATTTATCACTTTTCTAGTACAAGAATGGTTTTTAGCACTTGCAAGCTGCTTCAGTAAAGCTTATCTTTTCCAACAATATGTGGCACAATGGTTATTCAATCTGCAAAATGTACGAGGAAAAGAATGTAACATCTTTTGAATATCAAAACCAAATTTATTAAATGACAGAAGTGAATCATAAGTCTTAAAATTCATATTATTATTAGTGATTTTTATAGTGTAAGAATGAGGAGGTGGAATCTCAATACCTCTTTTACTTGATTTTTTACACGGTTTATTCTTTCGCAAAGAAGAATTCTGCATTACTAGTGGCCTTGGATCTTAGCTGACAGAAGCTTGTCCCCTTTCAACAATGAAGGAACTCTCTCCAACATCCACTTTCTCACTAGCATAACCCTATCCTGCATGACGAGATATATGCTCATCTTATATTGGGTTAGCAATATCTTGACCATTCTTACTAAGGCCCCTTTCATCAAATCTCAATTTCAATAACATTTTCAATCCAATGCCCTTAGTGTGTTTTTCAAAACTACTAAAAGAAACATATGAAACATCTAAAACTAAAGGAAAAAAATTACCAGATGAACAACTTAGTATGCAATCATCTATCATAATACCTACATATGAAGTGGAAGGCATATGTTTTAATCCTTCACCATTCTAAATTTATGCCAAGAGCTCATCCTTGGTTTGTAATTCAAATTTCAAACAGGCAATATTCTCATCTAAGGAGTACATCCGAGCTCTCAAAAAAGTATACTCTTCCTGGATCTGTCGGTTAATTACTTCAAACTCATCAAGCCTCTCTTTTTTCAATGCTTTACCCATAGCTTCCTATTTCCTACAAACAACCTAATCCCACAAACTGCACACTACAAATGGAATATCAACAAGGCTAAAAGAATGCAATACTATTGGAAACCAAACTAAACACAATTGATGTCAAGCCCAACACACTAACTGCTCTGATACCAAAATTTATCCATAAACTCTACATTGATTTTCATGTACAAAAAAGTCTACAATGAATACTTTTGTCAAACACTCATTTTCCTAATATACTCAAAGAAATTATAACAAGTTTGACCTTTTAAATGTGTTTATCTAAAAACTCAAAGTACTCAATTCTTTGTTAAGTTGTATTTATCTAGTTATGCATTCAACAATGATTAATAAATAGGATTAATCAAACTTTGGAAAAAGAATGCACACTCAAAAGTACTCACGATATTTAAATTGATAACAGAGTTCACCTGCTACTCAAGCTACGTGTTTGGGTCCGCTTAGAATAGAAACTATTCCATTTTCATGAATTGAAAGCACATGGCTAAAAACTTACAATTGTCAAATGGACTCTCTAAGATTTTAAAACTCAGCAACAGACCTTCAAAAAGTCTTGGTATCCACATATGAACTTTTCACCTTCCTGTTGCGAAAGCAATCTCATATTCCTAAAGTTATCCACCAAAATTATTCTTAAAAACTTTAAAAAGTGGCTCAAATGAACTCAAATCAGGAAAATACATATAAGGATGAAACTATCTCAGAGTTTAGAACAACTCTCTAGTTTACTCCAAAATCTGAAAAGCTTTCTAAGTCCTTCAAAACTTAAGATATATACAGACTGGTATCTATATTGGCCATTAAATAATTTGTAAATCTTCACTTTAAATCATTAAAAAGTGCATAAAATGACATCAAATCCAGACACTCAATATATGTCTAGAACTGGTTCTAGCGCTGGCTCTTTAGCTCTATCTTTTAGTTCTTTGGCTCTGGGTCTTGGCGCTTCGACTCTAGATCTCGGTTTTATTGAGACCTTTGAAACTTTTTGAATGAATTGAAATGCATATATGACCCCTTTATATACTTGTTATGGGTCCATGTTTTCTGATTGGGATGATTATCCATAATCTATTTTAAGAAATTTTATAATTATCCCATTCCTGATTTTTATGGGATTTTAAATTATCCATTACATTTTAAAGTATGGGGTGATAATTATTCTCTAATTTATGATGGTTTATGTTTATATCCATTTACTAAGGTGTAATTTAAAAATATTAATGACTTGGGTCGAGCCATATTGCCATGTCACTTTATTGCCACATCATCAAGTTTGACCATAACTTTGACTGATCATAACTTGCACATACAAACTTTGTTTTTTGAATCGTAAAATGTGCCAGAAATCTCTCAATGAGCTCTACACTATAGAAATGGTTCATAAACATTCCAAGATCATAACTTTTTTTAGTTTTGACTAGTGTTGGCCATTTATTGCCCTGCTTTGACTAGAACTTGGATTGGCTGCACAAGGAGCAAATGAGCTATGTTTCTAAAGTTCTACATACCATTGGAAATCTCTTGATGAGTCTTATGTAATGGTACAGGTCTCAGTTTGATTTAATTTTTTTTTTGAAATTATCTCTAGTTCACTCACTTATATTAATAGATTGATGCTTTCAAATGTCAAAAATATCTCTTCTAAATTAACCCTAACCTAACATAATAACAAATGAAATACTAAAGAAACATGTAGTTAATTTGCCTATGCCCCCTTGAGGGTTGTAGCTATATATCACTATGTTGTGAATCATGGATCATGTAGTTTTGTGTGTGTGTGTCTCCTAACCTAAGTGAGAGATAGGGCTTCACCTTCTATCCCTAAATAATCAAATATAACTATATGAACTTTGCGTAGACCTTATTTTGGTACAAGTATTTAGAAATATCATTCATTGGAATGAATTGAAGCCCTGAAGAGCAAAATTAGAATCTAATAGTGCACCCAATACTTTTGAATGTCTTAGTACATGTCATTACTTATAAAACACTTATAATTGAAATGCCTTAGCATTATTTGTTTATATATAACTTCCCAAACTCAAATTAAAGACCTATTGGTGCACAACCTAACACAAGAAAGGATAGAAAACTAAAAATCACAGGTCCACACATCAATAAAAGAGAAAGAGGGCCCATAAAGGCAAAATAGACACAATTAGTGAATGTTAGATTGTCATAGAGTCATAATCGATAAATCACTGATTATGACCCACACAAAAAATAGAGGAAAGAAAGGAAGCCTCAAGACACAAACAAAACATAGAGAAGAGATAAAACATAAGAAAAGGAGAGGCACAAGACCACATAGATAAGAAAAGAGAGACAATAACACATAAAAAAGGCAATAATAAATACCTAATGTAAAATAGTGATCCATATGCAAAAAACCATACTAAAAACATTATAATTATAAGTCTTATACCAAAATGGAGTGTCTAAATAATGCCCCAATTATATGTTCATGTGTGTGTGTATATAAATGTAAAAATAAATTGAAATTGTGATACCTAAATATTATCTAAGAGATGGAAGATAAACTCTTAATTTATGTATTGGATGCACCCGTGCTTTGTCACCAAAAAATTTGATGGACTTACAAACAAATGGAGATGCATGTAATTAGATTAATGTTCTGATGAATTGATAATAAATATACATAGATACCCTGGTCGTATGTGAACCATGTTGTCACTCTTAGGAACTTTGGTGTTTAAATTAAAAATTAAAAATTAAATATAGGAATCCAAGGCATAGGGGAAAAATCCTCTACTTCTTGATTAAATATGTAGATATATGGTGCTTCTTGGTCTCTCTTGGTTTAGTTAGTTTGTCTGTCTCCCTTGGTATCTCTTGGTAATTCATAATTCCAAAATATAAATATGTAACTAGTGATAGAATAACTAGATAGATTCCCCATTTTGAGGTGAGGGATTCACCTACTCCTTCATATTTCCATCTCAAAATAAATATTCATATGCATAATGTGTTATCATAGAAAGTAAGCTTAGTTGTTTTAATCATTGAAATTACATCTATAATACATTATATGTGTTGACGCTGGAGATTGCACCCGATGGTAGGAAAACGGGTTCCTGCCTTCTCCTCGCAACATGGAAACTCTCCTCTCGCTTGTGGGACCGGCGAAGCTGGAGGAGAGAGTCTCTAGATAAGGGCTAGCTCCCTTAGATGCATCGTGTTGTTTCCAGCAAGTGCAAAACACATATATATAGATATATAAAAAGGGGGGGATGAAAAGGGAGAAAGATGCAGGAAAACAAACTACTCTAAAGAGGTGATGCACCAAAATAAGGTGACCTTCACACACTCACACTGAAACCAGACAAACACATACATACACTACACATTTGGCAGAAGGACCAGGCTGCTGGAAACTGGTAGGGAGGCCTTAATGGAAGATACAAAAAAAGAAAGAGATCACCAAAGGTGCTGTGAGACGCACAATTATGTAGTAACTTCCTCTATTTCGCACTTCTCAAATACTGCTCTTCTCCTTTCAGCTGCAGAGATGGCGCCTTGTAGATAACAGGTCTACTGGTGTTGAACCTGTAAGAGCATCAAGAAACAATGACTGGACACAGACAAACACTCAAGGCATACTCTGAAACATCTATCCAAATGGAGGTAAAAAAACTACATTTTATTTGATTCAGGTGAAATTTCAGTAGGGCTGCGCTTAGTTAAAACCGTGAAAAGATGATTACAAAAATGACAAGTATCAAATATATATGGAAAGTCCAAGAGGCTCATTTGGCGCTCTTTTGTTACAAGTGGCCTATTGCGCCTATTCATGAAAGAAACAAGCTGCTCAAAATATTAATGAGCCATGTGCTTTGTTCTGCTCGAAGTCCACATTTTTAATGTCAAAACGCGATTTGTCCACCCATTAAATGTAAAATGAAGAAATCGGTTACATTCTTTAGCTGTTGCATCTTCTCATGATTAATTCGCTGGCACTATTTCACCTGCCAGAGTCACTTCTTAAGTTGGCACCAATTGGACTAATTACTTACTCATTCTTTGCTTGTCGCTTTGGTTTTCCTCCATTTTGTCTTATTTGGCTTATTCGGCCCCTGGGGCGAACACCTTGGCGGGTCGCTGCATTTCCAGCTCTTTTTCATGGTTTGCGCTTCTTTGTTTTGAACACAAACGGTTATTTCCTTTGGTCAAACTTGACGTCCTCAAGGACGTCATCGGGCCTGCTGGCTTTTCTACGGCTGCTGCACCTTAGTGCCTAGTCGGACACTTTTTCTTTGAAGTGCGGCCTCCTTGAACCAAGCTGTTGAACTCTTTGAACCAGAAGCTGCCAAAACACTTGAACCAGGCCATGAACCAAACATATTGAACTTGCTGAACCCGAAAATGACTGGCATTAAAATAGCAGGGGAGAAGTTGACTGAGATTTTGCCTGTGGGCAAAATTGGTCAACAATATGTAAAATTAGAAAGATATCATCATGTAAGACTCAATAGAAATATGCAACCCATCTTAGGGTGTACTAGATAGTGATGGCAGATAATATGCCCCACTATAAGCAATATGAGAGACAAACAATATTTATGTATTTAGCCATGTAGAATATATGTCATCATGTGAATCTTATTGATATCTACAATATTAACATGCCAAGGTAGTACAAGTAATGGAATATGAATGAAGGAGAAACTGATATGCCCCAATACTACCACATAATGGACAAGTGAGATGCCTTAATATGGATAATATATGGAAACAAAATTACCCAATGTGTGTACATAATAAATACAAGGTGACTAGTGTAAGAAGGATGTGGGCCATATGAGCCCATCTAGATATATTCAATGTATAACCAATAGAAATGTGACTGTAGTGATATCTATATAAACAAGATAGGCTCAATGAAGCTCATAGAAAATATATGGATATGATTTTCCCAAAGGAAATGTAAAGATATAATCCATGTAACTCATGTGAGTATGATTCCCCCAGTGGTGATGTATAGATAATAGAATATAGGCTTGTGTGGGCATGATGCCCCAAAGGTACTAAGTAATGTTCGTAATATGGAAGGTACAAAATTGAAGTAAAAGTGTAACATCCTTGACATCATAAGATATAATCATTGCACCTCATGAGGGAGGTTTGGGTTTGATACTCCTATTGGAAATATATAGACTCGTGTATAATACATGCAAGTGCATGATATTTATTAGATTATTCAAATATTTTCCTTCTAATGTATCCAAATGATAGGCCAATGTATCAAGTTTCTCTACAATAATGAAGGGACCTAGCCAATTTGGTTGGAATTTGACTTTATTCTCTTTGTATGCATTCGTGTTCTTTTTATTTTATTTTACAAGTCTTCAATAGGGAATTTTCTTAATTTGATTTTCTTGTTATAAGATTTATTTAAGCAATTATGATAACTCTCAAGTGTTCAATAACATTTATATGCACCTCATCTAGCTTTTCTAATTTATGTCATTGTTTTTCTCTATATTCATCGTCATCGATGATGCCTTTAAGGGACACAAACAAAGAAAGAATCACAAGCTTTAGAGGGAGAACTACTTTTGTACCATATAATAGATAATAGGGGGTTTCCCCTATAACTATCACAACCATTAAGATTACCCTTTATTTAGGATAATTTATTTTATCTTAAGATTCTTTTTTGTGTGTGATTTTATTTATTTATATGAATTATTAATTCACATAAATTTAGATTCCATAAAATGTCACTCACATCTTTGTGTTTCTTTAAGATTTGAGAGTTATTTGTATGAGTAACTCTTTTCACCATATGACACACATCTCCTTTCACCTTATAAGGGATTAAGACACAAGTGACACACACATAAAAAGTTTGTAAGGTAATAATGAGATTCCTTATAACTCTCATTTTCCTCTTCTAGTTTTATAAAAGAGTCCTTCCTCTCCTCACTAGAATCTCATAGCTCTCTCTCTTCTTCTCTTGTGCTCTTGATTCAATTTTGTACTTGTGAAGATTTTTGTTGCAAACTTTCTAATAAGATCACTTGGGTTTTTCTCCGATACGTTTTGTTTCTCACTTTAATTTTTTTTTCATTTGTGGTTTGCTCCTTGAAAAATAACTTGTCTTGTAATTTCTTTATTTTCGCACTCTCATACTATGTCATTTTGCGATAAATATTTCATGGTATTAGAGCTAAGATCATTTTATTGACTCTTTTTTGAAAGTGTAGAATTTAAAAGAGATTTTACAATTTTTTTTTTTGTAAAAGCTCCACCCTTGCTATTCATTTAAATCTATTTCTCTCTTTTTTCTTCAAATGATGTCTCTAACTCATTGTTACAATTTTTTTAAAAAGATGTTTTTTTTCTTTCCCTTGGTTAAAAGGCTCTTCATATGTTGTGTGCCAACTCTTGCATTTTTTTTGCATGACAACTTACCTCCTCCATCATACGATGCTTTCCCTTAATTGGGCATAAGATGTTTGTTTTATAAAGGGCATTTCCTTTTCTCATGTTGGTTGGTTATCATAATAATTTTTTTTCATGATTAATCATTTCAAATTCTAAATAACATATGACAATTTTATTTATTATTAAATTGCACTCTTTTACTTGGACGCCACTTTTCCTTTTTAAGCTTTTTTTTAATATAAAAAAAAAAAAACATGTGGGATCGCCCTTTTTTTAAATTTAAACTGTTAAACAAAAAAACATATGGTCTTTATATAGATCACCCTTTTTAATATGGGCACCCTTTTTTTGAAGTTTTTTCAAAATAAAAAAACAATTTTTTTCCCTTAGCATACACATGAACTAAAGTTTTTTAATTCAAGTCATTTTTATTTATTTTTTAAATCCATTTTTTTTTACCGCGCTCTATATATAAATCTATATTCCTTTGTCTCTTTTGTATGCAAGTTTTTTTTTAAAAACAAAAGCATAGAAAAAATTTAACCTTGAATTTTTTTAACATTTTAATTTAACAGAAAAACAAAAAGTTTCTTTCGTCTGTGTTTTTATAATAATAGATTCAAAAATGGTAGTTTAATTAATTTTTTTTCACTTAAACAAATTAAAACTTTTATTTGGATTTGTGAGACTTTCAAAATTCAAAACAAAAGTTCATATTGTTGTACCTTTTTTTTTACTTCGATTAAATTTTATTTATTTTTAAATCTTTTGAAGTAAGATTACAATTTAAATAATTGATATTATTTTTTGTTTATGTTCATGTAACCCAAAGTTTCTAAAAATAGTTGATATTATCTTTTCATTTTCAACTTAAAAGATTTTTAATCTCCATTTTGTAATTACCTTTTTTTAATAATTCTCTATCCTTTTTCGGCTCTCATTTTTTTCTTGATAATTTTTTTGCATTTCGACTAAGTCTTTTCTTTGGTTTAATTGTCCCTCCTCCACACCTCTTTTGTCTAAGTGTTTTTTTTGCCAATTTACTTTCTGAGAATTTGGTTAGCTTTCGAGATATAATGACTCAATTATTGTTCGAATTTAAATTTACATCTATCAATTATAACTTATGTAAATTGTATATGCAATACATTTTCACTTTCAAATATTTGGTGCGCGTAGTAGATGGCACGAACCCCAAACTTGATACAAAGACTACCTCTACTGAAGTTCAAGAGAAATATTAAGTAAATAATGACAAGGCCTTATGATTGATTGACATGGCCACGACCCCCAAATTGCATGTATATATTGATGTTTTTTTTTTGCATCTAATGCATGGTTTAAACTTAAATCTATTTATGATGTTGTGAATGAACCTTGTAAAATTCAAATTCAATATCCACTCTCTGGTTTAAAGTACAATGACTTCAAAATTATGGATGATTTCTTGATTAAAGTTCAATCTTACATTCTCAATTAGTTAGTTTAGGTGTTAAACTTTCAGATTTGAATTTGATTCATATTATCATGAAAAAATATTTACATCGACTTCTTTAGTAATTTATTACAAATATTCATTCGTAACTAGCTTTTCTTAATTTATCCGTTTTATTAAAATTTGACTTATTTTACACTATGTTACATTAAGAAGAATAAAAGTTGATTCAATTTGGTAATCTTAAGACTAATAAAAATGCTTTTGTTTTTAAGCATCAACATAAGATTGAAAAAGAACATGTTAAGTCCAATAATACACATGGCAAGAAAGATCTAAAATCTAACTTTAAAACTAAGAAAAAATTAGAGTGTAATTATTGTGATAAAAATACTCATGATAAAAATTACTATTTTGAAAAAAATGTGATATCAAAAGTAGAAAGTTTAAAGTCAAAGACAATACTAATACTAATAATACTAGGACTCAAGCTAAATAAAAGTCTAATACTAGCGCTGCTTTTATTTATGTTTTATGTATTTCTCTTATTGAATAGATCATTGATTCTGGTGCTACTCAACATATGACATTTACTATTAAGTTGTTTACTTTTTATAATTTGATCTTTTTGACAATCATTTAAGTCTTGTAAATCATGTTTCTTACAATGTTGAAGCTATAGAAACTATTAAAATTCTTAATGGTGAATTATATAATATCTTACTTGTTATTGATTTGAAATTAAACTTGCTTTCTATTTCTTAATTATGTAAATATGACTAGAAAGTAAATTTTTTTAATGACATTTGTTCTTTTAAATCTACTAAGAAAGATTTTGAGTAATTGCTACTGCATTTTTAGACAATGATAATCTGTTCAAATTTATTGGATTCTCTTCTTACTCCTCTTTTTATGATTTGCTTGTTTTTAATGATGATAATTTATGGCATGAAATATTATGACATATAAATTATCAATGTATTGCACATATAAACAAACTTAATATGGTTCAAGGTTTATTTGACATTCCTCCCACTACTACTTGTGGTTGTATGGCTAGTAATATTCATAGATTTTTTTTTTCTAAGAATCACTCTTGACATGTTATTGAAAAGCTTCATTTAATTCATAGTGATATTTTAGGCCTTATGCAAACTTTTTTTATTAATGGTGCAAAGTATGTTAACTTTTATTAATGATTGCATAGACGAGTTTGGATTTATTTCTTAAAAATTAAAGTTCAAGTTTTAGACACTTTTATTGAGTTTCATGCCTTTATTGAAAAATAATATTATTGTTCGTTATGCATATTAACGCATTGATAATGGTACTAAATATGTTAATGATTTTCTTGTATATTATAAACATGGTATTAAACATGAGAAAATTGTTTCCTACACATCTTAGCAAAATAATGTTGTTGAACGTAAACATATGATTATCACTGAAATGATTAAGTATATGTTGCATGCTAAAATATACATTATAAGTTTTAGACTAAAGTTATGTATTATGTTATCTGTCTCATCAATAAGACTCCCATTAAATTTGATTTAAATATTATACTTGAAGAAGCTTGGAGTGGTAAAACACTTAATTTAAAGTATTTACGTGTTTTCAATTATGATACATTTGTTAATATTTCAATTGAAAAATGTAAAAAATTAGATTCTAAATCAGACACATTTATCTTTGTTGGTTATGATGAATCATCTAAAATTTATAAGTTGTATGATGCTCAAACTAATAAAATCAAGATTAAAAGGGATATCAACATTGTTGACAATGGTGCACTTGATTGTGCTTCTAATTCAAATTCTCTTGATATAGTTTCTATTTTTTTACTTTTTAAAATGAGTGATGATCATAATGATTTAGTGCATAATGATGTTGTTTCTAAAGTTGCTTCTTCTTCTACTCTTATTTCACCAAAAGTTATGTCTAAATGGGTCAAGACTACTACAAATGATTTTAAAATTGATGTAGACCTTAATGATACTCGTATAACTAGACATCAATTTTATAATTATATTTTGATGTCTAAATTTATGCACAACAATGATCCTCAAACTCTAAAACAAGCTAAAGATCACCCTCAATGGGAAAAAGCTATGCATGATGAATACAACTCTTTGATTTATAATAACACTTGGGACTTAGTCCATCTCCCTAAAGGACATCACTTGGTAAGTTGTAAATAGTTGTTTAAAAATAAGTTCAATTCTAATAATCAAATTGAAAATTATAAAGTTAGATTAATTGTTAGAAGTTTTTAACACACTGAAAGAATTGACTATAATGAAATTTTTGCTATTATTGCTAAGATGCTCATAATTAAAATTATTTTAATTTTCACTGCTCACATGCATTGGCCTATTTATCAAATAGATGTTAAGAGTACTTTCTTAAATGGTGACTTGCATGAAAAAATTTGCATGTCTCAACCCCTTAGTTTTATTAATAAAAAACAATGAATATCTTATTTTCAAATTAAGCAAAGTTATTTATGATTTTAAACAATCTTTTAGAGAATGTTAATTTAAAATCTATCATTTTTAATAGATCAAGGTTTTACTCATAGTTCTAATCATCCTAATCTTTTGGTAAAAAATACTCCAAATGACATAGTTATCATTAGTTTGTATGTTGATGACTTAATCATAACTGATAGTAATATTTTAATGATTTTTTGCACTAAAATTTCTTTTAAAATGACTGATTTATCTCTTGCATTATTTTTTAAGCTTTCAAGTTTGAAAAGAAAAAGATAACATTTCTATATCTCAATCTAAATATGCATATGACTTGTTATCTAGATTGAATATGTTAGATTACAAATTTGTTACTACTCTTTGTGAATTTGACGTTAAATTACTTAACGACATGAAAACTAAAACTATTGATCTAACTCTATATAGGTAATTAGTTGGTAGTTTAAATTATCTTACTCATACTCGTCTTGATATTGTCTTTTTTATTGGATTAGTTTCCTATTTTATGTCTAATCTTCAAGCTACTCACTATAAATTTGATAAAATAATTCTTCATTATATTAAAGGTACTCAAACTTTGGGCATTGAGTATACTTTGATTAATAATTTTTTTTGGACAGGTTATTCAAATTATGATTGGACCGATGATCCTAATGATCATAGATCCACAAGCGGTTATTATTTTTTTTAAAGTTCTAGCACCATTTCATGGAATAGTAAAAAACAAACTACTGTATTTTTATCTTTCATATAAGTATAAAGCTTGTAATCATGCTGCAAAATAAGTTATTTGGTTTATAATACTTCTTGCATATTTGAGCCACCCTCAATATTTAACTACTTTAATTGTTGGTGATAATCAAAGTGTCATTGCCTTAACAATTTTTTTTGTTTTCTATGAAAAATCTAAACACATTGAGATTCAACATCACTTTTAGTACGAACTTCTTGAAGATAATCAAATTCTTCTCTAATTTTATCATACTAAAGAACAAATGGTTGATATCTTCATTAAGCTACTATGTAAAGAAAAGTTTCTATTCTTTTGTAACAAGTTAGGATTGAAGGAAGTTATCGAGGAGGAGAGTTAATGATATTTAATTCTTATTTGTTTGTAAACCCCTAAATAAATTTTAAAGGGGAGTGTTAAAATTATCTTTTTTTTAATAATTATTTTATTCTAAGTTCTTTTTTTTATGTGAGAAACTTTTATTTATGTAAATAATTAATTCACATAAATACGAATTTTATGAGGTGTCACCGTTTTGTGCTTCTTTAAGATTTGGGAGTTACTTGCATGAGTAACTCCTTTATCCACATGCAACACACTTCTCTTAAATTTCTAAGAGATTATGACACAAGTGGCACACATATAAAAGACTTGTAAATTAATACTTGGATTCCTTATAAGTCCCATTTTCCTCCTCTAGCTCTATAAAAGAGTCCTTCCTCTCCTCATTTCCTTACTATAATCTCATAGCTTTCTCTATTCTTCTATTGTGCTCTTGATTCAATTTTTTACTTGTGAAGATTTTAGTTTCAATATTTCTAATAATATCACGTATATTTTTCTCCGATATGTTTATTTTTCCACGTTAAAATTCTTGTCTGATTTGTTATTTGCACTTTGAGAGGTAACTTGTCTTTTGATTTCTTTATTTTCGCACTTCCATACTATGTCATTGATGATTATTCTTGAGATAAATCCTTGAATAACACTCATACAATATGTCCATAATGTATATATAATTTGGTTATGCTAATCTTCACCATGTTTAACAAAAAATTTACTCAAGGTATTAGTAATTATCTTATTTTTAGTTTCAACTTGGACATTTTCTTGGAGATAATAAGGAGTTGAAAATGCACATCGAATCTTATATTTAGTGTAAAACATCTTAACCATATTATTATTGAAATATGAACCATTATCAATAATAATAAAATATAAAAGGCCAAATTGGGATAAGATATGCATCATCAGAAATTGGCAAATGCAATCGCTCATGGTAGATTCTAAAGTAAAAATTTTGACCAACTTGGTAAATATTTAACAACTATAATTATAATATTATAACATTATGGTGATGGAGGATTACATTTTATCACTAGATCAAAACCCAAAATGTAAAATGGACAAGGAGAAACAAGAGGTTATAATTCTTGACATGGTGCATGTGTTAAACTACTATTTCATTGATATTGTTCACAAACCTTTGCATATAATTTATAATTATATTCCATGGAAGGCAAGTAGTATTCCATTCCAAATAATTTATGTGACATTTATTTTATACTAAATTGTCCACTACATTCCCTATCATGAACCTCTTGTAAGGCAATTTTAACTTCTTCACATTTCTTTGATTTTATAAAAGTATCATTAATGTAACCCTCTACAATGTCATGCATATAATCACTAAATATATGTATCAAGGCATTTTGATAAGCAAAACCAACATTTTTAAGATCTAAAGGCATGATAACATAGAAAAATGTACCCTAAGGAGTGGTGGAGGCAGTATTATATTGATTAATAAGGTTTATATTAATTTGATTGTAACCAACAAATCTATCCACATAGGAGAGCATATCATACTTAATGTAGAATACACAATCATATTAATGTTGATTTGTTGAAAGTCATCTTTGGGACATGATTTTTTCAATTCTCTAAAGACTGAACATATCCTAATGTGTACCTTAGCTTTTGCAACCAAGACAATGTTAGAAATATAAGGTGAATAATTAATATGTTGAATGAAGCATGTATATAATATATATTTTTATTTCATATTTAACAAATAAAACCAATTTAGGATGCATATTTATAATATTTTGATTAATTATTTTGACACAAGGATGGAAAACTATATTATGAACCGTAATAGATGGATTAATATCGAGCATATCATAATAAGACCAAACAAATAACTTAGGAAAATAAGTCAAAATATCTTTATGATATTTATCTTCTTTGGGTGACATTAATGTAATTAAGAAAACAATATTAGGATATTATTTAGTACCATAGTTGAATAAATTTTTTATTTTGTTCAATAATGTGGTTTGGTCCTCAATAAATGGAACAGTAGGCTAAGAATCAAGACCATCTAATGGAATATCATCGTCAATAGATGCAAGCTCACACTTGTAAAAATATGCATGGTGACTTAAATTATATGGAAATATAAATTTGTGATGAAAATAATGTAAATACAAATAAGATTATACATGTTTTTAAAGAGTTCCATTGTTATAAAAAATGTCGACAGCCGAAGTGAAGCACCTTTGTCAATTAATTTAGGGTATACAAGTTGTAAACATGTAGCATTTTTTATTTCAAATTGGTGAGATATACTAGATTTAGAGAAGTGAGAATTTAAATATTTTTCCTTATAACATTAAAATGACCTCTAATATATCTGTGATCCACATGGAAGGGTTTTTTTTGGGGTTTAGTCTCCTTACTATATCGAAGACCTAGTTTTAATTGATTAAGAGTTGGAATGATTAGTTTTTTAATACCTTATTCATGTTTTCCTAATCTTTGACCTTTGTATCCCATTTTATTTGCACATCTACATCAATTAGCATATTTTTCTAAAATAGTTATAGTTTGACTAATACATTGTTTTGGATTATTAGTATGGAAATAATTGTCAATCATAGGTTGTTTACCTTTATCTTCAAAATATGGCGTGTCATTAATTACATATGTGTTTAACCCTTTTTGGATTTAACGTTAGGTGGAATGACCTAATAAATTTTTAAATAAGTTATTCTGAAGCAGGCTAATCAAATAATTCATATTTATAATATTTTGATAAATATACAAAATTTGAGAATATGTTAAATATAAAAAAATACAATGCCAAAAAAATATTTTTAAAGTATAAATGTGAAGGATAAATAATAGTTAGATTATGAAATGATGTGCAGGTCAATATGATAAGCACAATTTCAAAAAAAGATAACCTATTGATTCATCTCAATTTGTCAGATTCTAGAAATTATCTCTTTGTCAACTGGGACACTAGCATTGGATTGTAGACACTAGCACTAACACTTTTATCCGGATTTCAATTTTTTTTAGATTAAAATAAAAATTCTTTTATAGAACAATCAATTATGCACTTTAGTGTTCATTATCATCTTTCACGTTATCAATTTAGATCACGTGCATAGGGTCTTAAAATTAGTCTTTTGCTCAAACCCTTGGTCCCCCAATTTGGACATATCACCTTGAAAAATAGAGGTTAATGGGCTCAAGTGAAGTCTAGTTGATCTAAAATACCTCTCTATCAATGAGTGCTACCTAAATAGCCATATATTCCAAATAGGGCTTCAGATCGATGTAGTTTTTCCCCTTATGTGGGCTTGTGTGTGAACAATTGTACAATATAATATATGTGAGTGCATCTAGTGGTATAACTTGTAACTTTACAAATATTATCCATGGGATACTCTTTGAATGCTTCAAACTATTAAGAAGACTTCTCTTATGACTAATTTAGAAATAAGAAAGAATAAGGCAAAATAACTCAGTTGTGCAAATAATTTTTAGTTTAATGTAAGTTTGAGAGGTGGTTTTTATAATGATAATGCATGACATCTGATTTGTATTTATACATACCTTTTGAAATAATCTCAAGAGAGGGTTAAATAAAATAATTAGGCTGACTTGTACAAATCAAGGGATTTATAATTTTACTCATTTGGAAGGCAAGAACACTAACATCATATTTAGGACACTAGCATTGATGCTAATGTCCTAATTTAGATGTTAGTGTCTTGCATAATAAAATGTTGTTGAGGATTTGTAATTGTCTATTTAGAATAGAAATCAGGTTTTATTTAAATTATAGGCTACAATTAGGTAGTGTCACTGGAACGTTAGGGTTGTATTATAAAATAAGTAATTTGGCACAGTGAAATGATGAATATAAGCCTTTCGATAGAGAGAAGTTAATAAATTGAAGGGTTAAACCATGATTGATATCTTTTAAATGTAGAATACTAATATGTCATATAAAATCAAATTTTAGCATCTACATTTTCCACCCATTTAATCTAGTAATGCATAAAGCTAAAATTACTAGGTTGAAGGAAAGAGAGCAATGAAGGAATACACGTGTGTTGATGTAGACATGTTGCCCCTTAGTACTTTACTGTGGTGATGATGCTTCCTTGTTGAAGCATTAGAGAGAGAGGTTCACAACTAAACCTTGGATATGTTAAGAGGGGAATTCGAAGGTGATCATGCCCCCAATATGGTGCAAGGATGAGTTATGTCGAGGCCATTGAGAACACTAAATCTCAATTTCACAGTTCAAGTGCAAACATAATATAGCTAATCTAGCCAATCTAACTAAGGTCAAGTAGTGTAACCATCTCAAACTAAAAAGGGGATTAGTGCTAAAGCCATCGAGGGCACTGAATCTTGACCACACTACTCAATGTAACCAATTGTTATAGAAATATAAAGGCTTAATCAGTGTGTATTAAAAAATTCAATGCATCAATGTGTGGTGAGAAAGGAATGAACCATGTTCATGCCCCCTCATCAAATATATTATAAATAGTGTTTAATATAAATATGCATCTATTATTTGGTGCATTTTCATGGCATATGCACTTATAATGTGTTTTAAGCTGAATTATCTATCAAAATATAACTTTTGCTCTGTAAATTGTATATAATATTTGTCTCAAATCTGAAAACTCTATCTCAAATCTATGAAAATAGATGTTGAATGCATAATATTATGTCCCAAGTGTATATATAAATCATTTAATTTGTATCAAATTTTTTCAATTCTACCTATGTATGTGTTTGGACTCATGTCTCTATGACATGCCCCCACTAACAAGCCCCACATTTTGAGGTGAGGGGAATGTAACTTGGTAGTCACATTATCTCAAAAAGACATGATAACCATGTCATATATGTATTGATCATGTAGTAGTCAAACATATAATGGTATTGTGTCTAATTATATATATCAATGCGGCTCACCTTATCCAATCAATATAATCCCTAAGATGCATGCTATGGATCATGGGAATGTCAAGAAGTAGCAAGCAAAAGATCAAAAAATAATCAAGCACACACACAAGAATACTCATTGTCACATAAAAATGTTCTAAATATGTTGCAAATAAGGGGCATGTTTAAATGCTGCACACTCAAAAAGAGGGCATGTTCAAATGCTCACACACCAAAGAAATAACATTTATTGGCACTATGGTCAACAAATTAGGAACATGTTTAAATTTTCCATAGTCAAAACAAGGTAGAAAATAAGTACACTTAAGTAGACTATGTGATAATATGAATACGTGAAATATAAGTAACCAACATAAGCATACCATACTAGTCCCTACATACATGTGTTAGCAAAATGTCTGGTATCATAACATATCTAACACATTGTGTAAGATGTAAGCATGATTATAAACATGTGTAAGCGTTAGTATATGAGTGCAACATGATAATCTAAAGTGATCATAAAATAATGTAGTTTGTATCGATTGTGATCAATAAAGCAAATGTCCCCAACATAGTGTGTCATATGGGTGGAGGAAATAAATTTTTTATTCTCGTGTATCATGTATCTGGTGTATACATATATCACACTCAAGTACCCATGAAACATGTGTGTATATAAACTAAATGATATTCTATCTACTAACATAAAGTAAACAACATATTTGCAAAAGTTAGTAAATATATGTATAGTAGATATTTTTGTATTTTGATTATATTTGAGTGATTCAAAAAGGTTCTATGTACAAGGAAGAGTGTTATTAGAAGCCAAAGATGTCATCAAGGGGATGCTTCTGTGTAGGCCCTATATCATGGGTGCCATAACCCAAAATTATATTCCATATTCATCCTGTTTATTAGATATGCCATTCAAATGATCTTTTGCATAACCATAATCATCATAGGAAAGGACTAACTTGTTAAGTTGCACTTGAATCTATGATATTTCTTTTGGAGCATCTGCATATGTAAAAACAATTACTCTATACTATGGTTGTGACTTTTATGGTTCCTCTTTTGCAACATGTATTGTGTTTTGTTCTTTTACTGATATGCCATTAATTGTATTTATTTGTATAGTAATTTAAGATATGCCTTTTTTTTTAATGACTTTGCTCTAAAGATACTCCTTATTTGGAAAAGGATGTAACCTCACCTTCATGATCAAATGATATGTAACCTTTATTTTTATCAATCATTGATCCTATTGATTTTAATTATGCTTCTCCAAACACAACATTGTATGCACTTGAATTTGAAATAACACAAAAAGTAAGATAAATTTTTTTTGAAGCGAAATAAAATATTAACTTGATTGAGCCCATACATGTTGTAGATACACTACATTGATCTAAGTGTTGATACTTATTTCCAAGAGAGCTAATAAATGACATATAATAAAAAATTGTATTTTGATAGTCCATAACCTTGATATTTATAATTTGCTTACCATCTATGTGAGTAATGATAGTGAAAGGGTCCTGATACAAAGAAAGGCTTGTAACTATCCCTTTTGCAACCACATTTTAAACTTTAGATTTTTCAATTGTCTATTGATTTTTGACCTCTTTGTTAGAAACTTTGCTTTAAGCATGCTATTTTCTTACCTTGAATTTAATTGTGAAACTTATCTTTTAGTAGTTTTAATTTTTCTTGATGTAACCTTTGCTTTTCAAATTGTTCCTTTTGTAATTTTTCTTTCTATAATTATGCCTTTTGAATATTTTCTTCGTCTAATTTTGGCTTTTGTACCCATACGGGTTCTTTTTTCACTTGTGTATTAGGAGATGCACTTATAATGTGAGTGGGTTGGTTGATTTATGTATCAATGCTAGCATCACCACTATCAATTATATTTTATATTTTTTTCTTCAAAGCCAAAAAACTTTTTATATGATGCCCATGCGTTCTATGATATGCATAATAGGATTTTGATCTCCTTAAAAGATGCATAGGAGGTAGTTTGATTTAAAAAAATCAAACATTTCTCTTAAAATCTCACTTGAAGTCTTATTAGCATTTTACATACTTTTTAAATCATTGGTTAAAAATTAATTATCTTTTAGCTTCTTATTTTGATATAAAGCCTTGTTGGCACAACATTGTTAAATGAAGATACAAATATATGATTAAAACTAGCACATTATCGATTCTTTGTATATGTAATTTGATTTTCTACTGATGTGATTTTTAAACTAAAACATTGATTTTTTTTTTTGAAACTCTTCTATGATCCTTGCCATAGTGACAATTTGATCTTTAAGGGCTTCACAAGCACAAACCCTAGGTACTTCAGATTGAATAAGCATACACACACCATCTAGAAGAGATGTGGGAGGTGGATAGATTTAAGGAAGGATATGTTGGTTAACTTATTTTGGCACTATAGGATGAGCTACGTTACTCCTTGAATTAGTGATAACATGGACCTAGTTAGAAGAAAATTAACTAGCATCCTCTTGAGGGTTAGGAGCAGACAAATAATTATTTTTATCCATTTTAATTTTTTCAAAGACTAAAAGGAGAAAAAGAGCATAGAGACATATAAATTCTAAAAAACACTCTAACATGATTTAGGAAAATCATAATGGAATATGAAACGCTACGACGATAAATTTTAAGAAGGAAACCCTAAGAAAAACTAGGGCTTGCAATGTTTAATAATTAGTGGGTTCACCAAAATGTGTAACCCTTTTTGAATTTAAGGGTAGGGGGAATATGATAATCAGTTTTGGAATAATCTATTCTAAATTAGGTCAATTAAATAATTCAAATTTAAAATATTTTGATAAATATATTGAATTTGAGATTATACTAAATATAGAAAAGTACAATGCCAAACAATTTTCTAAAAGTAGATATACAAAGGAGAAATAATACTTAGATTATGAAATGATGCATAGGCATATATAATAGGTATAGGTGTAGAAGAAGATAATATGACGATTTACCTCAATTTATTAGATTTTGAGAATTAGCTCTCTATCAACTAGGACATTGGCGTCAGACTGTAGACACTAACATCAACTTAAGTCTTGATTTAGATGCTTTTATCTGGATCAAAATATATATCCTTTTTTGGAATATTTAGTTTCCCCTATTAGGGTTCACTATTAACTTGGAGGTTATCAGTTTAGATCACATGCATAGGTTTTTGAAATCAATCTTTTGCTCAAAACCCTAGATCTTATAATTTGGGCATGTCACCTTGAAAAATAGGGGTTAGTGGGATTAAATGAATTAAAAATGACCTCAAATACCCCTTTGTCAATGAGCATTGACTTCATAGACGTATACTTTGAAGAGGGCCTCAAACTGACGTAGTTCTCCCCCTTATGTGGGCTTATGACTGAACAATTATGCAATATGCTAAACACAAATGCATCTAGTGATCTAGATTATAACTTGAAAAATATTGATCACGGGTTGCTCTTTGAATGCTTTATACTTGAAAAAATACTGCTCTTATGACTAATTTTGAAATAGGAAATAATAGGGAAGTATAACTCAATTATACAAATAATTTTCAATAGTATAGTATAGGCTTGAGAGTTGCTTGCTAGATTGATAATGAATGACATTTGATTTGTATTTATACTACACCTTTTAAAATAATATCATGGGAGGTTAAATAAGACAAATAGTATTCCCTTTACTATTGAGAGATTTGTAATTTTGATTGTTTGGGAGGCAGGGACACTAGTGTTGACATTAATGTCTTAATTTGGACACTAGTATCATGTAGGGTAAAAAGGTGTTGATGATATATAAATGTCTGTGTAGGATGAGAATCATGTTTTATGTATAATTTAAGCTATAGGTGGTTTGTGTCATTGAAATGTTAGGGTTAGACTATAGAATAAGCAATTTGGCATAGTGAGATGGCGAACATGAGCCTCTCGGCATTAAGAAGATCATAAAATGAAGGGTTGGGTAATGATTGGTATTTTTCAAGTGCATAAGATTAGTATGTCATATAAAATCAGATTTTAGTATCTAAAATATGATGGAAAATGTCTTTCATAGTCTTGTGGAGTGTAATATAATTGTGATCCGGGGCCCCGAAGGATACCCGATGGACGACCTACTTAAATATGCTTAAGACAATTATAAGTGGAATTGAATTTAAACAAATTTTCAAAACATGTAATATAATTTAAGAAACTGATGTAAAAATAACCATTATAGTTTAACATAGAATATTGGTAAAATGAGGCCATTTTATGCAATAGAAATAACATTTAAAAGTACATATGCATATAATGCACAATAAAACAAGGAATGCAAGTTCCTATGATAAAAAAGGGATAAACATCTTAATTGATTTGTCTATACTATGGTATCATCAGACATGTTATGGAAAGTAGGTTCTTGTGATCAATGAAGGATAAACATCCTAATCAATTTACCTAGTTTGGGAAGGGGGTTCATCTTATATGAGATGCTCAAGGCATGCAAGTATTCAATATGCTATAGACATGGATGATAAGGAAAGAGGACAATGGCTACTCAATTTTTTGTAATGTGAGTCTCATTTATGTCTCCTATGTATCTTTGTATTATAATATATATCAATACAAGGAAGTAGTTACAATAAATAATTACATAAGTAGAAATTTACAATATTGACTCATCTTCTACTCATGTGATGGTTCAAATTACTTATAGGTGTGATAATCACATTTCCATTGGTGATGTGTTGTTGATAGGATCTATGACATGTATCAAACATATGTAATTCTAAATTACATACCATGTGGTATAAGATTTTTGGTATGTGGATGTTGAGTCATTTGATGAACTAGATTGATGTGCAATATATTGCATGGTGTTATATAAACACACATGTGTGTCATGTGTCTGTATCCTTTAGTGCAAGATTATATGAAGGTGAAGATTCATGTTTAGTATTAGAGTGATGCATGATGTTCATCTTGATGAGGTGGAAGTGCCCAAAGACACTGCAAAAGTTATACTAGTGTCGCATGTGACTGTAATGATTTATCTTGGTATTGTGAAAACATGCAAGAGTGCAAAGAGTCTGTAAGAGTGACATATGTACATGTTATGCATGCCAAATGATCATGCATGAAATTTTGTGAGGTCCATAATGTTAATTAGTGCCTTACATCAAATTGGGATGAACTAAATAAGTTGAATAATGCACAATGAGTTACCACATATTTCATAGTAAGCCCGTTCACATTACATGACCTAACTTTTTTGGGTATGCTCTGATTGTGGATCATCATACCTTTTCATAAATATCTTCTCATCATATAAATTTTCACTCAGGTAAATTTGTGTGGGGATTGGTGTTGATCCGCAAAAATGCTCTAAATATCTCCAAAACTGATTTGTAAGGTTTGTAATACTAAGTTGTGAGAGTCATGCAACAACACAAATATCGAGTTAGATTTTTACCTTTAACACATGGGTGTTGAAATTGATGCAAAATTTGTTGACATTAGTGTGAGGATAAATGAGAAATACTTGATAACTATAGTAAGATTTAGTGTCTTAAATCCTCCTAGATCAAATTGGCTAATATCGAAGGTATGCATGTCATCCCTATATTCCCTAGGACCATCACAAGTAAAGTTAATCTTATAGAAATTTTTATCTCATATGTATTCAATTATAAGTGAAATTACCATCATTAGTCTTATTACTTTGAATTAGTTCATAAGTATTCAATTTTTCCATGGGAACATAATATTTAGGTGGTACAATAGAAGGTTGTGGTATATTACTATGTGGATTGACACTTTCTATAGGTTTGACAAATTTTCAAAACTAGAAAATAACATAATATTTTAGACAAATATACATGTAATCCTCATGAAAAAAATTAAAGCATTTATGTGGTGTATAAGGAAATGAATTCATATCATATATCCTACCTAGAATTATATTATAGCTCATATTGTTAGATATGACTTGACATTGCGTAGCTAAAATTTTAGGTCTAACAATTGTGTTCAATGTAATATTTCCTAAATATAATCTTAGTTGATTATAGAATCCTTATATTACCATATATTAAGGTGTAAGAGCATGGTGATCAATCCCAAATGCATTGAGAAAGTCCTCACTATGAATATTCAGTTTTGAACCATTATTTATGAGAAACTATTTGACACCCTTATGGTTGATAATAAATTGAATGTACAAAGGTAAATATTGGTCAATGATCTGCTTAGAGGGAAAGTCCTTTGATTCAAAAGAGACAAGATTCTAACCGGCTTGTAATTTTTTACAATACAAGAAAATTAAGCTAGTTTAATTTCACGTGGCATTATAACAATATACAAGGTCTCATAAAGTATATATTTGTAAAAATTTGAATTTTTAAGAATATTTAGGATAAAAATTCTACCATGGGTATTATTAATTTGATCCACAATATCATTATGGTCCTTAGGCACTTGGATTCTAATATTAGTGGAAGTAGGTGGAAAGTTTAAATCTTGAGGAGGGGTGTGTTGGCTAATCCAACCTTGAGAAAAAAATGGAGGGATAAAATCATTGTGCTCCCTAATCCATTAAGTTGTTACAACATCTACCTCATAGTGACTCATCATACAATCACCAATACAAAAGCTATCATTAAGAGGATGGAAAGATAAATTATCAATTTCAAGGGTATCGACACATAAAGCATCACTATCACATAAAACTATCATGATTCAATCTATAAACTAGTATTTTATGATATATGCAAGGAAATAAACATGGAATCATTGATAAAAATTTATATGAAAATCATATCATCAAGTGTAATAACATGTAAAAGATACAAACCCCCCATGTACATAACATTTCAGAAATAATTATTATATACAAATTTGATCTCCCTATGAGAAAATGGAAGAAATGCAAGCATACACAATCATATGGACATAATCAAAGGACCATCGATTATGACTCGATATAGAATCAATTTCCAATTATAACCCTATCTTGATGATTTTGGACCTACTCTAAGATTTTTTCTACTATTTTTTAGGGTTTATAATTTTTTGGGATCCTTTGCCATCAATATATGACCAATATGGCTCACTCTGACTAGTAAATTAATGCTTGTAGCTGTAATAAATATGTCCCTTTGAAGTAACCCTATTCTAGCCTAATAACACATAAAAAACCAAATAAATGTGCTATTAATTTTCTTAAGACCCCTTACAACTACATATACAATGTTATGAAAGACAAATTACGTAGTTTCAATGCATGTGAATGCCCCAACCCAAGTGAGAGATAGGGATTCACCTTCTCTTCATATATAATCAAATGCAGCTACATAAACTTTGCTTAGGCTTGATTTTAGTAAAAGTATGCATAAATAAACACCCTTGGAATCAATTGAAGTTTTTAAGAGTAGAGTTATAATCTTGATAGTGTACCTAAGACTTATAAATGCCTTAATACTTGTCATTAATTCTCAGAAACTTATTATCGAAATGCCTTAGGATACTTTCTGACATAGTAAAATAAGGAAGCTCGACAATCATGGGTCTAAAATTTTAGAAAAGAGGAAAATGGCCCAAAATATCCCACAAAAGCAAAATGGATGCAATATGTGGGTTGCCGATTATGATAGGGTCAGAATTTATGAATCATCAGTTATGACCTACACACAAAACCAATAGAGGAAAGATAAAATGAGGCTACTTGATATGCTCAAAACATACATGAGAGATAAAAATAAGAAAAAGAAAGGAACATAACCACATAAATAAGAAAGGAGAGACAAGAAAACATGAAAAAGGCACCAATAAGTACCTAATTTGAATTAATGATTCATATGCACAAAAACATGCTAAAAACATTATAATAATAAACCTTGATCCAAAATTAGGTGTCTAAAATGTGATGAAGCCCAAGGGATTATTGCATGTCACTATTTAAAAATTTAAATTTCAATAGCATGGATTTGGAAACTCCCACTGTGTATGGGAAAAATGGAATAATTTATTTGTGTTGGGAGAATTGGAGAGACCACAACTTCTATAAATTACATAAGAACAATTTTTTTTTTTGCATTACTAAACACTCAAAAAATCTTACATTGTAAACTAAATTCAAAACATCAAGAGAATTAAAAAATAGTATAAATGAAAGATGAAAGCCTTTATATTCTTCTCCTATAAACTACTCTTAAACAATATTACCTATGCTTTGGTGCTCTCAGAAAACCAAATGAAATCCTCTAGACTACATATTCTCCCCAAATATTTTCCCAACTTCCCAATATGCACATGTGAGAGAGGAAGAGAATATTTATATAATTTTTAAGGCTAAACCTAGAAATAACTTGATTGGATATAATACCTCATCTTTTCTCTGATTAACCCATTGACTTCACCCTTCAATCTTATTAGCCAAGTGAGTTTTGTAATTCACATTGGTTTGCTTGTTAATGCACAAATTTTATTATTTATTAATAAATAGAATATGAAAATAGACAATTTAAACCTAGAGTAATAACACTAACCTAAGTAAAATGAAGATGAGTAAATAATGACTTACACCAACACCCCATTGCATGCAATATAGAGAGTGTGCTAAAAAATGATGCTGACGACTTTGAAAAATGTGTCTCAACAACTAATCAGTATGAGGTACACGTGTAAAATAACTCAATGTTTATATGAAAGTATGAGGGATATTATGGATGCCATTCCATCTTGATATAATGCATGGGTATCCAACCATCATAACTACCAAGTCAAAAAGGATATGGTATTGAATACAATGATCACTATGAAAATGTAAAATCTTGATCAAAGTTACTAGTACTAGGGTTTCTAATATCACTCCATAAATAGAAGCAATCAACCTACCCAAAAGAATAAGATCACTATAGAATATTGCATGAGTCTTCCAAATTCACTACTTGAACACCAAGAAGTTGACAGATGTTGGATCCAACATATTTCACTTAACACATAAGGATAAAATCACTATTGCAATAGTGTCAATTTTTTTGAAGAGGTGATATATATGACATAAAATATCTAACCAATGAAGTAATACATATGGATGGGGTTGATCTATCACTTAATATTGTCATGAGAGAAATGATAAAGCTATTGAAATATGGTATCTTAAGTTGGATTAATGCAAGTGACTTAAACTTTGAATTTAATTTGAAGTGATGGGTCATACATGATTACAAATTATTATAAATAAGGTGTGCTTATTTTAGGTATGGAGACCAAGAAGGTAGCAAAAATAAGGTTACCTAAAATGTAATAAAACATAAATGGGTTACATTGCCTCACTTCAAGAAAGATCCAATATAAAATATTGCACATGTTGTACAATAAATAATACTATGGATCACATCGAGGAAAGTAGAGCCAATATGTGTTAGATGATTCTCAAACATCAATCATTAAATAAAATTTATTGTGTTTGCAAGGGGTGATTCATTAATATTCATTACTATGAGGGTCTATTTAGGGCCCTTGAATTTTTAAAATAAATGGAGGTATGCATACTCTATGAGGATGAAAGAATGAGTTATCTCACATTTTTTTGTTTTGAGCTAATTTAGAAAGGTGGTGGGCTACCTTAAAAAGATATTTTAAAAGTTGGGATAGGGTTTAAAAAATGTATTTTAGTTAGATTCCATGTAGATAATAGTCATGGGAAACTCCCACCTCATACTCATGTTGGTACCCAACAAGAGCACATTACACTATGTGAAGATCCATGTCGACGAATGATATAAAATACATATCCAACACTTTGTATTCATTTATTTTATGGGAACTTGAAGAGTTTACCGTAATCGTAGTATGTGAAGGGGTTGTAGGTCACGAAACATATAAATTTATTAATGGGTTTATGGATATCACAAGACACATATTGAGAAGGAACATAAGCCCAGACTACATTCACCATCGAGTGTAGATAATTTTTATATAATGTAATGCCTTTTAGTTTGAAGAACATGTTTTCTATTTTTCTACAATTGATGTTGTAGAATTTAAAAAAATTATCCATGGCTTTGTGAAAGTTTATTTGAATGATTAGAAAACATAAGGGATGTTAGTTTTCCATGTGTATACAATGCATTTAATGTTTGAGAGGTATTGGACAATGCAAATAATGCTTAATTTGAAGAAGTGTATTTTCATGACTTCATTCAGAACATTGTTGGGTTATGTCATTTATAAGAAAAAATGCTTGTAGATCCTACAAAAAACATTGTTATTTTGTAGTTGGATGTCATAAATGCATAAAGGAGGTTAATGAATTCCTAGGTAACATGGGTTATTTCGAAAGTTCATATAAAACTATTCCAAAATACAAACATACCTAAAAGAGCTAGTATGCAAAGATGAACCATTTTATTTTTGAATGAAACAACATGTAACATTTCATATATTGAAAAATAGGTTGGTCTCCGATCCTATCCTACATTTTACAAAATGGGGCAAGCTTTTACATGTTCATGTTGATGCATCGACCACTATAATTGGAGTTATCTAAGCATAACCAAGGTGAGGTAAAATTGACCACCTAATCTACTTTTCCAATGGAAAGCTTTTATCAACATAGCACAATTACACTACTACAAAGTGAGAGGTGTTAGTAATGGTTTGTTCATTGTAAATATTTAGGCATAATATTTTAGCCATTCATACTACTTTATTAACCAATCATCAAGCGTTGAAGGACGCTATCAACAAACTAGTGCTTTAATAGGGGATGTTTCAATGGTTGATCTTATTTCAATATTTTGAGTTTGAAGTTGTGGTGAAGCATGGAAATCATCATGTGGCACTTAATCATTTATCCATATTTGATACATAGGAGCTATGAAAGGTGGTGTAAAATATGATCTTATTTACACATAAGTATTCTAAATAGAGACCATTTATAAAATCTTGGAGGATATTACAACATTGATTACTATTGGTGTAAACAATTATTTACAACTTAGTCATAAGGTCACTTAGTTTAATGAGTTAGACTATAGTTTTAAATAAAAGTTATTTTCCACATTTATATAATGGTAAATTTAGGGAAAAAAATCCCCTGTTAGGTAGCTAATAGGATTTCACTATTCCCTTTGCCAATTAGGTTTGCCCCATCATCAGCCAATCATAAAAATGAATGGATACCTTAAATTTCCTATAAACATTTTTCATGTACATATGCATTTATAAAAAATAAGTCTGAGACCTGGTTCTCTAGCTTTTAATAAGGGGAAATAAAGTTGGTTGAACATGATAATTCCCTATCTTTGTTGTCTCCCTTAGAGAAAATTATTGTATATTTTTCTATCTCTTAATATATAGTTTATGTTTCTTGTTTATTTCATCTCTGCTTTTTATACATGTCTTTCTTATGCATAAGTGTTCCAAGGCTTGTTTCAAAACAAGGCAAGGATATTGAGGCCTTCCCATAGCCTCATAGTTGTTTCCAAACTCTCACATGGTACTAAAGCCTTCTTTCTATAATTTCATAGTATGTTTGAAGAAGAAAGTTCATTTGTGGTTCAGACCTTACTCCTCTCTCCTTTTTATGGCAAAAATCTATTATTAAAGTCCAAAAGTAACATATTAGAGGTATTTTTTGTTATTGGGTTCAAATTTTCAATGAGGATGCTGACTTTTAGTTGTTTTTAGCAAAATAATTTATGGGTTTTACAAAACCTTTTTTTAAAATCTTGTGTGTTCAACAAGTGTTTTTAGGCACATTTTTGGAAGTTTTTAAATTTTTGGGTGGTTACAGTAATTTTTAGGGAAGGACAAATAATTTTTTGTTAAATTTTGCAAACTTATTGAATTTTAAAGAAACATTTCACTTATTTTCATTCATGATTAATTTTTTTCAAGCATTTCAAGTTGGCAAGGCGCTATGGTTCTAGGAGGTCCTCAAGAGTTTTCAAGGTTTTTTTTACCAAAAAACATAGGTTTCAAATTATTCTAGGTTCTTAGGATTTTTATAAATTTAATGATTTGTTTTTTCCAATTTGTTCTATTTTAGGGAATATATATATATATATATATATACACACACACACACACACACACACACACATATATATTCTCTAAAATATAACAAATTGGAAAAAAAATAAAAAATAAATATATATAAACAAGTGTTTAGGAGTTGGCATCCCCATAGCAGGGTCACAACTCTTTCCCTATAACACATAGAGCAAATTTGGTGGCCCCTAATCTCATCACTCCCTTACTTCTTTCCCACCTTGTCAACACCTCTAACAACCCCAATTAGTAGAGGTTCTTGGAAAACCCATTAGAACATGCTCAAGTGTTTTTATGTGTGAAGTAAGATATAGGTTCAAAATTCAGGTAAAATTGTAGAAAGTTAGAGTATTCATTTAGTTTTGGATTACATGTTCATTCAAAAAACACAAACTTGAATTATACAAAATGGTAGTTCATGTTAAGTAATTAAATAAACGTAAGCAAAACAAAGTATACACTATGCATGAAATAAGTACAAAAATACATTCAATAATTCATCATCAAATCTCTATATTAATCTCTATGTTTTAGAACTCTTTTCATTTACAATCGATCAATATATATAGAAATTCCAAAGCTATGTCACTTCACATTTGTGTTTCCATTTCTATCTCAAATGAGTCTTTTTGTATTCTGCAGTCTTTTGGGATACATACATAGGTTGAATACATACACAAATATATAAGTTATACAAATTGATGTACATCTCACACTTGTCATGGATCTACACTCTACAATTTTACAATCCATAGTATAATACCAACACTTTCTTGGACTTAAATAGATATCCTACCCAAGAAGAAGTTGTAGGAAGTGTGCCTTATGTTGGAGCTAATAGAAATGTCTATATTGAGGGGTTGGTCTAAAAACATTACTTTAGGTAATCACTCAAGGTTGTG
Source organism: Torreya grandis (assembly GCA_037957365.1). Taxonomy (NCBI): domain Eukaryota; kingdom Viridiplantae; phylum Streptophyta; class Pinopsida; order Cupressales; family Taxaceae; genus Torreya; species Torreya grandis. Next base: position 557,803 of record JARHVA010001011.1, on the reverse strand, counting down.
TTTACCAGTTTTCACCTCTTACACACTACTTATCTCCCCTTACAAGTTTTCAACTAAATAACATACCAATCTATCACCCTTATGGGTTTTCAGTAGATTGGCATAACCACGAGGCCACCCATTATGGGTTTTCAACCATCATGGTCCTGATCTTAATGTTTAAAGCCTTTATTACAAAAAAAATTAAATATCTTCAAATTTTGACCTTGCAATACCTAGAGAGAAAGTGAAGGCATAGATTATGCTATTGGAATTAAAAAAAGCTGCAATGATGGTGTTGTTGGAGTTAATATTGGTGAATTCACATTAACATAATCTATTGATGGAGGCATTTACTATGGATTAATGGATAATTACATGAAATTATTAGTTTTACTTTGTTGAAGATCTTGATGAAGTTGGTTTGGTAGGATGAATCTGGGCTCCTTGATGATTTTTATGATATAAATGTCTAGATAGGACAAGTCCTTCTTAAACATATTCCAATAGATAAAATATTACCACACCAAACTGATTATAATGCATAAAGGATCTTGTCACACCATTATATTTTGTATGTCATCATCCTTGGTTATTGAAAGGGTAGCCCTACTATGTGACACTTTTTGTTGAATTTATAATACCAGCTCCTCTAGTCCATCTGCAAGCATATGTGTCTAAAGTTCAATAAATGTATTACACGACATCTCATTTTTCCATGTTTATAGCTTCTCCATCATATTATCTCTTGAAATAAAAGACACCTTTAATATGAAATCTAGATACTTATAAGTAGTTGAATGGTCCCTCATTATTATTTTGTCTTTAATCATCCTTGGTAAACTTTGGGTTGGATTCATTATATGTGTTGTTCAGTTGTTGCTTCTAGTTGAACATGCTTTTGGATGTGTGTTAAGCTTATAGCATAGTAGTGTCCAAGACTTGCTTGTATTCCTCAAAGAGCTCAAAGATAACCTATGTTTCTACATTCAAAGCTATTAAATCTTCTACATAATGAACCAGTCTTTTGTAAGCTGGGACAAAAGAGCTGTGAGTTGCTTCTCTTCAAACATGACTTGGTAACCTAGGATTTGAAATACTAGTATAGGGCATGTATCATTAATGATTTCCCTAGCCTTACTGAGGTGATAATGGAGTTCTATCTTATTTTGTTTAATATGGGTTGCATCCTCTTTTAAATTTAGATGGATTTTATGTAATTGAATCATGGAATTTTGTAGTTCCCTCAATCTGACTTGCCAAGGACAACTTGGACACATTAAGTGACACCTCCTGATTATGGCCATATTGAGTGAACAAGTCATATCTATTACTAATTTTGGATTGTGTTAGATCTATGTCATATAGAATGTGAATGTTTTCCTTCACGCTGATAGTGATGGAACATCCTAAAGTAACTGACTGGATATCAACCTATGATGTGAGGCCTTTTCTTGTGCACTTATTAGGTTGATCCAAATCCTTGTGATGTGTTAGATGATTATTGATATTTAGGTGTCTACACCTATTTGGCCTACTCTATTTGTGGTTGGGATGCAACTTCAGCCTTCTTATTTCACTCTTACTCCTCCTTAGATGTGGCAACTACCTCTGCCTATGCCTCAACTACTTCCTCTACCATCTAGACAACATCCTTAATAACTTGTTCCTTGGCCTTTTATTTATTCTCTTCTTCCTAATTTCATAATGCCTCTTTATTATGCTCTTCTTCTATATTGGTTGTTGTGTCTTCCTCATCCTTTTTCCATTGCACCTCTTACACATCTTTTATGCCCATTCTTTGTTATTTTTCATAATTTCTTCTTCTTTGTTCTTCTCCTGTGTAACTTTTTATGCTTATTTCTTCTGCTTCTCTTTATGCCTCCTCCTTTTTCTATGTGACAAATTATTCTTTCTTCTCCTCCTCCTCCTTCTTTGTCTTCTTAAAAACCCCATTAGAATATACTAATGTGTGTTTTTATGCGAAGTAAGCTTAAGTTTAAAATACATGAATAATTATGAAAATATAAAGCTTGGGCACACATGTCTCAGATGAGAGAGATGATGAATAATATTGAATTCCAACACTCCCTCTGATCATAGGTGGGGCATTCAGAATCCATACGATGACCAAATCTCTATAGATATAAATAGGGTTGGTGGGTGGGGAAGGGAGCTGGGGGAGTGGATAGAGGGAGGTAGGGGGGAGGGGGGACACTTTTCCTTATAAAAAGATTAGTTGGGTCAGGTCGGCTCTCAACTAATCTAAGCTCAATTAGCCCTTGTTGTGTTGAGATGACGATGGCTTAGCTAAGAGCCAACCCTACCTGTTGACTAAGCCCCTAAGAGAACCTAAATAAAACCCCTTTTTTGTGAGGGGGAATGGGGGTTGGCTCATTGTTGTTGGTCATATATATATATATATATATATATATATATATATATATATATATATAAGGCCATATATATAGTGGGGGGGGGGCTCATCTTATCTATATATAGTGACTAACACAACTAGATGTTAGAGAGGGAAAGGGGAATGATCCCACCTCATCAACATAGTCACTCATGTGGTGGATATATAAATGGAGTATTCATTTAGTTCAAGATTACATGTTCATTCATTAAACACAAACTTGAATTATACAAAGTGGTGGTTCATGTTAATTAATTAAAACAAATGTAAGTAAAATAAAGTATACATTATTCATGGAAAAAGTACCAAAAATACATTCAAGTAACTCATCATTGAATTTATATATTAATCTCTATATTTCAAAACTCTTTTCCTTTACAATTAATCACTATATAGAACTTCCAAAGTTGTGTCACTTGGCATTCTATCTTGGAGGATTATTTTTGTATTCTGTAGTCTTTTAGGATATATACATAAGTTAAATACATACAAAAATATATATGATAGACAAATTCATATACATCAAACACTTATCATGCATATGCACTATGATTTTTACAATCCAAAATCTACTAGTAACAAATCCAAACTCCTTGTCCAAAATCTACAACACCCCTGCGTAATGGAACTCCTGTATGCAGTGTCCCTATGATACACCCATGTTAGTCTACCACAACCCTTTCCCACCAATACACGACCTTCCCATTGGCTCCCTTTCCATTTTTTGAGGGCCTTTTAAGCTTCCTTTTATTTTTAAAGATATTTTAAACCTTTTTCTATCATGAAGGTCCCAAAGCACACAATTGTTTATAGCGAAGTCTTTTTTGGCCATTTTTTAAAGATAAGAAGATGGGTATGATATGACAAGAGATTAATCCCCCACCAATTTTTTTTTCTTGTTGTGCTATCATATCCATCAATAAGTTTTTTTACAACCCATATCTCAAAAACTGTACAAAAAAATTTGCCATTTTTTTCAACATGCACACTATTTTGTGTAGATTTTAGATGTTTCAATATTAGGACCTCAAACCATAAAAATATATAATTTTATCTTATGATTCCCTTTAGGTATCTTCTCACTTCATTTTTTAACATGCAATTCCTTGAGCATCGTAGCTTAAAAATTGATGATCTTTTTTAATCCTTGTGTTTAATATTTTTTAGTGTTTTAGGTGAATTACCATTAATAATAAGGTAAAATAATGACACAAATAAGATCTACCATTTAATAATATAAAACAATAATTATAAATCCATCCTTATGTGCTAAAACCATTGAACATGCAAAAGGAAAATGTTACATTTAAACTTGAACTTGAAAGAGAGGCAAATGCAAATGAATAGTCACACTTGATATGAATTTTGGAATTTTCAATGTGGATCTAGACTATACAAGCATGTAGTTGATTATATAACAAATTTGAAATTATAATTACAAAAAATAGTAATGGTAGCTACATCAATCATGTCATAGGAAGGATCAACATCAACTTGTCTTTACTGTCATTTATGGTCTCTTGTGTTGTGTTTATATTATGTTCACATTGATATTTTGAATTTTCTTGTATCACTTCACAATTGGATGTCTTTCCTATCTATACTTTCACTTTTTAACATTGATGTACATAATTATCCATTTTTTTTATCTTAAATTATCTTGACCCAGCTTTCCACAACTAAACCTAAGGCAAAATGACAAGGGAAGAAGTAATTGGGTTAGGAAACCATAAAGGAGTTGCACTACATATTTGCATGCCAAAATTAGACCCCTTATAGTTCATGTGTAGTGTGAATGGGTAAATTGAGTAAGGTATTTAAACTCCTCTTACCTATGTGTGAGATTCAAATACATGCACATTCACCTAGGCCTTCTTTTGGTATAAGCAGTGATATATCAATGTAGAATGTGCCTAGACTTGAAAATGAACGAGTAACAATAGATTGAATACTTATTGGGAACCATATATATTAAAATATTGTATTGAGTACTTGAAAATGATAAGATTGATACACATTTACCATGCATAAATTGAGCACATATATATGGTCCCAACCCGCCATTCTTTCACACTTACATGCTACCTAATGAGTTTTATCTTTCCATTCTACTATTACACACCTACAAGAACCTCACTGTCTATTTCAAACTTATTTACTATCATGCAAAAATATATCTAAATCCATAGTTCAGTTCACTTCTACATAGATCACTACCATTAGGTTGGGTCAATATTACCTTTTGATAATAACCCATGCATGTCAGTACTAACCCGCTCCTATAAATGGCTAGTTTTTAAAATCAAACATTTCCTTAAGGCTAACTCATTTACCTAACGTGTCAGTGACATGATACATTACCCAATTAGACTCATATATACAAATCAAGGCCTCATTTGAAGATCACTTGGTGCTTATCTGGGACACATCTATACACTATTGCACATTGAATGAATTTAACCTACTCTTTCTAAAATTTGAATCAATCACTAAGAGCACAAGCCAAGTCTAAATCATACCAATCCAAGTCAAATCAAGCATTTTAAAGTATCATTTCCAAATCATTAGCTTCATAAATATAAAGAATGATCAAAATTTCACAATCACACTAAGTGGGAAACTTGTGTTGATTAATTTCCATACTTAGAGTATTAGATATATAGGCAGTGGTCAATCATCAAATGGGGGTGATTTGGGTCAGCTCAACCTATTACACTTTCCCAAAATTTTGCACATTTCTAGCCCTCAAAATCACTCCTAAGATTTTAAGGTGAAGGAGGTTGATTTCTAGAGTTACATGCATCATCAGGGTTCAACATCACACCTAACATATAGAGCTTTTAGAGACAAGCGAAGGTGATCATATAATCACTAACCCATATTTCAACATAGGTCACTACTGACTAGCACAAATTAGTATCAAAATTTAATGCTGACCTAAAGTCAAAAATGTGTAGATAGAAACATAGTTCATGAACTAGATGAATCATAGGCATACTTTAGTCTATTTTCCACTGCCATAATATAATCATAGTCAAATAGTCAACCATAAAAGCTAAGTACTCATCCCTTTGTTGTACTTACCATATTTAACATATACCACTTGTGAAATTGTTGTAATCAGTTTCAATATTTTACATTCAAATGTATGCTTTAATGCCATATATTAATCTTAATTATTCTATTAGTTTTTGTCCTATTAGGATTTGTAAAACCAAATTAGGGTAAAAATATTGGTGAACACAAACATTGATCTAACCGTGTCAAACCTAGGTCTCCCTTAAGGGTTCATTATGCTAGGGTTTCATATTTTTGTCTTATGGTTTTAGATCTAATCTCTAATTTCTTCATGTAAAAGATAATAAATATTTTCACCTTCCTAGACTTCTACATATTTGCATGATTCCAGCCCATGCCATCTAAGAAGGCTAGTTCCCTTATCCCTTTAAATCATAGTGATAGATTAAGTGGGGCCCATATAGAAATTTCTAATTCATATAAAATGAATACAATTAAGGTTTATTTTCTTTTGATGTTGTAATTATTCACAAATATTTGTAAACATGTGAATATGTTGGCATGCCTCCATTAGAAGATACTAATCAAAATAATCTCAATGAACATACTAATCAAGATAATTATGAAGGCTTAGATAAAATTAATCCCATTGAAATTAATGGCGTAGATCCTAAACAATTCAAATCCTTTCCAATTTTTATCAAGGACGCTATCAATATCCTAAAGACGTGGGTAGAATAGTCAAATTGATCCTAGCATCTAATTTTTTATACAAATCCTAGTTTATTACCTCTAAAGCACAACAAAAAAAGCCCTTTATCATTGTCAACCCATCCTTCCAAGATAATATTCCCAATTTAGGTATTTAGACTCATATTATTGGTACTATTCCTACATTTACACCTCTAATGACATATGTGACATCCACCCAAGGTGTGGGGACATGTTTTATTCTAAATGTGTATTTCACATGGACACACTATAAAAATAAAATGTTTGATTTTAATAATGTAACATTAAGATCTAGGTAATAATGATAATTTATTAGATTTTAACCTATTTAAGCATATGCAATAAATATAATAAGGACTATACAATCAAGGGTTACAAAGATTATATCTTATTTGTTGCATGATTCTAGATTACAAGGATGATTCAGGTTCATCTCAATGCTAAAAGCCAACTCTATGCTCTAGTTGTTCCATATTTTTATTATTGTTCCTACTTGGACACTTACATCAACATTGGGACACTTGTGTCAACACAAGTGTCTTGATTTTGATGGAAGTGTTAGGATTTGAATATGTACTATAATTGACTGTGTCATTTCTTAAAGATGTGCTTAGATGTGCATTCTTGTTTTACCTCTAGATAATAATCAAGTCACACATGGAATGATATCAATAATAAAAATTATAGCTTCTTTGCCTTTAACCACCTATGACTCAATAAAAAGGGGTTAGTACATGAGTGAAGCTAACCCTAGAAACCATGGTATTGCTAAGTGCTAACTATATATCCATACACTTCAAAGAGGGCCTCAAAATTGCATGTAGTTATCCCTCTAAGGTATGTGTATATAATGGTGATCTTGTAACTATATGCTCTTTCTCCTATTATAACCCTTGGTATAAGTAATGCAAGTGCAATTTGACCTTTTGTAATACTTTAGACTTCAACAATATGAAATTTAGTATAAGGTGTAATCAATAAATTTTGAATAAACAATGTATATGCTAATTAAGAGGATTGCTTGGTGATTGAATATTATACCATAGTTTTATATATACAAGGAACCTTTTGATTTCGAATTAAGACCTATTGGTTCATGAAAATAGACAATAGAACAAACATAAAAACCCTCATAAATGGTCATAAGATGAAAAGTATGGAAATAGAGAAAAGGATAAGCTAGGAAAATTTTGTTTTCCTTGGACACTTGCATCATTGCAAGTGTCCTCAGGTGAATGGTAGTGTTTGAGAGCTCCAAACACATAAAAAAACATCAAAAAATCATAGATCCCCACCATAATATGACCAAAGCATATTATAGTGAACATAAAGCAAAAAAATACTAGACAAAGCAATGAAAAGCCATGGATTCCAAGGGGCCCATGCAAGACCACACCACTAATTACTCAATATTCCAACAAAAGGACTATATATCCAAAACTAAGCAAAATTACATTATTGTTGACTGAATTTGACTTTTAGGTCAAATTAGGACCCCTATAGGTAAAAATTGAATTTTAGGTGTTTTATGGGTCTAATACATATGTCACAGGGTTTTTTTATAGGTTAATTAATGTCATTTAATTTTTTAATAGCCTTGGTCCTTAGTCAGTTTAGTCATTTTGAGGTCAAAAAAGGGGTATTTAATGACTTATAGAGATTTTTTGGGTAGTGTGAAGGTTAAAAAAGGTGATGTCACATGAAATGTATCCTAAGAGTTCTTAATTAACTGTTGGTAATAAAAGTGGTAGGTTGTTTAGAGGAAACGACAATTTTCTTGGAAAAAAAGGTGAGTTTGGCACTTGTACGACCCATGGGGAAGTGTGCCACATGAGAGAAGATCATGGTATGTCACTTAAGATTATTAAAGCTTAATTAAACATTTTAAGTGATATGAAATTTACATTTTTTAGCTCAAAACCATTCTCCTTTTTCACTCTTCTTGGCAATTAAAAGTAGTCTTTAGGTTTGTAATTGGTACAACCAAATGAGGAGGTTTCTGATCAAATGCCTTGGGGAGGTGAAATTAAACTTAGAGACATTCATTATCATATAAATATTTTGAATAATTGTGGAATATGCTTCATGAACCATCCTCATGAAGTTGACTGTACTTTTTTTCTTACTATTTCATACACCCCATAGGTTTTGCTCCATTTTAGCAAGTCCATACAATCCAGTTGGTCAAATTCATTCCAGATGATGTTGGATTACCCATTAGATTATATACATGATTGTTTTCAAGTTTTATGGTATTTTTATGATCAAATCATCTCAAGTTTGCAAGCTTCTCTCTTTTGGGATGACAGGCAATTTTTCACCATGTTCAAGATTTCCATGCTTTGTTAATGGCTCCATGGAGTTGTGATAGAGTCTATTATAATGTTTCAATGTGATTTTTATCTCATTTAATTTTAGTTTCTTTCTCTAAGTAATATCCATGAGAATACAATCATATAATACCATATAATTAATCTGCCATATGACTATCATACCAGTTAGCTAGGTGCTTGCAAAGGTTAAATATTGAAAGTGAGGTTTTAATAAATATTTAAACATTTTGAAAGTGATATCATACTTTTGAATAATTGGTCAAGAGATCATGATTGTTCATGAGAAAATTCAATACACACATGATTCCAATTATGCTCACTTCCTACCTAAAATCCACATATACCTATAGGTGCACTTATAGGACTCATCATGTTGGAAAAAATATTTAAAACTATGCAAAGTCCTTGACAATTGAAAGAGTCCATTGGCAGGTTTTGAGAAGAGTTTAAGACTCATAAGAGGTCATTAAACATGCTCACTATCCAAAGTTAAACCCACTGCCTATATTTGCAAATAGTCACCTACAGGTGGCCTAAATAGGGGAAACCTTGATAGAGAGCTGAAATCCCTTGTGAAGTGTTGAAACAAGTAATTGAAATATTCCTAAAGTCCTATTACATTGAAGGGATCTGGGTAGACCTATTTGAAAGATTAAATTGCTATGCAAAGTTGAAGGTTACTTCAAAAGGATGATAACTGAGATTTAGGGACTCTTTCCCTAAAAGTATAAAATAGAGTTCCTTGAGGTCTAGTTGATATCTTATTTTCAAAGACTTTTAAGGCATATAGACAAGTAAATCTTATAGCCCCTATAGAGGATAGGGATTGTGCAAAGTTTAATGGGTATAAAACTAATGAAGACTGGTTGTTTGGGGTCCTAAAATTGCCTACAAGACACTAAATTCCTCAATATTATCTACAAGACTATGATCTCAAAGAGACCTCTTTCACCAAAGGTTACAAGCTAGACCTTTCCAATTGTATGAGTGTTTCAAAGGGTTAAAAAGAGAAATTATGACCTATAAATAATTCAAATGTGATTATATACTATGTTTGACCTCACAATTAAACCTACAAGCTCCCTTTTGTTATAAATATAACCCTACAGGTTGGCTGTAGATTTATCTTAAAGTTTGAGCCAACACCTTGAAGGATATACCTAATTCAGAGCATGGAATGAATGACTATAGTATAAATGATGGTTATAAATTCAAGGATAATTTTAAAAATATAAATCAAGGCTTAGATCATATATACACACCTATAGGTTAGAGGGATCTAGGATGATTAATGGGTTTAAAGAAACCATAAAAATAATGACACCCATTTCAACAAGATTTTACCATGTGATATCAAGCAAAGGTGAAGGTTTCCAATCAAAAACACAGTCCACATGCTAGAAACCTGTTAAAAATTTCTTCACACATGGTCTATTTTAGGTTTTGAAGAAGTTTGAAGGCCTAACGCCCTAATCTAAATCAAAATTTTGGTGTGGAAGGTCCTCAACACTTTAAGAAGGCCTTAAAATACTCATTTTGCCTAAGAGAATAGGGGAAGTACCCCTTATTTTGTCTCAGACAGGGGGTACTTTCCCTCATGTATAAACTAGTAGGTTTGGGAAGAAAGTGATGAATGATGGACTAGGCAATGTTTAAACCTCTCAAAGAGTTGTGTGGAGTTGGATAGCACCCAAGAAAATGTGTAAAACACCTCACAGGAGTATGGAACTTGACAAGATGATCTAAACCTTTATAGTTGTAGTCAAGCTTGCTAGGTATTTTAGGGCCTAGAGGCCAAATGGTGGGCCAAGGGAATGATTGAGCATTGCAGAGAGGTGTAGGAAGTTAAAACATCACTGATACATTTAGAGGAACCTTTAATATAAGGAATAACCCCATCTTGGAGGTCTATACCTATAAAATTTTAGACAAGCTATAAGACCAACATTAGGCCTAGTGTCAAAATTAGGGGTCATCCACACTTATAGCATGAGATGAGATTTATAACCTATTAAAAAATGTTTCAGGTTCAAATAAGATGTGTTCAAGCTGGTAAGATGCAAACGAAACTATGAAAAGGTCACTTTTGGCTCAAAAACCAACTTAAGCATGCAAGAAATAGAAAACAAGCTCTATAGCTAACTTGGAGTACTCATATCTTCTTGGAGGATGTGCATGGATGCAAAAGTATTTTGGAGGTGTTAATAGGGTCATTGAAAATCATTCTCATGGAATTTGTTTTCAAGTTGGATGTCAGAGCTTTATAAATAAAGCTTAAGAGTCAAAATAGGCCTAAAACCTTTACAAACCCTCAGTCAAGACCTAATTGGAGAAATGAAGTTGGATATCTATTATAATGAAATATTTTACTCATGAAAGTTGTTGAAACTTTTAGAGGACTCCCTCAATCTACTCCCCATGCTTTTGAGCTATATGGAATTATACAGATGAGGTGTAAAATAGGGTGTTTCTAATTGTTTTATGCATTATGCAAGTTCTAAGAGGTTTCAAGAGATGAAAACAACTTTGGGGGAGATATTAAGACTTATGATAAATCCACATGTTTATTTCATGACTCAAAACAACTCCTAAGTGCCTCAACAAGAGCTCTCATCTCAGCTAGTCAAAACTAGTATAGTGGACATGGTGGTGAGAAGGGTGGAAAACTTAAAGTAGACTAATTTTAAGGTGTTTATGATGAATCTAAGAATATGGAGGGTATTTAAACTTGTAATCCACTCTCTCTCATAGATTTTCATGGAAAAATGAAGTCAATTTTGAGGCCAAGTGTGCAAGGTGCATGAAAGAGGAGTTTCTTAGAGTGCATACAATGATAGCTCCTTTCTAGATGATTCCAAATGACTAGGATTAAAAATAATGAATGGAGAGGTATGTCTATAAACCTAACCCTTCATTTCAGTCATTAGACTTGTCCCTAATCAGTTTTGGGATGTTCAAACATGGCTGATCATGAAGGTAGTTTTTTTAAGCAAGTTACGAGGAGTTTCATGCCACTTTTCATGAGTTTTATGACTTGAATAGACACTTGTGCTTCCTGAACATGTATGGTTCATCACATATCCTCTTATCATGCAAAAATAATTAATTTTCTTAGCTTGACAAGTGTCTTTATGACCCTTGGACTTCTCTCTCTCTCTCTCAAGTTTTGTAAGAACTAGCCATTTTGGCCATTGTAACTTATGCTCCACTTGAGTATGATGAAGCCCTGCTCATTTGCATACCATTTGAACAAGAAGACTACTAATTTTTAACTCTTCATGACTGTTCATAAGTGTTTTTTACTTGGATGATGAATCTTTCTTAGTGAAGACTACGTATTCCTTAACATGTTGTCTCATTCTTTCACCCTATTTATAGTTGGAAAGCTTCTTCTTGCAGAGCATGTGAAGTGGCCTAGGAAATGTCAAGGATTGAGTGAGTTAATATATTCATTAGTGCCATTAAATTATTCATGTCTAGTTCTCTTAGATTTACACATTCATCCATAACCTCATAATGTAACATTGATGTGAGAAGATGTAGATTAAAAGAGTGTATGTTTGGTTAGCCCTTTGTTCTCATGTGTAACATGTTATTGGTTGGAAGTCATCATATTATTTAGTGTATAACCTCCCTTAGAATAGTTTGCTTTTAGTTATCTCTCTTCCTTTCTCCCCCCAAAGTTTAGGTGTAGTTGTGATCCAAAGTGGTACATCAAGGGAGATAGCCCTATCTAGAGATTCACCTCATCCTTAGGCTACCCACAAGCCTAGAGGTGTTTCCATTGTGCCACTTGGATGAAGATAACTTTGACATCTCCTAAAAGGGTGGAAATACAAGTGACAATAGTTTTTGGCATGCTCGGTGGGACTCTTAGTCTAAGAAGTTGAATGATTTTTGATGTTGTCCTTTAACACATCACCCTTTTGATGCATCTATCCAAGCATCAATGGTGACTTCAAAGATACATCAGCTAGTCAAACAACCCAAGTTTCATTTTGAATATTGTTGGTAATATATTTCTTTGTTTTCTTACTTTCAATGAGGTTTCATGGCTAATTTTGGTGTTGAGTACTATTTTACATAAGTTGGTGAGACATTTCAAGCTTGTGTCATTCCTTATCAACAACAAGTTCTTAATCAACCCTGTTATGAAGTGTACCAGATCCAACATAAAGTGTATCATCTATGCCATGAATTGTACCAAACCTATTAACCTTATCCATATCTTTCTCCTAGTCAACCTAGTCACTTCTCAAGTCAATCCATTTCCACCTTCAAACAAACTCTTTTGGGATATGAGAGGTATATGTTATATCTTGACACATAAAGGGGATATGGTCAAGAGGTGCCTAGTCATATTATTTATAAGGTGAGAGATACATTAGAGTTGGTCAGAAGAGAGTGGGTACCTATTGACAGAGGTGATTGGCAAAGGCTAACAAGTGAGATGGTTGATGTGAGTGGCCTAGTTTTTTCCTTAGAGGATAGGCTAAGAGTTCATGAAAGGAAACCTCACCAAACCTATTAGCCTTCATATCCACTTCCCTAAGTTTCCTATTAGATGTATTTGATCCCTACTCATGAACCCAATCAAGGATATCAAAGTCATCCTTTTCCTAATCAGTTGGAAGAGAGAATTGAAAAAAGAAACCTTGTTTTTGAAGCTAATATTGATAGGTAGATTGAGTTGGACAATATGCATATGAATCAATCCATGTTAGAAAAAAATTAAATGTAATTAAATCCCTCATTTCCCTCTCACATTGCATCCCCATCTCAAGGAAAGACTTCTAGATATGAGATTCCAAGTTGGAGACAAGGTGGAGAATCCAAGCCTAAGGAGATTCCAAGTTTATTGAATGCTTCATCCACTCCTCAATTTGAATCACCACCTCAAGAGAAGAGTTATAATCCTAACATCCTAAGCTATAATAAGATAGTGGAGTCATGGGGAAAGAAAGAGGAGAAAAGTCTTGATAAAGAGTGTGAAGTTGAAGAAAAACTTGATCCTATGCAAACCCCTCCTACCCTTCCTCAAGAAGAGACCTCTTATCCTCCATATGAGCCCTATTGTACTCTATATCCTCATGATTATGACTATGAAATTCAAGAAGACTCTTCCAAGAGAACCTAGACAAATAAATTGAAGATTTGGAGTCAAGGATGAAATTGTTAAGTCAAGGTGTGATGGAAGGTTTAGACCCAAAAAAAGATCCTATGCCTAAACACACCCCATATAACCTTCCTCAAGAGAGTTCCAAAATTAAATAAAGTATGAATGAAGTGATTTTAAAGTATAATGAAGATAACCAAGCCATATTATCCCAAGGTCTGCCTCTCCTTCCTCAAGATCTCCCAAAAGAATCCCCAACTTTGCATTCTCAGTCTGATTTTGAGCCCTATGTTTGACCTCCACCAACTAGTTCAACTTGTCTTCATCCCATCAACCTTTGAATTGAGGTAAATATGGTATGGGAACCTAAATAAGATCAATAGTTTGAGGAAAATTCATAACACTTTATTGAATAAAGTGTAACTCCTTGGTAGCCTCATTGGGCTAGGTCACCAGATTTCAAGATACCTAGTCTTGGCATCACCAAAAAGGAGAAGGAGATGGAGGATATTGTATCCAATAATAATAAATATTAGATTATGAAATTTGAGACACAATTTGAGATCCCTCAAGAGGTCCTAAGTGTTGAATAAGAGGTGATCCTTTTTGTTGAGTCTTTTTATTTGGTTGATAGTGAAGAATGCTTTTCTTGTGTTGAAGAGGAAATCTTGGACAAAGTCCTTTTGGATTATAAGGAAGAGGATAAAGGAAATTATCTTGTTTTCCCCATTTAAGATTGTAATGAAAAATAGGATGAGGACTTGTGTCAATTTTTTTAAAACATTTGCAATGAGTTTGAGTCTCTCAAGAGGTCTAAAAATTCTTTGGAGCTGATTCCAAGTGATGGTGAACAAGATGACATTATCAAAAATGTCATAGATGAGAAAGAAAAAGTTCATAATCAGCCTTTGGATGATTTTTTTTTAATCATTGGAGTATTTTATACTCATCTTCAAGGAGGCTATGATCTAGTCAAATATGGAGAAGGTAGCCTTGGCACTCAAGTAAGTATGCAAAGGAAAAACAACCTTTCAAATCTGTCCTTTTAAGAAGCATATATATTTCATGATGATATGTTTGAAGTCATAAATATGGGATACCATATTATCTAATATTTAGGAGAAACAAATCATCTCTTGAAGGATGGAACAAGCTCTTATTTGTCTCAATCTTCCAAAGAACATGAAACTACTCCTCTTAAAGCCATGCCTACTAAAGCGATACAAGTTGATCATGAGATGAAGAGTAGGCAATAGTATGAGGTAGGTGTACAAGTTTAAGAGGAATATATATAAATTGGACACCTATTTGAGGATTATATACTTGAGATTAGATCAAGTGAAGTGCCAAGGGATAGGCATGATCTACAAGACTTTCAATCCAAGGAGAAACATACTTGGCACTATGTTTCATCTTATGAAGAAGAAGAGTCAAGAAACTTTCATTTTGATCCTATAAAGGAGGTATTATTAGTTTTTATTTGTGCATAATAGTTTATTTTTTGATTCCCCTAGGTGTCTTGAGCACATGTGTGTGCGTGTATCTTATTAGTGTGTTTGCTTTGTTTGGTGTGTGTCCTTGTTTTGTGTGGTTGAGGTAGTCAAGTGGACTTGTCTTGATAAAAGCTTGTGGTCAAAGGTTTTATTATTTATATTAGACTTAAAATGACTCCTTAATCTCAATGGACTAATAATTTTACTAGTCTAGTTAGTATATCAAACATACTACCCTTATGAGTCACCAATTTGTTGACCAAATTTGACTTTTAGGTCAAATTAGGACCTTTATAGGTAAAAATTTGAATTTTAGGTGTTTTATGGGTATAATACATATGAAATAAGGTGTTTTTAAGGTTAATTAATGTCATTAAATGTTGTACTAGCCTTGTTCCTTAGTCATTTTAATCTTTTTAGTTATTTGGAATGATTTTGAGTCAATTTGAGGTTTAAAAGGGGCATTTAATGACTTGTATGGTTTTTTTGGGAATTTTTAAAATTAAAAAATGTGATTTCATGTGAAATGTTTCTTAATATGTCTTAATCAATTGTTGGTAACTGAAAGTGGTAGGTTCTTCAAAGTAAAGGGCAATTTTCTTAGGAAAAAAGGTGAGTTTGGCACTTGTACAACCCATGGGGAAGTGTGCCACATGGGAGAAGATCATGGTGTGTCCCTTTAGATTATTAAAGCTCAATTATATATTTTAAGTGATTTTTAATTTCCATTTTTCCCCAAAACTATTCTACTCCTTTTTCACCCTTCTTGGCAAGCAAAAATAGTCTTCAGGTTTGTACTTGGTACAACCAACAGAGGAGGTTTTAGATCAAACACCTTGGGGAGGTGAAATTAAAATAATATACCTTAATTTAAATATAAATATTTTTAATAATGGTTCTTTTTTCTTCATGAACCATCCTCATAAAGTTGATTGTATTTTGTTGATTATTGTTTCATGCACCCTATAGGTTTTGCTCCATTTTTGGTAAGTACATACAATTAAGTTGGTCATATTGGTTATATATGATGTTAGATTCCACCTCAAATATTTTCCATTATTTTTTTAAAGTTTCATGGTGTTTTTATGAGCAAATCATCTCAAGTTTGCAAGCTACTCTCTTGTAGGATGACAGGCAATTTTTCACCATGTTCAAGATTTTCATGCTTTGTCAATGGCTCCAAAGAGTTGTGATAGAGTCTATTCTCATGTTACAATGTGATTTTTATCTCATTTTATTTTAGATTATTTCTCCAAGTAATCTCCATGACAAGGCAATCATAGAATACCATACAATTAATCTACCATATGACTGTTATACCAGTCAGCTAGGTGCTTGTAAGGGTTAAATATTGAAAGTGACATTTTAATACTTATATAAAATATTTTAAAAGTGATAAAATCCTTTTTATTAATTGGTCAAGAGATCATTCTTATTCATGAGAACATTCAATAAACACATGATTCTAATTCTGCTCACTGCCTACCTACAATCCACATACACCTATAGGTGCCTTTATAGGACTCATCATGTTGGAAAGAAGATTTAAATCTATGCAAAGTCCTTGGAAATTGAAAGAGTCCATTGGTAGGTTCTGAGAAGAGTTTAAGACTCATAAGAAGTCATAAAACATGCTCACTGTCCAAAGTTAAACCCACTGCCTATATTTGCAAATAGTCACCTATAGGTGGCCTAAATAGGGGAAACCTTGATAGAGAGTTGAAGACCCCTTGTGAAGTGCTAAAACAAGCAATGAAACTATTCCTAAATTCCTAGTGTGTTGAATGGATTCTGGCAGACCTGTTTGGAAGATTAAATTTCTATGCAAAGTTGAGGGTTACTTCAAAAGGATGATGACTGAGATTTAGGGACTCTTTCCCTAAAAGTATAAAATAGAGTTCCTTGGGGTTTAGTTGATATCTTATAGGATAGTTTCAAAGACTTTCAAGCAATATAGACAAGTAAATATTATATCCCTATAGAGGATAGGGACTGTGCAAAGTGTAAGGGGTAGAAAGCTAATTAAGGTTGGTTTTTTGGGGTCCTAATATTGCCTACAAGACACTAAATTCCTTCAATATTATTTATAGGACTATGACCTCAAAGAGACCTATTTCACCCAAGGTTGCAAGCTAGATCTTACCACTTGTATGAGTGTTTCCAAAGGGTTAAAAAGAGAAATTATGACCTATAAATCATTCAAATGAGATGATATACTATTTTTGACCTCACAATTCAACTTACAGGCTCCTTTTTCATTACAAATATAACACTACAGGTTGGCTGTAGAGTTATCTTGAAGTTTAAGCCAATAACTTGAAGGATAGACCTCATTATAAGAATGAAATTAATGAATAGAGTATAAATTATGTTTATAACTTAAATGAGAATTCCAAAACTATAAATCAAGGCCAAGATCATATATATACACCTACAAGTCTTAAAACTCCCATACAATTAGCTAGGGATGACTGAGTTGGGTAGTGAGGTGAAACTTGGTATCTAAGGTTGTATTGCATAGACCTAAGGTAAAAAATGAATCCAAAAATTGATATATAACCATATATATCTTCATGGGGGGTCTTTTTACATTGTGGTTAGGGTCTAAATTTTGTAAAGAACACCTGCAAGGATCCTCCTCAAACATTTGTACACAGTCTGTAATTCATGACAATTGATTGGAGAAGCATGAAATGAGAAGGTTAAAGGGATATAAGATGACTAATGTGTTTTAAGGAACCATCATAATTATGACACCCTTTTCAAAAATCTCTTACCATGTGATAGCAAGAAAAGGGTAAGGTCTCCAATCAAAAACATAATCCACATGCTAGAACCCTGCTAATAGTTTCTTCACACAGGGTCTATTTTAGGTTTTGTAGAAGTTTAAAGGCATAATGACCTGATATAAAGCTTAATTTTGGTGTGGGAGGTCTTAAAAACATAAATAATTCCTTATAACACTCAATTTTCTTGAGAGAATAGGGGAAGTACCCTCTATTTTGGCTTAGATAGGGGGTACTTCTTCTCATGCATAAACTGGCAAGTTTGGGAAGAAAGTGATGAATAATGGACCAGGTGATGTTTGAACCTCTCAAATAGTTATGTGGAGTTGGATATAACCTATGAAAATGTTAAAAACACCTCACAAGAGTATGAAACTTGGCAGGATGATATAAACCTTTATAGTTGTATGGAAGCCTACTAGGCATTTTAGGGCCTAGAGGACAAATGGTGGGCTAAGGGACTGATTAAACACTGAAGAGAGGTTTATGAAGTTGAAACAACCTTGATAAATTATGAGTAACATTTAAGATAAGGAATAACCCCATCTTGAAGGTCTGAACCTACAAAAGTTACAGACAGGCTACAAGACCAACCTTAGGCCTAGTGTTCAAATTGGGGGTCATCCACACTTATAGCATGAGATGAGATTTATAATTTATTGAAATATGTTTATGGGTTATAATAAGATGTGTTAAATCTATTAATATGCAAAGGAAACTATGAAAAGGTCACTTTTGGCTTAGAAACCAACTTAAGCATGTAGGAAATAGAAAACAAGCTCGATAGGCTAACTTGGAGTACTCATATCTTCTTGGAGTCTGTGCATGGATGCCAAGAGAATTTTAAGGTGTTATTAGGGTCCTTGAAAATAATTATTGTGATTTTTTTTTATTTTTTAATTTGGACATTAGAGCTTTATGAACAAAGATTAAGAGTCAAAATAGGCCTAAAACCCTTACAAACCCTCAGTCAGGACCTAATTGGAGAAATGAAGTTGGATGGCTCTTCCAATGACATAGTTTTCTCATGAAATTTATTTTACCTTGTAGAGGACTCCCTCTAGATACTCCCCATGATTTTGAGTTGTATGGACTTATATGAATGAGGTGCAAAACAAGGTTTTTCTAACTATTTTATGCATTGTGCAAGTTTCGAGAGGTTCCAAGAGATGAAACCAAATTTGGGGGAAATATTAAGAATTTTGATAACTATCCATGTTTATTTAATGACTTATAAAAAATTCTATGTGCCTCAACAAGAGTTCTCATCTCATCTAGTCAAAACTAGCATAGTGGACATGGTGGTGAGAAGGGTAGAAAACTTCAAGTAGACTGATTTTAAGGTGTTTATGATGCCTCTAATCCTATGGAGGGTATTTAAACTTATAATATATCTTTAAAATGGATTTTAATGGAAAATTGAAGCCAATTTTGAGGCCAAGTGTGCAGGTTCCATGAAGGAGGAGTTTCTTAGAGTGTAGGTAGTGATAGCTCCTTTTCAGATGATTTTAAATGACTAAGCCTAGAACTAATGCATGGAGAGGCATGTATGCAACCCTTCCCCTTAATTATAATAATTATACTTTTCCCTAATCATTTTTTATATGTTCAAATAGGGTTGATTATGAAGGTAGTTTTTTTGATCCAGTTACGAGGAGTTTCATGCCACTTTTCATGAGTTTTATGACTTGAATAGACACTTGTGCTTCTTGACCTTGCATGTTTCACCCCATATCCTATTCTCATGTAAAATTAACTAATTTTATCAGCTTGACAAGTGTCCTTATGACCCTTAAACTTATCTCTTCTTCTCTCTCTCAAGTTCTATAAGAATTAGCCATTTTGGCCATTGTAACTTATGTTCCACTTAAGTATGGCAAAGCCCTACTCATTTGCATACCATTTGATCAATAAAACTATTGATTTTTACCTCTTCATAACTATTCATAAGTGTGTTTTTCCTTGATAATGAATCTTAATTAGTGAAGACTATGGATTTCTTAGCATGTTGTCTCATTCTTTCACCCTATTTACAGTTGGAAAACTTCTTTTTGCAGGGCATGTGAAGTGTTTAAGGAAATGTCAAGGATTGAGTGAGTTAGTATATTCATTAGTTCTAGTCAAGGCCTCTTGTCTAGGCCTCCTAACATTGCACATTCATCCATAACTTTGTAATGTAACATTGATGTGGAAAGATGTAGATTGAAAGAGTGTTTGTTTGGTTAGTCTTTTGTTCTCATATGTAACATGCCACTGGTTGGAAGTCATCATATGATTTGGTGTATCACCTCCCTTCGAATATTTTGATTTCAATTGTTTATCTCCCTTTCTCCCCCCAAAGTCTAGGTGTAGTTGTGATCCAAAGTGGTACATCAAGGGAGCTAACCCTATCTAGAGATTCACCTCATCCTTAGGCTACCAACAAGCCTATAGGTGTTTTCATTGTGCCACTTGGATGAGGAGAATTTTTACATATCCTTAAAGGGTGTTAATTCAAGTGACAACAATTATAAAATAAGTTTGTACCAAATATGGGTATCTATAGGATAACACAATACTTACCCTAGATGTCCATACTTATTCATACACAGGAAACCTCTACCCCTCCTCTGATGACTATGCATGTTACATCATCAACATTGCTTACTGCATGCTCCCTTAAGTAAACTCTTATAACTCTGCATGCTAAGGTGTTTTATCTAAATCAAGATGCATCTAGAGGTAGTCATTCCCTAGATTTTCATGCTCGTAGCATAACCCTTATCCCTTGAGATAAAATCTTATCCTTTACCAACATTTTTTATATCCCCTAAGCTTCTATTATAAAAAAGTGAAGGTGATCCAAGCTAACACCTTAGATTATTCCACGTAGCATGATTATATTACACATACAATGAAAAGTTATTAACCAAAGTATTTCAAAAAGGTATCACAAAATATGCCTTAAAATGGTTTTATGACCTGCCCCTCTAATCCATAAAATCATTCAACCCTTTAGGAGAATAATTTATAACATATTTCACCATCAACATTGATGAGAAACTATCTTATGTACAAATTTATAAACTCAAGCAAGGGTCCAACAAGCCAATCAATGGTTATGTAATTTGGTACAAGACCATGCTATAAAATGCCTAAATTTGTAGAAAAAAATGAGTTACAAGGCATATTCAAGCAAATCTTGCTTGTACCACTACATAACTCAATTATCTTTAAGAGATTTGTAACAACCTTGCTAGGTTAGACATAGAAATACATGATTTAAAAAACAATTTAAATGTATATACCATAAATAGATTACAAATTAAAAATCTAAATAGAGTTCACATATATACTCAATTGATACCAGTAAGTACACATTACATCTTATATCACAAATCTCTAATGTCATGAGAATGCTACATAAAATGAATATAGAAAGTAATACAAACTCAGCTATGATTGATACAAATATGTAATTAACATTGCCAATATACAATAATAAGTAATTATAATTCTTCATGACAATACTTAATAATAACATACAATCTAATACTATGTACATAATTTAGATCCTTAGCTCCCTAGAGCATGAGTTCCCCACACTCTCCAGCATCTATGGCAATCTCAATAGTATTACTATTTTTGGGAGTGAGAGCATCATCTGAGCGCTTTTTCACACCAACCATGGACCAATGATTCCTTGCACTAATCCCATCAGGAAACGGTCCTCCTTTCACGAATGAGTATATAGTGATGGCATGGGAATTCAAAGAGACAAGCAAGTACCTGTGTGTTGTATGATTCTAAATTAAACATGTAATATATCATAGAAATCCATTCTATTGTAATATATCACACAAACATGTGAATTACAGTCATGAAGTGATAATGTTTCACTAAACATACTTTATCTCAAAGTTTTATAAATAAATAATAACGATCTAGATCAACCAACTTCATACACACCACTTGATCAAACTGCCTTCATCTATCATTGTGATACTAGTAAGCTAGTGAAGTCCATCTCACTTCTTACTCTAAATCATCAATGTAGATTGGTCAAATGCAATTCAACCACAAGATTTATTTTATTTACTAATTACTATCAAATGCATCATTTAATACACTATACATAGGAATAACCAAAGCATACATTTATCCCATCAAATACATGAATGAATCTTACATTAATTTCTATCTCATACTAGAAATAATGACTACAATCTATACCACCTAGGTAAATACACATAACTGTAAATTTCATCTACCACAATTTATTCCTACATGATAAGCCATTTTACCATAGCCTAGTGTTCTGAGACATAACTACGAATCTTTCACAGTCAAACATAATAATGTAGTCATATCTACTCGAAAACACAGCTTATATCCAAGTAGCCAGACAAGCAAATCATAATTTCCATGAATCACGTAATATCTCATCTTAGCATACACTACACTTTCAAAGATTGTATGCATGCATACATAAATTTTACCAACCATTTTCTAAGACACTATTCACAACAATTGCCATCATGCATACAATAAATTAATCAACAAAGATGCGAGTCTAACATAAAAGTTACATTATATACCTTTTGGGTACAACATACATTCCACAATAGTATTCAATGATATCCCAACTATCATAGTTTCCAACTACATGAATGCACATAACCAAACTTACATTTCCAAGAATTCATAGGACCCACATACAAAATAACAATTAAGTGATGAAAAGGTTAAACTTGCAATTTCATCACTACCCTAATTTGATTCAATTTAGACCCATTACCCACTCTAAGCCATTTAATTTCTTCCACACCTATCCTTAGATCACTTATCCATTTACTCTCTCCTTATCATTTCATCGTATGTTTATGTATTGGCTAATCTCAACTCACTAGAGATTCTTTAAGGTCTGATCCTATTTCACACTCCAGGTCTTTAGTTATCATTCTTTAGATCTATTCTTCAATCCTTTAATATCACTATTCTCTTCTTCACACTCCAGGTCTTTAATTATCATTCTTTAGATCTATTCTTCAATCCTTTAATATCACTATTCTCTTCTAGATTAGCCTTACAAACTAATGGTATTATTTTAAATGATCTCAATTTCCTTATCCAATCTCTGACTTCTTGCAGTCTCTTCTTGATAGGTTTTAAATATCCAACATATCCATATAGGGTATATACACTGCTCTTTGACTCTTAAATTCCTAATTTATCTTGTGTATATCTAAACAGTCATAACTCGGTCCGTGTTATTTAGATTTTTAGGGTTCATAAATAAAATGTCATTCTTAATTCCCTAATAACATCATTATACTATTACACTCATGTTCTCAGATGATTCAGAGGATTCTAAATAAGTTTTATCTCTTCAATTCTCTCCTAAAACTCTGATTTTTAGTCTTTTAATGACCTGTAGGTTACAATCAACTATAACTTGATTCCCATGAATTATTTTCACTAATAAATACTTGAAACACCTTATTTGGACTATTAAGAGACTTCATATCAAGTTTTAGGCCATTTTATTGCATATTTCTCAAGTTATGACCATTTTATCTAATCTCGACTTGCATTAACTTCACACAGTCATCTAGGACACCCAAGAGTTTCAAATGAATTACTCATAAATACCGGGGGTTTCCTAATCTCCCTACCACCTATAGTATGATCCTAACAACCTACTTTAATCTTTTCAACCATTATATTGAGGGCATGCATCTTTTTGCATGTGTTTTTAGATGATTGTAAGTGACTATGTTCTTGTTTTACCTTTCCTGAACCTGAGTAGTCCTTAAAGAGATAGAATTTGCTTATTCCAACCGATCAATGCCAAACTATGTATCATAATAGTTTGTAGATCATTAGATCTTATCTCTAAAATTATTGTTTAGCTTCCATACAAATCAGAATACGTTCATTCTTCTGTATATCACTCCTACCGTAACCCAGATTACTGTAGCTCCTCATACAGTCATGTTTTTAAATACCTAAATGCACGTATCAACTTCTTACAGTATGGGAAAACACATGATCAAGCATTATAAAGATACAATAAACTCTTATCAACTTTTTAACACCTGGGCAGACTTCGAATACATGGCTCTTCTCAAAATAAAGATCCTTTAATTCACTTTGAAAGAGCAATTTTTACCTTACACCACTTGGAACATCTTCTAATTACCTTTTTTTTAGAAACATCATGTCAATTTTCAAAATGATCTATGGGATAAATTCAAAGATACAAATCTTTTCCTGACTTCTACTATGACTCCATTTTATCTATTAATCAGGGACCCAGGAGCTTTTAGCTGATTGTCTTACCATTCCAATATTCATTTCATTCTCAGGTAACTCTTTACACGTTATTTAGACTCACTCTGTATAATTGTGCATGACTGTAATAATTTTCCTGAGATCCAAGAGACATTAGATGATGAAATTATTAATTTCTCAACTAATCATACAAAGATAATGAATCAAATAGGTGCCATACTATTTTATCTCACCTTGTCATGGTTATTCAACCTCCAAGCTTTCCAAAACATGTTCTACTTCTCTATACCAGATCTGCTATCACACCAATTTCCAAATTCTCTCACATAATCAACCGTATTTATAAGGAATTCAAAACTCATTGCAACTTCATATCATATGAGAAACATATAAACATAGCTCAAAAGAACACAAAGACTTCTCAATTACGAAGAATAGTACCTTTTTCTTATTGATCCAGACCTCAACTATTATATAGACCCATAGCAGACCATCTCTTGCAATTTCTTCTCCCACTTCTATCTTTTTCTCACCTATGATATATATATCTTTCTTCCACATATAGATAGTTTTTATAAGCTCCTCCTTGATAGGTTCAAAGCTTATTCTTCTAAAACATAACTTATGAATTGGAACAAGACCAAGATTTGCTCAACTATCTGTTCCAATCTTGGTATGTGCTAAATTCTGCCTTCGTAGGACTTACCTTATTCTAGATAGGTGTGAGGTGATTATTACATTTACATGAGTAAGAAAAACATTTACATCATTTTTTAATCTTCTAAGACCCTTTCAAGAGATCTATACTTGTCACACGGGCTTAAAAGTTTTCTTTACAATTTGAATACTTGAATATAGGATCTTGGTAGGAAAACTTTAGTAAATGGACTAAAGATGCCAATATCAAGGTTCTATCTACTTGAGCACTCCACCTAAGGCCTATCAAAACCTATAGATACTTTTATAATGCATTTTGAAGCATAACATGGATTTTATGCCTGCATAACATGCTTTATTTGATTCACTAGGCTATTATATACATATTTTCATTTGTTTGACTGATGCTCCTACATCATTAAGCAAGTATGATATTATACCACCCGATTATACCTCAAGTCTACACTGATTACTAGCATTCAAGCAACATATTTATAAGCGTGCATCACCAAACACTCTCGAAGTCATGTACAACACACAAGTATTCAATACTAAATTTATAACTAATAGTCAATCAATCAATTATAGATAAGCAAAGCACTCATAAACCCATTATGCCATTCATCAGAACATATCATTATGTTTCTAGAAGACCATTTAATACTGTTATAGTTTTGGTCCCACATACACTTATGTCCAAATAAAATCATACTTCTAGCTACAAGCTTAGGCATATGTCCCTACATAGCCATTTCCATTAGATATTTATGTTTCAAACCTAAATCTAATCTAGTGTTTGCTATATGTTTTAGGGATTGAATGTACACATTCATTAATCTTCAATTTTCATAATCATTATAGTCTAAAATCCACCCGAGGAGCTAAAGTAATAAGAGTACACCCTTCGATTCTTTTACATGCTACTAGGTACATCATTACTTATGTATTCATATTAGGCAAACCGTAACTTGAATTAAAATTACCTTCACACCATTAACCACAATAACACTTACAAATATCAATATGCTTTAAGGATATTTTTGAAAGGTGATCAATCATTTAAATATAAAATATTAAATATGTTTAATAATCTAGCATTCATACTTAGCCAATTATAAGTCCATACATCTTTAAGTTAATAGTTCACATATATGAGCTGCCCACACTGGAACTTTTCCAACTTGATATTTCTTACGAATTCGACTAATAATTCATTCACTTAGAGTAAATTCGACCCATAATATAAATAGCCATATTTCTAATCTTCCCCCAAAAGTTTCCCTTGTTTAGTATTAACACCACTACCATAATTAATAAGGTAGACAAATGACATATACAATTCCTCTTATAAAACTCATATGAATTTGACTCCCTTGCAATACTCATAAATGCAACATGCCACATAATACTATTATCCCCATATAATTCAAGTGACAAATTGGTTATAGTTCGTTTAAGGCATGGTAATATCTAACCAAATTAACTAGGTAGCATAAGATATTTGCTTTCATTATCAATTATACACATAGACAACCACTACATACCCCTAAATTCCAAAATTCATTAATAATATTCTATTAATCCTATAATCCTTACTAAATCAATATATGTCCATACAAAATTAATGGGTTCATATAAATTATTTAATCATGTACGCCATATACTTAGTATATAGGTATCGACAAAGGGCAACACAATTTCACATTTAGTGGAGTTTAAATGTGTTAACACTGGTAATCGATTTAATACTTTTAGGTGCATTTTTACTAATATTATGAGTATAACATAAGCCCTTGATCTGGGTGTTTTTAAATGTTACTATCTTTTACTAAAATTTTCCATGTTCGTACATGTAATTGAGGTGAAGACTGAATCATGCACTTCAACTGATATTCAGGCAATAAAGAAATATTTTTAATTTATTATCTAGAAAAAGAGAAATAATATGACCAAATTAAAGCTTGATTGTGGGGAATTTTGTAATAGAGATAGCAGGTCGGCTATCCTAATAAGCCATGGATTACACTTTGCTGAAGGAATCACCTTAGCCGTGTGAATAACAACGTCCCAAAAGTCTCCCCCTTTTTTTTTGAAGTTCAAATTTTAGTTATATAGTTGCACTACTTCCAACCAACTTTATTAATTATAAAAGTTAAATTGGACTCTTCCTGTGGGCCTGCATTTTTATTGATGGGCCTATTTTTTGTTGATTTATAGTTAAAGTTTTACTAAATAACATAAGCAGTCTCTTACATAGTCTCATATAAAATCTCATCCACAGTTTATTTCTTATACGAGTCATAAAACATCAAAAATTTTCAAATAAGACAAACCTGATCACCAGATCGTCAGCATTTATGGCATCAAAAAATGATGTTATAGACAAGAATATTCTACCTACATCATTAAGTAGACGCAGTTCATCCAGATCAAAAATAGGAAAAGATCGTAAATAAATTATTTTAATTTACGTTAAAGACTATTTTCTTCTTATTCAAATATGCTAGCTTGACATGCTAATCGATTAGTTAATAAATTATGTTTCACCTATTTGCTTCGATGGCATTCCTATTGAATTTCTGAAAGAAGTTTTACTAAATATTAGATGTAAGCAAGGGTATATTTTTCTAAAGCTTTAATGCCTTCCTATTTCGTATTTCTCCTATACAATTAAAATGTAATGACATCACTAACAAAAGATATGAACAATAGAACTAACATCATCACCGGAAAAGGAATAAACAACATAACTATGTATGTTGGCACTTTAGTTAGGTGAATGTCTGTTTGTATATATATTTTTATTTTTTATTTATGTTCAAAAGTGAGCTCATCTCCCAATCATCTAAGATGATCAATTAGGCCGTGACTTGGAAAATATAATAGTTAAAAATAACTCTGAATAAATTCTCTTGGTTAAAGTATGGAAATTAGATAAGTATGAGGGAAAATAGTTTTATTTGCTACACCCATTTCATTCTAGGAAAAACCAAAATAGTGAGAACAAATAAAACTAGATGGTAAAGTTAAGGAACAAAAGATAATCACATACTTGACCTTATGGTAATATGAAGGCATCTAATTCCTCATGTTTTATAAGATACATTCCTTTCTCCTTTTTCCATGCCTCTGTGTCCTCCTTCTGTAGCTTCCCCTTAGTGTGGCGCTTTCAATTCCCTTTTATTCCCAGATTCCTCTTTGATTTAATCTTTCTTTTTTATTTTTTTAATCTTTTTCTTTTTTTACTAATTTTAAGATATTTATTTATTTTTTGTTTTTTTCTAGATTTTTAATTTATTTCTCTTTTTTTTCTAATTTCAATGTTTTTTTCTTTAAAAAAAAAAAAAAAAATTCTCTATTTTTATATTTTAATATGAAATTCTAATTTTATATTAAACTAATTTAACATTTAGTTACACTTTAACAATTTAATGATAAAATCATAAATAATAACTCATATTTAATCTTACCTTTAAATTTGCTTCTACATGTATTAATGGCACATCATGCTAAACATATAAAATAATTTATTTCTATAATTTTACCTACTCAAAAAATCATAGAAATCAATACTTCAAACAAGCATCAAAAGCAATCATTTTTAAATGTATTTTTAACATGACTCTCTACTTTGTGTGTGTAGGGTTTTTCCATCTCTGTAGACCTTCAACTTCTCCATATACATCACCCTCTCTTATGATGCTCTCCCTCTGACACGCTCAAGGGATGAATTCTCTTATATCCACCTCACAACATGTAAGGAATTAGTTCATATCACATGATAATCATAAAGCAATACTATAACTGAAATAATACATTAATATGATAAAAATGTAAACTCATACATTAAACCAAATCATAGTAAGCAATCATGTGTCATCATCTAACTAAGAAACATTCTACTATCCCATAATAGCATAAACCTCAAGCTTAATTAGAAATATAACTAAATATGAATTGTTAGTTATAGATATATAGATATCCATGAATAATCTAGTAAGTTTGTTTAATGAGGAATCGAGATGTAACATCCTTCCCCCTAAAGCTAGTAATCATCTTTGATGACTCTTATTCAAACATAAGTTCTGAATTAAAATATTATTTAGCAAAGCAATAACATGGTATGCAATATAAAATTAACCCAATAAATAAAAAATTACTTGCAGAACTCACCATAGTTCCTTTAAGTTGCACTATTCCTAGCGTGTTGGTCCATAATCATCAAAACATTTAATAACATTTAATTTTATAAAAATAAGGTTTACGACTTTGACTAATTCTATCATGACCACCTCGAGGTCCATAATCATCAAAACAAGCCTAAATACTATAAGACTGACCACTTTTGTTATCGTGAAGGGTCCCACTGTCTTAGTGAAAGTTTCATTGACTTCTTAAAATTACATAAGATCATCATGTAAGCCAAAATAAATGACTAGGGAGAGTTTCATAAAATCTTCTAGACCTCAACACATCTCTCTATTCTAGAGAGTGTTTTTCTCATTCTAATTAAATTAATTAAGGAATTTGGCAAGAATGATGTGCATAAGCTAATACTACCACTACCCCATGTAGTTCTTGATAAGTATAACATGTCAATAATATCACTACTTCATGGAGCCCTTAATAAGTATGATGATGAATAGGAACTGAAAATACTACATTTTAAATGTATATAAAATTATAGAATACATGTCCATAATATACATACGTATAGCCATACGATTGAATTGGCAAGTTCTTTTTGTCAAATTCTAGAATCGACAAGTTCATCTATTAGATCTAACTCAATAATAATTGAGTCAATATGAGACTAAATAGGATATCATCTTATCGATTAGAACTCACATTCCCAATTCACCACTCTTCCCTTAGGTCTCTATGACCTAATGATCTTAAAATGTGCACAATGTTCTAAAGAATCACAAGTTTATGCTAACAAATCATTGAAAGCAAAGTTATATGCTAAATGATTCTAGATGTATCATCATACATACAAAAAAGATCATATAATCAATTCATAATTGTATTAAGTTACTACTGGTTAGACATTTTAGTATCATACTTCACAGCTTAACTTATTTTATTATGCTCATTATTTAGAGGACATAATGTTATACTTAACATAACATACATAGGCCAAGAATCACATTGTTCTTTCAGTCTTATAAGGGAATAAAGAAAATAATATCTCCTTCCTTGCTCAACTAGCACACAACAAGTTAAAAGTTTTTTCCAACCCCTAGATTGACAAAATGTTATGCACCTCCTATACCCTACTCACTTTTAGTGAAAGGTATAAAACTATCTCTTCAAAACAACATGCATTAAGTAAAAGAGATCAATATCAATCTAGTCAAGGGTGAATAATAACACAGTAATTATAATCATCTTATATAAAATTTTATATATATATCAAAGTTTTCCACCTTACATGGTCTAAAATCTCAAGTTAGATAAAGTAGTGTCTCTAAAGAGTCATAATTGAAAAGTAGAAAGATATCATCTTAAAAACTCCTACTTACCCTCCCAAGGTAAAAAGAAAACACTGTAACCCAATGTTGCCCAAACACTACCTACTTACCAAATCTTGTATGGTATCTCCATCTATTTTCACAATTGTAAGAGAGATATGCCAGCCATAAAATGTGTCCATCCATCCAATCATAAAAATTCTCTCTCACCAAGAGTAGAAAACATTCTCCCACCAACTTTGAGGGAGTAAACAACATTAAAAAACAAGTTCTCATTTAAGAGAACACCAAAATCAACAAAATGAAAAAAAAAAAGTTCCTCTCAGTAGCATCGTAATAATGTCAAGGAGAATGAAATAATTACAATCTCATTTATAAGCTAACTAAGAGAGATGACACTCTATTCAAAACCACATAACCAATGGTGCCAAACCATAAATAGACTCCTAATACAAAGTGATGTAGAGCTTCCTCCAACATTCAATACTCTTCCCATAACCACTCTACCTTTATAAATTCTAGATCTGATTTGTTTGTTTGACTATCTTCAAATATGGTTACTTGTCTTCTTTAACTTGAGGTTCCAAACTTCTTCATCTGGATTTCACCTTTCTTGCGTTCCATTTTGTCCTTTTATCATTTCTTTGGCCTGTCATGTTCTCCTAGTTATCTTGTACCTTCCTATGCTTTGGTCTTGCTTAAGATAGTCTCATTAGGTCTCTCTATTCATTCACTAACTCTACCAACATCCTCCAACTCTCAATTCGTTCCTTTATAAACTTTGCATACACTTTAGACACTCCTAGTAGCCTATTTTTAGGATTTTTTTCCTTGTATAGAATTATACCTTCATCAATCTACAAAAAAAATCCTAATTTAGATACCCTTTTCCACACACCTTTTATTCACAAAAATTTCAAACCTAGCTCTGGACTTAAACCACTTTTTTTTGTAAATTTTGCTCACTGTTTCCTTGTTTTAGGTCTCTTAGGTCTCTTTTCTCTATTTGATATACTCAGTCATCAATATATGTATGGATACATATGTAATGACCCAATAAACCCAAAATTTGCTAATACACTTCAAGATCCAACTTTCCATGAATTTTCATTGAGGTTGGTTGGTGAAAACTTCCTATTTTCTCCAAACCCTAGGTTGAGGTTTAGTGGACCCTGCACTAGCCCGATAACAAATTAAATTAAATTTTGAACATTATATGTGGTTTCAAGGACCCAAATTTATTTTTTGGGTCTATCAAGACCCTTTCCACACTTCCCAATTGATAACAGGGTTGAATAATCCACACTCCATGTTTTCTAATTCAAAACACATTTGACTATGTAAGAAAAAAATGATAATCATAGGTCTGGGTCAAGGTTTATAAATTCCTTTCATGTTATTGATCAATATAAAGGTTTAGAATTCATCCAATGGACTCTCACATGTTCACCAAATCATTCTATAACTCATGCAACTTGAGTCTTGGATCTTTTTCTTTTAAAAGTTTAACACACATTCCACTATATTCTTGTATAACTATAGGAAACAAGGTTATTTTTCATAACTATTAAACACCTTAGGATTCCCACATTATATCCTAATTAATTTAGTTTTAAATATCCTCCCAAATTTTTTCCTCATTAGAAAATGTCGATCTACACCTTTATCACTCAATCATTGAAACATATTATTTGTTTAAGCAAAAACTTACAACTCATTCACAGGATCTTCCTTCAGGATTCATCACAACAAATTCCTCCTTAAGTATTTAAGAAACACATATGTAAAATAAATATAATTCTTAATCAATCATATTGACTATGAATTGCCTTTGTTAAAAAAATCATCCTGCTTAGAATGCACGGTCTATAACACGCAGATGCCCTCCTAAATAGGGTTTGTGTTCCCTTCTTCTAACAGTAACTTCCTTCTTGAATTTTTATCTCTTCAATATTATTTCCAAAAAAACAAGCATTAGGTTTCAATCACATTTTTAAACATTCTCAATTACATTCATTCATCAATATCTTGTATGCAACCAACAATAGCCATAAATGACCTCAACAGGGTATGTATTCATTCAATAATAAAAATAGGGGTTACAAACATCCCCTTTCTTTCTTCATACAATATTTACATTAATTATCCATTCTTCAATTTAAATTTAATCCCCACTATAATCCAAAACTAACTCTTTTATTCCTAAAAGGGATGCATAATTATTTCTTGTTTCATTGTCCCACATATAGGTTTTATTGCAACATAACATTTTCTTGATTTACACACAATATAACTTATTTAGACCCATGACATAGGATTAATGACACTTTATGAACCTATTATAATTCAAAAACCCTTAGACAAGTTTTATACATCTTACGACCTTCCTAATTTGTACAAAATTCCTTATACAAGGCTTTACAATATTCAAATTTTACTTTTGGTGGGAAATCTTATAATTCAAATATTATGCATCTTAAGACTCTCTAAACTCCACATATGGACCTATTATGACCTATAAAACCTATGTGACATTAATTAGACCATATAAAGACAAAAATGAATCATTTTTTGGGTCCTTATAGGATGCCCCTGCATCACAAATGAATTATCGACCAAGACAACAACACTTTACTCCAAAAATATTCCCACCTCACTACGTCATACCAAAATTAAAATTGGTCTTAAAATATTTCCCCTCCTAAGATTTATGATATAGACACAAAACTAAATCACATAAATTTGAAAAGAGAAGCATCCTAAGCTTATTAAACACTCACAAAAATTAAAGACAAAGATGACCTTAAATCAAGAAGGATGTAATCATATTCAAGGTGTTCAATCTACGTGATCAAAATTTGGTAGAAAGCTTTTGTTCATAACTCATGAACTATGCTATATACCCATCTAACCAAGCCTCAAATATAACCATCTCCATTGGGACACTCAATAAACCAATCTCCTAAACAACTCAAAGGGGTACAAGTGCTGTAAAGGGTACACACTCAATATTCCACACACATTTTACGAATGTCACAACACTCCAATCATGGTATAACATGGTTCCATACTAAGGCAACACAAATCCAAATATCAATACAATACTTCATGTCATTAGGTTCATACTGGTGAACAAAAAAACATAAAATCACAAATGGACTCATTAGGTCTTAGAGTTCGAGCCACAACTCTGATACCACATGTCACAACCTTGCTGGGTTAGACATAGAAATATGTGATTTAAAAAAAATATTAAACATATATACCATAAATATATTACACTTCAAGAATATAAACAGAGTTCACATATATACTCAAGTGATAATAGTAAGTACACATTACATTTTATATCACATATCTCTAATGTCATGAGAATGTTACATAAAATGAATATATAAAGTAATACAACAACTTAGCCATGGTTGATAAAACTCTGTAATCACTGCTACCTACATACAATAATAATTAATTATAATACTTCATGACAATACTTAATAATAACATACAATCTAATACTATGTACATAATTTAGATACCTGGCTCCCCAGAGCATGAGTTCCTTGGACTCTCTAGTATATGTGGCAATCTCAAGTGTTGTCTCAATAATAGTAATACTATGGGGAAGGAGAGCATTATCCAAGAACTTTTACACACCAACCATGGACCAATGATCCATCACACTAATCCCATAAGGAAATGCCCCTCCCTTTGTGGATGAGTAGATAATAATGATGCAAGAATCTAGAGAGACAAGAAAGTACCTGTGTGTTGTATGATTTTAAATTAAACATGCAATGTATTATAGAAATCCATTCTATTACAAGATATCACACAAACATATGAATCACACTCATGAAATGATAAAGTCTCATTAAACATACTTTGGCCTAAATTTTTACAAATAAATAATAACGATCCAGATCAACTAACTTCATACACACCATTTGATTGGACTGCCTTCATCTGTCATTATGATACTAGTAAGCTAGTGAAGACCATTTCACTCCTTACTCCGAATCAACAATGTAGATTATGTTGGCAAGTATGTTATCATTGATGTCAAAGGTTGATGTCATGTGTGAATTGATGTCAAAGATAATGATAAAGTGGTAATGTCCTAGTATGCTTGAAGTAGGCTTGGTTGATCTTCAAAATTTGACTATTTAGAGATGATTAGGGATGGGTATGGTGATTTAAGGATATGGAAGGGATCCTATCAGAGGTCAAGGATGATTTTAGTGCTTGTGTGCATGAGTGTAATTCATCCAGTTCTTCATTATGTTCATTTAGACATTTTAGGTTTGTGACATAAAAATATGAGTAGGTATATTGATGACATTATATTTATCATGAATGAAGGTTCCAAGAATAAATTATTATATGGATGTATTTACTTATGAAAGGTGATCACATGGTTCAAATTTTAGGTCATGAGATTGAGTGTAAAAAAAGTTATAACGATGCAAAGTTAGCTTCTCAAATAGATTTTACTAAGTTCCTATACTTAGCCAAATTTGCAAAGGTAGATCTAATGGTCCGCGTTTAATCACATCATAGATCGATGGTGAAAAATTGATCCAAGCTTGACTATGTTATTTTTTTAAGTTTGAATCGAGTCAAGTAAGTAGTTTGATGATGGCATATCTCTCACATACAAAGGTTTCAGGATAAGCTCAATATATGGATGGATTTCTCTATGAAAGAAGATTATATGGTTCAAATTTTAGGACATGCGATTGAGCGAAGCAAAAGATATACATGTGTAAAGTTGGCTTCCCAAGTAGATTACAGTGGCTCTCATACTTAGATTTTTTTTCAAAAGGACCATATATAGATAAATGAATCATGGGTGTTCATACTGATGGAGATCGATGGAGTGTATTGAGTCAAACAAGTCAAAGTGTCTAAATTTTAAGCAAAGGTAAAGACTAGGACCAAATGGAGATCTAGAGATTGTATAGATGAAGATATATAATGCATATTGAATAAAATAATTTAAAATGATAGATGTTTAATGAAGACAAAGATCAGGACCTAATAAAGATCTAATGATGAGTGGTGATCGTAAAAATGTAGATCAATGATGCATATTGAGTGAGATGATAACAAAGTGATCGATGTTTAGCAAGTTAAAGTCTAGGATTCTCTTAAGGAGATAAAAAAAGTGTGTTTATTTCAAAGTGTTAATAAGTAGTGTGATGATGTCATGTGTTCATTTTTTAATAGTGAGCATAGATAAAGATTGAGCTACTTCAAAGAGATCGACAGAGCGTATTTGGTCAATGTTGTCAAGATGTACGAGATGACATCAGAGTGTCAGATGTTTAGCTTGTTAAATATTGATCTTCCTCTAAGAAGATTGATGGTGCATGTTTGATCTAAGATATGAGGACATGAGATGATGGGAAAATGTTCAATGTTCAATTGTGACTATTGGCATTTAATTTTGTAAAGGGATAAAACTAATGCTCAATATTTTACTAATATATTTTGATCCAGGAAAAATTTATTGATGGATTAAAAAGCAATGTTGAAGAGGAATGCATGGAACATCCATGGAATCTGGTTAGATGGTTTGACTATTTTTAAGCCAAAGATATTGAGCTGCAAAGTTGACAGTGTGTTTGACCATGTTCTGCAAGTGACCCAAAAAGGATATTTGAGTTAGCTTTGATGGTATCTAAATGTCTCATGATGAATTAGATATTGGAGTGTTATAGACTCCTTGAGGATGTTTTGTGTGGATGTTAGAGGTTTGACCAACCCTTGAGTATGAACAATGCTTAAGAAGTTGACAATGTGTTCATTCATGGTGTTCCTATGTACAAGGCTAATGTTTGAGTACATTGAACATACACTTAGGTGAGTAGAGATGACTATAATCATTTGATGATGTTAAAGTGATAATGTGGAGTGGACCTATGCATTTGGAAGTGGTCTTGTGTTTCTAATTTGCTTGTTGAAGTGTTAAATGGGTGATTAGGTCTCTATGAGACCTATAAGGGCTATTAAGGCCTAATTAAAAGGTATAACTACTGAGTTAAGAGTGACCCATGGATGCTATGAATGACTTATGAGAGTGGTATTAAGCTATGTATTCATATGATAAAATCCTTAAGGGTTAAGGCATGTCTAATAGCTGATCAAGAAGTTGTTATTCATGAAGGTTCTATAAATAGTGAAATCAAAGACAATGATTTCTAGGCTTGTGAGTGTTGAATAGAGCAAAGGGTTGATGAGCGAAGGAAAGAAGAGAGTGAGTGTGCCTAGTGGATGGGTTGAAGAGCATATCTAGTTAATGACTATGTGTATGACCTATAGGTCATATTTATAATGTCAAAATAGTGCTCTTGTAGGTTTGAAGATTGAGTATGAGCGAATAAGTGTAAAGTGATCCAAAAGGTGGCTTTGCATGCATTGAGAGAGTGTGAAGGCTAGAGAGAGTGTGCAGGGTTGAAAAGAGATGATATACATTATATCTCCATCAGATTGGTAGGAAATCAATGTTTAAAAGATGTTCATTTCATAGGTGTTATTGTGGATGCTCAACATCTAGGGGGTTGATTCCTCCTTGCAAGGTGAAATTTGCTAAAGGTTTGGTTGTTGTGGTTGCTCAACTAGACAGGGGTAGTAGTTCCTTGTGAGATTATTTTCTCACTAAATTAAGGGATGGGTTTTCTTTGATCAGTTGTTATTGGTCTAAATTAGATTTTGTCATTATAGGATTGTCTTCCATCTTGTGGGGCTTAGTAGGTTTTATCCCCCAAGAGGGTCTCCCACATGGATCTCATGTTGTGTGTGTGATATTGCATTCTCTTTCTTATTCATTAATATAAATGATTTGTATGCTTCATGAATGTTTGTGGTAATTTATTAATAGTTTTAAAGGATTGGAATTGAATATTGGATTATCTAGGCTCACTAATTCACCACCCCCTTAGTGATTTTACCTCTAATAGATTGATCAAATATAATTCAACCACAAGATTCATTTTATTTACTACCTACTAGTAAATACATCATATAATACACTATACATAGGAGTAATCAAAGCATACCTTTATCCTATAAAATACATGAATGAATCTTACATTGATTTCTATCCCATACTAGAAATAATGACTACAACCTATACCACCTGTGTAAAATACACATAACTGTAGATTTCATCTACCAAAATTTATTCCTACATTGTAAGCCTTTTTACCATAGCCTAGTGTTCTGATAAATAACTACTAATCTTTCACAATCAAACATAATAATGTAATCATATCTACTCAAAAACACAAGCTTATATCCAAGCAACTAGACAAGCAATTACAGTTTCCATGAATAATGTAATATCTCATCTTCGCATATGCTACACTTTCAAAGATTGTATGCATGCATACATAAATTTTACCAACCATTATCTAACACACTATTCAAAATAATAACCATCATGCATACAACAAATCAATCAACAAAGATGTGAGTCTAACATAACAATTACACTATATATCTTCTGGGTACAACATACATTCCATGGTAGTATTCTATGATATCCCATATTATCATAGTTCCCAATGACATGAATGCACATAACCAAACTTACATTTCCAAGAATTCATATGACCCACATACAAAATAACAATTAAGAAAGTACAAGATTATACCACATGAGTATTCCCCAAGTCTACACTAACTACCAACA
The DNA here is from genome assembly GCA_037957365.1 of Torreya grandis. NCBI lineage: Eukaryota > Viridiplantae > Streptophyta > Pinopsida > Cupressales > Taxaceae > Torreya > Torreya grandis. The sequence goes on along the minus strand of JARHVA010001011.1, from coordinate 519,833 downwards.
TTCAAATAACATATCTATAAGCGTGCATCACCAAACACTCTTGAAGTCATGTATTTTACACGGGTATTCAATACTAAATTTGTAACTAATAGTCAATCAATTAATTATAGATAAATAGAGAACTCATAAACCTATTATGCCATTCATTAGAACATCTCATTCTATTTCTAGAAGACCATTTAATATGGTTATAGTTTTGGTCCCATATACACCTAATGTCTAGATAAAATCATACTTCTAGCTATAAGCTTAGGCATATGTGCCTACATAGCCATTTCCATTAGATATTTATGTTTCAAACCTAAATCCAATCTAGTGTTTACTATACATTTTAGGGATTTGAATGTACACATTCATTAATCTTCAATTTTCATAATCATTTAATATAGTCTAAAATCCACTCGAGGAGCTAAATTCATAAGAGTATACCCTTCGGTTCTTTTACATGCTACTAGGTACATCAATACCTATGTATTCACATTAGGCAAACCGTAACTTGAATTAAAATTACCTTCTCACCATTAACCACAATAACACCTACAGATATCAATATGCTCTAAGATTTTTTTTGAAAGGTGATCAATCGTTTAAATATCAAAGATTAAATATGTTTAATAATCTATCATTCACACTTAGCCAATTATAAGTCCATACATCCGTAAGTTAATAGTTCATAGATATGATCCACCCACATTAAAACTTTTATAACTTGATTTTTGTTACAAATTTAGCTAATAATTCATTCACTTAGAGTAAATTTGACCCATAATATAAATAGTCATAATTATAATCTTCCCCAAAAGTTTCCCTTGTTTAGTATTAACACCACTGCCATACTTAACAAGGTACATGAATGACATATAAAATTCCTCTTATAAAACTCATATGAATCTGACTCCCTTGTAGTACTCATAAATGCAACATGCCACATAATACTATTATCCCCATATAATTCAAGTGACAGATTGACTATAGTTCACTTAAGGCATGGTAATATCTAACCAAATTAACTAGGTAGAATAAGATATTTGCTTTCATTATCAGTTGTACACACAGACAACCACTACATACCCATAAATTCCAAAATTAATCAATACTATTTGATTAATACTATAATCATTACTAAATCAATATATGTCCATAAAAAATTAATGGGTTCATATAAATTATTTTATCCTATACGCCATATATTTAGTATATATGCATCAACATAGGCCAACATAATTTCACATTTATTGGAGTTTATATGTGTTAATGCTGGTAATCGATTTAATACTTTTAGGTGCATTTTTACTAATATCCCAAGTATAACAAAAGCCCTTGATTTGTTTATTATTAAATGTTGCTATCTTTTACTAAATTTTTTGATGTTCATACATGTAGTCGAGGTGAATATTGAATCATGCACTTCAACTAATATTCAGGTAGCAGAGAAACATTTTTAATTTATTATCTAGAAAAAGAGAAGTAATATGACCAAGTTAAAGCTTGGTTGTGGGGAATTTTGCAATAGGGTTAGCAAACTGGCTATCCCAATAAGCCATGGATTAAACTTTACTAAAGGAATCACCTTAGCCATGGTAATAGCAACGTCCCAAAAGTCTCACCTTTTTTTTTTTAAAGTTCAAGTTTTATTTATGTAGTTGTGTTGCCTCCAAACCAGCTTTATTGATTATAAAAGTTAAATTGGACTCTTTTTATGGGCCTGTATTGATGGGCCTACTTTTTGTTGAGTTACATCAAATTTTTGCTAGATAACATAAGTAGTCTCCTGCATAATCTCATAGAAAATATCATCCATATGGTTTATTTCTCATGCGAGTCATCAAAAATCAATTTTTTTTGAGTAAGACAAACTTGATCACCAAATCATCGGCCTTTATGGCATAAGAAAATGATGTTACAGACAAGAATCTTATACCTATATCATTAAGCATAAACAATTTATCCAGATCAAAAATAGGAAAAGATCTTAAAAAAATTATTTGAATTTGCATTAAAGACTATTTTCTTTTTATTCAAATATGCTAGCTTGACATGCTAATCGACCAGTTAATAAATTCTGTTTCACTTATTTGCTTCGGTGGCTTTCCTATTGAATTACTAAAAAAAGTTTTGATAAATATCAGATGTAATCAAGGGTATATTTTTTGAAGATTTAACGCCTTCCTATTTTGTATTTCTTTTAAAGAGTTAAAATGTATATTAGAACAAAATAATATCATTGACGAAAGATATGAACAAAAGAACTAACATCATCACCAATAAAGGAATAAACAACAGAACTATGCATGTTGGCACTTTATTTAGGTGAATGTTTGTTTGTATATATTTTATATTTTCTATTTATGTTCAGAAGTGAGCTCATCTCCTAGTTATCTAGGATGATCAATCATGCTATGAATTGGAAAATACCATAGTTAAAAATAAGTTTGAATAAATTCTTAGAGTCAAAGTATGGAAATTAGATAATTATGAGGGAAAAGAGTTTTATTTGCTACACCCATTTCATTCTAGGAAAATCCAAAATAGGGAGAACAAATAAAACTAGATGGAAAAGTTAAGGAACAAAAGATAATCACATACTTGATCTTATGGTAATATGAAGGCATCTAATTCCTCACGTTTTGTAAGATGCACTCTTTTCTCCTTTTTACATGTCTCTGTGTCCTTCTTGTGCAATTGCCCCTTAGTAGGGTGCTTTCAATTCCCTTTTATTCCTAGATTCCTCTTTGATTTAATCTTTCTTTTTTTTCATCTTTTTATGTTTTTTTACTAATTTTAAGACATTTAAATCTTTTTTTATTTTTTCTAGAATTTTAATTTATTTCTTTTTTTTTCTAATTTCAATGTTTTTTATATTTTTAAAAACAATTCCCTTTTTTTATATTTTAATATAAAATTTCAAATTTCATATTAAACTAATTTAACATTTAATTACACTTTAGAAATTCAATGATAAAATCACAAATAAAAACCCGTATTTAATCTTACCTTTAAATTTGCATCTATGTGTATTATTGGCACATCATGCTAAACTCGCAAAAGAATTTGTTTCTATAATTTTACCTATTCAGGAAATCATAAAAATCAATACTTCAAATAAACATCAAAAGCAATCATTTTAAAATGCATTTCTATCATGACTCTCTACTCAGTGTGTGTGTGTAGGGTTTCACCCGCTCTATGTAGACCTTCAACGTCTTCATCTACATCACCTTTTCTAATGATGCTCTCCCTCTAGCACACTTGAGGGATGAATTCTCTTATGTCCACCTCACAACATGTAGGTAACTAGATCATATCACATGATAATCATAAAGCAATACTATAATTGAGACAATACATTAATATGTTCAAAACGTAAACACATACATTAATCTAACTCATAGTAAGCAATCATGTGTCATCATCTAAATAAACAAAATTCTACTATCCCATAATAACATAAATATCAAGGTTAGTTAGAAATATAACCAAATCTGAAGTGTTAGTTGTAGATATCCATGGATAATCTAGCAAGTTTGCCTAACAAGGAACTGGGATGTAACAAGATTCAAATCCTTAATTGAGTTATGCCATACAATAATGGAGAGAAAAGTTAATATAGCTTTGAACAAGCTTAAATATACACCTAATCCTACAAATTCAACAACAAAGTTTCAAATAAAACCAAGCTACAAGGTTAAACTAATTGATAACAAGAGGCAAAAATTATAGTTAATGTAGTATCACAACCTAAAAATTGACTACAATTGACAACTCCACCCAAGAGACATATATATAGATTACCATCACATCCACATGTTGAAGAAACTACTTGAGTGCAACCTTATCACTCTTCTTCCTCCACAAAAACTTAATCCAAATAGGCCCACACCAAGGATCTATGATAGAAATGCATACTATGACTATAATCATATTGTGGGATATTTTATGAGCAAATACTTCAAATTGAGATATAATATACAAGATCTGATTGATGACAACACTAACAAATCAAGCATCCCTATAGAGGAATCTATACCACAAAATAATGGAAAAATGTTTAACCTTAAATTGAGATGGGTTAATACAATAAAGGGTTAACAAGATAGAAATGAATAAGCATAAAGGTGATAAAGAGATCTATAGTAGGCCAATCAATTGCAATATCAAACAAAAAATATTATGAATTTAAAAGTTGAGATATGCTAAAAATAGTAAGTATAACTAGTGATTGATATAAAAATTAAAATAAGAGTACTTAGCTAGTTTACTGTTCACATGTAGATATGATATGAAACATGCTATAAATAGACTGGATCACTGCCTTGGATTAGTTTTTAGATTCTATAAATTTTGACCTCTGTAGCCTTAGACACTTGTGTTGACTTCAAATAGTTACATCAATGCTTATGACTAATGTGGATGTAGGTTTCCAGTACATAATACCTATTAGATATGGATACGACCATATGAGATATTTTGGGGTCTATGTCACCTTTGCTCTGGTGTGCTCAAATCTAAATCATGAGTTGCCAATCCTTTTCAAATATAAAAAACCTATTTATTCATCTTCATAGTGGTTGTGGAAAAAATGGGTTAGTGGGATCATGGTATTGAGCTAACCCCAAAGACCCCTCTATCAGTGGGTGTTACCTACATAAACACTACTATGAAGAGGGCCTCAGATTGATGTAGTTTTCCCCTACATGTTAGCTTATGTGTGCACAGAGATGTAATATGTGGAAATCAAGTATAATAATGACCTAACTTGTAACTTGGAAAATAGGACTAATGGAGTGATCTTTTAGTACTTTAGACATTTAGATGTGTTGTCCCAATGACTGATATGTAAATAGGAGAAAATAGTGAAGCTACGCTCACTTCAATGTTTGATTAAATGATTTTGATAAGTTTCTTTATGAGTTTTTAGGTCTAAGCTAGGTGATGAATGAATGAGAATTGATATTGTGTGTGTGTGTGTGTATTAATCCCTTTTGAAAATATATCACATTAAAGCACTTAGGTTGACCATAGATATATGTTTCATTTGTAAATTTTATGACTTTAGGGCACTAGACTCTTGCATTGAAATTTGACACTTTTATTGAAGCAAGTATTTAGATGGGATACAAGTGTTTAAGAAGCTAGAAAATAACCGTAGGTCACAAACTTGAGAGACATAAGATAAGTAGGTTTATAGTACTTTGAGCATGATAGAAGGTCTAGGTTATTACAATAACACTAGTCAGACTAAGAGATAAGTAATTTGGCATAAAGAGATACTGTATGCAAGCCTTTTAGTAGTGATAAGGTCTAGAAGCTGAAGAGACATCCATGATATATATTTTCCAAGTGTACAAGACTGAGGTGTTATCTAATTTAGATTTAGTGTATACATTTCCCCCACTTTAATCTAGTAATAAAATTACTATTTTAAAGGAAAAAAATGTGTACCTAGTTATGTATAATACACCTTACCTTTGCATGAGTCCCACTTGAGTGTATTTCTAGTGATTGGATTACAACCAAGAGCATGTTACAATATATAATAAGTGCATATAATCTAAAATTTAAAGCATTGAAATGATGGAAATAGAAAGAGTAAGGTTTAGGAGTACACCTATGTATTGATGCAACTACCTTGCCTTTTGGCAACTTGATTTGAAAATATGTATCATTATGAACCATTTAAACTAAGATTATAACAAATGTAAATATGAAAGTGTGTATATAAATAGATATAAAGAAAAACTTACTCCCAATCTTAGAAAAAAAGTTAGTTTCCACCCAACAGTTGAGATTAGTTCAACCATGCAACCAAATCTTACTTATAACCTGATGAGTGTGAGTTGATCCAAGTCAACCCATACTATAAATATGGTGAGGTTGGATGATATAATCAAGTCCAAATTATAAAATTGGAAAGATTAAAATATTTTATCACCTCAACCCTACCAAAAGTGAATCAACTACTATAATAGATTGGATCAATAACAGTTTGTAATAGTCCAACTTAGTGAGCTAAATTCCATAGAAGAATTTTTAAATCTGAATTTGATTTTTATTTTTAAATTTAGGTGATATTTTCATAACATATGCACCTTATATTTCTCTCATGCTAAAATGTGGGTATAACAATGGTACCAATGTATAGAATTATTCCACAAATATGTATCTATATCATAACTATGTATTTTGGCCAATTTGCAACTGTGTAAGTATGAAGAACATGTCTCCAAAACATGACCCTACTAAAATATAAAATTGAGAGCTGATATAAGTGTGGATAACATCCCTTCACTATATATATGAATCTATGAACCATGATAAATGTGGAGAACATGTTTACATAACATGCCCCCACTATATATCTAAATTTAGTGAACTATGAAAACTATAGAAGCCATATATCTATGACTTATCCCCACAAATCCTGCCCCCCAATTTTGAGGTTAGCAGAGGTAAAAACCAACAGTCATCTTACCTCAAAATGAAAATATAATTATATAATTTGTGAAAGTATCATGTAACATATAAGAGTAACATGTCTAGGTAGATATATCAATGAGGTACATGTAGATGATATTTTGTGATTATGTAACACCTTAGTTTTGTAAGCTTGAAAAACTCATGACCCTAGTTGTTCCTCTTATTTATACACATGCCTTTCTTCTACAAGCCTCACATCTACTCTATCTTTTGCCCCTTAGCCTACTTCTTAGTCCGACTAGTCTTATATTGATGAACAAACATCACATCTTTTCTAGAATGCTTAAAATGTACTTATCTTATACCTTTACAAGTTATAATCCTATGTCTTCTCTCCTTCTCCACGGACACTAATGTCTAGGATATAGAGTAGCATCGATGTTACTATTCTAGTCTGACATAAGTTTCTAGTGTCTTAAAGTCATCTAATTTACAAATAAAATGTATTACAATGGTCAACCTAAGTGCTTTAATGTGAGTTATCTCCTGATAGGATTGGTATAAATACAATATCAAACCTTATTCATTCACCACCTATGAAACTTAGAAATCAGACCAAAAGAGCTCTCAAGAATCACTCAAATTATAAAAATATTTACTATTCTACCCTATTATGATATTAGTCAAAGGAACAACCCAACTATAGGTCTGAAGTACTAAAGGAGTCATAAGGTCATATTTTCCAAGTTATAAGCTAGGTCACTATTGTACTTACTTTAAAAGGTGCATGGTTCACACACAAGCCAACATGTAGGGGAGAAATACATGAGTTTGAGGCCCTCTTCTAGATTATTAATTATGTAGGCAATGCCCTTCGATAATAGGGTCATTATAGGTTAGCTAGGGTTTTCTCATTTCACCAAAAGTGATAGTCCATGACCTAGATATGATTACACCAAAGCAAAAGCAAAGCTAAACTTAGAAGTATACAAGGGGTCACATCTTATTTCAATGGATATTTTTTACATGACACTAGCATTAAACTCAAACACTAGCATCAATTCAACTATCTCAGGTTGACATAAGTGTTTAAAAAACCAAAGGCACTAGATCTAGAATCTGATGAATGATCCATAACCATATTCATGATTGTTTCCTACTTGTACTATATCCTATTGGGTGAATATTTTTTCAGTCAACTAACTAATGAGCAAAATAGGTCTCTTCAACCACAACATAGGGAAATTGGTCAGCTAGATGTGTAGGTTTACTACATCAAAAGGGGACAAATCTCTCCTCTCATCAAGGGGAGGTCCCCTATAAGATATGCAGGAGTTATATACTATAAATATAAGCAAAAATAAGATGCAGGGGTAGAACAACACCATCCATCTCTCTTTTTCCAGAGATGATGTTCAAGGATCAAGGGAGAAATCTTAGTAGTAATGACAGAAAGCACTCCTCTTCTTTCAGAAGTACTATTCAACAAACAACAAGAATCTTTATGGTAGTAATTGTAATAGGGCGTAGTAACACAGCAGGATGAAATGTAGCACAAAGTCTCCATCTCAACTACCAAAGAGTGAGATACAAAGGACAATGAGGGCACAAAGTCATCCCAAGGTCCTTTACATAGAAACATAAAATGAAGGATAATGAGGGCACAAAGTCATCCCAAGATCCTTTACATAGGAATAGAAAAGACAAACACACTAAAGGCAATTGTGTGGGCACAAAGTCTCTCCACAATTGACCTCAGGACACCTTCTTGACTAATTTCACTAATTTTGCTTATTTAATTAAAGGGATAGAAAACGTATTAAGGAAACATACATAAGAACAATTTCCCCAACAAGCAAGTTATTACATCATAAAGTCTGAAAGTCACTTGCTTTCTTATTCCAATAACAAAATATGATCAACAATCTGAGCTCAAAGTCTCAGCAATGCCTTTCAATTTGGGTAGAGTTTAGTTTCTGATAACCAAAATATCTCTCTAAAATAATATGAGAGACTCCAATATATATCTCTCCAAAAAAGACTTGGGAGTAGTAACACATCATCTCGCATTCAATACATTTTAAATTATGTCAAAAAGATATGCTGGAATTGGGCGTAGCTGCCCATTTGCTTTTCTCAATGCAGAGAAATGGGTCACGCCATTGAATGTTCATGTTCTCCAATGTCCACTTGGTGGAATGCTTCACCTTATAAAAACATATCCCATGCATGGATATTTTTGGTCCTTCTTCATCGTTCCTCCTTTTTTGGCTGTGTTTTGTCCCTTTTTTGAGATCTCAGGCTATCTCTTTGGCCGGTCGCTGAAATTGAAATTGACACGTGTCAGCTTCTGCTTTGAAACATGCAGGGACACATGGTAGCTTTTGCTTGTCTATAGAAGCTTTAGAAACATTTTGAAAGTCCTATGGAAGAGGACACATGGTAGTCTCCGCTGAGCTTTGGCTATACTATAGAAATATTCAGGACTCATTTTAGATTCACTCGGATGCTTACACTTATCGGCTTCCACCGTGCTTTAGCTTCTTTCAAAAAGTCTTCAAGACCCATATTAGTTTCATATGAAAGATGACATGTGGTGGTTTCTAGTGCGCTCTAGCTGCCTTAGAAAGTCCTGCAGAAGATGACACGTGGTGGCTTCCACTACAACTTTATGAGGGATACATGGCAACGTCCGCTATTTGATCTTTCTTAGATGGAACTTATCCTTTAGGGTCTTGAGAAACGGTCCACTTTCCTTGGTGAGATCCTCTCGCAAGGGTACCTACCCTTCGAGATCTTTTAGGTGGCCTTCAGGTTTTTATTTCCTTCGATGGACTTTTATCTTTACTTTAGACTTATTTCTTCAGACAAAAGTCTGAGGGAATTCCTTTAGACATTTTGTCTAAAGGAAATGCCTTAATCATTTTGCCTTAGTTGATTTTTGCATTATTTTCCTGAAAGAGAACTGTTCCCTCTGCAAGGACTGTTCAAACCCAAAAATACCCTTCAAACTTTTGCAACAGTTCATCTGCTCCTCATCTGCCCTTCGTAAGGGTTGTTTGTCCTTGGTTCACTTTTCTGAAGGAATTCTCTTTGTCCACTTTTGTTCACTACCCTCTGCAAGGGCACTTGGTTTGGTTCATTGCCCTCTGAAAGGGCACTTGGCTTGGTTCATTGCCCTCCAAAAGGGCACTTGGCTTGGGGGCAACCCCTTGAACCTGTCGATGAATCGATCGATTGAACCAACTTTGGTTCAACGGTTCAATATTGTGTTTGAAGCCATATTTTTGTCTAAGTCTTTTGATCACTTTGAACCAATTGAACCCATTGAACCGTTGAACTCATTGAACCTTTTTGGTTTAAGGTTCAATGGTTTTCTTGTGTCCCACTCATTCATTGGACCGCTTGAACCAAACCGCGTTGAACCATACGTTTTGAACCAAACGGCGTTGAACCAAACACTTTGAACCTTTTGAACCCATTGAACCCATTGACCCTTTGAACCAAAGTGGTTCAATGGTTCAATGTTTCAAGCCTTCTTCTCTTTGATAAGTGTCGTGAAGTTGTTGAACCTAGAAGTGGTTGAACTTTGAACCTTGACAAATGCACTTAACTCTTGCTGGTGACGTTAAACCTTTGAACCCATTGAACCTTTGAACCTTTGGTTCAAGGTTCAATGGTTCAAACACTGCATAAAGGCTTGCTGATGAACTCTTTTGGTTGAACCAAGGCATTGAACCAATCCTAAAAGTGACTAAGTGTTGGAAACTTGCTCTTTTGATTGAACTCGCCTGTAGAAGCCTTTGAACCTATTGAACCTGTTGATTTCAAGCATGTTGAGTCCATAGAAATGAGTCTATAAAATTGGTGGAGTCTATAGAAATGAGTTCATAGATTCCTTCTTGCAAAGTCTGTAGAATAGAGCCCGTAGAAATGAGTCCTTAGAATTCAACCTATAGAGTCTGTAGATTCAAGCCTGCAGAGTTCGTAGAACTTGAAAAAGCTTGAAAAATGAAGAATTTGAATGCCTAGAACAATTTTTGAGAAGGTGAGAGAGGATTTTGGTCTGTTGGACCAAAATAGTTCAAAATAATTCAAATGTTGTCTAAAAAATGAGTGATATTTTTGGGGGACAACAGCTGGCTCCAGTCAGAAAACTTCCTTTAGTTGAAAACTTGGAACACTTGAAGGGAGTAGAAACCAAAATCTCTAGTGCCTTGAAGTATGCCATTAGGCCATGGAGTCATGCTACCCAAAAATAAAGGTGACAAAAACAAAAATGAAAACAAACAACACAAAACAGAACTAAAGACTATACAAATATACATATGTACAGGTGAACTTATCTAATACTTCAAAAATTGAAGTGATTCAGATGTTGCCCATTGTGAGACAATGAAAATGGCATTCTATCCTGATAAATCAACAAGAAACCATTTTGTCCCTAGAATTAGTGATGGGCGAATGGAACTCTCCACCAAGAATCACATTTTCTGTGCATTCCTTTTGGTTCTCTCTTCTTGCCCCATGACAAGACGTGGTCTCCAATCTAAAAACTATAACTCCTTGCTCTCTTGGCGAAGAGTTCTTTTTCCTAACTTGGCATGCAATAGTATGGTCCACTACCATAGCTTTTTGTTATGCTGGTTCAGTCCAGTGCATGTTTTGATTGTCCCCCTTAGACACCTGATAAAACATTGATTCAGTATCTCCTTTGGCATGAAGGAGTTTGACATCTTCATCCTAAGCAGCCTTCAATCTGGGCAACAATGATTTGTACTTAAGAGTGTTATTGGTGTTGTTAAACTGTAACTTACATGAAGAAGGAAGAATATCTCCTTAAGGAGATATCAACACCATCCTGGCTCTAGCACCGATAGAGGAATTTCTACCATCGAATTCCTAGATCCAAACATCATCAAAAACTGATATTCTATTAGATTTTTCTTTATTAGAGATGAAAGATCCTTTTTCATCTATACTGTGCTCTACTAATTCTTCTAATGTCTTGTTTGAATCCATCTTTGGATCACCACCTATAGGAATTTCATCTACAAGAACATGAACACCTTCTGTGGTCAAGAAGTAATTACCCCTGCCTGAAGACTCAAATAGAATTTGAGTTGTAGGGGTTGATGTCTGAGTGACAACATATTTTGATTCCTTTTCAAGAAGTAGCCTCTGCATGATGCCTTTGATAGGGATCCTTGCATAAATTTCACCCGAAAAGAATGCCGTATGAGGCTGGAACATTAGCCACTAGGACTGTCATCTTGATTCTTTTGTTTGGGTATGTTTCAAATGCAAATTGGGCATCCTTGATTTATTCCAGTAGAGGTACTTATTTGTTCTCCATGGAGAAGCATCTCCCAAAAGTCTTAGTCAGCATGAGTCCAAGAGATTCTACCACCTTGGCAGGCATGACGTTGTCAGATGCACCTGAGTCTATGATGCAATTGCTCAGTTTGTGACCATTTATTAATAGGGAAACATAGAAAGGCTCTATTTTCCTAGGGGTAGCTGGAGGAGTAATGACAAGATTGTTTGGGATGGACATGTTCCTTGGGGAATCATGAGTTACCTTTTAACATCTTGTACTGTAGGGATGTATTTATTCTTCACACATTGAACTAACCTATCCAACTACTCAGGATTGGATTGCAAGAATTCAAATTCAAACATTTGAATTTTAGTATTCTTGACATGGTCGATTATGTCAAATGACTGAAATGGACTAGGAAGAGAGGATATGATTTCATCCTTTTGGTTTTTGGGAGGGGGAGGGCTGATCTACGAAGTTGAAGTAGAAGGTGTAGAGATGTTTGATGTACTTACCTTTCCTACAATCACCGGGTCCTTTGGCTAGAAAGGTAGAGTGGTTCCCCACTTAGCAATTGAAATTGCTGGTTGAGGTCACTCTTTTATTCTTTCTTTATCAGCTTACTAGGCTGACTGATTCTTGGACCGGGTGAACACAAAATATGATCCCTCATTTGCTTTACCTTCACTTCTGGGCTCATCCTAATAATTCAAGAAACCAATGTTAGAGTCGCCAACTAATTCTTCTTCTTCCTTAGTGAAGAGATTAGCATCATTTTCTTGCTCAAACTCAGGTTGTAAAGAGAAATCATGCTCTATTTCCAGATATCCAACTGCTGAGTTGGTTGGAGGTGCCTCAAGGGCAAGGTTCCTCTGTTAGGGAGAAAGATGATTTGGCTACCCTTGATTCCTGGCAGCATTGCCTTGATATGACTAGTTTTGAAATATCCTCCTTGGCATATCCTGATTAGGAGGAATAGACATACCTTGGGCCATTTGTCTTTTCAAGGCTAGCAGTTCATTTGCCAGCTTTTGCACCATTGTGCCTGTAAATGGATATTCAAAAAATGAAGAGGATTTACCTCTGTTTGGGTCTCTCCTTATCTTTCCTGCCAAGATAAGGTCATCTTCTACCTTAGTAGCCAAATTTTGAGCAGTAACAAGGTCTATGTGGCCAGCATGTCTTAGCAGAAAACTCACTTCAAGTAACTATGAGTTGATGAAGAAGCACTTAAGGTTCTCAGGTGTTGGCTGAGTAATGGTAGGTGTTGTCCCCCAAAAAATATCACTCATTTTTGGGACAACATTTGAACTATTTTGGTCCTACAGACCAAAATTGTCTCTTCCCTTTTCAAAATTTGTCCTAGGCATTCAAATTCCTCATTTTTCAAGCTTCTCAAAAATCTACAGACTCTGCAGGCTTAAATCTATGGACTCTGCAGGCTTGAATCTACAGACTCAGCAGGAAGAGAAAATCTATAGACTCTGTAGGCCAAGTTCAAAGGACTTCACAGGTTGATTTCTACAGACTTGGTTTCTACAGACTCTGCAGGCAGGTTCATTTCTATAGGTTCAAAGGCTTCTGTAGGCGGGTTTAACCAAAAGAATCAATTTCTAACACTTGGTCATTTTCAGGATTGGTTCAGTGCCTTGGTTCAATCAAAAATCTCCATCGGCAAGAATCTAAGCAAAGAAGGCTTGAACCATTGAACCACTTTGGTTCAATGAGTTCAAAGTTCAATCAATCAGTTTAATGCTTTGTTTCACTCAGGTGGTTCATCCGCTTTGTTTCAATGCTTTGGTTCATCCTTTGGTTCAATCAAATGGTTTGTCAGTCGGTTCAAGGCTTCGTTTGAACCGTTGAACCAAAGCTTGGTTCAACGGTTGGTTCAACGTCTTTTGGTTCAAAGGTGGGTTCAAACAAATGGTTCGAAGGTGGGTTCAATCAAGTGGTTCAATGCTCAGTTCATCCGCTTGGTTCATTCAATTGAACCATCGACTTGAACCATTTTGGTTCAAAGCTTGGTTCATCGGCTTGGTTCAATGAAATGGTTCAACCAAGCGGTTCATTTCCTTGGTTCAACGAAGTGGTTCACCGAAGCAATTCATCGACTTGATTTAATGGAGCGGTTCAATGTTTGGTTCAATAAAATAGCTCAACAACTTGGTTCAACCAAGCGGTTCACTCAGATGGTTCAAAGGAACAATTCAAATGCAAAAGTTCAAAGAGCCTCTAGAAGGACAAAGTGCCCTTATGAAGGGCACTTGGAAGACAAAAGTACCCTTCGAAAGGGTCATTTTCAAAGAAGCCTCAAAAGGTAAATTCTTTCGGATTTCTGTTTAAGTCAGCCAAAAAATTCTAAGGCATAATTCCTTCAGACTTTTGTCCAAAGGAATTCCTTTGAACAAAAAGTCTGAAAGAATTCAGAGAAGCTACGGGCAGAAATCCTAAAGAAATAACCAAGGCAAACAGACGAAACAATTCCGCAGACTTTTTTTCCATGGGAAATATCCGTAGACTTTTTGTCCACAGGAATTTGTCCACGGAGAAAGCCCGAGGAAAGCCCGTGAAAGATTTTTAAGGAAAAGGCCACCGAAGGACCCCAAAGGGTAGGTGCCCTTGCAGGGGACTCTCGACTACCAAATTGAAGGACATTTCCCTGAAGCTGAAGGGTCACCTTCCCTTCAGGAAGATATAAAATGAGAAATCCAAAGGAAGAATCTAGCGACCCACCAGAATAAAGAAGCCTAAAGGCCATTTGAAGACCACCCGAAGGGTAGATACCTTTGTGGGGGGCTCTTCTAGACCCAAGGCAGATCAATTCTTAAGGCCCAAAAGGGTAGGTTCTTTTCGATAAAGTGCCAAACAAAAAAGCTGAAGAAATACCAAGGGGTGACGCGCCCGAAGATGTCAAATTCAAGACAACGAACTAGCCATTGAAACCATAGTGACAGGTGCGCGAACGTCAATTTTAAAGCTCATAAAATAGCCATTGATCCTTGTAATCTATAGACCTAAATGTATTCACAGGATTTAAGGCTAAGAATAGCAGAAAGTGACAAAAGAACTAAACAACAAATTGAATCCAAGACCTGATTCAATTAACCAGAAAAGGAGGAATGATGAAGGTAGGATCAGATCGCCAGGTGGACATTGAAAGTTGCAAACTTTCAATAGCGTGACTTGTTTCTCTACATTGATAAAATCAAATGGGTAAATGCCCCTAAGTTCCAGCCTATCTTCTTAACAGATTTTAATACAACATGATGTGTTTTTGTTCCTGAGTCCTTCTTGAAGAGGCTATATAAGGGACTCTCTTCTATTGTAAATGAATCTCTTTTTGACAATTAGAATGAAACTCTGCCCAAATTGAAAGGCATTACTGAGACTTTGAGCTCAGATTGCTGATCATATTTTGTTACTGGAATAAGAAAGCAAGTGATTTTTCAAACTTTGTGCTGTGATATCTTTGTTGTTGAGGAAACTGTTCTTATGTCTTTTTCTTTAATATATCTTCTATTCCTTTAATTCAACAAGCAGAATTAGTGATAGCAGTCAGGAAGGTGTCCTGAAGAGTTAACTGTGGAGAGACTTTGTGCCCCCATAATTGCCTTTAGTGTGTTTTCTTTTCATTTCTGTGTAAAGGACCTTGGGATGACTTTGTGCCCTCATTGTCCTTCGTATCTTACTCTTGAGTAATTCAGGTGGAGACTTTGTGCTGCATCTCGATTTGCTGGTTATTACATCTTTTTCTACATTTTGTTGTTACTACCTGGAGTATTCTTGTGGCTTGCTGAATAGTACTTCTGAAAGAAGAGGAGTGCTTTTGTCATTTTCTTTGAGTTTCTCCTTTGATCTGCACACATCATCTCTGAAAAAAGAGAGATGGATGGTTTGTCCTACCCTTGAGTATTATTTTTTGTTAATATATATAACATACCTATAGGGAACCTCCCCTTGATGAGAGGAGAGATCAGTCCCCTTCTGATGTGGTAAACCTACACATTTGGATGACTAATCTTCCTACTTTGGCTGATCAGACCTATTTTGTTTATCAGTACACTGATCGACAAAATATTCAACCAACAATAGGAATCTGATTCCTGAGCTTGTCAAAATTAGCAATGAAATCCCTCATAGGCTCATGAGGTTCTTTCTTCATTTGTGTGAGCTAGGCCAACAAAGCATGTGCATCTTCTGTAGGCTTGAACCTGGCTTCAAATTTGGCTTTAAGAGTATCCCAATCAGTCACTGATCTATCTTACAGATGGTAAAACTAGTATGCAACAGCACCTTGTAGTGTTTCCATGAAAAGCCTGACTACCATGTGTTCATCAGGGTGAACTTTCCCATCACCATAGAACTTGGGGAAATTTTTCCTTGAACTGCATGGTTGCTCATGTAGAGGTGGAGTCAAATTGAGTGGGCCGAAAGAGTTACCCCAAGGACCTTGAACTGCCATAGTATGACTATGGAAAGGTGGAATAACAAATCTCAGAGGGGTAAGTATTGACAAAGCTTTATTGAAGCAGAAATGGAGGCTTTGCCCAGTAATGGAGACTTGACTTTAGTAGGAGGAAAGCTCCTGGTTCATTGCAGGCGAGATGGTGAAGGAAACAATTTATAATTACTTTGCTGTACCAACTCGAATACAGGGTCGATAATACCTTTATCCTTTTGGCTTCATGTATAGCGTGGAGTTACCAGATTGTAAAACAAAACTGGGAAAGAATTGGCCCTATTTCAGCTTGAAGCTTGAGGCTTCACACTGTGCGTTCTATCCCAATTGGCGTGGAGGTGGAGGGATATGGTAAGGCTATAATGATAATGGGTAAGACATAGAATGGAGTCTCTAGAGTCTAGAATGGATAAGGGTAGGGACTACTTCAATCTAAAACTTGAGGCTTCAAATTACACGTAAATCCCCAATGGAGTCGCCAAAACTATTGGGTGAATATTTTGTCAATCAACTAACTAATGAGCAAAATAGGTCTCTTCAACCACAACATAGGGAAATTGGTTAGCCAGATGTGTAGGTTTACTACATCAAAAGGGGACAAATCTCTACTTTCATCAAGGGGAGGTTCCCTGTAAGATATGCAGGAGCTATATACTATAAATATAAACAAAAAGTAAGATGCAGGGGTAGAAAAACACCATCCATCTCTCTTTTTTCAGAGATGATGTTCAAGGATCAAGGGAGAAATCTTAGTAGTAATCACATAAAGCACTCCTCTTCTTTTAGAAGTACTATTCAACAAACAACAAGAATATTTATGGTAGTAATTGTAATAGGGCGTAGTAACACAACAAGATGAAATGTAGCACAAAGTCTCCATCTCAACTACCAAAGAGTGAGATACAAAGGACAATGAGGGCACAAAGTCATCCCAAGGTCCTTTACATAGAAACAAAAAATGAAGGATAATGAGGGCACAAAGTCGTCCCAAGATCCTTTACATAGGAATAGAAAAGACAAACACACTAAAGGCAATTGTGTGGGCACAAAGTCTCTCCACAATTGACCTCAAGACACCTTCTTGACTACTTTCACTAATTTTGCTTATTTAATTAAAGGGATAGAAAATGTATTAAGGAAACAAACATAAGAACAATTTCCCCAACAACCAAGTTATTACAGCACAAAGTCTGAAAAGTCACTTGCTTTCTTATTCCAATAACAAAATATGATCGATAATCTGAGCTCAAAGTCTCAGCAATGCCTTTCAATTTGGGCAGAGTTTAGTTTTTGATAACCAAAAGATCTCCCTAAAATAATAAGAGAGAGTCCAATATATAACTCTCTAAGAAAGACTTGGGAGCAGTAACACATCATCTCGCATTCAATACATTTTAAATTCTGTCAAAAAGATATGTTGGAATCGGGCGTAGCTGCCCATTTGCTTTTCTCAATGCAGAGAAACGAGTCATGCCATTGAATGTTCATGTTCTCCAATGTCCACCATGTGGACTACTTCACCTTCTAGAAACATATCCCATGCATGGATATTTTTGGTCCTTCTTGATCGTTCCTCCTTTTTTGGCTCTGTTTTGTCCCTTTTCTGAGATCTCGGGCTATCTCTTTGGCCAGTCGTTGAAATTGCAATTGACACATGGCAACTTTTGCTTTGAAACAGGCAGGGACACATGGTAGCTTCTGCTTGTCTATAAAAGCTTTATAAACATTTTGAAAGTCCTGCAGAAGAGGACATGTGGTAGTCTCCACTGAGCTTTGGCTATACTATAGGAACATTCGAGACTCATTTTAGATTCACTCAGATGCTGACACTTATCGGCTTCTGTTGTGCTTTAACTACCTTTGAAAAGTCTTTGAGACCCATATTAGTTTCCTATGGAAGATGACACGTAATGGTCTCCACTACGCTCTAGCTTCCTTAAAAAGTCTTACGAAAGATGACATGTGGTGGCTTCTGCTACAACTTTATGAGGGACATGTGGTAGCTTCTATTGTTTGATCTTTCCTAGAGGGAACTTGTCCTTCAGGGTCTTGAGAAACGATTCACTTTCCTTGGTGAGAGCCTCCCACAAGGGTACCTACCCTTCAGGATATTTCAGGTGGCCTTCAGGTTTTTATTTCCTTCAATAGACTTTTGTCGTTGCTTTGGACTTATTTCTTTGAACAAAAGTCTAAAGGAATTCCTTTGGACATTTTGTCCGAAGGAAATGCCTTAATCATTTTGCCTTAGTCAATTTTTTGCGTTCTTTTTCTGCCTTAGTCAACTGTGCCCTCTACAAAGACTATTCAAGCCTAGAAATATCCTTCAGACTTTTGCAATGGTCCATCTGCTCCTCGCCTGCCCTCTGTAAGGGCTGTTTGTCCTTGGTTCACTTTTTTGAAGGAATTCTCTTTGTCTGCTGCCCTCCGCAAGGGCACTTGGTTTGGTTCATTACCCTCTAAAAGGGCACTTGGATTGGTTCATTGCCCTCCGAAAGGGCACTTGGCTTGGCTCATTACCCTCTGAAAGGGCACTTGGCTTGGGGGCAGCCCCTTAAACCTGTCGATTGAACCAACTTTGGTTTAACGGTTCAACGGTTCAATCTTGCATTTGAAGTCATCTTTTTATCTAAGTCTTTTGATCACTTTGAACCAATTGAACCCATTAAACTATTGAAATCATTGAACCTTTTTGGTTCAAGGTTCAATGGTTCAATAGTTTTCTTGTGTCCCACTCATTCATTTGACCACTTGAACCAAACCATGTTGAACCATACGTTTTGAACCAAACACGTTAAACCAAACACTTTGAACCTTTTAAACCCATTGAACTCATTGAACCTTTGAACCAAAGTGGTTCAATGGTTCAAGCCTTCTTCTCTTTGATAAGTGTCGTGAAGCCATTGAACCTAGAAGCAGTTGAACTTTGAACCTTGACAAATGCGCTTAACTCTTGCTAGTGATGTTGAACATTTGAACCCATTGAACCTTTGGTTTAAGGTTCAATGGTTCAAACACTGCTTAGAAGCTTGTCGATGAACTCTTTTGGTTGAACCAAGGCATTGAACCAATCCTGAAAATGACTAAGTGTTGGAAACTTGTTCTTTTGATTGAACTCGACTGTAGAAGCCTTTGAACCTGTTGAACCTGCTAATTTCAAGCATGTTGAGTCTATAGAAATGAGTCCATAGAATTGGTAGAGTCCGTAGAAATGAGTTCATAGATTCCTTCTTGCAAAGTCCATAGAATAGAGTTTGTAGAAATGAGTCCTTAGAATTTAGCCTATAGAGTCCATAGATTCAATCCTACAGAGTCTGTAGATTCAAGCCTACAAAGTCTGTAGAACTTGAAAAATCTTGAAAAATGAAGAATTTGAATGCCTAGAACAATTTTTGAGAAGGGAAGAGAGGATTTTGGTCTATTGGACCAAAATAGTTCAAAATAGTTTAAATGTTGTCTAAAAAATGAGTGATATTTTTGGGGGACAACATATCCAACATTGTATTAGCATCGAAAATAGCTAAGTACTTTATTTTATAGCATTTATATATCTAGCATAGTTGTACTTTCCATTAATAGCTTATCTCAACTTAATAAATTCAATATATGGTACATCTAAGTTTAACACATTAATTGGCCTACTATAGATCTAATAGTCACCCTTGTGCCTTATCATTTATATATATTTAACCTTGTTAACACCAAGTTAGGATAACTTCTTATCCAAATTAGGGTTAAACATTTAGTGAACCCAATCTTTGAACATCATTGTTATATAAGTATTCTTTTGTAGATGTTTATCTCCTGCCTTGTCCTAATATTTGTTTTCTCTCTCTCTTTTATCATTGATGACATTTATTACTTTGTTGATTATGAGTATGAAACCCTTCAACAATCTCTCCAAGCAGGGATCAAAATCCATTACTCATGCATTCTTCCAAGTTCTAAGGCAAAAAATATAAAAGCCTTGAAAGGTGATATCTACTATCCCTCTAATCAGGTCCATGCTCCCATCCTTTCAAGACATGATATGATCCATGCTAAGGAAGGCCCAAAGCATATGCCCTTGGATTTGAATATGTATTATAACTGATTATGTCTTTTCCTAAAGATGTGCTTAGATGCACATTATTATTTTACCTCTAGATAATAATCAAATCACACATGGAATACTATTAATAATAAAAATTATAGCATTTTTGCCTTTGACCACCTGTGACTCAATAAAAAGGGGTTAGCACATGAGTTGAGCTAACCCTAAAAACCATGTTGTTTTTAAGTGTTAACTACATATCCATATACTCTGAGGAGGGCCTCAGACTCGCATGTAGTTCTCCCTCTAAGGTATGTGTATGTAATGGTGATCTTGTAACTATATGCTTTTTCTCCTATTGTAACCCTTGGTATAATTAATGTAAGTGTAATTTGACCTTTTTTTATAATTTAGACTTCATCAATATGTAATTCAGTATAAGGTGTAATCAATAACTTTTGAATAAATAATGTATATGCTAATTGAGAGGCTTACTTGGTGATTGAGTACTATGCCTTAGTTTTATATATTCAAGTGTTGGAAATATTGTCATTGATGTCAAAGGTCTAGCATTATTGGTGATAAAGGCCCCATTGCATTTAATGATGTTTGTAATAGTTATATATTGGCTAATGTGTGTTAATATTTATTTAATATTAATGAATATATTTTTGGTTGCATATGAGACAAAAGAAGGGCCCATGGAGAAGTCAAAGAGCCACGGGGTAAAGACAAAAGAAGGATGGGACACATTTTCCCATGAAGAGTCATCTTGGGGAATTCCAAGAGTCACCAAGTGAAGACAAAAGAGGAAGGGCACAATTTCTCATGAAGGAACACTTTGAGGAATATGAAAAGTCACCAAGATAAGGACAAAATAGGGAAGGCCATTTTTGCTCATGAAGGGTCACCACATGACTTTTTAAAGGCAAGGATATGAAGGGTCATACAAGTTTGGCACCATTTTCCATGAGGATTGAAGGGTCACAAATGGGGAAGGCCAAAGGTCATTTGGAAAGCTATAAATAAAGGCTTGAGAAGCCATTTGTAAGATGTGTGAGAGAGGTTGATTTGATATTGTAATATCTAGCTTAGAAGAGCATTATGAAAGATGAATATGATTTGTGTTTGTTATATCTAGCTTAGAAAAGCAAAGGTGAGAGAGGAAAGAGATGTTGTAATGAACTATCATTTGTTGAGATAACAACATTGAGAGATAGTTGTGTGGTATACACAAAGGGGTTGGTGCTCCTGTGAGTTGGTGCTCATGAATTTTTGTTGTGTTGGTGCTCAACAAAGGGGTTGGTACTCTTATGGGTTGGTGCTCATGAATTGTTACTATGTTGGTGCTCAACAAAGGGGTTGGTGCTCCTATGAGTTGGTGCTCAACAAAGGGGTTGGTGCTCATGAATAGTTGTTGTGTTGGTACTCAGCAAAGGGGTTGGTGCTCATGCAAGTTGGTGCTTGTAAATATTGTTTGGGTTGGTGCTCATTCATATACTTGAGATTGTTCTCTGTGGTTTTTCCCACATTGGGTTTCCACATTATATCTGGTGTCTCTCTCTATCTTGTATGGTGTTTATTGTTTTAGTTTTATTTCATATCTTGAATGTTTGATTAAGTGGAATTTGATTAAGGGAAAGTTTTATAAGATATATGATATACTGATTCACCCCCCCTCTCAGTATATCCTATGCTTAACAATTGGTATCATAGTAGGTTCCTTTTGAAAAAGTTTTATAGCTTGAAGGTAGATCGAGAAAGCTCGATGGCTGGATCACATGAAAGATTTTTTACAAATAAGGCCCCTTTGTTTGATGGGATGAATTATGATTTTTGGAGCATAATAATGAGGACTTATTTGATGGCCCTTGGATCTGACATATGGATAGCAGTGGTGGAGGAATATGAAGAGCCACAAACACCTGCAATTACTCTAGTAGAAAAGAAGGCAAGTGAATGTAATGCTAAAGCTTTAAATGCTATTTTATGTGGTTTATGTGAATCTAAATTTGTTAAAGTTATGCAATATAAATCTACTCATGAAACTTGGGTAAAAATTGAGAATATTTACAAAGGTGATGGAAAGGTTCAACAAGCTAAGCTTCATACTTTTAGAAGATAGTTTGAATGTTTGAAGATGGAAGAAGAAGAAGATATAGCAAGTTATCTTTTACGAGTTGATCAAATCATAAATTAGATTTAAGGTCTTGGAGAAACATTGGAAGAGTCAACGGTGGTACAAAAGGTTTTGAGATCTCTACTAATGAGATATGATGCAAAGGTTTCGGCAATCGAGGAGATGAAAAATTTAGCCAAGCTAAAGATAGATGAACTTCATGGTATTCTCACAACATATGAGATGTGAACAGAACAAGATAAACCCTCAAAGAGGAAAGCAGCTTTTAAGACATCAAAGAAAGAGAAATCTAAGATTCAAGAATCAAGTGATAGTTCCAGTGATGATGAAGATGACAATGGAGCACTTTTCATTTGCAAGCTAAAAAGGGGAACAGGTAAATATCAAGAAAAATTACCTTTTAAATGTTTTCATTATGAAAATATTGGACATTTTTCAGCTAGATGCCCAAATAAGGGTAATGATGAAGAAGAAGAAAAGTCTACATACAAGAAAAATTTCAAAGGCAAATCCAAGAAGGGATTCAAGAAGAAGAGCCTGTATTCTCAGGATCCTAGCTCAGTCAAAGATAGTGGAGTCAACGATTCAGAAGAAGAAGAGATTCTATTCATGGCCATACATGAAGATGATCAAGAAGAAGAAGAGGAGGAAACTGAAGTGAATATGGAAGGAGAACTCATTTGTGCCTTAGAAGAGTTAGAAGTTGTTGAGAAGAAGAATCGAAGATTGATGCACCAGATTGAGAAAAAAGAAAAGGAGTCAAAGGAAATTATTGATGATCTAACAACACACTTGGAAGAAGCCAATAAGAATGAAGAAAATCTAACATCACAGCTAGAAATAACAAGAAAAGAATGTGAAAGGTATGTTATTGAAATTGCCTCTTTAAAAGAAGATATTGAGAAAGCAGTCAATGATAAAGTAGTTAGTGATTTAAAATTTGAGGATAACACTAACATGCTGAATAAGATATTGGAAAGTCAAAAAGCAAATTCAGATAAGACAGGGATTAGATTTGAAAAGAAGAGCTATGTTGAAGCTCTTACAAAAGAGGAAACAAAAAGGGGAGAAGTGAAGAATACAGAGGACATTTCAAATAGAGAAGGCTGGAAGGAACAAAGATACAAAAGGCAATCAGGTCAAAGATATACAAATAGGTATTATTTTTATGGCTATTATTTTTATTGTAATGGATATGGTCACAAGAAATTAGAATGTAGAAAAAGAGCTAACAATTTCAGAAATAAGAAGGAAAGTCAAGTATAGTCAAGCAGAAGCCATAACTCTTTTGCTCCTCTATCAAACTTTGATGAAGAGACCATAGTATGCTACAAGTGAAATAACTTCAGACACATAGCTCAGTATTGTAGAAGTGTGTTCAAGTTAGTCAAGAAGGATCAGAGTTTCAAAGCTCCATTCATCAAGAAGGATCAGAGTTTCAAAGCTCCATTCATCAGAAAGAAGTTTCAAACATGTTCATGGCAGAATAAACAACTTGAAGATTCTATGTTGGTGCAGACAACTTTGCATGTAATAAATGAAGATTAGCCATGGTTCATTGATAACAGATGTTTGAGGAATATGATAGGAGATAAAATTAAGTTCATAACTCTAAAGAAGATCAATGGTGACACAGTGAGATTCGAAGATAAAACCATTGCCAGGATAGCCAAAAAAGGTACTTTGAGTTTGGATTATGGTAGAACTAAGACTAAGAATGTTTTATATGTAAAAGGTCTTAATCATAATCTATTGAGTGTTAGTCAAATATGTGATCAAGGATACATATTAAAGTTTCATGCAGAAGGTTGTGAGATTATAAGAAAAGATTCAAATGAGTTGATTGCAGATGCTCAAAGGATAGGGAACAATGTGTATTTATTGTTAGATATCTTCTCAAAGGCATGATCAAAGGACACATTCAAAGATCTGTGAGAGGATTTGGGAGTAATTTCTATTACTTCCTACCATTGACGTTCAGGATTAGTTGAGGGGGAGCTAAGTGTTAGCTCCAGGTAGGCCCTTTGCCATTGATGTCAAAGGGGGAGAATAACAGGTACAGGTACAAGTGCAGAAATAGGTACAAGTTGCTATAGTAAGGGGGAGTTACTGTATGTTTTTAGATGACAAGATGTGCAGGTGATAGGATATGGCATTTTTAGGATTGAGGTTGCCATCAATGATAAAGGGGGATATTGCTGGAAATATTGTCATTGTTGTCAAAGGTCTAGCATTATTAGTGATAAAGGCCCCATTGCATTTAATGATGTTTGTAATAGTTATATCTTGGCTAATATGTGTTAATATTTATTTAATATTAATGAATATATTTTTGGTTGCATATGAGACAAAAGAAGGGCCCATGGAGAAGTCAAAGAGCCATGGGGTAAAGAAAAAAGAAGGATGGGATGCATTTTCCCATGAAGAGTCATCTTGGGGAATTCCAAGAGTCACCAAGTGAAGACAAAAGAGGAAGGGCATAATTTTTCATGAAGGGACACTTTGAGGAATATGAAAAGTCACCAAGATAAGGACAAAAGAGGGAAGGACGTTTTTGCTCATGAAGGGTCATCACATGACTTTTCAAAGGCAAGGATATGAAGGGTCATACAATTTTGGTGCCATTTTCCATGAGAATTGAAGGGTCACAAAGGGGGAAGGCCAAAGGTCATTTGGAAAGCTATAAATAAAGGCTTGAAAAGCCATTTTTAAGATGTGTGAGAGAGGTTGATTTGATATTGTAATATTTAGCTTAGAAGAGCATTATGAGCAATGAATATGAATTGTATTTGTTATATATAGCTTAGAAGAGCAAAGGTGAGAGAGGAAAGAGATGTTGTAATGAACTATCATTTGTTGAAATAGCAACATTGAGAGATAGTTGTGTGGTATACACAAAGGGGTTGGTGCTCCTATGAGTTGGTGCTCACAAATTGTTGCTGTGTTGGTGCTCAACAAAGAGGTTGGTGCTCCTATGGGTTAATGCTCATGAACTGTTTCTGTGTTGGTGCTCAACAAAGGGGTTAGTGCTCCTATGGGTTGGTGCTCATGAATTATTGCTATGTTGGTGCTCAGCAAAGGGCTTGGTACTCCTGTGGGTTGGTGCTCACGAATAGTTGCTGTGTTGGTGCTCAGCAAAGGGGTTGGTGCTCCTGCAAGTTGGTGCTTGCGAATATTGTTTGGTTGGTGCTCATTCATATACTTGATATTGTTCTCTGTGGTTTTTCCCACATTGGGTTTCCATGTTATATCTGGTGTCTCTCTCTATCTTGTGTGGTGTTTATTGTTTCAATTTTATTGCATATCTTGAATGTTTGATTAAGTGGAATTTGATTAAGGGAAAGTTTTATAAGATATATGATATACTGATTCACCCCCCCTCGTAGTATATCCCATGCTTAACAACAAGGAGCCTTTTGATTTCAAATTAATACCTAGTGGTGCATGAAATTAGACAATAGAACAAACATATGACCCCTCATAAATGGTCACAAGGTGAAAAGTATGTAAATAGAGAAAAGGATAAGCTAGGACACTTTTGTTTTCCCTTGGACACTTACATCAACACAAGTGTCCTGAGGTGAATGGTAGTGTCTGAGAGCACCAAACACATAAAAAACATAAAAAACTCATAGATCCCCACCATAATAGGGTGAAAACATATTATAGTGAAAATATATAAAAAAATATAGATAAATCAATGAAAATATATAGAGTCCAAGGTGTCCATGCAAGACTGCACCACTAGGTACTCGAACTTCCAACAAAAGGGCTATATATCCTAAACTAAGCAAAATTACATTATAAAAGAAGCTTATACCAAATATGGGTATCTACAGGATAACCAAAGACTTACCATACATGTCCATACCTATTCATACACATTAAACCT
The DNA here is from genome assembly GCA_037957365.1 of Torreya grandis. Lineage (NCBI taxonomy): Eukaryota > Viridiplantae > Streptophyta > Pinopsida > Cupressales > Taxaceae > Torreya > Torreya grandis. The sequence continues at coordinate 493,575 of JARHVA010001011.1, read as the reverse complement.
CTACCTTTCATATGATGACTATGCATGTTACATCATCAACCTTGCCTACTACATTCTCCCTTGAGTAAACTGTTATAACTTTGCATGCTAAGGTGTTATTGCTAAATCGAGGTGCATCTAGAGGTAGTCATTCCCTAGATTTTTATACCTTTTTGTATAAACCCTTATCCTCTGAGATAACATCTTATCCTTTACCAACATGTTTTGTAGCCTAAAATAACACCTTAGATCATTCCACATAACATGATCATATTATGCATATAATTAAAAATTATTAACCAAAGTATTTCAAAAAGGTATCAAGGAATATGCCTTATGATGCTTCTATGCCCTGCCCCTCTAATCCATAAAATCATTCAACCCTTAAGAGAATAATTTATAATATATTTCACCATCAATATTGATGATAAATTATCTTATGTGCAAATTTATAAACTCAAGCAAGGGTCGAATACGCCAATCAGTGGTTATGTACTTTGGTACAAGACCATGCTATAAAAAATTCCTAATTTTATGGAAAATAATGAGTTATAAGGCATATTCAAGCAAATATTGCTTTCACCACTATATAACTCAATTATCTTCAAGAGATTGAAATCCTTAATTGAGTTATGCCATACAATAAGGGAGAGAGAAGCTAATATAACTTTGAACGAGCTCAAACATACACCTACTCCTACAATTTCAACAACAAAGTTTCAAATAAAACCAAGCTTTAAGGTCAAAGTAACTAGTAACAATAGGAAAAAAATATAGATAATGTACTATCATAACCTAAAAATTGACTACAATTGACAACTCCACCCAAGAGATAAATATATAGATTACCATCACATCCACATATACCATTAAAGAAATTACTTGAGTGTAACCTTAGCACTCTTATTCCTCCACAAAAACTCAATCCAAATATGTCGACACTATAGAAATATGATAGAAATGCATACTATGGCTATGATATTATTATGGGATATTCTATGAGAAAATGCTTCAAATTGATATATAATATACAAGATCTGATTGATGATAACATTATTGAATCAAACATCCCTACAGAGGAATCTATACCATAAAATAATGGAAATTTGTTTAACCCTAAATTGAGCTAGGTCAATATAGTATAGGGTTAAGAATATATCAATGAATTAGCGTAAGGGTGATAAATAGATCTATATTAGGCCAATCAATTGCAAACACATATAAACAATATTATGAATTTAAATATTGACATATGCTAAAAATAATAAGTACAACTATTAATTGATATAACAATGAAAATAAGAGTACTTAGCTAGTTTACTATGCACATGTAGATATGATATGGAACATGCTATAAATAGACTAGATAACAATCTTGGATCAGTTGTCAGATTCTAGAAATTTGACCTCTGTAGCCTTAGACACTTATGTTGACTTCAGATAGTTACATCAATGTTTCTATCTAACTTGGATGTAGGTGTCTAGTACATAATACCTATTAGATATGGATACGACCACATGAGATATTTTGGGTTCTATTTCACCTTTGCTCTGGTGTGCTCAGATCTAGATCATGGGTTGTCAATCCTTGTCAAGATCAAAACCCTATTTCTTCATCTTCATAGTGGTTATCAGAAAAATGGGTTAGTAAGATCATGGTGTTGAACTAACCAAAAAGACCCTTTTATCAGTGGGTGTTGTTTACATAGCCACTAATCTGAAGAGGGCCTCAGATTGATGTATTTCTCCCCTACGTGTTAGAATGTGTGTGCACAAAGATGTAATATATAGAAATCAAGTACAATAGTGACATAAATTGTAACTTGGCAAATATAACTCATAGAGTGCTCCTTCAGTACTTTAGACATGTAGATGTGCTATCCTTATGAGTGATATGTAAATATGAGTAAATAGGGAAGCTATGCTCACTTGAATGCTTGATTGAATGCTTTTTGTAAGTTTTCTTGTGATTTTTTAGGTATATCCTCGGTGAGGAGTGAATGAGGGTTGACCTTGTATATATATATATATATATGTATGTATATATATACATAGATATATCAATCCCTTTTGAAAATATCTCACATTAAAGAACTTAGGCTGACCATAGATATATGTTTCATTTGTAAATTTGATGACTTTAGGGCATTGGACAATTGCATTAAAATATGACACTTTCATCGATGTAAGAATTTGGATGGGATGCAAGTGTCTGCAAAGCTATAAAATAACCATAGGTCCCAAACTTGAGAAACAAAAGATAAGTAGGTTTACAATACTTTAAGCATTATAACAAGCCTAGGTCATTAGAATAACACTAGTCAAACTAAGAGATAAGAAATTTGGCATAAAGAGATAGTGCATACAAGTCTTTCAGTAATGAGAAGGTCTAAAAATTGAAGATACATCCATGGTATGTATTTTACAAGTGTACAAGACTGAGATGTTATGTAATTTAGATTTAATGTCTACATTCCCCCCCTTTAATCTAGTAATAAAGTTACTAGTTTAAAGGAAAAGAAATGCATACCTAGTTGTGTATAACTCACATTACCTTTGCATGAGTCCCACTTGAGTGTTTTTATAGTGACTGGTCTACAACTAAGATCATGTTACAATATGTATTAAGTGCATACAATCTAAAATTAAAAGCATTGAAATGATTGAAATAATTAGAGAAAGGTTTAAGAGTACACCTATTGGTGATCAACTTATAACACTTATCTTTTTATAATGGTGGTTGAGGCATTAAGACTCCTCAACTCATGGTTTTAGTGGTTTCATCTCCTTGGTGCATAATCACCTTATGGCATTCTCTAAATGAATTCAACAAGTGCTATCTTGGGTCACATACCCTTAAGTGTATTCATTCCTTGAATTTTAAATTTTAAATAATTTAATGATCTAGATTAGTAATCATGAATGGACATTGGGGTGTGTGTGTGTGTGTGTGTTTCTTTGTAGTTTTTGTATGGATCAAGTGGGACTTTTGGGGCATTCCTATGAAAACCTAGTGTAGTTAATCAAATGTGCCATTTTTAAACCTAGTGTAGTTAATCGATGTAATTACTTTGCCTTTTGGAAACCTAATTTAAAATATATATCATTAGGAAACATTTAAACTAATATTAGGACAAATTTAAATATGGAAGTACGTATATAAGAAGGTTAAAATAAAAACTTGCTCCAAACCTTGGATATAAAAGCGAGTTTCCACCTCACAGTTGAGATTAGCTCAACCGTGCAACCCAATCATATTTATAACCTAGTGAGCGCGAGTTGATCTAAGTCAACCCACACTATAAATATAATGAGGTTGGATTATTTAATCAAGTCCAACCTATAAAATTGTAAAGATTAAATTATTTAATCACCTCAACCATACCAAAAGTGAACCAACTACTACAATAGATTGGCTCAATAACAATTTGTAATAGTCCAACCTGGTGAGCTAAATTCCATAGAATTATTTTGAAATCTGAATCTGATTTTGATTTTTTAATTTAGGTGCTCATTGCATAAAATATGCACCTTATATATGTCTCATGCTAAAATGTGGGTATAACAATGATACCAATGTATAGAAGTATGCCACAAATGTGTATCTAAATCATAACTATGTAATTTGGCCAATTTGTAATTGTGTAAGTGTGGATAACATGTTTCCAAAACATTCCCCCACTAAAATATAAAATTGAGAGATGGCATAAGTGTGGAGAACATGTTTCCATAACATTCCCCTACTATATATCTAAATCTGTGAACCGTGAGAAATGTGGAAAACCTGTTTACATAACATGCCCCCACTATATATCTAAATCTAATGAATTATGACAAATGTGGAAGCTATGTATCTATGACATGTCCCCACTAAAATCCCCCCCCCTTCCCCCAATATTGAGGTGAGGGGAGGTAAAAACTAGTAGTCACCTTACCTCAAAATGAAAAAATAATGATATAATATGTGAATGTATCATGTAACATATAGGAGTAGCATGTTTAGGTAGATATATCAATAAGGTACATGTGGATAATATTTTGTGATTATGTAGCACCCTATTTTTGTAAAATCAAAAAACTCATGAACCTGGTTGTTCCTCTTAGTTATACATATGCCTTCTTTTGTAAGCCTCACATCTCCTCTATCTTGTGCCCCTTAGACTATCTCTTAGTCTGATTAGACTTATATTGATGAACAAACATCCCATCTTGCCTAGAATGCTTAAATGTACTTATCCTATACCTTTGAAAGTTATAATCCTATGATTGGTCTCCTTTTCCATGGACACTAATGTCTGGGACATACATTAGTATCGATGTTACTATCCTGGCCTAACATAAGTGTCTAGTGCCTTAAAGTCGTCCAATTTGTAAATGAAATGTATTACAATGGTCAGTCTAAGTGCTTTAATATGAGTTATCTTTTGATAGGATTGGTGTAAATACAATATCAAATCTCATTCATTCAACACCTATGAAACCTAATAATCAAAACAAAATAGCACTCAAGAAGCACTCAAGTTACCAAAAGCTTTCCTATTCTACCCTATTCTAATATCAATTAAGGTAACAACTCAAATATATGTTTCAAGTAATAAAGGAGCAATCATAAGGTCATATTTTTCAAGTTACAAGCTAGGTGACTATTGTACTTGGTTTAAAAATTGCATGGTTCACACACAAGCCAACATATAGAGGAGGACTACAAGAGTCTTAGGCACTCTTCTAGATCATTGGCTTTGTATACAATGCCCTTTGATAATGGGCTCATTATGGGGTAACTTGAAACTCTATGCCCACTAACCCATTTTCCCTAGGATCACATTGAAGATGAAAAGCTAGGGTTTTACCATTTCACCAAGAGTGACAGTTCATGACCCAGATCTAAATACACAAAAGCAAAGCCAAAGCCAAACTCAGAAGCATCCAAGGGGTCGCATCTTGTTTCAATGAATATTCTATCATGACACTAGAGTCAAACTCAAACACTAGTGTCGATTCAACTATCCTAGGATGACGTAAGTGTCTAGAGAACCAAAGGCACCAGATCTAGAATTTGATGACTGATATAGAACCATATTCATGCCAATTTCATTATTGTATTATATCCAACCCTATATTAGCATCAAACATATCTAAGTACTTTATTTTATGTCATTTGTATATCTAGCATAGTTATACTTTTCATTAATATCCTATCTTAGCATAATAAATTCAACATATGGTACATCTAAGTTTAACACACTAATTGGCCTACTATAGATGTGATATTCACCTTTGTGCCCTATCATTTCTATATCCTTAAGCATGTTAACACCAAGTTAGGATGGCCCCTGATCCAAAGTAAGGTTAAACATTTAGTGAACCCAATCTTTGAACATCATTATTGCATAAGTATTTTGTTATAGATGTTTATCTCCCGCCTTGTCCTAATATTTGTTTTTTCTCTCTTTTATCATGGATGACATTGATTAATTTTGTGATTATTACTATGAAACCCTTCAACAATTTCTCCAAGAAGGGATAAAAATCCATTACTCTTGCATTTCTCTAAGTGCTAAGGCAAACAATATAAAAGCCTTGAATGGTGATAAATATTATCCCTCTAATCAAGTCCATGCTCCCATCCTTTCAAGACATGATGTGATCGATCCCAAGGAGGATCCAAAGCATATTCCCTTGCCTTTTATAAAAAAATTAATACCCCATGGAGATAAGTTACTTTCATTTGATCATAATAATTTCTGTCAACTCCATAAGGAAATCATGGAGGATTTGTAAATCATTAATAAATGGAATGTTCCTTCAAGTTAATTGATTAAAACCCCTCATAGTCCTACATTTACAAACAATATTCCCCTAATAAAGGCTGATAATCCTTGTTGGTCTTTATTTGATATTAATTTTTTTCAAAAAGTTACCAAGAAATTATGGCATCTTTACCAAGTCATATTAAGCCATCAAGAAAAAGTAAGCATTTGACACCTATAACATATTACAAACATAAGATGCCAAAAATTTCTACTATGAAAAAGGTGTATGCATAACATTTTTTAGATCAAAGTTCTCAAATAAAATATTGCATAATTTTGGCCTTTGATATTTACTCAAATATGGGTATCAAGGACAAGGATTGGGCAAACATGAACAAGGTATAACCCATTTTTATAGCTCTCAAGTGTAATCCAAATCGATAAGGCTTGGGGTGTTCAAAAATAATCATGGATTACTAACGACATATTAACACATTAAATATTGAGGTACACATAGATGCACATAAAAATTAGGAATCATCATAAGGGGAACCAATGTTGAAAAAAATCCAAGATAATCAAACAATCAAGCTCCCTTTGGTGATCCATCCTCGTGGCATGACAAAGTTAGATACAAATTTAGATAAAGGAAAAAGTATAATAACTAAAATTGATGAGCATATATATGCTCGTCCTTCTATACCTTCCTCTTCATTGAACACATTATATCAATAGCATGAGAACCCTCTTCCATTTAGTTATATCCATTATGCAGAGTCTTCTTGAAAGGATCCACAACAAATTTTATAGATCATAACACAACATGATAACACTTATACTATTTTTTCCATGTTACTTGAGCATAACATGATTTATTTACCTTTTATTTGGTAAAAATTAAGTAGTCACCTTATTCCTTAAGAAGGATTTCCATATTGTAATTACCATTGGATCACAGGTCAAAATGCAAGCCAATGTGGGGCTTTGAAGGTCAAAATTCAAGAATACAAGAGTATAAGACATATAAACTTTTTCTCCCCACAACAAAGCAAGTCCAATATTTCACATCTTTATAAAGAATACCAACCTTAAAACACACATAAAGGTGGACATATAATAATTTATGCAAATATCACTGGGTTATATTGTACCCATATTCTAATTGACACAGAATAGGGATCACTTTGAAGCAATAATTTTTTTTAACAAATGGGACACCATACAGATGAACTAAATAAATCTTGATTAAATCCATATTCTCTTGGATACATATTTATACCTATAGCATGCAAACCAAATATTTTATATTCTATGATATGGGTAACAAATCCAAAGCCAAATTTCACCTTGCATCTAGGTCAGTCGTAGTTGGTCGATATGGAAGCAAAGCTCGATATGAAAATTAGGTGTATTACATTTTGATTTCAAGATAAAAAAATACATGTGCCACTTGATGCATATAATGATACATCTGTGATAATAGCAGATGGAATACATTTACCAAAATGTATCGCAACATGTGCCTAAGACATGGTACCATATGAATAACCAAATTGAATTACTAGATAGTCCTCTACATTCAGATTGGGAAAATGATTAGTTATTTACATTCAAAGTGAGAAAATGGATAGTTTTTACATTTTAAAAAATCTTTTCCAAAATACCTAAAAAATAAAAAAACATTCAAAAATCCAAAAACACTTTTGGCACCTACATGTTCTATTAGGTCCTTGACATCTATGTGTTAGTTCCATGTTGAGGACTATCATATCATTTTCTCATACAAACACATACACAAGAATACATAGATACATGATACACTTATGGGTATTAGGCCTTCCCTCTACTCATGTCATTTAGATGTTGGGGGCGTCCATCTTCCATGATTTTGATATACACAAGTTATATGATTCGATGATCACTTTAAACTATCATGTTTGAGCTTACATATGTACTTACACATGCCTACTATCCATAAGTATACATTTCATAGGGTACTTCATATGTTATATAATTGAAATTTTTTAACAAATTCAATCCATGGTTAACTATGACATGTTTATGCTAGTTACTTATGCTTTTCCTTTACACACTTCCTTGAGTGTTTTTCCTTACTATTGTCTTGCTTTTTCGAGCATTTGCATATCCTCCATTGTATATAGCCCTGTGCTTATGTTTTATTTTTTGGACATTTAAATTTGTCATTGCATTTTATGGACATTTTAATATTTAATTGATTGATTTTGTGGAAAATTGACTAATTCATGTCCATTCAATTTTACGGCATTTGAACATGCCCCTTGCTTGCGATCTCCTTGGACCATTACCATTTGACTTACTTTTGAGTGCTCTTGTGTGTGTGTTTTATTTTTTTATTGAGATTGTAATGTTACTATCTAGACATTTCTAGGATCTTTATCATACATATTAGGCCTACATGTGATCACATTGGTTCTATGCACTTTAATGTTACATCTACCTAGACATATTTCCTTCTATATGCTACATTCATAGATTTACAGTTGTCTTACTATTTTGAGATGAGATACCTATTAGGTACTATTTTTAAATCACCTCAAAGGTGAGGTAGAATATTAGTGGGGGCATGTCATGGTAACATGGCTTTTACATTTGCATAGTTTTTAGATTACGGTGGGGGAATGCTTTGGAAGTATGTTCTCTACACTTACACAATATATGGTACTTACACTAATTTGTAGATTCAATGGGGGAATCTCATGATGACATGGCTTCCAAACATTCATAGTTTTATATTTAGAGAGGGTATGCTTGGGAAGCATTTTATCCACATTCATTCAATATTGCACTTATAATTCACATATTCAGTGGGGGAATGCTTTGGAAGCATGTTCTCCACACTTAATTTTTAGCATATCTAGTTTACAATGGTGACATGTTTTGGAAACATGTAATCCACACTGGTACTTATATTAGTTTCATATTTCTACATATATAGTGGGGACATTCTTTAGAAGCATGTCCTCCACACTCGCACAATTTTCCAAATTGGCCAAAGCACATAGTTATATAATTTTGATACACATTTATGGCACATTTCTATACATGGTACCATTATTACACATAGTTTCAACATGAGAAAAATCTAAGGTGCATATGCTATGAAAAATGTTCTTAATATTAAAAAATCTAAATCGAATTTAGATTTCAATACTATTGTATGTATTGGTACCCAACAAACTTGTATGAACTTTAAAGAGCCAATCTACTGCAGTAGTTGGTTCACCATTTGGCATGGTTAGGGTGATTAAATCACTCAATCTTGATAAGTTTTTAGTTTGGACTTGATCATCCAAACTCACCAGGTTATGAGTATCACTAGGTTGCATGGTTGAGCTAATCTCAACTACTAAGTGGCAACTCACTTTTGCTCTAAAGTCAGGGGCATGTGCCTTCCAACCTCTCTCTCTCTATCTCCTTGGATATATGCACTTAAAATATTTATATGTATTTATTTTAATATTAGTTTTAGATCTTTACAATGATATGTATTTTGCAAAAACAACTTGCCAATAGACAAGGTGGTTACATCGACACACCTATGTACTCATAAACCTTGCTCTTTCAATTTCAATCTATTTCAAGTACTTTTTACCCAGATTATATGCACTGATTATACACTATAACATGATCTTGGTTTTAGGTTAGCCACCAACAAAGTACTGAAACCTAGCTCTATAAAGGCACTCAAATTAAACTCATGCAAAGATAAGGTGTGTATACACACCTAGGTACTTATTTTTTTCCTTTAAACTAGCAATTTCATTATTATATTAAAGGGGTGACAAATTTAGATGATATTTTGTGATTATGTAGCACCTCAATATTATACACTTAGAAAAATCATGACTCTATATGTTCCTCTTAGTTATACACATGCCTTAGTTCCACAAGCCTCACATCTTCTCTATCTTGTGCTTCTTAGCTTATCTCTTAAACCAACTAGTCTTATATTGATGACATAAACATCCCATCTTTCTCAGAATACTTAAAATGTTTTTATCTTATACCTATATAAGTTTTGACCCTATGCTTGCTCACCTTCCCACGAGACACTAACATTTGGGATAAACAATAGCATTGACATTATTGTCGTAGCCTGATGTAAGTATATAGTGCCCTAAAGTCAACCAATTTGCAAATGAAATATAGTATAAGGTCTTACTAAGTGCTTTAATGTGAGTTATCTCTCAATAGAATTGGTATAAATATAATATCAACCCTTATTCATTCACCACCTATGAAACCTATAAATCAAACCAAAAGAGCACTCAAGAAGCATTAAAGTTACCAAAAGCTTTCCTATTCCACCCTATTCTAATATCAATCAAAGGAACAACCTAGCTACAGGTTTGAAGTACTAAAGGAGAAGTCATAAGGTCATATTTTCCAAGTTATAAGCTAGGTCACTATTGTACTTACTTTACACATTGCATGATTCACACGTAAACTAACACATAGGGGAGAACTACATGAATATGAGGCCCTCTTCTAGAGTATTGGATATGTAGGCAACACCTTGTTATGTTTATTTTTGGCATCCCCTCTTTTTTATAAAAATTCAAGTGTACTTATGATTTATTCTTCCATTTTAATGATTAATTTTGTAACTCCTAAAACTACTTATGGGGGTCCTAGTTCATTGCTTTCATTTCAAATATGCATTATTATGCTAAATGGTTATTATGACTTCTGCATTTGATAAAAAAATTTAATCTAACATTAAAAAATGGTTTTGAAAGCATGAGTTTGATATAATAAAATGCATTCAATTTTATATATACAAGATGTGCAGATTGATAGTTGTGATAGTTTGACTTAGTCATGTGAGTAGTAATACTTCTAGGTTATACTTGCATATTTCCTTTAGAAATGATGTAATATTTCCATTAATATTGATTTGTGAAAAGCTTTGCATGGTCTATTTTGTTTTGAAATAGATGTTTGATCAGTTATATTTGAAAGGTTATGGTTCAAAGCTTTATTGTGCTTGACTGAATCATAAGTTATGAGATAGTTGAGAATGATATACAACTTTGATAACATTCCAAGTTCATATAGTAATTATATTTTTCCATTTCATGGATGGAATTTGTGACTTATTTAAGGCATTAATATATATGTTTGATTTATTATAATCTAACATATATATAAAATCTAAGCACTAAAACCTAAGTGTTGGAGCTAAGTGTTAAGTTTCTAAGGCTACATCGAGGTGATTTCCTAAGGTGGTGGATCTTCGTTATTATATACTGAACTAATAATGTCTTGGGTTCAAAGTTAGGTTCAAGCCTTACCAAGCTAAGATAATAGTGACATCAAATGAGTTTTAAATGTCATGAAGTATACTTTGATATGCGTTTGAATTTTATTGGGATTTATTTTAAATAATAAATTTCATTGCATTAATATATAGTGTACATGCATTGAATAATGGTCAATAGTGGGTATTTTGGAGGTAAGTTTAGTATTGGATGAAATTGGAAAAACTTCTTAGAGTTGGCTGAACCTCTAGATAAATACTGATAGTATTGACATTAAATGAAATTGTGACACCTAAACTTGGGTGGTTAATGCTTGCTTGGAGCACACAAAAGGTTAGTTATGCACAGTAGGTAGTTATTATTGCAATATGTTTGGTGAAAGTGACACTCTACTATTAGAATGAAGAAAAAGGAAAAGAAAAGATGATAGACTCTGGTGCATTTACAAGAAAAGTAAGTCGATACCTTATTGAGTTAGTTTAGCAGATGCTATAATAATAATTTTTATGTACAAAGACTTAAGTGTGTTGGTTCTTTTTCTACATACAATTTATTAGAATGGTAAACATGAGTTGTTGACATCGATGAACATCTTACATTAGAGTTAAATTTTATGTTGTTATAATGTTCAAAATAAATAATGATCAAGTTCGGTTTCTTGTAGTCTATTGTTTTATAATATTTGAAAATCAAGCAAGTCTGGAAAATAACTATCATATGAAGACTGATCTACTTACATTTAGTAATTTGAATTTGTTCATGAATGCTATTTTAGAAATTTTAGTACGGATATATAAATGTAATTTGATGGTATGCCTGTAGAATATTTTTGTTTTTTGAGTAAGCTGGAAGCTCAGTTTATATAGATGCTTGGCCATGCATGCTAGTTATGATGGGTATTCGATGGAATACATATTTAGACACTTTTGTTTTTTTTAATTTATGGATATAAGGTTATGATAGTTACAATCATTATTATGAATTTTATATTAATAAGTATACAAATATGTTGGAAAATATATACATGTGATTCAGTTTGAAAATCATATAAGATTTGGCATAATTTTTATTTGTAGTATTAATGTTGGACATTTCAAAGATGTTTGTTGATTGGTTGGTAAGATACTTTGTTTAAGGAATAATACATAAATTATGGTATTAAACATTGAAAACATTAGCATGTATCAGTTTCAAACATATGCAAATGAATATTTTGACATTTGAACATGGTCAAAATTTTATTTTGGCATGTTAGTTATAAGGAATACATTTAGATTTTTTATGATTGTTTGGAATAAATAGCTTGTTTGACCAACATTATAGTTTTATAAATAAGGATGTAAGATATGAATTTCAATCTTATTTATTGAAATTTTTATAATACACAAGTAATTATTTTTCAAAATCAGATGAGAGATAGTTTATTAAGGATTGATATATTTTAGTATGTATAGATAATATTCAAAGTTCAAAGAAAAAACAAGCTTTGATCTGGTTTATATTTCAATATATAATGTTAGGTTAGACTCCACTGGGTCTCGTAATTCACATGAGGACAATTGGGGACATAATCAAGAATGGCATAGAGAGGAAACACTTTCATAAGGATATATTCCTAGAGGTCAAAATTTTTAGGGTAGAAGGCTTGATAGGACTTTTTATAGACCCTATAATCATGAAACACATATGTTTATACACTTTGATGCTTCTGAACCTACCTTATATAATGTTCTAAATGATTTTTGTTTCAGTCATACTAACACTCAAGGTAACATAGGTTGGAGAGGTTCTCTTTGGAGAGCTCATTCTCATAGACAAGGATCTCCAAGTAGTTCCTCTTAACGTATGCATACTGCACTGCAATCAGATCAAAATATTACTCTATGTCATTGTCTTGAACATAGGGAACCCACCCCTTGAGATGAATTATAGTTGACTGATACATTGCATCGATGTACTCTTGTACCTCTTAATGTTAAACCTTCATCTCTTGAGCCTGATAATGCGGTAGTATGATGTTCTAGGTTAAGCCTTGATCAATTTCCTTCCCACATTCTTGGGAAAAAAAGGGCATTTTATTCAAAGGGTAAAAGGTAGGAGATCAGTCCTTCAACTTCCCCCACAATCACCCAAATGATAAATAAAGTGAAGTTGGAAGTTGATGACAAGGATAGTGAATTTGGCACCAAGTTGGTAAAGTTTCCAACTAAAACTATGAACTACACCGAGTATGTGATAGATTAGGGATACCCATTGATTGAAATATTGTCTGATCATATAATGAATAGATGGTTGGTTAGGTTAGTTCACTGATACTTGATGTTTTAAGATATTGTTGATCATACTTTATTACTTTGATTGTGGATGTTTATGTTTTGATACATGACAACAGTTTGAACTTATGCAACACATTTTATTTTGGTCATATATTTATTGAATTTGATGGTTAAATACATATGAATTCAATGTTTGTAGTAGTTAATTTTTTTTAATTGTTTAGTTCATTATGATATTTAGTATATTTTATTTATTTTAAGTGATAGTGATGACTAAGCCCCCCCACCGATTTAGAGTTTGTCTTTGGTCTATTAGTATTTAATTTTGATTTTATAGACTTATTTAAGTCTTAAACATAAAGTTAAGTTATAACATAAATTAATTGACTTTCTTAAAGTCAATTAGGCTTAATCAATAACTAGCTATAAGTTAGTTGTAACTTATTCCTCAACCATATCTTGAGGACAAAGATCAAAGTGACATATCAAAGGGATAAACATTACTCGTGTTCTTGAAGACTATAAATTTTTGAAAAGTTCATTAATCATTCTCTTTTCTGTGTAACATCTCTGAGATGATACAATTGTTGCAAATAGACCAATGATGTATTCTTTGATAGTTAAGTAATACGCTTAATTAGTGCATGTATATCTATGTTTCTTGTCTAGTTTATAAATTAATTATCTAAAGTTTGTTAGGTCTAATATCTTATTATGATTGCAGATATGCAATCATATGTGCAAAATCTAAAGTACTTGGTCTGAAAAATAATGATTACATCTCCGTGTTTGACATATTATTGATATATTCAGATTATATTAGTTGTTATTTTTAAAGATATTTTGTGCTCAAAGATTGTTTCTCAATAAATTCTGATTTTACTTCTATTAAGATGACTCTTTTAAAAACTCACGATCTATTTTCATTTCTTTTAATTAATTTAAATACTTTACATTTTCTTTTAAATTTAGATTTCTATTTACTTAAGTTAGATTATTTCATTTATTTACGTTGAATTTTATTTTATTTTAGTTTGTTAATTTGTTTTTTTATCTTTTACATTATTTATCTTTAATTTATATCCCTTACACTGTTGTTTAGATTTAATTTTTATGTATTTATATTTTAAGTTGATAATCTAGAATTGTTATCTTACTTCAACTGTTTTCTGTTTAGATTAAGTAATTTTTAATTACTTTTATGTTTTCTTTAAATTTGATTAATTTTATTTTCTGCATCTTTTTAGTTATTTATTTCAGGATTAGATTTAGTTTGTTTAATTATGTTTAGTTATTAAAGATATTTGTTCTGTCTTTTCTTGTTTTATGTTAATTTCATGCTTAGAGTAGTTATCTTATTAATTAATTATGTTAGTATTTATTTATTTTTCATCTTTCGGTTTTAATTGTCAATTATTTTATTTGTCTTTTGATTCTTTTTATTTATTTATTTTGGATTTATTTTGAGCATAGTGAAATATTAGCTAATTGTTGATAAATAGCTAAAATATATATATTAAGGAATAAAAATCTTTCCTTCAAAAAATTATCTTATTGATATATTTTATCTGTCAGATAGGTTGGATTAAATAATCATAATATGATTCCTTCATTTGATTCAAAGTAATATTCAATTTCTAAAATTATATTGGAGTATAATTAGATATTTAACTTTCTTTCTTTTTCTTTTCTTTTTTTTTTTTTTTTTTTTTTTTTTTTTTTTTTTTTTTCCAGAATATTTAAAAATTTTCATACACATCTATAAGATCATTCATGACTTATTATATCCTAACTATTAGACTGGTATGATTCCATCGTAACCTTTACGATAGGTGAAATGATTAATTCGTTGATATGACAATTTTTATTATCAACAAATTTGGTGGCTTCACTAAGAAATTTTTAGAGATTTTTTTTTTTTTTTAATATTTTTCATTATTTGTCCATGACCATTTTAAGTCCTCCTCCAATAATATGACCCTTAATTGGTATTTTTGATGACCAAGTTGATGTTGCTTTTAATCTAACTCATTATATGTGGTTTAACAGACCTTACAATTTACATCATATTCTTGAAGTCATTAATGAGGAAGTAGAAGTAAAAATTAATAAAGTAGTAGTAAATATTTCACGTGAAATGCATTTCTATATTCAGGTAACTAATCAGCAAATTGGATAGGAAAGACAACAATTTCTACTTATTAATCCTCAAACTAGAATTCATTTTTTCTGATTCCCATTTTCAAGAAACTAATCAACAAATCAAATAGGAAAGATAACAAATTCTATTTATTAATTCTGTAAACTAGAATTCATTTTTTTAATTCTTTTCATCTTGAAGATAATATTTTTCTTAATGACCTTAATAGAAATTTAGAGTTAAATAAGCCTAGTACAATAGTTGAATCTATTAAAAATTCAAATAGAAGAACAAGATCCACTAATTTAACAGACAGATCAAGAGTTGATTCAAGGTATTCAAGTTAATAGAAATCAAGATGATGCAACAAATAATAAACTATATTCTGATGATGAAGTAGCTCAGCCTTTAACAAATCCATAGATTTGCAAAAATCCTATCAATATCGGTGCCTATTTAGGTAAACTTCATTAAAAGGTTTTAATATTTCTAAGTTCTCTAGAAGTCCCGATGAATCATAGGAAGATCATTTGGATGATTTTAGGTTAATTTGCACAACTTTAAGTATTTAAATGAAAAGGTTTCTTATTAGAGTTTTTTCTCAAACATTAGAAGGAAAAGCTTATCAAGCTTTTATCAATCTTCCCTCTGGTGTAATTAGTAACTAGAATGATATTAAAGAATGGATAGAACTTTGTTTTGGTAAACTAAAACAAGATTTATAACTGATTAATAAATTAGTAAATATTTCTATATATCCAAGAGAGACCATTTATTGTTTCATTGGCAGATTTACTAAATTACGATAAAAAATCTCATGTGAAATCAGTTCTACAAAAAGGTTGTCTAGACTATATTTTTGTAATGCGTTACATTTAAAATATAAAATGAATTTATAAGATAATGACATTATAGATTATGATGAAATTTTAAATTTTTGTATTAAGTATGAAAATAAATTAAAACGTGTCAGTTTTAATGATAGAAATACAACAAATTTGAATTTTGACAATGTAAAATTTTTAAAAGTCATTCACTAGGATTGAGTTGGTCGTTGTTAAAAGGCAATTATACGATAAACCTTCTTCATTAGGTAAATATTCTTTTACGTAAAGGGATAAAATGAAAGAAAAAGTTCGTTGTTGTAATGTTTGTGAATTGAATCATGATCCTAGTACATATATGGTTGTGCAGAAATTTATGGTTGTGCAGAAATTTAAAAGATATATTCAAAGAAAATATAGTATTTCCATTGAACTTGATGACAATATAAATATGTGTATGACTAATGAGTCTTTAGATAAAATCAAATCTGTAAATGCTTATGTTGTTAATACAAGACACGAATATTATTCTAATAAAAAAGATAACAAAACTAACAATCAATCTTCTTCTAAAAATCTTGATAAAGGCAATGGTACCTAAAATAATGTTAAATTTGATCATGTTACAATTAGTTCTTAAAAAATAATCCTTTATCTATTAGATTTAATAATCCTCAGTGTCAAAAAATTATATGCACATACGTCATCCAAATATAAGAGTTTATAATATCATTAATAATTTGACTCCTATTAAAGCAAGATTTTCATTATTACAAGCTACTAGTTTACCAAGATAACTTGATAAAATAAATGATGTTATTAAAATACAATTTCTAAGAAAATTTCAAGATTTTAAGAAGAAGATAAAAATCATGAACAGTCTCATTCAATTATTTTTGCTCATATATACAATCCTCCTGCTAATTACATACCACCTTTTTATGTATCTATTAAGATTATGGATAAAATCATGCATAATTATATTTTAGATATTGATGCATCAAAGAATATAATGCTAAAATATATTGATGATCAATTAGATATTTATTATAAAACAAATAATAATAAATTTATAGGTTTTGATTCATGTCAAACGAAAAGCTATGGTATGTTTCGAGATCTTGTTATCAAAATTTCATAAGATAAAAGGATTGTGTATGACTAATGTTCAAATTTTAGATATTCTTATCAATTATACCATGCTTCTAGGTAGAGATTGGTCAAAAGTAATTGGTGTATTTTTCAAAAAAGATACAATTTAGGATCCATTAGGAAATGAGATCACCTTTATTTGAAGAGATGATTGGTTTAGTATTCCTATTGATTTTTTACCTCCTATTATTATTTATGTAGAAACAAGAATTGGTACGCATGAGTTATTGACTTTATATAAACTTGAAAAAACAATAAAATGTCTTTTTGAGGAATAATTTGTAGTCTTTATATTTTTATGGCGTTTGTTCACAAGTTGGTAATGGTGTTGGAATTTGTCTTATTTCTCTAATAGTTTCATTATGCTTAAAAATTATCTTTAGATATTACTAATAGCACATCACAATTTGAAGCCTCATATTTAGGCTTAGAAAAGACCGTTGAACTGAATGTTAAACAATTAGAAGTCTTTGGTGATTCTAAATTAATCATTAAAAAATTAAAGCAAGTTAATAAAATAAATCAAACTCATCTTCATCGATATACTCAAAAATTTTGAACCTTTCATGAAAAATTTGAAGCTTTTAATATCACTCACATACTTAAAATTTTTAATGCACGAGCTGATGATCTCATTGTTTTTACTTCTAATCCTACCTTAAGTGAAAGTGAGACAACTATTGATTTTTCATTTTAAAATTTTTTCAGACCTAAAATTCTTGATTTAAATAAGAATTAGTCTATTTTCAGCTATTACAAACATATTGATGCTTTTATAAAGGGCAATTATTTTAATAAAAATTACTACGTGCTTAACTATGGAAATTATTTGCAACTGAGTACAAACAAATTAACTACTAGTTTAGTGAGTTTAGAGTCAATGTTTACCACAAATGATCAATCAAAGATATCACAGATGAAAGAACCTTCTAAAAGAATAATTGGAGAGACTATCCCAATAAATCTTGAAACTAACAAAGATCCAATGTTTGTTTATTTGAGAATATAATATTCCCCTAATGAGAAGATAAAGTTTATTATTTTTTTAAAGATTTCATTGATATTTTTTTTTGGTCTTATAAATACCTAAAAAGTTATGATATTAATATTATAAGACATGATATCCCTATAAGATGCTTGATGGTGGTGTCATTTTTATTGTAAAACAATTTGATTGGGTAGCTAATTTAGTACTCATGCGTAAAAATAATGGTGATATTAAACTATGTGTAGACTTATAGTGTAAAGGATAATTTTTCTCTTCCAAGTATTGATAAAATTTTGTAACAAGTTGTAGGCTCTGAAATGATGTTTTTAATTGATGAATTTTCTAGTTACAATCAAATATTTGTCAATCCAGATGATAAACATAAGATAAATTTCACTACTTAAAGAGAAAATTTTGCTTTTAATAGGATGCCATTTAGTCTCATGAATGCATGTGCTATTTTTCAAAGAGCTATGCATGTAACTTTTGATGATTTAATTGATATTGTCATTTAAATTTACTTAAATAAACTTACAATCCATTTTTAAAATAAAAATAAGCATTTATATCATTTTCATGAAGTTTTCACAAGATGTATAAAGTTCAAAATTTTTCTAAACCCCAAGAAATATGTCTTTGGTGTTACCGAAGGCAAACTATTAGGACATACTATTTCTAAAGATGGTAGTTCAATTTATTTTGAATGTATTAAAGCAATCAAACAACTATCACCATCTAAAGACCAATTTGGTCTTAGATATTTTTTTGATAAAATTAATTTTGTGCATAAATTCATATCAGATTTTGCTAAAAAAAACTCAATCATATGTGTGGGTTGTAAAAATAGATTCTGCCTATTGTCCCCAAAAAATGACTTCTCATTTTTGGGACAACATATGAACTATTTTGGCCCTGCAAGACCAAAATTGTCCCTTCCCTTTACAAATTTTTTTTCTGAGCTTTCAAATTCCTCATTTTTTGAGCTTTTTCAGTAAAGGGATTAAAAGGTTCAAAGGTTCAAAGGCTTCTGCAGGTGAGTCCAATCAAAAGAACCAGTTTCCAACACTTAATCATTTTCAGGATTAGTTCAACGCCTTGGTTCAATCAAAAGTGTCTCTCGGCAAGCATCTAAGCAAGGATTGAACCATTGAACCGTTGAACCTTGAACCATTTTGGTTCATCAATTCAACAGGTTCAACGTTCAAAAGGTTCAACGTCATCAGCAAGAGCTAGGCGCATTTGTCAGAGGTTCAAAGTTCAACCATTTCAAAAGGTTCCGCGGCTCTGAGCACTTAACGAGTTTCAAAGGAATGAACCGATTGAAGCGTTGAACCTTGAACCACTTCAAAGTTTAATGGTTCATGGGTTTAAAGGCAGCCTCATTCAAAGAAAGAAGTAGCAAAATAGATGGTTCAACAGAAGGCGTGCAAAAGGAAAAGGATGAGTGGAAGCTGCCAAGTGTTGTCTGTCGAGACACATTACGCTTTGTTTCTAAAAAGTGGTGGGTACTGACACGTGTCCCTTGTAAAGCTTGTCAAAAGCCTCCAAGTGTCGAAATATGTAGCCCCTTCCTTTATTTCCACTATTTTGAGTAAGGGCCATGGTGGGTCTCAGGCGAGTGACTAAAATAAATGGGACGCGACAAGTGTCATTGTCCGAGAGAACCCAAAGGAGCCCCAAGCATTTCTCTAATGTTACAAAAGCTTGAGAGTGGAAAGTGCCACGTGTCAATGGTAAAGGGTTTCAATACGATGCATCAAAAGATGCCATGCGTCCCTAGTGACAATCAATGAAATCTGACAAGTGTCAAAGAAGGAGCGCCCTCAAGCGCAGAGGCACAGAGCTAAGGAAAGGTTTCCTTCGAATAAATTGTTCGAGGGAATTTCTTTAGAATTTTTGTCTGAAAGAAATGAAAGAGACAATAGCCTTCCAAAAGGATCAAAGCTCGAAGGCCACTTGGAGGCTCCTGAAGGGCAGATACCCTTGCAGGGGGACACTCGACACTCAAAAATGGACCTTGTTCAAGACCCCAAAGGGTAAGTTCCCTTTGGGAAGGGTCAAGCCTCAAAGCACAGCAGAAGCTACCAAGTGTCATGCGCTGAGACAGTCTCTAATGAGTTTTAAAGCTATGGATGCCACTATGTGTCCTCACCTGCGTCATAACAAAATGATGGGCCCATAAACGTCAAATTTAGGATGACTGGCTAGCAGTTAACCTTTAATAGAGGAAAGACCCACGAATGCCAAATTGGCTGCAATAAAGTGTCTTTTGATTTTTGTGGACTTAAAACGTGAACTCAAATGCATTAAAAGAGCCTAAGGCTAGGGCCAAGAGAAGGAAGAGACAAAGAGGGAAACTCAGCAGGAGTTATTTCCAGTAGGTGAAGCAGTTCACCGGGTAGATATTTAGGGCCTACAAACATTAAAAGTGTCATCTGTTTGTCCCCTTTGAGATAAAGGTAGATTAAACAATTACACGGCTAGCAGGTGATGGAATGAGTGATTCAGGCTAAGGAGTAGACAAAGGAGATGAACCAACACACCATAGTTAAGGCAACTACCCTGCTCCAACATGGCCCTTCTTGACAAAACCAAGAATGCATCCAAGGCATTAATGCACCAAATGGGTCACTCCATGGGAAAAAGTGCCAAGACTCTCTTTGCCTCTATATAATTTAATCTTTTATATCATTCAAAGGAGATCTTCCCAATAGAAAAGCAAAAAACTCTGCCCAAATTGAAAGGCAAATACTAAGACTTTGAGCTCAGATTATTGTTCATATCATTTTATCTAAATGAGAAAGCAAGTTGTTTGTAGACTTTGTGTTGTCATAGCTTGTATCATTTTAGGAGATTGTTCTTATGTTTGTCTTCTGAATGTGTTCTTGTTTATTTAATTTGGCAAGCAGAACTAGTGGAAGTAATCAGGAAGGTGTCCTAAAGCCAACTACTTTCAGACTTTATGCTGTCATAGTTGTCTTCAGTGTGTGTTTGTTTTCTGTTTCTGTGTAAAGGACCTTGGGATGACTTTGTGCCCCCATTGTTCTTTGTATTTAGCTCTTGGGCAGTCGAGGTGGAGATTTTGTGCTACATTTCAGGCTGCTATTTACTCTGTGCCCTTGGCACCCTGTTACTTATCCTGGTAGAAAGATTTCTGTTGTTTGCAAGAATAAGCACTTTTGAAAGAAGAGAAGTGCCTTCTGTCACTTCACCAGGATTTCTACTATCTAGGAAGGGATCTGGCTCTTGGCTAAATGTTACTTCTGAAAGAAGAGAAGTACCTTCACCAATCACCTAGGATTTCTCCTTTGTTTGTTAACATCATCTCTGAAAAAAGAGAGATGGATGGCTTATCCCACCCCTATGTCTTACTTTCTACTTATATATATAGTATATAGCCTCTGTATATTTAATAGGGAACCTCCCCTTGATGAGAGGAGAGATTTGTCCCCTATTGATGTAGTAAAACTGCACACCTAGATGACCAATCTCCTTATGATGTGGTGATAGGAACTATTTTGCTCACCAGTTAGATGGTCAACAAAATATTCACCCAACAATTTTTGGCAACTCCACTAGGGAAGAGCGCGTAGTTTGAAGTCTCAAACTTCAAGCTGAAGTAGATCCTACTCTTTTCCAATTTTGTTTCACAATCTGGCAACTCCACGTTATATCAGAAGTCATAAATCTCAAGGTGTTGTTGACCCTACTTTTGAGTTGGTGCAACAGAGTAATTTTGAGTTGTTTCCTCCACAAGCTCACCTTCAATGAACTAGGAGTCTTCCTCCTAGCCTTACCAGGTCACCAATGCAAGGCAGACCTTTTTTTGCTGCTAGTAGAGCTTTGCCCATACATATTCCACCCAAATTTGTTATCCCACTTTTACATAATCAAACCATGGCTCAAGGCCCCTGGGGTAACTCATTTGGCCCACTTAATTTGACTCCACCTCTACATGAGCTTCCACGTAGTTCAAAGAAGAATTTCCCCAAAAAATTTAATGATGGGAAAATTCACCCTAATGAACATATTGCTGCCTTTAGCATAGCCTGTGGTGTAACAGGCGTAGAGTATGAAGACATAGCAATAAGGCTATTCATGGAGACACTGCAAGGCACTACTGTAGATTGGTTCTACCATCTGCAAGCTCAGTCAGTGACTAATTATGACACTCTGAAAGACAAATTTGAAGCCAAGTTCAAGCCTGCAAAAGATGTGCATGCCTTGCTGGCCCATCTCACACAGATGAAGAAGGAGCCCCATGAACCAATGAGGGACTTCATTGCCAGGTTCAACAAGTTGAGGCACATGATTCCCATGGTTGCCCAATCGACACCTCAGAATCTTAAGTGTTTCTTCATCAACTCACAGCTGCCTGAAGTGAGTTTCTTGCTAAGACGGGCCAGACACATAGACCTTGCTGCTGCTTAGGACTTGGCTACTGAGGTAGAAGATGACCTTATCTTGGTTGGAAAGATAAGGAGGGACCCTAATAAAGGTAAATCCTCTTCATCTTCTGAATACTCACCTACAACTACCACTGACCCCATGGGGCAAAAATTGGCAAATGAAGTGCTAGCTCTTAAAAAGCAAATGGCACAAGGGATGTCATCTACTCCTGCATACAGATATATGCCCAAGAGGACATTTCAAAATTAGGCATACCAAGGCAATGTTGTCAGGAATCAAGGATAGCAAAATCACCTTCCTCCTTCATAGAGGAACCTCACCCTCAAAGCACCTCCAACTAACTCAGTAGTTGGATATCTTGAAGCTGAATCAGACTTCTCATTCTAGCCTGAGCTGAATCCTGAAGATGATGCTAATCTCTTCACTAAGGAATAAGAAGAATTAGCTGGCAACTCCCATATTGGTTTCTTGAACTATTAAGATGAACCCAAAAGTGAAGGCAATGCAATTGAGGGGTCATATTCTGTATTCACCCACTCCAAGAGTCAATCAGCTCAACAAGCTGATAAAGAGAAAGTAGAGGAGCGACCTCAACCAACAGTTTCAATTGCTACGTGGGGATCCACTCTTTCTTTCCAGCCAAAGGACCTAGTGATTGCAAGAAAGGTAAGTACTCCAAATGCCCCTATGCCTTCTACTTCAAATTCATAGTCCAGTTCCCCCCCGCCAAAAAAAAAATTCAAAAGGATGAACTCCCATCCTCTGTACCTAGTTCATTTCCAACATTTGATATCATTGACCACATAAAGAAAACCAAAATTCAAATGTCTGAATTTGAATTTCTACAGTCCCATCCTGAGCAATTAGATAAATTGGTTCAGTGTGTTAAAAACTAAAATTTCCCTATTGAACAAGTAGTTCCCAAAGTGACACATGATCCCCCCAAAGATGCACCCACCGAGAACAATCTTGTCATTACCCCTCCTATTGCTCCTAGTAGGACTGAACCTTTTTATGTCTCATTGCTAATAAATGGATGGCAGTTGAACAATTGCATCATTGACTCTGGAGCTTCATACAATGTCATGCCTGCTAAGGTAGCTAAATCCCTTGACCTCACACTGACCAAGACATTTGGTAGATGCTTCTCCATGGAGAATAAACAAGTGCCGCTACTGGGACAAATCAAAGATGCCCAATTTGCATTTGTTGCCTTTCCAGACAAAAGAATCAAGATGACTATCTTGGTAGCAGATGCCCTAGCATCATATGGCATCCTTCTTGGGCAAAATTTTTGCAGGGATGTTGGTGGTGAATTGAGCATGGATTTATTAGAGGCAAGGATTCCAGTCAAAGGTGTTATGAAGAGGCTACTCCCTGAAAAGGAAGTGAAATATGTAGTTACCTAGACCTTAGCACCTGAAGCTCAAATTCTATTTGAGTCTTCAGGCATGGGTAACTACTTTCTATCCACGGATGAAGTTCATGAGGCATCTGATGAAGCTCCTACTAGTGAAAACCTAGAAATGCATTCAGATGGAATAGTAGAGGAATTGGCTAAACATGAGGCAAGTGTGGAAGTATCTCCACCTCTAAATGAAGAAGAATCTAAGGGAAAATCAGTATCAAATGAGGTATGGATTCTTGAATTTGATGGCAGCTGCTCCTCCACTGGTTCAGGAGTTGGAGTTATACTGATATCCCCTCAAGGAGATATATTTCCTTCATCCTATAAGTTATAGTTTAATAACACTAATAACATAGCTGAGTATGAATCTCTATTGCTTGGATTGAAAGCTGCTAGGGACAAGGGCATCAAACTCCTTCATGCTAAAGGAGATGCTGAATTAGTGGTTTATCAGGTGAGGAACCTATATCAAACCAAGAATGAAAGATTGTGCCACTACCATAATCTATTTTGGGACCAAATTGAAAAATTTGATGCTTTCAGCATCTCTGTAGTCCCCAGAGAATTCAATGACCAGGCAGATGCACTAGCTATTTTAGCTACTCTCTTAATCCCCCACCCAGAATTCAAAGGAGATAGGTACACCATTGAGCTGGTATTTTAGCCAAGTGTACCTGATAATGCCAGTCATTGTCAGGTATTCAATAATGACAATCAAATTATTGCCTTCCTAGAGCAAAAGGATAGCTTCGAACGACTGCATTTCGAAGGCAGTGAACCTCAAAATTGTGAATCAGCTCCTGAATCAAGTTTAAGCATAGGTGAGGAGTTCTTGCAACTGAAAGGGAATAAGATTCCCAAAGGCCTGGTTTCCCTTGTGAAGTTGTTTGATAAGCATGATAGATTCATCAAATAGCATCATACAGATTTAAGGTCCTCTCAGGATTTTGATCAAGTAAATCTGGGAACCAAGGAAGACCCCAAGATGGTGAACATTGGGAAATGCTGTACTCCTAAATAGCATTTCAAGTTCACCACTTTGCTCAACAAATACATGGACATCTTAGCATACTCCTATGATGACCTAAAATCACTCTGGCCTGATGAAATTTGACACGACATTCCTCTCAAGGCTGATTCAACACCTTACAGGCAAAAGTCCAAGCATTATAATTTGAAAATATCAGGTACTATTTTATCTGAGATACAAAAGATGCTAAATGCTAGGATAATCTTCTCAATCCATCATTTCAAATGGATTTCCAATATAGTGCCTGTAAGGAAGAAGAATGGTGAAATTCGCCTTTGTGTGGATTTTAGAAATTTGAATCAGGCATCCTTAAAGGATAATTATCCTTTGCCAATCATGAATCAAGTGCTGTAGACAGTGACAGGTTCAGAGATGTTATCAATGCTAGATGGCTTCTCAAGATATAATCAGGTTGAGGTTGGTGAAGTAGACTAGCATAAGACTACTTTCACCACACCTTGGGGCACTTTTGCATATAGAAGAATGCCTTTTGGCTTGATAAATGCTAGCACTACCTTCCAAAGAGAAATGGACCTTGCCTTCAAGGATGAGATGGGTAAGTTCATCATAGTTTATCTTGATGACTTGACTGTCTTCTCTAAGCATCACCCAGATCATGTGAGCTATTTGCAACAAGTGCTGAAATGCTACT
Source organism: Torreya grandis (assembly GCA_037957365.1). Classification (NCBI taxonomy): domain Eukaryota; kingdom Viridiplantae; phylum Streptophyta; class Pinopsida; order Cupressales; family Taxaceae; genus Torreya; species Torreya grandis. The sequence continues at coordinate 467,660 of JARHVA010001011.1, read as the reverse complement.
GCTAGAATGGTATTTCCTTAAACCCTAAGAAGTCAATTTTCAGAGTAATAGAGGGACAACTTCTTGGACACATTGTGTCCAAAGAAGGTATAAAGATTGACTCAGACAGAGTCAAGTCTATCCAAGAACTTTCCTTGCCCACAAGTAAGACTACTGTTCACTCTTTCTTTAGAAAGGTGAATTTCTTACAGAGGTTCATCCCTGAATTTGCCGAGAAGACTAAGCACATTGTAGACATGATGAAGGGAAAGGCCACTTTCAGTTGGACTAAAGAAGGCAAGTCAGCATTTGAGGATATCAAGACTGCCATTGCCTATGCTCCAATTTTGGCTTGTCTAAACTATAACAAAGAGTTCACCATTTATAGCTATGCTTTAGAACATACACTTTTAGCTATTTTGATTCAACAGAATAAAGAAGGTATGGAATCTCCCATTTCCTTCATGAGCTGTCCTCTCAAATCTCATGAGCTGAAGTACTCAAATATGGAGAAGCACACTTATGCAGTGGTGAAGGTAGTGAAACATTTTCATTTTTACATCCTTAATTCTCAAGTTACTGCCTTGGTTCCTGACACCACAGTCAAATCTATATTGACTCAGCAGGAGTTTGGAACAAAGAGAGGCAAATGGATAACTAATATCCAGGAGTTTGATCTAGTCATTAAGCCCACAAAACTATTTCAGGGAAAAGGGCTATGCCAACTGATTACTGATAACAAGCTGGGAAGAATAGAGCATGAAGAATCAGAGGTGGAAGACACACCAATAGTCCTCTTTATCTCCACCACAAATGAGTGGTATTCAGGTATTGCTCATTTCCTTACTTATGGTGAATGTCCTACACACCTATTTTATAAAGAAAGGAGGACCATCAAGCTGAAAGCTACTAATTTTGTCCTCTAGGACAATGACCTATACAAGATGAGCCTTGATGGAATGTTCTTTCACTATGTGGACAAGGAGTAGCAAAGCTGACTTCTGAAGTCCTTCCACAATTTAGCCTATGGAGGACATTTTTTCACTTCTATGACTGCTCATAAGATCTTACGGGCCAGGTACTACTGGCTAACTCTTTTTCAGGATGCATACAAGTGGGTCAGAGGGTGTGAGCTATGCCAACAGTTTGTCAGAAGACCCAGGTTAGTTGTCCTACCTCTTAAGCTAGTAGTCATAGAGGAGCCTTTCCAACAATGGGGAATTGACTTTATTGGTGTTGTAAACCCATCTTCAAGTGCTAGACATGATTATGTCTTTACAGCAACAGACTACGTCACCAAATGGGTGGAAGCTGTTCTAACCAAACATGCTACTTTGGAAGTAGTATGTAATTTCCTCAAAGAAAACATCATGTCCAGGTTTGGGGTTCCAATTAAAATTGTCACTGATAATGCAGCTTGTTTCACTTCCCAAGAGATTACTCAATTTTGCTTCTACTATGGAATTACACTCTCCCACTCTTCTGATTACTTTCCACAAGGGAATGGACAGGTTGAGTCAAGCAATAAGAACTTGGTGACTATCATCAAGAAGCTGGTAGATGACAACCAAAGGACATGGCATAGAGCATTGGTTGATGCTTTAAGGGTAGATAGAATTACACCCAAGAGGGCAATTGGTATGTCTCCCTTCCAACTTCTTTATGGTGTCAATGCTGAGATACCAATCACCTTGGAATTGCCAGCATTGAAATTGGCTAAGGCAATTGAAGATCAAACATATGAGAGCTCACTTGATAACAGGATCATGTGCCTTGCTGAGCTAAATGAGTAGAGAATTGCAGTGGTGGACCGCAAGGTCTGGTGAAGAAGCTCTTTGACCAAAAAGAAAAGAACCGTGATTTCCATATTGGAGATCAAGTCCTACTATGGGACAAGAGAAGAGAGCCAAAGGGGATGCATGGAAAGTTTGATTCCCTGTGGAGGGGCCCTTTTACTATTCATCAGCTCAATGGTGAAAATAGTTTCCTGTTGAAGTACTGATATGGCACTCTCTTTTCTCTGCCTCACAATGGGCAACATCTAAAGCACTTCAACTCTTGAAGTATCGAATGACTTCCCCTATACATATGTATATTTGTATAGTCTTTTGTTTCTATTTTGTTCTTTTTTTTTCCATTTTTTGGGCCTTTCTTTTGGGTATCACGACTCCGTAGCCCAATGGCACACTTTAAGGCACTGGAGATTCTAGTTTCTACTCCCCTCAACTATGTTTCAAGTTTCCAACTAAAAGTAGTTCCCTAACAGGAGCCAGCTGTTGTCCCCAAAAAATGACTTCTCATTTTTAGGACAACATATGAACTATTTTGGCCCTGTAAGACCAAAATTGTCCCTTCCCTTTACAAAAATTTGTTCTAAGCTTTCAAATTCCTCATTTTTTGAGATTTTTCAATAAAGGGATTAAAAAGTTCAAAGGTTCAAAGGCTTCTACAGGTGAATCTAATCAAAAGAACTAGTTTCTAACACTTAGTCATTTTCAGGATTGGTTCAGTGCCTTGGTTCGATTAAAAGTGTCTCTCGACAAGCATCTAAGCAAGGATTAAACCGTTAAACCATTGAGCCGTTGAACCTTGAACCATTTTGGTTCATCGTTTCAATAGGTTCAATGTTCAAAAGGTTCAACATCATCAGCAAGAACTAGGCGCATTTGTCAGAGGTTCAAAGTTTAACCATTTCAAAAGGTTTTGCGACTCCGAGCACTTAACGAGTTTCAAAGGAATAAACCAATTGAATCGTTGAACCTTGAACTGCTTCAAAGTTCCATGGTTCACGAGTTCAAAGGTTCAAAGGTAACCTCAGTCAAAGAAAGAAGTAGTGAAACAAATGGTTCAACCAAAGCACGTGCAAAAGGAAAAGGATGAGCAAAAGTTGCCAAGTGTCACTTGTCGAGACACATTACTCTTTGTTTCTAAAAAGTGGCGAGTACTGACACGTGTCCCTTGTAAAGCTTGTTAGAAGCCTCCAAGTGTTGAAATCCATAGCCCCTTCCTTTCTTTCCATTGTTTTGAGCAAGGGCCATGGTGGGTCCTGGGCGAGTGACTAAAACAAATGGGATGTGACAAGTGTCATCGTCTGAGAGAACCCAAAGGAGCCCCAAGCATTTCTCTGATGTTACAAAAGCCTGAGAGCAAAACATGCCATGTGTCAATGGTGGATGGTTTTAATATGATGTAATAAAAGATTCCATGCATCCCTGGTGAGAATCAGCAGAAGCCGACAAGTGTCAAAGAAGGAGCGCCCTCAAGCGCAGAGGCACAGAGCCAAGGAAAGGTTTCCTTCAGATAAATTGTCTGAAGAAATTTATTTGGAATTTTTGTCTAAAATAAATAAAAGAGACAAAAACCTTTTGAAAGGATTAAAGCCTGAAGGGCACCTGGAGGCTCTCGAAGGGCAGATACCCTTGCGGGGGGACACTCGACACTCAGAAATGGACCCTGTTCAAGACCCCAAAGGGCAAGTTCCCTTCGGGAAGGGTCAAGCCTCAAAGTGCAGCAGAAGCTACCAAGTGTCATGATTCGAGACAGTCTCTAATGAGTTTCAAAGCTGTGAATGTCACCACATGTCCTCACCCATGTCACAGCAGAATGATGGGCCCGTGAACGTCAAATTTAGGATGACTGGCTAGCCGTTAACCTTCAATAGAGGAAAGACCCACGAATGCCAAATTGGCTGAAATAAAGTGTCTTTTGATTTTTGCAGACTTAAAACATGAACCTGAATGCATTCAAAGAGCCTAAGGCTAGGGCCAAGAGAAGGAAGAGACAAAGAGGGAAACTCAACAGGAGTTATTTCTAGTAGGTGAAGTAGTTCATCGAGTAGATATTTGGGGCCTACAAACATTGAAAGCACCATCTATTTGTCTCCTTTGAGATAAAAGTATAATAGAAAATTGCACAGCTAGGAGGTGATGGAATGAGTGATTTAGGCTAAGGAGTAGACAAAGGAGATGAACCAACATGCCACAGTTAAGGCAGCTGCCCTATTCCAGCATGGCCCTTCCTGACAAAACCAAGAATGCATCCAAGGCATTAATGTGCTGAATGGGTCACTCCATGGGAAAAAGTGCCAAGCCTCTCTTTGCCTCTATATAATGTAATATTTTGTATCATTTGAAGGAGATCTTCCCAATACAGAAGCAAAAAACTCTGCCCAAATTGAAAGGCGAATACTGAGACTTTGAGCTCAGATTGTTGTTCATATCATTTTATCTGAATGAGAAAGCAAGTTGTTTGCAGACTTTGTGCTATCATAGCTTGTATCATTTTAGGAGATTGTTCTTATGTCTATCTTCTAAATGTGTTCTTGTTTATTTAATTTGGCAAGCAGAACTAGTGGAAGTAATCAGGAAGGTGTCCTGAAGCCAACTACTTTCAGACTTTGTGCTATCATAGTTGTCTTCAGTGTGTGTTTATTTTCTATTTCTATGTAAAGGACCTTGGGATGACTTTGTGCCCCCATTTTTCTTTGTATTTCACTCTTAGGCAGTCGAGGTGGAGACTTTGCACTACATTTCAGGGTACTAGTTACTCTACGCCCTTGGCACCTGTTACTTATCCTACTAGAAATATTCCTGTTGTTTGCAAGAACAAGCACTTCTGAAAGAAGAGAAGTGCCTTCTATCACTTCACCAAGATTTCTACTATCTAGGAAGGGATCTAGCTCTTGGCTGAATGTTACTTTTGAAAGAAGAGAAGTACCTTCACCAATCACCCAAGATTTCTCCTCTGTTTGTTAACATCATCTCTGAAAAAAGAGAGATGGATGGCTTATCCCACCCCTGTGTCTTACTTTCTGCTTATATATATAGTATATAGCTTCCATATATTTAATAGGGAACCTCCCCTGTTGATGGAGTAAAACTACACACTTGGATGACCAATCTCCCTATGTTGTGGTGATAGGAACTATTTTGCTCACCAGTTAGCTGGTCGACAAAATATTCACCCAACACTATCTTTAATAATATTTAAAATGTCATTAAAAGTGCACTTGTACTTGCTAAGCTTAATTTAACTAAACCTTTCATTCTTTACGTGAATATAATTGATAAAACTATAAGTGTTGTGATTACTCAAGGTGATGAAAACAATGATGAAAAACCTATTGGTTAATGAGTCAGGTTTTGAAAGATACAGAAATAAGGTACCCCATCATTGAAAAAAAAAAATTATCTTTAGTTTATTCATTAATCAAATTATGTTATTTATTGATGAAAAATAAGGTTGTTTTTAAAATCCAATGGACATGTTATGTCTTATCTTTTAAAACAACCCACTATTCACGGAAGGTTAGCAAAATAATTTTTGAGAATCTAAAAGATTGATTTTAAATTTAAAACTATAAAAGGGAATGCTTTGGCAAAATATTTAACTAAAAATGCTTCTTCTATTATAAATATTTTGATCCTATCTATTGATGATTCATTGAATGCTAAACCTCATTTTCAGTCCATGAAAGTTGCTAATTTTTAAAAAAATAAATAAATTTAGACATGAAATGAATGATTGGAGTTATTTATTGGTTGAAGATGATTGGTATCATAATTTAATTTATTTCTTTAAAAATTAGGCATGTCTTAATAATTTAAATAAAAGACAAATAAGATCTTTGAGAGTTCAAGATTTAAAATTATGTTTGTTAGAATATTTTTTATTTTATAGAAATAGAGATGGTGTATTATTAGGATGTCTAACTCATGATTAAATCCAAAAGGTTCTTAGAGGATGTCATGAAGGAAGTTGTGATGGTCATTATGTAGTAAAAACTACAACTTCTAAAATTTTACTCGCAAGTTATTATTGGATTACGTTATTTCAAGATGCTTATAAGCTAGTATGTTTATACATACCATGTCAATTATTTGTTGGTAGGAATAGACTACCAACAATACTTTTAAATATTTTAATTCTTTAAAGACTATTTATACCAAATAGGGAATCAATTTTATTTTTGATAGTCATCCACCTTTTTCTACTGGACATTGATATATTTTAACTACTACAGATTATTTTATGAAATGGCCTGCGACAAAAACACTTAAGAGTTATGTTACATTTGAAGTCATTTATTCTTTGAAAATCATATTTTCTCTAGATTTAACATTCCATATGAAATCATTTCAGATAATGGTCCTCAATTCATCTCTAACGAATATTTAGAGTTTTTAGGATGTCACTCTATTATATCAAGTCATTCCTCAAAGTATTATCCTCAAAGAAATGGACAGACAGAACCAAGAAATGAAAATTTGATTTCTATTACGAAGGAAATATTTTGTGAGAATAAAGGGAACTGACATCTTAATATTTTCAAGGCATTATGGGTTGATCGTAAAATTGTTGAAGCAACTACAAGTCATTCTCCATTCATGTTGGCTTATGGCTTTGAAGCCATAAGCCCAATCGAACTTCAGATTTTATTTGCTCGTACTATTTTACAATATTTATCAGGAGATACTAATCTAATTGAATAAACACTCAATGATTTGATATCTTAGATGAAGCTAAGGTTACTACATTGCAAAATTAGAGAAGGCCAAAGAAAAGTTAAAGATTTTTTTTTATCAAAAGATATCTAATAAAAAATTTAAAGTAGGTGACCTCATCCTTTATTGGGACAAAGCTCATGAGGATGCAAGAAAACACCATAAATTTGATTTTATTTGGTTGGGACCATACACAATTATTATTGTACTTGGGAAAAATGGTTTTCATTTGCAAGATATGGATGAGAATTGGCTGCACTATTTAGTCAATGGACATCATTTGAAGTTGCTCTATCAATAACTCTTTCTCATTTTCTTTTTATTTTTTTTGTTTTATTTTATTGTGGTTGCTTTCTTTTGAATCAATCAATATTGGTTACATCGGTAAAGTATTCATTATGTGTAGGGTAAGGTACATACAAACTGCCATATAACTATAAGCATACAATTATGTTAAGATATTTTACATGATAAAGTTTAGATTCTTTCTTTATAAATTAACATGAACTAACTATTAATGAGTTGAAAGTATTACTGATTTTCAGAATTTATATTTGAGGCTTTTTGTATTAGATTGTATATCTATCTTAAATTTTCTTATCTAATCTATCCTATTCTCTGCGCCATGCTAACCAAATATTTTATCCCTTAAAATTATCATTATTAAATGGATTCATGTATAGCTATTTGAGAAATCATTAAACCTAGATCACACTCTCAGGGGATTTGCTTTTAAATAAGAAATTTATTGTTGTTATTCCATTTCATTACTAAAAATGGTTAGCAAGGTCACTAGTGTTATGCCTATTTTTGGCACCCCCTCTCTTTTTAAAAAAAATGAGTATACTTACAAGTTATTATGCCATATTGATGACTAATATTGTAACACCTAAAACTACTTATGAGGGTCTTAGTCTATTCATTTAATTTCAAATATGCATTATTATGCTAAGTGGTTATTATGAATGTTGCATTTAATGATTTTTTTACTCTAACATTAAAAAGTGGTTTTGAAATCATAAGTTTGATAAAATAAAAATGCATTCAGTTTTATATGTACAAGATGTGTAGATTGATAGTCGTGATAGTTCAACTTCATCATGTGAACAATAATACTTATAGGTTGTACTTCCTATTTCATCTAGAAATGATGCAATATTTCCATTAATATTTATTTATGAAAAAATTTGTATGGTCTATTTTGTTTTGTATGAGCTATTTTATTAGTGATATTTGACAGGTTATGGTTCAAAGCTTTCTTGTGCTTGAATTAATCATAAGTTCTGAGATAGCTGAGAATGATATACGACTTTGATATCATTTATAGTTCATATAATTATTATTTCTTTATTTTTATAGATGGAATTTGTGACTACTTTAAGACATTAATATATATGTTTGATTTATTTTAATCTATGACATATAATTTAAATCTAAGCACTAAAACTTAAGTGTTAGACTTAAGTGTTAATTTTCTAAGATTATGTCAAGATAATTTCCTAAGGTGGTAGATATTAGGTATTGTATATTGAACTAATAACATCTTGGGTTCAAAGTTAGGTTTGAACCTTATCAGGCTAAGCTAACAGTGACACTAGATGAGTTTTAAATGAAATGAAGTATACTTTGATACAATTTGGATTTTATTAGGATTTGTTTGAAATAACGGATTTCATTGCATTAATATCTGGTGTACATGCATCAAACAATGGTTAGTAGTGGGGCTTTTGGGGATAAGTTTAGTTTTAGATAACTTGGCAAAATTATATAGAGTTGGCCGAACCTCTAACTAAGTACTGGTAGTATTGGCATCAAATGAAATTGTGACACATAAAACTAGGTGGCTAATGCTTGTTTGAAGCACACAAAAAGTTGGTTGTACATAGAAGGTAGTCATTATTGTAAGCTCTTTGGTAGAAATGACACTCTGTGAGAAGAATGAGGAACAAGAAAAAGAATAGATGATAGAGTCTGGTGCATTTATAGGGAAGTTAAGTTGATATCTTATTGATTGGGACCTCATACGAAGATGCATTTAGTTTCATATTTAAAGGATATATTCATTCTGTTGCATGGTAAATTGAGGATTTATTTTTAAGCTTGACGTTGTTTGAGTTATTTTTGAAAATATTACATGGTTTTGAAATCTATAAATATGCATGAAAAAGGTTATAAATTTATAGTTGGGAAAGCTTTAAAGTTTTGAGGTTTGTTTTGGGTTGATGGATGGCTATATTTGGAAAGATTTCAGGTTTGATATTTATCTGCATGATTCTATTTATGTATTTTCCTATAAGTTGAAGGTGCCTGAGTTGATTTTCAAAAAAAATATAGTTTTAATAGATGGGATTTGTTTTTGTTAAAATATGTAGACATTTTTGGTAATTATCTAGAAATAATGAGATGGAATCTTCTTTCAATGTTGGTTTTGATTGTCAGTTTAGCATCTTATAAGAGATGGCTTATAAAACTATGGCTGCATATTTCATTATACTCTCATATATTCTGTGGGTATTAGGTTTTGAAGTAAATCTTAGATATTTCGACTAGTAGATTGTGAGTTGGTTTAGCAGGTGCTATAATAACAATTGTTATATATAGATATCTAAGTGTGTTGATTCTTTTTGTGCATATAATTTTTTTTAAATGGTAGACATGAGTTGTTGACATTGATGAACATATTACATTAAAGTTACATTTGGTTTTATTGTAATGTTTAAAATAAATAATGATCAAGTTCAACTTCTTGTAGTTTATTATTTTATAATATTTAAAAATTGAGAAAGTCTAAAAAATAGCTATCATTTGAAGAATGGTCTCCTTGCATTTCGTAATTTGAATTTATTCGTGAAATTTATTTTATAAATTTCAATATGGATATATGAATGAAATTTGATAGTATGCCTATAGAAACTTTTTGTTTTCTAAGTAAGCTGGAAGCTCAGTTTATATAGATGCTCAATCATGCATGCTAGCTATGATGGGTATTTGATGGAATACATATTCAGAGACTTTTTTGTTTGTTTTTCTTTATGGATATAAAGTTATGATTGTTATATTCAATATTTAAAATTTGATATAAATAAGGATACAAATGTGTTGACCAATACATACATGTGATTCAGTTTGAAAATCAAATAATATTTAACATAATTATTATTTTCAATATTAATGTTGGACATTTCAAAGATGTTTGTTGATAGGTTGTCATATTGATTGATTGTTAAGATACATTGTTTTAGGAAGAATACATATATTATGATATTAGTAATTGAGTATCAATTTCAAATAGATGTAAATAGATAGTTTGACATTTGAACACAATCAAAATTTTGTGATGGCATGTTAGTTATAAGGAATACATTCAATTTTTTTATGATTGTTTGGAATAAATAACTTGTTTGACCAACATTAAAGTTTTAGACATAAGGATGTATGATATAAATTTTAATCTTTTTTATTGAAATTTTTATAATACATAAGCAATTATTTTTCAAAATTAGACGAGAGATAATTTATTAAGGTTTGATATATTTTAGTATGTATAAATAGTATTCAGAGTTCAAAAATAATCAAGCTTTGATTTGGTTTATATTTCATTATATGATGTCAGTTTGGAATCCATTGAGTTTTCATAATTTACATGAGGATAATTGGGGACATAATCAAGAATGACACAAAGAGGAAACAACTTCACAGAGATATGTTCCTAGAGGTCAAATTTTTTGAGTTAGAAGGCCTGGTAGGACTTTCTATACACCCTATAATCATGGAACATGTATGTCTATACACTTTTATACTTTTGATCCTACCTTTTGGAATATTATAAATGATTTGCCTTTGAATCCTACTAACATCCAAGGTAACAGATTTGGAGAGGTCCTCCTTAGAGAGCTCATTCTCATGGATGAGGAACTCCAAGTAATTCCTCTTAATGTATGCATATTGCACTAAAATCAGATCAAAATCCCACTCCTCATCATTCCCATGAACATAAACAACCCACCCCTCAAGAGAAATTACATTTGATTACTAAGTTGCATTTAGGGTTAATTTTAAGAGGCCCTATTGGAAATATTTGGCAAACCTAGGAAAATTTGATTTGTTGGTGTGGTGAATCCTCTATGGGTGATGGTGAATTATTTATTGATGTTTTTTATCATACAATGCCATGATTTAATTGAATGATAAAAACAAATTTCCAAGCCAAACATTTGGACCGAATAATAGAGGTGAAAGATATAGTCGAATAATCGAATTAAACCTCTTAGCTGAATGACTAGGCTAAATAGTTCAACTAGATGACAGGGATGAATGATCAGGTTAAATGATGAGGTCAAACCACTAAATTGGATGATTGCATTGAATGACTATGCTAGATGGCTATACTAGATGATTGGACCCGACAGCTAGGCTGAACGGGTGGAATGAATGGTTGGGCCAGATGGCTAGACTGAATGACTATGCCAGATGGTTGGGCAACATGTCTAGCCAAATGGTTGGGTTGAATGACTAGGATGAATGTCCAGTACTAGACAGTGACACCGAGATACACTGATGAGTGACATGTGTGGTTGATCTTCCTTTCATTTTCTCGAACACCTACCCTCATCTATAAAGACACCCTACCCTCATTTTTAACATTTTGTAGAAGATATTTCTCATCTCCCTTTATAGCCATGGAAATAAAATTTATTTTCAAAAACCTGCTATGCTTGGACATTTTGAGGTTTTTACAACAAATAGATGCATACAATGATTGAATTTAGGAATCAAGCTTTATCAGTCTATTGCACATGCCTTTAGTATGACATAGACATGATGCTATTAAAATTCTTATATATACCTGTGACCCTAACAAGAAGATCTTCACCATGAACATGGATTCCAGAATGATTTCCTTTGGTACTTTGCCAGAAGCTATTCATAATCTAATAGGTCTTTCATTTCACAATGCAACCCCAACGAGTTTGAAATCAATACTGATAGATGACAAAAAAAAATTAGTGACAAATTTTGATTTACACATCGATCGAACCAGTATGTACTTATAAATTTGTTTTTATATTTAAAATTTAACTTTTGTGATGTAAAATCCTTGTTTTCTCTTTTGTTTTTGATAGTCAAAAGAGGGGCCTCCACATCAAAGCTGTTAGTCACCCTTTTTTAAAAGTAATGGTTCAAATTTTCTAAGCCTTAATAGTATTGTAGGGAAGACGAGCAGATATTCCATATTAGGCACTATTTTACATTATCTATACTATTTTAAAATACAAATTTAACTGGTGCTCTTTCATTTTTTCTCAGATAAGGCTTAAATTAAATTGTGATTATACCAATCCCAGCTCCACTATTTCTTGTTCAAATATTCTGGAATTATACTATGAGACATTTTTTAACCTCCAAAAGGTACAGGATCCAACTGTGCTTGATCCAAAAATGATGATAAACTCTTTGCCTATGGATGGGCAGGATGTTAGTTTATTTATTCATTTTTAGATCTAGGGTTTAATATTTATTTAGTTGTTAAACAGTTACCAAGGTAAATATTAATAAATGCTTGAACTTTATTTGCTACAATTTACAGGCAAGAATTCATGTCTCATGAAAAAAATCTACCTCAAAATGATAGCGTGTAGTTGAATAATCTACAGATCTAGAGTTTGCATAATCATCTTTGCAATCCTATCGACTTGCAAAACATCTATGACTTTATTCGGTGTTGTCTTTATGTGTAGGTTTGTTATTTAAAAATTTTAAATGAGATTTTAATTTTCAAGACTCAAGTGCATTATTTTATTTATTTGTTTTATTGTTGCAGTTGACTTGGAAAGAATTTAGATAGTAGAACAACCACCACCACAATAAATAGTAACATCTATTGTGCCTTCTTGACCCTCTGTGGAAGGTATTTTACATTACTTTTTTTTTTTGGTTTTTTATTATAATTTTTTAAATTAAAAGTTTGTGTAATGTACCAAGTTAAAAGACCCATATCACTTACAATACAACGTGTATATTAGAGGATATAATATCTCTAAATATAAGTGCAAAACCTTTAATTTTAAATTAGCATATAAATTTGTTTTTGAAATTTATTTATTTTCTAAAATAGCTTACATTTTGCAGGCCATCCTCTATCTCTAAGAAACATTATGCCACTGCCTCTTCCCTTGAACTCATTTTGCTCAAGGGGGAAAGCTCTTCCATTACAACCACCACAATTAACTATAACACTGCAATTATCAAGTTCCTAATTTCCCTCTTTCTCTGTTGGAGGTGTATCAAGTGCATAGGGATTGACTTCTTTGTTGGAAATTGATCTTGATGATGAATATCTAGGGTTTAAAAGTGGTGCTAATGTTGTAACTACTTTTAATTAACATGATTTTATTCAAGGAGAAGCAATAAATATTCATGTGATTACTCAGAAGGAACCTTCACACAGTTCATCAAACAATGCCATCCCAATAGAGAATGTTGTCCTATATGATAATGCCATTACATATTTTTCATTGAATAATTTGGTTGCAAATAGTATTACTACTAATCTTTATGAGGGAGTAACTGAGGAATGAAATAATTTACTTGTGTGGGAGTTTTGAGTAAAGGCATTGATAAAAGAAATAAATGCCTGTTATCATAACCACTCTCAATAAAAGAAATTGTTTGCATTGGTGCAATATAAACTCACACAGATTGATGCTTTGTTTGTCAAAGTTAAATTTGGGTTAGTTACTATTGTTAATAGTTACAATGATAATGTGTTGACTATTATGTTTAACAGGTTGGAGAATTTGAATAGAGAAGCCCAAGCATATTATAATAAATGGGCAAAAGACACCAACCTTGTTGTGATTGCAAATACAGAGAAGAAAAATATTTGTTAATGTATCTTCATTTTAATCAAATTTCATTTCATACTTATTTTTGTTCTCATCTAATTTCATTTCATTTTAAAATGCAGGAAAAAATGAGAACTTGAAAAAAGAAGTTGAGGTCCTTAATGTGCATTTGAAAATGCATGAAAAAGTTTATTATATGTCATTCAATTCAAGGATAGTCTTTTTCTATTGAATAAATAGAATAACACACTCTAAATTATCATTAAGGAGCAAGGATGGGATCCCGATGCCTTATTTATGTAGAGGATAATTGTCAATCCAAATCTACTTTTTATAGGAGATGCTGGAAAAAAAGATAGATAAAATCTTGATCCTCTTAATGTTATAGATGTGGATCTTAAAAGGCATGGATAGTGAAGGACATCAGTTTCATAGAGGATGTTGTGGTTGAGAAAATAGTTGAGAAAGTGGTTGAGAAAGATGCTGAGAAAGTGGTTGAAAAAGAAGCTAGAAAAGTGGTTGAGAAAGTAGCTAAGTAGTTAATAATCTGTTCTATATATTTTTAAACAATGTTTTCATTTAAAAAATATATTTTGAATGACAATTTCAAGTTTATATATGCATTGATCAATTTATTAAATTTTAGTTACTGGATGAGCCACGTAGATTGTAATTTCAATTTGAATTTTATGATGTTGTAAACTTATATGGTGTTAGGCCCCATTTTGATATTTGTGAGGCACTTGTGTAATTCACATCTCAATATAAATGGATTAATGTCAATATTTTCCTTTATACAATGTTCCCCCTAACACAATCATAATATATTAATCTTTTACAGTCATCACTTCGTAAGAAACAAGGAAATGCTTTTCAGAAAATGTATAATAATTATTGCATGTTATGATAAAAGAATGAGTTGTTTTGTGTGTAAGATATCTTATTTATTATATTTGGACTGTTTCTTGAGTAAATCATGATTTGAGATATGTTTGAGGCCATTAGAAAAGCACATTAATGTTTGGTAGAGGTTTGTGTTAAAGATAGTATAGTGATAGTCAATAATAATGAGGATTCATCAAAGTTGAAAATATGCATGATTGATTGTGATCATGAACTATAGAATAAGTTAATGGATTGTTTAATGTTATGAGGATGTTTACATAGATAAGGACTCATGAAATGAGTTTCATTCATATGAAAATTGGTATAAACAAGAGGTAATGTCTTTAAAAATCTGTGAACTGTGTATGGGTGAAATTATGACAAAATAAGACTAAGTAGGAAAATATTATCAAGAAAAAGGTATCATGTATGAAATGAGTGTCATTCATACTCATTGATATGTGATTCAAAGGTTATATTTTATTTGATCACTTTATTCTAAGAAGAATCAGTTTTAAGGGTTGTCAGCAAAATATAAGGGTATTTCAGATTTATGCACGATCTATTTTGATGCATGAGAACATGATTTATCACAAGTAAAGGACTCTAAACAATTGGACATATTTTAAAGATCCTCATGAAATTGATTTGGCATTGACATAGTTATTATAGTTTTTGAACAATTGAAAACATATGATAATTATTGCATTTTATGATAAACATGTGAACATTACTTACAAATAATTAGATAAAGTAAAACATGAGTACATTGAAGGCACATAATAGATTGTAACCAGTCCAAATCAAACACATAATAAGAACATCAAACATATTATAGACACATATTCCATACTATGAAGGCACAATAAATACATCACATATGCAGGGAAAAAATTGATCTATAAAAAATATGTATCAAAGACAAAGAACCATATTAACCTTCAGTGTTCCCCCTAACACAATCATAATATACTAATCTTTTACATTCAACACTTAGAAAGAAATAAGGAAATGAATTTTATAAAACATATAATAATTATTGCATCTTATTATAAACATGTAACAAGTACTTACAAACAATTAGATAAAGTAAAACATGAATACATTGAATAGTAGTCACTAGAAACAAATTATGAAATTATATGAAATTGAAATTTAGAAACTCAAAACTAATAGTCTAGTAGTTGAAAAAATCCTACACAAACCTGATCATCAATAGTGACATTTACATCTGCCATGTTAGTGCCATATTCAATGTCATTATTTACATCCTCTTTATTTGTCATTGTATTGTTGATGCCTCTTCTTTCAGTTAGAGAACTCCATGTTACCATAGCCCTTTCATAAAGAAACATATCCAATGCATAAAGTGAAACATATAATCTCAAACAGGTTTCTAAATTTTTATCCAATCTATTTTGAAGTTTTGACTTTATGAATGATAATTCATTTAATACTCTTTCATCTTCCACTAAGCCTAGAATCATTGTTTGACAAAAATCATATAATAAAAAATATTCACTTAGACTTTTTTTGCAACATCCTACTAGGATAAAGTTTTTTTCACAGTCTTGTAATTGCCCCATTCTCTGTTGGTTCACTTAGAAGATGATATTTTTCAAACATTGTACTTCTAAAATGGGTAAATTGGGATGTTAGTAAATTCTTTCCCAAGATACCCTTTATTTCTACTCCATTTACATCTATAGATTTACCAAAATGATTTAAAAGACAACTCATATATTTGTGAAATAATTTGCTAATCATCTTTTGACTATTATTATTGTCCTAGAAAATGGGATTCATAATTGCCATGGCCTCCAACAAATCACCCCTTTCAAAATGATCTTTGATCTCCATAGATAAGTTTTGGGAAACTCTACTTAGTTTCATCTGAGTTTCAGATAGAATAGTATCATACAAAATACCTATATCGGCGAAAGTATTTTATAGAAAGTGTGCATTGGAATCTCCTTTCTATTAACAAAGACACAAAGATGATCATTTATATTCAACTTCAAATAACTTTCAGGGTTATTTAAATCTATCAAACATTGCCAACTTCTAAAAACAAGGCCTTGAAACGTTTCATTCATAGTGTATAATATGTCTAGAGATTGACATACCCGTTTTCTCAGCCGTATGAAGTCCAAAATATAAATGGAGCTCTCTTGAGCATGTTTCATTAAACAATTCATTTCCTTCAGCATTGGAAGAATTCCACATGAAATCAATAGTGCTTCCAAATCTATTAAATGGTACAAAAAATATTTTGCCTTGTCAATTTCTCTACAATATTTATACATAAAACTTACCAACGATGGATATTCTTCAACAATTTGGCATGCAAGTTCATACATAAAAATTCACCTTATATCAACATCTTTCAACAATATATTACCATCAGTCACTCCTGGTGAAATTTTTTAGAACTCTAAAATTCTTTTTGGACTGCTTGACATATAAGCATGTAGGTCACGAATGAGCTCCTTCACTTTTGACACATTAGTAAATTTTCTAACCATTTTATATGCAAGATTCAACCTATGATCTATGCAGTGAATCTGAATCATATATGGGGAAACTGTTGTTTGTAGCTAAACACACAAACCATTTCTATGTCCCTACATAACTAATGCACCATTAACCCAAACACACACTAGCTTCGTAGCTATTACATATTCATCCATTCCACCTTTATCTTTCAAATTTGATACAACCAATTTGTGAATATTTCCTACATTAAATTTTTATATCATTTTATGAACTTCTAGTAGATGAGGTTCCCTTGAATAGTTCTCAAAAGTATACACATGCATGCAAACCCAAGCTGTGTTGTCAATTATTGTGACCTCATCGATGGACAATGAGATAAATAATTATCTCTTCACACTTTCTTTCAAATCTTCAATCTCAACCATTGCTAGATATTTTTCTATTTTCCAAGCACTTCTATTTGATCAATTTGATTATGTAATATCCAAAACTCCATTATGTTGAAGCAAAATCTTATAATCTAAAAAAATAGAAATAGGTTTGCCTTTTTTTAGAATATGGTATATAGTAGAGAACTGTATGTGTTTTGCCTTTCCATGGGGCTGCTTGACTTTTTAAAAATTTACTTAAATTGTTCCCCATTTCTCCACAAGATGTTTTTGACGTTTCTTATCATTTTCATGCTCACGTGCATATCTTACATGCATGCATTTTTATACAGTTTTACACTTATGTGTTCTTATTATCACTCCATCTGGGTGCTTCACTATCTCATTACTTTTCCATAATGTTTCTCAATCGTGTCCAATTTCAATTGCATTTTGTGTTCCTTTTCTATTTTCTAGCTACATATTGTACATCTACATTATGTTGGAGTATCATCAATATTTCTAGGCTCTGCAGGTTCTATGAAAGGAAATTTTGTTTCTCAGTCCACCTTAAAGTACCTTATAATTGTCCATCTACTTCTCTTGCTTCGTGAAGATTTCTGAGTGGAGGTTTCAACTGAACTTTGTATTTGGTGAGAAATAAAAAAATCTTCTGCCACTTGAGTGTCATTATCATTTTCATCAAAAACTAGACGAGCATCTTCGAGTGGTGGCATGTCATCATCAAAAAAATCTTTAGGGGTTGATATGTTATTTTGGTTGATTCTTTTTGGTGAGATAATAGTGGAGATTTCTGCATGTAAATTTTTTTTAATATTATTGAATAGTTGAAATCAAATTTATGATAAACTAAAAATAAATAAATACCTAAATTTTGAGTGCATTATGATTGTGTGGACTTTTTGGTTGGATCTTTAAAATAAGATAACATGGATGATTTCCTTGATAATTGGACTATCCTTTTACCATTCCCACTAGATGTCATGATGGCATGTGCTTTTCAACTCTATCATTTGATACTCTTGTTCGGTACTATCATTCGATAGAAGGGTTTTGAATCTTGCTTATGACTCTCCTGCTCAACACATCATTTAGTTCTATCATTTGACTATGTCACCTAGCTTGTGATTCATTGTTGGCTTTCAGATCTACCATTTGAATCTATTGCTTGGTGCTATTATTTATAACTATCAGTCGATGATTTGGTTGGCTTTGTCATTCAATGATTCAGTCTGTAGCTTTTTTTTACCTTTTCTATATTTTCATCAACACCTTTTGGATAGGATCTATGTCTTCTACCTTTGATGAGAATTTGAGTAGCTTTTGCCACTCCATGTTCCATATAGTTCTATTAATAAACAATTCTAAAAACACATACCTACACAGATTGGTAGGATACACAACTCTGATACCACTAAAATATCCCCAAATGAGAATATTTATAAATACACTCAAAACTATAAAATCCAAACTTAACACTTATGATAATAAAATCAAATTTGATATTATTTTCCTTCCCAAACATGCATTGATATACACACACTCTTATTATCATTTAAAATAGTACACAATGCAACCTTCACACCACATACTTGCATAAAATAGAACACTACCAAACATATCTCATACTTATTTGTAGAGGATAAATTAGTCCACTTGCATTATAAAAATATAACTATTACATAATGTGAAACAATCATATACACTGAACCAACTACGTAAAGCAATACCTAAACTTTTTGGATGTAGAACCTATAAACTCCACACATACCAGATGAAATTCACATAACTTCACTAAAAGACTTGCAAACAACACATATATTGGATCTACAACTCTGAAATAGCATCCAAAACCTCTGAGTGAGATTATCCTAATTAACCAAAGGGGTTTCATCCTCTGATCCTAGAAATCAATGGTGTTTCATCCACTGATCTCAATCTTCAATGGGTTTTCATCCATAGAAGAGATGAAGTTGAACCAAGAGCTCAAGCTTACAAAATGGGGGGTTAGTTTATGATATGCTAAAAGATGAATTTATAAAGGAGAGATCTCCTTATATAATTTACAAGAATAAGAGAAGATAAAATTTTCATGAGGAAAATTGTGCCACTCTATGTCAAGCATATTAACCACATGTGAAGTATTTGCCTTGTTTTGAAAATGAGTCAACAAAGAAGAGAATCAAGGGTGACAAGATTAGCCACCCCATATGACTCCAATTTTGGATCCCCACCTTCACACATGTGAACAATAGTGAAATGCTTGTCCTCTCATACAAATGGTCAAGAGTGGATCACATAATAGCCACCCTATTCTATCTTTGTCTCCCACCTTCCATGTGTCACCAAAAATAACACCCCACTTCCACATGTGAGCCAAATCTATAATAGTCAACTCTTGTCTTCTTCCCCATGTGCACATGAGATTCCAAGACAAGTTTCAATCTTCATTTTGACCATCTAAGACATTAAAATCATGGAGATACCCTTGGAATGCATCGCATATATCTCTTATGTGATTCCCCAAACATGTGACTCATCAAAGACAAAATAACCTATCTATTAATGGAAGACTATGCCCCACTCCTTTATAATCAACTTTTGTCCATGCCACATCATTCAAATGACACCTAACTATTGGGGATCAACCAACAATCTTGATTACTATATGAAAGCAATAAAATGCAGAATTAAACCAGAATGATAAGTAACTAGAATCAAAAAACAGCAAACAATAAGAGATACAAGAAACCACCCTAAAAACTTGTATTAAACTCTTTACAGAAGGAATACAATTGAAGAAACTTCTTTTTTTCCACACCTCTCTCAAATGTATAGATCTCTTTCCAGATCTCTTTCCCTCAAGAGTTCTCTCTCTCAATTACAATCAACTCCAACAACCTGGATTGATACACATATACAATTCTTGTATTGTTCTACTAAGCTATGAAGATCTAATCCTATATATAATATTAGGAAACATGAGCATACAATTACAACCATTAGATGCACCTCCTAATCAAGGGCTCAAAACAGTCTTACTAAAGATAGAGATGCGGACTTAAGACTAACACTTAATCCTACCATGCAAACATTATGTTATGTCCACGGAATAACATTCTGGATGCACATGTGACCGACATCGGTCCCTGCCTGTCTGCCTGTGACCAACGCCGGCCGATCCATGACCGACGCCGGCATCTCCTAGTCGACTCCTGACTGACGTCGGTCGCTCTTGACCGACGCTGGTGACTATGTAATTATTGCAACCTGCAATATACTCATTTGGTGAAGCTTTTAGCTCCACACCTCAACAATCTCCCACTTGGAGATAAATAGCTGCACCAGTACCTGTACAGCAACATCTTCTAGCTCCTCCATCTTCAAAATCAATCATGAAGACCTACAAAATTTGAATGAAGATTCAACTTCTTTTTTGTTATCGGCTTGGTTAACATATCAGCAGGGTTCTTATCTGTATGGATCTTCTCCAACTTCAACTCACCATCCTCCAATACCTGTCTAATGAAGTGGTACCTTAGCTTTATATGCCTGGTTCTTAAATGAAAGGTTGAATTCTTAGCCAAATGAATTGCACTCTATCACTATATAATCTGCAACTCTCTTGCTCCTTTCCAAGCTCTTCCATGAACTGTGTCATCCATATCATCTCTTTGCTAGCCTCTGTGACTCAATATATTTTGCTTCTATAGTTGACAAGGCAACAACCTTATGCAACTTTGATAACCAGCTAACCACCGTTCCACCAACAGTGAAAACATATCCTGCGGTGCTTCTTTTGCCATCCAAATCACCTGCCATATCTGAATCTACATAACCATGTAGAGAAGTATCTGAACCTCCATATCACAAATGCTTACTGCTGGTCCCTCTCAGATATCTGAGAATCCACTGAACTACTTTCCAGTGCTCCTTTCCTGGATTGGCCATATACTTACTTACAACTCCCACTACTTGGGCAATATCCGGTCTAGTACATACCATTGCATACATTAAACTCCCAACTGCGAAAGCATATGAAACTTTACTCATGTACTCTACCTCATCATATGAATTAGGACACTGTTCTTTACTCAATTTAAAATGTCCAGCCAAAGGTGTGCTTACCGATTTTGCATCCTGCATATTGAACCATTTCAACACCTTGTTCACATAATCCTCTTGAGACAAAATCAACCTGTGATTTTTCCTGTCTCTCTTGATACTCATGCCAAGGATTTTCTTTGCTGCTCCCAAATTCTTCATGGCAAATGTGTGAGCTAATTTCACCTTAAGCTCAGAGATATCCTGCATGTGTGATCCTGCAACCAGCATATCATCTACATACAACAACAGAATAATATATCTACCATTATCCAATCTCTTAAAATAAACACAATGGTTAGATTGACACCTACTGTAGCCATGCTTAGTCATAAACCTGTCAAATCTCAAATACCATTGTCTAGGAGCTTGCTTGAGGCCATACAAGCTTTTCTTCAATCTGCACACTAGCTTCTCCTTACCTTTGACCTCAAATCCTTCCGATTGATCCATATATATTTCTTCATCCAAATCTCAATGAAGAAACGTTGTCTTAACATCAAGCTGCTCAAGATGCAAATCCTCAATAGCAACTAAAGACAATACAGTCCGTATAGAAGTCATCTTAACTATAGGAGAAAAAATCTCACCAAAATCAATACCTAGTTTCTGTGTAAATCCTTTCACTACCAACTTGGCCTTATATCTCATCTGTCCATTCTCTCCTTCCTTCAATCTGTAGATCCATCTGTTCTTCAGTGTCTTCTTTCCCGCTGGCAACTCAACCAAATCCCATGTTTGGTTCTCTTTCAAGGAATCAATTTCCTCATTCATGCCTAGTTCCCACTGATTCTTGGATTCCACCTGTATTGCTTCATCAAAACTCTCTAGTTTTCCACCATCAGTAAGCAATAAATAGAATAATGAAGGGGAATATCAAATTGGAGGTTTACTTACCCTTTCTGACCTCCTGATGGGCGTCTGAGACTCATTCACAACACGCTGTCCGCCCAAATTCTCTGACAGTGACCGACCTCAGTCACCTCCAGGCCTATAACTAGCCGACGTCGGTTCTCTCTGACCAACGTCAGTTCCTACCTGACCAACATCAGTCACTGTATGACTGACATCAATTCCTATATTGTTGATGTCGGTTCCTTCCTGACTGACGTCGGTCTTTGTGTTTTCCTGTCTGTGATAATTCTTTCCCACGAGCTCATTTTGGACCGTCACCTCATCTAATTCTCCATTGCTCTGCCCAGATTGATTTAGCTTCTTGAGTTGATCACTATACATCACTTTTTCATTGAAAACAACATCACGACTCCTAATTATCTTGTTAGTTCCTAGATTCTAAAACTGAAATCCGAAATCATCAGAGCCATAACCAATAAATGTGCACCTCATAGACTTAGCATCCAGCTTCTTTCTATTTTCCTTATCAATGTGCACAAAAGGTTCACAACCAAAAACTTTGAGAAATGAGAGATCTACCTTTTTACCTATCCATGCCTCTTCTGGTATTCCACCATCCAGAGCTGTAGAGGGTCCTCTGTTAATCAGGTAAACTGCAGTATCCATAGCTTCTGCCCAAAACTCTAAGGGCAAACCAGCATGCAATCTCATACACCTTGCATGCTCCATTATTGTTTTGTTCATCCTTTTAGCAACTCCATTTTGTTGAGGTGTCCTTAGAACCGTCCTTTGCCTGCGTATTCCATGCATATAACAATACTAGTTGAACTTGTGGCTGTAAAACTCACCACCATTGTCAGATCTTAGGCACTTCAATCTCCTACCTGTTTCATTCTCAACCATAGCTTTCCAAATCTTAAAAGTGTCAAAAACATCAGATTTATTCTTTATACAATAGACCCATACCTTTCTTGTAGCATCATCTATGAAAGAGACATAGTACTGTGATCCTCCAATAGAAGCAACCTGAGCCGCTGCCCACACGTCTGTGTGAACAAGCTCTAATTTGTGCTTCTTCTTTGTTGACCCAGTCTTGAGAAAACTCACCCTCTTTTGTTTTCCAAAAATACAGTGCTCACAAAAATCTAGATCTATGCTTTTCAAATCTGAAAGCTTACCTTTTGACTTAATAATAGACATTCCCTTCTCACTCATGTGGTCGAGCCTAGAGTGCCACAACTTTGCATCCACATCTGAAGTAGATAATACAGAAGGAGAACTATCAGTAATACAAATACATAAATAGAGAGTGCCTACTCTCTTACCTCTGGCCAATACAAGTGCACCCTTAGTAACCTTCCAAGATTCAGCTATGAGAGTTACTGTACAACCCTCATCCCCTAACTTTCCTGTAGAAATTAGATTCCTCTTCAAGCTGGGAACATGCATGACATCTTTCAATACCCATGTGTTGCCATTCTGCATTTTCAGCTGCACTTTTCCTTTGCCAACAATTTTACAAGGCTCATCATCCCCTAAATAAACTGTTCCAAAATCTCCATGGACATAGTCACTGAAATATTCTCTATTAGGGGTAGCATGAAAAGAGGCACCAGAATCTAAAACCCAAGATTATATATTATTATGCAAAGAGAATATAAGAGCATCTTGTGCAATACCTACAACTTTTGCTTCTTCTTTACCTTCATGCTGATTGTCCTCTTTAGGTTTTGACCAGCAATCTTTGCTTATGTGCCCTATCTTTCCACAATTCTAGTAGGCTATCCTCTTGCCATTTCTTGATTTGGATCTACCTCTCATCTTTGACATAGACCTTGATCTCCCTTTCTTGCTCTTCTCTTTTTGCCTTCCCCTGCTCTCAAAACTTAAAGTGTTCCCTGATGTTTCCTCTGTGCTTTTTCTGCGAATTTCTTCATTCAAGATTACACTAACAACATCATCTACTTTTCAAATATTTGAAGCAGATGCAGTATTACTAACTGCCATTACCAAGCTATGCCAACTTTTAGGCAAAGAACATAATATTAAAAGAGCCTTAATTTCATCATCAAAAACTATTTTGACTGAATTTAATTGATTTACAATTCCATGGAAATCATTTAGATGATTAGATACAGATCCACCTTCTTGCATTTGCAAATTAAATGCTTCATAAGATATACCTTATTTGAAGCTGAGGGTTTTTCATATAAATTTGCTAAAGTAGTCATTAACTCTACCGTTGACTTTGCCTGTGATAAATTAGATATCACAGTAGATGCCAGACTCAATCTTATAGATCCAAGAGCCTTTCTATCAAGAACTTCCCATTCTTCATCTTCCATGTCTGTGGGCTTCCTTGAAACTCCACCTAACGATAAGTATAGATCTTTTTGATACAGATAATCCTCTATCTGCATTCTCCATAATTGGTAATTCTTGCCATTGAACTTCTCCATTCTTAGTTTACTTTCTTCTGCCATTGCTTCTCCCACTCAAACAGAAATCCATGTGAGTAACATGTAATCAATACACACTAACCAGATCTGAAACACCTGTTAGTCAACTTGAGCTCTGATACCACTTGTTGGGGATCAACCAACAATCTTGATTACTATGTGAAAGCAATAAAATGTGGAATTAAACCAGAATGATAAGTAACTAGAATCAGAAAATAGCAAACAATAAGAGATACAAGAAACCACCCTAAAAACTTGTATTAAACTCTTTACAGAAGGAATACAATTGAAGAAACTTCTTTTCTTCCACACCTCTCTCAGATGTACAGATCTCTTTCCAGATCTCTTTCCCTCAAGAGTTCTCTCTCTCAATTACAATCAACTCCAACAACCTAGATTTATACACATATACAATTCTTGTATTGTTCTACTAAGCTATGAAGATCTAATCTTATATATAATATTAGGAAACATGAGCATACAATTACAGCCATTAGATGCACCTTCTAATCAAGGGCTCAAAATAGTCTTACTAAAGATAGAGATGCGGACTTAAGACTAACATTTAATCCTACCATGCAAACATTCTATTTTGTCCACAGAAATAGCATTCTGGACGCATAGGTGACCGACATCGATCCCTGCCTGTCTGCCTGTGACCAACGTCGGCCAATCCATGACCGATGCCGGCATCTCCTAGTCGACTCTTGATCGACGTTGATCGCTCCTGACCGACACCGGTGACTGTGTAATTCCTACAACCTGCAATATACTCATTTGGTGAAGCTTTTAGCTCCACACCTCAACACTAACCACTATGCCATATCACTATGTACAATCACTATGAATAGTAACCATGAATAGTACCTATGAACAGTAACTTCTAAATAATATCTCACTTTCAATCATGAGCTCCTTTTACTCCTTACTAAATGTCATAATTGCTCCCTAAATGAATAAATGGATTCATCTTGATCCCCTAAACACAATGCCACTAATTGAATTCCCTTTTGAAAATGTTGGCACTCTCCAAGAAAGTTAGAGCTTCTAAAAATGTTGGAAGGCTATAAAAAGGGGACATTACAAGTCTTCCCTCCCCAAGATTTTTTTTTCTCAAGAAATCACAACTCAATCTCTGATTGATCTTGATGAAGTTATAGGATCCCAAATTAATCTAGGAGTTCTATTTGCCACACTATGATGCATCACATATGCAAATGGAATCTTCTGTAAATGACTAACCAAAAATGCAACAATCTTTTGCAAACATGCAACAAATTCTCCTAACATCAGCTTTGCTCTTCCTTGCTTCTATTGCACCACTCAGATTTTCATGAGATCTTCCCCTAAGAACCTCCTGGTGATGCTTATGACAGTAATTATAGGAAGAACACTTTATTCACAACCATCCGCCTTATATGGTAGTGATCATATTTATGTGGATATTCTGAAGAATTTAAGTCCATCACTAGAGCATTATAATTAAAAGAAATAAAACATGGGGCTACCTAAGCCACATCACCATTTCTAAATATGCTCTCCATCCTCTTAGCTGTCATGATCCTAGGTGCACCATTTGTCATTTATCTTAGGATCACTTTCTTTCCATCCACTCTAAAATTCAGCTCCATGGTCTCAAAGTTTTGTGAGTACTTCCCCAATGAGTGTAACCACTGAAATCCCAAGACTACATTGAAATCCCCAATGCCTACTACATGAAAATATTCAACCACTGTATAATCACCCAGTGTTATGCTTAGTTATGGTACTTGCTTAGTACATGTCATGGTGAAGCCATCTACAACCAGCAAACTAGACCCCAAATAATCCTCCACTTAAAGACCACTCTTCATCACTAGGCCTTCATCAAGAAAGTTATGGGTTGTCCCATTATCAATGATTTCAGTCACTTTTTAACCCTGTAGAATTCCTCTCTCCTTGAATGGATGATAATTAGGAGTATCAAAAATAGAAGAAATAATACCATCTAGCAATTCATCTATAACTTGATCCTCCTATTCTACTAGCTCCTCTCCCTGATCACTATCAAAGCTAGAGTCTCCTTTATCCTCATCTTCATTTATGTATGTAACCATGGTCTCCTATACAAACTTGATGGCATGATCCCTTATAATGGTGTCATCATAGGAGTCAAAAGTCCCATGTGCCTCTCCTTCAATTTTTGAATTAACCTCATTGGATTGATCTAAATGAATGTCAAATGTTGTTGTTCTAGCAAACTCATTCCGGTCATTTGTAGTAGCATATATTTTTATGAGGTAATTCTATAGTTCTACCATACACACCTCTTGAAATAATACATATTCTTTGTTCTTGCATTGGTGGTTAGGCTTGCAAGATTCATAGAAATCAAAGATTACTCCTTCTAAGATCATTTTTAATACTATCTTTCTTTTTTACCACTTTATGAATCTCTTCTTCTCTTGCATGGGATTCTCATGATTCTACAAAATATTTCTTCAGTTCCAACTCCTTGAAAACTCCTAACTTCTCCTCTTTCTTTCTTGACCTTCTTATGTAATTTGTAAGGCCCTTTTTGTTAGGATATACTATCTCAAATGACTTAAGAATTTCATCAAAGGAAACATTACCTTTGAAATCAATAATATATTCATGATACAAATCTAGAACTTTGGTGGCCTCTTATTCATATTTCACCTTCTCCTTCTGTACTTGTGTTATTTTTATGTTGATTTCTTCAAACTAATCCCTATCTTTTTTTTTGCCTTTTCTATATGTGTATCGACACCTTTTGTATAGGATCTATGTGTTCTACCTCTAGTAATAATTTGGGTTGATGTCTCCACTCCATTTTCCCTACAACTCTATCAACAAATAATTCTACCAACATAAACCCACACAAGCTGGTAGGATACATGGCTCTGATACCATTGAAATATCCCCAAATGGGAATATTGCTAAATAAACTCAAAACTATAAAATCAAAACTCAACACTTATGCTAATAGACTCAAATATGATATATTTTTTCTTCTCAAACATGTATTGACATTTACACACTCTTATTATCATTTAACATATTACATAATGCAACTTTCACACCACATACCTGCATAAAATAGAACATTAACAAGCATATCTCATATTTGCTTATAGAGGATAAACTAGTTCATTTGCATTACATAAATATAACTATTACAAAATGTGAAACAATCATACACACTGAACTAACTACTAAGAACAATACCTAAACTCTCTAGATGTAGAAACCTACAAACTCCATACAAACTAGATGAACTTCACATAACTTCATTGAAAGGCCTGCAAACAACACATATACTGGATCTACAACTCTAAAAGAACATTCAAAACCTTTGAGTGAGATTGTATTGCTGAACCAAAGGGGTTTCATCCTATGATCCTATAAATCAATGGGGTTTCATCCACTGATCACAATATTCAATGGGTTTTCTTCCATATAAGAGATGAAGCTGAACCAAAAGCTCAAGCTTATAAAATGGGCGAGGGGGGGGGGGAGGGGGGATGGTTTATGATATGCTAAAATATGAATTTACAAAGGAGAGAGATACTTATAGAATTTACAAGAAGAAGAGAGGATAGGATAGATAATCTTCATGAGGAGGAAATATGTGCCACCCTCCATGTCAAGCATTGTAACCACATGTGAAGTATTTGTCTTGTTATGAAAATGAGTCAATAAAGAATAGAATCAAGGGAGACAAGATTATCCACCCCATGTGACTCCAATTTTGGCCCCCCACCTTCACACATGTGAAAAATAATGATATTCTTATCCTCTCATGCAAATGGTCAAGAGTGGATCACATGATAGCCACCCTATTCTATTTTTGTCTCCCACCTTCCTTGTGGCACCAAAAATGGTGCCTCACTTCCACATGTGAGCCAAATCTTTAATAGTGAACTCTTGTCTTCTTCCCCATGTGTACATGAGCTTCCAAGACAAGTTTCAATATTTTTTTTGACCATCCAAGACATTAAAATCATGGGGATACCCTTGGAATACGCCCCATATCTCTCTCATGTGATTCACCAATCATGTGACTCACTAAAGACAAAAGAATTTGTCCATTAGTGGAAGGTTATGACCCACTCCTTTCTAATCAACTTTTGTCCATGCCATATCACTCAAATGATACCTCATCACTATGCCACCTCACCACTATGCCACATCACCATGCATAATCATTGTGAATAATAACCATGAATAGTACTTGTGAATAGTGATCTCCCTTCTAATTATGAGCTCCTTGTACTCCTTAATGTTGTAACTGCTCCTTAAAAGAATTAATGGACTCATATTGATCCCCTAAACACAATGTCACTAGCTGAATTCCCTTGTAAATTGTTGGCACTCTCCAAGAAAGTTAGAGCTTCCAAAAATGTTGGAAGGCTATAAAAAGGGGACATTACTGTTGACCCTGTTTCACCTTTGGTATGTTGAATGAGTCATAACAAATGTCTTTAGGTTGAAGAAACTACACTAGGGGTGACTATACAAGACTAGTAAAATGAAGCACATTTACCTTAAACTCCCCAAGAATACCTTAAACTTTCCAAAAAACCTCATAGGACCTTATTTTACCTTGAAATAACTTTCAAAGATCAAGTTTTGAACTATGGGGCTGATAATTTGACCTAGGAGGTCAAATTTGTCAACATATTTAGTGACTCATAGGGATAACATGTCTAATATGCTAATAGACCAGTGGAATTGAAAGCCCATTGGGCTATGGAATCTCTTTTATTTTGAAATAAACATGATCGGACCTTGATAACTTACTGTAAATTATTTACCAAGACAAGATAACTAACTTAACCTCTGAGCACACAACAAGACAAGAAACGACACACAAAGCAAAGAAAGTAGACTAAAAAAGACACACACTATGATATAAATCACTTAAGGAAAACAAAGCACAAGAACACTACTAAAAACAACTAACATTGATACATTTTCCTCCTGGGCCAAAAGCAAAAGTTCTACAAACTCTTCTTCCATGAGATAAGCAATGATCTAGATCAAGTTGCCCTTTAGCCATGATTCTTGATGGAGTAGCCTTCTTGTTTGACAACTCATTTAGCATGTTCTCAAGTAAATCACCAATAGAAAACATGGTTCTAATGAAAACACATTCATCTTGTGGCTTGAAAACCTTCTCATGATGCCTCTTGATGTTTGAACTTACTTCAATCATGACTACATCTTGACTCCTAGGGGCAACATGAACTTTGGATTCTAGAGGTTCCATAAAATGGTGTACATTGTTTTGAATAGCTTCTTGGTAACTCCCACATTTCTCTTCAAGGAAGATAATAGATTCACAAACCTCTTCAACTTTCCCAACAAGAGATATAGGCCATTAAAGAGCCTAAAACTCATTGCAAATAACCAAATATTGTTGCCACATATCATCTTGGAAATTTTCATGTTGGTTTGAGAAGGCATGATGCATATGATTGTCCTCTTGATGATGTGTCTCCATAAACTTTATAGTTGCTGACATGTGATCTTGAGCTTCATGGTGATTGCTTGGGGGAACTATAACCTTAGTTTCAATTATACCTTTCTCTTCAAAGGTGATTGGTTCAAAATCATTAGAGGTTATTTCAAGCCTGCTCAAGACCTTGTCTTGACCAATTAGGAAATCCTCTATCTCAATACTAGTTGCAACCTCTTTATGAAGCCTCTCTATACAAGCATTCCCTTGAGATTCTTCCATTGTCAAACTAATCAGTGCTTTGTGTAATAAGAAGGAAGACCAACATTTTTAGTCAAAAGAGAGAGTTCAAAATAAATTTTTACATCCTATAATCTACTTGAGACATCTTGGAAAGTATCCAAATGCATCTCAATTACATCTGGCTGCTCCAATTCATCAAAAGGTTCTAGAACTGATATTCTTGATCATCATGGTCTTAATGAGATGATTAGTTGGTTGTGCTACTATTTTAACCACATCAATTGGGATTTTCTCATCCTCAAGTGTATTTTATCTTTCAAATGTTACTGATACATGATGAAGATCCTTTCTCCCTTCATCTCTAAAGACTAATTATTCTTCTCTTCACCAATGAGAGTACCAATGATGAATTATTCCTCATATTCACTTGTAGGGTCTTATTCATAGCCTTAATTTTATTCATTTATAGATGCAACTTGACTTTCATTAGTCTCCAAGAGAACATGTTCTTCCTTAGTGATGAGTTATTTAACCTCACAAACCAACTTTGGGCTCTCATGATCAATGAGCTTGTCCTTTTTCTCTCTCTATTTACTAACCGGTCCCTCAAACCTTGATATACTCTTTTCTTCAACTTTCTCAACATGGACCTCATTCTTCGTTTGAAAAGTCTCTTGAATTGACTTCCATGATGGAAAATTTTTAGGTTCTTGAGGAGGGATGGGTAGGGTTTTAATAGTTTCATGAATTGGATTGAATCTTGGGACCTCTCTCTTGTTTTGGATTCCCTCTTGGATAGAATTCCATTATAGGAAGGTTTGCGGCTCTTGAGGAGAGGTGAATGATGTTTGAATAGGGATAATTTCCTTTTTGGTTTCAACTTCTTGATCTATACATGGCTCATATTTCTTGCTCCATGACTCTACTACTTACTTCCAACTTGGGGACTTAGACTTAGGAACCTCCTCTTGATGGTGTATTGCAACTTGAGGGGTGAAAGAAGGATTATAGAAGATTAAAAATTACCTTGGAGACTCATCAAATTTATGATTTTGGAAGGGCATAAGAGAAGGTTCATAAGGTAGAGCAAGTTGAGCTTGGGGAATAATGAGTGAGACCTTCATAGAATCAATCCCCTTTTTATGGCTTATTGCAAGTTGGAGCAAATTAGGAACACAAGAGGATTGTTTTGGGGTTGGAGAGGGTGATTGAGGATGAAGAAAATTCAACTCTTGCTCCTCCCATATTACTAATTTATCCTCTTTGCATTGATTCAAATATTTCATTTCTAGCCTTTAATTTGTTAAAGCATGTTTGTTTCCCCTCTCAAAGGCTACCCACTCACTCTTTCCAAACTGTAATGAGTTCCTTAGATTTTGAATGAGGTGACTAGGGATAACTCAATGAAATTATATGTTTCCATATATATTTCTCATCACCATTTCAATCTTATACATCTTCATGAGCAACTAATAATCTTGTTGTTTCTTAGCTTACACTTGCATTGCTATGCACTCCTCCTTAGATCTCAACTCCTATTGATGTCAAGCTTGAAAGGACTGATATGAAGGTTCACAAGCTTGGTAAGGTTGAAGAGGAAAGGAGGGAGGACAGAGCTCTTGATAGAAAGGCTGATCACATTGATAGTTAGGGTCATATGCAGGGTAAATAGGGTCATTACAGGGATGGTATGGATCAACACAGGACTGGCATGGTTCATTAGGCTATTGAGAAGGACTAATATGTTTTTAATAGGGCTCACCAACTTGGGTATAATAGAATTCTACTCTAAATTCAGCCATGAAACCTCATGAGAGACACAAATAACAAATATCACTTGATTATAAGCATACTTAGGCTACCAAAACTAGCTAATTATGCTTGAAATCACCATTGGTGCTTGTGTTCATACCTCCAAAGGCTGATGCATTGAAGATCACACCAATCACTCCCAATGGATAAAGTCTCTTATCCCATCGGGCATGCCAAAACTAAAGATGTTGAAAATTTTGACCTCCCAGGTCAAATTGTCACCCCCATAGTTCAAAAATTGATCTTTTAAAGTTATTTCAAGGTCAAATAAGGTCCTATGAGGTCTTTTGGAAAGTTTAAGGTACTTTTAGGGAGTTTAAGGTAAATGTGCTTCATTATATTAGTGTTGTTTAGTCACCCCTAATGCATTTTATTTAACCTAAATCCATTTTTTATGACTCATACAACATACCAAAAGTGAAATAAGGTCAACTAAAGTTAACCAAGGTAACATTGTATGGACATACATGTGTCAAGTCAGTTTGAGTCAATTTCATATGGAAAATGGTAGTTACAAGTGGTTTCTAATGCCAAAAAGGATAAGAGTAACATGATTTTGTAGGTGCATAAGATGTAAAAGGGATATCAAGGCCTCCATATTTCTCTCAAGGTAAAAACTAGGATTTGAATGCAGGGATAGGTCTAAGGAAAGAGAAAATCATTATATTCCTCCTATTGAGCTTCTTAGTAGCTTAAGAAGGCCAACAGGTTTGTGAATGGTTCAGATAGGAGAGAGAGAGTTGGAATGAATTATCTTAGATAAATATGGGGGTACTTATTCCTTTAAAATCTATGTTCATAGTTCTCAAATTAATGGCTTCTCTTTTATGAACAATCATTAAGAAGGTAGGGTAATTTAAAACCCTACAAAAATCCCACTAGCTCAGTTTTACCATAGAAATGTAGTTTGAAGCTCACTGGAGGCATTAATGCAATTATAAATGATTTAGGGGCTCTATTCTATCCTTCCATATGTTTTGGTAAGCCCCACTTGGCATGTGTGAGCTCAAGGAGGAAGAAAAATTCATGTTTGGAGCAATTTGTAGGTTGTGAAGACCATGGTTTCTTAATGTTTTAGGGTTTTCAACAGTTGAGAATATGTTGATTAAGATCCCACATCACCTTTTCACTCCCTAAAATTCTCTTTAGATTCATTTAATATGAAATCAATGCTTTCAAGAACCCCAAAACCTTCACAACATGTTGGTGACTAACAATCTTCACCAAATGTTCATCATTAATCAAGGTAGCAGATAGAACCTTAGCAACATGGGAGTCTTGAATTGTGTGAAAATAATGATAAGTGGTTATGGTTATATTTTTGGCATCTTAAAATCCATCTAGATCTCTTCAAATCATTATTAGGTCTCAAGAAAGTAGAGAGAGATCATGTTCTCATGATTCATCAAAGGACTATGTAGCCTGTAAGTTTAGGATATCGATATGGTTTTGGTTGTGAACCTCAAGAAAATAATGAAGTGAAATGGTTATATATATATATATATATATATATATTGCAATGATATACCAAATGTCTAAAATTCCTCCAACAATATTGGTCACCTTAACACTAACTTTTCCAAGTAATCCTTCAATGTTTTTAAGCTGTAGACTGTGTATAAATTTTCTTACACAAAAATGAGCTAAAAGGTGACAAACCTTACATTACCAGTGCAGTATGAGAGTCATAACTTCATGAGGCATGATGTGAGGCAATGAATAGTTATTTTTAAGGCCAAGATGATTAGATCATGCTTCACAAGGGGTTCAAAAAGACATGTTTACGAGTAAAAAAATCACGCTTGAGTTACTGCATACATAGCCTAACATAGCTACAATAATGATGTTTGGGCATCATCCCTATATACTGTCAAGAAGAAATAAGGTTAAATATTTAATTATCCATGCATACATTTTATCTATTTGATTCAATCTAAATGTGTAAATCCTGAAAGTGAGAATTCCAAGTATAATAGGGAAGTTATGCCCTCATATGCAGAATTTCATCTAAGTAGGTGTCAACAATTGATCAAACCTATTTCAGTGCTATCTAAGTACCATGTATCATTATCTTACACATATGCTGACACTTATTTCACGTAATGTCAGGTATAAATAATGGGTGAGCTTATTCCATGTATCAATGGGTATAAAGGAAGAGCACATATAGAGAAAGGTTTGGTATATCAGATTGAAGGTGTATAGAAAGGGAGACCTTGATACCTAGAGTGATAATGAATCATTCCATCACTTTTGTTCAAATTTTATAATGGCTATAAATGATCCAAAATTATTTCTACTAGACTCACATCTTCTATGCAGATATAACTATACTGCTTGAAAAACAAAAAATAGGGCATATTTTGAATTTGAAGACATTTGGCCTATTATCAATGGCACATTCACCCAACATTCCACTAACGATGATCAACAACATAAGTTTGACAAATCCAACCAGAAGGAAAAGTTGATAATAATATTTGAGGTATTGGATGAGGTATAACCTCATAGTCGTGAGGCCACAACAACTAAAGACACTTGGGATAAGCTCTAAATAGTCTATGAGAGAAAAAATGAAGGTACCATTCTCCACTTGCAAAGTAAACTTCATTCACTCAAATTAAAGTTTGATAAAACAAGTAGAAGCTTTTATCCAACATGTTGAAACCCTGAGGGTTTCACTCCAAGCATTGGGTGAGCAAGTGACATATACCTCTCTTGTACCTATTGTCTTGAGAGCATTGCCACCTACCTATAGAATATTCATGACTACTTTGAGTGTCATAGAATATAAACCATATTTTGACAAGTTGATAAACATGTTGCAACAGGAAGAGTATATGCATACATAATAAAAAGAATCAGAAGAACATGCTCTTGCCTCTCATCAACAAAAAGGTAAAAATAAGATCAAGTCTTCTAAACCAAAGCAAGGTCAGCATCACCATACACAGGGGAATATACAATAGAAAGTCTACCTTATATGTGGAAGGAAAGGTCGTGACCTTAATGATTGTTGGTATAACTCATTTACACAAGGCTCTTCAAGCAACAAGAAGCCCAGTAACCAACAATCCTCTCATCCACACAAAAGACAAAAATGGTAGAAAGGTAATTGGAAGAAAAAATCCAATCAACAAGGCAATATTTTAGAATAGGAAGAAACCCATTCAAATGTAGACTTCATATATACTACACAGTCTCACGAATAATCAACATCATAAAGTTCTATCTGGTATGTTGACTCAGATGCCAATCGACACATGACTAGAAGACAAGATTGGTTATATAGTATGAATGAGACTTATCCTAAAAATCATGTCTCTTTGGGTGATGATTCATCCTATCGTGTTTAAGGTATTAGGAACATCTCTTTACCACTTGGACACAATGCTTGCAAAATCTCAAATGTTTTATATGTTTAAGGTCTCAGAAAGAATCTTCTATCAGTCATTCAGTTACTTGACCACAACCTCAAGGTTGACTTTGACTGCAAATGTGAAAAAAATATGTGTTTGATCAAAGAAAAGTCAAAACTCTTGAAAATTGTTGTACGAGCCTCAAGATTTGGGAAAATGTTCCAACTTGACTTCATGTAGCAAAACAATCAAGCACTTGTGGCAAAAGACACAAACTCATCACAATTATGGCATAAGAGATTTGGTCACATTAGTTTTAAATATCTCGACACACTCCACTGTTATAACATGGGAAGAGGATTACCACCTCTCAAAAAAGGTACAAACAAATGTCAACATTATTTAGCAGGCAAACAACATAGAGATCCATTTTAGAAAAGTACATATCAAGTCCATGAAAAATTTGATCTGGTGCATACTAATTTATGTAAACCGATGTCACCTCGTCATGTTGGGTTTAAGTACTTCATGTTCTTTGTTGATGATTTTTACACAAAAATATGGGTTTACTATTTGAATAGAAAGAGCCAAGCCTTTGAAACTTTCAAAAAAATCAAAGTTTTTATTGAAATAGTGATTGGTCAGAGTATCAAAACTGTCCGCTTAGATCATGGGGTGGAATTCACCAATAACAAATTCACACTGTTTTTGCAATAAAATGACATTCATCGTCAAATGGAACCTCCACATACACCACAACAAAATGATGTCGCTGAACAGAGGAATCATATTATTATGGAAATGGTACAATGTATGCTACATGATTCAAGTTTTAAAAAAGAATTTCTGGCAAAAGTAATCAAAACTACAATCTATCTACTCAACAGGGTTCCCACTATAGCTCTTGATGGAATAACACCACAAGAAGCATGGTTAGGGCACAATCCATCTATAGCACATCTTCGAGTTTTTAGATGCAAAGAAAGTATGCATATTCCCAAAGTGGAGAGGACTAAACTTGACATGAAAGCAAAAAAATATGTCTTAATAAAATACAATGAAGAAACACTTGCCTATATATTAATTAATCCAAAGACCAAGAAAATCTACACAAGCAAGGATGTTGAGTTTTTTGAGAAGACAAAAGTAGAAGCTCCTTCTACATGCTCACTTGGTACACCAATCATTCCCATAGAGAATGTAGAAGATAACAATCCCCCAGATAACAATGATGATAATGGGGACAATGGTGCAGCGCCACCACCCATAAGTACCACTCAACGTATGCCTAAATGGTATATAAGTACATTAAGGGATGCTAAACTAGACATAATTCTAGACACATCAAGTACTAAACCAAGGACTTGCAACATGACTTGAGATGAGATCAATTTGACCCTAATGAGCACAATTGTAGAATCAGAAGAGCCCTCTTCAGTTCAAGCCATGGATGAAGAATTTCAATCATTGATAAAACATAAAACATGACAGCTTGAAGATCTTCCACCAGGGAATAAGCCAATCGGCTGAAAATGGGTGTTCAAAACTAAATACAAAGCAGGTAGAAATATTGACAAGCATAAGGCTTGACTCGTAGCAAAAGGATATGCATTAATTATGACCAAACACTACAATTATGCATAATGCACTATTTTGTGTTTTTGATTTGATTCAAAAGTATTTTCCACAAAGAAATTTTACAATGCGATTGCAAATTACAATATTCAGAAAGAGAAATTCCGTTCAGAGAAAAAGAACGCAGACTGGTACATGGTTTGGCAATTCAATTCACCAAAGTAGGTAGATCGACCACTTTATAATTGCATAGGCATCAGGTCAGTTTGGAATGGCGTTTTTCTTATGCATTGATTATGAATTGTGCAACTATTTGATATTGGAAGTAGGCAATACATTGAAGCTTGTCATAATAATGTCCTGTGCAACTTCAGAAATATGAATTAAAAAACTTTTCAATGCAGTCTAGCTTCTAACGTTATCACCGTGTATCAATAACTAGACCAGGCCATAAATGCACCAGGATGTGTATCAATAATGTCCAACTATGCTTTGATGAGCGACCAACTGTACTTGGTATGCACTTAGTATAGATCCAATTGAGCAAATCCACTGCGCATTGATTAATTGCTTCCAATTGAGCACCCTTTGGCATTCGACAGCTCCAGCGAGTAAATTCTTGCTCCAATTGAGTTGTTCCAAGCTCAATGCAAAGACATAATGTGATGAATGACCTGTACTGTGCTTCTCAGTTATTCCTCCAAGGTTCATAGATCTAAAATGCTCTGGTATTAAACGTAAGAATGAATATATTATTTATTCAGTTAATGTAAATCAAATTACAAAGGTTATTATGTAGTCAAGAAGATAGCCGGAACAATCTCCAAAACTATAGGGAGGAAGAATAACAAAGAACTGGAAATAGATTTCACAGGTGCAACAATATAACAAGAAACATTTATGAAGAATTAAATATAATAATAATATTCTAATGTTTAATTATACCACTTTGATAATATAGACACTATGGTTTTGTTCCAATCAAGGTAAAATGCTTGGATTCATTTTTTCTATTTCTCCCCATTTTTAACAGATAAAATAAACTCTTGAAAAAAAATCAATAATAAACAAGATAATTAGGAACCTATACCTAATGGTAAGTTAGATATTTAGCTTAGTACATACATTATTATTTTAATGTGCATATGAATGAATTTTTAGAAATGTTAAAACAACTCACATGATTAAAATTAAATGAGATATTATAAGAATCATAAGATTGTAATAGATAACAATGATCCCATATTATGTAGGAGATCTTCTATCATCTTATTCATGGTCTAGGTTGTAATGTTAGCACTATTCTAGGTGGTTTATTCCATGCTCATAACCATGATATTATAGTTGATGCCATTCTCATTTCATAATTATGTTATTCATGGTGGGTTATCAAAAGGATTGAAGATAGATTCAATTCAAATTCCTAAATAATTTATGGGATCTTTGATCAATGGGTTGATTGATACACATAAATGATTAACCTGTAGCATGTGGACTATAGCATACATGTAGTTGTGATATAGTCACTCATACATGATATCTACTGTATAAGAAGTACTACATATAGGTATGTGGTCACTCATACATGACATTAATGGCACTAATGACCTTATTACTCTCCACTTAGAATAGAAGGAATCAAAAGACTATTCAAAAAGATATTGATCATCAGAGTTAATTTTAAGAGGCCCTACTAGAAAACCTATTAGAAATATTTGGTGAATCTAGGAAAATTTGATTCGTTGGTGTGGTGAATCTTCTATGGGTGATGGCGAATTATCTATCGATGTTTTTTCCCATACAACACGATTGCATTAAATGATAGAACCAAATGGCTAGGCCAAACATTTGGACTAAATGACACAGCCAAATAATAAAATCAAACCTCTTGGTCAAATGACTGAGCGGAATAATTCAACAAAATGACAGGGATGAACGATCAAGCCAAATGATGGGTTCGAACCACTGGATTAGATAGCTGGATCAAACAACTGTGTCAGATGGTTATACCAAATGACTAGAATAGATGAATAGGCCAAATAGGTAAACCAAATGGCTAGGATAGATAGGTGGATTGAATGGATGCACCAGATGGTTGGGCAACATATCTAGTCAGATAGTTGGGTTGAATGACTAGGATAAATGTCTTGTACTGGATGGTGACACCAAGACATGTTGATGAGTGACCGTATGGTCAGTCTACTTT
Source organism: Torreya grandis (assembly GCA_037957365.1). Taxonomy (NCBI): domain Eukaryota; kingdom Viridiplantae; phylum Streptophyta; class Pinopsida; order Cupressales; family Taxaceae; genus Torreya; species Torreya grandis. The sequence continues at coordinate 428,489 of JARHVA010001011.1, read as the reverse complement.
TTAGTTGCCTGGTCACCTCCCTTGATCTATAAATATTCGCCCCTATCCTCATTTTTAATATTTTATAGAAGACATTTCTTGTCCCCCTTTACAACCATGGAAAGAAAATTCATTTTCAAGAACTTGCTATGGCCAGACATTTTGAAACTCATGCAGCACCCAGATGCCTACAATAATTGGATTCAAGAATTCAGCTTTATTGCCCTGATGTACATGCCCCAGTATGACATATACATGACACTATTAAAAATGCTTATGTATTTTTATAACCCTAACGATAAGATCTTCACTGTGAATGTGGATTCTAGAATGATTTCCTTTGGTACTTCACCAAAAGATATTCACAATCTGATAGGTCTTCCATTTCACAATGCAACCCCAGTGAGTTTAAAATCAATACTGATAGATGACAATAAGAATTTGTTGGTGACAAATTTTGATTTGCACAGTGGCTAAACTGGTATGTACTTATAAATTTGTTTTCATAATCAAAATTCAACTTTTGTGATGTAAAATTATCATTTTCTCTTTTGTTTCAGATAGTCAGAAGAGGGGCCTCCACATCGAAGCCATTAGTCACCCTTTTTTTAAAGTAATGATTCAATTTTTCCAAGCTAAAATAGTATTGTAGGGAAGACCAATAGATATTCCCTATTGGGCACTGTTTGACATTATTTGTACTATTTTAAAATACAAATTTGACTGGTGCTCTTTTATTTCCATTAGGATAAGGTTTGAATTACATTATGCTTCTACCAATCCCAGTTCCACTATTTCTCATTCAAATTTTATTCTGGCATTTTACTATGAGGCCTTCTTTGACCTTAAAAAAGCATAGGGTCTAACTATGCTTGATCCAAAAATGATGGCAAACTATTTGTCTATGGATGAGTAGGAGGTTAGTTTATTTGTTCATTTATAGATCTAGGGTTTAATATTTGTTTGTTTGTTAAACAATTACTAAGGTAAATATTAATAAATATTTGAACTTTATTTATTACAACTTACAAGCAAGAATTCATGCCTCGTGAAAATAATCTACCTTAGAAGGACAATGTGTAGTTAAAGAATCTATAGATTTGAAGTCTATAGAATTATCCTTGCAATCATATCGAATTATGAAACATCCATGAGTTTCTTCAATGTCATTTCCACATGTAGGTTTGCTATTTAAAAATTTCAAATGAGATTTTAATTTTCAAGACTCAAGTGCATTATTTTAGTTATTTATTTTATTTTTGTAGTTGACTTGGCAAGAATTTAGACAGTGGAACAACCACCACCACAATAAATAGTAACATCTATTTTGCCTTCTCGACCCTCTATGGAAGGTATTTTAGTGTTTTTCTTTTGTTTTTTATTATAGTTTTTTAATCCAAAATTTTGCATAATGTACCAGGTCAAAACACCCTTGTCACTCACAAATCGACAAGTAAATTGGAGTCCAAATACAAGTACTAAGCCTTTAATTTCAAATTATCATATAAATTTGTTTTTAAAATTTATTTATTTTCTAAAATAACTTACATTTTGTAATCCATCCTCTATCTTTGAGGAACATTATGCCATCACCTCCACCCTTGAACTCATTTCACTCAAGTGGAAACATTCTTCCATTACAACCACTACAATGAACTGTAACACTGCAATTATCAGGTTCTGAATTCCCCTCTTTCTATGTCAGAGGTGTATCAAGTGCACAGGGATTGACATCTTTGTCAAAAATTGATCTTGATGATGAGTATTTTGAGTTTTAAAGTGATGTTGATGTTGGAACTACTTTCAATCCACATGATTTTATCTAGGGAGAAGCAACAAATGTTCATGTGATTACTCAGAAGGAACCTTCACACAGTTCACTAGATAGTCCCACTTTAATAGAGAATGTTATCCTATCTGATGAGTCCATTACATCTTTTCCACTAAATAATTTGGTTGCAGATAGTAAAACTGCTAATCTTCAGGAGGGAGTAATTGAGGAATTAAACAATTTACATGTGTGGGAGTTTTGGGTGAAGGCATTGATAAAATAAATAAATGCTCGTTATCATAACCACTCCCAACGAGAAAATTTGTTTGTACTGGTGCAACATGAACTCAAAAAGATTGATGTTTTTTTTTCCAAAGTTAAATCTAGGTTAGTTACTATTGTTAATAGTTACAATGATAATGTGTTGGCTATTATGCTTAACATGTTGGACAATTTGAATACAGAAGCCCAAACATAGTATAATAAATGAGAAAAAGACACCAACCTTATTGTGATCACAAATGTGGATAAAAAAAAATCTTTGGTAATGTATCTTAATTATAATCAAATTTTATGTCATACTTATTTTTGTTCACATCTAATTACATTTCATTTTAAAATGCAGGCAAAATATGAGAACTTGAAAAAAGAAGCCAAGGTCCTCAATGTGCATATGAAAAATGCACAAAAAAGTTTATTATTTGCCATTCAATTCAAGGAGAAGCTTGTTCTATTTAATAAACAAAACAACACACTCTGAAAAATCATTAAGGAGAAAGGATGGGACCCTGATGCCTTATTTAAGCAGAAGATAGTTGTTGATCCAAGTCTACTTTCTGCAGGAGATACTGGAAAAGAAGATAGGGAAAATATTGATCATCTTAATGTTGCAGTTGTAGATCTTAAAAAGGTATGGGTATTGAAGGACAACAGTGGCATAGAGGATGTTATGGTTGAGAAAATAGCTGAGAAAGTGGTTGAAAAAGTTGCTAAGAAAGTGGTTGAAAAAGATGCTACGAAAGGGGTTCAGAAAGTCACTATGTAATTGACAATCTATTCTATATATTTGTAAATAATTTTTTCTTTAAAAAAATAAATTTTGAATGATAATTTCAAGTTTGTAGATGCGTTGATCAATTTAATCAGTTTAAATTACTGGATGAGCCACATAAATTGCAATTTCAATTTGAACTTTATGATGTTGTAAACTTGTATGGTGTTAGGCCCCCTTTTGATATTTATGATGTACTTGTGAAACTCACATCTCAATATAAATGGATTAATGCCAATATTTTCCTTTATAAAGTGTTCCCCCTAACACAATCATAATATATTAATCTTTTGCAGTTATCACTTCACAAGAAACCAAGAAATGCATTTCAAAAAACATATAATAATTATTGCATGTTATGATACAAGAATGAGTTGTTTTGTGTGGAAGATCTCTTCTTTATTATATTCAAATTGTTTCTTGAGTAAATCATGATTTGAGATGAATTTGAGGCCATTAGAAAGGATCATTCATGTTTGGCAGAGGTTTGTGTTGAAGATAATATAATGATAATCAGTAATAATGAGGATTCATCAAAGTTGAAAAGATGTATGATTGTTTGTGATCATGAACTACAGACTAGGTTAATGGATTGTTTAATGTTATGAGGATGTTTACATAGATAAAGACTCATTAAATTAGTTTTATTCATATGAAAATTAGTATAAACAAGAGCTAATATATTTACAAATCTGTGAACCATGTATGGGTGAAATTATGACAAAATAAGACTAAGTAGGAAACTCTTATCAAGAAAAAGGTAACCTATACGACATAAGTGTCATTCATACTCATTGATATGTGATTCAAAGGATATATTTTATTTGATCACTTTATTTTGAGAAGAATCAGTTTAAAGGACTATCAGTAAAAAACAAGGGTACTTATGATTTTTGCACGGTCTATTTTGATGCATGAGAACATGATTTGTCACAAGTAAAGGACTCTAAATAATTGGACAAGTTTTTAAAGATCCTCAAAAAGTGATTTGGCATTGACATATTTATAGTTTTTGAATAATTGACAATGTATGATAATTATTTCACCTTATGATAAACATGTGAAAAGTACTTACAAACAATTAGATAAAGTAAAACATGAGTACATTGAAGGCACATAACAGACTGCAACCAGTCCAAATCAAACACATAATAAGAACATCAAACACATTGTAGACATATATGGTGTACCATGAAGGCATAATAAATACATCACATATGTAAAAAAAATAGATCTATAAAAAATATGTATCAAAGACATAAAGAACCATATTAACCTTCAATGTACCCCCTAACACAATCACAATATATTAATTTTTTACACTTAGCAAGAAACAAGGAAATGAATTTCAAAGAACATATAATAATTATTGCATCTTATGATAAACATGTGACAAGTACTTAAAAATAATTAGATAAAGTAAAACATGAATACATTGAATAGTAGTCACTAGAAACAAATTATAAAGTTTTATGAAATTAAAATTCAAAAACTCAAAACTAATAGTCTAGTAGTTGAAACAATCCTACACAAAATCATCAGTAGTGACATTTGCATTTGCCATGTCAGTGTCATTATTTACATCCTCTTTATTAATCATTGTATTATTGATGCCTTTTCTTTTAGTTATATAACTCCATTTTTCCATATCTTTTTCATAAGGAAACATATCCACTGCATAACGTGAAACATATAATCTCAAACAAGTTTCTAAATTTTTATCTAATATGTTTCAAAGTTTTGACTTTATGAACGATAATGTACTGAATACTTTTTCATATTTTGTTGAGCTTAGAATCATTGTTTGACAAAGCTCATATAATTATAAATATTCACTTAGATGTTTTTGTAGTATACTACTAGAATAAAGTTTTTTTCATAGTCTTGTAATTACCCCATTCTCTGTTGGTTGGCTTAGAAGATGATATTGTTAAAACATTTTAATTACAAAATGGGTTGACTGGGATGTCATTAAATCCTTTCCCAAAATACCTTTTATTTCTACTCCATTCACCTTTACATATTTACCAAAATGATTTACAAGACAACCCATGTATTTGTGAAATAAATTGCTAATCATATTTTAACTGTTATTACTGTTCCAAAAAATGGGATTCAAAACCGCCATGGCCTCCAACAAATCATCCCTTTGAAAATAATCTTTGATCTCCATAGATAATTTTTGGGAAACTCTACTTAGTTTCATCTAGGTTTTAGATAAAACAGTGTCATACAGAATACATGTTTCAGGCAGTTTTTTGAATTTAGTGCCCACAAGATTAGGTATTTTATAAAAAGTGTGCATTGGAATCTCCTTTCCATTAAAAACAACACAAATGTGATCATTTATATTCAACTTCAAATAACTGTCAGGGTTATTTTAATCTATCAAACATTGACAACTACTAAAAACAAGGCCTTAAAACATTTCATTCAAAATGTATAGTATGTCTAGAGATTGACATAATCATTTTCTCAGCCATATCAAGTCTACAATATAAATGGACTTCTACTGAGCATGTTTCATTAAACAATTCATTTCCTTCAGCATTAGAAGAATTCCACATTAAGTGACCAGTGTTTCCAAATCTATTAAATGGCACAACAAATCTTTTGCCTTATCATTTTCACTATGATATTATACATAAAACCTACTAATGAGGGATATTTTTCAAAAATTTGGCATGCATGATCATACATAAAAATCCATGTTGACCATTTTTGGCCCTACAGGCCAAAAGTCAGTCTCCTTCTTTCCTTGTTGTTCTGAGCCATCAGTCTTGGATGCATCCACCTTACTGCAAATGCTCAATTTCCCTTTGAAATAAGTCTTGTTCTTATGAAAAGTTAAAAGATCTAAGACCTATAGGTTCTTGGCTTGATATGGGGCTTATTTCGCTTTGGGCAATTACCTTTATTAACAAAAGAAGGACCCAATTTCAAATAAATACAAGTCTAACACAAGGCCTCAAAGGTCAAGTGCCCTTGCGGGGGGCAGACAAGTGACAAATGGGACCATTTGGCAAGCTCCGAAGGATAACTAAAGACAAAATATTTCTTTGCGGAGGGCAAAGTTTTCTTTGAAAAAGTGAGCAAGGCAAGGAATTCCTTCAGACTTTTATTCAAAGGAAATCCATGACAAACAAAGGCAAAGGTCCTTTATAAAATACAAGGTAAAAGACAAAGGATTTCTTCAGACTTTTTGTTCGAAGAAAATCCAAGGAAAAATCCAAAGGCACATTTCCTTCAGGCAAAATGTCCGAAGGAATTCAAGAATAGAAAGGGTCGAGACTCCAAGGAAAAGATTTCCTTTAGACAAAATGTCTGAAGGATTTATAAAATACAAGGTAAAAGACAAAGGATTTCTTCAGACTTTTTGTTCGAAGAAAATCCAAGGAAAAATCCAAAGGCACATTTCCTTCAGGCAAAATGTCCGAAGGAATTCAAGAATAGAAAGGGTCGAGACTCCAAGGAAAAGATTTCCTTTGGGTAAAATGTCTGAAGGAATTCCTTCAGACATTTTGTCTGAAGGAATTGAGATGACCAAAAGGGAGCCCGAAGGGCAACTGCCCTTGTGGGGGACTCCCAGCAACCCAAAAGGGGACCTTTTCTAATGCCAAAGGGACACCTTCCCTTTGGGAAGGTTCAATTACAAAAGGCTGAAGGAATACCAAAGGGTCAAAGGAAATACAAAAGGCTGAAGAAATTGCCAAAGGGGTGATAGCCCTGAGAACGTTAATTTTAGCATGGTGAACTAGGCGTTGGAGGTTCAAATGTTCGATGACAGGCATGTGAACGTCAAATTTGAGGTGGTGAAATAGCCGTTAGTTTTCAAATAGGTGATAGGCCTACAAACATCAATTTTGACAAGATGTGTTAGCCATTGAGGAGAAGGCAAAGGACTAATGCCTTCAGACAAGCGATTGAAAGAGCTCAAAGTGCTAAGAATAGCCCGAGAGAGATCAAATTGCTAGAAAGCGACAAAATAGCAAAGAAAAGGGGAACAAAATAGAGAATCTAGAACACAGCCACACACACATATGGCAACATTTGGAATGTTCCAAAAGATGCACCCAACCAAGCACAAACATGAATTAAGCAGTCCAGGTGGCAAAAGAAGGGGTCTGCAGGAGAAGTTGTTGTGGATGAAATAATTTTTGGCACACCCTGTGGGACAATTTGTCCAAGGAGTTGAAGGATTTTTTGGTGTGTTCTTCAACCAATCAACCTTTGGAGGAATTTCAACCAACACCAATGGTGACTCTGAGTTGAATCAGCTGGTTAAGTAGTCCTGGTGCCATCAAGAAATCACATTTTGGTATGTATGATTCCATTGCTCAATAGCATAGACCTTGTTTTCCTTCATATAACTTTGATCAAGATCAGGTTGTTCATGGCATCACCTCAAGCGGCTCTCTTGGTTTCCCTTCACCTAGTGTAAGGGAAATAATGTTGGTGTTTGAGAAGTAAATTATGGAGATAAGTAAATTGGAGGATTAGAATATATATCAGCAAGAGCTTATGTACAAAGAGGAGTACTTGTTTAGGCAAGCTCAAACCTTGAAATCCATGAAGGAGGAAGTAGCAGAATGGGAGATTCCATTCATTCAAGGTAATCAGCCTTATGTGCCTTCTCCCATTCCAAAGTAGTCCCCTCTTATTCAAAGAAATCCCCCTTTTGTGCACCAGATTCTTTCTACCAGATAACACTTGCTCACTCTAGCTCATCTGATGCATTAATCACTCCTACTCTTAATCCCTTGCATCTAACTTTCCAAAATCAAAGGGCAATAGAGAAACCTCTCATGGAGACTAACCTTCTCAATTCTTTAGAATGTGTACCCTCTTTTGATAGGAATCACCCTATATCTTTTGGAAAGCAACACATCTTTCTTGAAGCAGCTTTTCCTATGCATGAACAGACCCTTCCCAGTTTAACTCAACCTCCTCAAATCTTTCAGCATTGGATTGCCTATCATGAACCAGCTCAAGACCCTGAAGAGGATAAAGTTCTTTCCTATTTACAAGAGAAAATTACCAATCCCAAGGTCATGAGTTGGAAGCAAATAATGGAACCATGGGGTAGGCAAAAAGAGGAGGAGAGGCCTATTCATTTTGATAGAAGCCTTGAAGAAGATGAAGCTGCTCCTACTCATGGTGATCCTCATGATCTCTAAGAAAGGCTCTTTCAAGAGAATATATCCAAGAAAATTGTAGAGTTGGAGTCTAGAATGAGATTCCTCAGCTTGGGTGTGATGGATGGTTTAGACCAACAACAAATTCCATGTTTGAACACACCCCATCTACACCCCTCCAAGAGAGATATCAAGCCACATCTAATGTGGATGAAGTGTTGGCCAAATGGAAGGAGGAGAATCATTAGATTCTAGCTTAGGGTTTGTCTCCTCTTCCTCATGAGTTTAACCATCAGCCTTCTACTTCATCCCTTCTCAAGGAGGAACCATTTATGAAGCAGGAAAGTGAAGAAGAGAGGATCCAATTCATGGCTGATCAAGAAGCTCCCATAGATGCCAATGAGGATGAAATCATCATGGATGCTCCATTTGAAGACATCATCAACAATGGAGAAGACACTAGTCATGAATACATGTGGATGTTCCAGTATTGTGAAGAAGAGGTTGACAAACCTTATTTGTCAACAATGGATGATGAGGAAAGTAAGCATGGTGAGCTCTCTCCTCCCTTGTTTGATGAACTTCCTTGTTGCTTTGATGAAGATAATGAGCATGCCATGGAAACTAAGTTGGAAGAGGATCGGAAGGATGTATTTGAACAACTAGAGACTCTAGTTTTTGAGCAAGAAAAGGAGAGGCTTGTCCATCTTGATGAAAGCTTTGAAGAAGAGAGCCTTAAGTAAGAAGGTGATGTTCTGTGGGATGAGCAAGAAGTTTATGATCTTATTTTAGACATCACAACAGTAACCCTTTTTCAAGAAATCCATGATGAAGTAGAAGATAAGTTTGACAATCTCTTCAATGAGGTAAAAGGGAACAAGTCAAACCATGATGCATATCAAGGGGGTTATGAGCTAGATGAACCCTATGGGGATGAGCTAGCAGCGATTGAATTCTTGGTGAGATACACTAGCATGAAGGGCTAGCATGAGGCAACCTTATGATATCAAGATGAATACATATATGTTAGAAGCATGTTTAACCCTATTTCATTTGGATACAAGCCAATCAAGGTGGTAGACAAGAAGAGCAAGTCACCAAGTCTCCTTTCCATTCAGCCACTTTTCTGGCACCATAATTTTTCTTGCCATGAAGGATACTTAAGAAGTTTTCCCTTTAATCTAGGAGGGAGGAAAATGTATCTATTTAGTTGTACATAGTAGTTTGCTTTCAGTTGTGTGTCCTTCGTTTCCCCTAAGTGTTGTTGCACACATGTGTGTAGTTTTTTAGCCTTTGTTGTGTGTGTTCTCCTTTGTGTTTGAGGTAAAATCCTTGCTGGTTCATAGGTCTTTAGAATTCTATTGCTAACTTTTTCAAGTTGCATCCTAACTCCATGCCCAATGGACTTTAAGGCTACCAGTCTTCTTTAGCATAGCAGGCATGCTTCCCTTGGGAATCGTCAAATTTGTTGACCATTTTTGGCCCTACAAGGTAAAAGTCAGTCTCCTTATTTCCCTATTGTTCTGAGCCGTCAGTATTGGATGCATGCACCTTACTGCAAATTCCCAATTTCCCTTTGAAATAAGTCCTATTTTTATGAAAATTTGAAAGATATAAGACATTTAGGTTCTCGGCTTGATATGGGGCTTATTTTGCTTTGGGAAATTGCCTTTATTGACAAAATAAGGACCCAATTTCAAATAAATACAAGTCTAACACAAGGTCCCAAAGGTCAAGTGCCCTTGCGGGGGGTAGACAAGTGACAAATGGGACCATTTGGCAAGCTTCGAAGGACAACTAAAGACAAAATATTTCTTTGTGGATGGCAAAGTTTTCTTTGAAAAAGTGAGAAAGGCAAAGAATTCCTTTGGACTTTTGTCTAAAGGAAATCCACAGCAAACAAAGGCAAAGGTCCTTCAAAAAATAAAAGGTAAAAGCAAAGGATTTCTTTGAACTTTTTGTTTGAAGAAAATCTAAGGAAAAATCCAAAGGCACATTTCCTTTGGGTAAAATGTTTGAAGGAATTCCTTCAGAGATTTTGTCTGAAGGAATTCAAGAAGAGAAAGGGCCGAGACTCAAGGAAAATATTTCCTTCAGGCAAAATGTCTGAAGGAATTGAGATAACCAAAAGGGAGCTCGAAGGGCAAGTGCCCTTGTGGGGGACTCCCAACAACCCAAAAGGGGACCTTTTCCAAGGCTGAAGGGACACCTTCCCTTCAAGAAGGTTTAATTACAAAATTCCAAAGGAATACCAAAGGGCCGAAGGAAATACAAAAGGTTGAAGAAATTTCCAAAGGGGTGATGGGCTCGAGAACGTCAATTTCAGCGTGACAAACTAGTCATTGGAGGTTCAAGCATCCGGTGACGGGCGTGTAAACATCAAATTTGAGGTGGTGAAATAGTTGTTGGTTTTCAAATAGGTTATAGGCTTGTAGACATCAATTTTGATGGGATGCGTCAGCCATTGAGGAGAAGCCAAAGGACTAATGCCTTCAAACAAGTGACTGAAAGAGCTCAAATTGCTGAGAATAGCCCGAGAGAGCTCAAATTGCTATAAAGTGACAAAATAGCAAAGAAAAGGGGAAAAAAATAGAGAATCCAGAACATGGCCATGCACACATATGACAACATTTGGAATGTTCCAAAAGATGCACCCATCCAAACATAGACACGAATTAAGCAGTCCAGGTGGCAAAAGAAGGTGTCGGCAGGAGAAGTTATTATTGCGGATGAAGCAATCCACCTTGTATCAACATCTTTCAACATTTTATTACCATCAATCACTCCTATTGAAAATTTTTGGAACTCTAAAATTCTTTCAAATTTATTGACATATAAACATGTAGGTCACAAATGAGTTCCTCCCCTTTTGCCACATTAATAAATTTACTAACCATTTTGTATGTAAGATTCATCTTATGAGCCATGCAATGAATTAGAATCATATATGGGGAAATTGTTGTTTGCATCTGAACACACAAATAATTTTTATGCCCCTACATAACTGATGCACCATTAGCCCCAACACACACCAGTTTTGTTGTTATTGCATATTCATCTATTCTAATTTTATCTTTCAAATTTGATACAACCAATTTGTGAAGATTTTCTGCATTACAATTTTCTACATTTTTATGAATTACTCATAGATGAGGTTGCCTTGAATATCTCTCAAAAGTATACACATGCATGCAAACCTAAGTTGTGTTGTCAAATGTTGTGACCTCATCGATGGATAGTGAGATAAATAATGATCTTTTCACACTTTCTTTCAAATATTCAATCTCAACCATTACTAGACAATTTTACATTTTCCAAACACTAATATCTTACCAATGTGATTGTGGAATATCCATAAATCCATTATGTTGAAACAAAATCTTATAATCTAAAAAATCAAAAATAGGTTTGCCTTTGTTTAGAATATGGTATATACTAAAGAAATGTATGTATTTCTCTCTTCGATGGGATAGCTTAACTTTTTCAAAATTTTCTTCAATTGTTCCCCCTTTCTCCACAAGATGTTTTTGACATTTCTTATCATTTTCATGTTTACATGGATATCTTACATGCATGCATTCTTCTACAATTTTTCACCTGTGTGTTCTTGTTATCAGCCCATCTAGGTGCTTCACTGTCTCATATGCTTTTCCATAATGTTTCTCAATCATGTCCAATTTCAATTGCATTCTGTGTTCCTTTCATAGTTTCTAGCTACATATTATGCATATACGTTATGTTGGAGTATCATCATAATTTTTAGGCTTTATAATTTCTATGAAGGGAAATTTTGTGCCCAGTCCACCTTAAAGTACCTTCCAATTTTCCATCTACTTCTCTTCCTTCGTGAAGATTTCTAAGTGGAGGTTTTAGTTGAACTTTGTGTTTGGTGAGAACCAACAATCTCTTCTACCACTTGAGTGTCATTATCATTTTCATCAAAAACTAGACAAGCGTCTTCAAGGGGTAGCATGTCATCATCAAAAAAATATTTAGGGGGTGATATGTTATTCTGGTTAATTCTTTCTGGTGAGATAACATTGGGGATTTCTACATGTAATTTTTTTTAATATTATGAAACAGTTGAATTCAAATTTATGAGAAACTAAAAAAACAATAAATACCTAGATTTTGAGTGCATTATGATTGTGTGGAATTTTTGGTTGGCTCTTTAAAATAAAATAATATGGATGATTTCCCTAATAATTGACATGTCCTTTTACCATTCCCACTAGATGCCATGATGCCCTGTGCTTTTCAGTTGTCATTCGATAATCCCATTTAGTATTATCATCTAGTAGAAGGATTTCAGCTCTGGTTTATGATTCTCTCACCCAACATTGTCATTCAATTCTACCTTTCAGCTATGTCACCGAACTTTTCATTCATCACTAGATTTTAGATCTATCATTTGACTCTATCGCTAGGTGTTTTCATTTGGAACTATCATTTGGTTCTATCATTTGGCTATGTCACCTAGTTTATCATTCATCAAAATCTATCATTTGGCTCTATCACCCAGTGCTATCATTTGGATTTATCATTTAGCTTTGTCATTCAACTTTGATGTTTGACACTATTATTTGATGATTCAGTCCATCTTATTATTTGACATTGTCTTTCATTTTATTCATTTGATTATGTCATTTGGTTCTATGGTCCTCTGGTTTTAGTTTTGCTTGTTGCCTTAGTTGATATCAGTGAGGGGTTATACTATATATATGTGGTGAATTGAAGTGTAATCTTATATATTATTGTAAAGGGTTGGCAAGCTAACCCTAAAAAATTTATATCCCTAAAATTTTGGTGATCCAGTCCCATATTCTGAACCTAAAAAATCACAAAAACAAAAATCATAATTTTAGAATATTTATGAATTAATGAATATTCACTACTAAAATTTACCCTAGTTGCATCCCCATGCTCTTGTACCTCTTAATGTTAAACTTTCATCTCCTGAGCTTGATAATGCGATAATAAGATGTTCTAGATTAAGCCTTGATCAATTTCCATCCCACATTCTTAGACAAGAAAACACATTTTATTCAATGGATAAAAGGAAAGAGATTAGTCCTTCAACTTCACCTACAATCACTGGCATGGTAAAAAGAGTGAAGTTGGAAGTTGATGAGGATAGTGAATTTGGCACCAAGTTGGTGAAGTTTCCATCAACAACTATGAATGACATAAGTATTTAATTGACAAGCACTACACGTTGATTGAAATATTATCTAATACAGATGATGAATGGATGGATGGTTAGGTTATTTTACTAATGAAAAATGTGTTAATACAAAGTGTATTTCTCAATGTTTGACTAAGAAAATTGAGTTACAATGCCTTTTTTTGTTTATACAGATCCAAAATAGACAAAAAAACACTAAGAATATCCCTGAAAAACACATTAAAACTATTGCATAAAGTAGTCGGCCAAGCTGTCTAACAGCGAGTACATGATAAACATCAATTATGTCATTTTTTTCAAATATTTTAGTGGCCACAATGTGAAGGTCCCCTCTTTCTCTTTCAGACAGACAACTCCATCTATTTTGTCTTCATAAGTAAGGGGTATGTTACTTGTGACCTTTAAAATATTTACATTTGCATCTCATATTCCTTTCAATTTGACTCCATGTACAATAGATAGTGAGTGAATCTGCCCAATGCCCACAACAACACCATCAAATAAATCCAACACCTGGACTTTATCCCCTTCTTGGAGTTTATCAATAAATGTCTACAAAAACAAAAAAATACACATTATATTGAGATATAAAATACACATTATATTTTTAAAATGGAGTAGGTAATGGCCACGTACAGAATTGCAGAGGAAATTTGAATCGATTCTAGGTTCTTTAGGAAGAAAATGATGACCTGAGAAAAGGGGATTCACAAGGTGTTGATGGAAATTTAGGATATGGTAGAGTTTAAGTGAGTCAAAGGGAGAAGATTTTAACAGGAGAAAACGTGATTGAACTTGGCCACATGAAACAAGGGCCTAAGCATAAGATGGATCCCAATAATAGGGAGGGTTTCCCTATGAACATAACCCCTGACCAAAGGCCTGAGATCCTCAACCTTTTGGGATAGTTTGATCCAACATATGTGGGATAAATTAACCTCCTAAAAAGGAAAATGGCTCTTTTGGGCTAGGAGACTGATAATGATCAAAGTGGTTATCTCTGCTATGTCAATCTACATCATGTCTTGCTTGGTGCTTCTGAAGGGCGTAGAGAACAAACTTGATCAAATCATGCAAAAAAAATTCTGGCAAGGCATGGAGAAGGACAAGATAGCTTTTGTGGCTTGGGATAATCTTTGTAGATCCAAACAAGAAGGTGGGGTTGGATTGATAAATCAGGCAATTCAAAATAAAGTATTAGGAGCCAAACTAATTTGGAGGATGCATAAGGAACCCATAGTAAATGGGCCCAGATTTTGAATAGGAAATATTTGGGCAATGTCTTTTTTGAAGGGATTTTGACAGTCATAAACACCCCAAAAGGATCAAGGATATGGAACTTCATGAATAATTATAAAGCAGTCATCACATATTTAATATCATGGGATGTTCATGATGGTAACAAAGCTAAATTCTAGTCTAATTCTTGGGCAAGATATCAAAATTGGATGACATTCTAGACATTTTGCATATCAAAGAGACCCTCTCTAGGGTTTGGGGGACCAAGGTTAAAGATTACATAATTCTAGATCCAGCAGAAGGAGGTGTAGGCTAGAAATGGAGGGATTTTACAATATTCAATTTTAACCCCCATGAGGTGGATAGTCTCAACTAGGAACTAAAGAAAATAACATTGGTTTTTAGACAAAGAGAGGACTCCATTGTTTGGTGTGGTTCAAAGATTAGGATTTATTCAATTAAGATAGGCTATGTAAGTATAGTAAAGACACAAGGAGGTATGAAGAGCATCATCCCTCTTCAATATTACTATAATAAGTTTGGAATTCCTAAAGCAAGATTATTCACTTGGGCAGCCTGAAGAAAAGGATTCTAACTGCTAAAAGATATAGGAAGATGGGTTTCATGGTCCTTCTCAATGTCCTTTATGTAGAGACCAAGAGGAGACATTGGATCACATTATTTTTGGCTATCAATTCTCTTTTGAATGTTGGAGGTGGTTATGAATGAAGCTAAGATGGAAGAGTGCCCTTCCCAATGATATAATGACTTTGTTTCAATACTGGCCCAATATCAAAAGATATTCTACTTATCATTGTTTATGGTTAATAAGTCCCAAAATTCTAATCTGGGATCTCTAGAAGAAATGAAATAGAAAATTATTTTAAGACAAGGAAATGAGTCTCAAATCACTCTAAAATAAGATTGAAGCAAGTATTAAGGAAATAGTTAATAGTAAATTAAACTCTATTAGTTTAAAAGAGGCAGTTTTTTCAGACTGGGATGCTAGTATGAGGCTCCAATGGGCTGGTTTGAGAATTCCCCCTGTTATGGCTTAGAGGGTCAGAATAGAAAAGAACAATGTCAACAAGTAATTTGGAGAGAGCTACCAGTAGGATGGGTAAAGTTAAATTTTGATGGATCAGCTAGAAGCAATCCAGGGGCTTCAGGGGAAGGATGTATAATTAAGGATTGGTAAGCAAGAACTTTAGTCACTTCTACTAAACCACTTCTAGAAGACACTAATAATGAAGTTGAGGTCAAGGCCTTATTGCATGGGTTATTTATGTGTAAAATTATCAGAGCTAAGAAAGTGGAAATTGAAGGTGACTCAACTATTGTTATAAATGTTATAAGAACAAGGAAGACGCCAAACTAGAAGCTAAATGCTATTTTAGAAACAGCCCAAAAAATGATGGAAATTTTCAATGTTTTTATAGCCAACCACATTTACCATGAAGGAGATGGTGAGGCAAAAATTTTATCAAATAAAAGAGTTGACAACATTGAGGACACTTCTATTTTAGAGGATGAAGATTTAATAAATTCACTTTAAGTGGAATGGTTTTAAAATATTTTAGTGAAGGCTCCTGGCACACTTGGGCAAATCTCCTAAAACTTGGAAATCAAGATCCCTCAAGCACCATTAATGAAGATGAGCTAGATGCAAAGGAAATGGCTCTATTTAATGGAGCCCAACAAGGTTTTCTCACACCAAAGAGTGAAGCTAGCCAATGATGAAAATGGAGATACCAATTTTCCTTCATAGCACTCGAAGGAAAATGGCTCATCATAGACTTAAAGTTGAAGGTCATAACAAAGCCTCACAGAATTGCTCATTTGCATTTCCTGGAGTTGGAGGTGGTGAAAATGGTGCTAGGGAAAGATTTTTTAATAGACATGAATAGATACATAGTAAATTTAAACATAACATCTTGGTTTTTGGTGTCTCTACTAGATCTTGGAGGTGAGAAGGTGGATATTCTCCTTCTGTTGTGAGAAATTTTCAGGCCATAGATTCAAGGTAATGACTTGGAGGTGGTTCTTTAGATAAAGATAGGAGTGGGAATTACGTGGTCATCAGAGTTATCATTATTGATTCTCAACATGAAAAATAGGGCTCTATAGCTTTCGTTTCTTCTCAACATGATAGATAGGGCTCTCGATCATCACTACCACTGGTCCATCATCACCAAGAATTTTCTAGGGAAGTCTCAAGCTCTCAACATGGAGCTAAATAGGGTATGGAGGATGCACTTCATAGAGCTGGTGGAAAATGGCAACTTCTATGGGTTTCCTTAGCTAGTGTTTTGTATTTTGGTATGTAATTTTGATGTAAATATTTTAGTATCAGGAAGAAAATCTTTGGAAAGAATATGTAATCCATGTGAATATTTTGTTATATAATGATATTCAAGGGGTGTATCTATTCCCAACTATAAGAATTTTTTGATTTAATATCAATAAAATACCCACTTTGTGGTTTAAAGATTAAAAAACACACATTATATTATTTTTAATAGTTGTATGTAATATCTTATGTCTTGGAACAAATCAATTTTTTGTATGTACTTTTTTGATTCTGTACTTGAATAAAAAATAATCAATTTTTTTCTCTAAAAAAAAACTAACCCATTACGAGGTACAAACAAATGGAGGGTAAGACTACAATAGTGTTAGACTATACGAGTTATACTCCAGAAAGAGACATGGTTTGGCAATGAAGTCCCCCAATTGAGGATCATGACACCCCCAAAGACAATGCACTAATGCATTGTCAAAATCTATGTATGCACTCTATTACAACTAAGTTCTAAGCTTCCATATGTAAGTTATATGTTCTCCTTTATTTCCATAATCTATGTATACTAGCTAATTACACTTCACTACTATTCTAACTAGCTTATATCAAAAAGGTAATGATTACCCTTATTTACATAATAAAATAACCATTACTTACTTGAATAGTACTTACTTGCATGTGATTTCATAGCACTCACCTCGAGTTCAACATGACTACTTATACTATGAATATCATGTGCATGCTCATCGAGTTCATCATCATAATTATCACTATCAACATTGACATGAAGTTGTACAATTTTGTAGAGAGCTCTATTGACAGGGCCTTTTTATTTTCTTTCTACTTTCATATAATTTCTCTGCATGTGGTTTAATCATCATGCAAAAATTAATATAAATCAAGTAAATAATACAAAATCTATAAATTTTTGTCCAAAAGAAGAATGACAAAACATTGGGATAGGTTAACTTACAACTTAAAGAATGAAAAATCTATAATTTTTTTATCCAAAAGAACATTTTAAGCATGAAGAATGACAAAAGACTGGGATAGATAATTGACAACTATTATATTACCTCAACTAATTCAGCACAACTATGACAATTATGTTGCACATTCTTATCCAGTTCATCATGCTCACTATCAATATTGATAGCTCGTTTGACATCATGAAGGCATTTTTATTTTCTTGTTTCTTTGATAAAATTGCTCTACATGTCGTTTAACCATCATGCAAAAAATTATACAAATAATTTAATATTCAAGTAAAGAATGTAAACTATAAATTTGTCAAAAAAACATTTTCTAGATCACTCCAACAATAAAGAAAATGGGTTGGATTCTCCTATGCTCAAATTTCAATAATCTACATATTAAGAAGCATTTGTATATAGAATTGGCAAACAAGAATAAATGAGATCAATAGAGCTTCTTACCTCATCTGAATCTGTGGATTTATGCTCATTCTATGTAGAAATTATAGGGTTAACAAAGGCAACCAACTAAAAAACTTGTTGAGTGAGACCAAATATACAACTCATTACCTATTGGTACCCTTCATTCAATTTAACATGATCTATAGAGTCTCCTGCTGGGAATTTAATAGATGGCTATGAAATCTCTATTGATGAACTAGATTTCCACTTCATCCCACTCTTAGATTTACTAGGTCGATCTAGTGATGCCATATAATTGACAATAACTTTTGCACCTACTTCTATATTACTCTTGTCCACCTAAAATACAATGTTTATTTCAACATATAGTCAGTTAAATAAAAAATCAAAATAAATAACATGATGTAAATTAAACCAAAAATCCATATACTTACTATAAATCTGTCCATTTTTGCCTGCAACCCGCCTCAGCCAAATGTATATCCAGCCCTCACATTATTTATTTCTCTCTTGCCTCTGTTACTCTTTACCAAATATTCTTCAAAATGCATACTTTATTTCAATGCCTCCCATTGTTAATGAGATAGAGTGGACTCTAACCTCTCTTTTCCCTCCATGATTGTTTTTATGTAATTGTATCTAAAATTATTCATCAAAATTCTCATCTTTTGCTTGTAATATTTTCTAGAGATTTATCCACCAGTAGTCTCAAAAGCATTTTCCATTTTTTGTATAACATTTTCCATAGTTCATGGATCTTTCTCTGCAAAACTTGATTTGCAAATATCCAAATGGGCCCTACATCTTACACCCAACTCGGAGGACCACTTTGCAGCATTTGGCCCAATGGGCTCACCATCTCTCGATACCTCAACCAAGAATGGCTTCTTGCCGTCTAATTTTATTTATTTTTCATTCCTCTCAGTAGATCTATATAAATCTTGACTCAATATTTGTCTTTTGATAGAAGTAGACACATCTTCTATTAAACCACTACCATTATTTTTGGTTGATACAGTAGTTCCATCAAAAGTTCTAGATGCAATAGGTACACACTGAGGCATAGTAGATGCAAGAAGTATTTCTTCATGAATTTAATTAACCAGAACTTCATGCTCCTTGGCCACATTAGGTGTGGCATGAGTAGGTAGATCAGTATCAATATTTGCATATTTAACTTCAAACACATCCTTTAATGTTGAATAAATCATTCACAGACCTATTACTCCTTTGATCTGATGTTTTTCAATAATCTCTCTTAGACTTTGTGCTAAGAGATCATCACAACATTGAAAATCACCATGTGTTATATCAGGTTGCACATCACCATGTGTTATATCATGTTGCACATCACCATATGCTATATCAAGCTACACATCATCACAACTATTGTTTTCACCAACTGCATTTATTGAATCACAAATGCATTGGATTTTATGAGATGGTGGCACTGTATCTTTTCTTTCCTTTTATTTTTTATCCAAATTTTATTTGAACTCTTTTTCTTTTCTATAAAATAAAAATATATATCATATTATGTCTTATATACATAAAGTTCTTACCTATAAAATTTCATTAAACACTATTAAACAAATAATATACTACTTAGTGGATTGACAACTTGCCTGTTTGTCAAACCAAGACATGATAAATATTCATTATTCTTGGCCACTTTTTCTCTATAAAAGCACTCATAATCTGTCAATGAAATGTTAGCATTATGATCACTATCATTGAATAATTTTTTCCTTACAGTCCTTTTCTTCATTTCTTGAAGTCCAAATAAATAATAATGTATAAATCAGTAACTTGAATTAGTAAAACTTTATTCAGTTCATAAGTTGATAACTGTTGACTTTCCAATCCAATGATAACTACAAATGGAAATTTAAAATAGAATTTAGTTTATAGATTAAAAATAATTTGTAGTCAAAAACCAAGAAGATGTTTACAATTACAAGTATCAGACTATCAATATGACTATCCCTTATTTTAACTAGATATTGACACTTATGAATCCTGATCACTCCTGTCTACATCTACTTATTTTTCTTCCTCGTCCTCATCTGTGACATGCAATACATTCTCTCTCCTAATCTCTTCATTGGCAATCAAAATCTTTTCTTCAAACACTCCATCATTATCTTCATCCACTTCTTCGAATGTTTCTTATAAATTAACATATTGCCCATTAGGCATTATATTGACAACTTTCATGAATTTTAATTAGAAATGAGACTCTATTTGAATGACATATGACCATCCTAAGCTTATTACATCATCAATTAGAAATTATTGGTTCATTTGAAGAGGGGAAACATATAACTTATCCATCTCTAATAAAAATTGTCCTATATGTTTGCGTATAAATCCATATTTATTAAATTATATTACGGATGGTTGGATCCACCTAAATTTTAATAATATAGGACTATTTTCACCAAAACCCACTTGAATAATTTTTTGGATGAATCCAACAAAAATTTTCTTCTCAATTTCGTGAATAAATTCAACACTAACAACACAATCATAATTTGTCTTTCCTTTGTCTTTTTCTTCCACTCTTAAATGACTACCATAGGCTCACATTCCACTAAAATTCATAGCCCATAAATGTGGATATTTTGAAATCTCACTTTCCTCCATTGTTGTATCTTGACCTTCTTCTTTTGCATCACTAACTACATTAGCAATCCATTCTTCAAATTTTGGAAAAGAATCACCTCCAATCAAATCATGATGTCTACGCTTTTGAGGTCGATGTTGCATCCAAGCTTGATTTTCTTCTTCGCATTTTCTACATAGAATATTAACGTACAAATAGAAGTATTAATAATATAAATATGTAAATTCAATTGAGTAAATAAATTATTATGTAAATTTTGTTTACCTACAACACTTATTGAATGAGCATGTGTTTTGAAGAATATAGGCATGTATCATACTTTTTCCTTGATGTGATAGCTTGAAGTGGCATCCATTTCCTTCTAATACTTCACCTACAAGTCCCTCATCTTCATCATCATCTCATACATGTTGATTGACATTTTTAAAATCCTTCATGTATTCTGTGCAAAATCCCATGGCCTCTTGCATTGAATATCCCTCAAACATGTTGCCTTTTGATTTTACCCTAGTACAAATATTTTTTTTCAAAACCTTCATATATTTTTATATAGGATACATCCATCTTGTTCTTATTGGGCGACAATGATCTAGTTCATATTCTAGATGTATCAAAAGATGCATATAAATGTTAAAGATTGTTGGTGGAAATTCCCATTCCAATAGATAAAGGACTTCAACAACCTCCTCCATCAAACTATCAAAGTTTGAAGGATCTAATTCATGTAAACTCATTCTCTTTAATATTAGGCCCAACCTTATAATTGCCAATCTTGGCCCCTTTACCAAACTTGATATATTTATCACAATAGGTAAAATATTCTTGAGTATGACATGATAGTCATGGGTCTTGAGGCCTCTTAAGCCATTAATGTTAGTTTGGATTCTAATACTACTACTTACATATCCAATGGGAAATCAAGTTTGAGACATCAAATATAATAATTGTGCACATTATTCCTTTGTCCAGACATAAGGAGCACTAGGTTTTCTATATTTTTCATCATCACATTTTTCAACCCAAAGATTTTGATAAATCTTTAGTTGTCGAAATTCTTCACATGATGTAATAGTATCAAAATCACCAAAAAGAGTTTATATAATAACATAGGCTATATTTTTCTCAGTATGCATAAAGTCAACAGTATGCCTAATGGTTATATCCTTAAACTATGGCAACTTATATAATACCCATAACCATTTTACACTGATTTCATTACATGGATGATATCTACTACCAACAATCCCATCATTTTCAATAAATGATAATTTTTTGGGTCCATTCTCAATAATGTAATCACCCATTATTAGCAATAGTGCTTCACAATTCTCTTCTTGATCATTAAAACATGTTTTTTGTCGAAGATATGGATGATCCATTTTAAGGTAAGCATGATGTCCATAATAAATACACTTACATAAATTTTTTGAGTGCCTCACAAAATCCTTAAAGTTACAAGTAGGACATCCATGGTATCCATGAACATTGAAACCAGACAATGTGCCATATGCAAGAAGATCATGAATTGTAAACAATAAGGAAGTTATTAAAGTGAATTTGATTGAATGACCATCCCTTAAAGATTGAATTTCTTTAATTCCTTTCCATAATTCCATTAGCTCATCAGATAATGGCTCTAGATAAGCATCAATTATATCTAAAGTCACACTTTTCTTTCCTGGTATAATCAATGATAGCATTAAGAAAAATGGTTTAGTTTCTAACCATGGAGTCAAGTTATAATTTATTAAAAACATTGGCCAAGTTGACCATTTAGTACTTTGATCTGAGAATGGGTTAACCCCATCTAGAGCCAAATCCAACCTTATATTATGAGGATCTTGAGAAAAATTAGGCCATCTATTATCAAATCCCATCCATGTCTTAGAATCAGGCACATGTCATTGTTTTCCATCAATGCTCTTATTTTTGGCACATTCAGAGTAATCGTGGGATTATTAGAAAGTGGCAAAGAACCTTTCTAGGAACCACAGTTGATTTTAACCCTTGTTATACCTTTCTTCATGACATTTCAGATATTCACTATCACAGACAAGATTATTGTAAAATAATACACAACCATTCACACATGTGTGGATGTTTTCATACCCTAAGCCTAGCTTAGTGATTTGATTTTTACATTGACTTTGTTTTGTTGGCAATGTGGAGTCAGGTAGTAATAATGAACTTAATAATGCTAATAATTGATCTACACTCTCATTTGTCCAACCAAACACCACTTTAAGAATTTGAAGGATTATTTCCAAATGAATTAACTTGCAATTAGCATACACAGGTTTTAAAGCATCCTCTATCAACTTGGCCCAATCATCATTTAGAACCTCATTCAACATTCTATCAACTTCAAACCCTTCATCTAACATTCTTGCCTCTTCATATATGTTTGGTGCCACTTCATCTATGTGTATTTCCTCTTCATCTCTCACACTCTGCAATTCTATCATATCTTCATAATAATTGCAATCCTAAGGGATTATACCACTATGCCCATATATTATCATATGTCGATAAGTCAGATTTATTTTTCTCACCATTCCACCAAGATAGTCATTACATGGACATGGATATTTGTCCATGTCCCTCTCATCGGCTACTCTCTCAACAAATGCATGGTATTGATCTGTAGTCAACCATCGGCATTCATCTATCTGTAATGTTCTACACATAAAAACAAAATTATTTGGGGAAAAAATCGACAAATCAAAACTTCAAGATTTTTTGAAAATATTGAAAAAAAAATCAGATTTTCAAAAAAATGTTAAAAATTATAGACTAAGAGACAAAAACTATTTTTTTAATTGAAAGGCATTTCCATAGTAATAGAGTTATAGAGAGAAAATAAAATAGAGAGTTTAACTAATGAATTGTAGAAAATAGATTTTTGTAGTTTATATTCAAATTGTTGATTACATTACATTGCACATCTTTCAAACTCAAAGCATTACTTCACATTGCATAACTAATAACTAGATGCTAATAGATGACAAAATTTCAATTAAAATATAGTTTTTACAAAGTCAACCTAAGAATTTATGCAATTACTTCACATTACATAGCTAATAAGTTGCCAATTGCATTTGATTGGCATGGCATTCCATGAGACCACATTTCTTTGAGGCATTTTTTCAAACAATTCACTACCTTATCTATGCTACTACATTTTTCATACATGTCTACCAAATCATTTTATCAAATAGTTCATTGCCTTGTTGCTATAGCTAAAATCCTAAAAAAAGTGCTTTCGAATAAGCTATGGATGCTTATAAAAAATCTATCAAAGCATAATAGTAAGCAATAACATAGACAAGGTAGTGAACTAGTTGAAAAAATGCCTCAAATAAATGTGGTCTCATGGTGATGGAATGCCATGACAATCCATAATAATTCACTTGTCATGGCATTCCATCACCATGAGACCACATTTCTTTGAGGCATTTTTTCCAAAATTCATAAAATTTATCCTAGGAGTCCATATTCCTTTTAAAATTATTCCAAGAGTCATTCATAAGAATCCCATATCATGTCCATGTTAAAGACATTTGTATTTTGATCATTGATTTGTTTTTTGTCTCTTATCGCAGCCCTGTAGTACATTCAAATAGCTTTGGCAGGTGTGTGGGAACCAAAGGAAGTGAAAATATAGTTATTGCTTCCCTATAGCATGTAAGAAATTTACTTGCAGTGTTGCAATATACAGAGATTGGTTACCACAGCCCCACAAAGGCCTTAGAAGTAATTAGTGGGCTGACAGCAAGAGTTTGAGTAGCATATAATATTTTAATGTGACCCCATGATAAGCAAAATATTGACCTATAGTGATGTAGTAAGAGCAAACAATAAAGGTTCATCATAGCCCCATAGAGGGAAAAAAGATAAATGGCAGTATGGAGATAAGGGTTAAGCCAATAGATAACACATACCACAACCCTATGATAGTTTACAGAAGGTATTACAGGCTAGCAGTAAGCAGTAAAAAATATATAAAGTATATCCCACACTCCCACCATAATCAAATCCAATGCTTACAATGATACGATAAATAGTGAAGGGATGCCAAAGGATCCCATAGTCCCACAATGGTCAAATAAAAGGTTAACAGTAACATGATATGAGGTATAAGGGGTAACATATATCTTGCCGTCCTATAATGATGTGTATCAAGGCTTATGAGGTGGAGGTAAGTGGTGAAAGATGTAATATAACCATCCAAAAGCTCCCATGGTCCCATGATAGATCACCACCCACAGTGGTTATCAGTGATGCTTTCAATTGAAGTGCCTACCTAGCCATTGGATTAGACCAAATCAATGGTCTATGTTTGAAAGACTTGAATGTTGAGATTTGTTAATTTCATGGCATGAACTAGAGTAATGGAGAAATGACCAGCTCTATAGCAAAATAAAATTTAGAATTTATTTGTATTTCATCATTCAATTAAATTTAGTGGTGATTTTAGATGATGAATTCAAGATCTGTGTGCACACTTTGGCCACCTTCCAATTAGGTAAGTCTGCCTCATCACTCTCTTCATAAAAGTTGGTATTTATTTTGTGCTTTATTTTCAACTGGTTTGGTAGAGCAAGTGACTATCAAAACCCTAGTTCATAAAAACATCAAACTCTAACATCTAAGAAATTTGAGTCTATAAGTAAGAGCACTAAACCCACTATTCCCAAGAAGTGGTCTCTTCACAATTACTATTAGAAATTTTACCAAATTCAGTTGATAAAGGGTATAATAAACTATTCAAGCATGTATTAGAGGGGTATCATGATGCTAGAGTCCCTATCTCAGGATGGAACCTTTTTTGGTATTTTTTTGAAAAGCAAGATGGATAGGGATCAGTTGCAAACCCATGGAATTTGAATTTGGCTAAGCTTATGGTGCCAAATGTATTCATTGATGTGGATTTGATCAGGATATTGGCATAACACTATCATACAGCCACCAAAACTATTAGGTTGTTAAATGGGTTACCATAGTGGTTGTGGACAAAAATGCAATCATTAATTGCTTCATGCTCAATAAGTAAGCCCACATAAAATTTGACTTGAAGAAGAGTGAACAAGAATATAATAGTCTGAGAAATACACATAGGAGTGATGAGTTGCCCATGTACATGAGGAAAGGGGCCAACAATAGAATGAATTTTTTGTGTATTTCAAAAGGACATATTTTGCTTGGTGTCAAGTGCTAGGAATTGATGCCCAAGATAAAATTAAAGTTGGCATGATGATGATGGCCATGATAATATAGAACGCAGAGGTTAATGTTGAGTATGATTTTACATCATTTATTGAGAAGAAATTGTATGACAAATCTTTGTAAATAAGGGAGAACAAGACACCTGTGGAGTTCAAATATTATTCTTTATTGTGTCATTTAATTTTGTATCAGAATAGAAGAAATTGACCTAATAAGATGGACTTTAGCATGATTGATCAAAAGAGACAGAGATTGCCTACATAGTGTTGGTGTTACAAATGGGATGCTCATTGTTAAAACTATAACTATGTTGTGTTCCATGATGATTTATCAGTCATAATAATGAATTCCCTTAGTAACATTTTTCCTAGATTGACCAAAGAGGTCAGAGAAATGTCGATGCCTCTTGTTCATAGGCCAAAACAGGGTCATAAACATAACTTTGTTGATTGGAATTTCTTGCCTAACCCTACTATAATCAAAGTACATGGGTGTACTCAACCACCCCATGTGTTGCCAAAATCTATGCCAAACAGAATTACTTTTCTTGAATTCATGTGGTAAATGTTCTGGATAGAGAAAGATGAGATGAAAAAATTAAATAAGGGCACATTTCTTCCATATTCCACTATGTTTGGTGAATGGTACATTAGTGCAGATACCTTGGAAGAGTTGTAATCCTATTTTAAGGCTAAATATTCTTTGAAATTAGGGATATAAAGGGTTTGTGATCATAAGGTCACATGAACTTTGTTAGACAAGTCATCCTTACCAGGATGGGGATATCCCATCAAATAAATTTTGATGAGGATGTGATAAAAAATTGTGTCACTTTTGAAGAGGTAAATAATAGGAAATTTTGAAGAAAATTGAGGATGACAAAAAAAAACCCTAATTTTTCAAGATTTTTTGTTGAAGAGGACCCTTTGAAAAGAATAGATTTGATAATTGATAATTTTGAAAAAATATATGCCAAGTCTAAGAAGTATCCTATAAAGGCTACCAACCTCCCTATCAAAAAGCCAACAAGAGTTGTGATTCAATAAAGTAGTCCAGATGCAATGTCAGTGTAAGATCCAGTTGTTCTTGATTCACCACCTGCTAAAAGGCAAAAGACTGATATGATTCTCCACCGGTTCCATATGAAATGATTTAAGGAGTTGCTAACTTTGTAGAGGTGGCTAGTATTTGAGGTATATGGGAGAGGAAGAGATATTTGATCAACCCCTTATTGTTCAAGAAACAAAAGCACACAAACCAAAAGTAAGAATAGATGAACAGGCACAAGGTGAGCTTGAACTACAAGAAGATGAAAGGGTTGTGGCTTTATGAGGTTCATTGAGGATGATGATTTCATCAATAACCTAGAATTCAAAGATTTTTGGCTCAAAATGAAGATGAAATAATTTGAAGAAAAGGTGGAAATAAATAAAATGGGTGCTGATGAATCTCAGCATGATCAAATTGTGACATAGACTTTCAAGGATTTGAAATTGAGGAAATAAATGTCAGCCCTGATGAGGCTAGACAAATTGTTTTGAAGAGTAATATGTTGATCATCCCTGACCTTGAATTTAATAAAATGTTTGTGTTGGACCAAGTGAGAAATCAAGATGACCCCATGATGGTTTTTGAGTTTGATTATGAGGATGGTGTCAGTGGTTATGGGTTTAAGCCAAAGATAGAAACTCTAGAAATATGGGCCACACAGAAGAACACCTATAAGGCAAGATTGATTGATGTATTCTAAGAGTTAAGGGGGAAAACTATGTGAAAACACTTTAGGATACATCAGTGCTTGAATCTGTCACCCTTACTATGCACTTTGCGATGTTCACATAAGATACTATCAAGAAAATGGAGCAAAGATTGTTTGACTATGAAAAAAATCAAATTGAGATGAATGATGAAGTGAATAGGCTATATTTGGAAAAGGTCAAACTAAATTAGTAGTTGAATGGTGTTGATTCTCAAATCTAAGCAATTTTTCCATACCAATCCCCTGTGCCACAAATAACCAGTGATAATACAGTCCCAGTTGATCAGTTGAATTCACTGAAGTTGAAGTTGGAGAAAGAAATTGAAGATTTGAAAAATCAAAATGAGAAGACAAAGGATGAGGCCAAATTGAAAATCCTTGAGGTTTTGAGAAGATTTTGGATTATAGAGTAAAATTGGTTGTTTATAAGTCGGGAGATGTGCATGAATGTTATTCTTCCTTGTCTCAGGACATTGATCATTTGAAGGTCAATCTTTCTATTTTGGATCCAATATACAAGAAATGGAAACATACACATCATACATTGCTAACCTTGTGCAAAGTTCTACAAAGAGATCCAGGTGCTCCAGCCTCACTCAAGCCAATAGTGAAGATAGTGAAAATGATCTTGGATGAATTTCAGTATGTGAATGGTGAGAGTTAGAAAATGTAGGCAAAGATTGATTCTTTTGCTACTTTCAAACACTAGTTTATTCCTTCCATCTTGATAGAGGATAAAAAGATCAAATGTTTTGATGCATGGAAAAATGAATATGGTCAAATAATTTCTCAAGTCATTTATTTCTTGAAAAAATATCAAAACATAAATATTCTCAGTTTTAATGTCATTTTGGATAGAGTAATTACTCTGGATGTTAGATATGAAAAGTTCATCATTGATGTCAAAGTGTTGTTGGAAAAACTATGGAAAGATCACCAGGCCAACCTGCTCCAGATCCAATAATATAAGTGGCTTAATGATTTCATAGTGTACCAATGGGAGAATTAGTATTTGATAACTGAAGAATAAGCAGGCCAAGTATGCAGAAGAGAAATGAGCATCAAGCTAGCATCAACATGGAACCAACAAATCTTGGATGTCCTCTTGTTTTGTCTTTTTCTTCTTTTTATGCTTTCCAATATGTATTCAAAATATATTTGGCCGTCTTTTTAAGACTTGTCAAAAAGTATATGTTATAATAGGTCATATTAAGGGGTGGGTATATGAAAAATCATTTTTTGAAATGTGAAAGGTCTGAAGCTTTTAACTTCCTTCACCCCTATAAGAAGGAAACCAAGACCTTGGGAAAGCTCTCTAGGAATTTGATTTTAGAAAAAGACATTGTAAGGCCTGCTCTTCAAAGATATATTGATAAAAGCAAACCACATTTCTCTAGTGCCATATATCTAGTTCTCAATTGCTCGTTGAATATTCATGTTATACTTTATCTGGTTGTCTCCATTTTTGTTTCTCCTTGTTATTTGAATTAATATATCAAGTATATGTTTAGTTCTCAAAACACATTCGCTATTTTTGGGTGGTTTATCTAATTGGGTTTCCTCAAGTAGGGATTAAATTCCATTGAATAGATCATTGTAACTTGGAGGATTCAATTTGGATACTTAAGAAGAGTCAAGTAATAATAATCTTGCATGTCTATGCCAGTCATAGACAATCCCATGAAGTAATTCAAGTTGTGTCTAGATAGAAAGCACAAATATTTCTATTAACAAACTCCATTACCCAATTGTTGAGAAAGGAACCGATCAATTCTTTTCTAGAATCATTTCCTTGTATCATATTCAAAAATTCCAATTTTAATTTTTTGTTGTGTAGGAGTAGGAGTAATAGTAGGATAAAAAATTAAAAAAATCTAATTCAAATCATATACCAGTTTGGATTAGGGTGAATTGGATGATTTAATTGATAAAATTACATAAATCCCTAAATCTTCTTTGAAGTCACCAAGAAATTTGAGGAGTAATTAATCACTGGTGATTATAAGGTAACACCCAGCTGGGAAAAGCAAAGCCTAAAGTGTAGAGAATCCTAACCACTTGGGTTGATTATATTAGTTGGCCAAATTGGTTGCATAACCTAATCATAAAGCTTGGCATCCTTTTAAGGTTTTGCATACTACAAATTTGAGAACAAACAAAATGCTTTATAAATTTTAAGAAAGGTAACTCGCATAGATCTATGTGATGCTCATGCATTTATCAAGATGGGCAAGTTATTAATATCATCAAACCCTAGTGCAACCTTAGATTATCTTAAGACACCAAAGTCTCTTTTGAAGAAGAGCAGAGAAGTACCCATTGAGTTACTAAACAACATTGGGGTTCTTCATTTTGAGCGTGATGAACTAGAGTTGGCTCAACAAAATTTTATAAAGGCATTAAGAAATGTTGTTTTGCCTCTACATAAATCTTTGTGGTCAGTTTTGTGTATTTTTTACTTATAAGATTCTCATACTTAGTGAAAAAGGTAGTGTTCATGAAGTAATGGAAAAGATGCATAGAGACTTTGAATTATACTCGTACTATGTAATGGCATAGAATCATTTAGCAAACCATTTTTTCTTCACATGGTAACATTTTCTTGTGGAATAGTTAACTAAGATGGCTCTTGTTTCAACTGACCACCCTCTAATGAAATCTCATTCATATTATAATCTTACATGATCTTATCATAGTAAACGTGATTATGATACCACTAATGGCTACTACATGGCATCAATCAAGGAAAGCCAGAGGCCACATGATTTTGTGGATAGGTTCAATTGAAGCTAGGAGGTTTTAAGATTTCTCTCTCAAATTTTAAAAAGGTTTTGGAGGTCCACCCTAACAACTATGAGAGCTTAAAATCTATAGGCCATATATATTCTCATCAAGGGTAGGCAGATAAGGCTTTGGAAATTTTAATAAAGGAAACTCACATATATCCATGTGATGCCCATGCATTTATCAATATGGGTGAGTTATTAATATCGTCAGACCCCAGTGTAGCCTTAGATTCTATTAAGATAACAAAGTCTCGTCTAAAGAAGAATAGAGAAGAAGTACCCATTGAATTGTTAAACAACATTGGGGTTCTTCATGTTGAGCATGATGAACTAGAGTTGGATCAACAAACTTTTATGGAGGCATTACAAAATCACATTTGGGTTGAATTCATAAATAAAATCCCCAATGTTAATTCTACAAAAAAAAAATTACACTTTAAGGATATGGAATACTTCCAATGACCAGAAGAAGGTGGTGTTTCACTTAAGTTACAAATTTAATTCCCTTATGCTCCAAAATGTGTAGAGAAAACTAATGATAGTCCCCTAAACCCTAACCTACATGTATGGTTATGGTACTCAGTTGCCTATGTAACTACTATAAGTTAGCAATCAAAAAGATATAGATTTTGTGTTTACTATAATGAGGGTTTTGAATTAATTTTGAATTCACTGTAGAGGGTTTCCCCAAATCTGACTTTTCTATAAAGGGCTTCACCAACTTCAAATTCCTTGTAGCAAACTTTGAATTCCTTACCTACCTTTTCAAAAGTCTCCAGGTCCTCCCTCTCCAAATAATCTTTATCACCCATGCAAGAAGTTGTTATAACCTAAAATGCCTCGGTGCCAGGCTAATTACCAACTAATGAAATGAGGAAATATTTAATGAATAATGAATCGTGCGCAATACACTCCCATCAGAAATAGTTTTTTTAAATTTTATCTAATTTATATTTGTGTAACTATTTAGTCATTTTTATTTGTATGACTAAATAATTTTTTATTTGATGACCAAATTAGTCATTTATTTACTCATTTATAGCTGAGTTGCAAAAGATTAGTAGAATGTAGACATTTTTAGTTATTGTGACTAAAAATTTTAGTCATGCAATCATTTATTTGCCAAATTCTACTAGTGTTTGATCTTATAGACTTATTTAAGTCTTAAACATAAATTGAAGTTATAATATAAATTAATTGACTTTCTTAAATTTAATTAGACTTAACAAATAACTAACTAAAATTTAGTTATAACTTATTCCTCAACCATCTCTTAAGGAGATTATTATAAAAGAAGATCAAAATGACATATCAAAGGTAGAAACATTACATAGGTATTCTTGAAGACTCTAAATTTCTTCAAAGTTCATTCATCGTTGTCTTTTCTATGCAACATATCTGAGATGTACAACTTTTACATATAGACCAATGGTACATTCTCTGATGATTAAGTAATACACTGAATTAGTGTAGGTATATCCAAATTTCCTATCTAATTTATAAATTATTAATCTAAAGCTTATTAGGTCTAATATCTTATGATGATTGTACATACATAATCATATATGTAGAATATAAATTAATTAATCCAAATAATAATGATTACATCACTGTGCATGACATATTATTGATCTATTTAGATTGTATTAGTTGTTATTTTCAAAGATATTTTATACTTGGAGATCGTTTCTAATAAAATCTCATTTTACTTCTATGAAGATGACTCTTTTAAAGAGTGGCAATCTATTTTCATTTATTTTAATTAATTTAAATAGTTTACATTTTCTTTTAAATTTAGATTTATATTTATTTAAGTTAGATTAGTTCATTTATTTACTTTGAGTTTTATTTTATTTTAGTTTGTTCGTTTGTTTTTGATATTTTACATTATTTATCTTTAATTTATTGATCTTTGATTTATATCCCTTACATTATTGTTTAGATTTAATTGTTATGTATTTATCTTTTAAGTTGTTAATCAAGAATTATTATCTTACTTCAACTCTTTTATGTCTAGATTAAGTATTTTTTAATTACTTTTCTATTGATTGTATTAGATTAATATTATTTTATGCATCTTTTTAGTTAATTATTTCAGGATTAGATTTAATTTGTTTAATTATGTTTAGTTATTAAAAATATTTGTTCTATCTTTTCTTATTTTATGTTACTTTCATGCTTAGAGTAGTTCTCTTTCTTATTGATTAATTTAGTATTTATTTCTTTTTCATTTTTTGATTTTCATTGTCAATTATTTTATTTTTCTTTTGGTTCTTTTTATTTATTTTCTTTAGCTTTTTTTGGAGCATAGTGAAATATTAGAAGATTATTGACAAATTGCTAAAACATATATATTAAGGAACAAAGATCTTTCCTTCAAGAGACTATCTTATCGATAGATTTCTCTATCAGATATGTTAGATTAAATAATCATAATCTGATCCTTTCATTTGATTCAAAGTAATATTCACTTTTTGAAATTATAATGGAGTATAGTTTGATATTTGACTCACTTATTATTTTCAAAAATATTTAAAAAATTTCTTGCACATTTATAAGATCATTCATGACCTATTAGATTTTAACTATTAGACTGGTACAATTCCACCTTAACCTTTATGATAGGCAAAAAGGTTGATTCATTGATGTGATAATTTTTATAGTCAACACACATTTTGATAGTGATTCATTATGGTTTAGCTCAACACCGTGTGTCCACTAACCCATTTTTCCCCAAGGTCACATTGAAGATAAAAAACTAGGGTTTTACCATTTCACCAAAAGTGACAGTCCATGACCCAAATCTAAATGCACCAGATCAAAGGTGAATCCAAACCCAAAAGCATCAAGGTGGTCACATCTTATTTCAAAAAAAATTATATCTAGAACACTAGCATCAAACTTAGACACTAGTGTCGACACAATTATCCTAGGCTAATACAAGTGTTTAGAGAGCCACAGGCACTAGATCTAGAATCTGATGACTAATTTGGAACCATCTTCTTACTTGTTTCTTATCTGTACTAGATGCAACACTGTATTATCATAAAAAATAGCTAAGTAATTTATTTTATGTCATCTATATATCTAGCATAGTTATACTTTTCATTAATATCATATCTCAATATAATAAATTCAACATATGATACATTTAAGTTTAGCACATTAATCAACTTATTGTAGATCTGATTTTCACCCTTATGCACTATCATTTATATATCTTTAACCCTATTAACACTAAGTTAGAATAGCCTCTTATCCAAATTAGGGTTAAATAGTACATAGTATGTGATCACATCAAATCCTAAGATGTATGATGTAAATCATGAAAATATCTAGATGATAACATTATAATCTCAAAAATTAATCAAACACACACACATAAGAGCACTCAAAATTAATTCAAAATAAAATGGTCCAAGGAGACCTCAAATAAGGGGCATGTCCAAATGTTTCACAATCAAAGGGGCATGACTTAATAAAATGTCCATAAAGTAAGGAATGACATATTCAAATATCCATACAATAAGCAATGACATATGTAAATGTCAAAGTAAGCAAACAAAGGCATGAGGGATGCAAAAAATAGAATAAACTTAAATTCTCAACAAGTAAAAGAAGACACTCAAGGATGTGCATAAAATAAAAGTGTAAGAAACTAGCAAAAACATAACACACTAGCCCTTGGATATATGTGTTAGTTAAAATGTCAAGTACATAGCATATCAAGTACACTTGAAAGATACAAGTATGAATAAAGGAATGTGTAACTACATAAACTCAAACGTGATAATGAAAAGTAATCATAGAACCATATAACCTATATTTATCAAGATCAAAGAATCAGATGCCCCCAATGTCTATATGGCATGAGTAGAAGGAAGGCCTAACATTTGTATAGGAATTGATCATGTATTTGTGTATGCCTATATCACATTCAAATTATGTGTGAAACACATGTGTATGTAGAAAGTATTGATATCCCATCTACCAACATGTAACCAACAACATAGATGCCAAGGAGAAAATCGAACATGTGGATGTTAAAGATATTTTTGAATTTTGAAGTTTTTTTTATTTTTTTAGTATTTTTTGGAATATTTTACAAATTAAAAACTATCATATGATCTCATCTAATGGATTCTCATAGGTATTTCCCCATTGTGAACCTAGTGCAATAAATTGATGATGTTGCCAATGATCACACATAGGTGTAATATGTACCATTGTGGTATCTATAATGTTATATGTATGTACAGTAGGACTTTATGGTCATGAATAAACAAGAGAATGAATGGGATTTTTTGGAACCCATCATTGAGTTATCAGTGGTTTATTTGAAGAAGAAATAATAGAAACATGTTTAAGTGCTCTAGATATTTTAACATGGTACATAGTAGATAAGGATTCTATGGAATCCACTGTGTTTCTCTAATGAAATGGTATCTCAAGTACTTGTCACCTAGGTAAGCAGATTGCTTGTTGCTTACCTTTTCATGGACTATTAACCTTAGTAGGTTTGATAATTAATTATCTAGGTATAAAATTCTCTTGTCTATATGGAATATCAAAAATTATAACTACCTTATTGGCATGAATGTATTTAACACACCCATGCATTGTTGAAAGTACAATGCAAAGAGTATGTATTCAAGGTCATCCCAATAAAATATCAAAGACTCTTGTGTATGGTATAAATGATAAGGTAGTACATACCTATGCTGGACCCACTTATAAAGGTAAGTTTAACTCACCAAAAACATGATGTGATGTCCCATCAAATGCTCTAACTGATTTGGTCAAAGGATGTAAATCATTATAAAATGTGTAAGTAAAGTCATGGTGAAAACATTCTTTCGAGCACCATTATCCATCATAACACCATGTATAGTCTGGTGATCAAGGTAGGGTTGAATGAATAAGGAATGAAGATCAGATATATCATCCACAATCTCACTGTCATTGAAAGTAATAAAGGGTCTATGAACCATAAGAGGTGTATGCCATATATAAGTACAAATAATCCCATTCAGCATGTGGTCATAGTGTGATGGAGAAAGATGTGCATTATAATTATGTGTAATTTTTTATCCTTTTTAGAATGATCTTGTAAAGAATTATTAAATTTTTTTTTTTTTATTGATCACCAGGTTGTGAATCTGATTCTTTTAGAGGATCATCGATTGTAATCTTTTGGTCATCGATGAGGTCTTAGATCTTATGATTCAAGGTAAAACATTTATTCTTAGAATGCCTAGGGCATTGATGATATTCACAATAAGTATTTGCATCATATCCTTTGGGTAGATGCTAACTTATATCAACATCTATAGGATGAGGGAGAGATATGAGTTAACACTCCATAACCCTCAAGAGTAATGAAGTTGAAGATTTAGGTAAGCGTATAAATTATCTCCTTGGTGCATTGGATAAGAGAATATGATTAGGTTTTTGTGACACCACATTAGCCATGGTAGTTGTTTTCTTTTAAGGTTTAGGAGGTTTTGCCTTATAACTTGGTTTGATAGTAAACTTGGTATGAGATGTAGTCGGTGTGTTTGTTACAGACTTAAGCTTGTTCAATGAGATAAGTTTTATTTCATGATCACGAACAATATATCAAAAGATTAAATTTTTTTGAAAATAATAGACTCATGTAATGAGCAATCAAACTTTACTTGAAGATGTCTTGAAACTCTTTATCTACCATTGGATTGGTCATTTTAGCTAACATTGTCTTGAACCTTAAGACATATTCATTGATAGGTTCATTGGTTCCTTGTCTAATTTTTATAATTTTGGCACAGGAAACACTTTTTTTGATATTGATAGAAAAGTGTGCCAAAAATTGATCTGTAGATTGGTAAATCATAGGACCACCTTATAGCATAGTCTTTTAAACTCCTTGGAAATAATTTGGTCAAAATTTTACTATTAGAGGCATAACCAAGGCATTCTGCATAGAAAGATTGAAGATGTTATTCAAGATCACCTTTGACATCATAAAATATGAACATAGGTGCAACAAAACCATTTGAAAATGGGTACAAAGATATATCCGGTGCAAAAAGGTTATGTAACACCTCTTGTGAATCAATAACATAAGGTGATTTCATATAATTTTATTCAATATTTTTAACCTTAGATTCTACAAGTTTTATAGTTTGTACAAGAGCTTGAACCTCTTGGTCTTTAATGTTGGAAATTTGGAAAGTTACCAAAAGAGGTGTACCCATAGCTTGAGTAGATATAGGCATTAAAACTAGTAATTGGGTTCAAGTATTTATGTTTTCCATGTAAGATGTATCAATAGTAGTTTTAGGGAACAAAGATGTGAACACATATCTCATACCCCCATTAGAATTATAAATTTGTGATATGCCCATGAATAGGGTTATTGTTATAGAATTAGTTTTAGTATCACCTAAGGACTCACCATCACTAGGTGATGAATCCTTAGCTTTAGCATGCTTACTAATTTCATCTCTTATAACATATAAAAATGTATCTATCAAGCCTTTATTATTATTAAGATGAGTAATTAATCCTTCTTTATTTTCCATTTAAAAATGAGATTTTTATTAACATTTTATATTTCTTATAAATAAAAGATTCATAATTTGAAATAAATTACAAAAATCATAAAAACATGAAACCCTAAGTCAAAATAGGGGTTTGCATGCAAAAGACATAAAGGTCAGGTTCACCAAAAATTTAACCCTAAATTGAGATGGGTCAATATAGTATAGGGTTAATAATATATAAATGAATAAGCACAATGATAATAAACATATCTATAGTGGTATAATTAATTTTAAATTCAAATAAACAATATTCTAAATTTAAACATTGAGATATGCTAAAAATAGTAAGTACAACTATCAATTGATATAGCAATAAAATGAAAATAAGAGTACTTGGTTTACTATGTGTATGCATATCTGATATGGAACATGTAAATATATTAGATTAGTGCCATGGATTAGTCATTAGATTCTATAAATTTGACCTCTATAGCTTTAGACACTTGTATCAACCTTAAATGATTGTGTTGATGTTTCTGTCTAACTTGAATGCAATTTTCCAATACGAAATACCTATTAGATCTAAATGTGACCACTTGGAATATTTTAGGTTCTGCATCACCTTATCTTTGGTGTGCTCATATTTAGATCATGGGTTGTTAATCCTTAGCAAATATCAAAACCTTAGTGTTTCATCTTTATAGTTGTGAAAAAAATGGGTTATTGGGTTCATAGTGTCGAGATAACCCCAAAGATCCCTCTATCAATGGGTGTTGCCTACATAACCACTACTTTGAAGAGGGCCTCAGATTAATTTAGTTTTCCCTTACATGTTGGCTTGTATGCGCACAAGGATGCAATATGTGTAAATCAAGTATAACATTGACCTAGCTTGTAACATGGAAAATAGGACTCACGAAGTGTTCACTCAATACTTTAGAAATGTAGATGTGTTGTCCCTATGATTTATAGGGAAATAGGAGAAAATAGGGACTCTTTACTCACTTGAATGTTTGATTAAATGATTTTATTAAGTTACCTTATGAGTTTATAGGTCTGTGATAGGTGAGGAATGAATGAGAGTTGATCTTGTATATATCAATCCCTTTTGAAAATATCTCACATTAAAACACTTAGGCTAACCATAGGTATATGTTTCATTTGTAAATTTGGTTACTTCAAGGCATGAGACACTTGTTTTTGAATAGTACACTTATGTTGATGTAAGCATCTGGATAGGATGCAAGCGTCAAAGAAGCTATAAAATAGGCAGATGCCCAAAACTTGTAGGGATAAAAGATAAGCAAGTTTATAGTACTTAGATCATGATAGAAGGCCTAGGTCATTAGAATAACACTATTCTAACTAAGAGATAATCAATTTGGAATAGAGAGATAGTGTATGTAAACCTTTAGATAATGGGAGGGTCTAAAATCTAAAGGTACATCCATCATATATATTTTCCAAGTGCATAAGACTTAGGTGATATATAATTTAGATTTCGTGTCTACAAAATCACAAGTTTAAAATATTTAATGATCTATTTCTAAAGCATGAGATGACAAAGACTATATATATTTTATAAATACACTATGTATACAACTTACATCCTTTATCTATGACATACGATCACCCAATAAATTCAAGTATTAGTACACTTATTAGAATTTCACCATGACATCCTATGATCAGATTATATGATAGTGAGATTGTTGATGATGATTCATATTTTCATGCATTATTCATACAAGCCCATTGAGAAACTTATACATAGTGTCATGATCGACAATAGATCAAGTGATAATATGTGCATGATGACTCTTCTTCATTCCATTGGGTACAGATAACAAGGATATATGAGATACATCAATAACAATTAAAAAATTCTCTAGGCAACAATAAAATAGTCTAGGACACATAGTGTTACCTGTTCAAGTGGGTTCCATCATACTAGCCACTCCATTCTTAGTCCTTATAGATACTAAAATATGATTTATATAACATTTTAATTTTGTATACTTGACAAATAACTATCAGGTCTCTGCCCTTTAGTTCTAGACCTCCTTGTTGCTAAAATGCTCACATTCACCATCTCATTATGCCTAATTGCTTATCTATTGGTCTGACTCTATCATTTTGGATGACCCAAATCTTTTGTATAATAAAAAAAAGCTTAAAACATGATATTTATCCTTCACTATTAGTTTCAAATCTTCAACAACTTTCTAACATGCCAGACACTTGCATTCCACATAGGGATACTTGCATCGATGCAAGTGTCCAAATTTTGATCTAGTGTCTATACCTCAAAATTAATCTAATTTGTAAATCTATTCAATCCTATGGTTCAGCCCATTTATTTTATTTAATCCTTACGTGAAAATATTTCAAAAGGTGTGGTATAAATACAAAACAAAGACCATTAATTATCACCAAGTCATATTCAAAAGCTTAACAAGCATACATGTAGCAAAAAAACTTTCAAGTATTCAAAATTTCCCTATTCTTCCCTATTTATATATCAATTATAGGATCATCCATATGACAATTATGAATTATTAAAAAATCAACCCATGAACAATATTTATCAAGTTACAAGCTATATCATTTTATGCTTTTGAATATAACATATTTCACCCTTGTGCACACTCAATCTAACACTTAGGGTCAAACTACATATGTCTGAGGCCCTATTCAAAGTATTGGTTATGTAACCAATGCTCATTGATAGAGGGTTTCATGAGGTCTCTCAACTTTGTGAACCCATTGACCCATTTTTAGTAAGGTACAAAGACCTAAGGTGAAGAGCTAGGATTTTGATCCATAAATAGTCATCTATAGCCTATGCACATGAATAAAATATATCAACACAAAACCCAGAAACATCCAGGTGCTTACTTCATAATATAATGAGTATTTTTTACTAGATAGACCCATTAACATCGAGACACCTGCATTGATGCAAGTGTCCAAGCATCCATAAATAATATTTATAGAATCTTACAAATGGATCCTAGTCTTGTTCCTTCATGTTTCCACCTTGACATCTATTAGATATGTTTGTGCATTTGTAGATAAGCTAAGTATTATATATTACTAGTGTTTATGTAATCAAATTACTGTTTTGAGTGTACTTTCTATGTTTAGCATAACTCAACATTTAATTTAGAATATTAATTTATCTGAGTTTTTAATTAATTGGCTTGATTTAGATTAATTTTATTCATACTTGTGTATAGGATATTATACCCTTTAACCCTCATCAAAACCATAAAAAATGGGTTAAACATTTGGTGAACCTGATCTCTTAGTATTCTTGTGAAATCGTAACTTGCTCTAGAGTTTTCAACCTTCTAGGGTTTTATAATGTAGTAATTATTCATTTCTGACTTTTCCTATCATGTTGAATTATTCCATAGCATTTTTATGTCTTTATTATCATGTTCTCATCTCAGTCTTTAGAATATTTTAAATGGATAAAAAGGAGCCTCTTCCTCCTAATAACCCTAAGGAGGGTGATAGTTACTTTCCCTCTAACAAGGTCCATGTTATCACTACTCCAAGGGATAAGGTGGCCCATTATATTGTACATATCCTTTCTCAAACCTAACCATCTCCTAAATCTCTTCTAAATGGTGTGTGTGTGCTTATTCAATCTGAAGTACCTAGGGTTTTTACTTAAGAATCCCGTAAAGATCAAATCATTATTATAAGCAATTTAATAGAAGAGTTACAAAACCAAAATTAATATTTCATCTCAAAGATCACACTATTGAAAAATTAGATCACCTATGAAAAAAATACAAAATGTGTTAGTGTTAATCATGTGCTTGCATCTTCATCTAGAAATGTTATACCCAACAAAGTTTCATATCAAAATAAAAATTTAAAAGAGAATTCATATAGCAACTAGTGATTCAAAAAGTGAACAAAAGGCTAATAAGAGTCCAAGTGAAATCGTAAGAAAAATTCTTCAAAATAAAGTGATTTATTTACCTCGTCCACATACCATAAGTATATTCAAATAATATTGTGCATATCATAGAATGTATGGGCATTATACAAATTGTTGTCTTTCATTGAAGAACAAAATACAAAGTCTCAAAGATAGTGGTGATCCTATAATAGATACATAAATCAATCAACCCACTTACATTATGAGTACCTTACCTAAAGCATAAGTGCCAAAATAATAAAAATGGGTACCAAATGATAATTCAGAGCAAAAATAGTTACAAATAAAATAATTAGAAATATACTTCTCAACAAGATACTTATATCTCAATATAATATGGTTTTGGACAACAATAGCTACAACACTTTGATTTTCATGATCAAGGATAGGGAAAACATGCACAAGGAATCACTTATCCTATCTCCACATTTGATCATAATGATCATTAAGGCTTAAGATATATTGTAAATACTAATACAAATCATTTAAAGATGCATATTCGTTTTGTTAATGAATAATAACAAGAACCTACAAATGAAAATATGGTACAAAAGAAACAATTATAAAAATAGTAAGGCATGCATCAAAAGGATAATGTTACACATGTGCATTCATATGAAACAATTTCAAATCATTATTCAAGGCATAAAATTATTGAATCTTGCACAAATGGAAATCAAGGTCAAAATATCTTAGTTGACCCAACTTGTGAATTCAATATATGTACCTAGAAATTATTACATTTATTGAACATGTGAATAGAGCTACTACATCTGATTTTTATGTTAGATCTATTAAATGAAATGTCACATTTGGATCAGAATCATGCTCCATTGTACTACAAATCATTCCATTTTTTACTCAATATAATGCCCAACTTATAAAACTATGGTGATTGGCAAAAAATATATCTGAAGTAAAGATATCAAGTACAAGCTTACCAAAAATAACATGATACACTTCTAAATTATATTACCTCTTCATGACCACAAAGTCCTATGAGACATTCATAGAGTACCACATATTCTACAGTTCTAAATATGACACCCATCCTTGCTCCTTGATAGTATCACCAGTTTGATGTACCACATTCTGAGTTTGGATTTTCCTTTGAGCATCCATTAGATGGGATCATAGGTTAGAACTTTTTCCTTTCCAAATTTTTTTTAAATATATATATATATATATATATATATATATTCAATAAAATTAAAAAAACATTCAAATAATTCAAAAATACAAAAATATTTAGATTTCATATGTTTAATAGCTCCTTAACATTAATTTTATTCACTTTATGTTAGTATATAACATATGAAAAAATTTATAGATGCACATATGTTACACACATACTTGAGTGTGATATAGGCATACACAAGATACATTATACATGCACATAAAAATGTTAGACCTTTCCTCTTTCTGCATGATACACTATGTTGGGGGCATATGCCTTCCTTAATCATGATTGATACATGTTATATTATTTTATGATCACCTTTCCATTATCATGGTGAGCTTATATAATAATACTTACACATGTCTATGCTCATGATATTTCACAGTGTACTTCATATGCTATGTTACATGACATTTTTTGTTAACACACATATGTAGGGACTAATCTAATACATTTATGTTTGGTTGTTTATACTTCATTTATTCACATTGCCACTTCTTTAAGTGTATTTTTCTTGTTTGCTATTGTCTTGCTTGAGAAACATTTGAACATTTTCCTTGCTTGTAGGCCCCTATGCCATTGTATGTTGCTTTATTTTTTTATGTTTACATTTAATATATCATTCATTTGACTGCATGTAATCTGAATTTTCCTTTTGTTTTCAGTCTCTTTAGACCCCTTTTGTGTGACATTGAGGGATCTTGTGTGTGTGCTTGATTGTTTTCTAAGTTTAACTGTTACTTTCTAGACATTTTTTTGATGCATATCATGCATCTTAGGGCTTATTATGATCACATATTGTGAGATTAATTGATATATACTTAATTAGATCTTCTACTAGTTCAAAGAAAGGAGGGGTATCTTCAAATCAATTAAGCAAGCTATAGCACAAACTCCTACCCTTATAAATATTGATTTCACCAAGTACTTCACTCTATATGTATTTGGAGGTATGGACACTATCTCAGCTATGTTAGTACATCAAAATGATGAAGGTATGGAAAAAATAATAAATTTATTTAGCTAAGGTTTGGATGGTTATGAATTAAAATATTCCTTTGTAGAGAAGCAAGTATTGGTTGTTATAAGAAGTCTCAATAAGTTTAGGCATTTGGTTTCTAACAATAAGGTGCATTTAATGGTTTCACATCTAAGTGTTAAGGGTTTCCTCTTAAGCAAAGATTTTATTGAGAAAAGGGAAGGCTATTATTATCCCAACTTGTTTAGATACTCATATGCAT
Source organism: Torreya grandis (assembly GCA_037957365.1). Lineage (NCBI taxonomy): Eukaryota > Viridiplantae > Streptophyta > Pinopsida > Cupressales > Taxaceae > Torreya > Torreya grandis. The sequence goes on along the minus strand of JARHVA010001011.1, from coordinate 385,133 downwards.
GGGTTAATAAATTTAAAAAATGTGCCTTCTTCATATGTAAATAGAGGTTAGCAGCTCTTCCCCTCCACCCTATCTAGGTAGATCAGCCCTTCATGCAGTGGGGTTTAGAATTAATAGGGATGATTAACCCACCTTCCAGTGTAGGTCATAAGTGGGTCTTAACAACCACTAATTACTTTACAAGATGGACAAAAGCAATGGCTCTAAGGGAAACAAATTAAACTAATGTATTAGACTTCTATGAGGGTATAGTCATGAGGTTTGGAGTCCCTTCTACAATCATCTCTGACAATGCAATGGCCTTTGTTAGAAACAAGAATCTTATTAGAATCTACTAACAAACATGGCATACATTTTAGAACATTTTATAACTACTACCCTTAAGGGAATGACTTATCAGAATCCACTAACAAGAATCTTATCAAGATTATAAAGAGAACCATGGAAGAGAACCAAATAACTTGGCATACAAAACTAAGAACAACTTTATGGGCTAATAGAATCACTCTTAAAAGGGTTGTTGGTAATTCCAATTACATGCTTGTTTATGATAGAGAGGTAAGGCTTCCTATATCTCTTAAACTACCATCTCTAGAACTCATCAACCAGCTAGAAATGATAGAGGAAAGTGCCATAGAAATTAGATTTACAGAGTTGATGGAATTGGAAGAGGTTAAAGACCAAGCTATGTATACAATGAAGCTTCATCAAGCTCAAGTGAAGACTAATTTTGACAAAAGGGAAGTTCTAAGGACATTCCATGAAGGATAACTTATTCTTAAATGGGATGAAGATAGAGTGAAACCTGAGAGGCACACAAAGTTTGATGCCTTATGGAGAAAACCTTATATCATAACTAGTTGTAAATAGGCCAATGCTTTTCACCTCTCAAATATAGGTGGAGAAGAACTACATATCCCAATTAATGGGACCCATCTCAAGTTCTACTCTTGAAGTTTTTCAAAGTTATGTGTGTAGTAGTTGAGCTACTTTTCTTTCAAGTGTCACTACACATTAGTTTATTTATTTTCCTTTCCCTAGGTGTTTTGCCACATTTATTCTTATTCTTTGCTTTCCCTTTTGTTAAAGGTGAATCTTGGTTAAATTTATTCAATAGTGGGCCAAGTGGGTTGCAACCAGGTTGCACTTTAAGAATGTGAGAAGTTTTAGATGCTTATACAACCCCATTCCCAATGGATTGCTTTAAAGGATATTGGGTTCCTTCTTAATAGACAAGTAGCCTACAGAGGTTACCAAAATGTTAAACATTTGATCACCATAGAAGAACAACATCCATATTTAGTTTAGAGTTTTGAGATCACCTAATAAGCTTCTCAAGGTTCAATTTAACTTCACAAGTTTTCAAAGTTGGCCTTCATAATTTATGTTAAGTAAATGGTCTTCATGCTTCTTGTCAAGAGATGAGTCAAATATTTTACACACAAATAAAATACACATAAAGCCTAAAGACTTTACATAAATTTCCAAGTCTTTTCCCCTCAGAATAAAATATTACACAAGTTAAAATAATTGTTCTAAACAAAAGTTCCAAAGATCAAGAATTATTTTGTACTTTTGCATGAAGGCTCAACCAAAAAAGTTGTGAAGGTTTTATATCTTTTCTCGATGCCATGTGTCAATCTCCCTATAGTCCTAATCTCTTTCAATATACTTTTGGGCATAGTTAATTTATTCAAAAAGTTTCTTAGTGGGTCTCCATGTTAATTAATTAGCAAGAGCTTCCACATGTTAAAATGCTAATGACTTGGAACCATCCATACAAGTTCAAACCCTTAAATATAGTGGGTTAGCAAGATGATGACACGTGGTGAAATACCACTACTTCACAACCTCAGGGTGGTCCATGCAAGCACATAGTATGTCAAAGCAATGGGTAAATGAGATGATGCCACATGGTAAAATCTCATTTCACCATAAAATGAATAGTCTATATTGCATTTGAAGACTCAATTAAGAGACAAAAGAGCTAAAAGGAGCCATGTGGAGGTGGTAGGCCCTGAGTACACAATGGTAGGAATGCCTTGTGAATAGGATAACATTAGTTTGCACTCGATAGATCATGATCGAGAAAGATAGAAGGGGTAGATAAATAAGAAGCTACCACATAGACATAACAGAGCTCAAGGATTTATATCCTAATAAAAATAAGATAGTTAGTGAGCCTAAAGTATGCCCAAGAGTCTTCAAAATGTTGAGTACATGGGGCCCAAGGGGGAATGCACTAGTAGAAGTAAAAAAGCCAAGAATGAGCCTGACTCAATACATAGCTAAAACTCACCACTAAGGAGTTTTTTGACATCTACACTGGCATTGGCTGAGATTAATTTGACATCCCATTTTACCCTTTTAACCATTAAATTCATCAGCAGATTATGTAACTACATTGATTCACATAATCAATCGTGAAGTATCCCAACATGAAAATCATGGTACAACTCAACTCCAACTCATATAATGAGTGGAAAAATAATGGAATTTGGACTTAGTCATTAGAAGACAAGTTATAGTCTTAGATGGGTATGGTAGGTAGTTACACAAGCATGGCCATAATAATCTTGAGGAGATCCCCACTTTTTGGAGCCACCTCCCCAATCATGATTGAATGCTACAATTGACCTTGGTAGTGGGTAATATTGAGTTAGACCCATGATATATAAACTCTGCCTATTTAAGTAGGAAAATTATAATTAAAATGGGGGACTCTTTTTACCATGCAAAGGTTGTATTAATTTTTCCATCCATGATCTCTCTACTGATTGTAAAAAAATCTACCCTTATAGAAACTTGTATTATTGGCTCTTATGCCTTTGAATGAAAAATAGAGTTAAGTTTGCCTTATCATATGCCTGTATCTTATGTGAATTCATGGGATTATTGATCTTATCATGTAAATAAGTTGATTTCTATTTGATTTGATTTCTAATTCCCTCATCGTTATGTAGTAAAATACTCATTTATAGGTTGTATATTGTGTGTTATTAAGTCCATCTAGTGTGAAGCTATGGAGTTTCACCATTTGAGCCCCTATAAGGCCATTTTCTAACCCTTATAAGTGGTATCACAAGCTCCCTTCCCCCTTGCAAAACATTTATGAGAAGATTTGTAAGATTGTGAGTTGTGTATGTTATTAGATCTTTTATCTTCATTCGGTATGCTTACGCAAGTAGAGGGCATCATAATATTTTGGAGTATCACCTCTTTTTTTCATCTCAGGTTCAATTCATGTTTTGTTTTCTCTCTCCCTTTTCCTTGCAAGATTAATAATGTTAGTGCTATTATATGTTATCCATTAGGGGAACCAACCCTCTTTGGAGGTTCATTCTAATCGTAGGTGACCCACAACCTTAGATTGATCCCATTATATTAGTTGGAGGGAGGAGCCTTGAAACCACTCCTTCAAAGGGTGTAACTCTAATGTGATGAAAATACCACTAGCATGCTTAAACTAGGTAACCTTATTTGCTTATATTGGTCCTTAGTAATTAGCCCTTGTATCCTACAAGTTACATGAGGCCAAGATTTGGGAGTGAGAGCCTTACCCCCAAAAAATAAATAAAGAGAAAAACACTACTACAAACTTGAGCTTAAGCAAATGAAATAAATCTCACATCTTTCACCCTTCCCCAATCCTCAGTATTGAGTCCTCACATCCTACTAGTTTCATGGGGTTAACATTAGGGGGAGATACCCTCACTCACCTACATGTAGCCTTTAGTGATGAGCCTATGCACATTACTAGTCACATGAGACTAAGTGTATGAGTTTATAAAAAAGTAATAAATTTCCACCCAAAAAGCTTGCCTAGATGTCTATACCAAAAGGATAATCTTATCCCTCTTATTGATTTTATCATGGTTGGCCATGTCTAGATAAAGCCAACAAAACTAGTGTTCTTTAAGATTAGTAATAAGTATAATTTCCCCTTTGATTATAAGGATTAGGTCAGCCTCGTATTCGTTATGATATTTTTTATGTATATTTTTCTACTCCCATTATCTATAGACACTAAATCTGAATTACATAGCACCTCAGTATTATATATTTGGAAAATACCTATCATGGTTGTACCCTTTAGTTATAAGACATTCCCGCTACCAAAAGGCTCATATTAACTATCTCTTCGTGCCAAATTTCTTATCTCTTAGTCTAAAAACTATTATTCTAATGACCAAGCCCTGTATACTATTCAAAATGCTCTAAACTTGATCATTATTCTTCTTGGCCAATTTTGGACTTGTACCTTTTTTTAACTTCCCAAACACTTGTGTCTAAGCCAAATGCCTATGTCGACATAGGTTCCCCTTTTCTAACTAAGTGTCTAGTGCCCAAAAGTCATCTAATCACGAATGAAACATATTCTAAAGGTTGGACTAAGTGCTTTAGTGTAAGATATTTTCAAAAGGGATTGGTATATATACAAAATCAACCCTCATTCAGTCTTCACATAGTAAATATTGGGAAATCATAAGGAAACTTACCAATAATCACTCAATCAAGCATTCAAGTGAAAAAACTACCCTATTCATCCCTATTTACATATCATTCATATGATCATTATCGACATAGGTTTAAATTACTGAAGGAGCATCTCATGAGCCACATTTGCCAAGTTATAAGCTAGGTCACTATACATACTTACTTGTCACACATTGCATTTTTATGCACACACAAGCCACCACGTAAGGGGAACTACATGATTCTAAGTCCCTCTTCAAATTATTAGTTATGTAGGTAGTGCCCATTGATAGAGGGGTCCTTGGGGAAGCTTAACATTATGTGCCCACTGACCCATTTTTACCACAATCCCTTTAAGGGTGGGAAATCTAGGGTTTTATCATTTGACTAAGATTAAAAACCTATGTGTGTAATCTAAATACATCATAGGATAGGTGAAAAAACCTATAAGGATCTATTTGGTTGCATCTAAATCTAGTCACTATTTTCTACATGAAACTTACATACAATTTAAACACAAGCATTGATGTAATAGTCCAGATCTAATGTAAGCATCCAAGGCCACATAATGAAAAATTATGGAATCTGATGACTATTCTAATATCCTGATCTAGTCTACCTCTAACATGTTTAAGCCCAAATCTACATGCACATAGTAAACCAACTAAGTACTCTTGTTTCAATTCATTACAATATCAATCAATAGCTATACTTTCTATTTTTGGCATATCTCGTTATTTAAATTCAAAATATTATTTATCTAAGTTTGAAAACTAATTGGCATGCTATAGATCTATTTATCACCCTTGTGCTTATTCATTTCTATATTCTTAACCCTAGATAAACCCTCTTATCAATTTAGGGTTAAACATTTGGTAAACCCATCTCTTTATGCAAACCCTAGCTTATCCTAGGGCACTCAACCTTTTGAAGTTTTTCATTATTTTATTTTTCCATATTTACTCTATCATTTACATGTAACCTAGGCATATCCCTATATTATCTAGTGTTTCTATCAAACACTTAGAGCTTCCTCAATGTCCACCTAAGATGGCTCAAAATAATGAAGCAACCAATCCTATACCTAATGAATATGCCACTATGAAACTGAACCACATACTCAAAAGGTTATCATAAAGGATGATTTTGATCATAAAAATAATGAATCTAATGAAAACAATGCACATGAACAAATAGATCATGAGAAAGTATAAGCTCTTATTATGTTTTGAGAGTGTATCCATAAAAATCCAGATGATCTTGATGAGATCTTCATAACCATATTAGAAACAAAAAAATCAAAAAGCATGGATGACCAACTAGGTGCATCTATTGATCATGCTATTAGAGTTATGGGACATCCCCATATACCCATAACCCTCCTTTGAAAACATCATTGCTTCATACTTATAATAGGGGCTTGGGTTGTGTTTACACCATTGTTCCCCAAAACAAATCCTACTATTGATATGTAATACATGGGAAACATTAGCAATTCAAACCAATTACTAATTTTGATGCCTATATCAACTTAAACTATGGGTACACCTTCTATGGTGACTTCTCAAGCTTCAAACCTTAGTGATCAAAATATGCAAGATCCTGTCCAAAGTATAAAGCTTTTGCAAGCTAAGGTTACAAATATGAAACAAAACTCTATGAAGTCACATTATGATATTGATTCAAAAGAGGTGTTGGATAACCCTCTATCACCTGAAATATTTTTGTACCCCTTTCCAATTGGTTTTCTTTCACTTAAGTTAAAATTTTATGATGACAAGGGTGATCCTAAACAACATCTTAGATCTTTCTATGCGGCACTCATTTATTATGCCTCCAATGATAAACTTTTGACTATATTATTTCCAAAGAGCCTCAAGGACTACACTCTAAGGTGGTTATATTATTTATATATTTAATAATTAAAAGCATTAAAACCTCTTGTTGATTATTTTTTGGCACACTTCCCTATCAACATTACCAAAAAGGTTTCTTATGCCCAAATTACAAAAATTAAATAAGGAGACAATGAACCTATCAATGAATATGTCTTGAGATACAAGACAATGTTGGCCAAAATGACCAATTCAATGGAAGATAAAGAGCTTCAAGACATATTCAAATAAAGTTTGCTTACCCCATTACTATTAAATTTTTTAAGAGACTTAACTAATTTATTAGTTAAGGTCTAATAGTTAAATTCCTACAACTGCTATAACTAAGTTTTGTAACTAGTTTTGCTTCCATAAATAAGATGTTTGAAAACATCAATCTATTGTGTGCTTTCCAACAATATCTTCTTTCATTTACTAATAGTGGTATTAGATCCACCACTTGAAAAAGTTGGAAATGTATGGGTGATTCATTCGAGGAAACCTTAGTGTTAGGGTATGAATAAGAGGAGGAAGAGAAGATAGAAGTTTGTAGTGATTATGGAAATCCATGGAAGAAAAATGTTGTCACATTTTGAGGAGTCATGGATAGATAATCCCATGAAAGAATCATAGGAAGACATTATTTGAGAGGTTTATTGACATATATAGTAAAAATTAAGTGGAACAAGCATCATTGAGGGTCTCCAATAATGTGGTGAAGGGTACAGACACACAGTCAATGAAGGAATAAACAAATTAAATAAAGAAAACCATAGTCTTGTGGAAAGAAGTCCATCGATGCAAGGTCATGCAAGGTTTTTTATGGGTTGTGGAAGCCACACAAAATGCATCAAATTGAGAAAGGTCCTAATGAAAAGGGATCAAATTTTGTGGAGACAGTCATTAAGGTTGAAGAAGTTGGCACAGAAAAACTCTAGTCATAGCACAGTCATGCATTGTAGTCATGAAAAGTTTTGTCAAAGGTTTTTGATGCTATAGAAGATAATAAGCTCATAGACGTAAAGGAGATCGGGGGTTTTTTAATACATGTTTCAAGAGAAAAATGATGGAAAGAGACATGTTTTTCATGGTCACACAAGGATTCAAGGTCGTGGAAAGTAAGGTTGCATGTAGAGAAACACAAGGTTGAGGGCTTAATACAGTCACCAAAGGGCTCAAAAATTTGTAGTCAAGGAAGGTCAAAAATTTGCAATCACAATAAATTCCTTGGAGTTTATTATTTTTTAGTTTTTCCAATATTTTTTTGAGTATTTTGAACATTGAACAGAGTTAGGAAATCAATTAAAAAAATTGAAATATTACAGAATTTATTTTATTGGTTCAAAATTATTTTTTCAGAGTGAAAAATGGCAAACATTCAAAACCTTGTCCTTCCTGAGGCCCAAAAATTGGCTAGACAAAATTATAAAGTGTGGAGTTATAAAATTTTAATGATCATGAAATATCGTAATTGTGAAAAAATTATTTTTGGTACTGAGGCAATACCTGTTATAGATTTTTTAGATTATGATAAGTATCATAAGGAGGCCTTGTTATTGTTAAAGTTATCTGTGTCATATGATATGATTCCTGAGGTTTAGAATGCCACTATGGCAAGTGTTCTATGAACTAATTTATAGAACAAGTATCAAACTTTAGAGAAAAGTTAGGTGTTGTACCTAAAAAATATGTTATTCTCTATCAAGATGAATGCAGGTGATTCCCTATCGGATCACCTACTCTAGATAAAATATCTCTGAGACCATATTTTATCTATTAACAAGAAGGTTGATGATGATGACATGGTGGCATTGGTTCTGAACAACTTGCACCATCCTAAAAATCTTTTGTGGAGGCTCTTCATTTGATGGTAGAAAGCCAAATGCTAACATTTGATCAGTTGAGTTCCTATCTATTACAAAAGGAATAGAAATAGACACAAATAGAGGAGTCAAGTGTTGGATAAGAAGAGAGTGCACTTGATGCTTAGGTAAAGGGGAAAGGGAAGTGGAAATGTATTTCTAGGGATCCATCTTCTAAGTATCAGGTAACATGTTTTTTACTGTCATAAGGTTGGGCATATGAAAGAGGATTGCCAAAAGTGATAGTTTACAATTTCTCAACAAACCAATCAAATAGTAAATGTGGTAAAAATTGAAGAAGGGGAATCTGAAGAGGAGTATATCCTTGTGGCATCATACTCACACTCATATACCAGTAACTAGTTCATTGATTCTGATGCATCTAGGCATTTTACATGTCGTAAGTATTGGTATGTCAAATTTATTGCAAGTATAAACCATTTTAATTTAGTTTATTAGATGATGGCATGCCATATGTAGTAGAAGGGATAGGATAGGTTCATATAAAAGTGAATAATACAAAAACAATCATAGTCAATAATATTTTAGATGTTCCTAACCTAAGTAAAAATCTCTTGTCTATTATTCAATTAATGAAAAATCCTAGTATTATTGTAAATTTCTCTAGAAAATAGTGTGTTGTGTTTGATATAAGACAAGATAAGGTAATTACCTAGGGTATTAGCCAAGGTGGTATGTACAGACTCTTTGACTCTACCATAGTCAACATAGAAGCACACGTGGAGGATGAATCCACCATACAGGATGTGCATAAGGATAGGCTTGTTGACCCTAATCCAATCAACTTACATGCATTAGTGGTGGAGGGAATATCCACTATACAGGATGTGTAAGAGGATGCAATTCCTCAATCTCAGTTAGATGCACTAGTAATTGTGCATGAATATGAAATGCCTTAGTCAAATTAACTAGCTCAGTAAACTGGGAATAAGGATTTTTATTCAGTAGAGCATGGTCATTTTGCTCTAGATTCTAAACTTGGTATGGTACCTGAATGGCCAATTCTAAACTCCATTAGATACCCATAAATGGATACATTTTTTACTTTGCATTATTACATGGCTCATCTTGTTGTGAAAGGCTTTTCCTAATAAGGGGAATTGATGAGGATGCTTATACTACCAATATGGTCACAAATCAATTGATTCTCTCTAGATATTTGCTTGAAGAGGTCTATATGGTGCAACCAAATGGTTTTCAGGTTCCCCATAGTGATCATTTGTTTTATAGGATTATTGAGTCTTTGTATGGACTTCGATAGGATTCACAAGCCTGGGATGTTTTATTTGATCAACATCTTAAAGGTTCTAGATTCAGAGTTTTAGAGATTGGGCTAAAATCATCATCCATTGATGATTCATTATCAATCAAGGAATCACTCATCAGAGACTTGGTGGACAACTTGTTACATATTTTGTTCCTAAGTGTCCCTTTAGACTTTTATAAAGGGTACTTTATTATCCAAATGACCCTCCACAAAATTTTGTAAGGGCACTTTTCTTCCCAAGTGACCCTTCAAAATTTTCCAAATGGCACTTTGTCTTTTCAAATGCCCATCGGAAAAGTTCCAAAGGGCCATTTCCTTTGGAAATGCCCTTCAAAATTTTCCAAAGGGACCCTATGCCTTCCCCAAGTGTCCTTCAAAACTTTTCCAAAGGACACTTTCCCAAGTGTCATTCAAGAAAAGTTCCTGAAGAAACTAGCCATTGCCTTTCAGGTAAAATCCCCAAAATAATTCCTTCAAACAAATTGTTTGAAAGAATTACTTCAAGAAAATTTCTCAAAATAATAAACCCAACCTGATGGATCCCCATGATGTGTCACAAGACGTCAAGTTTAATACAGCCTACTAACCATTGGGGTGCAAAGATGAGGTGTTGTAGGATGTTAAATTCAAGGTGACCAACTAGCCATTGGGATTAAAAGACATGACATGCTATAAGATGTCAAATTTAGGGTGGCCAACTAGTCATTGAGATTCAAATATGACATGTCGTATGATGTCAAATTCATGCCTAAAGTTGTCAAGCAAGGAGTAAAGCCATTTAAAGAACCTGATAGGGTCTTAAGCAAAGCAAAATTGGGTTTTCAAAAGAGCTTTGCTTATTACTTTTATAAGTAAAAGCAAGCAAAAAAGTTGAAAGGGTATAGATAGTGCAAATCAGGTTTTCAAACAAGCTTTGCTTATGACTTAGTAGAAGAAATCAAAGAACCTGAAGAAGCAAGTAAGAAGTAAAGTCACTTGGAAAACCCAAATGGGTCTGTAGTGCAAAATGCAAGAGCTTTCAAGAAGAATCTAAGGTTCATAGCTATGATCTGACCCATTTCTTATGGAGGGTCATCTCACCATTGATTTTTCAGTGATCTTGGTCATTTCAAGAGGGCAAATCAAAGATAAGGACAAACTCCAACTGAGTGAGAGAATAGTTGGAATCAATTTCACTAGGATGGTGACTGCAAACCATTTTGGAGGCTTCTATTTTGGTGCCCAAGATCTCTCTCTTCTCTCCCTCTTTTGCTATAAATAGGACCCTTGGGATCTTGTTTTATCATCTATAGATAGTATGACAAAGCCCTACTATAATGTTTTGCCATTTTCTTGCGTTTGAGCAAAGAAGCATAAGTCTATTTTATTTCTATGTTCTATACATTTGCATGGGCATGCAAGAGACACAGAGTGATACAAAGTGATGTTTTATCCTTTTTTTCTTTGTCCTTCATATTTTTGAGCAAATATCTGATCCAACAGGGCATGTAGAGTGCATTCTAGCTGTATGAGATTTTACACATGTGTAACCTTTTTTTTAGAATATATATGTTGTCTTTTCCAGTTATTTACCTTGTGTGATCTCATTCATTTTGTCTCTACATTGAAATACTTATGTTGGAATCTTCTAGAGCTTGATTTATAGACTATATTTTGTTGTATTGTGCATAAGTATAGGGCATACATGTGGATACTAATTCTTGGTGTATCACCATCTGAGACTAGGCTTTTCATTTATGCAAAATTTTAACTCTTTTCACTCATACAAATTGGTTCAATAGTTTTATTTCACAAAAAGCTAATACAGGGAGATAGCCCTTTCAACCTAGAGGTTCATTTCCACTTATAGGCACACCCATAGCCCTAGAAATGTCCCAACATTGCCCAAATTTGGAGGAGGCCTAACAACCCTCTTCTAGGGTGCAAGATTTGGAGACAACACAACCTATACACAATATTATGATTTATCATGGTCTAGGTGAGAATTTTTCACCATGACATTACTTACACATTTGGGATATAAACATGATGATTTACACCCTTCAAACAAAGTGGTTAGAGCATTTGGTAGAACCTCATAGCAGGTCCTTGGTGAGATTGACTTACCTTTACTAGTTTCTCCAACACAAGTGGTCACTACATTTTAAATTATATCATACATGGGAGTTTTTGATATGTTATTGGGATAACCTTAGATACTTACACACCATGCAATACCTTCTTCATTGCATGGGTGTGTTAAATGCATTCATGCCAATAGGGTAATTATAATTTATGGAAAACCATATGAACATCCACTTGAACAAGATAATTTTATACCTATGCAATTACTTATAAAACCTACTAAGATTAATCCTCCATAAAATGGCAAGCAACAAGCAATCCATTTCCTAGGTAACCAGTACTTAAGAGACCATTACATTAGAGATACACATTACATTCCATAGAATACTCATCTACTACTACATAACATGTTTAGTTACCTAGAGTAACCAAACATGTTCTTATTTATTCTATTCCAAATAAACCATAAAGCTCTCAATTATGGATTACACGAACCCCCATTCATTTGATTATTTCCTCATGACCATAGAGTCTTATTATACATATTTAGAGCATCATAAATCCTACAGTACTAAATATTACACCTATACATGATTCTTGGAAGTACCAAGTTCTAAGTGGTGAGATACCTAAGAGCATCCCTTGGATGAGATTATAGGATATTCTTATCCAATATTTCAAAAATACAAAAAAAATCCAAAAATATTCAACATTTTCATGTTTTATGAATTCTTTTGCATCTATGTTGTTGGTTCCATGTTGAAAAGAAAACATATCATTTATTTCTATGTTTCACCCATCTTTTGACTGTGATTTAGATATACCCAATCACATGATATTTTCACATATGGATGTTGGGCCTTCCCTCGACTCACATCATTTGTACATTGGGTGAATCTACTTCTTTGATCATGATACACCTAGGTTATATTATTATATGATAATTTTCCATTATCATGATTAAGGTGATGTACTTACACATGCCTTTATCCATACTTGTATCTTTTGTAGTATTCTTGATATGATATGTACTTAATATTTTTTTCTAACACATATATCCAGGGACTAGTATGATATGCTTATGTTGGTTATTTTTAATTCCATGCTTTTATTTACACTTCCTTGAGTGTCTTTCCTTGCTTGTTATTGTCTTGAATTGTATTTATCATTTGGGCATTTAAATATGATCCATTATTTATGGCCCCCATGCCTATGCTTGCCTATTTTGACATTTGAATATGTCATCCTATGCTTTGTGTAAATTTGACTAAGTCATGTCCCTTCTATTATGTGGCATTTAAGGATGCCCCTAATATGAGATCTCCTTGGATCATTTTCCTTTGTGTTAATTTTGAGTGTTATTGTGTGTGTGGTTTATTGCTTGTTAATCTTGTACTTTTACTCTCTCAATATTTCCATGATTTACATCATGCATATTAGGACTAGATGTGATCACATACTTTGTACTATATTGTTATATCTACCTATAAATGCTACTTATATATGATACATAATCCATACATAAACTATATGATTATATTATCATTTTGAAGTAAGGTATCTATCAATTTTTACTTTTGCTCACCCCAAAAGGAGAGGCATATTAGTGGGGGCATGTCATAAAGGCATGGCTTCCACATTTTTCATAGTTATAGATTATAGTGGGGGCATGTTATGGAAATATGTTCTCCAAACTTACACCAGTTCTTTGATTCTATAAATTCAGTGGGGGCATGTCATAGGAACATGTCTTCCACACTTATGCAAATTTTAAAGTTGGACAAATTTCATAGTTATATGATTTAGATACACATTTATGACAACATTCCATACATTGGTACCATTATTATACCCATATTTCATCTTGAGACATATATGAGGTGCATATGTCATGCAAAAGGCACCTAAAATTATAAAATCAAATCAGATTTTAGATTTCAAATACTACCATGGATTGTTATCATACCCAGGATGGACTTTTACAAACTTTTATTATGTTAATCTACTATAGTAGTTGGTTCATCTTTTGGCAAGGTTGTGGTGATTCAATCACTCAATCTTAACATGTTTATAGTTTAGACTTGATTAAATTATCTAACTTCACTAGATTAATAGGATGGATTGATTAAATCATCCAACCTCACCATATGTGTGTGTGTGTGTGTGTGTGTGTGTGTGTGTGTGTGTGTGTGTATAGTGTGATTTAATTAGATAACTCACACTCGCTAGGTTATAAGTATGACCAGGTTACATGATTGAGATAAACTCAATGGATGTGTGGCAAATCATATTTTTTTCTAAGTTCAGGGGCCATATATATATATATATATATATATATATATATATATATATATATGAAGTTATAGGATTATGAAGTGTCCTAGTCTCAGCTCTAAGGCTTCATAAGAAAACATATATTCAAATTAAATTTCCAAAAGGAAAGGTGGTTGCACCGACACATAGGTGTAATCCTAACCTTGATCTCTTTAATTTCAAGTATTTTAAATTAATTTAATTTCATATTATATGAATTGATTATATATTGTAACATGGTCTTAGTTGTAGGTCAGTCACCAATAAATCACTCAAGTTGTGTCCATGTAATGATAAGGTATGTTATACACACCCAAGTATGCATTTTTTTCCTTTAAACTAGTAATTTCATTACTAGGTTAAAGGGAAGAAATGTAGACACTAAATTTAAATTATGTAGCACCTCAATCTTGTACATTTAAAAATTAATTATCATGGTTGTACCCTTCAATTCTAATAACTTTTCACTATTAAAAGGCTCGTGTTCCATATCTCTTTGTACCATATTGCTTATATATTAGTCTAACCACTTTTATTTTGATGACCAAACATTCTATAATGTGAAAAATGCACTAAACCTGATCATTATCCTTCTCTACCAATTTTGTACTTATACCTATTTTCTAGCTTCTTAAACACTTACATCCTAGCCAGATGCCTATATTGACATAGGTGTACTTTTCCAACGAAGTGTCTAATGCCCAAAAGTCATCCAATTTTCAAATTAAACATATCCTAAAGGTAGTTCTAAGTGCCTTAGTGAGAGATATTTTTTAAAGGTATTGGTATATATATATAAGATCAACCTTCATTCATTCTTCACCTAGAAAATATTGGAAACTCACAATAAAAATTACCAGGAATCACTCAATCAATCATTAAAATGAGAAAACTTGCTCTATTCATCCCAATTGCCATATCAATGATAAGAACAATATCTGTGCATGTCAAAAGTACTTAAAGATCATCCAATGAGCTATATTTTCTACGTTACAAGCTATGTCACTGTATGTACTTTCTTATTACACTTTACACCTTTATGCACACACAATCCAACACGTAAGGGAGAACTACATAGGTTTGAGTCCCTTTTCAAAGTATTGGCTATGTATGCAGTGCCCATTAATAAATGGGTACTTGGGGAAACTCAAAACTATGTGCCCACTAACCCATTTTTTCCAGTCATTTCAAGGGTAAAGAAACTTGGGTTTTATTATTTGACAAAGAGTGACAACTTATGTTTATGATTTGAATACATCAAAGGAAAAGTGAAAAAAACCCAAAAGTCTCTAGTTGGTTGCATATAATTCTAGTCATTATTCCATACAATATACTTATGTCTAGTTCAGATACAAGCATTGATGCAACTATCCATATCTTATGCAACCATCTGAGGCCACAAAATACAAAATTATAGAATTTGATGACTATTTTAGGATCCTAATATTGTTCAATTTCAGCTTGTTTAAGCTCAGATCTACATGCACACAATAAACCAAGTACTCTTGTTTTAAATTCATTGAAATATCAATCAATAGCTATGCTTTCTATTTTTGGCATATCTCAATATTTAAATTCAAAATATTGTTTATTTAAGTTTGAAATTTAATTGTCCTACTATAGATCTATTTATCACTCTTGTGCTTATTCATTTCTATATTATTAACCCTAAATAACCTTTCTTATCAATTTAGGGTTAAACATTATCTCAAATTTCTTATCTCCCTTTTATCCCCTTTGATGCAAGTTGAAAGTTGTTTTTTGTTTAGATGAAGTAGCTCAATCATCACCTACAAGAAATTTGTAAGTTCCTTTTTAGTCTTGTAAGCATTCATCACATTAAATTTTCATACATTCTATTTCCACATTAAATTATAAGCATATCCACAATAATACCAAAATTAGAGATACTCGATAATTTCATCACATTTCTAGTCATCTAAGGTGCACAATCTAAAAATCATATAGAATTTAATTTTAGAAGTACAAGATGCTAGATTCCCAAAATGAGTCAAAATCTCTCTCTCTCTCTCTCTCTCTCTCTCTCTCTCTCTATATATATATATATATATATATATATATATATATATATATATATATATATATATATATATATATATATATATATATATATATATATATATATATATATATATATATATATCTGTCAAGTTTACATACATCATGTCTTGGTATAAAATACACTATAGAGGGATAATGTGTCATACATATCCCAAAAATCTAAAAACATATATACAATAAGCATGGTCCTAAGGCCCCCTGATTGTTGAGCCCATATAGAGGATGAATGTCTAGGACACTTGCTCCTTCTCCTATGATAAGGTCCTAATGTTGAGGAGTGATATGGGATATGACTCTTGCTTGTGTGTTATCTTTGGCTTGTGCCCAAATTTGAGGTTATCCTTCCCACTATCTATTAGCTAGATGAATCTTGACCTCCCCTCACATTAATGATTTTTATAAATCTTCACCTGAGACTCTAATCCATTAACTACCCCTTAACCAAACTAAATTTAGAGATGCATAATATATAGGGACAAAGACATTAGTGTGCCTATATATGCTAATAGAAAGACCCATATCTAATAGTAGTTAACCCCTACTAAGACCAGTGCCACATGGAACAAGTTGACTAGAGTGTCTCTAATAAAGATCCCCCACTATGTGGATGGATATGTAATCATAAAAAAGTGTAGGCATATATAAGATCTCCAGTCATGTAAAATTAAGTGATAACTAAGTAATAAAACTAACAAGTAATGAGGTAAAGAGATAAATAATAAAACACATTATTTTACATGGGTCACCTCCTTCCAATATAGGTCTAATATCATCTCATCCTCCTCCTCCTCCTCCTCCTCCTCCTCCTTTGCTAGCTCATCTCTGATATGTGGCTGGTCAACCATTGTGGTATCCTAACATTTGTCTCCCCCTCTTCCAAGTTGGGCTTCTTATTATTATTATTGAGGATCTACATGAGGTGGATACTACTACTACTATTCCTATTTCTAACCTCTATCTGACATTTCAACTACCAATGTAACATGTACAAGATATTTTCTACCTTGCACTCCTCCTTTATACCTCCCCACAGCCATTGTGGTAATGGGAGTCCCTAGGTGTAAAGGCTGCCACCTCAATCTCCTGAGTTGGGCATCATGGATCTTCCTCTCTGCCATGAGAACCACATGTGGAATGGGTAAATTTTATATAAACTATAGTTTGTATTGATGGTGTAACAATCTCATTAGGGTCTAACTAGAAATATGGGATTTTTTTCTAGACAACATAACTTTAAATAGATTACACCATGAGAATCTAATCAGTGCTCATACAAAATACTCCAAGTGTGATAACTATAAATATACACATGACATTTAATAATTATTGATCACTAAAAAAATATGAAACAGATCATAATATGAATATAAAAAGTAATTACAAATAGCTAGCCACTGCGAGTACAATAATAACCATTGTCATCAATACATAGTAAATAAGTAATTATAGCTCTTCATTATAATATTTCCAATAATAAATACAATATGATACAATATACATAAATAGATATATAGCTCCCTGGAGAATGTGTTCCTTAGACTCTTAGTATGTGTGGCAATCTCAAGTGTCATCTCAAAAGTAAAATTGTTGTGGGGAGGGAGAGCATAATCCGAGCACTTTTCTACACCAACCATGAACCAATGATCCCCCGCACAAATCCCATCAAGTAATGAACCTTCTTTCATGGATGATTATATAGTGATGGCATGGAAATCTAGAGAGACAAGCATGTACCCATGTGTTGTATGATTTTTAAAACTAAACATGCAATGTATCATAGAAAACCCTTTCTATTACAAGATATCACACAAATATGTAAATCATACTCATGAAATGATATTGTCTCACTAAATATACTTTAGCCAAAGTTTTACGAATAATAAATAATAGCGATCTATAGATAAATCAAAATTTATACACACCACTTAATCAGATTGTCTTCATCTGACATTATGATGTTAGTAAGCTAGTGAAGTCCATCTCACTCCTTACTCAGTATCAACAATACAAGATTGGTCAACATAATTTAATCAAAATATTCATGCAATTTACATCCTACTAACAATCATATCAGATAACATGTTAAACATAGGAGTAAACAAAACATACATTTATTCCATCAAACATATGATTGAGTCTTACATTATTATCTATCCCATACTAGAAATAATGATTACATTTTATACCATCCGGTTAAAATACATATGTAACTATAGATTATAACTATCACATTCAATTTTCAACATGATACACCCTATGATAACACATATTATCATAGTCTAGTGTTTTTAAGCAAAACTACTAAGTACCACTACCATTCAAATAAAGCAGTCATAAGTCCATGGAAACATAAACTTCTATTCAAGCAACTAAACATAACAAATCAAGTCTCAATTCCATGGAACACATAACATTCCATTCTAACATTATTATATCCTCGGGAGAATTATATACATGCATAAAAAAGGTCCTACTATCTGTCATAAAATATGTTATTCACAAAAATAACCAACTCACATACATTTAGTCTGTTAAATGTATGAATAAGTTCTAAGTTTATCAAATATATCTTTCACCCCCTGGGTATAACATACATTTATATTGTAGTACTCTATGACATCTCATAATACCATAGTTCATTGTTTATGAACACAACCATTCAATCACAAATAACTAGCTTTACAATTCAAAAATTGAATGCCCTTAAATCCTAAATACTAAGAAAGCATGTACAATTTATACCAATTGGGTATATCTTATGTTTAAACTACATAATAACAATTAAAAAAAACATAACTTATAGACACACATCATGATGGACTAATATATATTATATATGCCTCTACACTTGTACATAATATAATTACAATATGTAGTACACACAAGTTTTCATTACTATAAGTAAATATATTTCAATAGTTCAGTGATGTTATTCTCAAAGAGTTAGATAATTCATAAATAAGTTATTCCATAATATTTTCATTCTAACAACTTAACTCCTTTTCTAGGAGACTGTTTTCACATGGTTATTGTGTCATGACCCATGGCTCCTGTGATTTATTTTTAACAGACACTGAAACTATAGTTATAGGTGTATGATCCATTATACAGTGTATGTTATATATTCATATGAATACTCATGTTCATATGTAGATACATTTCCTATACATATGCATTTTTACATATTAGTTATTCACATTCTATATATCGCATACATGTATTCAGTGATATAAATTGTAAACATCAACAATCATCTTAAATTATAGTCAATGACTCATATGATTTTCAATAACCGTTATAATTTCTATTTAAAGAATTAATATAAAAAAATCAAATGTTATAGTCAATAAACTATACCTTTCCACATTCTACTCTTCTTTAGTTAAATTACCACCCAATTTTAATATATAAAAACTCACACGGTACAAACTTATAAAACTCATGGTTTGATTGGTGAATTCATATAAACTTGAGTAACCACCTATTTATTATTTCCATTAGGAGTCAAAATTCTTAGACTGAGTTTTCCCAAATTAGGTGATAAGTAATATTCAACCATTGACACTCTAAATGACTTATGCAGATTATAGAATAACTCAGAGATCCATAATAAATGGCCTAATATATTTTCCTCACAATATGGTATAACAAATATATTCCAATAAAAAGTTAATACATTAAATAAAAATCAATGGCTCCACATACATATATATGATACCGCATGTAAAATGTTTTTTTTTGGAATATATATATATATATATATATATATATATATATATATATATATATATATATCATCCATTTATTACTCATCCATATGTTGGTTCTTTTTTCTTCTCCCATCCATATCTCTCTTTCATGTTCGACGCTTCTCTCCCCCTTTATGCAGTACTCTCCTCTCTTTTTTTAAGTTGATTCCTATGGTTCTTATCAACTTTATTCTATGATTCTCCTTGTTTTATTCCATTTTTTTAAAGAATTATTTTCTTTTTGTTTTAATTTCCTTTTTTTTAATTTATAAACTTTCTTATTTTCTAATTACTATTTTATTCCTTATTTTTCAATTATAATCCAACTACTAATTAAAATAGAATAACTTTATTTATCACTAACTCCAATAGGTTTTTATTAATACCCCAACCTAATACATGAAAAACTCATTATAATTTTTAAATCTAAAATGATAAATTAGAAATTAAATAAACTAAACCCAAACATAATCAAACTGCAACATTATCCCTTTTGCATTATGCATAATATCCACCATGCAGTCTCACACACAAATCATATAAAATAAAAGCCAAAAAGCCATTTAAATTATGCTAACAAACCATATGCAAACAACTATCTATTTGCAAGTAGCATCCAAACCATACTACACTAACCATTACATAATGCATCTAACATGAATTACTTATGTCATATATGCAGGGTTCCAATCAATTTTTTTGTCGTCTTCCAATATCTCCATCTACATCACCTTCTTTGATGATGTTCTCCCTTCATCATGCTCTGAGGGATGAGTTCTCCTATGATAAGCTCACATTAAGTAGGTAGTTAGACCATAATATCATGATAAACATACATCACAAAATATAACTGAAATAACAAATCAACATGTTCATAAATAAACATATACACTACAACTAACTCATAGCAATGAAATCATGTAACCTAAGCAATATTCTACTATCCTATAACAATATATATCTCAAATCTTAGTCAAAAATATCTAAATCAAATGTGTCAACTATAAATATCCACAAATAATTAAATAGTTTTCTTAATGAAGAATCAAGATGTAACACCCTTCCCCTTTAAAGCTAGGAATTGTCCCGAATGACTCTTATTCCAACATTCTGAATTAAAAACATTGTTTAGCAAAGACTTAACATGGTATAAAGTATCAAATTAAAAAAATAAACGTGTAAATTACCTATATAAGTCATCATAGTTCTCCCAAATAGTAATATTCTCAGAGTATTGGTCTTACAAGACCCTACTCTATGATATATTCCTATTATGCAAACAAAGTTTATGAGTGCCACTTATTTTTATTGTTTCTATCATGACCACCCCATGGTCCATAACTGACAAGACAAGTCTATATGCTACAAGACTAACCACTTATAATACCACGAAAGGTCCCATATATATATATCGATAAAATTTTCACTAACTTCTCAAAAACATATGAGATCATTAGAAAAGACAAAATAAATAGACAAGCAGAGTTCCACAAAACCTTCCACTCCCCTCTACACATCTCTCTAACCTAGAGAGTATATTTCTCATTCTAGATAAAAGTATTTAGGAAACCTGACAAGAATGATGTGTATAAGTTAATAATATCGCTACTCTGCATAGCTCTTAATAAATATAACGTGGCAATATTATCGCTACTCAATGGAGGTCTAGACAAGTATGATGATGAATAAGAACTAAAAATACTACATTTTCAATGTATACAAAATTAAGGAATAAACATTCCATAGTATACATGTCTATGGCCATACAAATGAATTTGATAAGTTCATTTGTCAAATCCTAGATTTGACAAGTCCTATGTCAGATCCAAACTCAATAACTATTGAGTCAATGTACAACTAAGTAGGATCTACTCCTATTACTTAGTACCCACATTCCTAATTCACCACTTGTCCCTTAGGTCTTCACGACCTAATGATCTCTAGAATGTGCACAAGGTTCAATTAAATACAAATGTATACTATCAAATCATAGAAAGCAATATACATGCTAAATCATTCCAAATGTACAAGCATACATATTAGAAAAATTATACAATCATTCCATAATTGTATTAAGTTGTCACTAATAAAACATAACTAGTATCATATTTCACAACTTAACCTATTTTATCATATTCATAGTTAAGAGGAAATAATATTAATATTAACATAACATACAAAGGCCAAGAATCACACCATCCTTACAATCTTATAAAAAAATAAATGAGATAATGCCTCCTTACTTGTTCAGCTAGTACACAACAAGTTAAAAGTTTATCTCAACCACTTTAGACTAACAAGATGTTCCACACATCATATACCCTACTCTCTTCCAGTGGAAGGTACATAAATGTCTCATCAAAATAACATGCATTAAGCAAAAATGGAATAGCATTAATTTAATCAAGGGTATATAATACCATATGAATTATATACAACTTATAATTCTTAATCTAGAACCAATATAAATTCAAGGTTCACCGCTCCACGTAGGCAAATTTCACATGTTAGATAAAGTAGTGACTCTAAAAATTCATAAGTGGAAAGTAGAGAACTAACATCCCAACAATAAAACTCTTAAATACCCTCACATGGTAAAAATAAAACACTGCAACTCAAGTTTCCAAATCACTACTCACCGATCTTATATGAGTAGTATCATAATTTGCTTCCTTAACCAGAAGTAAAATACTAACCAAAAATATGTATCAATCCATCCAATCCTACAACTTCTATCTCAACAAGAAGTAGGAGACATTATCCCCCCAACTCAATAAAATATGATCAAACCAATATTTCAAAAACAAGTTTCAACATCATGGAAAAAAGAATCCTCTCAGGGGTTTATAATGATGTCAAAGGAAAGTGAGGGAGTGACAACTTACTTGAATGCCCACTATGAGAGATGAAACTTATTCCTAATCCACATAACATAAGGGTGCCAATCCATAAACAAACTCGTAACACAAAGGAATTCTTAACCAAGAGATCAACACTCTACTACAAATAAATTTATATTACATTAGGTGGTGCCAAAAAATAGTCTTATAACATTTCCCACTCCTAATATTTATGTATATAAGATATATAACTAATGCATATATCCTTAAGTGAGAAGCATCCCCTAATTTCTAAATACTCACAACATAAAACATAAATGGTAGAGGTGATTTGATTAACAAGTAAGGATGTAATCATTCTCAAGGAGTTCAATCTAAGTGATAAAAATATATTAGGAATCTCTTATTCATAACTCATGATCTATGATATGTACTATCCTACCAAACATCGATTACAACCATCACCATAGAAACAATTGATAAACCAACCCTTTAACAACTCTAAGAGGGTATGAATGTTCCTAACGGTACACACTCAATATACACCACACATTCATAATTCTCTTTTCTAATAAATAAAATAATATGAAAATACTAATTGACTCATTAGGTCTTAGAGTTCGAGCCACAACTCTAATACCACATGTAACAACCCCACTGGAGTCTAACTAAAAATATGAGATTTTTTTCAAACAACATATACTTTAAATAGATTACACCACAAAAATCTAATCAATGATCATACAAAATATTCCAAAGGTGATAACTATAAATACACATGTGACATTTAACAATTACTTATCACTAACAACATATGAAACACATCATATTATGAATATAGAAAGTAATTACAAATAACTAACCACTACTAGTAAAATATACATACACTACCATCAATTCATAATAAATAGGTAATTACAACTCTTCTTGATAATGTTTCTAATAATAAACATAATATAATATAATGTACATAAATAGATATATGGCTTCTCAGAGTATGAGTTCTCTGGACTCTCCAGTATCTATGGTAATCTCAAGTGTCATCTCAAAAATAGTATTGTTGTGGGGAGGGAGAACATCATCTGAGCACTTTTATACAACAACCATGGACCAATGATCCCCCACACAAATCTAATCAAGGAATGTCCCTCTCTTCATGGATGAGTAGATAGTGATGGTGCAAAAATCTAAAAAGGCAATCAAGTACCCATGTGATGTATGATTCCTAAAAATAAACATGTAATGTATCATAAAAAACCTGTTTTATTACAAGATATCACACAAACAT
This sequence comes from Torreya grandis, assembly GCA_037957365.1. Taxonomy (NCBI): domain Eukaryota; kingdom Viridiplantae; phylum Streptophyta; class Pinopsida; order Cupressales; family Taxaceae; genus Torreya; species Torreya grandis. The sequence goes on along the minus strand of JARHVA010001011.1, from coordinate 361,297 downwards.
ATAAATCATACTCATGAAATGATAATGTCTCACTAAACATACTTTGGCCAAATTTTTAATAATAATAATAATAAATAATAGCGATCTATAGATCAATCAAAATTCATACACATCATTTGATCGGATTGCTTTCATCTGTCATTCTGATGCAAGTAAGCCAGTGAAGTCCATCTCACTCCTTACTTAGTATTAGTAATATGATATTGGTCAACATAATTTTACCAAAAGATTCATATAATTTATATCCTACTAGAAATAATATCACATAACATGTTAAACATAAGAGTAAACAAAGCATACATTTATTTCATCAAACATATGAATGAATCTTACATTACTATTTAACCCATCCTAGAAATAATGACTATGATTTATACCATCCAGGTAAAATACACATGTAACTGCACATTCTAATATCACATTTAGTTTCCAACATGTCACACCCTATGATAACCCATATTATTATAGTCTAGTGTTTTCAAGCAAAACTACTAAGTACCACTACCAGTCAAATAAGGTAGTCATAATTCCATGAAAACATAAGCTTATATTCAATAAAATAAACATAAAAAATCAAGTCTTAGTTCTATGAGACACAGAACATTACATTCTAACATTATTATATCCTCAGGGGAATTATATACACACAAAAAAAGGTCCTACTATCTGTCATAAAACATGTTATTCACAGAAATAACCAACTTGCATATATTTAGTCTATCAAACATATGAATGAGTTCTATGTATATCAAGTATATCTTGCACCACATGTGTATAATATACATTTATACTATAGTACTCTATGACATCCCATAATATCATAGTTCATTATTTATGAACACAACCACTCAATCACAAACAACCAGTTTAATAATTCAAGAATAAAATGCCCCTAAATCCTAAATAATAAGCAAGCATGTACAATTTATAACAACTGAGTATATATTATGTTTAAATTTCATACTAACAATCAAAATAAACATAACTTATAGACACACATCATGATGCACTAATATATGTTATATATGCCTATACACTTGTACATAATATACTTACAATATGTACTGCACATAGGTTTTCATTATTGTATGTAAATATATTTCAACAATTTAGTCATGTTATTCTCAAAGAGTCAGATAACTCATAACTAAGTTATTCCATAATCTTTTCATTTTAATAACTTAACTCCTTTTCTAAGAGACTGTTTTCACACAGTTATAGTGTCATGATCCATGGTCCCTGTGATTTATTTTTAACAGTCACTAAAATTATAGCTATAGGCATACAAGCTATTACCCAGGGTATGTTATATATTTATATGAATATTCATGTTCATATGTAGATACATTTCCTATACATATGCATTTGTACGTATCAGTTATTCACATACTATGTATCGCATACATCTATTCAACAATATAAATTGTAAACATCAACAGTCATCTAAAATTCTAATCAATGACTCGTATGATGTTCAATAATCATTATAATTTCCATTTAAATAATTAATATAAATAAATCAATTTTTATATTCAATAAACTATACATTTCCACATTTTACTCTTCTTTAGTCAAATCGACACCCAATTTTAATATACAAAAACTCACACGGGAGGGACTTATAAACTTGAGTAACCACCAATTTATTATTTATGTTGGGACCCAAAAATCTGAGACTGAGTTTTACCAAATTAGGTGATAATTAAAATTCAACCATTAACACTCTACATGACTTAAGCAGATCATAGAATAACTCAGAGATCCATAATAAATGGGCTACCGTATTTCCCTCATAATATGTTATAACAAATATATTCCAATAAAAAATTTATATAGTAAATAAAAATTAATGGCTCCACATATCTATATATATATATATATATATATATATATATATATATATATATATATATGATACCACATATAAAACTTTATTTTCCATCATATATATCTCATCCATCTATTACTCATATAATAATTCCTCGGCATCAATATTTATTAGCATTCATATTTTTATTTATGTATCCTTCTATATAAAGTGGATTTACCCATGTAAAGTCTCTATCTGAATTCTACAAAGTTATGAAATACCTCTCAGGCCTTTTTAGTCTAATAATATTATCTCAGTGAATGTTACTATCTCGATGATATAATATAACAAATACATTTTTATTAGATATATAAGTTAATAAGTATATATGAATCATATGTGGTATAGAATACATAGCGAGTATTTCATATATGCATCATTGATTTTCCCCTACATATCCATAATATTAAAAGCACAAAAACATAGATAATGATTTACAATTACTATTTAAGTCAATACAACATCCCACAAGTAACATTATTTCATATATTTAAGTTAATATAATATCGCTATGTATTTCCCTATTACTAAGAGGTTATGTATGTATAACTAGTATACTACGATAGCTATGTATTTGCCATACTACAATAGCAATGTATTTACCATACTATAATAGCTATGTATTTACCATTAATACCAAGAGGCTATGTATGTATGACTAGTATTTTATTTGACTATATAAATCACCCTAGTGTTTGCATACTCTAATGCCTATATAGTATCATTCATAACTTGGATTTTTCTATTTAGCAATTTAAATTAAATACTCAATCAAGGGAATCTTAGTCTTGATACGAAAGGGAAACTACTATAAAATCATCTAGCAATAATTAAATTGTTACACTTTATTTAGACTACATTGTATATAAATATACATTTATTATATAATCAAATTTTGTTATAGAATAGATCAGTCACTGTATGAACCATAACTAGATTATACTTCAAATCTATATGTGATCTAATAAAAATTTGTATTAGATTTATTTTTTGTGACCAATATGTAGTCAAATCGCTATTGACTATAACATAATATGGATAAGAGGATATAATAATCAACCATGGTAAGTGCAGTCAATATATTATACAGTTATGCCATGACTATATTTCACTTAATCTAATACACTTATTTAGTCTACATTCACTAAACAAATCTCTACTTTAAATTATATGTGGCACCATTTAATGCACTGATTAGACTTTAGGATCTACCTAAACACATTAAATTCACAAAATAGGATGTAATACTTATAAGGTTTAAGAGAGCCACCACAAAATATTCAAGAAATCTACTATCAAAGATCTGCAGAAGATATTGGGTGTGTCATTGGTAGAATAATAATATGTAGATTGATACGCTCACGGATATTAAATTTATGATTTGAAATATTTAGATCACGCCAATGAGAATATGTAGTACCTAATAGATTTAATGGCATTACAGCATTACTTGTTGGTATTACATATTTCAGGAATTAGACTTAATTAATAACACAGATCATTATACCTAAAAATATTTTATCAATTTTTAGATTTCTACAATAGCCAAGATGAATACACAAAGAATAATAGCATTGCCTACCTGGCAATCTGCACAGCTAATATTTTTTCATTATTTTTCTTCTCTTCTCTTTCACGCTTTAATGTCCTTCTTCTTATTCTTATCCATGCTAATTCTTTTTGTTCTTCTCCTGTCTGCATCTCTCTCTCTCATGCTCCATGCTTTTCTCCCCCTTTATGTAGTGCTCTCCTTTCTTTTTTTAAGAGCTGATTCCTTTCATTTTTATCAACTTTATTCCATTATTTTCCTTTTTTTCTAATTCTCTTTTTTTTTAAAGTTTTTATTCTTTTTGTTTTCATTTCTTTTTTTCTTATTTATAAACTTTATTATTTTATATTTACTATTTTATTCCCTAATTTTTTTATTATAATCCAACTACTAATTAAAATAGGATTACTCTATTTATTACTAACTCCAACAAGGTATTATTAGTATTCAAAACTAATACATGAAAAAACTATTATATTTTCTTAATCCAAAATGATAAATTGGACATTAAATAAATCGAACACAAATATACTTAAACTGCAACATTATCCCTTTTTTTGTATGTATAATATTCACCATGAATTCACACACATAAATCATGCAAGATGAAATCCAAATAACTATTTAAACTGTGCTAGAAAACCATGTACAAATAACTATATATTTACAAGTAGCATCCAAAACATATTACGCTAACCATTCTATGATGCATCTAACATGAATTACTTATGTAGTGTGTACAGGGTTCCAACCAATTTTTATATCATCCTTTGGCATATCCATCTATGTCACCCCCTCTGATGATGCCCTCCTTCCATTGGGCTCTGAGGGACGAGTTCTCCTACATCAACCTCACAACAAGCAAGTAGTTAGACCATAATATAATGATAAACATACATCACAAAATGTAATTGAAATAACAAATCAACATGTTTGTAATGTAAACATATACACTAAAACTAACTCATAGCAATAAAATCATGTAAACTAAGCAATATCCTATTGTCTTATAACAAAATATATCTCAAAGCTTAATAAAAAATATTCAAATCAAATATGTCAACTATAAATATCCACAAATAATCAAATAGTTTACTTAGCTAGAAATCAGAATGTAACATCCTTCCCCCCTAAAGTTAGTCATCATCTTAGATGACTATTATTCTAACATAAGTTTTGAATTAAAAATATTATTTAGAAAAGAATTAACATAGTATAAAGTATCAAATTAAACAAATAAATGTATAAATTACTTGTAAAATTCATCGTAATTCTCTTAAATAGTACTATTCTTAGTGTATTAGTCTTACAAGACTCTACTATGTGATCTCTTCCTATTATACAAATAAGGTTTACAAGTGTCACTTACTCTGATTGGTTCTATCATGATCACCCCAAAGTTCAAAATTGGCAAGACAAGTCTATATGCTAAAGGACTAACCAATTCTAATACCATGAAGGGTCCCACATATATCTCGATGAAAGTTTCATTGACTTCCCAAAAACACATGAGAACATCATAAAATCCAAAACAAATGGCCATAGAGAGTTTCACAAAACATTTCAGTCCCCTCTACACATCTCTCTAACTTAAAGAGTGTATTTCTCATTTCAGAGAAAAGTATTTAGGGAACCTGACAATAATTATGTGTATAAATTAATACTATCACTACTCTTCATAGCCCCTAATAAGTATAACATGTCAATATTATCACTACTCCACGGAGCTCCAGACAAGTATGATGATGAATAGGAACTAAAAATATCACATTTCTAGTGTATATAAAATTAAGGAATACACGTTCCAAATTATAAATGTGTATGGCCATACGATTGAAGTTGACAAGTTCATCTATCAAATCCTAGATTCGACAAGTCTATCTTTCAGATCCAAACTCAGTAACTACTGAGTTAATGTGAAACTAAGTAGGATCCACTTCTATTGCTTAATACCCATGTTCTTAATTCACCATTCATCCCTTAGATCTCCACAACCTAATGATCTTCAGAATGTGCACAAGGTTCAATGAAACACAAATCTATACTATCAGATCATATAAAGCAATAATTTATGTTAAATAATTCTAAATGTACCAGCATACATATAAGAAAAATCATACAATCATTCCATAATTATATTAAGTTGCCACTAATCAAACATAACTAGTATAATATTTTTCAACTTAACCTATTTTGTTATATTCATAGTTAAGAGAAAATAATGTTAATAATAACATAAACTACAAAGGCCAAGGATCACACCATCCTTACAACCTTATAAAGAAAAAAAATGAGACAATGTCTCCTTACTTTCTCAACTGGTACACAACAAGTTAAAATTTTATCTCAACCCTTTTAAACTAACAATATGTTCCCCAAATCCTATACACTACTCACTTCTGACAGAAGGTACATAAATGTCTCATCAAAAAAACATGCTTTAAGCAAAAAGAGAATAGCATAAATCTAATCAAGGGTATATAATACCATATGAATTATATGCAACTCATAATTCTTAATCTAGAACCAATATAAATTCAAGGTTCACCACTTCACATAGGCAAAGTTCACATGTTAGATAAAGTAGTGACTCTTAAAAGTCACAAGTGAAAAGTAGAGAACTAACATCTTAACAACAAAACTCTTAAATACCTTCACATGGTAAAAACAAACACCGTAACTCAAGTTGACAAATCACTACTCACTTACCAATCTTGTATGAGTAGTATCATAACTTGCTTCCTCAATCGGAAGGAAAAAACTAACCACGAATATGTATCAATCCATCCAATCTTACAAATTTTATCTCAATAATAAGTAGGAGGCATTATCCCTCAAACTCAAGGGAATATGGTCAAAACAATATTTCAAAAACAAGTTTCAACATCATGAAAAAAAGAATCCTCTCATGGGCTTATAATGATGTCAAAGGAAAGTGAGGGAGTGAAAACTTACCTCTATGCCCATTATGAGAGGTGAAATTTCTTCCTAATCCACATAACATAAGGGTGTCAATTCATAAAAAAACTTGCAACACAAAGGAATTCTTAACCAAGACATCAACACTCTATTACAAGGAAATTTCCACCGCAGTAGGTGGTGCCAAAAAATAGTCTTATAAGATTTCCCACTCCTTGGATTTGTGTATATAAGACACAAAACTAATGCATATATACTTAAGTTAGAATCATCCCATAATTTCTAAATACTCACAACACAAAACACAAATGATAGAGGTGACTTGATTAACAAGTAAGGATGTAATCATTCTCAAGGTGTTCGATCTAAGTGATCAAAATATAGTAGGAATCTCTTGTTCACAACTCATGATCTATGATATGTATTATCCTACTAAACATCGATTATAACCGTCACCATCGAAACATGAGATAAACCAACCCTTTAACAACTTTAAGAGGGTATGAATGCTCGTAAGGTTATACATTCAATGTACCACGTTAATTCTCCTTTCTGATAAATAGAAACATACAAAAATGCTAATGGACTCATTAGGTCCTATATTTTAAGCCACATCTCTGATACCACATGTAACAACCCCACTAGGGTCTAACTAGAAATACAAAAAAAAAATCTAGACAACATATAATTTAAATAGATTACTCCACAAGAATCTAGTCAGTGATCATACAAAATACTTCAAGTGTGATAACTGTAAATATGCACGTGACATTTAACAATTACTAGTCACTAACAACATATGAAACACATCATAGTATGAATATAGAAAGTAATTGCAAATAGATAGCCACTACCATCAATCCATAGTAAATAGGTACTTACAACTCTTCATGATAATGTTTCCATTAATAAATACAATATAATATAATGTACATAAATAAATACATGACTCTCTAGAGCATGAGTTCCATAGACTCTCCAGTATCTATGGCAATCTCAAGTGTCGTCATGAAAGTAATACTATTGTGCAAAGGGAAAGTATCATTTCAGTACTTTTCCACACAAACCATGGACCAATAATCTCCCACACAAATCCCATCGAGAAATGGCCTCCCTTTACGGATGAATAGATAGAGATGGCATGGAAATCTAGAGAGACAAATAAGTTCCTGTGTGTTATATGATTTCTAAAACTAAATATGCAATGTATCATATAAAATTCATTCTACTGCAAAATATCACATAAACATGTAAATTATACTCATGAAATGATAATATCTCATTAAACATGCTTTGATCAAAGTTTTAATAATAATAAATAATATCGATCTATAAATCAATCAAAATTCATACACACCACTTGATCGGATTATCTTCATTTGATATTGTTGAGCTATTGAGCCAGTGAAGTCTATCTCACTCCTTACTCAATATCAACAATGCAAGATTGGTCAACATAATTTAACCAAAAGATTCATACAATTTACATCCTACTAGCAATCATATCACATAACATGATAAACATAAGAATAAAGTTAGATCCTAAAGTCAGTCAATATGGTATACAAATATGCCATGGCTATATTATTCTTCATCTAATACACTTATTTAATTTTCATTCACTAAAAAAATTGTTTACATAAAAGATTTGTCACATTGTTTGAGGCATCGTTTAGACTTTAGGATCTACCTAAATATATTAGATTCACAAAATAGGATGTAATACTTATAATATTTAAGAGAGCCACCACAAAGTATTCAAAAAATCTACTATTTGGGATCTACAAAATATATTGAGTGTGGCATTGGTAGAATAATAATATGCAGATTGATACTCTCACAAATATTAAATTTAGGAGTCAGTATATGTAGATCACGCCGACAAGAATATCTAATACCTAATAGACTTAATGGCATTGTAGGATTACTTGTTTGCATTACATATTTTGAGAATTAAATTTAATTAATCACATAGATCATTTCACCTAGAAATATTTTACTAATTTCCAGATTTCTAGAATAGCCACAATGAATACACATAGAATAATAGCATTGCCTACCTGACAATCGGTATAACTAATCATTTTTCATTCTTTTTTCTCTCTTCCCTTCCATGCTCCAGCGTCCTTTTTCTTCTCCATGTTGGTTCTTTTTTTCCTTCTCCCATCCACATCTCTCTCTCATGCTCCATGCTTCTCTCCCCCTTTATGTAGCAGCCCTCTCCTTTTTTTTTTAAGTTGATTCCTTTGGTTTTTATCAACTTTATTCCATTATTTTCCTTTTTGTTTTATTCCCTTTTTTTTAAGATTTCTTTCCTTTTTGTTTTCATTTATTTTTTTCTTTTTTTCTAATTACTATTTTATTCACTATTTTTTTAATTATAATCCAACTACTAATTAAAATAGGATTACTTTATTTATTACTAACTCCAACAGGTTTTTATTAGTACCCCAAACTAATATATGAAAAAATTATTATATTCTTTAATTCAAAATGATAAATTGAACATTAAATAAATTGAACACAAACATACTCAAATTGCAACATTATCCCTTTTTCCCTATGCATAATATCCACCATACAGTCGCACATAAATCATGCAAGATGAAATCTAAATAACCATTTAAACTATGCTATCAAATCATGTGCAAATGATTATCTATTTACAAGCAGATTTCAAAATATACTAGGTTAACCATTTCACGATGCATCTAACATGAATTACTTATGTGGCATTTGTAGGGTTACAACTAGTTTCTTTATCTTCCAACATCTCCATCTACATCACCCTCTCTGATGATGCTCTCCCTCCGTCATACTTTGAGGGATGAGTTATCCTATGTCAACCTCATAATAAGCAAGTAGTTAGACCATAATATCATGATAAACATACATCACAAAATGTAGCTAAAATAACAAATAAACATGTTCATAATGTAAACATATACATTACAGCTAACTCATAGTAATGAAATCGTGTAACCTAATTAATATCTTATTGTCTCATAATAGCATATATCTCAAAGCTTAGTAAAAAAATAGCCAAATCAATTGTGTCAACTATAAATATCTATGAATAATCAAATAGTTTTCTTAGTGAGGAATTGAGATGTAATAAATGGGGCACCCTATCATCAAGGTTCACTTATATGTATAGATGTTTATCCCTCACCTATCAAGCACCCTCACATGTTGTGAGAGTGGCCACCTTATTCACTCACTGACCAACCATACCTTGATAAGGTAGAGCCACCTAATATGTTATTTTTAGTTCCCCCACCACCCATGAAAATTCCTTGAATGGTGTCATGCCTATCCACCTAGGGGCTCTAATGACCCCTACTACTCGAATCACTACCCATCACTAGTAATGGGTCGTGTACTAAAAAATCCAATTCATGATAAGTGTAAGGTGGCTAACGGATAAAGCTCCCAACTTGGAAATCTAGTATATATCCCTATAAGTATGAGCTATAACCTCTTGTGAACATGAAAACTATGAACATCTCTCATTGATGTTCCTAACTATGATACCCTAATCGTAGAGTAGTGACCGGTCCTTTTGTCTCCCACTAATTAGGAAGCAAGAATCACTATAATTCCTTACGAAGGGTTAGGATCATTGTCTGGTCTACCTCCACTAATCTAATTCCATACTTTTCACCCATGTTAGGTACATATAAATCCATAGATTACTCTACAAAACTCCATTAGTGGCCTCTCTCAAATTCACTACCCTACTATATTTAGAAGCCCTAGAATCTTATATATGTGTGTGTGTGTGTGTGCGTGCGTGCGTGCGTGCGTGCGTGCATGCGTGCGTGCGTGCGTGCGTGCGTGCGTGCGTGCGTGCGTGTGTGTGTGTGTGTGTGTGTGTGTGTGTGTGTGTGTGATTGATATTCCACTCTATTGGATCCTAAATAAACCATAAGGTGTTTCAATCTATGTCCCAATAAGTGAATAGGTCACAAAGCAACCTACTCGATGGGTAAATAATTCCCACTCATGCATTCGTAGTATGCCTGTCCATTCTAGTGTGGAAAATTTATTGATCATCAATTGTCTTAAAAACTTAGGAAACCACTCTTGATCCCTCGATCTACTCCATGAAATGTATACTCCTTAAAATAACAAATTAAAATTACCTAAATCGGTCTATTGGCCTAAAAATTTGTAAAAAACCACCACTTTTCTCCCCATGGCAAAACCATCACCTCATGCAGGTGACGGTTATATAATTGCCACTATAGTTTGTGAAAGTTTTGACTTATGTAGATAGTGGTTACATAAACTCCATAGAAAAACTGATGAAAAAATAACCACTGACTGCATAAGGTGGTGGTTGCATAAACCATCGATGATAAAAATGTAACTGCTAGTATGCAAAGACTAGAGGTTTTGCCATGACACTAGTGGTTCCACTAGCTCACTATAGCCAAGCCAAACCCCCTTGATCTACCCAAAATTTCACTAAAACAACAAAAAAATTACATTTTCCTAGCCTACCCTTGCCCGCAAACCCAACCATGCTATTAATTTTAATTTTCAATGGATCTAAAAAAAATTTTAAGCAAATTTTATAGCTTAGGGCAAAAAAATAAAATATTTTATAACTTACCCATGCCTGCTTTGCTCTTGCTACCACCGGTATATTTTCCATCCTCTGCTTCTACTCATCGATTCAACTAATATCTAGTGTAGTTCCATCATAGGAGATCCAAAGCTCAAAAATTCTCAACTCCCAAATGCACAAATGATTTCTATTTTTCTCAAGTTTTCAAAAAAGTAGCCTATTTTAATAATCATGTTTTAAAAACTTTCCAATTTTAGTAATTTTCTTTCAAAACTTGTATTTTCACATATTTTACGATGTACTTACTTAAAAGCTAACCTGAAACATGTCAAAGTATACATATTTTAACATGTTAGTTTTCATCATGTTATTTTAAAGTACATTGTTTTTCATCTTAGTTTTATATGTTGACCCCACTTGGCATCGAGCTCAGTCCCCCAATCGGATGGTTTAGGTATTATTTTTTCCCTTGCATACATGGCAAGTAAACTTGTCTATGTTTTGATTAATTAACATATTTCTTACTTTTTCCTTAAAACTACACTTGAATCTCATTTATTTTTCTAGGTCATAGAGGTATCTTAGTTGGATTTGATGCACTATACAATTAAGTGAGGTGAGCTTTTATTACACTTTTTTTTTTTTTAGTATGCCATTTATTGATAAAACACCCTCATCAACTCATGACGTGGTGTTTCCCTAAGGACGAAACATGTAAGCATCCAATTTTTTCATGGTATGACATTTCATGAAAAATCCAATTATGATGCAATGATCTCTATCAAAATATGCTCAAACCTGGTTCTCTCCCTTTTTATAGTCTTTAACTCCTTCCTTGGCCTTTGCAAACCTCAAAATTTCCTTTTTTTTTGAGTCTTTTTGCTTTTTTGTTTTTTTTCCTTAAGTGGTGAAAATGTCGTGATAATTTTATGAATCATCGTGGAAAATTCATTAGTAGTAGTAATAGTTTTTCAAACTACCACAGTGGTTACATTTCTGCCACATACATAAAATGATAGTTTCATCACATTTGAAACATTTTTAAAATTTGTTAACCTTGACTTTAGTTTGCATGCATTTTTATTGGTTTTGGTTGCATTTTGATTGTTTCTTCTTGAGTTCACTTCCTTGACTTCCCAATTCAATATTAGTCTTATTTTTGTTAATCTCCTTGACCTCTAACTTAACTTGACCAAACTCCCAGTCAATTTTTAGTTAGATTCTAGTCCCAACTCCTCCTTCCTCATTATAAGTATTTTAATTTTACAATAATTTTATATTCAAATTCTGTATGTGTGATTAAAGCTTAAAATATTTCAGATCCATAGCCCACCTGCTTGTGTTTTTAAAGTTACTTTGCTTTAATTTAAAATCATCTTCTAGTCATTTATGATGAGTTTTGGAGAAAGAAATTCATTAAGATTGCAACCTGTTATTGCTTGTTTGTGAGCAAGTCCAACCATAGTCAACTACTTTCTTCTTCATATTTGTGTTCATTTGATTCCATTTCTTTCCCATCCTTTTGTTCGAGAGTTATAAAGGTATTTATTTGAGCAAAGGAGTTAGTAACCTGAGGATTAGAGACTCATTAATAATTATTTCTTCACATTTAGTTGATATCAAGATTGATAAGTTTAAAGAATTTGATTTTGTTTTGATTTTTTTATTTTATTTATAAGAGTAGTTTATTTATTTTTATAAAAGAGTAACATTTTAAAATATTCAAGAAAAAAAAATCATCTTCCCTTTCATTCTATTACATAAAAAACAACTTTTATTTTACTTTGTTGCATTCACATATCAAAAATCCAAAGAACAGTAGTACTTACATTAGATCTCGGATAGACTAAATGAATCAAAACATTAGGTACAACTAAAGAAAACGTTCCATTTCTTAGTTTTCGTCTACAAGCAAACACCAAAACACACATTTAAAAAGGCTAGAAAAACAAGAAAAGAGAAACTTGCATTTTAGAGTTCATCTATCCATTTGCATGATAAAAGAATGTTGTCAAAAATTAGAAATTTAAAACTTTTAGTTTGCATTTGTTTAATCTCAAATCATTTATCTTCACATATAATAGTCTGAAAGTATGAAAACTTGCATTTTAGCTTGCATATGTTGATTAATTTTTGAATACATAGAAGTTGTGTTTGACAAAACCAATCTAAGTTTTAGATCTCATTCTCCATTTTCATATTTGAAATAAAAATTGCACATTGGTCTTCATTTATTTACATTTGAAAATACAAAAATAAAACAATGATAATTTCAGTTTTAGCATTACAATTGATGAAAAATTCAAAAAGAAAAAAAAAAAAAAAGAAGAAAAAAACATTTCTTTCCTTTCATTTTCAATCCTTCATTTCTTCCATTTCAGGTACTTTCATTTTATCGAGTAGTGTAGTTTCATTTCTATTTGCAAAAACCTTTCCAAAAATAAATAAATAAAAACAAGTTGAACAAAACCTTGTCAAAACAAACATGAGTACCAGACCTTGATATCAACCTATCCAAAACAACAAGTAAAACTTTACAAACACTTTCAAGACAAGATATACACTTAAAATATTCGAAACCAACCTTTCCCCACCATTGGATGATGTTCCCTAAACACCCTTACCTCCATAGGGTAGGGATTTTTTTAGAGTACCATCTCTCATTCCAATAGGTACCCTTCACGGTGACGTTGATTCAAAACTTAGACTTGAGGTTTTCCATTCCATCCCACTCCCAAACCTTATCATTATCCAGCTTGATACCTTTGACAACAAGCCCCACAAATAACACCCTCAGTCATAGTGATACCCCTTCAAATTTTAGCCTGTCAGGTTAACAAGCTTCAAGTTTGAGCATCCCTTTTCCTTCCATTTATTATTATGTCTATCCTCATATTATTTTCATTCACTTTATGGATAACATTGGATGGTCACATTTAACTTTATCATGACAAATAAATCTATAGGGTCTTGAAACCCAATTTGGCCCAATTACCTGAGCCAAGTATTGACCAAGAACTCTTATATCTCATCTTCCTCAACACCGACGGTTCTTGGGTTTTCATTTATTCTAAATTCACTACTCTTAATTAGAAAAATGACACAAGTGAGATATTTTAGCATCACTACAAGCATCCCTTACCACCCATCATTCAAAATCCATCCTTATATTACGACCTAATCAACCCATTCTTCTAACCTTACCAGCATAATCCCTCAACCACAACAACCCATCCCACCAAACCAATAGAATATCCTTTCATTGTTGTCTTGGCCAGACCTTGAGAGGTTGAGTATGCAAAGGTTAATGTGTCTTTTTCAAAGTGTACGTCGGTTACAGGGCAATGAAATCCTTCATAGTTAGTGTACTTTGTGTTGTGTTCATTGTTGTAAAACTTGGATTAGGATATCTGAGAGCATACAAAGAAAACACACCTTGACTAGTTACACCCTTAATCCTAGTTACAAATTTCAAATTCAGATCACAATATTAATGAATGCATTTTGCTTACTCCTTTAAAATTTTACTATTAAATTGTAAGTTAATTTTAAATATATTATTTGGATTCATTACATATTTGTATTAATCAAATCCAAATATCATAAAAATGATAAAATTAATTATATGAAAACTCAAACCTTCATCAATTCATATTGTTGTAATATCCAATCTGAGTTACTATCTATCACAACCAGGCATCAACTGGCATGCATGATCTAATTTTTTCCTCTTGTTCCTAATCCTCAAGGTTATCATAATCACCATCATGTTCCTATTATTTGACTAAGGACCATATTAGATTCAGATGTCCATGTTGTCAACACTAGATGAGGGTGGGTACCTCACCCATCACGTTAGAAAGAAGTTGGTCAACATGTTCCTTCTAAACACTTACACCTCCCACAGGGCAAAAAAATCAATCTAAAGCTTATGATATCATCGATCAACCCATGAATAGCCTTGATGTTTTTTTGAGTTATCAAAAAGATAACAAATTTACAAATATATCTTATTTGATGCTTTGCATGATAAAACTCTCCCTAGTGACACACAACCATCATCATTTTCTTCTATCATGAATCAAATCAAGAATCTAAACAATGTTGATATTTTGTCAAGGTCATCACTTTTAATAATGAATACTTACCACCTAAACACATCATAGATAAAGATCTTCCACTATTCATTCAAGGTTAGAATCATGGAAAGGTAATCAAGTGCATTTTGACTTACAGTGGTTCAAGAGTGAATATTTTCAGCTCTAATATTTGACAACAATTGGTTATCAATATGAGCATCATTAAAAATTAGAACAAAATATCAAGGGCTTTGATAAAACTCCTTGTGAAACACTTGGAACTATCACATTGGATTTACTAATAGGCCCCACTATAGTGTTTACTATTTTTTCAAGTAATTCCCAGCTAATTAGACAACAACTTACTTTTGGGGAGACTTTGGATTCATAACATGGAAGTTGTAACTTATATATTCCATAGATGTATCAAATTTATACATGAAAATACGAATATACTCTTCTAACAGATGATACCCCTTTTAGATATTATTAATTGATTCAATCACAATTTAAGGATCATTATTTTATACCACATGCACAACTCATCACACTTGATCAAGTACATACATATGAAGTAGGTTAGTCAAGTACAAAACATGACAAAGAAATAACAAGAGACATTTAATAAGAGACATAGAAAGAGTTACCAATTATTATACAATAAATGATTAAAGTTCCATATCTTCTTCTTTTGGATAATTCTGAAGATATTAATTGCATAATTATAGATTGGTATGATAGTGATGATGATGATATGAAATATAAAATAGATTACAAGATATGTAATTTAAGTTTCAATCCTCTTGATCCAAAAGAATACGTATATCATACTCTATTCACACCTATGGGAGTTGGAACATATCAAGATGATTCACATGCAACATAAAGGAATAAATCAAAAACTACTATGGAGACACAATCTTCCAAAGACAAAGGAAAAGCTACAAGTCAGTATATTCAACATAATCAAAGTAACAATACTTGTTGTAGTATTAGTTCACACAATAATAAGAGTAAATCCAAGTTCTATGTCTAAGGGTTACATCATTCGAAGAAAAAAGTGCACATAGTTTTAGGCTTTAGAATGTTACAGTTAATGTCGCATCTCCTCAAGAACAAGTACAAACTAAACAAAATAAGTAAGTCAAAAAATATCAGTTATAAATAGAACAACATGAACAAGATCAAAACCTAAAAGAATATATCTAAAAAGAACAATTACAAGCATAAAAAGAACAAAAAAGGCTATAAATAGAACATGATGAACAAGAATGATCACTTAAAGCAAAAGTACAAAGGGAATAAATCAAAAAAATGTGGTCACTACAAGAGTAAACACAAAAATTTAAAATTTAAAAACAAACTCAAGCTAAGGAAGACAAGATTTTCAAGAAAGGGTTTTCTTATAAAGGACATTCAAAAACACAATACACTAAATAAAGATAATTTGGTTCCAAAAGAGGTAGTTCGGAAGTGTTCATAATATCTAGAGCCTTTGATTCTTAGTATTATTGATGCCAATAAATGTATTGAGTTTGTTATTTCATCTTTTCATGAGGCCAACATATGTAGCATGTCACCTCTTCAATATCTCGAGTATGAAAAACAACATTTGAGTAATATTGTTGGGCCTAAATGTTGCATTTAATCCATTGAGCTACCAATAACATTTAAGTCAAAAACATATTCTGATGCATTTCACATGAACCCTATCTTAGATAAAAGAAATGTAAAATTGGGATAATCATGGTGAGAGCAATGGGGGAAACATTAGGCAAAGATCATGGTTCTATCACATTTGAGCATGAAACTGCAATGGTTAAAATTTCAAGAGTGGATAAATCCATCAAGTAAGAGTAGACAAAATACAATAAGTATTTAGCTATTATTCCAACAAATACAGTCACAACATAATCACATAATATAACACATGAGGATCAACAAAAACTATCAAAAAATTTAATAGCACACTATGACATAGTTATATTTACATATACAAACACAAATAATGATCTAAGTAACATTTTGTAATTACAAGAATAAGAAGATGATTATGATCTGAATTATGATTACATAGAATATTAATGCAATATTATTAACAACATAGGACCTACATAGTAGTTTCCCATTCCCATTAGGGGTTTAATATATAATTTTGATGGTGATTACATATGTTATGTAGGAACCCCATGGGAACATCTTATGGACCAAGTTATTGGTTAAACTACCACACTTTTCAAATACATAGCTTCCTCATATCTACTCATATTATTCACTCTTCTATTATTCCAACCCTTGACTTTGCTCCATCTAGTCTTTGGATTTTTTATGGTTTATCTTGATTTGAATGTCCATGACACTCATCCTATAGTGCACATATTTCATGATAGGCTACTTAAACATTCTTAAATATCAGCTATTCACATATTCTTTGAGATCACATGATTGCATACTCTTACCTCTACATTCTACATGAGCACATATTGATTCTTTCCCCCATTAAGAAACATTGTTGCAAATACACATAAATAATAGAGGCATATTACTTGCTTTCACCCTCTCCACATCGCCACACTATTACATCTAGTGCTCACTACACCTTGATACATGTTGAAAATTGTTTGAATCTTTCCATTCTTCTATTTTTAAAGCCTCGGCCACTTGGATCCACATTTTCAAACTTTAAAAATATTCAAATATATAAAATCAAATATTGAAAACTATTAAAAATAAAAACATGTCAAAAATATAAAAACATTCAAAATATTTTCAAAAAATTACATTTAGGAATTGAGCAGGACATGAGATGCTAGTTTACTCCTTTACATATGTTATTTAACACATAATTTGGTAGATAGCATATTATTTTCTATACACACATGCATTTCATGAGATACATGAGTGTGATGTATGGCATACATTATACATGGATTCTTAGATGTTGGATTCCCATTTACCTAGTGGCCATGCCTATGTTGGGGGCATTTAATTCTACAAATTACATTGTAACAAGTTATATCTGTCTATAGCATTTCTACCATGTCAAGCTACATATCTTACATGTGTCTTGTTATTTTCTCATATTTTATATTGTGATATATGGATATGTCACTTTGATATAATATGACATTGATTAATATTGATGTAATAGACTAGTTTTTACGTTATATACTCCTTCAATGTTATTAATTTCTTACATGATAGGCTATCCATTGAATACTTATTATGCATGGCTCTTAGCTCGTGTGTAACAATTACTTGAACACATCTATGAGATTTATGATTTGCTTGTGTGACATTTGAATATATCCATTATTTGTCGCCCTTAGCCCTATGTTTTATACAACATTTGAACATGTCCCTTGTTTGTGACATTCTTAACGTCCTTTTTGTGTGTCCCTTGGCTTTGTTTATAGTGACATAATCATGTCCATTATATGCAACATTTGGCCTTAATATATGAAATTGTATGACATTTCCTGACTTGTGTTTTGTGTTTATTGAGATTGATTAGTGGCGCTATGATACATATTATGCACTTTTATTATATAGTATACTTCAAAGATGGATACTTTATTGCATGCCTCATTTCTATATCTATCTATAAATGAGACTTGTATGCCTCACATTAGATATGTTACATACATTATTTAATAAAAATTACATTTCTATGATGACATACTCTCCACATGATGACATGATTATACATAGTTACATATTTATAACATGATATAGTTAACTCTTTTTTTTAGATGGGTGACTTGCAGGATGCATTTGACATCTCAATTGGGGGCATCATATAGGGCTTGTCTTATATATCTAAGCCTCCATGAATAAAACAATTAGAAAATAATAGAGTAAAGGGTTCAAAGATATAGAGTACGAGGTTCAAAGATTCAAGATAGTTAAAATATCATATTCTATAACAGAGTATAAGTTTTCAAATATTTAAATAAATTCAAAAATAAAACACATGACATATAGTGGCACATTAACACATATTGTAGGGTAATACGACATGCATATGCACTCACTTTTCAAAGACTCAAAGTAAAAAATCATGCCCACTTGAATGCATATGCAAAATAATTACAACATCAAATTTACACTTTGCTTCTCCTCAACTACTTTATTTTCCCTATTTCCTGAAACAAAATCAGCATCAAGAGAACCAAACATCTCCTCCATCACACTAATATCTTCTTCAAGAAAGTGATATTCTTTTGCTCCTCCATTATTAAAGATGGAACTTTCATGACCCACAATCCCGACTACCACATCTACCCTCTCTAAAACCTCCTTGTATTCCTTTAATAGAAGATCTTCTTCCTCTCTACTTAGTGCTTCCTTTGTACTCACTTGCATATCCTTCACCTACAACTCCATGACTTTCAAAAGACATGCTCTACTACACCTTATTGCACTAAATCTTTTTTAATTAGCTTCAAGGTTATTTTATTCCAAGGAACATTCCTTCTCTCCATTTTTACAACCTATGGTATGATCCATGTTCATCACCTTATTTATTTATCCTCCCTTGTAATAGAAACATCTCCTTTAATGTTATATTGCATGAATTGCACAATATACAATTCCTTCTTTAACTCTTCAGTCTCTAACATGATTGGTACAAAACCAAATTTCCTCTTCCGCGTTATCTTGGTTTCTACTTGGGCTTCCATTTTACCCAACACAATATTAAACCCAACTACTTGAGCTACACACTTCTCAACCATCTCTTACAAACCTTACTCACACACAAATCTAAGCCACTACTACAACCATTTGATTGCAACCTACATATATCACACACATATCTACACCTTTCTCTCTCAACTCTTTATTCTCTACCCACTTACACAAGATGGAGATCATTAACTCTCCCTTACTTTCTCATGCACTCTACCCACTCTTTCCTAATAGTAAATAAACACTCTCTCGCTCATCCCAAAGTTTTTATGAATTATGATACCATTTGATTTAGAGAGGGGGTCCAGTGAATGACATCTTTAGACCATTCAAAATATGACTTCAACACACATCAATTGACATTTATAGTGTCCTTGTGCAATGAAAAACCAAAAACTTTATTTATTGCTCATATTCACACAACTACAATAACATATAGCCTTATAACACTAAAAACACATAAAGTGATATAACACCTCAATCCACTCATGGATGTTATTCAATCCCACAATTCCAATTTCCTAGACTTGCATTTTCTAGAATATCTCTAGGCTACCTCTCTAAACAATTTCTCTCCTCTAGATCGAATCCTTTTTCCAAAGGACTCATCTCGTTATAAAGACACCCATACAAGAATTTTTATGGAAAGAAAACCAATCCATTTCCTAAACATGTGATGGTTTGTCTTCCTCTTGTGACCCTTCAATTTTTAGTCATTAAACACTCTGATTGTATATGCACAAGTGTCTAAGTTGGCATGCACAAAAAAATCTCCAAAAAATTATGTGCAAAAAAATTCATGCACGCATAAAGTCTCATGCAAAAAAAAATCTAGTTCAAAAACTCTCACAAATAAGTTCTTCTACACACAATTTCTTCCATGCAAATGATATGCATACTTTGCAAAATCCTATGACTTCTGAAGGCCATAACTTTTGCATATGAACTCAAAATGAGACACTATTTTTTAAAAGTGTGTAACTTTTTAATGATAATCCAAATGTGAATTCAAAATATGGTTTGGAGGTGTTCATCATGCCATTTTATCCTCTTCTCTAAAACCTATTATGGTTAGGTCTTCAATAGAAACAACTACTTCTTGGATTATACCGGTTGTTGATAAACTCAACTAACTCATTTTGAGCCATTTTGCTCCTTGAAAGTGATATTAATTAATATACTTATGTCCTTGAAGTGTTTTCGTGTTGATGTTTCCATATGATCAACTTCAACCATGCCAAAATGAAAAACATGCAAACTAGTCTACACGAACACACCACTGCATATTTTTTGTTGATCTAATCATGCTTGAGGACCCAAATGCTCCTACACCAATAGGTCAAGGTTGAGACCCTATATCTAGTTTGACCTGGATTTTTTCCATACTTATTCCTTGGGAAAATCATAGAATCATACATGCATATTTGAAGTAAAATCCAAGTACAATTCTTGTTTAACATGGGGATGGTCCTAAATCCTCTAACAAAACCTCATATTTAAGTCTCATAATAAGAACTCCAATTTCTTGACGCAACTTAATTCTAAGAAAAAATTCTAATAATCCTCGCACCACTTTCAAAAAATCACATTGCCTGAAGAGAAAAAGAAGCATTATAATGCTATCAAGTGGGGCAATGTACACAACTCCAATAGTTCTTATGACAAGGATTCCTTCACTTATAAATCCCTACTTTAAAAACTACAAACATTGATTTCTACCATAGAGGCACTAGAAACATTCAAACCAATCATGTATTATGATGTTAGCACCATGTTTGCAACCATAAACATAAAAAATTGTCATCTAAATTGTATCCAGAAGAAAAATTATTCGATTCTCAAATGTAGGTCAATGGACAACTTATGCACCTCATTTCTAACAATGGTGGTTAGAATAATTTGATTTATCTTTAAGTAATTTTGATCATAATCACATGAGGTATCGAGGGACAACACTCTAAATGAGAAACTAGATGTGTTATACGTATGTGTGGAAGCAATATTAAATAATATTTAAAATAGAGAAAACAATGAAATTGAATCTATGCATTTTGTACGTGGTATGTTTTTTTATATTCTACTATTTGATGCTTACTACTCATGCATAAATGTTTGCACAATATTGAAAATCTATGAAAGCAAAAGAAGAGTTATCAAAGTTATAAAAAATGCATTTCCATGACTCCTCACCCTATGACAGTTACGGTAAATGATGTCAATTTTTGATTTTCAAGTTATATTAGAAGTTCCACCCTTGAAGCAACTATGATTTGAATCCTATAAGGTATTCAATGGACAAAACTCTAAATGAGAATGTATTTATGTGTTTTATGGTAAAGTGGCACTAGAGTTATGTATTACACTAATTAAAATGCAGTTAACCCTAAAAACTAGGGCACACATTAGAATCTGATATGAATACATTAAAAGGGTAAACAAAGCCTAATTTTTTATATAAGGACAAAAGAAATTGAGTCTAAAGGAATGACTATTTGAAAAGGGATGTTTGGATATGTGTGTCTAATTTCATACTCACTTGTATTCTAACAATCACTAAATATGATGAGAAATAGGTCTAGAAACATAACAAAGGTGAACCCAAAAAGATGATATAGATATGATCCAATGACTAGTATCAAACTGTTCTAACAAGGGAAAGACCAGAATCAAAGTGTTCTAACAATGAAAATCTTCCTAAAAGTGGCAGTCCAATTCATATAGTGGTTGTGCAAGTCTAACATGTCTAAAAATTTGTGAATCCCTTCATCTACACTTGCTCAACAAAAACCTCTTTGAGAAGCAAATTAGTGTACGAAACTTCCAAAATGTCTTTTCCTTTTATCAAGCCCTAATCAATGCCAAGAGACCTTATAGCCCTTTGTTTTTAGGGGCCTTCTTCCTTCAATGCCTTACTTTGTAACAATTTGGAAATCAACAAGGAAAAATGTGTGTATATTTATCCCCAACCCTTATCCATATGTGATGCAAGTTATTAAATTGAATTATATGTTGTTTCACTTAGGTCTTTCTTTTGGTACAAATGTAGCAATAACACTTGAACAAATATAAACTGCAATAAGGAATAGAGTGCAAGAGAATCCTTATAATTATGTGGGCATGTGATGTAGTTTCATGCAAATCCTCTCAAATGGTATTAGGTGCATGTGTATATATAGACTTATTGAATTAAATTTAAGGAACTACTGGTGCACAAGCCAACATGTGGAAGCAAGAAAATCGACAATCAATGTACAAGGAAACATGGTACAAAGGGCGGAAAGGACCCAATAGCATGTAACTAACATGGCCATTATCAGAATGCTCTAATAGGGGTCATCCACTCTCAAAATGTTCTAATAAGGGTTGAGGTTATCAAAACTCAAGAAACAAAGATCAATTGAAGTCCAGGAGTATGAATGAGTAACCTAAGGCAAACAAATGGGGGATCTAAAAAAATTCAAGTGGGAAAGGTGATATACTAATTAATCCTATATGCCCCAATAGATTGCATGAAGCTCCACACAAAGTAAATTGCACTAATAAGAACCTAATCTGAATCAATAATCCATATGTACAAAAACATGTTATAAATATTGCAGTTGTAAGGCTTTTACCTAAATTAGATGTCTATAATTTATTATATGCGTGTGTGGAAGTAATACTAAAAAAATATACAAAACAGATAAAATAATAAATCTAAAACATAAAGTTTTATTAATATGTACATGGCATACTCTCAAGAAAGATGTATGGTTGATCTAGTACATGATGCTTACTACTCATGCATATATGTTTACATAATATTGCAAATACATGAAGGCTAAAGAATAGTTATGGAAGTTGGAATGGTTTCACTCCCATATGTGACTCTTCGCCTTCCAAAAAATAAGTTAAATGACATCAAATTTTGACGCGAACAATTTGATGGGCAAGTTATATTGGGGGTTGCACCCCTTTAGAAGTGAAAGGGAAATTGTTGTTTGTCAATAGTGAGAAACATGGTGCTTCTAAACAAAGATATGTGGTATAGTGCAAAGTATGAGATTTGTAACCTGGAGAAATAATAATCAAGAGGTGACCTTCGTAATGAAGAAGTGATATTTGCAAAAAATAAGGATTTGCTTCACAAATATAAGTGAGCTTTACAAAGAACGGTTTTATTCTCAATGAATAAGTGAGCTTAACAAAAAAAGATTCACTTCATAACAAAGAAGTGAGCTTTAAAAAAAAGGATTTTAAGGTATGTGTGAAAAAGGCTTGTGAACATCTTGTGAAGTCCCGAAATGAGAACAACGCTTGACAAGGTGCAGATCTAACTCCAAGGTACTTTTCTACTTGGATCAATCACCTTACCCTAAAAATCAATGGTCCTTAGTTGTATTAATTTTAGGAAGCAAGTATCAAAATATGTCTTATAATTGATCCTTGGTGAGCCATTTCCATCAGTGGATAAGCTTACCCTTTTTGAAAACTTTGTATAATGACATAGAACAGTTTTTGTGTGCATGGTTTCTATAATCTACTTTGTGTTCACAAAATGAGGTTCGCAACATTGAGATTTGGTATAGTGCAAAAAATGAGGTTCACAATATGGAGAAGCTTCATAATGAAGACATAAGCTATGACTAAATGGATTTGTTTCACAATGAAGTGAGATTGTCAAAACCATATCTAATTCACAACAAATAATTGAGCTTCACAAATAAGTATTCACTTTGCAACGAAGAAGTGAACTTTGCAAAGATAAATTTTCTTTGCAACAAAGAAGTGAGCTTTGTTAAGAAGGATTTACTTTGCAATGGAGATGTTATCTTCACAAAGAACAATTTACTTCGCAATGAAGAAGTGACATTCGCAAAGAAAGATTTGGTGTAGGTGCGAAAAAGGCTTGTTAACATCTTGTGAAGTCCTAAAAAGATGGGAATGGACCTTATGAATATGTAGTTCGAACTCCAAGGTACTTGTGTTTCTTAGATCATTTGCCTTACCTTGAGAGGCAATAGTCCAAATTGAGTTAAGCCTAAGAGCCAGAGTGGGAACTTGTCTTCTAGCTGAACCTTAGTGAACCATTCCCCTTGATGGATGCGGTAACCCATTTTTACAACTTTGTATAATGGCATATAATAGTTCTGTGTGCATGGTTTCTAGAATTTAAAATATGTTTATTGTTGCAGGTTACTCTACTGAAGATGGTGAAATTTTGAATGTTGAATATGCATAGTTTTGTGACAGTTTTCTTAGGTGTTTGTGTGGCATGATTAGAACATACAATCACTTCAAGAATCCGGTATCTCTTGTTGCCCACTGATATGTTAATACTATGAAGATTGGCTATGTACACATGCCAATGGCTATTCATGTATGAGTGCCCAAGAATTACATCACTGGAATCAATTGGCACTACATTGCAAACTAGCTCCTCTTTGAAAGGATGGATAACATATGAGAAATGACATTGGTGAATGATATGTATAACTTCAGCATTACAAGAACTGAACCATCCCAATTTGTGAGGATGTGGATGAGGCATGGTTATAAAATTCATTTGTTTGACAGTTGTTTCAAAGCTGAGGCTCTTCATGCTTTTGCCATTGAACATAATATCTATATGCATGGTTTCCAAAATAAGATTTGTTATTGTTGTTCTAGGTTGTTATGTTGGAGAGGCTGAAATTATGAATATTGTATTTGTGTAGCTATAGAGCATAGTCTTCTTAAATTTTGGTGAAACAAGATGAGAGCATGTAATCACTACATAAATCGAATACCTCTTGTTGCCCACTAATATGATGATATTCTGAGCAAAGGATTTATACACACCCCAATGGCTATGCATGTGTTAATCCCTAGGAATTACATCACAAGCATTAAATAGTACTACATCACAAACCATACCTTACTTGAAAGGATGGATAGCATATGAGAAACAGAATTGTGGAGTTATATGTATACCATTGGTGTTATGGGAACTCAACCATCCCAATTTGTAAGGACATATATGAGGCATGGTTGGAAACTTAAGTCATTTTATTCTTGCTACAAAGATAGGTTCTTCATGCTACTCTGGTCAATCAAAAAATCCAAAGGTTGCCCTAGCACCTACATCATGAATTGTTGGCATAGCTATTGCGATAGCAAAAATAACATTTAGATTGAAACCCACAAATTATTTAGATAGTTAGACTTTAAGATACTTTGTTTATGTATGCAAAAGTTATAAAAAAAAAATGAGCATGGCACAATTCATTTGAGTGGATGTTAATTTTGTGTTTGTCACACAATTTACAGATCTTAAACCGTTGTAGCTTCTTATCTTAAAAAGGTGATTTCTTAGTGCACACGATGTGTCCCACTTTCCCTTCATCTTATACTCTTCATCAATGGTTTATGCATAATGATAGGCTTCTCCCAATGTCTTAACCTTTTCTAATTTACTTTGGACTAAATGAATACTCATAGATCACTACAATCCCATCTTTGAATGCAAGTCATGGGAGGAAACAACGTAGGCCTGGACAAATTGATCATGTCCTCCATGCAATTCTTGCCACTAAATGTAACGGTCATCATTGACATCTTCAAGATAGTATTCATCCTTGAAGGCTTCAATGAACTTATCTCATGTCAATCCAAAATCCACAAGCCCCACAACATGCAAGGTACATATCTAAAGTGTTTTCAAGTTGACATTTATGACAATCAATGACCAAGTATTCAAGGTGGTAAAAGTATGCAATAAATTCATTGGACCTATCATTCATGTCACCCCTAAGATCCACGAGTTTCGATAGATTACTTACATTGTCTCTACCAATTCTGCCTTGATTGCATCTCTTTTCAACTCCATGATTGAGGTGCAAGATGAAATGCACATCATCAAATAAAAGTTCTTCCTTGGCGATAACTAAAGTGTAGTTATCTAGGACAAATTTTATGAGCATTGTTATGTGAATGGACTCTTTGGGAAGTCTAGTTGCTCTCAACTTGGTCCATCTCCCACAAAAAATTCATAAAGTCCTTCCAAATGGCATGCATCTGCAATGTTCTTAATGTACAAGATGATGAGAAGGTATTTATTGATGTGTAGTGCCAATTGCTCCCCGCTAAGTCCTAAAATTTGACATGCATGAATGCTCTTCTCCACATGTGAGACAATTATCATGGGGAGGAAAGTGATGTTTTCCTAGCTTCCTAGGTCCTTTTCCTTGTTTTTGGATTTTCTTAATTTTATTTTATTTCTTTTGATACACTTTTGCCCCCACACATATAGGATGACTAGTATTATATGACAACATAATAGTGCTTTCATTTTATCATGGATCCATAATTTTACATCTTTATAATAGGTTTGTAAACCATACTAATTCTTCCAAGCTTCATATATTCACTTTTCAATGCTAACAATCTAGTTGAATTTATGGTTAAAATAAAGTCCTAAATATGTGTAGGATTTAACAAACTGTAACAGGTGGCTATTGAAAAAAATTATGAGGTACATTAAGAGATTTTAAGCTTGGACACAATTCTTGATCTTGAAAAGAAAGAGCTTCTAGGAAATTATAGGGTGAATTTTTTTTATGAATTTGAGTATCTTTTTGTTTTATCAACATTTAACATCAACTTGGACATGTTGCAAAGCATTTGGAGTACTCTTTAATTGTTTATCTAAATCTACAAGGTGTTTAGCAAGGAGGACAAAATTGTCTTAACATATTTTTAATTGCTAAAAATATTAAATCCATGTGGTCCAATTGCTCAGAGTGGTAACAATGCAACCTACCTCATTTAGGCATTTTTATAATACATTGGTGTAGTTTGAAGAGGAATGAAGATATAAGACAACTTAGTTTAACTCTTATATGCAAAACATTTCTTCTAATTAACCATGGTTTTTTAGATTCATTTAAATAGTCTATATCTTGCTATTCTAAGATCATCGGAAAGATGCGTTCATATAGTCTATGTTGTTATTCTAAAATCGTAGGAAAGATATGTTCATATAGTCTATATGTTATTATTCTAGGATCATGGGAAAGCCCTATGTATAACATATGTTTCCAAATACTTCCTCTAGAGAATGTCAAAGGCTTTCTTAAAATCGATGAAGCAAGCAATGAGATCATCTTTTTATAATAGCATTCAACACTAGTCGTAACTATTAGAATTTGATCAAATGCAGAATAGTGTCTTATCATGTCGACTTGATCTTTAATTTTTAACAGTGACATCTAACCAGTTACTAAATTATTTTTAATAGATACAAACAGTTTGGCAGAAAAGGTTAAATTGCTAACAATTCTATTACTAAAGGTATTGTATTTATTCCCAACTTTGTAGAGTATGATGCAGATAACAATCTATTACTCTAGAAGTCATTTGATAAGGTTTTCATCTATCAAACACAGAACACTTCAAATATTAAGAATGTTAACTTGTTAACCTTCAATATCTTGTCTTCCCTTTGAGAAGTTTCTTCATCCAGTTTTATATTTTCAAGTGATAAAAGTTGTCCTTGAGCGAGTCAGTATTTGATTATTCATGTCATCTATGTCACAAGGAGATACATATTATTGTTTATGATAACTATTGCAATTGTTTAGGGTCAATTTGGAGGTTTTTTAAATCTTTTCTAAACAAGACGTAATCTATTATTGTTTTGGGTTGGAACTACCAAAGTTCTAAGAGTTTTCACGAGATTTATATGTATATAACATCTTGGCAATATTGTTTTGGGTTGGAACTACCAAAATTCTAAGAGCTTTTCTCAAGGCTTATATGTATATAATGTCTTAAATTTCTAGCTAGTTTCTTAAATTATCACATTTTCCTCTATATTTTTGCTGTTACTGAAAGTACAATCTTTCTTCTAGAAATTTCATAATCAAAGTCATACCAAAGTTAGCTTGTAGCAAGGTAGGAATGTTTATTACTACAACCGCACAATTTGGGGGTAAAGTTGTTCAAAGAGTCCTCAAAATTAAGCAGCATCAGGAGCGGAATAAAATGCATTGTAGAGATCTTATTAATAACCTTCGATATCCGTCTGTTTAAATATAGTTTTGATTGCAATTAGTGTTGTCGTCTCAACCAGGTCTATGTTCAGCCCCAAGAAGATTCATTTATGATGTGACGTACCAGTATCATTTGTTTAAAGTTTGAAAGCACTATAATATTTACTTGTTAATATTGCTTTAAAAGTAACACAAAAACAGAATTTCATTAAACCGTCTTTCACCTTGGCTTGTGTAAAATTTAAAAAATAAAAATTATACAAATTTGATTTTTTTTATTTTTTTTATTTTCCACAGGCTTGCTCTAAAAATTAATGAAATTGACAAATACGTTGGAGAGTCACGCCCCAATGGAAACATTGAACAATTATGTTTTTGAAGGGCCTTAGCACTCCATTTTTCTTTAGTTTTATTTAGGGCTGTTGTTTAGTGGAATACTATAAACTCGGTCTTACCGTTCAACCAGTTAGGCTTATCACTGACTAGACATATGAGAGTTCCACTGTTGAAGAACTCGTGTTCAAGCAACATATCATGACTACTATTTTACCAAAGTCTATCAGAGACAAACATTGAAAGTTACGAGAATACTTGAATGTAAACGAAAATCAAATGTTTCTAAGAGGTGCTACGATAGTGAGAAAAATTTATTTGTACATGGTAGAAATAGGTGTGTGTTCATTCTTGTCTCGCGTGTGTAGTCACAATTATCATTTATTCACTCTCTCTATGCATCACAATTATCATTTATTCACCCTCTCTATGCATCACAATTATCATTTAATCACTCTCTAAGAGGGAGTTACTTAGTAAGAAACATTTATTCATACATTGTAGAATTAGGTGTTTCTGTTCATTCTCTTGTGGATTGTAACAATTATCAATTACTCAGTCTATGCATCACAATAATCATTTATCCGCTCTCTAAGAGGTGTTACAATAGTAACAAACATTTATTTGTACTTGGTAGACTTGGATGTTTCTGTTCATTCTCTCATGGGTAGCCATAATTATCATTTATTCACTCTTGTGCATCACAATTATCATTTATTCACTCTCTCTAAAAGGGTGTTATGATAGTAACAAACATTTATTTGCACATGAATTAGGTTTTCTGTTCATTCTCTCGTGGGATAGTCACAATTATCATTTATTATGCATCACTATTATCATTTATTCTCTCTCTACGAGGATGTTACGATGATAAGAAACATCTATTTGTACATGGTAGAAATAGGTGTTTCTGTTCATTCTCTCGTGGGTAGTCACAATTATCATTTATTCACTCACTCCATGCATCACAATTATCAATCATTCACTCTCTCTATGCATCACAATTACCAGTGTCTCCACCACACAAGGAGAGAGGATGGGAGCTGTTATAGCTGTGGGATCAATCCCAAGGTACCAACATTAATGCATCAAGAATACATCAACACGATGCATGAAAAAGCTGTAGGAACAATCCCAAGGCGCCATCATAAAAGCATTACTTCGTTTTTCCTTGGAATTTCTTTAGAATTTTTTTCAGTACTCTAAAATTATTATGAATATTTTATGCTTCAAAAGTTTTTTTTTTTTGTTCCTTATATTGCTAAGATAGTTGTCAACTAACCCGCCCCAGGTCTGTTTTTCTGGCATGCCCTCATTTACCCCAACAGGACAAGCATGGGTTTGCCTGCTTTCACTCAAAAATCTTTCCCAGCAGGTTTTGAACCCTGGTCCTTTACCATGGAAATAGGTCTGCCTTACATCTCAACCAATCCCACTCGATTTACAGTTTTTTGGATGAGTGGAGGAATGGGGCAGCACGGTCGGTGAGTGAGAAGGGGGAAGGAGCATACAGCACAAGCCAGGGAAAAGGGCCAAATAAACACAACCATGCTGAGTAAGCACAAAGCTGAAGTACTTCGAACTCATTGCCAGCAGAGGACACCAAGATTACGGATTACTTCTACGAATTTAAACTAAAGATGGCTTTTTTCTGTGTGAAGTTCCTATTCAAATGATAACTGAATTTCAACGAGTGGAAAAAATTGGAATTGTGTTTAGCCAAAGCTCTTGTTCTTCATAGCATGCATTAATAGAAAACTGCACACTATTTTCCTGTTCCGACATCTTTGCAAGGGTTCTTTTGAACACCTTGGAAGCTCTAAAACTCTGTGCACTAACTCTGCAACATAGAAGAAATATCTAACTGCCCACGCAGGATCTTATTTAAATAGAAATCATCAAATGCATCAGCACAATTATACTTGGCAATATGCCTCCATTATTAGACACCTACTACAGTATAAGGAACCATGAATTTAAGCCGACGTTGATGGAAACACCTAGCTCAACAGCATCCATGTATCTCACACTGACTGTGATTTCTGACAGAAGGTACATTGATAAAACTTTCTAGGCTGCAACAGGTTCTGGTTGCAAAGATTGAGGAATAGGCTGTTTAACCTGCAATGCCAAGACCCAATGTTATAGGGTGCAATGAGGTCATAAATTAATTTTTCTTATGCTAAAATGTTTCCAACGCTCAATCAAGTTAGAAAAAGCATAATTTGACCTCAGAAAATCAAATTTCAGTGAAGTATTCTTGAGATGTAGACTCCCATTTTGTAGCATCTTCCAGTCGTTGGTTCTTAATATAATACCCAAGTTACTATTAGATAAGGATAAAGTTCATTTCAATTGCATCAGACAAATCTGACATGGGTGTGAAGTACCATCATAGGCACCTTATCCGGAAAAACCCAACAAGTATACATTAAGCTTAGTAATTTGGACCATATTCTAATTATAAATTATCTAAACAGAAAATCATAAAATTAAAATGTATTTGTGTTCATTCTTTTTTCCATAATTCTGAATCTTGATTCAATGTTTTGAGGCCTGCAAAATGAAGGGTATTGTAGCTCATGTTCAAGCAACATCTGAATGCATTCAAATGGCATTTTAAAGGATGGACGCAAGCCATTTTATCTGCAAATACTAAATATGGGAACACACTCTGGATTAGAAAATGTAGTCACCAAAGCAGAGAATGCTTCTTCACATTTAGAAAATAGAAAGGTATCAACAAAGTTCTATAAGTATTTCATGAGAGCTTACTGCCTGTGGGACTTAAAACTTGGACCAGTAAGGTTGAATGCTTCAGCCAAACAGTAACATAAACAAATGGAGCTTCAACAAAAGCCAGATTAGAAAGTGAAATGAGTTTTAAAATTCTAACCCCGAAGAGAACCAAATTTCACCCAATTTCCATGTAAATCAAAATAAATACGCAATAGATGAGGACATACCTTCGCATGTTTGAAAAGCTCGTCAAGCACTTCAGACAATGTTGGGTGTGCATGGACAGCAAATTTTAAATCCTGTTGAATGCATAGATATTGATCAGTCTACCTTAGGAATAGTTGTAAAGATATGCCTGAAATAAGCTTATAGACCATGTACAGCAAAATGGAAATGAACTGCCATATTATCTACCTTACAGGCATTTGTGTCAAAAGCAATCAAGATCAATCAATTCTATAACTTGTGTACTGTCATTGAAACAAGTATACATACCAACAGAATCAAACAGACAAAATAAACTATCATATTATGCATTTGTGACAAAAGCTATATATATATATACCTTAGGAATAGTTGTAAAGATATGCCTGAAATAAGCTTATAGACTATGTACAGCAAAATGGAAATAAACTTCCATATTATCTACCTTACAGACATTTGTGTCAAAAACAATCAAGATCGATCAATTCTATAACTTGTGTACTTTCATTGAAACAAGTATACATACCAACAGCATCAAACAGACAAAATAAACAATCATATTATGCATTTGTGACAAAAGCTATATATATAGATATATATATATATAATAGTCCATCCCCAAAATCCGGGAATTGTTTTGGCCATCCCAGAAACTTAAAGAACCATAATTTATAATACAGTTGGGACCTTGAATTTTTGAAAATCTAGTAGCTTTCCCAGCCATTATTTGTAAGGGGTGTTACGTAGATGTCTGTTAGCACTATGTGTTCACATGTGCTTGTGCTACTCTACTTTAACAGTCTGCTTCTGATAAACTGTTGAAACTTGAATCTATTCATATATGTGAGTACAGCATATGGTTTGTATGTGCATTCTTAAATTTAACAATAAACATCACATAACCTTAAATGACATTAGATTTACACATTGTTTGTTATAATTCTAATAGTTCTCCCATGCATGCAGGTTTGAGTAGATGTCCTATTTCTCATGTATAGTTGAAGCATATATTCGTAGAAAGTAAACATGATAAAGTTTTGGAAAAAAGATCGAACAGGTAATCTATTTTTTTATTTAAATTCTGTTACCCTTTGTTTTGAAAGTCCTACCTGATTTTGATGTTTAAAAATTTAAATGACCTATGAAGGCCTTTTAACCATCAAATTCTGAGCCTGCTGAAGAGAGAGTGGATGTATAATGATGAGTTACTCTTGAAGTTTGAGATAGATCTTTAATTTGTTCCATTATAATAAAATGTGTTACAGGTCCCAGTCACAATGCTGTTACGCAAGGAGTCTAACAAACATTCATTTCCCTAAATACCAAAGAATGAAAACATGTTACGCAATTTGTTTCTGAGATGCTATCTGTATTCCTACCAAGGATGTGTATTTTTACCGTCCTTGAAGGTCCACAAATGTTTTAAACTTTTTACAGTTTACTCTGACTATGGGTGGAACATTTGGTTTAGGTCCCCTATATCCTTGTAAGTTTCTCTTAGCTTCACAGCATTATTCATAGTAGCCAAACAACACCCTAAGGGAAAAATTCACTTTCTTATATTATTCTAGTGGTCCTTTGTCAAACATTCTTATATCCCGTTTCACAAATTCTTTGTTTGGATTCCTGATATTCTTGAGGTTCTTTGGCATGCAACTCAGCAACATTATCAGAAAATGTTGAAACAGAAAGGTATGTATGCCAGTTCAGACACAAAAATCTCACAAGCATAAGCCCTGTTATGAACTCTAAATTATTTGGCAAGCCGACTTGATAAGAGTGGGCTACTTCATAAAATCATGCGTTGTATTCGACCATGGTTCCAGTTTGAATTAATTATTGCTCCAGTTATCACCATATTGATTGCCAAGGTTATCTTGATGACATCCCAGAAATTTATAGTTGTTTCTTCTTACTCATTGTCCATTAGAACCATTAAAAAATATGGGTCAACATAGGTTGACTCGAAACTACGCAGCTGAATCCCGAAATCATATCCATAAATTAAAAATATTTGTTTTGCATTTGTAGATGCACCATTTGTGGTTTTTGTCATCAGGTATGCAATATTATTATTCCATTTGGCTTATCAATATTCTAACATGAGCCATGCTGCTTCTAAGAGCTGGGCACGGCTTAGTTTCCAAGGCAATATATATACATATTTTAGGTTAGCTAAGCCTTGTGTGTTGGGAGGTAAAGCTATGATATGGTTATATACTCTCCTATTGCACTGCCATTTCTTTTAAGGGGTGATTCTCCCCAAAACTCAGTTGGTAAGAGATGGAAGCGAACCTAGAATGGAAGTGTTGAAGGTAGTCTTCTGTATGATTAAATAGTGGAGCCCAAAGCTTCATAAGCAGTCCAGATTTTTTTTTCCACAAGTCCAGTGTTTTGTGAGGTGAATATTGATGTGAATTATTCTCTCAGCATCGTCATGATGTCCATTGAACCTGTTTTCTTCCAGTCGGCATAGGTCCAGTCTTTTAGTTTTATTGGTTTTGGTCCTTGGATAGTCCCATAAATCTGCAGATGGTGCTTTATTTCCTCGTTTGGAAATCACATATTAAGGACTGTCTCTGATCTTAGATAGAAGCTATTTGAGAGTGGAAACGATGCTTAAATCATTGTCTCTCATTCAAGTACGCTGTTCTAGAAATATCAGCAGGTCCTTTCTGGATATTTGCTGGGTTTCCTACCTGAGAGCTGCTTTCAAGGATGGGCAGCTGAGGGTGGAAAGACCATGGCCTCCTCTTGTGTTAGATCAGGTATTTGGAAGCTTGTATGCCTAAGAAGCTTCTGTTTGATTACGATATCTAGCTTCTGTTCTATTACTATATCAGTTAAGATTAGGAAGATTAGAGGCGGTAGACTCCTAAAAGGAGCATCAAGACAAGATTTAGAGGACTAAAGGTTTTTTACCATAAGCTATCCGTGCATATTACATTGGATTGCTGATGTTTGAGATAATTAATAAATATTAGTTGCCTTCATTGGTCCTATTTCTTTCTTTGCTAATGTATGTGCTTGCATCATTAAAGCAGACATAATAGATGAGTTAAATTTAATGAATGTATACACGTTATAGAATTGATCAATCTCTATTACAAATAACTAAAAAATACAATAAAATTTTAAAAAATCATATCCATAGCTTTTCAGTTGCATAATTAAACTGTTAAACATCATTAAAGATTCTAAGGAACTGAAATTCAAATAAAAGGAAGATCTAGCATTGAACATTTAACAATGAAAAATGAACGTTCAACATTGACCACTGAAAATGGAAATAAAAAACTGAGTAATATACTGAATTACAAATGGGAAATTGTAAATATGTATATTTGATTGTTATGTATAATATTTTTTATTTTTTAATCACAAAGGAATCGGTAACTAGGAGTGGTCTCAGACCCCAAAGCTGAGCATTTGAGCCCAACCAGACTGCCACTATAACCCCCTACTGCACTTAGACGCCCCATTCCAGTGTCACACTTTAAATTGGGGATTCAAACCCATGATTACCAGGATGGGCGACTTTAACGTCTCACCTCCCAACCTGTTGGGCCAACCCCAGACACTATTGTTATATATAATATTATCAATGATCATAAAAATAATTGTTTGAAAATCCCCCCTCCCCCCTTCTTTTTTTTTCAATTTTTTTTTTTTTTTTTTTTTTCCTTTGTTCATTTTTTCTACTTTTTTTAAACAGCTGTTCACGTCTGGGACATCCCGGCATCAAGGGACGTCCTCATTCTGCTGGGGGATGTCCCAGCATACTTGCAGTGTCCTTCAATGTCCCAGAAACATCGAGACATCCTAAAGAACTCCCTCTAAAACAGGAAACATCATCAGGATGCCAAAAAAATCTGAAACATCCAGATACAAGAAAAAAATGCGAAAAAAAGGGGATACTGGGGGTGATGTGCCGTCCTGTCCCCATTCCTGTGTCCTGACCCTCAGAGGGCAGGGAGCACATCCCTGTGGAAAACTGATCTATATATAAATTACAAAGATAGCAAGGCTAGCCCTATAGTATTAACCAGCACCGGCACATCAAAACAGGTTATGCTAGTTGATTGAAATGGTTCAATATTCATATTCAAAATCCTTTGAAAAAAAAAATGCAAACTTTATAGTAAAAGAAAGAAAGAAAGAAATTATATTAACGTCCACAAATGACCAAATGTAGGTCAATGGGACTCGAGGATACATCAATTAACAATAGAAAGTTCTAGGAAGCTATACAAAGAGAATCCTAGAAGCCAAAAAAAGGAATATGGTATGTAAAACAAAGTAGAGCAATGTGTCACTAACGAAGGTGGCAATGGAACCAATACAAATAGCAATGAAGGCCAAACAAGGGCCCCCAAAAACATGCGCCGATGAAACCTGGAAGATTTCATCGAGTATCCCTCTCTGCCTGTAGTGGAGGAGCCATCTAAACCATCATTAATCACTTGAAAAGATCTAATAGTGCTCATCGGGGAGTACCTAATGTCAAAGGGGCCACGCTGGGGGATCCTAGGAGGAAGCAAAGCACTTCCTCTAGATGATATTAATATATTATGAATTTATTATCAATTTGATGATAATTGAATCATATATGTTGTGCAATGGCATCACAGGAATCTCAAGTTTGCCACTAAAAACATAAAACTGTAAACAGTGCTATTCTGTCAGAATTCAGAATGACCAACGCAATGTCAATATTATTTGCTTTCAGGTAGGCTCCTCTGTCACCAGAACTGGCCGGATTTGCAACAAATCCAGTTTGAAAGGATTTTTTCTAACGGCCCGGATAAGTTCAGACTGAGTTGACCCTGCTTTGTTTTGCATTTTTGTGAGTGTTTTTTAATTTTTCTTGCAAAAACAATACCCAGAAACCTTTCAATCATATCAGAACATTTTTTGAATAACTGCTAACAGTTTTTGGTTGAATGTAAAATACATTTTTCATTGTAATTGTTTATTTTGCAGAGGACCAAATTTTCCAAACCTTTTTCAAGAATTCCATGTTTTCAGCGTTTTTGCCCTCCTGAGCAGATCAGGATTTCCGAGCTTGGTAACTATATAAATAGCTATATTAGAATTGCATCACTTCTGGGCATTTCAGACACAAGTAAAGATGTTCTATGAGATGATTGTTAGCTGATGGTGTACTCATCACTTCAGTTGAGTTATTCTCAAGCCTATTTTACTTTTAATATATATAGGATCAAGACAAACAAGATCAGAATCACCTTCTTAACTTGGAAAAAAGTATTTCTAGTTCCAAAAAGGAAACTACAAAATACATTTTCTTAGGTTCTCTGCCAGTAGGATCCATGCAGGGTCCAAAAGCCACATAAAAGAGAATAAATATATCACTGGCAGGGGTGAATATACTTGTCATAAACATTTGTCATAAGAATTCGTAGTCAAGGCTATGAAAATAACAGAAAGAAGAACTCATTCTTTTGGGGAACCTCCAGAACCTTCCCATCCACATTTACAGGCACACCTGTAGCCTTTAATGAGATTTTTTTTCTTTTTTTTTTTTTTTTAGGCTTAGTCATCTTGATGTATCTAACTAGTATGTAGGTGAAAAGTGGGTTGTGTGTAGTTCAAAAGTGGGTTACCTGAATTTTTGTTCCCATGGCAATAGCGTTTGATGCTTCGTGAATAAGATCAGCTGCATGCAAGCCCAAAATGTGAACTCCAAGAATCTCTCCAGTGTCTGGACGGTATATTAACTGCATATTTCATTCACCAAATAGAAGCCTCTCCATAAGATAAAGCATCTCAAGACACAAGATTTTTTCCCTCCAAGGAAAAGATCAAATGTATATGTAAATCTGTGCTGCATGTTTTAGTTCCTAATTATCATCTGCATGACTTTGTACATGAAGAATTGCTAAGATTTCCAATTGTATCTCCAATTTATGTGTTTTTCAAGAAAAATGAAATAGATAATACAAAACTGCAACAATACATTTTCTGGTTTCTTTCATTTTTTGTGTCGGGAAGGGCTTATGTAATTGCAACTAGCAATATATGTAGGTGTCTTTCATTTTGTGTGTTGGCAAGGGCTTTTGTAATTGCAACAAACAATATGGAATAGCATCAGTGCACCCTGCATACGTTAAGAACATATACATTGCATAAATGAGTTCATTTATATCAGCATATACCTTTGCTATACCCTCTCCTTCATTCTCCGCAAGAGCCTTTGTATTGGCTTTGAAGCTTGTCTTAGCTACACTTACTTCAAAGCCCTCCTCCTCGCCCTTTGTCCTTGCTTGTGGCTGTTGAATAAAATAAACAATCAATAAGAGTTGTCATTAAAACATCAGACGTTGCAACATTCAATCATAACTCAATTCAAATGGCAGTGTCACCAGCAATGCAATATTGTTTTCATCTTGCTACTAGACATCAGAGGGGCACAAATTGAGAGATATATAGGTTACAAAATTTACTTCTTTATTCCTGAAGAAAAAAGATGGATTTCATTCACAGACGAGATATATTTTTTATGAATCAAATAAGACTGGTGTTCTCCAACTAGGAGAGAGGGAAGCAAGAACATCCACGCATCCACTTTTTTTACTCTTTTTGGAAAAGGCCAATTCATCACAGAATATGGCATCGCATGTCTAGGATTTGTACAAACATATTCATTGGAAATGGACAACATGTTTGGCTATTTATGTAAAGACAAGGAACACAACATGACAGCGATTGGCTTCAATTTTAGGATGGTGCACATTAACTACATTTGGTCATCATGATTGAACTGAGAGTTTGTGCGACAACTAAGAATAGACAACTCGTGCATGTTTATTGATCACAGTTGCTTTAGACATATATTGATTGGTGCTTCTAAATTACTCCTCAATTTTTTCTTCTGTTTAACTAAGAGGCCTCCATCAGAAACATTAATTAAAATAATTCTGAACAAGCATCATTTGGGTACAGAATTATGGTATTAAGTTATTGTTACATAGAGGTCGTACCATGTTACAAACGAACAATTGAAGCATAGGCTCACACGGAGCCTTAATATGTGGATCTATTGCCATCTATATGTAGGAGATTATACAGAAATGTTCTATATACTGCATTTAGGAAAATGTTTCATGCAAGAGTTCTGTGTAATGCTAGCTAAGGAAACAATAAACCATATTATTGCAACAAAAGAAACCTGTGAAAAGAACTCATCTTATACAATCATGACATGATATCATTTGTGATAATTTATAAATAAAGTATAGGTATTTGTATTTCTCATTGAGTTCTTCTGTAATCATGATATGATAGGATTTGTGATAAACAGTGCATGGTTATTTGTATTTCTCCTAGAATTCTTCTGTATCCATGACATGATAGGAATTGTGATAAACAATGCATCGATATTTGTAATTCTCCCTGAATTCTTTTGTATGACTTTCTCAAACAAATTTGAAGTTGCGAAATGTGATTTTACAGGGAAACCTTTTTCTTTAACTCTATTCATGTCATGGCTGGAAAGGAGTCAATTGAAAATATTATTAAGGAAAGTACAATAATTAATTTCAGAATGAAAGCTAGTATAGTACCCATGTAAAAAAAGATTCCTCATAAAGTTGAGAAAAGGAGAAAACCCAAAGGAAAAAAACTCCTCTCCGAAAAAGAGATGAGAGAAGATCTAAAAGACCCAAAAAATGGGTCCTGGCAACTAGGCCTGATGAAGTACCCATGTACAATTACATACTGGGACAAAAATAGCATCAACGACTGAAGGTGCTAAAATATCAAATATGCAACAAGGCGTCCCAAGAAGCAATACAACAACCAAGTGGTACATCAAAATGCAAAGTAGAAGCCCTTGTGTGCTCCAACATGGATAATCTCAAAAATATGTATACCCCATAAACAGAAGCAACAAAGGACGCTTCCTAGAGGGATGCATTGTCTAATGGGGTGAAGCTATCGATGTAAGACAATGAATATTTCATAGGACCATACAATGGCTCATACTGGTCACATAAGTAGTTCATTATAAGGTAGTTAAGGTCCTAGCGTGTCGTTGGCAAATACATACCCCAATCATAGAATTCTGCCTGGTTAACTATGGACTTGGCATGGATGTCATGATACACTTGATGCACAGTGCTATGCATGGTTGGTGCATGGTAGCTTTTGTGTATATGTGGACGGCATAAGGAGATCGCATGGATAATGGTAAATCCATGTTACAGTCAAGGGAAACAAGGTTAGGGACAACCTTATCCCTGGTTTGGAACTAACACCCTCATGCCTGGATGGGATGAGTTTATTCTAACCTTTGGTAAAAGTGTTCAGAGGCATTAAAGATAATCATCTTGTGCCCATTAAATTTTTAAAAAGAGCTAGAGACACAGGCATCCATTGTTGAACATGGAGGACAACTGGACAAGTAATGCAAATGGCATCAAATATAAAACTGTGGATTTTATAGGAGAATTTGGTTTAGAATGGTCATATTCTTTCCTTGCCAATGTGATGTGAAGCAGCAGTAGATTTTGGTTTTGGATGGTCATATTCTTTCCTTGTCAATGTGATGTGAAGCAGCAGTAGATTTTGGTTTAGGACGGTCATATTATTTCCTTGCCAATGTGATGTGAAGCAGCAGTCCGTAAGGGTCACAACTTCCTAAGTCTGAGTAGTGACTCATTGTAAAACTTCCTACGTAATAGGTGCTTACCAGTTATGTGCTATTCATTTACAAAAAGCCAAGTTGTTTCTAGT
Source organism: Torreya grandis (assembly GCA_037957365.1). Taxonomy (NCBI): domain Eukaryota; kingdom Viridiplantae; phylum Streptophyta; class Pinopsida; order Cupressales; family Taxaceae; genus Torreya; species Torreya grandis. The sequence goes on along the minus strand of JARHVA010001011.1, from coordinate 320,577 downwards.
TGTAGGCTCTCCATGTCTGGAAGGTTAACTTGCTCAGGGAGGACTGCTTCTTCAGGTATGTAAAGCTGATTCTGTGTTTTGTGCAGAAAAATCCCAATGAATAATAAAACATAATAATACATACAGTGATTTCTATCAGGCACCCAATAATATTTAAAATATGCTTTGGCATTTGCATTTTCAACTAAATAGAGGAAACAGTGTAGAATGGATAAGGCCACAAATGCAATCTAACAGACAGAGCTGCAGACAAAACCTACATGAGGAAGGTAGTCCAGACTATTCAGCAACATATTTAGGGTCTTCCTAGCTGACTTAGAAGGAGGTTTTTCAAAAAAGAAATGACAGAGTATAAATATTGAACAGTCCCATTTTAGGCACATTTGCATGCACATTCATGACAATCTGTCTTCTAGAACAATACTAAAGTATTACAATAAACCTTTAGAATATTATGGACTTATACTTCAAGGACGTACGATTCATCTTCTGGAAGGTACTTTTAACCTGTATTTAATGAATGGGACTTGTGTGTTTTCTTACACAACCATTGGAGGATGTACATGTCCAAATTTGCAAATAGCAAGTTGTCCACCATACAAAGAGATTTCCCGACACTTACAATCTCAAGTGCAATTTTATGTCATTGGCTCAATACATGCCAAAGAAATTTTTATTTCTTTTTGCAAGAAAAGTTGTGAGACTGCTTAATGATATCCTGGACGTTACAAGAATTGATAGCTCTTCTGTAAGTTATATTTACATTTCTGTATGCAATTTGTTTTTTGTTTTTCGACATTGACAAGCTTCTTTGGGAACATTTTACTTGTGGAACTCAAACTCAAGTGAAAACATGGTATAACTATGCAGGCAATTAGCAATCGTTCAGATAACTGCAACCACTTTAAGCTTCATGTTACTTCATCACATTAATGCATTTCCCTCAGTTGAACAACAGATGCATCAAAATAAATTTCTATGAAAGACATAATCACAAAGAAGTACAACATAGGCTATACCTCTGTTAAGCCAACCATGCTGATCTCTGGATGAGTGAAGCAAGCTGCTGGAATACTCAAATGATTAAGGACATTATCCCTCCCAGAAATCTGTTCAACGACTGCAATAAAAAATTCTCCGTCAGAATAAAAACAGAAACCAACTTTGATATAAAACAAACATTTTCAAAAGTGACATTTTTTAAGTTCAAGATTGCATGACTAACAAAAGCTGCGCAATGTGAAAATCAATGCTAAATAAGCAGTTAGTTACTCACCTGAGATCCCTTGCGCACTGGCAGCATGAGCAAGCATCATTTTTCCATTTGCATCTCCAATGCAATAGAGATGAGGAACCTAACCATCCCAGAACCAAAAGCAATTTCATAATCAATTGGATGGAAAACTGTAGAAAACAGAAAAACTGGACCTAATAATAAACAGACTGAAACAAAAATCCATGCATGACTGAACAGTTCCAGTATATGTAATTTGAATATTGAATGGTGCACAAATGAACTTCTAAATGGAGACTTTACTTTAGATAAGGAAATAAACAGAAAAACATGGACCTTGTCTCCATTTGCATCAACAACTTGCATACGGTCATCAACTGGAATAAAACCTCGTTGAGTAGTTACATTAATCTGAAATGACACCAAGATCATACCAGTAAGAAATCAAAAAAGATCATGATGTGTTTCTTTGTGGAAAGAAGCGTCCAGAAATTATTGTACAGTTTGACACCATCATAAGAAAGAAAGAAATTATATTAATGTCCATCAATGACCAAAAGTAGGTCAATGGGACTCAAGAATACACCCAATTACAATAGAAGGTGCTATGGTAAAAGGACCCTAGAAAAAATGACTAACTAAAAAAAGAAAAACGACGACCAAAGAATACGATTCATCCTTGTTTCTCACTTGTCACAATTGTGTTGAGAAAAAAAAAAGTAATACTTATCCTCATGGTAAGATCATTTACATTCTCAAGGCCTAGGCCTTTCGTAAATGGTGCACGTCCTGTAGCTATGAGAGCTGCATCTACCTGCAGAGTACATGAAAACAATAAGGATAACTTCAGCATTAAAGTAACACTAATGTCAATCATAGAAGTTGTAAGCATTAAAGTAACACTAATGTCTTTCATAGAAGTTGTAAAGAAGAAGATTAGTGGCAATCTGTACTAACCATATTTTGATAAATATTCACAAGTAGTCATGCATCAAGGTAGAATACTCCTTGAAGATCAAAGTGAACTCATGAAATCTTATTCACGTCTTTCATAGAAGTTGTAAAGAAGAAGATTAATGGTAATCTATGCTAACCATATTTTGATAAACATTCACAACAAGTCATGCATCAAGTTAGACTACTCCTTGAAGATCAAAGTGAACTCATGAAATCATATTTACCGATGGAGGAACATGCCCCTCGCAACTAGATGCAATGAGGAAACTCATAAGACTCTAGCAAAGGATAAAATGAAAGTGGAAGGGACACTAGCTAAGCTCACTCTACAAGAGACCTGACAGTAAGTCAAAGTAGGGAGAATAGGAATCTATATGCCATGAAGAGTCGAGACAAATCAGTGCTGAATGATTACTTCCAGGAAAAGTTCAGGAAGAGTGTGAAAAGAGAAATAAAAGGAAGCAACAAGTTTAAATGCACAAGCTAAATCAAATCTAAGAATATAAGGTGCAAGAATGCTCAAAAGCTAGCATTACAAACAGTGGAAAGCGCAGTAAGAAATGCTTCTAACCGATTTCAGTACAAATTTGGATGATAGAAAACATCGAGGAAAGAATAGGAGAAAAGGTTGTCACGTTTGCAAATAATCAGAGGTGGGAACAGATGGGCAGATCCTAATCAAATGTAGCATCTACAAACACCCATGGATAAACACTTCACTCAATGATAACAAAGGATTGTAATGAGATTTGAGGAAGGAAACATTGCATGCACAGTCAAATAAGTAAGAAAAGCAGAAACGATAAGCAAGAAACTCTAGGACAACACCCATACCAGTAGCTAAAAATGCAGTTAATAATCTTTGAGACTGTATAAAACCACGCCCAGTACCGTAGGTTATTTTCCTTGAACATGTGAATAAGAGACTATTCTTCCTTATGTTTGTAGAAAGGTTGAAAGAGACTAGTCCTTGTAGTCCGTTGATGTTAAGTATTGTTATCATCATATAATAAAAAATAAGTTTTTGTAGCCGACTTGGTTGTGCTTTTAATTCTTGTATTGTCAACTTATGTAGTGTGTTAATCATATTTTAGTGATGTACCATTGGGTCTGACAAATATGTCTCAACCAGTAACTGTTGGGTATTTAATAGAAAGTTGAGTGCCAGGGTAAAGGCATTAATGTGACAAATCCTCCTTATACCAATCATTGAACTGTACACTACCTGATGCAATAAGACCAATGTTCTCTCATGTTCTGAAGTGCTATTTCGTGGTATGTGTTTATTATTCTGCAAATAGTATTCTTCGGTAGTATAACTTTTTGTAGCAAACATTTCTGCCACCATTTCCTTTGCGAATTCGGGTCAGGCTGATGTCGGGTAGAAGCAAAAGTCGGTCGACAATAACCATTAACAATGAGGTACTACATTTTCTTACAAGATCATCATGCCGAATCTAACCATGAAGCAAAATGACAAAATATTTTACAACGGTATGAAGAGAGGTGTCATCAAGAAGAAGAAAGCTGAAGACCAATGACATACAAGAAAGAATTAATGAAATTGAGCCCTCTAAATTAATGCAATTGAGCCTGAACAAAGGCAATAGAAGAAGACAACGTGATCGGAGAGTGGACCAAGAAATCAGACAGTCTACTCAATTGATGTGACAACAAGAAAGAAGACTAAGGATGCAAAAGGTAGCCAATTCTAAAAATCCATCAAGAGAAATTCAAAGCACAAGCAAAAGCGTGAATAGAAGCCAGAGCCACTGCTGAGGCCGAAACCAAAAGCAGGCCCGGCCAAAACCAAAAGACCCTACACCACTTATGAGTGAGGTGTGGGTAGAGCTTGCAAGACAATTGTCCATTTCGGAGGAAGGAAGTGAGGACCTTGCCAACTAGGCTAGGTGTTGGAGGGTGCTACAAAAGAATCAAATGAAGAACCAAGCGAAGAGTCTGCAGAGCCCCCTCATTTTAAAGTACGACATTATCAAGAAACGGAGTTTGATTAATTCTTCTTAAGAGAGTGGATAGAGAGGTCTACGAAAAAACATTCTCCGCATTGAGGATTAATTGATTGACAAGGTCGAGCCAAGAACACTAGGGCAGCTGATAGGACCGATTGGAGTGAGCAACAGAAGAGAGGCACTCGACGGTGAGAAAAGTAGTGTACAAATCACCCAAACAAAAGGAAGGGTCAAGGATGGTTACGTGTCTGGCAGAACTGAGGAACATCCCGAACAGACCTTCCCAAGGAGAAGGTTCATACTAGGAGAGTCGCATCAACAACAAAATCATAGACAAACAAGTTCAAAAATAATGGTTGATGGGAAATAACACCAATAAAATTTGAAGTACATTGGCTAGGGCCATTTAAAAAACCCATGATGTAATGGATAATGCGGCAGTGCGACTAGAGCATTTGGATGGTACAGTGTGTAAAGAAAAGAGCATTTGGATGTACACTTTACAACGGCTCCAAATTGTAATTACTTGTACTTCAGACAAAGCCCATGAAAAGTCAAAGGCACGAGTAATGGGTCAGAAAAACATGGTGAGCAAATTAAAAAATTTAAAACTAAATTCACTTGTATAAATCAGACTCAGAAGGAATTACAATTACAATATAGCATTTTTAAAATTAAGGGGAGATTCAATTAATCCAACGGGTTCATAACAGAAGTTTGGGAGAAATACAAAAGAAAAACAAAAAAATAATTTTACGGATGAAATATTAAAAAATAAGCAAAGGGATACGAAACTCAAAATATCAATCAACGAGTTAAAAAAATTATCTGAGTCCAGTATTGTACGACTGCCCCAATAATACAATTCCTTTTAGATGGAACTGATGCCATTGAACAGCCCCCTTATTCCGAGTTTCACTCGACCCCTTGTTAGACGCTGGCCTCTACACTGTACACCTTTCTCTCCGTCCTCTTTCAGGGCAACGCCATATGAATACAATATAGCAATTCTCTCTACATTCCTCTTATTTTATGGCATAATAGCATACAGCATCAGATCTCTGCACCATACAAGGCCCTCTAATACCATTGTTGTGTTCAACCTCACTCTATAAAACCATACACTTTTCAGTGTACGATCCTTGCTGCTCTTCAGCGTACGGCCTCATACCGTACAGTATATTTCTGCTTCCATATGATCTATTTGCTGCTGTATTATCCGCTCCACAGCTCCTGTCCCTGCCCTTGTCATACATTGTACACCTTCCTCCTTGCCATATCACACAAGCTTGCCATCCACCCAATCTCAGCTATTGCCATTCACCCTGATGTTAGTAACTCGGTATTGTACACACAGTTCTGTATTGTGCACGACATTAGCAGCCAGCAGACATACAGTGGTACTCAGTATTTTGTTTGACTGTACCACACTTAGATCTGTCACCCAATTTCTAAATCAGTTGATTTTTTTTCTTGAAGGAAATCAAATTTTGGATGGACATTGTGCCAAAGCCATATAGAATAATGAGCAGGGGTCTGTTATGCAAATATTGAGTCATGGTAAAAAAAAAACTATCCGTTAGCAAATTTTATACTAACCTGCTCAGGAAAGTAAGCACAGTTTTTTGACATATTTCAGCATGCAGGAAAAAGAACATTACTGGGTTGGAGGGTTTTAAGACAAAAAATTCAGGCCGAAGACTTTTATGGAAAAAATCAGATCGCAGCAATTTTTTATAGTAATCAGAACTTGGAGCACGGGTATTATCAGCAAGGGTTTGGGAATTTTTAGGGGATACTCAGCACTAAAGGGTTTTGGCTGTTTTTCCAGCAAATAGTAGCAGTGGTGCTAAACTAGCAACCTCTTCTTTAGCAGCAGCCCTTCAGGGATGTCTTCTTCTTCCCTCCAAGATCTCATTCATAGTTTAAAAACTCATATTTGGCAATTACTCAGCAGCCCAAAATTCTGACCCATACCCCTCAGCAACTTTAACGCTACTTTTAAAAATATATAAATTCATAAAATAAACTAAAACACTAATTTATACTCACACAACAGCAGCGAATCGCAAAATCAGAGTGAAAAACCCTAGAAAATTGCAACGGAATGAGCAAAATGATGTTAATTTTGGTGATGGAGGTTATAAAATTTGACTAGCAAGCAATTACTCATGGTTCTTGAGCAAGTAACCACGGTTAATTACTGGCCAAAAACCATGAGTAATTAACTGCTATCTTTTTGCAGTAGAGTAGCCAATTACTCGGCTGGGGAAAAAATGCCGTTCTACCCCAAATTTAGGCCGGGCACCCACAGATTCTAATTCACTGATCTCATTATTTATCATTTGGTCTCTTGGTTGTGTCAGAAAGGACCCTGACTTGTCTTTTGGGATGGGAGGGGAGACCAGATAATTAAATATTGTTTTCAGCATAAAATAAAATATATGTTTTTGTAACCAGCCCATGATGCTGTTCATTCTTGTATTGTGAGCCTCGGTAGCGTGTGCTAATCATATTTTGGTTCTGTACGCTTAGGTGTGAAGGGTGTGTCTAAACCAACAAATGTTTGATCTTAAATAGCAAGTTGGATGTTGGTAAAAGTGCTGGCATGGCAGGTCCTTCCTGTACCAAGCATTGTACTGTACACTACTTAATACAAAAAAAATCATTTTCTCTCATGTTCTGTGCTATGCTCATGGTATGTGTTTATAATTCTGCAAATAGTATTCTTCCGCAACATAGTTTTTTGTAGCAAACAGTCCTTTTATCATTAAAATGACTTTCCTCTATCCTAGACATCAAAAGCCACATCCTCATGAGTCAGAACAGAGCTAATATTCATCTCATACAAAATACTTCCAAAATTTTCATCTCAATATAAAACAGACAATAATTTACAAGATATCGAAATAGTATTCATCATGCAAGTAAAGGTTTGAACTTTAGAAACAAAGATGAAGTTGATATCGTAGCTTACCTCCAAGGTATCTTTTGGCTCCTTTGTTTTTGCATCAATAAGCTCTATGGTCACAGGTTTCCCATCCTTTGCTGGGGTTATCTACAACATACAGGTCCACTAACACACTCAATTCCAAATAAACACAAGTAAAGTTGTTATCAATTACAATTTGCTGATGCTTAAAATTGTTAGTATCTTGCTAACTTTATGCAATTAAGATGGAAAATCACTAGTAAGACTATGCAGCTGATATAAAATACCTTTTTGGCAAAGACACCAGTGTGATAATCTATCTTTCGTGGGTTGATTAATACCCTCTGAGCAAGCTTCCCTATCTCGGGATCAAAACCAGGCATGAGCTGATCCAACGCTTCAACAAATGTGACCTGGCAGTACATTTGAGTATACCACAGCTATAACAAATCTATAACAAGAAGCAAGATATGGCTAGAAAAAAGACTGCCTACATCTCAGTGCACACAACTACTTGTACACATAGAGAACAACAAGAAGCTATTTAAGAGAGTGAGAAATTATAGTTTCATGTGGGTGAATGGGTAGAAACAAATAGATTTTATATAATGAATGGAAACTTTAAAGTAGATGTGGACGAGAGTTCAGTACTAGATCCCGATTGATTACCCAGGACCCTTATTAGCATGTGCCATTACTACAACCATATGAGCCACAAGCATATGAAGTATCAATCAAATTACAAAAAACTCAATCTACATGATTTTGTCACATCTGATGTTAGCTTATTGAATTGGAAACACAACTAGGACTTGTGTTCTTCAGTTATTTTCATTTGTATTGAGTGTGCAGCCACTTGAAATATACAGATGTAAATATGAAAATGTGATCAAGTATTGTGGTTATGGTTGTAAAGATACCATCAAACCAGAAAAAGAAATCTCTTGAAGAATGAGGCCAAAGCTAAGCAAATCTTTAACAGTCATCAAAACATTGGCAATGCCCAATTTTCAGTACCTTTGAATCAGGCAACAAAAAATAGATGAAGTATGAGCCACTTAAACTTGAATATCTCTTGTATGAGGAAGCAACTCAAACAAAGTGCTAATGAATCTTAAATATCATTTGCCGATGAAAACAAGTGGCTCTATACAAGAAGTCTAATGATGAAACATAGAAATGGAAGCAAAGAGACAAAGACAATAAAGTAAATGATACAACGTAGACAGAGAGAAAAATAATTTAGAAAAAAAAATAGCATATACCATTGAGAAAAAATATATATATGTGCAAAAACGAGGTATTATAAAAGCATAGTGGAAACCCAATGGTGACAAGGATAATCCTTGATGGCTCATAGAATCTGCAAAGGTCCAACATACGTACAATTTTGCAAAGATTCACCTAATCCTGTAAAAATTATGATTGCACATGGTAAGTTGCATAGAGAATGTAATTAGGCACTGCTCTATAAATTTCCTAAATAAAGGACGTTGTATGCGTATGCTTAGCATGTTAAATATTTTGAATTAGGTCTTTTAAGCAACAAGAAAAAAATATTAACAGTGAAGATTATATGATAAATATACCTCTCTCATGCAATGTGTCGGATGCTCTGAACAGGGAAAACATTGGGCTAATTGTTTTCCACTGGCCATATTTTTAATTTTTTGATTTGCCAAAAGTTCCCCAAAAAACTTGCCCGATTTTTACATATAACTTCCTTAAATTTATAGTATTTGCCTAAGTTTATAAAAAGTAATAGTAAATTATTTTTAATCAATAATTAGAATTTAATGTATATTTTTATTTTACGGAATAAAAAGATTTACCAACTGTCCCCTACTATGAACGTTTTACTTTTTCCAGCCCTAAAAAGTTTTTCCTGGTTCTTACACACACGTCTATGGGGTTGGAAAAAATTTAACTATACTTAATGCATTCTGGGTGGTTAACTGTGGCATTGAAATTTCATAGTAACATCTTACTTCCTTGAGAGGGCATAAATGGGAGATTCAGGTTGACTGTTTTGGGGATGTTCTCTCTATCTATCGATACCAAACACATCTTGAAGGCATTGATACAGATCCAAGGATGATTGAGAAATTTAAAAACATGCAAAACTAAAGCAGGCAAGGAAAACTATTTGTTTTGAAATACAAGGTAACAAAAAGACGTTTCCTTAATTAAGAATAGCAATCGTCCCTCAACCATATCCATGTCCCAGGTGGTAAGTTTCCAATTCCCAAGCTGTTTCCTACCTAATAGGGAACCGATGGAGAATTTCAAGCTACCCCAAACAGCCAACACTTTCAAGTGAAAAAGGAAAAAGGAAAAAACATAATTCCTAAACAATAAAGATAGATCCAAAGCTAGCCTTGATGCCTAGCATACCCCATTGTCAAAAAAGGCAAAAAAAAGTGCTCATGTCATTGAGATGAGTAACGCAAAAAGCAGCAAACACGATCCACCAGCAGGAAGACAAAGAAACGAACAATAGCAAGTACAAGGGCAAAATAGGACGAAAGATCATTTTGAGAGCAAGAAGAAATGGGACAGAATGAAGGAACCTTATACAACATGAAGAAGAGTTTGAGAGGATATTTTGGGAGTTTTCTCTGCATCTATTTCCCAGATCTTTAAGTATGTCCTGCCATAACTTTATTTGAAAGTAGAAAACTACCATAAATGACCAAAATGAACATCAGCAATGGCTTTAGTCGTGCGCAATAAGAGGATCAAGGCAGCTGTGTTGGAGAAACTAAAACATCGTCTCACACTCAAAACTAACTTACAATTTGTAACCAAAATGAACATCAGCTATGGCTTTAGTCGTGCGCAATAAGAGGATCAAGGCAGCTGTGTTGGAGAAACTAAAACATCATCTCGCACTCAAAACTAACTTACAATTTGTAACCAAAATGAAAATTGACAAGGCCAAACTGTTATGGAAATGTCATTTTCTAGGGCATGCAGGTAAGATAAGCGGGTAAAAATATGTCCAAAAATTATCCTTGTGGGAATGCCAAAGTTTGTAGGTTGTAAGTAATAAATGATGAGTAAAAAACAGGAAAAAGAAAAAAATCCTCACACAAAATAGAACCACCCAGTTTCACAAATGCAAACTCCAGCTGGAATTTCTAGTTGTAAGACTAAGGAAAATGGTTGGTAAGATATATAAGTCTTTATATTACACAAAAACGTATATTTTTTTGCATGGGATTATGATATGGTCTCTACAAAACTCTCTTCCTTTGAGTGCAATCTTATGGTAATAACTATTGATGCCTATTGAAGGTTCAATCCAAACCCTGGAAAAGAAATTTCTAGTTGTAAAACCAAAAGGGAAATAGTTGGTAAGAAATAAAAGCCTTTATATTACGCAAAAAAGTATATTTTTTGCATTGGCATTATGATATGGTCAACAAACCTCTCTTCCTTTGAGTACAATCTTATCGTAATAACTATTGATCCCTGTTGAAGGTTCAATCCACAGCCCAGAAAATGCTTGAACATGTTTAAGGGTCAATGGCTTAGTGGTACAGCACCCAACGGTGCACCTAGGAGAGATCTTAGGTTTAAGCCATAGTCAGTTGATACTTTTCAACACGATATCAAAGACAGGCCAAGTGAGCTCAAGCGGTGTGGCTTGAGGAAGGTGTTGGAGGCTCAATCCGCATTAAAAAAAAAAACACAAAAAGCTGAGGGGACAGGGGCTTTGGTCATAATAGAGCACACGGATGCTCACCTAAAAGATCTTAGGTTTGATTCTTAGCTTATCCATGCTTTTCAACAATGCCCACAATATAGAGTGATGTAAACATAAAAGAGGGGAACCAATTAAGTTCTACCTTTATCTCTGTGTTGCAAGGGTTTTACACTGCCATGGTCACATTTTCAGCACTTACTCAGCTTCACGCGCTTAACACATATTCATTGCATTCATATTAAAAACATCAAAGTGGAATACACACTCTCTCTCACACATGCGTCCATCTAGACTCTCATACAGTTCCTCCTAAACTGATACAACTTTTTGTTATACTCCTGGAGACTTCTGCTCCTTCACAGCTCATCCCTCTCTCCAAAACTTGACCCCTTTCACTCAATCTCATATTCCTCTTGAGAGACCAAGTTTCATGGGATGTCTTTTCAACTTCCATGACCACAACATAACATACAATCATTTGGCATCTTTTAATTTTTGTGATTAAATATCAAACTAATAGTAACGGCTCCCGGATATTCAAGTGACATTTTCAGGGTGAACGACATTTATTAGAACTATCATAACTTTACCGCAATTTATCCAATTGACCTTAAATTTGAAACAAAATTTGTACACTACATTTTCTATCGTCTCACCAAATTTGGCAATCCAATTCTTGCCACAAGTGAAGAACCATCCTGCCAAGTGTCGCAAACTAGACATATGACGGAGCCTAACAGAATCTGATGGTACATTTCTGTAATAACTCCAAATGATTTGAAATTTGGCACGTAGGTTGTATGTGTCAATTACTACCATCTCACCAAATTTTGAAATCCAAATATTACCGCAGCAAGAGAACCATCTTGCCAAGTGTTGCAAACTAGACAAATGACACAGTCTGACAGAAACAGACGATGCATTACTATTGTAGCTCCAAATGCTCTGAAATTTGGCACGTAGGTTGCACATGTCATGTACTTCCGTCTCACCAAATTTGGCAATCCAAATCTTATCGTAGAAGGATAAACATCCTTCCAAGTGTTCTGATAGAATTACATGATACACTTCTGTGGTGACTCCAAATGACCAAAAATTTTGTGCAAAGGTTGTAAATGTCAAGGTCTATGACCCCAATCCAAATCTTACCGTAGAAGGATAAACATCCTTCCAAGTGTTCTAATAGAATTACATGATACACTTCTGTGGTGACTCCAAATGACCGAAAATTTTGTGCAAAGGTTGTAAGTGTCAGGGTCTATGACCTCACCAAATTTCATCATCTAATTCTTACCACAAAAAGAGAAACATCCTTCCAAGTGTTCTAACATAATCAAACAGTATGTTTTTGCGATGACTCCAAATGATCTAAAATTTAATGCAGAGTTTGTAAGTGTCAAGTGCTATGACATCACCAAATTTCATCATCTAATTCTTATCACAAGTAAAAAACCATTTGTGACCAATGTTTGTGACTTATCAGTCCATGCAGATAAACAAAAGCAAACCAAAGATCACATTTTTTCTGCAACAAATGCATACTTTTGCAACATGATTTTAAGAGGCTAACAAGCTCACACCAACAAGACCACAACCAAAAAACCCAAACAAACACACTGCACTATTTTTGGTTGATGCAAGATTACACGAACCCTTGGATGCTTATGCATCAAACACAAGGTTTATAAAATGTGAGCTCCCGCTCACATTGATGGAATAAGTGGCAAAACCACTCTTTGACCATGAAATATAATGGCCAAGGCATTTAGTGGCAAAACCACTCTTTGACCATGAAATATAATGGCCAAGGCATTTTCTTCCAACACACCAAATATTTCAGCTAATTGTCACACTTGTTCTTCCATTTTCAATTCCTTCTTGCTAGTTTCAATCCAATTCTCGTATTCTTACCTTTGCTCTTCTTTTTCTCTTCTCCACTCTTTCTTTCCCTCTTTTTCTTATCCTCACTCCTTTTGTGGGGTTAGACCCACCATAGTTCGTCCTCCGCCAAAGGCTCATCTGTTTTGCTCTCATTCTTGTGGGATGAAACCCACCTTCATCTGACCACTTCCACCAAGATGCTTGTTCTTGCATCTTACTCTCCCCTGTGGTCTTAAACCCACCATTGATCGACCACCTCCTCCTAAAGTCTTCTCGGCTTTGGCTACTCACTATCCAACCTGATTTTGGATTCATCCTTCTACCACCCTTCTCTATTTGCAACTTCTCTTCTCTCATGGATGCCATCTCCTCTTGTATTCTCAATATCATCTTCGTTGATTCAACATACATTTGAGCATCAAAATGATAACCCATAGCCTCCAGTACCACCTCTGGGATAGTCTTCACCTCCTCATTTCTCATTGTCCTCATTGTTGTGTCAAGGAAATCATCCACCTCTGTTGCAACATCTTCTCCACGTGCTTCTGCCAATGTGCAAATACGCTGCTCCTCCTCACTTTCATTCTTGAGTTCACAATTTCGCACTACTAGCTTCAACTCTTCACCTTAGAAAGCCTCTTTGAATGCCCCCTCTCTCCATTTTTGCACCTACACACTGGCTACAGTCACAAATCAATTTATAAACATGAGACTTAATAGTCCTTGTTGGTGCTTCCTCCATCTTCACAACTTCATTGGCTGATATAATAATCAGATCTTATTTCTCTTCATCTTGGCTTATTTTATCTCGATTCTCATCAATCATGGGCTTCTCAAAGCCTCTTCCATTTTGTCATCATTCTTGTGACAGCTCCTCTTCGTTTCTCAAACTCTTTATAACAACGCTATGTTGATTGCTTTTGCCTTCTTTCATCTCCTCCATATCATGTGCAAAGGATTTTGCACTCTCCTTGTCCATTTCAGAACAATGCAAAACTTGACTCATAAGAGTCTCTCTTCCAACATCTATATGGGTTGCTCCCACATATGCAACACCAATTTCACCATTTAGTCATCTTGGTAGAAACATGGCCACCATCTCAATCTCCTTCTCCTTTGTTGTACCTTCACATTGAACAAACATATTAAAGGAATCAATCACTTCTTCCATCTCTTCTTCACAATGCAAGGACATGTTGTCCAAATCTTCTCTATTGCTCACAGTCTTCTCACAGATTTCTCCCTCGTGATGGACTCCTAAAGGCCCATTTTTAACAACCTCCATGGTTGTTCTCTCATCCTTCTTTCTACTTCCATCTCCTCCAAATGGATGGTCTGCAACCATACTCTCCTTGTGTGCATTAACTTGCACTTCCTCTATCTCCATTGTTTTACCTGCACATTGAGCAAACATATTAAGGGAATCAATCACTTCTTCCATCTCTTCTTCACAATGCAAGGGCATGATGTCCAAATCTTCTCTACTGCTCAGAGTCTTCTCATAGATTTCTCCCTCGTGGACTCTCAAAGGCCCATTTTTAACAACCTCCATGGTTGTTCTCTCCTCATTCTTCCTTCTACTTTCATCTCCTCCAAATGGATGGTCTGCAACCATACTCTCCTTGTGTACATTAGCTTGCACTTCATCTATCTCCATTGTTTCCTTCATGGATATCTGCAACCCCTCATGGTTGGTCTCTTCTTTCACCTCTATTGTTTCCTTGATGAAAACATGCAACTCCTCATGGTTGCATTCTTCATTCTCATATATTGTTTCCTTCATGGAAACATATAGCTTTCCTTGGTTGTCCTCAACCCTTCTACCCTCCAAAATAGAAAAGACAAATGCATTGCCTTCATTCACCAAGGTAAATTCTAAATCTTCCCACTTATGGGATACTGCAAATTCCTTCTCATTATCAAACAATGGGTCTCCTTCCACTTCAACTACTATCACCTCCATATCCTCTTGCATGAGGATTTCTTCTAAGGAGTGCTCATAGCTCTCCTCCTTGCCATTCTAAAAATTAGATTTAGGCTTCACACAACTTTCCTTCTCCTTGTTTTCCAAAACAAACTTGAGTTTCTCATAGGGAGACCTCACCTTTTTGTTGTCTTCCAAGAAAACCTTCTTCGCATACACATACTTCTCCTTGCTACTTCTCAAAGTAGTTTGTTCTTTTTATCTTCTTTCTCAACCCTCAACACATAAAGCTTCAGCAACCACTTTTGCTATAATTTTGGGTGTACAAAACAACCCAACAACTTGGAAACCATCTGTTCCCAGGTGCTCACCTTCTTCTTTCCTTTCCCTTGTCCCCTCTCTTGGAGATCTTTCCAATACACAGCTGCACTTCCACAAAATTTCTTACATGCAACTTTTACCCTCATGGGGTCTTCAATATTCTCATCTTCAAAATAAACTTCTAGCTTAACTATCCATTTCATGAGCTTATTATGACTCTTTACCACATAAAAAATCAAAATCTTAAGTAGACTTACCTCTTTCCTTCATCTTAACCTCTGTTGGTCTCTGTTATTTTCCAGTTGGTTCTTTCTCCAAGGCATCTAACCTTGCTTGTAGGAACAAAAACCCCATCATCATCTCATCTTCACTCACAACCGCAACATCTCTACTTTGTGTAGTCTCCATCATCTCTAATCTTACTCGGAATCCTTTCAACATCTTTGTCAAGTCGTCCACCTTCAATGCTCTTCCTCCTTTGGTGCCATTTCCCTCCACAATCAATGATTTTCTGTTTCACAACTTGCAATGGACTCAAAATAGAGCCTCTCAACTTGCAGGACTTCTCTCACACCTGCAACTAACTTATGCAAGCTTCTTTTTCATAACTTGTAGCACACTCAGCAGATTTCTCTTTCACAGCTTGCAATTGACTCAATTGGAGTCTTCACACACTCAACCCACAAGCAAAAAAGACCTTGTTATAATACCAATTGGTGCAAGCACTAGAGAGAAGATCCACTTAAGGACTACCTTTATCTCTGTGTTGCTAGGGTTTTACACTCTACTATAGTCCCACTTTTAGCGCTTCCTCAAACTTGATGCACTTAACACATCTTCATTGCATTCATATTAAAAACATAACATCGGAATACACACTCACAATCTCACTCTTACAAATGTCTCTACAGGTCTATTGCATTACATGAAAAAAGGTCTAGACTCTCATACCATTTCTCCTTAACAGATATAAGTCTATATTCTGCTCCTATAGAGTTTTGTTAATCCCTCTCTCCAAAACTTGACCCCTTTCACTCAATCTCATATTCCTCTTAACATCTCAAGCATCGTGGGGTGTCTTTTCAACTTCCTTGACCACAACATAACATACAATCATTTGGCATCTTTTAGTTTTCACGATTAAATGCCAAATTGTCAGTAATGGCTCCCAAGTACTTAGGAGACGTTTTCAGGCCAAATGACAATTACTAAAACTATCATAACTTTACCACAGTTTATCCAATTGACCTAAAATTTGAAACACAACTTGTATGCTTCATTTTCTATCATCTCATTAAATTTGGCTATCCAATTCTTACCGCAAGTGAAGAACCATCCTGCCAAGTGTCGCAAACTAGACAGAGGACGCAAACTAATAGAATCTGATAGTACATTTCCATAGTAACTTTAAATGATCTAAAATTTGGCAAGGCTAACAAAATTTGATGGTACATTTCCGTAGTAACTCCAATTGATCTAAAATTTGGCATGTAGGTTGTATGTATCAGTTACTACCATCTCACCAAATTTTGAAATCCAAATCTTACCGCAACAAGATTACCATCTTGCCAAGTGTCAGACACTAGACAAATGACAGTCTAACAAAAACGGACGGTACATTACCATTGTAACTCCAAATGCTCTAAAATTTGGCACATAGGTTGCACGTGTCATGTACTACCATCTCACCAAATTTGGCAATCCAACTCTTACCACAGAAAGATAAACATCCTTCCAAGTGTTCTGACAGAATCAGAGAGTATGCTTCTACAACGTCTCCAAATGATTGAAAATTTTCTGTTAAGGTTTTAAGTGTCAAGCGTTGTAACCTCACCAAATTTCATTATCCAATTCTTAATGTAGATGGAGAAACATCATTCTAAGTGTGATAGAATCAGACAATGCGTTTTGGTGATAACTTCAAATGATCTGAAATTTGGTTCAGAGGTTGTAAGTGTTAGGTGCTATGACCTCACCGAAATCCATCAATTAATTCTTACTCCAGCTGAAAAACCATTTCTGACCAATGTTTGTGACTTAACAGTCCATGCAAACTGATAGAAGCAGACAAAAGATCTCCACATTTTTCCTGCGGCAAAAGAATCCCTTTGCAACATCATTCTAAGAAGTTAACAAACTTACACCAACAAGACCACAACCCAAACAAACACACGCACTCAATTTTTGGTTGATACAAGATTGCACGAACCCTTGGATGCTCCTGCATCATAGAGTATGATATTTTACACTAAATCTTGCACCTAAAATTTCATTTTGCTTGATATTTGGCATTTTTCTTGATTTAACTTGTAAGGATAGGAATTAACCACACGCAATTGTGGCAAAAGCTGTCCATGCAAAGAATATAAGAACAAAACGTAACTGCCACATTTTTTGACATAGCTAGCATTAAGAGAGGGCCTAGATGCACCTGCCATTAAGTTTAATCAATAAAGGTCATGCAAAGGAAAACAAGAAAACAATAAAGGAGCAGAAGTTGTAACTCTAAAGAATATTATAACATATCCCAATTAAAGATGAAGATATAAGAGTATGGATAAATCTAGAAATACTATCCAAGGCAAGAAGTCTATCCACTCATCCAACATACACACAGCCAAAAAAATTACTATTCCACATAAATTTACAAGCATTAGGATTTGTTTAGTGTAACTCCTATTTGACATATTATTACTCTTTCTTATTCATAAATGTTTTATATCTTTAGTTATACTCCACAAATTTCTCCTTTAGCAGTAGTATTAGTCTTGAAACAATTCATTTACTCTGTGCCCCAAACACAATATACTTCCAGAAAGGAATGCCTGAAATCTACTTATAAAACATAAAAATATCACAAACCCCATTAGTTAATTGTCCACAAAAGCAAAACTACAAATGTTTTACTAACCGTGGTTATTCAAACAAAAATTAAAGCTCACAATTATAGTTTTGCATTTTGGCAAAAGTTCTAAAACTACTTTTCAGATTTGCATGCAAAGTTTGAGGTGAAAATTCAGTAGCTCCAATCAATTAAGTTCAAGATTCCATGTTATGTAGAACATACTTGTTGCATACTTCAAACACAATCTTACCTCACTCCCAAGTGCTGTGTAGACATCGCTGAACTCGAGCCCAATGTAGCCACTCCCTACTATAGCTATCCAATCCGGTACCCACTCCAACTTCAGGGCATGGTCGCTAGTAAATACGGTCTTTCCTGAATTTCATGATCAAATGAAGATGAGGAAACTAGTCCAATTTTTCATCTCCATTTCCAAGAGATCATGGTTGTAAAAATAAAACCATTCAACTTGGTAATGCAGAGTTGAAACCCAAGACAATTGACTTAAAAAAATGGAAATTGAGTAAGCATGATACATTTAACAGTTATTATCAATATAGATAAGGAATTAAACAAATAAGATTAATCCCTTCAAAAACAGCAGGCTTCCAGACAGCAGCATATTACATGACTGCCATAATGGCAAGGTACAGTATGAAGTGTCCAGCAGACCATTGTATGGTTGTTAGGTGGGAGTAATGGCCATGATGATTATCCGGATTCAAACCTCATTGGGATTGCTCCCCTGCCAATTATGTGAATGGTTATTAAGTGGACCACCATCGGACCAGGCCAGGTGCATGTCCCAAAAGATTATACAGCTGGGTGATTAAGCAGGCAACCGGCCCCCCTCCTTAGCCAAAAGATTTCCTGTGATGACAGTGAACTAAATGTGCAAAGTTTTGGTATTTACCTTAGAAAAAGGGAACAACATGAGCTTGTGTTCACAATCCCAAGTTCAGATAGACAATTTTATAGAACTATCAAACACTTTCCGTCTTATGTAGTGCCATTCTAATAGTAACTTAATCCCTAGATATAGAAACCTATTTTTGTTAGGGTGCAAAAATATTTTAAAAATGAAGATGAAAATGAAATAATGAATATTTCCTGCCTAAAAGTTGCATATTCTTTTATGAAGTGTAAATTGCAGATCAAATAAACTGTACAAAGTTTTTCTAGATTGTCAGCACCGTTATGATGAATAGTTATTAACTATATAAGAAACCATCAAAGATGCACAAAATTCCTAGCTACACTTTATATGAAATAATGATGGTGCCTCAAATACTTCGAGTAAAGGGGATAAAACACCCAAAGTATATTTTCCTTGACCTGATATATAGATTAACAGTAGGTTTCCCTATGTGCTCAAGCCTCAGGCTAAGATATCACCACACAGAAATAGTTTTTTTTACCTTGCACACAGGCTCATTTTCACAACAAAAAGAGGCCTCTTTTGGAAATCGTCATCTTCTATTGATTTCAATGGGACTTCCTCTAGAAATGTATAAGGATTTTAATCCACACATGAAGCTTTTACAAATATTTCAAACGTGTTGTTTATGTAGCAGATCATGATCTACTGGTCAAGTTATCCACAAATGAAATACATGGCTCATAAATAGTTTTAAATATAGTTTCCGATTTAGGTTTGATTGATTCATCAATCATCAATCAATACCACAATGTCATGGGCCATGGCCACAAGCACAAGATTATGATGCAACTTAACATGACCATCTGACAATTACATAATGACATTTTTCTATAACAGTCGAAGTGACAAGCCAAAATAGGAAAATGATGTAATACATATCAACTTTACTAGTCTTCAAACAAGAGAGCAGAAAATCTTCAACAAATGAAATATTTTTCAAGTTTTCTGTGGGCCATTAATCATTATATTGCCATTAAGTGCTACTGCTGATCCTCTTCAGAACTCTTCTTGCTTCTGTATTCTATGTTGTGAGATGGATTTTTTTTTTTGGTCAATTGCTGTATAATATAGTAGAGTTGGGCTAAGCTAGTTTTTGTTAGTTTATTGTCTTTTTTAAGGTAACCTACATCCACTCTCCGATAAACTCTAACTCCCTGCCAATGGGCATGAAAAAACTGATTGGAGAGCTTATTCAACATAAAAATGCTTGATCTTTAGGCCGTCATTCTTAAATGCCTTGCAGCTAGGCTTCAGACTGTACACAAGATATTACGAAAAAATCTATATTATGTTATGAATAGTCGATCCAAATGGCTCTGGATAGAACCCATAACAGGGTCTCGAAAGATAAAATATAGAAGTTGAGAAATTAGGTTTTCTGGATGCAAGAGATTTTTATCATTGA
Organism: Torreya grandis; assembly: GCA_037957365.1. Classification (NCBI taxonomy): domain Eukaryota; kingdom Viridiplantae; phylum Streptophyta; class Pinopsida; order Cupressales; family Taxaceae; genus Torreya; species Torreya grandis. The sequence continues at coordinate 300,459 of JARHVA010001011.1, read as the reverse complement.
TGTGTGTGGTCCAAAACATTGATGATAAAAATATCTTGCACACAGTTTTAACCCACAAAACCTGATTTCTCATTATTATGGACTGTGGAAACATCAAATATCTTGTTACGAAAAGTTGTTACAGATAATTTGAAGTTTGCTCATTTGGGAGAGGACACTGATGGAAATTTAGCAATAAGCCCAAACTTGAATGGTCCAAAAATATGGAGATTTAGCAAGATTCCCACGTGCTATTGACTCACTTGGAACCCATCCTATGCAAAGAATATGACCAATTTATAATTGTCTTTTGTGAAAAATAAAATTCCTCGAGCTTTATAGCTATAATTATCATGTGCATGAAAGAAGAGTAAGCCCATGGTACTTGAGAATTTCCTATTAAGACATGATTTACAAGTATGTTTCAGCATAAAACCACAAGGCATTATTGCTGTGTCGCAGGTTTAATCCCTAAAGAAGACTCAGACACTTAAACGAATATCAGAAGTAGAGACAAGTGCCATTTAGCGCTCACCATCAATTTCAATGCCTGAGGGGACAAAAGGAACAGAACCTGTGGCAATGATAATATCTTTGGCAGTCACTATCTTGTCAGGGAAGCCAATTTTACCATATTTCACTTTTTGTGGACCCTGAAATGCATACAATGAAAAATCAATACAAGATGAACATGTTCACAATCAAATAATTCTTCTGCCAAAGCATACTCCTATTAAAAATGAAGCTGCATGAGAATGATATTCATACTCATTAAACATCAAGGTAAGAAAATTGGAATAACAAAGGCAGAAAACTAGTTATCATAATGTTTAACCATGGACTATGCAAAGAAAACTAGTTAGAATCTTCATTGAGATTATCACGGCTCTAAATCACTAGTTAGGATTAACTCCAGGCTCCAACTAAACACCCTTGTATGGAACTTAACATGAAAAGCAACACAAGAAGACTAGTTACTAACTTAAACACCTCACCTTTCTCATTATTCAAAACACCGCACTTTAAACCAACAACTAAAGTAAGTACAAAACATGGTGAACAACAGCTCAATAAGATGATCAAATCTCATTAAATATCTTACAAGAAAGTACAAGATTACTGCTAAAACATGCAACAATCAGAAGATCAATACAAGTCTTTTAAAAAACAGTCGATGCCACCTTACTTAGTTGATTGTAAACTAGCTTAACAAATACACTCAATAAGCTGTAACAATATTGTACATATTTGTCATTAATCCTAGGTGTCATAGGATAGCTTTTGTCTTATTCTAATAAGTTTAATTGATATTCCCGTAGGAATAGTAAGAGTCACTTAGGAATGTGGACTGAACAGCCATTTCATTGGCTTTTTATATTGTGATGCTTCCTCATTTCAATTTGAATTGTGAAGACAATTTTGGCTTGCACCAAACATTGTAAATTCAAATTGACATTGCATCCATAGTCCAACCTAACATTGGTATCAGAGCAGGATTTTTCTTGGTCTATGTTTTTTTAAATTATTCTCTCCTCTTTCCTAGCCGTACGATCTGCATAGAATTGTTCCCATTCAATAGTTTGTTCTTAGCTGTGTATCAGCAACATATTAGCTATTTTGGGAGGCATATTGGTTGAAGGAGGACGCATAGCTGTTTTTCCACAGTTTTAACTACTGCATAGCTGATTACAAGGTACCTCAGAAGGACCTGGTGCCTGTTTTTGGTCATTCATTCCTTATTTTCTGACTTGTCAGGCAGTTACGCCCAACATAGAAACGATTTCAAAGTTTAATGTTGCTGTCGACTGCGTGTACGCAGTCTGATTGTGTTGGAAGGCGCAAAAGGGAGGACATTCTAGCGAATTTTGCCATTTCAGACTGCATGGCACCAAACATTGCGCTGTTTTTGTTGTGTTTGACTGCGTATATGTCTTTTTTGGCTGCATGGGAGGCCGGTGTGGAGCCATAAAGAGCTGCATAGAAGTCTTTGCAAGACATTCAGCTCTATCTTGATTATTCACTGCTGTTTCTGAAGTTATTTCCGACTTTATTTGCTTGCTGACCTGCATGGTTCTTCAATTGGTTACATGGAAGTTGTCTAAGGCAGTTTCAAAGGCTGTGTTTCTTCTATCTCATTCCAATATTGCATTTTTTTTCAAATATGCCAAATATGGAGAGGCCTTTATAGGCCTGGAGATACTTTAATTTTAAGTTTTTTCATTTAAAAAACAAAATTTCAATATTTTTCAAGTGTTTTTTCAATTTTGAAGCATTTAAAGTCTATTGTACAAGCTTCTCTATGCAAAATTTGGCAAAAAACAACCAAATTGTACAAACTAAGGAGAAATAAGGACAGCTACTCTTTATCTATTTGTTTCTATTGAAGGGTGTAAATCCGGAAAGCAAAAAAAACCAAATATATCATCAAATATGAAGTTTTCTTGTTAAGCCGGAGTTAATGGTCAAGCAAATCATTTTCACGTACTACCTAAGTACCGCATACCACTCTGCTCTCACATGTCTTGATGTCTCTTTCACGTATTGTTGAGTGTATAGAAAGAGCAAGCTCCTTCCACATACCAACGGGTATATAGAAAAAACAAGTATATAAAGAGGTTTGGTATATCAGTATGGTGGTATATAGCAAAAAAAAACCTTTTAGAGTGATAAGGAACCAATTTTTTGGGGTTTCAAAAACACAAACTCAAAACAAATACAATATATTCAATCAAATCAAATGTTGAAACGACAATGACTAGCAAAGACAGCTAGTTAGAATGGTCTCGGCAAGTAGAGAACACACTCATCTTCAATGATCTCTGGTTCAATATCTACGACAAGAATACAAAACCAATTGACCTAACAAGGAATGCAAAAGATATTCAGACATGGTAACAGAAAAACCAAAAAGCATTCTCTTGATGAGGGCTTTCAGTCGACAGAGATGTGTTTCATCATATTCAGGGGTGCAGTACTCCATGAGAAGCACTTCAGAGATTGAAAGACATGTATAATTCTCATTTAAAATTGGAATTCATTCAGTTACAATTCAATTTGTGCAACCTCGAGTTGAAAGACAGTGATGTGATGAAATTGGCTTCAAAAATTTGTGCGATCAAGCATGATGTGGATGCCACAAGTGTCAATCGACATCTATATGACCGCATTCATAAAAGCCCTTCTTCCCATCTATTCAACCTACTTGGAGTCTCTACAAGCATGATGTGGATGCCACAAGTGTCAATCGACATCTATATGACCACATTCATAAAAGCCCTTCTTCCCATCTATTTAACCTACTTGGAGTCCCTACAAGCAAACAATCAATTGAAAACTCACATCTAATCAATTGGTTGAAAAGATGGCAAAAGGAGAAAAAACCTTTGGAAAAAAATCGAGTCCATCGGTGAATAAGGCCAGGTCTTCCAAAAGTGAAGGCAATAATAAGTACAAGAAGAAAAATAAGGGAAAAGGCGACAAAAAGGACAATCAAGGCGGTCAAAATCAAAAGCAAAATGATAGATCACATTTGTTCTGCACCCGATGTACCAAAAAAGGGAGCCATGGGGCTCACAAATGCAAGTCTCCATGGGAGCAAATTGAAGTCTGTCACAATAAGAAAAATGAAAACAAAGAAAAGAAGCCATCCAAGGATCCAAACTCTACTCAATTCACCAATGAATGTGTGCTTTCCAGTTCAGATGATAAAAGCAAACAATGTCTCAGTTAGTTTGTCATAGTTTGATGCTTCGGTTCTTGATATTGGTGCCACCCTACATATGACTTTCCGGAAAGACTTCTTTGAAGAGTTTAGTGAAGAAAGTTGTAGGACAATATTCCTCACAGATAGATCAAGTCTGCAACCACAAGGAAGATGTAAAATCCGACTCAAGTGTCCAGGACTTGCAGATTACAAACTTCAAAATGTACTATACCTTCCTCAATTGAAAAGGAACTTGTTATCTCTAGTGCTCATTTAGCAACAAGGCCATTCCATCTTGTTGGGCAATGGTGACGTCAATGTCAAAAGAAAAAGTGACAATGTGGTCGTCTTGACTAGATATGAGGAAGGAAAATTGCTCAAACTCAGGGATAAGCCATTAGTTTCAAGGAATTATGCTCATCTCGTTGAAGACAGAATGTCTACAAGCATGTTGTGGCATGCAAGATTCATGCATACTCACTCTAACAACATTCATGTCTTGCAAAAGAATGGTGTTGTTGGTTTGTCTATCTTGCCCACAAAATCTGATGAAAAGTGGGAGGCCTGCATTTTGGCCAAACAAACAAGGAGAACTATTTCCAAAGTCAGTGGAAAGTCGACAGAAAGTTACAGTTGGTTCATTCAAACTTGTGTTCTTTTCCAATTTTCTCAATTGGTGGTCATAAGTACTTAATGTTGTTCATTGATCACTACAGTAGAATGACTTGGATATACTTCTTCAAATGGAAATCTAAAGCATTTGAAACATTAAAAAAGTTTTGAACGATGATTAAAAATAAAGCTCAAAACCGTATCAAAACACTCAGGACTAATAATGGTGATGAACACATTTCAAAAAAGTTTGAATCCTATCTCAAACAAAATAAGATCAAACATCATCTCACAATCCCTCACACTCCGCAACAAAATGGAGTTTTAAAAAGGATGAACAATTCGTGATGAATATGTTTCATACTATGTTGTACTTCAAAGAGGTAAACCTACACTTTTAGCTAAAACACATCTACAACAAATCACCATCAACAAACCTTCAACTCAAAACTCCAAATGAGATGTGGTGTGGTCATCTTCCTTCAGTGCAACATCTTCAGGTTTTTGGATCCACTTGTTATGCATTGATTCCAAAAGAGAAGGAATAAATTGGACCACACGAGTCACAAATGCAATCATTTGGGATATGTTGAATCCTCCAAGGCATATAGGCTATATGATAAAAAAAGAAAATGAAATTTCTTGTCACAAGAGATATTTTCTTTTGTGAAACTGCAAAAGACAAAGCAAGCATTGACAGACAATTGAGTTGACTTCACAAATATGCAAAGTTTGATGTCTACAAGGAGAGTGATTTGGACATTCCTAACAATTTGTGGGGGCCATACAATTGGGAATCAATTGATTCTTTATTGTCTCCTATACATAAAAATGACACTCCTGAAGGAGAAAGTGCAACTTCATATGGAAATGAACAAGGGCCACAAGAACAAAGGGCGCAAAAAGTGAAGGAGTTTCAGAGGATGAAATTGAAGCACCTAAACCACAGAAAAAGATGCCTAAGTGGGCCTCCCAAACATTGAAAGATGTCAAACACAATGAAGTTAGTAAGATAGGCACTAGAAGTGCACATGCAGCCATATCACAATCAGACAAGTTCCTTGAAGAAATTCAAGATAAGATTGAAAAGCTCACCTTGGATGATTCTCTAGAAGAACTCAATGTTGCATTTGATTCAAAACCAACATCTTTCAAGCCAGTTGAGAAGCTTGAATAATGGAGAAAAGCAATGAAATATGAGATATGTGTAAAGTGCATTGGTCACAGATCCAACTTAAAAATTGGTTGATCCTCCAATTGGCTACAAACCAATTGGCTGCAAGTGGGTCTACCACAACAAATACAAAGTTGACAGCTCACTTGACAACATAAAACCAAGATTTTCACAAAGGAATATGCTCAAAAGGAAGGAATTGACCACAATGAAACCTTTGCACCTACAGCAAAATGAATTACCATTCGAACAACGTTTGCTCTAGCAGCTAACAACAGATGGAAAGTTCAACAAATAGATGTCAAAACTGCATTTCTAAATGGTGAACTCAAGAAAATAATGTGCATGACACAACCTGAAGGTTTTGTAGTAAACGGCCAAGAGCACAAGGTGTGCAAACTTGAAAAATCATTGTATGGTTTGAAACAAACCCCTCAAACATGGTATGACAAACTAGTTGAGCACCGCATTAACATGAACTTCAAACGTTTTGAGTTTGAAAATGCAACTCTTTTTGTCAAAAGAATTGGCAAAATTGTTGTAAGTGTAGTGGTGTATGTTGATGATCAGCGCATCACAAGTAACAATGAAAGGTACATTGCAAAGTTCAAATCATAGTTGATGAAAAGCTTTAAAATCATTGATTCAAGTCATATTCATTACTATTTGGGCATTGAAGTAATTCAAAAACCAAAGTATATCTTCATCACTCAACAAAAGTACATTGGTGACATTTTGAACAAGTTTGGAATGGAAGATTATAAGCCTCTCAATACGCTTATGGAACAGAATCTAAAATTGACATCAGAAGATACAACAGACTCGATCGATGCCACTAAATACAAACCACTCATTGGAACTCTGATTTATGTTACGACAACTAGACCGAATATATCATTTGTTGTTGGTGTTCTTTCAAGATTCATGCAACAACCTAGAGACGGTAATTTGGTAGCAGAAAAAGATTTCTTAAATATCTCAAAGAAGCATAATTTTGGGCTCAAATACTCCAAGGTAAGAGACTTCTAACTAGTTGGATATTCAAATTTTGACTATGCCGGTGATTTTGAAAATGGAAAATCCACTTGGGGTTTTCTAAAGAATATGGGAACAATAGTGATCAATTGAAAATCCAAGAAGCAATCATGGCCGGCAATTTCTTTAACATAAGCAAAGCATATGGCCACTTCAAAAGCAACTAGAGAGATTTTGTGGCTCAAAATGGTTCTTTCAAATTTGCAAGAACAAGTTTCGACAACACCTCTCGTGGTTGACAACATTTCTGCAATCCAAATGGCAAAGAATCCATTCTTTCACAACCAAACCAAGCATATCAATACCAAATTTCATTTCATTTTGCACTGTCAAAGATAGCAGTGTCAAGTTGTAACACTACCCTACAACAAAGCAACCAACAAACATCCTAACAAATACGCTTGGACGAGAAAATTTTGAAAAGTTTCAAGGAATGCTTGGTCTCACAATGAACCCTGTAGATTAAAGGGGGGATGTAACAATATTGTACATATTTGTCATTAATCCTAGGTGTCATATGATAGCTTTTGCCTTATTATAATAAGTTTGATTGTCATTCTCGTCGAAATATGAAGAATCACTTGGAAATGTGAATTGCGCAGTCATTTCATTGGCCTTTTATATTGTAATGCTTTCTCAATTCAATTTGAATTGTGAAGACAATTTTGGCTTGCACCAAAAATTGGACATTGACATTTTGTCCATAGTCTGGCCTAACATTAGTGAGTGCAAAACATCTATTCCTTAAAAAGATACACAACACTTTTCAATATACGAAGAACCTCTTAAAATACCAAAACAAATGTTATCACCCAAATGCATGAGTGAAAAACATCCTTTCATACACATCAACATTGAAACTTAGAACAAAATAACTTATTCTACGAGCATTTGAAAAAGACTACTCTTGCAAACTATTATTTAAAAACAAATAAACAAACAAATTCTTGTAAGGAGATAACGAGCTTCCCTAAGGAGAGTGATATATCGCAAGCGGAAACCTTTTATGCCACAATAAAACAAAACCACATCAAACCTAAAAAACTTTTGTAAAACTAAAACTGACAGAATCACAAAATTAAAGTGATTTTGTATGAAAGCACATTCAAAAGCTTTCCAATAATATGACATTTATGTACTTATGAAAAGCTATAAGTACAATAGAATGGCTGGTACAATCTAGTTTTCTTAATTTTTATTTATGCTAATAGCCTAATATCAACTAATGTTATGATGACGTGAGTTCAACTTCATATATATATAATTGTCAATTCTAAACCCTTTCATCATGTTTTGAGTGCAATTTCTCTCTAACCTACACTAACTTGGAGTACAAGAGTAGTGTTTTTGGGGATTTATTTCTGAATTAACAAAGAACCCTAATGCTGACATCAAAAGTATCGTGGGGTGACAGCAGCTTGACATTAGTATCCTAAAATAGTGAATGACTGCATTAAATATGCTTTTCTCTCTTACCCATCGTTAAAGGGCAGCAAGGATAAAAATGGATTTTGGGGATTTGTCAATCAACTGTTGTTGACATCAATGTGACATGGGAAATTTGTAAGGATAAAGCATCAAGCACCAAGATCAAATTTTGCATTTGGCTTCTCGCTTCTACCAAGGAACTCACATTTTAATGAGGCAAGGAGTTGTTGTGATTGCAAACATTATGCATTTGATAGGTCATTTTATTTCATTCATACATTATACTGTACACGAATTTTTACCACAATGATACAGGAGCATCCCAGGCGCAAAGGCCATCTTGCATTGTCGAGGACAGCTAAGTCCGATTTTGTGAAGGAGGGCACAATGCGCATGGGGCGCTAGGCACAAACACAGAGATATTTTGATGAAGTTGACGCACATGAACAAGACCTGGTTGATGTACAAAAGTTGGTTTGTCGAGGTTATGCAAAGGCAAAGTTTTGGTTCAGGCAAGGTACGTAAGGTGTGTAAATGCATGAGAACTTACAGTACAAGCATGGGGTGCTAAGCATGCATGGGGGAGCATAATTGGGTGAAAAGGAACACTCAAGGAAGGTCGTGCAATGGTTGGCGCATGGCGCAACTTTCATAAAGACGACCAAAGTTGATCGTAAGTCATGTGGATCTGCAATAAACCTACATAGGCCCTAGTACGGTTGCATGAAGTACAAGTCCGCACAAAAGGCGGGAGTTGGCAACTTAATTGCATGCAAACACATACTAAGAGCCAGTTGAGATTTAGGTGATGAGATCTTCTCAGGTTCCCATGGAACTAAAGTAGACTGGTAGACATGTACAAGATCTAATGTATGATACATTGAAATTAGTAAAAGCACAGATGGCAGTTGCATGGAGAAAGGATCAAAAATCCTACAAAACCGCGATAGCCTGCATGGATCAATGTGACAATCTTTTGAAACTTGTATAAGTGCGCAAAGGACTCCATTTGAAGGCTAGTGAAGAAGTGAATAGGAACAGAAAGAGAGAGAGACCTTAAAAAAAGGCCTGCAGCCTTAGAGCATTTCCTAGAGATTTGAGAGTCTTCATTATTGTAGTTTGAATGGAGATTTGAGAGACTTCATTATTCTAGTTTGAATGGATATTTGCGAGCCTTCGTTATTGTAGTTTGAAACTTGCATGGTGCAATTCATAACCTAGCAAAGCCTATAGCTATTGCTTGGGGATAAAACTCATGTAACCTTGTTTTAATCATTAATACAATTCAAATTTTACATTTTCACTTCTAGATGTGTGTAGTGTATAAAAACGAGTGTGTTCACTCAGGCTCTGTGGTGTAAGGCATCCCCTCACTAGACCCTTGACCACGTCTAAAGGTGGGTAGAAAACCAAGGTGAGAAGAAGATAGTTTGACAAGAGAGAAATGATGCTGCCCAAAAGCATTGCTGGAATAGGCACGATAACAGCCAATGTAGCCAGAAGACTCTACGAGGCCTTAGATGTGTTATGTGTTGTGCAAACACACTTGGATGGTGTTGAAGAAGATAGATAGCAAGGATTCATTCTAAGGAACAACCAAAGCAACTTTGAAGAGGAAGGACAACACGCATAAGATGCCAAAGGTGGTGACGATGATGAAGAGCAAATGAATGCAAGCGAAGGTAGGCTCTTAAGAGCTATCTCACAAATTGGTCAAGGCACCAAAGTGGAATTGCCGTGCTTTTCAGGAAGTTTAAATCCAAAAGAGCTAATAGACTGGCTCACTGATATAGAGGAGTACTTCGAGTTTGATGATGTTAGCGACCCACGATGTGTTAAGGTTGTGCAGACCAAGTTGAAAGGTTATGCAGCACTATGGTGGAAGGAAGTGCAAAATGAACAGTGCAAGAAAGGTGAGGAGAATATAACCCAATGGAATCGAATGGTCATGAAGATGAAGGGCAAGTTTCTACCTAGAGACTATCAAATGGAGTTGTTTAAGAGATTGTAAAACCTGCAACAGTTTTTCTTTATCAAGGAATGCACTTAAGAGTTCTACAAGATCACCATCAGGTCAAGTCATAGTGAAATCAACCGAGAGAATGTCGCAAGATAGTTGAATGGGTTGAAGCTCTCCATTCAAGAAAAGTTATGTTTGACACATACAGATCGTGGAGGAGGCCTATCAATTTGCACTGAAGGTTGAGGAGAAGTTGTCGCTAGACAACAGAACAACACATTAGGAAAAGGAAGATTCATGTGAGAACGAGGAAATGTAGGAAGTGTTAAATCCACTTCTGGAAAAGAATGTCATCATATACCAAGATGGTATTATGGCGTTTAGCAAGACAAAGGAGGAACACCTGGTGCATTTGTGGAATGTGTTGCAAATGTTGTGCAAAGAGAAGACGTTGATAAATGTGAAGAAATGCAACTTTATGAAAATAGGGTTAGTATACTTGGTTTTGTGATATCCCGAGAAAGTCTAAGATGGACCCAAAGAAGGTGTGCGAGATAGTGGAATGGCCATCACCACTAAGCGCATTTGAAGCACAAAGTTTTCATGGACTAGCAAGCTTTTATAACAAGTTCATCAGGACCTTTGGCAGGCTATGCGCAGTGATCACGGAGATGTTGGGAGGAGATCACAAGACATTTGCATGGACAAAGGACGCTGAGCGTAGTTTCCAAAATATGAAGCAAAAGGTACCTAAGCAACGATTGTTTGGCTTGCTAGATTTCAACAGTGTTCTAAGTGGATTGCAATGCAAGTGGCATAGTGAAAGAAGCAATGTTAAGCCAAGAGGGGAGACCCATCACATACTTCAGTGAGAAGTTCAACGATGCGAAGAAGAAATACTCAATCTATGACTAGGAGTTTGACACTATTGTGCAAGCGCGAAAGAAGTGGAGGCATTATTTGTTGCCAAAGGAGTTTCTATTGTACACAGACCATCAGGGGCTACAATTCATCAATAGCCAAGGGAAGTTGAATCAACAACACATGAAGAGGGTGGAGTTCCTACAAAGCTACACAATTGTGTTGGAAGTGTCAAAGTGGGAAATCAAATCAAATAAGGTTGTTGACACTCTAAGCAGAAGAGCGCTAGTCTTGAACGAGATGTGAGCGGGAGTCGTGGGCTTTGACACCATGAAGGAGCTTTAGCTAAGGACGAAGACTTTCGAGATGCAAGGAAAGCATGCACAAAACCAACGAGCATGGATAGAACACCACGATTAGACTATCACTACAAGAAGGTACACTATTTAAGGGAGTGTAGTTATGCATACCCAGGGGGTCAATACACAAAAACCTAATAAGGGAGAAGCAGAACGGAGGATTAGCTAGACATTTCGACTATGATAAGACATTGGCGCAGTTCACTGAGGGATACCACTAGCAAGGAAAAGTGCAGATGTGCATGAGTATGTACGTAGGTCAAAATTTTGCCAATTGGCAAAGGGGAAGAGTCAGATCACAGGGTTATAACCGCCACTCCTTATACCAAAGAAGCCATGGGATGATGTTAGCATGGATTTTGTGCTAGCACAACCAAGAACCTAGAGGGTTAATGATTCCATATTTGTTGTGGTGGACAGATTCTCGAAGATGGAGCATTTTATCACATGTAAGAAGACAAGTGAGACGACGAACATAGCTAACATGTTCTTTAGAGAGGTGGTGAGGCTGAATGGTTCCTTACATAGCATATTGTTTGACTGGGATACAAAGTTTGTAGGCCATTTATGGCATACATTATCGAAGAAGTTGGGGATAAGGTTGGACTTTAGTTCAACATATCATCCGCAAACAGACGAACAAACTGAGGTGGTGAATCGCATCCTTGGAAATTTGCTCAAATGCTTAGTCAAGGAGAAGCCCAAGCAATGCAATATGGTGTTGGCACAAAGATAGTTAGCATACAACAATTATTTGATTCGAAGCATTGGGTAAATGCTTTTCCAGCTAGCTCTAGAATTAGTCCAATGGGAGTTGCAAGGTTGAGAGAGATCAAGGAGGCACATAGAAGGAGCACAAAAGTTGAAGACTATGCAGAATATATGGCATGAGTTACATCAAGAGGTGCAAAAAAGACTCGAGCAGAGAAATCATTGATAAAAGGAGTGCACATATGAGGTGCAAAAACAGCGAGGTAGGAGACCTAGTGTTGGCGCATTTGCGCAAAGAGCAGATTACAAAAGGGATGTAAAACAAGTTGAAGATGAAGAAGATAGGACCATGTAGGGTCTTGGGCAAATTCTCAACAAATGCCTATGAGATCAAGTTGCTCAAAGAAATGGATATATTGCCTATTTTTAATGTGGCAAATTTGCATGAGTTCCACGAAGGGCAGCAAAGCGAAGACGTAGAAGAGACAGAAGCACAAACATTTGACCAAAAGGCGCAAATACCAAAGAGGGGGAAAGAAGTAACAGAAGCCATACAATAAATATTTGGTGAAGTGGAAAAATTGCGTAGTCAAAGACTCAACATGGTTGGACCTCGCAAACATTGGTCGTTATCGCCATACTCTCAAATACTTCAACTTGTGAGTCAGAGCTCATATTTCAGTTATCTGAGGTGTCATATGCAAGAGCATCGTAGGGGCAAAGGCTATCTTGCATCGCCTAGAGCGGCTAAGTCCGGTTTTGCGAGGGAGGGCGTAACACTCAAAGGGGCGCTAGGTGCAAACCCATAGATATTTCAATGAAGGAAGTTGGTGCACAGGAATAGGGACTAGGTCGATGCGCGAAATTTGGTTCATAAAGGTTATGCAAAGGCGAAGTTTTGGTTCACACAAAGCAGGCAAGGCATGTGAATGCACGAGAACTTATAGTACGAGTGCAAGGTGTTAAGCACGTGTGACGGAGAATGATTGGGCACAAAGGAACCCTCAAGGAAGGCCACACGATGGTTGGTGCACGGTGCAACTTTCATAAAGACGACTAGAGTTGACCGTCAATCATGTGGATCTATGATAAGCCTGCATAGACTCTAATACGGTTGTGTGAAGTACAAGTCCATACAGAAGGCGGGAGTTGGCAACTTAATTGCATGAAGACACATACTAACAGGGGATTGAGATTTGGGCGGCGAATTCTTTGTGGGTTCTTATGGAACTGAAGTAGACTGGTAGACTTGTACAAGATCTAACATACGATACACTAAAATTAGTAAAAGCACTACTGATGGTTGCATGGAGAAAGGATCAGAAAGCCTAGAAAACCGCTATAGTCTGCATGGATCTACATGACACCTTTTCAAGCATATGTAAGTGCACGGACTCCATTTGAAGGCTAGTGAAGAAGTGAATAGGAAAAGAGAGAGAGAGAGAGAGCTCGCAAGAAAGCATGCAGCGTTACAATGTTGCAACTCATAACCCAGCAAACCCTGTAGCTATTGTTTGGCAATCTTGTTTCAATCATGAATAAAATTTAGAATTTACATTTTTGCTTCTAGCTGTGTGTTGTGTATAAAAGCGAGTGTGTACACTCAAGTTGCATTGTGTAAGACATCCCTTCACTAGGACCCCTAACCACATCTGCATCACACAAGCTTCAAACTACTATTACAACTCGCTAACAAATAGAAATTGTCATATACTTGAAACCTTCTACTAAGTTTTTGTTTCTATTACCAGTTGCAGTTAATCAAAAAGGAAAGCTTTAGCTATTTCTCCAAAAGATATTTCCAAAAGAGAGATCATGCCCTAGAATGGGCTCCATAGTATGTCAAAAAGGGATCTAACGTCAATCCTAAAGTCTATACCACATAGGAGTTTTGATACAGCTCAATTTTCAGTATAACTATGTATGTGACCATGATCGCAACCCCTGTTAACCCTCATTTAGCAAATCATGTTAGTGTGCACAAATCTTTACCACAGACTTCAAACTACTATTACAACTCATTAACAAATAAAAATTGTTGAATACTTAAAACCTTTTACTAAATTATTGTTTCTATAACCAGTTGCAGTTAATCAAAAAGGAAAGATTTAGCTACTTCTCCAAAAGATATTTCCAAAAGAGATATCATGCCCTAGACATGGATTTCATAATATGTCCTAAAAGAATCTAACGTCAATCCTAATCTCTATACCGTAAAGGAGATTTAATACAGCCTAATTTTCAGTATAACTATGTGACCATGTCCATCGCAGCGCCTCTAAACCCTCATTTAACAAATCATGTTTTTGAGCTCATAAATTGCTATAACACGCATTACCAAGCTAAAGGTAACTTCAATAAACTTCATGATATCCAACGTATTTGGGATCATAAATAAGAGTGTGCATAGGAAGGAAAAGGGTCAAATCATCCTGAAGCATACCGGGACAAAAACAATAAATTAAAAAATAGATCCATAAGAGTTACAAATTTCGCCGAAATAGGACAAAACAGAGTGATTCTCCTCCTTAGAGAATTTGAAAATTCAAAATGTTATTCCAAGTACAAGGGAAATGTTTCATCTGGGGGTAGAGATATGTTACGCAAGAGAATGCTGTATATGCATGAGACATTCTCCTTTGATGGTAGGAGAAAACTTAAGAAGATGCAATCATTGCCATTCTGTATATCAGATCTGTATATACATCAGATTGCAACTGATAACAGAGACACTGTCAGAGATCATGGAGAACTCACACTCCAAGAAGCATTTAAGGTCAAATGCCACAGAAGATGCAGACCTGAATCCAACACATTTTGGAAAATAGAAAAAAACACGTAAGCATCCTCAGAAGTTAAGGAATTGCTCTTGGAAGCTAAAGAGCCACTCACTTTATTCCTCCCAGAGCCTCATTTCTGCTCTTCTTCCTATGGTAGTCAACCACTTACAGGGATGAAACTTGTAAGAAAACTGTTCAGCCTTGTATCTCCTAACTCATGCATTTAATACGTGGAGAAATAAGTGAAATCTCATGTATTCTCTTCACTTTCCCAAATTATGAATCATTGAATGGCTGTTACTGATTATTTAATGCATGGCATGTGAGAATAAAGGCCTTCAATGCATAGTTACAAAGTCAGGAATTCCAGATCCATTCAGGAGGGCCAAAAATCCGAAAATCCACAATTCTTGAAAAATTTTGCAAAAATTTAGTCTAGAATATACACACCATATGTGTATATATATATGAATATAATTTTATAAATATGCAAAATTGACAAAACCAGTGAAAAAACATTAAGAACGTGACATAAATGTTAATGAATTTAATATTATGTAATATATAAGGTTGTTGGGTTTCATTTTTTGCATAAAACTAAAAAAAAATTAAAAAAAAGAACAGGGCCAACCTGCACCGAACTTATCTGGGCCAACCCAAAGATCGGGATCCAGCCAGATTTTGTAACTATGCTTAGATGGGTCCTGTGTCAGTGACCCTTATCTGGCAGCTACATGAGAAAAGGGTAAAAGATGATGAAGATATTTATTAGATCACAGGAAGGTTGTGCCCTGTGCTAGTCACACCAGGAAGTGTCCTCTAGCCAATGTTGGCCCTAGTAATTTCTCCCCCTGAGGCAGTAGCAATGGCATGATACAATTTGGCTACTAGCTTTGTTAGCTACATTCATTACCCATGAGTTGCATTAGTTGGAATATAAACGGGCATGGATGTTAAGATAAAAATTAAATCTTGGGCTTGCAAATACAATTGCATTTGCATGTTTTTAAATGGTATATTAGCATGCATTGTTCCAGTATGTACCAGAAGCTATAAGGTAGTTTGTATGTGTCATGGTAAATTCCAGTTGAAGGCAGTAGTGACAAACCCTGTGCCTTTTAGCATGGAACCCCTTTTTGGTGTCCTCTTAGCACAGTTTGTTATGAAGGCTCAGAGGCACTAAGGTGACAAGGTCAATCCTCAAGTGCCCACAGGATTATGGCATATGGCTGGAGCCACCTGGAACCTCCACCAGCTAAGTGGTGACAAATGAACTTAAATGGCACCGACCTTGAAAGGAAATCTACTTGTAAGGTTTGTAATGGACAATTCTCTCTCTGAGGGTAGTTTAGCAGGCATGTCAGTTGAACCACTGCATTTCCATTAAATCTACATTTAGGGATTACCTTTGCACACCATCTATTTCTATAACAAGTGCTTGGTGTTTTGCTGTTTGAGTTTTAGGTTGAAAGACTGGTTCTGTAACAAGATCCTCTCTACTACATGGTAATGATACACTATCAAACACTATACCACGAACTCAACCACAATCTTATCCCAGAAAGAACCAACCAAACCTCAGATTAACCATTGTAATAGAGCCCAAAATATATAGACGAGATACAGGTAGCCACCCAGAATAACTGACCAAACCATTTGTAAGAGCATGAATTGAGTTCCAAACCCCCGACTGCAATAAGGCGGCCCATAACTCTAGCTATCATGTGGGGAGATTGAAGTGTAATGATTGTGAGGTACATTCGAGCATGCCTCTAGTTTACAAATCTAAAGAAGGTGATCCGACCATGACCCATGTTTACAAATCTCAAGAATGTGATCCAAGCTTACTGCACACCACATATAAGATGGCAAAAATTACCAAAGCAAAAAAAAAATTAAACAAATTACAAATATTGCATTTAACATTATATTATTCAACTGCTAGTTAAGTATTTTATAATTGAGACTGTAGACATGACAATAGTTGGTGACACTGAGGGTATATTATTCCAGCTACGTCACAATGATGTTAGAAATACAACCATATGCCCTTCTCATTATCACCATGTATGAGATTTTGGAGTGATGGGGAAGTAGAAAATGCACACCACTCAAAAAATCCATTTACAGCTGAAATCTATCGGACTCTAGTTATCTACTTAACCTTCAGAGTTGTTACTTTTTGGCCATTTTGTAAAACCTCGCCATCTAGCTGTAAGTTTTCTCTCCCCTTTAGGATAGACAAGCCCCATCTTTCAATGGGTGTGTTTAGGAGTCTCATTAATTGTTCGTGGAAATGTGTGGGAACTGTCAATATTATTTTGCTTAGTTTCCTTTGAAGAGTATTCTCAGCAAGTAATGTTATGTTATGTTAAGCTCATTTGATACCTTTATGCTGAGTATCAAAGTTCTTAAAACTTACCACGACAGTACCAACACCTGTCAAGATGTCTACACCAAGAGATTTCATTGAATTCGTCAAATTCCCTCTGATTTTTGACGCAAGATTGTTTGCATGGTCTGAAACAGACTGCCTGTCATACCCTGCTGCTGCAACCTAATGCCAACACATACCCAAATATCAGCTCATAAATTATTGCTTGGTAAAAAAAAAATGGAATGAAACAATAATGAACGTTGAAAATATGATACTGTATAATCCCATTACACACACCAGTTTTAAGGTGCATGGAGCATAATAAAATTTTCCAACATAAACCAAGGCCTCCATTAGAAAGCAGGATATAAAATGATATTCATATATTTGAGTACATTTTATTAGTCAACATTGAAACATCAGATAATGGCCAACATAAGGTCTCCACTTACTTAGAAATACATATTTCATACAGTCAATCTTCTTTGACAATTCATAGCCCGTATTCTAAACCAATTATGTATTATATTCTGATTACTTAGAAATAGAAGCTAGAGCTGGTCCTATATGGCATAAGGATTGTGCAAAAGGTCCGTGATAGAACAATATAACTGCTATCGTGTTGAACCAAAAACATTCTTAACCATAGTTACCATGTTCAAACTATTTGGTAGGTCCAAAAGGGTGAAAGGTTTACCACAGCTCAGGTTCAAAATTAGGCTAGTTTAAAAAATATATAACATCTGATGCATAGCCTGGGCAGGGCAGAAGGCATGAGAATTTCTCAAACCCACAGTACTGAGGGAGTTTTGAGCAATAGATGAAGTGCTCCAAGAGAGAACTTAGTTGTGCTATTCAAATTAGAGTTGTTGACAACTTAATATGGGAAGATGTGGGACCAGCTTGGCTATTGAACGACCAAAAGGCAGTCATATTTAGCTCATCCTTTCAGTGTTATCTTTTTCCTTTGTCCTCCTTTAAAAATGTCATGTATTTGTTAACCATGGCAACATGCATATAAATTACTTCTCTAACATTGCTAGTTCTAGTTACTCAATAAGAAAAATTTACCCTAATATAACCATGGAAGAACAGAAAACTTAGCCATCAGCTTTACTTCATCCACTTTGGAGTTTAACATTAATTGGTAGAAGATGGTCTAGACAAGTTCAATTCTTTAATTGTAGCTTTAAATTTTGACAAAACAATCACTTCACATACCTGTATTCCCATCGCCTTCAGGTGATGTTCACTTTGAAGTTCACGCATGCGCCCACTCACAGCAAGAAGTGCTTTGGAAGGAACACAACCCCTGTTGACACAAGTTCCTCCAACAACATCTCCTTCAATAATGGCAGTCTTAAGACCCTGCACATGTTGCAGGAATATTGACTTTTTCAATATTCAAAAAACAAATAAATTTTAAACTATATATACATTAGTCATCCTCTTGCAATTGGATGGAACTCTCCATAAAAAACTGACACATTGACTTTCATTGATTTTGCCTCAGGAAATCACTTGTAACAAACAATCCTATTGCCATCTCTCAGTGTAATAGAGCTCTGTATATAAAACATTCTCCTTTCCTCCTTGAAACAGATCCTCAAAACAGTTCAATAATGGCATTATTTTAAGCATACACTCTTCACATCTTCTCAATAACTTAAAATTTCCAAAATTAAAATTTAGCTTAGGAAAAATACAAAATTAATATTTAAAACACATCCCTCCTTGAGCCGACTCTTCAAAACAAATAAATAACCTTAAGAACAATGACAACAACATCAACTAGACTTAACAACCCTTTTACACTAGCAGAGGTGGATTTATATAGGCACCACACGTCCATGCTTTACATTCATGAGATCCTTATCCTACTAGGTTGGTCTTATCCACCTGCAGCCAGGTGGACACTAGCAGATCCTGCATGTGTCCGGGATTGCTCCTTGAGCCTGACCTTCAAAAAGGTTAACTAATAATGCATCTCAAATATAGATTCGTCATATTATCTCAGAAAATTAAATTTTTTCGAAATGAAACGGGAAGAAAAATTAAATTCCAAACACTCCCCTCCTTGAGCTCGATCTTCAAAACAACTGAATAATGCCAATCAAACTATGTAAATGAAAATATTCAAACATAAATTTCTTTCAACCTCGAGCCAGATCTTAAAAATAGTTAAAATTTGTTTATTCAAGTAGTTTTGAGGGATTGTTTAACTACTTGAATAAACAAATTTTACCACTAATTCCACTCCTCCTTGACTTAGTTCTTCAAACAACTAAGTGGTGCATCTTATTTTTAATAAAATTTACACAAATGAAAATATAAATTCATTTCTTACGTTTACTATATCTTCAAAAGAGGTAACTAATAGCACATACATCAACAATTTTCATCAGATTATCTAAAAACTTAAAAGTTTCTACAAATGAAATTTGAATTAAACAAAAAAAAAAAAAAATGGCTAAGTAATTTCTAAGATCTCAGATAAAATTATGCAAATGAGCAAATTCAAACATAAAATCCTTTCCTCCTTGGAGTGTATCTTCAAAACAGTTAAACAATGCCTCATATCTTAAACAAAACTATGCAATAAACAAATTCAAACATAAACCTCTTTCCTATTTGCACGAGTTCTTGACAACAAATAAATAATGTCTTGTATCTTAAACAAAACTATACAAACAAACAAATTCAAATATAAATTCCCTTTTCTCCTTGAGCTAGATCTTCAAAACAGTTAAATGATAGTACATACTGAAACATAAACCCATCATATTATCCTTAAAACTTAAAAATTTGCCCACCTCAAATTTGGGGGCAATACAAAATTTGAATTTAAAACACTTTCCCCCATGAGACAGATCTTCAAAAAAATTACATAATGCCTAATATCTCAAGTTAAATTCCAAAAATGAACAAATTTAAATCTAGATTTCTTTTCTCCTCAAGCCAGATCTTCAAAACAATTAACCAACAACTCATATCTTAAATAAAACTACACGAGTGAACAAATTCAAACATTAAATCCTTTCCTCCTTGAGCAAGACCAATAATGACTAATATCTTGAGTTAAATTTGGCAAATGAACAAGTTTACAAATGAATTTCTTTTCTCCTCAAGCCAGATCCTCAAACAAGTAAATAATGGCTCATATCATATATAAAACTACGCGAGTGAACAAATTCAAACATTATTCTTTTCCTCCTCAATTGAGACCCTCAAAACAGTTAAATCAAACATACACTCATTAAATTTTCAAATTTTCTCACAAACTTAAAGTTTTCTAATCTGTTTATGGATGAACTGCATAGAAGCTATTTTTCCCCAAATAAAATTCGAAAAGAAAGGGGCAAAGCTTAAATGCCTAATATCTCAAACAGAGGTCTACAAAAAACAACAAAATTTAACAAAAATTCCATCCCCCCCTAGCAAGACGAAGATCTTTAAACTGCGCCCAAAAAAATGTTGATTAAATAATTCTCTACTCAGTTTCTTCTTGTCTAATCTGTTTATGGATGAACGGCATAGAAGCTATTTTTCCCCAAATGAAATTCAAAAAGAAAGAAGCAAAGCTTAAATGCCTAATATCTCAAACAAAGGTCTACAAAAAACAACAAACTCAAACAAAAATTCCCTCCCCTGCTTAGCAAGACGAAGATCTTTAAACTGCACCAGAAAAATGTTGATTGAAAAATTCTCTACTCAATTTCTTCTTGTCTAATCTGTTTATGGATGAACTACATAGAAGCTATTTTTACCCAAATGAAATTCGAAATGAATGAGACAAAGCTTAAATGCCTAATATCTCAAACAAAGGTCTACAAAGAAAACAAACTTAAACACAAATTCCATCCCCACCTTAGCAAGACGAAAATCTTTAAACTGCGCCACAAAAATGTTGATTGTAACCCATTTCTCTTAACTATTATGGATTTTTGGTATTGAAATCTGTAATCTTCAAAATGGCTAAAATAAAGCACGTATCCAAACTTATATTTATCATAAGTTTTTTAGGCTTCCACAGTCCATAACTATTGGGGCCATATAAGCCCCTGGAGAAAACATATAATAGATTTTAATAACATCAAAATACACAATTTCTCCAAAAACTCACTTTTTTCTTTTGGCTAAGGGTACATGGGATCACCAGACCACACTAGCCGCGGTACCATACTAAGGATGGAAATCTAAGAACTTTGACCACTTTATCACAGCATGCCCACAGATTGAACCGCTTTAGCACAGCCCCCCTTAACAGAGAATCCACTGACTAGTGGGCCACCTTAACACGGAGTTAGATTTGAACCTTAGACCTCCCATTAACATGAAACACCAATTGCCATTACACCACTACCCAGAGGATGACAACTTTTGGTCTTTAAACATCAAGAAAATTATCAAGTTATCTAAGAAAAAAAGAACGAACGCTTTGTGGCAACATACCCATTCCGCCACTCAAATTCTTAAAAAAAAGGCTTAAAAAATTCCACACTTGACTTCTTTTAAAATAAATAGAAAAAAATATATATTACACAATTGCAATTTGGGGGGGGGGGGTGGGGGAAATGTAGAGTAAACTTCAGCAACTCAATTTTATTTTATTTTTAAAAAGCTCTAAAATGTCCACAATTACTTTTTTTATAAGTTAAAAAAACAAAAAAAAACCCTGTACAGCAAGGTTCCACAAGTCAAATTCTTTAAAGTTTTAAAAAAAAATCCACAGTTGAATTTTTTTAAGTAAACTAGAAACGAAAAAATCCACAATCAAAATTTGAAAAAAAAAAAAAAATGTATAGTAAAGTTCCACAGCTCAAAATTTAAGAAAAAACAGCTAAGAGAAAGATAAAAATAAAAAATCCACAGTTAAAATTTATAAAAAAGAAAGATTAACTGTACCTTTTCGACGGCGTGAAGAGCAGCACCGTGGCCTCCAACACCAGCGCCAATTATAACAACATCATAATCCAACGGCGCTGTGACGGCGCCTCCGTTATCGGAAACAGCAGATGCCTTAACAACGCCATTTCTCTTCTGCGATCCCACTTTTCTCACCTCCTTTCGCACCGAAACAAAGTTTTCCGTCGGAAAAACCCTTCTACCTTTCACTCCCAAAACCTCTTTTCGAAGGCCGCAGAAAGAAAGCTGCGCAGGCCCTACCGCGCCATTACAGATGCCGAACGAAGCCTTTGGCTTTGAATTACCAGTAAAAGAAGAAGAAGAAGAAGTTATATAACACTGAATGGCCTGCATTTTAGTTGCGAGGGATTCGAACCCGAAACTTCTGAACACGAAAGAAAAATGTGTTTTTGTTCAGGGTTTGGTTAAAGTATGGGGTTTATTTTTATGCGTGCAGCAAATAAAGGTGAACCTGGGGGGCTCCGAAGGTGCGAGAGCGTTACGCGTTTGGACGAGAGGCCTGTGCCTCGAGTGCTCCGCTCAGTGGCGGAGCTGTCGAAGTGGGAGATAAACTGCTCGCTCTTTGTAAACTGCTTGCTCTTTGTTCTTTTTCTCTTTTCGCGTGTTGTATTTGATATTTTAGTGTTGTTTGGCCATTATATTTGTTTCGCCTGCCATTTCTACGTGACAGTCGGTATTGTTGGCGATTAAATTGAATTTACTACGTGTAGTTGTCGTTTGGTTTGGAGTTGGTGTGGTTTGGTTTGAACTTTAAAAGTTTAGTATTGTGATGCGGTGCAATAACTTTTTTTTTTTAATTTTTTTTTTTTTTTTTTGGGTTGGGGTGGATTGGTTTTATGCTTTTGAGTTGTGTAAAGGTCATTACAAATTCGAATCTTTTAGATATGTGTATCGTTTAATTACGAAAAAGGTCGTCACAAATTTAAATTTTTTAGATATATGCATTTTATATTTGAAATTTAATTAGGAATTACACTTGTGTTTTTAAAGTTGTTGCATATTTGTATACATTTGTGTATTATATCATAAGAGTCGCTCCATTATATGGCATATAGGGAATGATGTTTGGGATTCCATATAATAATGTTGCATAGAATTAGATAGTTATATTTTAGTTTTGTATTAAACGGGACTTGCAAGTTGACTAGGGTCATCAATACAATTCGGATATTTGACAAAGATCGCATGTATAGTCTCGGCTTTGTCACACTATGAGATCCATATTTAGGTGGTGACAACCTAGACAATTTCAGATTTACGTGAAAAAGTTTTGATTGAGATGATAAGTCTATAAACAACTCAAAAGTCATTGTGAAAGTCGTTAAAAAAACCAAGAGCCCTCTATCTCTTTATATGGTTAAACAATTAATTATACATTATTTACCATTTTTTACAATACCTAATTTAAAATAGGCATATGTATATGCATACATGAGCCATTAATATATGTTAGCTTATTACTAGAATACAACTCATACATTATATCTCCTATGTGCACAATTCCACTTGTTATATCAACTTTGAATACAATATGTTATTATCCTAAGTTGCATCTAACATTAAATTTATTAAACCTAAAATATTATTAAGTAGAATGCATATGGCTTTAAAATATTGGTTCATTTATTTAAATATAATTGCTTTATGTCATTATTATACATAAACAAATTAAGTGAAATAGATTAATTTTCAAAGTGCTGTGAAAATGACTGTAAAGATTTATTAACAGAGCTCTGAAAATACGCGGTAAGTCAAAATTCAAACTGAAATCACTCGCCTGCTCCTCTAACGGTCCTTTTGCATCGCTCTGTCGACCTGCGATTGTCCTCTGCTTTGGATTTTGATCTGGATGGTTATGATCTTCCATTTGAGGAGGAAGATTTTGTAATTTACAGGGAGAATCATTTTGCCAGTCCCTCTCTGGAACATTTTATTGTGCTTTCATCAGGTATATGTGGATTGCAAAGGGGCTTCCTCTATTAATTTATCCCCAAGCCTTCTTCTCAATCTGTCCAGGTGCACACTATTGGTTTTCCACCTCTGTCTGAGGGCAGTTGTCCCTCGTAGCCAATTTTACTCGATGTAGGTGGAGTCCCTTTTTCTAAGTCATTTGTTATAGCAGTCATTGTTCTTCTGACATTCGTGGATGTTAGTGTTGATTCTCTAGCAGTCTCTAGTTCCTCTATTCCAGTCTCCTCTACCCCTGAGGTGGTTGTGCTCTAGGACCCTCCTGTTGCATCTCAGTGTGTCTCTATTAACATTCCTAAGGAGGGTCATTCTGGTGCAAGCTCTAAGGCCTTATTTTTATCCTTTTCTCCCTCCCCCTATTCTCCTTCAACCCCTTCGATTGTTGCTCTAGATCTATTGGTGAATGATATTCAAACCCATTGGGTATATGCCAAGTGCAAGAATATTCTAAGTCCATTCCATCACTACTCAGACTTATGCAAGTCCTAGATCCCCTCCAGACCTTAAGTCTGATGCCCCTCCTTTGGTGGATGCATTGTGCTTATCTTCCATGTCCTCTATTGTGGATCTTATATTGGGTGATGTGCAGGTTCATGTTGTCATGATGGATCTTGAGCTGGTAATCCCTGACCTTCCTCTATTTGAAATAGACATTGAAATAGGCAAAAAATCCTTAATCAAGAAATGTGTGGGATTTTCCATCTCTTTACCTACTCTTTCATCTTGGGTCTCTAAGGCTTGGTGCTCCATCGCTCCTCCCTCTTTCTCCTTGCTCCATTCTGGTTTCTTCCTAGTGGAGTTCTAGAGCCCAGTTAACAGAAACTTCATTTGGAACTTCAACCCATGGTTCTTCAAGAGCTAGGGTTTTTCTTTTAACCTTTGGAACCCCTTTTTCTCATCGGATTAGATTCAAATCACTATTGCCCTGATATGGTTACGACTTTATTTTCTCCCTCCAGTGATGAGAAATGAGAGGCTCATCAAACTCTTGGTGGATAAAGTTGGCTCATTTATGAAAATTGATGCAGCGTCTTGGGGCTTCAACTTTGTCTATGTGTGCACGTACATTGATCTCTCCAAGTTGATCTCCTTCTTAGTCAAGTTGCTCTCCTCATGTGGTTTATGGACTCAACATCTCAATTGTGAAGGCCTTCATTTCCATTGCTTTCATTGCCACCAACATAGTCATCACATAAATAGGTACCCCTTTAAGTCTTATTAATGTCTTCATCAAGTTTGGAAGAAGAAGGAAGGGGTCCCCGATCAGGACTTCAAGTGGGATAATCATGAAAAAATCTTCTAACCCCCTTTCTCTCATCTCGATCCTCTTGCAAAAAAGGGTGGTGTTGAGGGATGTCTTAAGGAAGAGCTTTTTTCCCCCTCATTTTCCCCCTCAACTTGATGAACCCCCTTCCCCGCTTAGGCTCCTATCCACCAATGCAGAATCTGCCTCAAAGGATGATCTGATCTCTTAGCCATCCCCTCCTTAAGTAGATGCCTCTTGGTTTTCCCCTTCTAGGCCCTCTAAAAAACATGTTGATAGGGGCATCTCCTCGAAGAAGAAAAGGTGCAGGTCGGAGGCAGAGTTGTTGAGGGTGGAAATGAATTTTTGATCAACAATGGCTCTCAATGGACCTTGGATGATCTCCTTTCTACGCATGGGAGATGCATTTCCTTGGCATGTGATTGAACCCTCTGGGATGTATGGAGGGTCGGCCTTAGCTTACGATTGAGGATTGGTCTGCTCTTGTTTTGGGAATCTTTTAGTTGGCTCCCATCATTTTTCTATTATTATTATCCTTGTTGAAGTTTGGTTAAATTCATGTTATTTTAACATCTTTTTCCCTTCATTTTTCTTCAATTGCTTGGTTGGCTTTTGGTTCCCTATCTTTTCTTCTTTCATTGGTGTGTTTCCTTTGTGGGAGTCTATTGCTTGCCTTAGTTCTCATTGTATTATTTCGTTGCTTTATCTTCTCCTTCTTGTTGCAAGGACTGGGCCCCCGATTGTGTCCCATGTTGGTTCATAGCTCTAGTAAAAAACATTCACCTTATTAAATAAAAAATTATTATACATAAACTCCATATAATTATTATTGCAGAATCAAATATTTTGGATAAAACAATGGGGCTTATATCTCTCATGTCAATGTCCTCATTGGGTATATATACGTATGATCTCTCTAGCATAGGGTCTTCTAAGATTATAAAATCAAAGATCCACATGTGAATATTTTATTCTACTTTAATTAAGAATTACATCATCACATTATACTTAGATCCTTTCAAGTAAAAAATAACAACATTATAAATTAAGTGTCATGGTGCAGCGTTAGTACCTACTACTAGGAGTAATATGATAACAATAGTTTGTATTTTGTAGAGATAGAGTTAATGGAAATGGTAGTTGATTTGTGTGAATGACGTATAAGCCACCCATAATTTTTTCCATACAATTTATTTTTAAATCATATTCACATTGATATTCATTTTTTTATATGCTTTATTAAAAGCAACGCATTTTAATCCAAATGCATAAGTAAACCAAGCCAAAGACTTTTGAAGAAGGCACCCTAATTTTTGAAAAATAATGAAAATGATTTAAACATGTCATTCATAAATGCATGTTATGTGCTTGCCTCTAAGTCAAAACCAGAAAATGTTCATTTTTCTATTTGTTTCTATAGCTCTGCAAGCTAAGAAGCAGAAATAATGCATGGCATGGGGGGCACCAATGAGCCTAAAAATATAGGTCAATAGTGTTGTTTGTGAGCTCTTAAATTGGCACTTATAGCAGAATGATGATATTGTCATCTCATTTATGTATAATCTAACATAGATATCAATGCCTTGAACCCATTGCACAATGAAAAACAGTAGTTAAAAGCTAGCATTATGAGTGGATATTATTACACCTTTAATTCAATAATTACAGCTTTAACAAATAGTTAAGTACATTAATACATGCATATATGGTGCATCTATTTTGTTCTTAGGAGTTTAGCATCTTGATTCTTTACAATGATATAGTTGTTAAGTCTTCGTTTTAACATTTTTAAATGCATTCTATGAGTTTGAATTTAGAATGGCAACTATGGAAAATAACATATTGTTCAAAACTTTAAAGGTGACTCAAATGAACTTTTATACAAGAAAAATGACCACCAACATGAAGTATTTATGTACCAAAACTATGATTGCACCTCATTAATATCATTTTACAACTGAGAGATATAATATCTAAATTTGAAAGTGCATCAGGATATTAACAAAGTGAATATTTTAAAAATAATCAATGTTAAAACCTCACTAGGTTCAACTAAAAAAATTGTAATTAACATCAACTATCTATTGTAATTAAGACTAACTAATTAAATGTACCGACAATGAAATCTTATTGTTTATACACCATTTAGATGCATTATTTTGTTGCTAACATGTTGAAACCAACCAAATACAATAATTACATATTTCTTAGTAACGCACTAATCTAAGCATATAAATGTTTATTGTATTAACCATAAACAGTTCTCAATGATGTAGAAACAACAAGATTGCATAGTGGCACATCATTGTAGCATTAAAAGTATAACAATACATCATTTCAGCATAAGTATAGTAAAATCGTCTACATTCAATAAATACAACCATTGTTGAAATACAATACAATAAATAATGAATGCCAACATCCACTATTGAGTAAGCCATTTAAATACAACAATGTCAAAAATACAAAAGTACATTAGAGCTTGTATGAAAAAACTCATGAAATAGTATAGTAGTTTTGACTATGTATTAGGATTAGTTTAGATTTAGTTGTCGAGAAGGAGAGCATCATCTAGGTGTTTTTCCTCGAACCACATACCATCAATCTCCCGCGTACCTCCCCACTAGGAATGGCCTTTCCCTTCATGAAGGGGCAGATAATGTTGATGTGAACATCAAGAACTCATCAAGAATAGTGTGAAATTACAATCATTATTACATGCATTAGTCATAAAGACCATGGATACTCCTCTATCTAATATGACATCACACATGCATGTAAACTAGAAAGCACATTGAACAGACAATGTATACAACTATAACATTACTTTGGCCCACGTATTTTTATAAAATTTAGACTTCAAATGAAGTTGGGTCATAGTCCAAAATAATAAATACTGTCTATTAGGCATGTAACTAAATATATCATTCTCGTTAACCGATTATGAATGACGTATAGAAAGGCTCCTTGCCTGTCATTCATCATCACTTAATGGGAAGGACATCTAAATACTCAAACAATAACACTCATAAAGATTTTATCATAAACAATCTAAATGACCTAGACCAATAGAATGTCACTTTAGACTTCATCTCATGCTAAGATACAAAATCACAATTAGATTTAAGCAAGATAACCATACCATAAACTATTCAATCGTCATACCTCAAAGACAACATATTTATTCAATAACATAATAATCATGTTGCATTATCTAGTAGTACTAAGTACAATTTTGTTTATTTCAGATAAGCACCAAATAACAATATTCAAACCTTTATACACTCATAAAATGGAGGTCAAGACTCAATTATGATACAACCTAGCCATGTACCTTGACTTAGACCAAAACAATTTGTTATGTTCTCTCGCATTTGAATGATTTTATAATAAACAAGTAATACTAACCCTTTACATGATAGTAATTTTAATCCACTATTTTATTTAATGAAAATGCCTCCTATGTATTACATCATAAGCTACAAACCTCATATTTTACATCAAAAAAAGATGATCACATCTAATATCTTTGAGCTAACTACCATGCCCATGGATATTAATACAATGACATTTTAGAGTAAACAACTTCAACAATCTCATAATTAATGTTGGAAATCCATCCCCTTTGTTTTGCTCATATTAGTATAAATTAGTTGTTCACAATCAAAACCTATAACTCTATTTATATTGAATATAGTTCGTTAATACTCTTTCATTAATTGTTACAATTGCTTACATGAAGGGACAATTTAAACATCTCTCTATTCCTTTCTATCATTTATTCAATACATAAGTTCAATTCAAGAGTATCTACAAAACTCAATTATGGCATATACTAATATAGTCACATTTATTAAGAATTAGCAATGAATAAGTTTCATCTCAAAGTATCTATAGCTCGACTATAAACTATTTTACTGTGGTCCTAACTTATCCCAAACTAAACTAGTTTTATTGTGAAGTTTGAGAAAAACACTGCACACAATAACCTTTATGAAAGACACTAAAAAAACTAAGATCCCTCTATCACTTGACATATGTGATTAAACAATTAATTATTCATTATTTATCATATTTTACATGTTTTAGGCACATGTATAAGCATACAATAAACCACTAACATTTGCTAACTTTTTATTATATCTCAAAATTTGATACAACTCAACGCATGTATTGAATTCATTTACTACTTAAATATAGGATTTACATTATATTCCATGTGCACGATTCCACTTGTTATATCAACTTGGAATATAACATGTTATTATCCCAAGTTATGTCGAACATTAGATATATTAAAATTAAACCTAAATTATTATTAAGCAGAATGCACATGGCTTTAAAAAATTGGTTCATTTATTTGAATATAATTGTTATCGAAACGATTGTAGTCTAACTGGTGAGGATGATAGTTGTTTATATCCATTCATGAAAGTACAAATCCCTCTACATACCTAACATGGAGAATCAAGTGTTTAAGACCAAGATTGTGCCCTAGATAATTTTGACAACGTGGATGCCCCTTACTCGTAGTTGCTCAGTCAAAGGAGCTTACTGATTTAGATGTATGCTTACTCAACATTATAAATTTACTGTATGTTTATTTATGAAATATAGACAGAGATACTCACATTCTATGTAATTCAATGATTCCATATAATACCTCTAAGCATAAACACACACACACACACACACACACACACACACACACACACACACACACATATTATGTGTGTGTGTGTGTGTACATATACATACACTCAATGTCATTATTATACATAAACTTCATATAATTCTTATTGTGGAAACACTTAATAAATGTCTTGGAGAAAATAATGGGGCTTATATCTCTCATGTCAATGTCCTCATTGGGTATATACATGCATGATCTCTCTAGTGTAGGGTCTTTTAAGATTATAAAATCAAAGATCTATAAATGAATATTATATTCTACTTTAATTAAGAATTACAACGTCGCATTATACTTAGATCTTGTCAAGTCAAAAATAACATTATAAAATAAGTGTCATTGTGTGGCTTTAGTACCTATTGCTAGGAGTACTATGATAACAATAATATGTATTTTGTAGAGATAAATTTAATGGAAATGGCAGTTGAATTGTGTGAATGATGTATAAGCCACCTATAATTTTTTCTATACAATTTATTCTTAAATCATATTTGATATTCACTTCTTTGTTGGCATTGTTAGAAGTGATGCATTTTAATACAAATAGGTAAGAAAACCAATCCAGAGACTTTTGAAGTAGGCACCCTAAATTTAGAAAAATAATGGAAATGATTTAAGCACACTATTTAGAAATGTATGTTATGTGTTTGCCTCCGAATCAAAATTAGATAATTCTCATTCTTTTATTTATTTTTTCAACTCTGCAAGTTGAGAATCAGAAACAATGCATGACATGGGGGGCACCAATGAGCCTAAAAATATAGGTCAACAATCTTTCCTATGAGCTCTTAAATTAACACCTATAACAGAATGATGATTATTGTCATCTCATTTATGTATATTTTAACATGGATTTATCAGTGCCTTGAACCCATTGCACAATGAAAAAGAGTAGTTAAAAGTCAAAGTTCCAAGTGGATATTATTACACCTTTAATTCAATAATTACAACCTTGATAAATAGTTAAGTACATTAATACATGCATATATGGTGCATTTATTTTGTTCTTGGGAGTTTGGCATTTTGGTTCTTTACAATGATATATTTGTTAAGTCCTCATTTTAACATTTGTAAATGCATTTTTTGAGTTTCAATTTAGAATGGTAGCTATGGAAAATAACATATTATTCAAGTCTTTAAAGGCAAATCGAATGAACTTTTATACAAGAAAAATGACCACCAACATGAAGTATTTGTGTACCAAAATTGTGATTGCATCTCATTAATATCATTTTAAAATTGAGTGATATCATATCTAAATTTAAAAGT
The DNA here is from genome assembly GCA_037957365.1 of Torreya grandis. Lineage (NCBI taxonomy): Eukaryota > Viridiplantae > Streptophyta > Pinopsida > Cupressales > Taxaceae > Torreya > Torreya grandis. Next base: position 269,363 of record JARHVA010001011.1, on the reverse strand, counting down.
GCATCAAGATATCAACAAAGTGAATGTTTTTTGTGCATTTCAATGTTGGGTGTGAAGTCACTATTCACAAACCTATTCACATTCACTATCCATAAACACTATTCATAATCATTATTCATGGTGAGGCAGCATGCAGGTCAAGTGGCATGTAGATGATGTGGCATGTAGGTGATGTGGCATGCAGGGGATGTGGTATGTGGTATGCAAGTGATGTGGCATGCAGGTGATGTGGTATGTGGTATGCAGGTGATGTGGCATGTTAGTGATGTGGCATGGCCCATGGAGGGTCTTTGATGTGATAAGTTTGATGTGAAAGGAATGGGGTGTAACACTATACCAAGGGACATGGTTTTGTCCTTGGTAAGTCACATGTATTTGTCTTGTGGTGTAAATGACAAGGGTTGGTAATGGGGTCCATTTCTATGGAGGCTCCATGATTCCTCTTGTCTAGTGAAAGTCAAAAGGTGATTGAAACACCTTTTGGACTTTTGTGTGCACATGGGAAGTAGAAGACAATAATTCACTATTGTTGATTGACCTCACATGTGGAGTGGGGTGCCATATTTGGAAGCACATGGACGTGGATGTGATCTTGTCTAGAGTGGATGATCCACTTTATTGACCCTTGCATATGAAGATAAACTTTCTTTATTGATCACTGCTCACCCCACTAGTGTGTGGCACCTTTTTTGGCCACTCATGAAGTTTCTCTCTCCTTCTCTCTTCTCTCTTGTAATGTTATATACGCATGAGCTCTCCTTTGTATTTATTATCCTTATGTTTTTTCTTGAGGATATTTGCAAGCTTGGGCACATGACAAAGGTTGGTAATGGGGGGCATTTTTATGGAGATTCCATGATTCTTCATGTCTGGTGAATGTCAAAAGGTGATTGCATCACCTTTGGACCTTTGTGTGCACATGGCAAGTGAAAAACAAGAATCCACTATTGTTGATTGGCCTCATATGTGGAGTGGCATACCTTATTTGAAAGCACATGGAGGTGGATGAGATCTTGTTTAAAGTGGATGATCCACTTTGTTGACACTTGCATATGAAGACAAACTTTCTTTGTTGATCACAGTTCACCCCACTAGAGTATGGCACATTTCTTGGCCACTCATGAAGTTTCTCTCCCTCTCTCTTCTCTCTTATAATGTTATATATGCATGAGCTTTCCTTTATATTTATAATCCTTATGTTTCCTCTCGAGGATCCATACAAGTTTGGGCTTGCATGTTTGGAAGTTAAAACTTGGAGGTTGTGTCATCTTGGCTCACATGAATGCTTTTGTTTTAAGCATTGTATGCTTTGGTTGTAAGAATGGTAATCTTCATTACAATCCCTTTGTGGATCCATGCAAGTTTAGGCTTGCATGCTTGGAGGTTGGAGCCTGGAGATTTTTTAAGTTTGGCTCACCTAGATGCTTTGGTTGTAAGTATTATATGCTTTGTATGTAAGTATAGTAATCCCTGAGGATCGTCTTTGTAAGCTTGCTTGTAATCAAGTATACCATTTACATGAATGGATAATTTAAATATCTCTTTATTCCTTAATATAAATTATACAATACACAAGTTTAATTTAAAAGTATGTGTAGAACTCAGTTATTCCTTATATTATTATAGTCACATTTATTAAGAATTCATAATGAATAAGTTTCATCTCGAAGTATATACAACTCAACTATAACCTATTTTATTGTGGTCTTAATTTACCCCAAACTGAACCAGTTTTATTGTGAAGCTTGAGAAAAGTACTGCACACAAATATATTTTCCTCCAACATGTTATTACCTCCAAAAGAGTCTTTAAAACTGAAATAACAATATGCAACTTATAACCCACCAATCTTAGGATTGTAGGAAATCATTCAACTTATTACAGGTCTAGGGTTGCTAAACCCATAAATTTAAAAATAAGACTCATGAATTGTTTTAAAATAATTAAATATTATTAAATATAACGTGATACACTGCTCAAATAAGTCAATAAGATATTTTCCCCTTTATGGGTATGTGGGTGAGATCAAGATTTCACTCCCATGCCCATATTGGGTAGAAATGGGTTTTGAATAACATATTAATTAATACCATGAAACCAAACAAAACTAAAATGAACAATATATGCAATACATAGTGGTTTATGCCAGGGTACATAAAAACACAATCATCTCAACAAATTTGATATTTTCTCGAAAGGCCAAGCAAACTATTATTCTCCAAATTCAGGGTATTTTGAGTGTTTCACGAAAGATGGATTTCAAAATATAAAATTGAGTATAAGTTTCTACAACCATATGGGATGAAACCCATTGTCACATTTTGACCATGTATAAATTAGATACTAAAACCTTATTATTAATAGTATCTCAAATTTTCACACTTGATAAATACAAATCAAGGCTCTACTTTTTTGGTCCTAGACCTTTCGACTATTGAAAGGCTCACATTCGACATCTCACTATACCTCATTACATATCTTATAAATTGATCGTAATATTATGATGACCCAGATCAAATGTACACTACATAAGCATAAAATATGATCTATATCCTTCACTATAAATTAAATACCTTTAATAATTTTTATCATGTCGGGAACTTGCATTTACACATGGACACTAGCATCGATGCTAATGTCTATTTTCTTTATCGTGTGTTTGTACCTTAAAAGTTATTCAAATTGAAAATATTTTAAAACATATGGGTTGGCCTATTTATCTTATCTAACCCTTCCATGAGATATTTTTAAAAGGTGTGGTATAAATACAAAACAAATACCATTCATCATGTTAGGTGTCAAGTCACTATTCACAATCACTATTCATGGTGATGTGAATTGTTAGAGATGTGGTTGATTGGTGATATGGTAGGGCCTATGGAGGGTCTCTCACATGTGATCAGGTTGATATGATGGGAGTGGGGTGTGGCACTCCACCAAGGCACATAGGTTTTATTCTTGGTAGTCACATGGGTTTGTCATGTGGTGAAAAAGTCAAAGGTTAGGTATGGGTCAAAATTCTAAGGGACCCAATGGTTCACATGTGTGGAGAAAGTCAAGAAGATAAGAGTTTACTATTGCTAATTGTCCTCACATGTGGAGTGGGAGACAATATTCAGAATCACATAGAAGTGGCTTCGATCTTGTCTAAAGTGGATGGTTTGCTTTGTTGACCCTTGCACATGAAAACATACATTTTATTATTGATCACTAGTGCCCACATGGAATGTGATTAATTTGTTGGGGCCACATGATGTTACTCTCTCTCTCTTCTCTCTCTTGTTTTAATTGCATAAATATGCATGAGCTCTCTATTGTAATTCATCATGTTAGAGGATCCATACAAGCTTGGGCTTGCATGCTTGGAGGTTAGATCCTGTAAGCTAGTTTAAGCTTGGTTCACAACTTGAATGCTTCAAGTGGAAGCATTGAGTGCTTAGTATGTAAGTATTGATGGAGTTGCTAGACGAGCTATTGTAGAAGATAAATTGATGTTGTGCTAATTAAAGTCTAGAGCTGCCATTTTACATGTAGTTTTTCCTTGCACATTACATGATTTTCAAGTAATATATTGTGTAATGTGTCTTCTTTCTAATATTTGTTTTTGTAACTTGTTATTCCACGTTAATTTACTTGCATTGTAGGAGATTTATTCTTAACATTTTGTATTAGATCTTTGGTTGTGAAGCTTTGATTTCTAACATTTGGTATGAGAACCATGGTGAAAAACTCCATGTTTGTGGTGTATTCTGTTATTGGATAGTTTGTGCAAGTTGAAGCTACTATGACAAGAGGAGAGACCAAGTTAGAGATTAAAGACTTTTTGTTTTTGTTTTGGCAAGTATCTCTTTGTGGAGCAAGATGGAAGATCTATTAGTGAAGATCATGTTCTATTCAAAAGCTCATAAGAGAGTCGAAGGAGAAATCTTAACAAAGCTTTCCTAGATAAGTCAGTAGCCTACATAGTGTTCTTGATGGAGAAGTAACTCTACAGCTTGTAGAGTAAGCTAGTATTCATAGGTGGAGGTTGAGGACAAGGTATGACCTTGTTTTGGTTTTTGGCAACAAACAAAAGGGGTGTTGATGTGGTATTCTACTGACCACATATTATTAGTCAAGATGTAGAAGAAGAAAAATCCATGCAAAGGAAGGAGGTACAAAGAAACATGAATCTGTACCTATTTTGAAGTGATTGAGGATGAGGAAGATGAAGACGCAAATGAACAAATGAGACCTAGTGTTCTTAGAAGGAGAATGCCATGTGTTTGGACTTGCGATAAAGCAATGATGCATTTTAGATGCATTTTTTAGGCTCAAAAACTTGGTAGGTGCATTGGTGTATGTAGTGAAAAGACTTACATAAAAATATGATTGGTCCACTTGTGTCATGTTTGGCATGATTGGTAGTTGAAGGCTACATGCAGAAAAATAATTGAGACCTGGTGTTCCCAAAAGGAGAAGGCCAATATTGACCATATAACTCAGGGTGTTAGAGTGTTGTGTATATGGTTATGGCATTAGCCAAGTAGATTGATGCATGGAGTAATACTAGAGGCATATGAGTTGGTATTTTAGAAACATTCAGTAGAGCAAGATGCATTTTGGTGCAAGATTGAAAACTCAATAGGTGTAGTGATGCACTGAGTAGAGTGATGACTTCCTAGGAGTTGTGATTGGTCCAATAAACTTGTGTCATGTTGACAGTTTGGTGGCTATGTGGAGAAGTCTAGTTTTGAATTCTATGAGATCTTCTCTCCTCACTACTATTAAGAGTGTTACATTCACTTGTTATTCAAGGAGTTGGAGCAACATTATTCCTACATGGCAATCTCTCTTAGGGTGAGATAGATATTTGATGAGGCAAAGAGTTACTAGTTTGCATATTGAATAAGTCACACTATGGGTTTGTGTAGGTACAACACATGTAGTACATGACATTCAATACCTTCATGGATAGCCAAAGTATTTATCAAATGTTACTGTTATGTGTTGTTGGCATGTTAGATACATAACCCAACATGATCACTATTATGATGGCTCAGGTGATAAGGACATGATGAAGGTGGTATGAAGAGTAAACCAAGGATGGAGATGCATAAGGATGGAAAATCAAGGAAGTAACCCACTTCTTACATTATTGAGTTGTCTTCCCATGAGCATCCTATAATAGAGGAGAAGACATGTTATTGTATCCTATGTATTGGATTTATCGAGAATAAGAAGCATTGTGATGCTATGGTGAGCACTAAATTAGATATTCCTAAGTAGTGGGAGTTATGAGCAGTTCATGGTAGAATCCTGAATAGAGGATTGGTCTATGAAGAAGTAAAGAGTCACTTTAGGTGTTGCAATCTATTATGGAAAAGCAAATGTTGACAAAGCTAATTAGGGTAGAGAAGTTTTAGTAGTGCAAAACTTCTATTGGGTTTGTGTTAGGGCATTAGAGGGCATAGACGGACAGTTAGATGGAAGAATACTCAGGTGTGTTAAAATCCTATGTATATTGACTTCAAATGGGAGTATGTTAGGTGTGAAGTCATTATTCATAGTCATTATTCACAAACCACTATTCATAGTCAATGTTCATGGCCACTATTCATAGTGATGTGGCATGCTAGTGATGTGGATGGTTAGTGATGTGGTAGGGCCAAAGGAGGGTCTCTCACATGTGATCAGGTTGATGTGGTTGATTTTTCATGTGGTGAAAAAGACAAAGGGATAGGTATGGGTCAAATTTCTAAGGGACCCAATGGTTCACATGTGTGGAGAAAGTCAAAAGGTGGTTGCAACACCTTTTAGACTTTGGTGTGCACATGGAAGAAGAAGACAAGAGTTTTTTTTTATTGTCCTCACATGTGGAGTGGGAGACAATGTTTAAAATCACCTGAAAGTGGCTTGGATCTTGTCTAAAGTGGATGGTCCACTTTGTTGACCCTTGCACATGAAAACAAACATTTTACTATTGATCACTAATGCCCATATGGAATGTAATGAATTTGTTGGGGTCACAAGATGTTACTCTCTCTCTCTTCTCTCTTATTGTAAATGAAAAAATATGCATGAGATCTCTATTTTAATTCATCCTATTAGAGGATCCATGTAAGCTTGGGCTTTCATGCTTAGAGGTTATATCTTGTAGGCTAGTTTAAACTTGGTTCACAACCTGAATGCTTCAAGTGGAAGACTTGAGTGATTAGTATGTCAACATTGATGGAGTTGCTACAGAAGTTATTGTAAAAGAGAGATTGATACTGTGTTAATATGAAGTCTAGAACTATCATTTTGCTTATGGTTTTTCCTTGCACTTTTTATGGTTTACACACAATCTCTTGTGTAATGTATCCTCTTTCTTATATATGTTTTTATAGCTTATTGTTCTGAATTAATTTACTTTCATTGTAGGAGTTTTATTCCTAATATTTGGTATCAAAGCTTTGGTTGTGAAGCTTTGATTTCTAACACATCATTATCAAGCACAAATGTAAGAAATACCAAACAAAAACATATTAAAGCTCATTCAATCATTTAAAAAACTGAGTCCTACTACCCTATTCTTCCTTATTTCTATTTTAATCATAGGAGTATTCATATTATAGGTCTAAAGGATTCAAAGGAGAACCCATGAGTGGTATTTGTCAAGTTACAAGCTATATTGTTGCATGCCCTTGCATATAACATATTGCACCCTTGTGCACACACAAGCTCACACTTAAGGGAGAACTACTTATGTTTGAGGAATTTCTTAGAATTGGTTATGTAGATAGTGCTCATTGATAAAGGGGTCCTTGAGATCAACTCGACTTCATGAACTTGTTAACTCATTTTTGGCAATGTGACATAACTAGAGTTTGAGTTATACACAGTCATATAGAGCCTATGTGTGTGATCCAAATACATCAAAATAAAGGTGATATAAAACACTAATGTGCAAAAATGGTCTCTCTACAATACATTAAATATTTTTTAAAGGATAGTTGCATCGAGATTCAAATATAAGTATTGATCAAGTGTCCATAGGTCGACACAAGTCTTTAGGCCTCTAGAAATAATATTTGTAGAATATGACGAGTAGGTCTAGAGCATCAAGATGCCTAATTACACCTTTACATAAATCATATCTACCTACACATCTATAAATAAGCTAAGTATTGCCCCTTCCTTGTGTTGTATTCATAAGAATATCATTTGGCATTATGCTTTCCATATTTAGTATTTTTCCAAATTATGTATGTTTGTGATATCTAAATAATTTTAAATGGTTTGATCTATAATATTTGTATTCATCCATTTTATTAGTCTATTCTACCCTTTAATCATAGCACACTAATCCTAAAAATGGTAAAACATTTGGTGAACCTGACCTCTGAGCCTTCTCATGCAAATCCTAGCATGCTATAGGGTTTTTAACCTCCTAAGGTTTATGTTTTTTATAATTATTCATATTTGTTCTATAATTTATATACAACATAGGCAAAGTCCTATATTAGTTGTTGTTTTATTGATATCTTTAGCTACCCTTTGGGCCACGTAAAATGTCGTAAACTAATAAAATGTCAAGTTCTGCTAATAATGATAATGAAAAAAATCTTATAGAAGATGAATTTGATCATGAGGTTAATGAAATTGTATATGATATTTATGGATTATATATCATCTCAATCTTGTACACTTGGAAAACTCAAACCTTGGATATTCTTCCCAATTTTAGACCTTTACCACTTCCACAAGTCTCGCATTTACTCTATCTTATGCCCTTTGGCTTATATCTCTTAGTCCAAACAAACTTATGTTGATTACGTAGGCCTTATATCATGCCCATAATGCTTAAAATTCACTTATCTTCCATCTCTACAAGTTTTGAACCTTAACCTACTTTCTTGCTCCTTGGACACCAACATTCGGGATAAACACTAGAGTCAATGTTAATATCTCGAATTGTTGCAAGTGTCTAGTTCCCTAAAGTCATCTAATTTGTAAATAAAATGTATCCTAATGGTCAGGTTAAGTGCTTTAATATGAGTTATTACTCTAAAGGGATTGATATAAATACAAAATTAACCCTCATTCATTCCTCACCTATCAAAAATACCAAAGAGACCAACATAACTTATCAAAATCACTCTATCAAGCATTCAATTGAATAAAACTTCCTTGTTTCTATACAAGTCATAGGTACAACACATCTATAGGTATAAAGTAATAAAAGATCAAGCCAAAAACCTAATTTACCAAGTTACAAGCTAAGTCATTATTGTACTTGATTTGAACAATATTACATGATTCACACACAAACCAACATGTAGGGGAGAACTACATAAGTATGAGGCCCTCTTCTGGAGTATTATCTATGTAGACAACATCCATTAACAGTGGGGTCTTTGGGGTCATCTCGATACCATGTTCTCACTAACCCATTTTTCCCCAAGATCACCATGAAGATGAAGAACTAGAGTTTTGAAAATTTATGAGGAGTGACAATCTGTGACCCAAATTTAAATGCACCAGAGCAAAGGTGAAGTTAAACCCAAAAACATCTAGGTGGTTGCATCTCTTTCTAATAAGTATTATGTATAAGATACTTATGTCAAAACTAGATAGTAGCATCGATGCAACTGTCCCAAGCTGACGTTAGTATCCAAAGTGCCAAAAGTGTTAGATCTAGAATCTGACGATTATTTTAAAACTATCTTCTAACATGTTCTAGATCGAACACTGTATTAGAATTAAAACTAGCTAAGTATATTACTTCTTTGTCATTTATATGGATAGCTTAGTTATACTTTATATTTTTAGCTTATACTCAGCATAATAAATTTAATGTACGTTTATCTATGAGTTTAATACCCAATTGGCCTACTATAGATCTAATTATCACCCTTATGCATTATCATTTCTATATTCTTAACCCTTACACCATAAAGAATAGGATAATTACAATGGAAAAAAATAATAAAAAAGTTTTTATATAAGAAGACTATGATAATGAGGATAATGAAACACATGAAAATAATGAGCATGAACAAGTATATCAAGAACAAGTTAAATATATTGCATTATTTCAAGAGCACATTTGTGAAAATCTTGAAGATCCCCACAAGATCCTTAATACTATATTAGAAACTCCAAAATTAAAATTTGTAGTTGATGTAGGGGCATCTTCAATGTATCAATTTTGAGTTGTTTTAGGTGATAGGGGTTATTTAGAGTGTGTTTTTCATGGTTAGGAGTCATAGAATTTGAATTTGATCTCTTTTTATGTTTTCCCACCAAAAGTGGATTTAAAATTGTAATCATGTTGTGAGTGTTAGTTTGGTTTGGTGTGTCATCTACATGATAATAAATGCTTATGTAAAAACCTATATGGTTCCAAGAGGGGTGTGTAATGATCTATTCAATGTACATCAAGAGAAGACAATGTAAAGTCAAGAAAATTTGAAGTTGTAACTATCATGCAATGATCATTGATAATATTAGGAAGTTGGTTACATGATATAAAGAAAATAATATATGTTGAAGAGAGAGTTTTTTTGCATAGGTAGGGTGGAGAGAATAAATTTTTTGGGAGGATTCAGAGTTAGAAAGAGGGAAAGAACCCGAATGAAGAAAAACTGAGAAACTCTGTCCTTTTGATAAGCTATGAACATTTCTAGCTTTGTTAGTTTTGAAATCTGTATAGAATGAACAATAAAGATGTTTTTGGATTGAGACTATCATTCAAGTTGTATGAAGAAAGGTTTTAAGAAAAATAAAGAGAAGTTACTCTTTGGTGAAGACAAAGTTACATATTATACTATACCCTGTTCATATGTGTTAACAGTAAGAGTGATTGTATTTGATTGAATGTTGAAACAAACACGTACAAATAACTCATCCCTATGCTCATTACATCTTATTAGGATTTATATATTGTTTTCTAAAGTATTTATTATAGTTACTTTGTTGTATTCAATAGTTTATGGACAAGGGTTATCATAGACCCGAATATAACTATGTATCAATACACAGACAACCTTAGAATCTTGTTTAAGTAACTAATAGGGGTGTCAAGAAAGAAAATATTGGTTCAATAAGTTGTAAGAGGTTAGTACAAACTTCATTAAAGAATCATAGTAGGAAGAAACTTGTTTGAATGTGTGCTATACTAAATTGTTCCCTTTTAGGTTGCACAGTCTTCCTAAAACCTTGTATTAGGATTTCCAAACAAATTCTTCATTTACAGACATTTCCACCATAAAAAAGATGTCAAATTTGGTGATCAATTATGGTTTAATTTTGTTTTAGAGATTTCATAGTTTTAGTCTAGTATGGACTTTGGAAGTATGGAAATAAGGGAATTATATGCACCACAGGGGTAAGGAGACCTAATTAGGTCTAGACATGGGTTGGGAAAGGTATCTTAGAGTAGAGTTGAGTCAATAAATTTCATTGGGAGAAGGTATTAGATAGAGGGTGAAAAAAAAATGTTAGTTTCTCAAAGTTAGACTGTATATGTTCATACAAGGAGAAATTGTCTAAAAAAAGGCTATTTGAAAGCCATAACTAAGGAAGGAAATTGTGAATGGTAAAGAGTTGTGTTTGAAGATTGTGAAGGTTGATAAAGAAACCAAAAAGGACTTATTTGATCAAGGAAATGATCAATATGACTTTCAAAGACTCGAAGAAACTTGAATTATGTTTTGAGCCAAGTTGCAATGTGCTTTAGTCAAGGAAAGAGTAGTTAAAAACAAGATTAACCAAAATATAAAGAGGCATTAGTGGGAAGTGATTACTTGAAGATTTTAAAGTTTAGTTGGATGATAAAATAAAGGTAGGAGTAAGTGTGTGGTCAAGTTGAACTATATAAATGAGTTGGAAAGTGATATAGGAGAGAACAATGACTCTTCCAAGAAGGATACGAGGTTAGAGATGAAAAGGGAATGAGGTGTCATTCAAGCAAAGAAGACTGAATGTAAACAAAAAAGGCTTGTGAGATCAATTTAGTAGAGACAAGATTCAAGGAAGAGGACAAAATGACAAAGAATAAATGTAGTTTGAAACTACATCAGAGATCATCTAATGTTTGAAAGGGAACAACAACTCAAAGTGAGATATATGAAGGTTACATCTCATAGTCTCTACATCATTTGGTATTAGAGCTGGTAAGTTCTGCGGATAAGTTATATTTGAGTTTTTGAAGTGTTGATTTAGTTTGGATGAAAATTATGCTAAGTATGTATTGAAGGTTGCTTTGAGATGTGGTTATGAGTTGTAAATGAGATTTTAGGAGTGGATAGAGAGGTAGAAATATATGTGAGAAATTGAGGGTTGTGTGGTTGAAGCCCTTAAGCCAAGAAGGCTTAGAAAGAGAAAGAGGTGAGATAGTGAAAGCTCAAAAAGAGTAATTTAAAGGATAGATTGAAGATAGAAAGTGAGAGAAACCCATGTGAGGTCATAGAAGGCAAGAAGACAAACTTGTCAAGAAGAAGAGATAGGTCCAGGTGAGACCTAGAGAGAGAGAGTGAAGATAAAGAGAGAGTGTAAAGAGTGAAATAGAGATGAAGGGATTGAAGCTAGAAGGTTACCTCAAGGAAGTGAAGAAAGAGGAAGTTGATAAGAGGGAGATTATTAAGTTGAAGGCAGTCTTGGTAGAATTAGAGCAAGTTGTAAAAGAGCTTAAACTAACTTTTTTAGTTGGAATTATAAAAATAGTGATATGGCCTCTGAAGGAATGATGATGAAGAAGAAAAGACAAGAAGTGTGAAAAATGAGAAGACAATTGGGCGTGTTATCCAAGCAACCTAAGAAGATAAAATAGGGGTAAATTGAGCCTCATGATGTTAAATATAATGATGTTTTAGTATGTGTGTATGCAGGTGTAAGAGTTGATGAAGGAGATGAACTAGGGGAGCCAATGCATAGGCTCAAGGAACAAGAAAAATAAGCACTTGATCAAGTAGAGATCAAGAGAAACATAGATGAATTGTATAAAGAAATAGACATTAAAAATAAGGGTCAAGATAAAGAAGGTGGAGTGAAAGCTGGTAAACTAAGGGAAGAGGAGATTGCAAAAGTTAAACAAAGCTTCAAAGTATTGATGGCTGGTAGCAAAGAGATTCTATAGCCAGTCACTCATGATGAGGTAAATAATACATTGTGTGAACCTCAAGAAATGATTATTATAATAAACAAGGAAACCATTTTGTGAAACACAACCCATGTCAATAACTCACCTAGAAAAGATGATTACAAAGTTGTATAGTCAGATATCCTTGATAGATAATGTGGAGTATTTAACAAAGTTTGATTGGAAGATAAGCATGTTGAGAGCACTTGTTATTGGTTAGATAGAGAGTGAACAACATCAAGAGAGGAAAAATTAAGTTGAATAGGTTGAGCGTATTGTAGGTGAGAAGATGGAAGAACAAGAAGCAATATAAGAGGCAACAAATGCAATCAAATAACAATAAGAAATTAGAGAGCAAGATGTAAACAAGGAGAAGATTTAGATCATGCCTCGAGGGCATGAGGAGACACATGTTTTCTTTAATGATTTATTGTTCATTTCACGTATAACTTGGATGAAGATAGCTAGAGGGAAGTAGATGTACAAGTGTGGATCAGGAGAGCATGTGTATTTGCATAAGAGACTAGTTGAAGTAGTAGTTAAGAGACAAGGATGTCTACATTCCTCAAGTAGGCATTGGAATCCAAGAGGCCATACAATAAAGAACAAACGTCAGTAGGAAGAAGAGATCTTGTGAAGCACATCAAAGAAAGATTAGTTATAACTTTCAAGGAAAGTTTCTTCTACTCCTTGGTAGTATGATACAAGGGCATCTTAAATGTCTCAATCTTGAGTTGTTTTAGGTGATAGGGATCATTTAGAGTGTGTTTGTCATGGTTAGGAGTCATAAAATTTGAATTTGATCTCTTCTTATGTTTTCCCACCAAAAATGGGATTTAAATTTATAATCATGTTGTGAGTATTAGTTTGGTTTGTTGTGTCATCTTCATGATAAAAAATGCTTATGTAAGGACCTATATGGTTCTGAGAGGGGTGTGTAATGATCTTTTTAATGTACATCAAGAGAAGATAGTGTAAAGTCAAGAAAATTAGAAGTTATAACTGGCATGCAATGAGCATTGACAATATTAGGATGTTGGTTACATGATATAAAGAAAATAATTATGCTGAAGAGAGAGTTTTTTGCATAGGTAGGGTGGAGAGAATAATAAGTTTGGGAGGATTTATAGTTATAAAGAGGGAAAGAACCCAAATGAAGAAAAATTGAGAAACTTTGTCCTTTTGGTAAGCTTTGTACATTTATAGTTTTGTTAGTTTTGAAATCTATATAGAAAGAGAATTAAATATGTTTTTGGATTGAGATTGTCATTCAAGAGAAGTTACTCTTTGGTGAAGACAAAGTTACAGACTATGCTATACCCTATTCCTTTGTGTTAACAATAAGAGTGATTGTATTTGATTGAATGTTGAAATAAGCATGTACAAAGAACTCATCCCTGTGCTCATTATATCTTTTTAGGATTGATATATTGTTTTTGAAAGTCTTTCTTATAGTTACTGGTTGTATTCAATAGTTTTTGGACAAAGGTTATCATAGATCTGAAGATAATTGTGTATCAATACACATACAACCTCAGAATATTATTTAAATAACTAATAGGGGTGTCAAGAAAGAAACTACCAGTTTAAGAAGTTATAGGAGGAGGTTAGTATAGAACTCATTCAATAATCATAGTAGGAAGAAACTTATTTGAATGTGTGATATACTAAATTGTTCCCTCTTGGGTTACACAGTTTGCCTAAAACCTTGTATTAGGGTTTCCAAACAAATTATTCATTTGTAGACATTTCCACCATAAAAAAGATGTAAAATTTGGTGATCACTTAGGGTTTCATGTGTTTTAAGAGATTTTGTAATTTTAGACTAGTACAAACTTTAGAAGTACGGAAACAAGGTGATTGTATGCATAACAGGGGTAAGGAAACCTAATTAGGTCTAAACAGGGGTTGGAAAAGGTATCTTAGAGTATATTTGAGTCAAGAAATTTCATTAGGAGAAGGTATTAGATAGAGGGTGATAGAAAATAATGTTAGTTTCTCAAGGTTAGACTATTTATATCCGTACAAGGAGAATTTGTATAAAAAAAGGTTATTTGAAAGCCACAACTAAGGAAGGAAACAATGAATGGTAAAGAATTGTGTTTGGAGGTTGTGAGGGTTGATAAAGAGACCAAAAAGGACTTGTTTGATCAGGGAATGATAAATATGACTTTCAAAGTCTCAAGGAAACCTGGATTATGTTTTGAGCCAAGTTTTAATGTGCTTTAGTCAAGGAAAGAGTAGTTGAAAACAAGATTAACCAGAATAGGTGGTATTAGTGGGAAGTGATTACTTGAAGATTGTAAAGTTTAGTTGGATGATAAAATTAAGGTAGAAGGAGTAAGTGTGTGGTCAAATTGAACTATGCATATATAAATGAGTTGGAAAGTGATCTAGGAGAGAACAATGACTCTTTCAAGAAGGATAAAAGGTCAGAGATGAAAAGGGAATGAGGTGTCATTCAAGCAAATAAGATTGAATGTAAATAAAAAAGGCTTATGAGCTTAATTTAGAAGAGATAAGATTTGAGGAAGAGTACATAAAGACAAAGAATAAATGTGGTTTGAAACTACATCAGAGATCATCTAAGGTTTTAAGGGGAACAACAAGTCAAAGCGAGATATATGAAGGTTGTAGCTCAGAGTCTCTACATTAAATAACCATTACTCTCTATTGATAAAAATATTGGGGATACTAGATATGCATATAACACATCCCCTATAATCTCCCTCCCCTTGATCATAACATTGCCTAATACATCTAGTGGGGATAAAAGATATGTTCTCAAACCATTGTTCCCCAAAAATCAAAGATATCTTGTTGCATCCTCCATGCGAATAATTAATACTCCAACTCAATTATTGGTTTCAATGCCTACATCAACACAAGTGGTGTTTTCATCCCCTTTGGTGGCTTCTCAAATCTCAAATTTAAAACCCATTGGGTCTACTATGAAAAATCTTCTCCAAGTTATCAAAGCTTTGGAGGCTAAAGTTACCAACATTAAACAAAATGCTTTGAAATCGATTCATGCTATTGATTCACAAGATGTACTACATAATCCTCTTGCACCTGAGATATTTTTTCACCCTTTGCCAATTGGTTTTGTTACATGAAAGTTCACATTTGTGATGGCAAGGGTGATCCTGAATAACATCTCTGATATTTCTATGCAACATGCCTTGATTATGCTTCAAATGATAAAATTTTGACCAAATTATTTTCAAAGAGCCTAAAGGAATATTATTTAAGATGGTTTTATGACTTATCAATTCAACCAATGAAAACATTAAAACCTCTAGTAGATTGGTTGCTTTCACATTTCTCTATCTACATCACTGAAAAGATGTCATGTGCACAAATTGCTAAGATTAAACGAGGAATCAATGAACCTATTAATGAATACGTTTGAGGTACAAAACAATGTTGGACAAAAATAACAAATCCAATGGTAGGTTAAAAGTTTCAAGACATATTTAAGCAAAGTTTGCTTGCACTGTTACATGAGTCCTTTGTCTTCAATAAATTTAAGTCTTTTGATGACTTATGCCATAGTATATGAGATCATGAAATGATACTTATTTCGTTGAACAAGCTTAAGTATGTATAAAACACATTGACTACATATACTACCAAGTCTCGTATCAAACCAAGCTATAAGGTAAAACCTACATAATCTAAAAAGGAAGTAACCATAATGATTAATGTCGTATCACAACAACTTAGTTAGCTCATCTTATCCAATGCACCTAAGAGACAATTTACATGATTACCTAAGTCTCCAACTTCATTAGTTAAGAAGATTATGGAGTGTAATATCATATCTCTCCCTCATCCTATAGAGGTTGATATGAGTTAACCTCTACCAAAAGGATATGATGATAATGCATATAATGTCTATCAGCAAGGTGCAAAATATTTTACAAACAAATGTTATACCTTAAAACATAAGATCCAATACCTTATTGATAATCAACATATTGATTTTGATGATCTTCCAAAGGATTTATGATCACAATCTGGTGACCATTAGAACCAAAAATTATTTAACAATCCATTATAAGATCATTCTAAGAAAGATATAGAAGTGAAAATGGTATATAATGCACATCCTCTTCCAACACATTATTGGCACCCATTATATGGGATTATTAGCACATTTACATGCAATATACCTCATATGGTTTAGAGACATTATATTACATTTGATGAGAGTGAAGTTGTGGATGATGATTCAGATCTTCACTCATTGTTTATTATAGCATACTTCGATCATCAACCTATACACAATATTATTATTGATAATGGTGCTAGTGAGAATTTATGTACCATGATGTTACTCACACATTTGGGATAAACACATTATGATTTATACCCTTCGACCAAAATGGTCAAAGCATTTGATGGAACATCACAACATGTTATTGGTGAAATTGATTTACCTTAACAAGTTGGTCTAACACATGTAGTCACTACATTTTTTGTTATAACATACACAAAATTATTTAATATTTTATCGAGATGACATTAGATATGTAAACTTTGCACAATACCTTCCACAGTGCATGGGTGTATTAAATATATTCATTCCAACATGGCAATTATAATTCCTGAAATCCCATATGAACATCCACTAGAACAAGAGAAGTTTATTTCAAGATATTTAATTATTAAACTTATTAAGGTTAATCATGTGAAAAAGGGTAATTAAAAGGCAATCCCATTTGCTAGACAACTGATACTTGAGAGACTATTGTATTAGAGATATACAATGGACTCCATAAAATCTTCATCTACACCTACATGATTCACCTAGTTTCTAAGAGAAAATAAACATGTTTCAATTATAATTGCACTAAATAAACCATAATGCACTAAGAAATGGGTTCCAAGAACCACTACTCCTATTACCTTTTCATGTCCAAATAGTCCTACGAGACATACATAGAGTACCACACATTCTATAGTTCCAAATACAACACTTATGCATGCCCATTAGCAATATCACTAGTTTGATGTACCATATTATGAGTTTGGAGCTTCCTATGAGTAATCCTTAGATGGGATCATAGGATAGACATTTTTACTTTTTAAAAATATTAAAAAAAACCCAAATATTCCAAATAAAATACAAAAACATTCAAATAAATAAAAAATACAAAAAATTATTTAGCATACACATGTTTACTAGCTCTATGGCATCTATGTTGTTTACTTTATGTTAGTAGATAACATATCATTTCATTTTCATACACACATGTTTCACACATATTTGAATGTGATACATGCATATATCATATCCATGATACTTGCACATATAAATGTTGGACCCTTCCTCTTCCCACATGGCATATTACACTAGAGGGATCTGCTTCTTTGATCATGATCAACTTAGGTCATATTATTTTATGATGACTTTTACATTATCATGTTGAAATTATATACTAATGATTACACATTCCTATACCCATATTTACATCTTACACCACATACTTGATATCCTATGTTACATGACATTTTTTGCTAACACATATATGTAAGGACTAGTATGATATGCTTATGTTGGTTGCTTATACAACATTTTTTCACATTATCACTTCCTTGAGTGTACTTCTTGCTTGATATTGTCTTGATTTTGGAACATTTGAATAATTTCCTTATTTATATTCCCATGTGCCACTGTTTTCTATTTATTTATGTGTGGACATTTGAATATGTCCTCCTTTAACATGCCCCCTTTTTATTTGAAATTGAGTGCTTTTATGTGTGTGCTTGATTGTATACTAAGCTTGTACTATTATTTTATAGACATTACCACGATCTATATCATACATCTTAGGGATTGTTTTTATCACATACTATGAGCTTAATTGATATATCTAATTCGACATGCTACTCCTATATGATACATGATTCATACATAAAACAATACATTTATATTATCCTTTTAAAGTAAGGTGACTACCATATTACGTTACCCTCATCTCAAAAGGGGGGGCATATTAATGGGGGCATGTCATAGAGACATGAATCCACACATACGTAATTGGCAAAATTTGGTACTATTTACATGATTTAGATATACACTCGAGTCAACATACTATACATTTGGCACCAATTTTACAGATAGGGGACAAAGTTTTTTAGATTTTTGACAAATATTATACTCAATTATAGAGTAGAGATTACCATTTGATAGATACTTTAACTTAAGACACATTATCATTTGACAAATACTTCAACTTAAGACACATTATAGGTGCATATGCCATACAAGTACACCAAAAAATATAAATACATATTCAAAACACTTTACCAAGAAGCACCATTTTGATCCTTTATTGTCTATATCAGATATCTCTTATGAGTAGTGTGTTTGTGATTATACACCATTAACGACCTTAGTGATACTTCTTTTTTATAGGTTGAGTTGGTTATACCACTTAGCTTGGCTTTATTGTACTACTTGATTTGTGATACTAAGATTTAGTGATTTCAATAGCTGTGTCACAACTCACCCTTACACCAGATTTGGGGCATAATTACCCTACAAAATTTACTCTTCAAATCTCCAAGGTTCTGGTATGAATGTATTTAAGATCTAATGTTTTATAAGGAAGCATATTTACCAAAAGACAACACTAAGGGGCAACATGGTTACATCGACACACAGGTGTACTCCTTCCTTGCTCTCTTTAATTTTTAAGCATTTTAATTTTTCACTTTCAAATTACATGCATTGATTTATACTATAACATGCTCTTGGTTATAGGTCATACACCAATAATAAGTTTCACCAGGGCTCAAGCAAAGGTAAGGTATGTTGTACACACCCAAGTACACATTTATTTCCTTTAACCTAGTAATTTCATCCTTATCATTAATATATTAAAGGGAAGGGGAAATTGTAGATACTACAATCTAATTATTAATAGAATCTCAGTCTTGTATACTTGACAAATACCAATCAAGGCTCTACCCTTTAGTCTTAAACCTTTTGACTATTGAAAGGTCCGCATTCACCATTTCACTGCCTAACTACTTATCTTATAGTTTGATCCTATCGTTCTAATGACCCAAATCACCCATACACAATAGAAAGTTTAAAATATGATCTATATCCTTCATTTTCAATTATAGACCTTTAAAAGTTTTCTATCCTATTAGACACTTACTTTTACATAGGGACACTAGCGTCGACGTTAGTGTCTAATTTCCTTATCAAGTGTCCATACCTCAAAAGTAATCCAAGTTATTATTTTTTAAAATACATGGGTTAGCCTATTTATCTTATCTAACCCTTTCATGAAATATTTTCAAAAGGTGTGGTATAAATACAAAACAAAGACCATTAATCATTATTAAGCACACATGTAACAAATGCCAAAAAAACACCTATTCAAGCTCATTCAATCAATTACAAAACTAAGTCCTACTACTATTCCGTATTTCTATATCAGTCATAGGAGCAATCATATTATAGGTTTGAAGAATTCAAAGAACAATGCATGAGCAATATTTTTCAAGTTACAAACTAGATCATTGCATGCCCTTACAGATAACACATTACACCCTTGTGCACACACAAGCCCACACTTAAGGGTGAACTACATATGTTTGAGGCCCTCCTTGGAGTATTGGATATGTAGGTAGTGCTTATTGTCAAATGGGTCCTTGAGTTCAACTCAACTTCATGAACCCACTAACCCATTTTTGGTAAGGTGACCTAACTAAGGTGAAGAACTAGGGTTTGAACTATACATATTCATATATAGCCTATGCATGTAATCCATATCATCAACATAAAGGTGATATAAAACCCTAACATGCATAAGCATTCACTCCAAAATACAATGAATATTTCATACATGATAATTATGTCAATATTTAGAAAAAAATGTCAACACAAGTGTCCATAGGTTGATGCAAGTGTCCAAGCCTCTAGACATAATATTTTTAGAATTTGATGACTGGGTCTTGAGCATTAACATGCTTGTTTCCACCTCTACACAAATTAGATCTACCTACACATCTAAAAATAAACTAAGTATTGTCCCTTCCTTGTGTTGCAATCATTGGAATATCAATTGGCATTGTGATTTCCATATTTAGTAATTTTCTAGATTTAGTATATATGTGATATCAGAATAAGTTTAATTATCCTGATTTAGAATAGTTTTATTCATCCATTTGATTAGGCTATTCTACCTTTTAACCCTTACACACTATCCTAAAAAGGGTTAAATAAAACAAAAAATAACTATTTCCCCTTACTAATGTCAGGGTTTAATCAATATTTTCAATATTTGCAATTTATGGAAGTAAATCCATAGATAGTAGTAAACTGACCTCATTTAATTTTAATATGTTACATTCCACCTCACCTCAATAAATAATTGTTGTTTTAACTTGTTTATGTGATCATTAATGTTGCATTATGAAATCATATACATTTATTATTGAGGCTTAAAATGTTGTACATTTCAATTATATCTTCAATTTTAGCATTTATGATCAACTAATAACATATATATGAGATTTATCTTACATATTATGATGCAGATGGTACAATGGTATTATTATTAGTTATTTATAGTTGCTTTATTTCACAGTTATAATGATAAAATATACTAACTGCTTTTTTGTTTGACTAATGTGGTTGCAAGACTGTATCACCCTCATTAAGTAGAACAGAGGGAGAACATCATAGGGGAGGAGGAGGTAAATTTTGGAAAATGGGGGTAAAAAGAACTCAACCCAAACACAAGTACACAATTGCATGTTGAGATGTTAAGTGTTTTTGGTATTGTGTGATGTGTTATATGATTGCTTTAAATTGCATGTTATTGTGGTTGTTATTACTTTATTTGCATTCGTAATAAGTCATTGTTATGTTACTTATAAACTAGCTAGGACATGGATTTTTTTTATTGTTGTCTATTAAACTTGCTAAGAACAATTGCTGAGATTTCTCTATGAATTGGTAGGTGGTTAAATAAGTAGTTTGCCATAATTGTGATTGGTTATTGATTAATTATGTTTTTAAACCTATAAGGTTTGAATGTTATTTAAACTATCTTATTATTTATGAACGTGCAAAGGTTATTTTTTTTCATCTAACCCCTTCTTAGTGGCCTAAGGGTCATAGGACTATAGTCACCTAAGATCATTTTAAAGAGTTTTAAAACTTAGGGAAAATGTTATGTAAAAGATAATGTGGAAGCTTCTAGTTAGGTGACTAAGATAAAATTGATTTAATCATTTGCATGTATATTCTAAAAACAAAGATTAGGGTTATGATGAAGTTTTGGATAGATATTTTTGGTTTGATATATTTAAGGTTTGACTATGCCATTTTTGGGGGAAATGCACGAGGAATCTCCATGCAGTCACCATACTCTAGTAGCTTCAACACAAAAGTGAAAAATTTGTAGTAATTTATCATGTAATTAAGGAATTTGTAGTTTTATTGGAATAACTTGTAAAAATTTAGAAGAAAGAAAATAATAGGTAAGAGGAGAATGGAAAGAAAGGGCATAAGGGGAAAGGAGGATAAAAGAAGGTTTGTTATCTAGGTAACTGACTGCCATTCTTGGTGTTCATGAGGGTGACTACCATTCTTTGTATTCATGACATGTCTGCTATTTTGGGTCTTCTAACCAAGCAAGTGGTGTATTAAGTTATTTAGCTACATTATGATTGGGTTCATTTGAATGTGTATAGACTGGTTATTTTATTATTTTAGTCTATTGAAAACCTTTGAGCCTTGAGTTATATTATACAGTCACTTGAATGAAAAGAATGGTAGTTGTTTGGCCATTCATGGCCATCACTCTCAGCCCAACAAACAAATAGCAATCAGGGTTTTATTTTGGTTTTATTATTTGTAATAAAATAAATGATGCGTATCTAAACCCATGACATTCTTCATTTTTGAATTATATCAAAATATTGTCTAAGAAGATAAGCATAAACTGATCTAGATAATTTTTGATCACACTGCCAATAAGGTTTATAAATGTTGAAGGTGCATTCATTAGTCTGAAAGGTAAAACTATGAATTCATAGTGTTCATACCTCATCTTGAAAGTAATTTTATGAATATCTTTTTCCTTGATCGTTAATTGATGGTACCCTATTCTAAGGTCAATTTTTGAAAAGACCATTACACCTTGTATTTGATTGAAAAGGTCATCAATGCAGTGTAAAGGATACACATTCTTGATGGTTGCTTTGTTCAACATTATGTAGTCTATATATAGATGAAGAGTCCCATCCTTGTTCTTAACAAACACCATAGGTGCTCCCATGGAAAAACACTAGGCCAGATTAGTCCTTTGGATAACATCTCTTGGAGTTGGGATTTAAAATCTACCAATTTTTTTGTTTTCATTATGTAGGGTGCCTTTGATTGAGGCTCAAATCTTGAAATGGTATCAATTGTGAAATCAAATTCCTTTTTGGGAGGTAATCCATGTAGATCCTCTAAAAATACATCCCAAAATTCCTACAAAAATGGGATAGTCCTCTATGGTAGACTCTTTAGGTTTTCCAACCTCATCTATTTTGACCATGAACACCTTACATTTTTTCCATTGAGCCTTATTTAACTAGATTGTTGAGATCTTCCTTAAATTAAGATCCTTTTTCTCTCCTTGGATTTGAGTTTGGTTTCCCAAATCACCTAAACATTTTACCTTCTTTATGAAGCAATATACCTTTATCTTGTGTTTCCAAAGCCAATTTAATCCTAAGATCACATCATATAACCCTAGAAGAATTGTAAAAAAGGATACTCTAGTGATGAAATTAGGTAATTCCACCTCTATTTCTATAGGGCACTTATCTACATTGACCCTAAACTCCCATACTGCACATTCTATGCATTTTCCATGTACCCAACTTTTATAGGTAGTTTATTAAGCAAATTAAGAGACATAAAACATTCAATAACTCTAATATCTAATAAAATAGAAGCATAATTCCCAAACAAAGTACATGACACTCTATTGGTGATACCTGAAACTTAGCTTAAAGGTTGTTAACTGCTATGTGGATCTGATTTTTATAAAGTTCCCTATTAAGAAGATGATATTTAAGGATTTTTGAATTTGTGATCTATCTTCCATAAAGGATAGTATTTTACATGATCATCTTCTCCACAAGTTAAACATCCACTTGGCGATCCTTTTCTTTTAGGAGGGTTACCTCCTCTATTTCCTTAAAGCCATTTCCTAGTTTTGTTTCCCTTGGATCATCATTAAATATGGGATTCTTATTATTTAATCTCTTTTTTAAATCCCCACTATGCTTTCAAATCTTATTTTTGAAAGTAGTTTTCAGGCCTTCGAACTTTTTCCAATATTTATCTCTTACTTTAGCAAGAGATTTAATTTTCTACTCCTATGTGATAGCTTTTTCAAAAACTTGATCCATGGAGCTAGGTCCATGAACATACAATCTATGGCCTCAAACCCATGATGAACTTTCAGATTAAAAAACGTTCATCTTTTTGGTATTGGGGAACATTTTTGAGAAGTTTGGTAAACTAATTCAAATACTCTATTACCGATAGCTTTCCTTGTTTTATATTCTAAAAAACTATTAGTTTATTTTATCAAAGTAGGTTTATGGTAGCCATCAAGCCTTGAATGATGTTACAAATTGCTCCCAAGTAGTGGTGGTAGAATCTCTTTTTTAAATCCCCACTATGCTTTCAATTCTTCTTTTTGAAAGTAGTTTTCGGACCTTCGAACTTTTTCCAATACTTATCTCTTATTTCAGCAAGAGATTTGATTTTTTGCTCCTACTTGATCTATGGAGCTAGGTCCATGAACATCCAATCTATAGCCACAAACTCATGATGAACTTTTAGATTCAAAAATGTTCATATTTTTGGTATTGGGGAACATTTTTGAGAAGCTTGGTAAACCACTTCAAATACTCTATTATCGATAGCTCTCCTTGTTTTAGATTCTAAAAAACTATTAGTTTTTTTTAATCAAAGTAGAGTTATGGTAGCCATCAAGCCCTGGATAATGTTACAACTTATTCCCAAGTAGTGGTGGTGGAATCAAGACCCATTTCCAACTTTTTTTTGGCCCATCAAGTTGTTGCTTTCCCACCTAGTTGATATGATTCCATACCACTTTCATCACTTTAGAGTAATTTTAAATTTCAAAATACTTCTCCATTTTTGTATGCCAACCTTCCAGTCCATCTCCCAACATTATTTCATCGAATTTAGGTGGATTCACCTTTTTCATTCTCACACAAGTTTTGTATCCACTTACACTCTTGTAGCTTGATGCTCTTTAACATGCCCTTGCTTTTGGTTCTCTTCATGCCCACCATGTTATTCCTCTTTTTCTTCTTCCTCATCATGCCCATGTACCTCTTTCTCTAGGGCTACTACTCTATCCTAAGTCTTAGTCAAGACCGTGAGGATCAAAGATAATTTTAAGAAGGGACCCCTAAAAGCTTTCTATAAAATCTTAGTGAATCCTAGTTTTCAGGTATAATTCCATTGGTGAATCTTTGGAAAAATCACCATGCTAATATAAATTGACTGGCAATTAATATTAGCTATTTCAAAAAAATTATAAATAGTTAACAAATCAAGGGTCATATTCAAATCAAGAAATAATGGAGAAAAAACCAATGGAGAAAGAGGTTAGAGGATGAGAAGTCTAAAGTCGGGATCTTATTTATGGTTCCTTATTTTTAAGGATTAAATTTGGCATTCTTATTAAAGATTAAATTTGTCTTTTTTAAGTTATAAATTTGATGGCCCTAGGACTAAGTATAAATTGAATGTAGACCTCTTTAAGTCTCTCAAAAGACCAACCAAATAATATAATAAACTGAGTGTAGCAAAAATTGTGACAAAAAATCAAAGAGTATAATATGGGGCCATAGGGCAAGACAACTATGAAAATCAAGGATGATATAAATGAAAAAAATATTCAAAACAATTTCACAGTTTTAAAATTATAAACTATATAATAAGGTTTGAAAAATGTCTTAACCACATCCATATTGGCCTTTCAAATATTTCTTTATTTCAATTAACAAACCATGCCAACCATAATATAATTATTACCTTAAACATTTAAAAACAAAATACAGTATGATCATGAGGCTCTGTTGCATTTATTCAATTTGTTCTTTGTGCATTGTTTAAAAGAAGTATCTTGCATGTCATTATTTGTCAGAGGAAATCAATTTATTGTTTGTTTAAAATAAGTATGTGGTAAAGACCAACTAGTAATATAATAAATTGAATATAGTAAAAATATAACAAATTAATGAATAAATATAATAAACTGAAGTGGAGACATTGATCTCTTTTTCATCCTATTGTTCCTACGTTCTTTTGATCACTGGTTAGGTCACTACCTGAAAGAAACTATTGTTTCCTGTAAGGACAGTTTTGAAAGAAGAGAAGTGCCTTCAACATTTGTAGTCAGGATTTTCTCCTTTGTCTGTGTGCATCATCTCTGAAAGAAGAGAGATGGATGGTTTGTCTCACCCTTGTGTCTTACTTTTTGCTTATTTATATTGTATATAGCTCTGCATATTTAATAGGGAACCTCCCCTTGATGAGAGGAGAGATTTGTCCCCTTGTGATGCAATAAAGCTGCACACTAGGATGACCCATCTCCCTATGCTATGGTGATAGGAACTATTTTGGTCACTAGTTAGTTGGTCGACAAAATATTCACCCAATAGTTTTTGGCGACTCCACTGGGGACACAGTAATTTTGTGCAATTTGGAACCTCAAGTTTTAGATTGAAACATCACCTATGTCTTACCCATTATCATTATAACCCTTATCCATTATAGACTTTTGTGACTCTGTTCTATGTCTTACCCATTATCATTATAGCCTTACCATCTTCCTCCATCTTCGTTATTTTATCTGGTCTATAAAACTAGAGCTGCTGGAAAAGAGTGCACAGTTTGAAGCCTCAAGCCTCAAGCTGAAGCAGGGTCAGTTCTTTTCCTTTTTTTGTTTTGCAATCTAGCCACTCCACCTAGATGTGTTATCCCTATTGTTCATAATCTGATCATGGCAGTTCGAGGCCCCTGGGGTAACTCATTTGTCCCACTTAATCTAACTCCACCCCTGCATGAGCTACCACTTAGTTCAAGGAAGAATTTCCTCAAATTCTTTGGTGATGGAAGAGTCCACCCTGATGAACACATTGTAGCCTTCACCATAGCATTTGGTGTGACAGGGGTGAAATTTGAAGATGTGGCAGTCAGGCTTTTTGTGGAGACATTACAAGGTGCTACTGCAGATTGGTTTTGCCATCTATAGATTAGATCAGTGACTGGCTGGGACACTATCAAAGCCAAGTTTGAAGCAAGGTTCAAACCTACAAAAGATGCTCATGCTTTGCTAGCCCAACTTACGCAAATGAAGAAGGAACCTCATGAGCCCATGAGGGATTTTATTGCAAAATTTGACAAGCTGAGAAACAGGATTCCTGTAGTTGCTCAGCCCACACCTGAGAACCTCAAATGCTTCTTCATAAACTCATAGCTGCCTAAAGTGAGTTTTCTGCTAAGATGTGCTGGCTGCATAGATCTTGAAGCTACTCAAGACTTATCCATTGAGTTAGAAGATGACCTTATCTTGGCTAGAAAGATAAGAAGGGATTCAAACAGAGGCACATCTTCCTCATCTTCTGATGACTCATCTACAACCACTACTGATCCAATGGTGTAGAAGCTAGCAAATGAAGTGTTGGACCTTAGAAGACAAATGGCACAAGGGATGTCATCTGCTCTTGCATACAAAGATATGCCCAGGAGGACATTTAAGAATTAGGTGTACAAAGGCAATGCTGCTAGGAATCAGGGACAACAAAATTGCCTTCCTCCTCCACAAAGGAACTTTGCCATTGAAACACCTCCAGCCAACTCAACAGTTAAATATTTGGAAACAGAGCATGATTTCTCTTTCCAACTTGAGTTTAATCAAGAAAATGATGCTGGTCTCTTCACAAAGGATCAAGAAGAGTTAGCTGGCGACTCTCACATCAGTTTCTTGGATTACTAGGATGAACCAGAAGTAAAGGTGGAGCATCTGAGGGATCATATGTTGTGATCACCCAATCCCAAAATTAGTCAGCTCAATAAGCTGATAAAGGAGAAATAGAGGAGCGACCTCAGCCTACAATTTTGATTGCTAAGAGCGGGACCACTCTGCCTATCCAGTTGAAGGACCCAGTGATTGCTGAGAAAGTAAGTATCCCAACCATCTCTACACCTTCTACTTCAACTTCGTAGATTAGTCCTCCCACCCCTCTCATAAACCAAAAAGAATAACTCCCATCCCCTGTGCCTAGTCCAATCCAGCCATTTGACATAATTGATCATGTCAAATGTGTCAAGACCCAAACAGTGGCCCATGCAGCCCAAATTCTATTTGAGTCTTCAAGTAGAGATGAAATAGCAAAAGAATTGGTGGAGTGCAGCATAAGTGTAGGAGAACCCTCCCTTCCAAATAAAGAAGAATCTGAGATATCTGAGGGGGACAATCAAGACATGTGTTGGGTCGAGCTATCAGAATAAGAAATTATGGTACTAGACCATGCTCCTGCCCATCAAAATCAAGGAAAGTAAATCTTTGCCAAGAGAGCGAAGATTTGTGGTTTTTGGATAAAAAGTCAAGTCTTGCTATGGGGTAAGAGAAGAAAACCAAGGGGAAGGCACAGCAAAATGGTTTCTTGGTGGAGAGTTCCATTCGTCCATCACCATTTTTGGGGACAAAATGGTTTTCTGCTAGTTTATCAGGATGGCACAAATTTTCACTGTCTCGCAGTGGGTAGCATCTGAAGCGCTTCAAATCTTGAGGCATCAAATAAGATCATCTGTACATATGTATATTTGTATAGTCTTTAGTTCTATTTTGTTCTTTTGTTTTCATTTTTTTTGGAGCCTTTCTTTTTGGGTAGCATGACTCTGTAGCCCAATGGCACACTTATAAGGCACTAGAGATTCTGGATTCTACTCCCTTCAATCTATTTTTGCAATAGAAGGAAGTTCCCCAATTGGAGCCAGCTATTGGTCCCCAAAAATGTCACTCATTTTTGGAACAACATATGAGCTATCTTGGTCCTATAGGTCCAAAACTTCTCTCTTCCCTTCTCAAAATTTGTTTTGAGCTTTCAAATTCCTTATTTTTAATCTTTTTCTATAAAGGGGATTCACAGGTTCAACAGGTTAAAAAGCTTCTGCAGGCAAGTTCAATCAAAAGAATAAGCTTTTAACACTCAATCGTTTCTAGGATTGGTTCAGTGCCTCAGTTCAATCAAAAAGATTTTAATCGGCAAATGATAAAGGACTTAGGCTTGAACCATTGAACTTTGAACCACCTTGGTTCAAAGGTTCAATGGGTTCAATGCCCAAGTTGGTTCAACGCACTTGGTGCAAAAGAACAAAGGACTTTACCAAATAATGAAGAATGAACCGTTGAACCGTTGAACCAAATTTGGTTCAATCGAAAAGGTTCAAGGGGCTTCAACGGATGAACCATTGAACCATTGAACCAAAAGGTTCAAAGGTTCAACCAAAGCTTAGAAAGATAAAGGAAGTAGTGTTCGAGCGAGACACATAATAAACCAATGAACTGATTGAACTTTGAATTGAAAGAGTTCAAAGTTCAATGGTTCAACATGGTTCAAAAGCCCAAAGGTGGCCTCAATCAAAGGAAAACCCTAACTGAAGAGAAAAGACTGTGGAAAAATGCCTGATGGAAAAAGTCAAAGCAGAGTGAAAGCTGCCACGTGTCATCTTCTACAGGACCCCCAAAGGTTTCTAAAGCTTCTATAAGCTAAGTGAAATACATCATGTGTCCTATTATGACTCAACGAAACGTGACAAGTGTTTGCATCCATGTTCCCCTTTTGGACTTGCTCAGGCAAAATGTGTCATGGACCCCATTTTTTGTAAGTTTCTAATGAGTTTCATAACAACGAAACTTGCCACTTGTCAAAGACACAGAAAGGACCCCCAAAGACATAGGCAAGAAGGGCTATAAAGAGCAAAGAAGTGCTTAAGTAGTCAAGAGAGGAGCGAGACCAAAGGACCAGAAATATCTTCAAAAGAGTTATTCCTAGAAGGTGAAATAGTGGATTGAGTAGACTTCTAAGTGCATCAAAGCAAGGACGTGGCTGATTTTCTTCCATGAAGTAAAGACAAATATGCAAAGGACTAGACGGTCCATATTAAGGAGCAGACATATCAAATGAAGGGACGCGCCATAGTTATGGCAGCACACTATTCTCAGCATGGCCTCTCCAAACAAGAATTGGAGAATGCATTTAAGACGCTGACTGCAGCATGGGCCGTCCCTTGGAAATAGGTGCCATTCCTTGCTTATTGGCTATAAGTTTGTTAATTCTCTCATTTGTAAAGGGAGACTTCTGATTTTTACAAGAACAAAACTCTGCCCATTTTGAAAAAAGAAGACTGAGACTTTGAGCTCAGGTTGTAATTTCATTTTCCTTGTTATTTGAATGAGAAAGCAGGTTTTTCTAGACTTTGTGTTGTTCTGACTTGTGTCATCTGAAGGTGTCCTTATTCATTTAATTTGGTATGCAAAATTAGTGAAGGTAATAGGGAAGTGTCTTGAAATCAACTGTGGAAAGACTTTGTGCTTTCACCATTGATTTCAGTATGTGTTTTCCTTTCCTTTTTGTGTTGAGGATTCTGGGGTGACTTTGTGCCCCCATTATCCTTTGTGATATACTCTTTGGGCAGTTGAGGTGGAGACTTTGAGCTCTGTTTCATCCTGTTGTTCCTACGTTATTTTGATCACTGGTTATTTCACTACCTGAAAGAAACTCCTGCTGTTTCCTGTAAGGACACTTATGAAAGAAGAGAAGTGCCTTCAGCGTTTGTTGTCAAGATTTTCTGTTTTATTTGTGTGCATCATCTCTAAAAGAAGAGAGATGGATGGTTTGTCTCACCCCTATGTCTTACTTTCTGCTTATTTATATTGTATATAGCTTCGCATATTTAATAGGGAACCTCTCCTTGATGAGAGGAGAGATTTGTGCCCTTGTGATGCAGTAAAGCTGCACACCAGGATGACCCATCTCCCTATGCTGTGGTGATAGGAACTATTTTGGTCACCAGTTAGCTGGCCGACAAAATATTCACCCAACAAAATCAAAGCTAAAAAACAAGCTTGACAAAAATTAGAGACTTGTTTAAGGCTCCATACAAATAGATACAATGTCCTCAATTTTCTATTTGATCGAGCTTTGATAATTTGGTAGTCAACATCTAAAAGAAGAGGATTGACTAATAATTCTTCAAACACACTACAATTCTGTAATACTATATCCGAGTCCAACAACTTTTGAAGAGAATGCAAATAACAATTATCAAGAACAAAATGAAGAAAATTTGTATATTTTTGTTTCTATTTGATTAAGAGAACATGTCTATAATAGTTGTAAACTCTATTATAGATATGCATAAGTATATTATGGTGTTTCTTTGTTATTTTATACCAAGTGGGTATATTTTTATGTTTTGTTTGATTAAGAGAACATGTCTATAACAGTTGCAAACTCTATTATAGAGATCCATAAGTATATTATGGTGTTCTTTTGTTATTTTATACCAAACTTATTTTATGTATCTATAGTGTAATGAATTGTAAATATCTATATTAGACCAATAGCTTCACTTTTGTTAATAGCTTGCATAAATGACTAGAAAATTTGAGAAAACCATCACATATGTATTCAAACAACTTCCATTAATCCCCTGGGTGATGTGTTGGATCGACATTAAATTTTTCCTTGGATCCCCTTAATATCCTGGTGCTAATTCACTAAAAAATAGGGCAAAATCCAAACCTCGATCTTGTAGCTTTAATTCCACATGCATTGCATTTAGTGATAGAAATAAAATAAACATTAGGTGTGAAAATTATTTATTATTAATTTTTTTATTTATTAAACTATATATAAGGAAGAACATGTTTATTTTACTCGGTTTTATAATTGTGTTAAGGCCCACTTGTGACTTAGGACATAATAATTTTAAGGTAATAATTATATTTTGGTTGGCATGGTTTGTTAATTGAAATAAAAAATATTTGAAAGACCATTATTGATTATGGATATGGTTAAGATATTTTTGTATAACTTATCATTATTGATTATGGATATGGTTAAGACATTATCATTATATTTATTCATTTTAAGATAAATGACTGTGCATGTAAATAACTACTCTCAGTCTTCAGAATAAAAGTAACACAAATCTATACCTTGCAATCACAAGGAAACCAACTTATAAATTGTTTACACTTTCATTTCCAACCTCTCATCCTAATTTTTAAACTACTAGAGCTTCACTTATGCCAATAAATTGCATTAATGACTAGGAAAATTAAGAAACTATCACATATGTATTCAAGTAACTTATTTATGCTTGAATACATATGCAACTCTTTAATAGAGTTTAAAATTGTTATAGATATGTTCTCTTAATAAAATAGAAGACTAAGAATAGTTGTTTGCATGCACATTCATCTGTATTGAAATGAGTAAATATAATGATAAGTTCCCTAAAAAGCATTTATTTAAATATATTGGCTTGCCATCCTCGCTTTTCATAGTTATCTTGTCCTATGGCCCCATAGCCAGCTTAAAATAATAATAATATTTTGGTTGGCATGGTTTGTTGATTCAAATAAAAAATATTTGAAAGGCCATTATTGATTATGGATATGGTTAAGAAATTTTGACAAACCTTATTTTATAATTTATATCGCACTTATCAAATATATGCATATGTGATCAGATTTCAAATAATATAATTTAACCTATCTAACAGAGTAAAACCTATAGAAGAGGCAATCTCTTGAAAGAAAGATTTTTGATTCTATCAGAGTGTTTTATCAATCTCTTGATATCCCTTTTATATCTCTATAGCTAAAAAGAGGAAAAAGAAATGAAATGAAAGCAATCAATAGAGAAAAAGACTCAATGTACTCAATGTGTACTTACAAATTAATCTCTTATATATCAATATTTTGATATCTTTTTTATATTTTATATTAGTCTTTTGAAAGACTCATAGAGGTTTGTACTCAATGTATACTAAGTACTGCACATGATCTTACCGTATGTACTACACAAAAAGAGCCCTTGAGAACCATAATTTTGGGACATGAAGGATAACAAAAAAAATATTGATTTCAACCTCTCCCTCAAGCTCATATTGATTCTTGATCATGTTACATACATTTATTTACTAATTTTGGCAAGGCTAAAACATGATCAATATGCAGAAACATCTTTAAAAAATTATTATAAAACATTAAAATTCATGTGTGTTTCCATAATTGTTTGGTAAAGAGTAAACCATTCAAACATACTTTTCTATAGGAAATAAAATATTGATACGTATATATAAAAACCACCAAAAATAATATCATCATACTTAAAAATATCAAGATAGTATTTAAAAATTAATACCAAATATCAACAAAAATTTAAACACAAGAATTTAAATTTTAATTAGAGTCTGTATCAGAAACCAAATCTATTAAAGGGGAACCCTTAGCATTTAAGTACTCAGTGTATCCTAAGAAGTAGCGAGAAGTTACACCAATCAGGTCTAGGTCCCTTCATAATCATCCACCTCTAACTTAACCTTTCTTAACATTTTGACCTCCATAGGTTGTGTTGCAAGGCTGCTATCACATTTCCTGCTAGAAGAAGTAGGTCTTTCAGGCTCAAGGGGTGGAATATTAGTGTTAAGTGGAACAATTTCATCAGGATGTATAGTTAACTCAAGAATATTTTCATGTTGAGGTGGTTCGGGCAATGGAACATTTTGCTCATTAGGCTGAATGACAACATGAACGTGCATGTGTTGAGGGAGCTCATTTAGAATGCCTCATCTGTGAGGATGATTATTCGAATGTGATCCCCTCCATCCTCTATTTCCATGGAAATTCAAAGAGTTAGTAGGCAAATAGTTGAGAAAATTCTAAAAGGTATGGTCATTGGCATCAAAATGCAAGGAAACACGAGTTCCCTTGTTAAAAGGCCTAATAAATGTGTTAGCAGCCCTATGACCATGAAATAATCAGCCGCCACGAGAGCTACCATGTGAAGGAGTAGCCTCACTATGTTAATCATCATCATGACCCCAAACATATCTACCTGAATCATTTGAACTTAGATTACAGTCTGGCATCTAATAAAATATGTTAAAATAAGCATTTTATACAACTGAGATCAAATACTTCTTAATTTTCATTATCTTAAAAATACAATGCATAAAATTATTTAATTTGAAACAAAATTCAAATAGTACTTATATGACCATCATTGTGCATAAGAATTAATCATTCCATCCTCTTTACAACTATATCAAAATAAAAACTACCATCCTAAGAAAACCATGCATTATTCTTTCACAATCCTCATGCCATGCATTATTCTTTCACAATTCATATTGGCCTTTCAAATATATTTTGTATTTCAATTAACAAACCATGCCAACTAGAATATAATTATTACCTTAAACATTTAAAAATAAAACATAGTATGATCACAAGGCTCCAAGATATTTTTTGTGCAGTACATATGATAAGATCATGTGTAGTACTTAGTATAAATTGAGTACAGGACAAACTCACACTTCAAACATTTTGGTAGACCTTATTATACAATTTTTATGGGTCTAATTCAGCAAGAAATTATATGAGACATGTATAGGTTAATCTATAATCACCGTGTGTGTGTGTGTGTGTGTGTGTAAGGACCACCTATGACTATTATGTGAAAATGTTTTGAATATTCTTTGGTACCACATGCTCTTCCTTATTTAAAGTTTTAATAACTAGAAAACTTAATAATAAATAATTTTCAAACTTAATGTTTATTTTATTTCTAGCAATGAATGTGGTGCATGTGGAATTAAAGCTATGGGGATTGAGGTTTAGATCTTAACCATTTTTTATGAATTGGCATTGGCATATTGAGAACATAATAAACATGAGGTAATAATTATATATTTTTAGTTATGTCATTCTCGCTTTTTATAGAAGTATCTTGCATGCCATTATTTCTTAGAGGAAATCAGTTGCTTGTTTGTTTATAAGAAGTATGTCGTAAAGACCAACCAAATAATATATTAAACTAAAAATAGTAAAAATTGTGATAAAAAATTAGTGTATAAAGTATAAATAATAAACCAATTATGGGGCCATAGGGCAAGACTATATGTATGTATATATGTGTACCCTAATTTTTTATCGTAATTTTTTATTTAGTTTAATATATTATTTGTTTGGTGTTGACCAAATTTGATCCCAAGTCAAATTAGTCACTCCCCTATAAATTCAAACTTGTCATAGTCTTGTGATGTGGTCATGTCATACCCTATATGGTCCTTAGAGTCTCCATTTAACCTTGTTAGCATGGTTTAAGGTTAGTTTGAAGAAGTTAAGGTAAAATCATGTTGTGGTCATATAGTGTTTTAGGCATGTCATGAGGAAATAAGTCATGATCAAGTTGTGTCATAGGTGATTAGGGGTTTATTAATGTCATTTCATGTATTAATCATCTTTTCATAACATTTCATGGTGTTTTGAAAACTCTAAGGTCTATTTGCTAACTCTAAGGTGGTGAAAATGAGTGAAAAATGTGATTTTGGCTAATATTTATGTTTTTAAAGTTACCTAACATCACAATTCATACCATACACCTTCCAAGGTCATTGGAGAATTCAAATAATTGTTACACCTATCAGTAAGTCAAAGCAAAGTCAAATTCTTGGATTTTAATGCTTATTTGAGGAGTTAGAGGAAGTTGTACGGACTCTTGAAGTCACTTGAAAGTGAAAATATCTTCATAATGTACTTTAGACTTATATAGGTTAGGGAAAATCATTGGAAGAAGTTTCAAGCTCCATAGTTGCATAATTTTATCTCTCTCCTCCATCGCTCCATTCACAATCTAGTGAAGGAAAATTTCAATCAGATGGTATAGGCCATATAAGTAGAGTTGGGGGATGATATTTTGGTAAAATTTTGGGACCCATATGGGATTCCAATTTATGGTATTGGTCATTGGGTTGGTGCCCTTAGATTTATAAATAATTGCTAAGAAGGCAGACTATTTTTTGAGAGCTCAAAACTCCAAAGTTTGAGTTTATAGTGATTCAGTGCAAAATGTGAATTCATGACTGCATGAAACTAGTTGGAGTAGGTTATAAGATGTATTTATATGTGTCACACACATTTATTCATCATGGTGGCATGCGTGGATGTCTTCTTGGCATGGAAAGTCTCTCTTATACATTGTCTACAAATGACTGCCATTTTTCTATGTTTTTGAGTTGTTCAGGTCATCAAATACATTTGAATGATTCTTAATTATCCTATAATATATTATAAATCTATAAATAACCTTCTAATTAGTTAGATAATCCATACAAAATCTCAAGAAAAGCCACTTCTTTATTCACCTTTTATGGACTTTGTGCTCTCTGTGTCTACAATTCAGTGGATTTGAGTCGTTTCAAGTATATGTTTCCAAGAATATGGAAAATTGACTTCATGTTTTATATGTTGTTATAATGGAGGTAATTGTATTTGATTCATAACATTCATATTTTCACCTTTCAAGGTTCTAAACATAAAAGATTGCAGAACTATCACCTACCACCTGTAGGTTTATAATTCCAAGGTATATTCATGTTGTCAATGAATTTTAAAGGCTATTCAAGTATGAAATCACTGTAAGTATAGTGATGGTTCAAGTTGATAAAGGATTATAAACATATTAAGGTCTCCAAATGTCTTAAATCGAAGTGGTAGCTAACAAAAACTGCTCCTATAAAGACCTATAGGATTGACTGTGAAAACAATGAAAACAACAATGTTTGAAGAGACTTTGAGTAGTCTAGAGACTTTTAATGAAGTAAATAAAGACTCCCCTAAAAATTTTGGCTACCGTGAGATGTCATCATTATAGATCTAGGCCTAACTTAGTTACATCACACTCAATCTTTCCTAAATGGTCACCTATATCCAAGTGGGTGAGAAAAGATGTTGTAACAGTGATGTTGGCAAGGTTTGGAACCTTCAGGACTTTGTAAAGGGTTTCAAGGTATCATCATAGCATAGTATATCCATTTTAAAGTTCTAGTGTTGATGATAATAAAAGGCTATGAAGACCACCACATAGTTAGACCTTCTCAAACAGACACCTACAACTTGTTAAGAGATTTTACCTTGGACAATGAATGTGGGTAAGGTTTAGAAACTTAAATACCTTTAAAATATAAATACTTCAATAACAACATGATAAAGCCTTTGAAAAAGGTTTGGAATTAGTTTTTAAGGTCTAAGAAGTCATAACATAGTCAGCTGCCCTAACTGTCCACCTAAAGTCATTTGAGTTTGGTCTTGAGATAAGGAATGATGGTAGAACACAAATTTTTAAGGTATATTAAGGAATTATCAAACATTATCAATATCACATCAAGACCTTGAGGAGATTAAAGGATTGAATTAGAGTTCTTAGAACACTAAGTTGGTAAACCATTCTAAATACACACACACATGTCTGCCTTGTGAGAAAAAAATTATTTGTTTGGAGA
The DNA here is from genome assembly GCA_037957365.1 of Torreya grandis. NCBI lineage: Eukaryota > Viridiplantae > Streptophyta > Pinopsida > Cupressales > Taxaceae > Torreya > Torreya grandis. Next base: position 232,608 of record JARHVA010001011.1, on the reverse strand, counting down.
GTTGAGGAATTGAACTTGAGACAAAAATGTTTGTAAGAATGTTTGAAATATGGAAAGGATATCATGGTTCTTAATCCATTTATATCAAAGAGTCTAAATAAAGGTTATAAGCCTGGTCACCAATACATAACTCAAACATTGTTCTGCCTACTCAGTCCTAAGGAGTAGTTGCTTGTTTGGAAGGCCAAAGTGATTTAGCCATAAAAATAAATGGAACATGATTGTATGGAATGAACATAGTATTACATCACTCTAAAAAATATTAGACCCTCATCTCAAACAATAATGAGATAACACAGCCAGACCTTGTTCAATGAATACACAAGTCTGCTTATCCACAAATCACTTGTTATTTGAAGAGATAGTTTAGAGACTGTAGAAATATCTAAGGAAATTAGGGTGATATAAGTTGAGTAATATAGTGTGAATTTTTTTCCATCACACCCTCATGTTCAATCAAGAAGTGAGACAAACACAATAGACCTTGTTCTTTAACCCTACACAATCTAAATTACACACAACATGTAAAGGCAAATCTTGAAGAGATGATGGTTAGTAGAATTGATAAGGAATTTGAGAACCTTGAATATATTATAAAATATAAATACAAAAACTCCATGAAATTTTAAAGTCATGACAAAGAAGAAAATGGGAGAAAATAATGAGATAGGGTATGACAGGCAGTTTGGATTGCAAACCCTAGGCCTAGATAACTAAGGATACAAGGAGTTTGATGAAGAAATGGGAAATGATAGAAATTTTTTGAGGTCAAGGGAGGTATCACAACCCTCATGAAGGTAATTTTAACTCAAACAAACTTTAGGATGCCTCTCACTAACTCATTTCTCTCTTAGACCTCTTATAATGCTTGTTTTCAACCCGAGAGGCCAGTTTATTTTACTTGGTATGGATCACACATGGTGCATGGGACCTTGTGATCATAGGGGAAGACAAATATAATATTATACTTCCATTTTTTGTATTTTTTTTATGGTTTCATGCCCTGAGCTTTATGCACCATCCTTAAGAATCCAAGGCACTTTCAGGCTATCTAAGAGGGCTACAAAGACCAGATGAGAGAGAAATCCACTTTCATGCATCTAGATGAATCATAGAAACTTCCAAACCACCTATAACATGTTTAAGACTCCCATAAGAATCACCCCATGCAATTGGTTGATATAGTATTTTATATAATTATACGAGTTAGGCTTAAAATGATTGATTTTTGTTATTTTACAAGTCTGTATAAGTTACCAGATATTAAAATTTAGCATGGAGGAAGGGCAAGGTGTTTTATAAGTGAATCACACACTTTTTTGGGGTTTGAAACATGTGTGGATCCTGTATAATCATTTTTTTCACTCTCTTGACAAGGAAACCTAATTGAGGCCTAGTTGGGAGAGAGAAAGGGTGAAAAGAGATATCTCTACTCACTCTCAAAGCATGAAATTTAACCTATAGCTATAAAGAAAAATAGGGTATTGGAATATGTGCTTATATTATTATCAACTTCTATAATTTTATCCACACAATTAGGTTTGCATCATTTTAGGGCTACAAGGAATGAGGCCCAATTAGGGCTTTTTGTAGAGAATAAATGGTTAGAGCTAGTTTGAGGCCTCAAAATGGATTATTTTAGGTCCAATATAATTTGAATAGACCATACATGAAGTTTTTATGAGCTAAAGAAACTGAAACCAAGTTTTGACACTTGTGTGCAGAACAGTCCTAAGGAGATGAAGAGACCACTAGACACCTTGAAAGAGAAAGAGACGATGTGTCAAAGAGAACCTATTTGGGTTAGCTGAGAAGTGTCAAGAGTAGAGTAATTAGGTAGAAGAAACTAATCTGACTATCAAGAAGGCTATTTATCCTTTAACATGTCAAGAAGAAGAGAAGTTTCAAGAAGTTAGTCAAGGTGTCAAACATGATTTTCAACTCCCATCCCACTTAGAGACTTGGAACATCTTCAGAAGAGCTATACCTATCATCTTAGACCTATTGAGGTAGTTGCCTAACTTATTTATTGTTTATAAATCACATGACACTTGTCTACCTTCTCTATCTTACACCCTTCTTCTCTTCTCTCTCAATTTCTCTATATATTGAGCCACTTTTGGCTAGGTTTGTATCCTCCACCTGAGTATGGAAAAGCCCTGCTCACTTGTGACATTTGAGAAATAAATAACGATATGATTTTCCTTCTCCATGAGTTGTTTCATGGGCAAGTTAAGTTAGTTGATCTTACTAAGTGATAGTTTCTCTTCCTTAGCATGTTGTCCTTGCTTGCATCTATATTCAGCTTTGAAAATCTGTTTCAGGTCTCTTGAAGTGTTCTAATGAAGTGTTCATGAGTTTAGTGAGTTGTCTTTCCACTAGTGTCAAATCATGACCTTGTGTTTAGTCCTCCTAGATTAATATTCCTTCATAAACCTTCATGAGAAATACTAGCGCAAGGGACAAATTTAGATCAGTGTATGTATAGGTTAGGCTTGTGTTTGAAGTGAACTTGCAATTGGTTGGCAGTGGTCAAGTTATAATTAGTGCATCACCTCTTTAGGATAGGTTTAATTTATATTTTATCTCTCCCTTTTCATCCAAATAAGCTAGTGATATAGGTGATGAGATTCAATAGACAAACCAAGGGAGTTAGCCCTTCAATCTATAGGTTTACCTTTGCTATAGGCAACCCATAGGCTTAGAGGTAATCCCATGTTACACTCACTTTGAAGAAGGCGTGAACTACCTCTCCAAGAGTGAAAAATTGAGTAACAATAATTGGTCTTTAGTTTTACCACCCTAAACCCTAAACAAATAAGAAACTAATTTCCTCTGAGAAATAATGGCATGCAAGATACTTCTTTTAAGTAATGCATAAAGAACAAAATGAATTATATTATGCGGTTAGTCTTTACCACATACTTATTTTAAATAAATAAGAAATTGATTTTCTCTAAGAAAAAATGACATAGTAAACACATAACAAAATGAATTATATTATGTGCTTGGTCTTTACTACATACTTATTTTAAACAAACAAGCAACTCATTTCCTCTAAGAAATAATGGCATGCAAGATACTTATTTTAAACAAAATGAATAAATGCAATAGAGCTTCATGATTATTTCAACCATATTTATGACTAAATCAAAAATACCCATTTCATAGATTTTGAGTTTAAGAAAAAGATTTTTAGATATACATAAAATTTCTAAGAAAACCAACATGCATAGTGTTTTTAGCAAATATCTTTAAAAAAATGTTTTTTGGGGAAATCAATTTATTGTTTGTTTAAAAGAAGTATGGGGTAAAGACCAATCAAGTAATATATTAAACTAAGTATAGCAAAAATTATGACAAATTTTTAGGTTATAGATTATAAATAATAAATCCGTTATGGGGTCATAGGGCAAGCCTATATATATATATATATATATATATATATACACCCTAATTTTTTGTAACATTTTTTTACTCAGTGTAATAAATTATTTATACTCTATACCCTAACTTTTTGTCACAATTTTTAACTTAGTCTAATATATTATTTGGTTGGTCTTTAGTTTTACACCCTAAAACCTAAACAAACAAGAAATTGATTTCTTCTAAGAAATAATGGCAGGTAAGATACTTATTTTAAACAATGCACAAAGAACAAAATGAATTATATTATGCGATTGGTATTTACCACATACTTCTTTTAAACATATAAGAAAATCATTTCCTTTGAGAAATAATGGCATGTAAGATACTTATTTTAAATAAAATGAATAAACACAACAAAGCCTCGAGATCATTTCAATTGTATTTCTGACTAACTCGAAAATACCCATTTCATAGATTTTGAGTTTAAGGAAAAGATTTTGAGATATACATGAAATTTCTAAGAAAACCAACATGCATAGTGTTTTTAGCAAATATATTTAAACAAATATTTTTTTAGGGAGCCTGTTATTATATTTATTCATCTCAAGACAAATGACTGTGCAAGCAAATAACTGCTCTCAATTTTTAAAACCAACTTAGAATTTGTTTGCGTCTTTATTTTAAACCAAGACTACCAGATATTCACTTCTGAATAACAGAGCTTCATTTTTGACAACAAAGCTTTACTTCCACCAAGAGCTTGCATAAATGACAAGAAAAAATGAGAAATCATCACATATGTATTTGATCAACTTTTATTAATTTTGAGGATGATGTGACGAGCAACTTCCATTAATATTACAGGTGACTTGTTGAACCAACATTAAATTTTGCCTTGGGGCCCCTCAATATGCTAGCACTAATTCACTAAAAATTGGGCAAATTCTAAACCTCGATCCCCATAACTTTAATTCCACTTACATCATATTCAATGCTAGTAATACAATAAATATTAGATTTAAAAATTATTTATTAATAATTTTTTTAATTATTAAAACCATATAGAAGAAAGAGCATGTGGAGCCAAAGAATAGTCAAAATATTTTCACATAATAGTACTAGGTGGTCTTTACACACACACACATACCTAGTGATTCCATACTAACCTATACATGTCTTGTATAATTTCTTGGTGAACTAGAGCCATACATGTATAATAACTCTAATGAATATGTGTCCTAAAATAAGATCAAGTATAATCTATAAGGCAAATTCATGTCCCAAACTATAAAAGTGTATAAAATTTTGGCGATTTGGCCTATGTATATTTTCATATAATTATCCATTTTCAAAATTAAAAAAACCTACTTATAGCCAATTGGCTATAAATAGCCACTAAAATTTTCCCTGGTGAGGATTTGATCAAGCTTAGTAGCTCGTTCTACTGCTAATAGGTTGGGATCAATTTGATGATCTCAATTTTAAGTTCCTTCAATGTTTTCCCTTACATACATCATTTTTTCATATATAAAATTAAGAGAGATAGGTCAACATTTAATGGACTCATTAGGTTCGAGCATTTAAACCTATGATTTGATACCACATGTTAAAACCCACTAGGTTCAACTAAAAAAATTACACATTTTTTTTGTAGTTAAGATCAACTATATGTTGTAATTAGTATTAGCTAATGCTCTTAAACTCATTGAATGTACCAACAATATAATCTTACTATTTATACACCATTCAAATGCATTGTTTTGTTGTTAACATTCTAAAACCAACTAAATATAACAATTACATATTTCTTAGTAATCCACTGATCTAAGAATATAAACATTTAATGTATTAACCATAAACAATTCTCAATGATGTAGAAACAATATGATTACACAATGGTACATCATTATCGTATTAAAGGTACAATAATACATCATTTCAACATCAAGTACAACATAGTATATCAAATCATCTACATTCAATAAATACAACCACTGTTGAAGTATAATATAATAAATAATAAATGTACATGTATGCCAACAACCACTACTACATAAGCCAATTAAATACAATAATATCAAAAATACAATAGTACAATAGATATTCTATGAAACAACTCATGAAATAGTATAGTAATTGTGAGTATGTATTAGGATTGGTTCAAATTTAACTATAGAGAGGGAGAGCATTATCTAGGAACTTTTACTCCCACCACAAATTGTCAGTCTCCTGCAGACCTTCCCATTGGGAGTGGCCCTTCCCTTTATAAAGGGGATGATAATATCATTTTGGACATCAAGAACTCATCTAGAACATTGTGAAAGTATAATCACTATTACATGCATCAGTCTTAAAGACAACAGATAATCCTTTGTCTAATATGACATCACACATGCATGTAAACTAGAAATTATAATGGATAAACAATCTATATAGATATAACATTACTTTGGCCAAAGCATTTTTATAGATTTCAGACTTCCAATGAATCTAGGTCATAGTTGACAATAATAAACATTATTTACTAAATGTGAAATTGAATCTATCCTTCTCATTAATCGATGATGATTAACATATGATAAAAAGGCTCCCTACTTTTCACTCATCATCACTTAATGGGAAGGGCGTCTATGGCACAATACTCAAACAACAACACTTATAAATATTTTATCATAAACTATCTAAATGAACTAGATCAATAGAATGTTTTTTAGAGTTTATCTCATGCTAAAATACAAAAATCACAAATATATTTAAGCAAGACAACCATACTATAGATTGATTAAGTATCATACCTCAAATAAAACATATTTATTCAATAACATGAGAATTATGCTACATTATCTAGTAATACCAATTACAATTCTTCATTCATATAAGCACTAGATAACAATATTCAAATGTTTATATGTTCATAAATTGGAGGTTTAGATTCAATTATGATTCAACCTAGCCAAGTAACACAGTTTAGACCAAAATAGTTTGATACGTTCTCTCGCATTCAAATTATTTTGCAACAAATAAGTAATAATAATCCATTAGGTGATAATAGTTTTAATAAATTATTTTATTTAAAAAAATGCCTCCTATGTATTTCATCATAAGCTATAGACCTCATAGTTTACATCAAAAGAGGACGATCACATCTAATCCCTTAGAGATAACTGCCACACCTATGGATATTAATAAAGCAATGTTTTAGGGTTAAAAACTTCAACAATCTCATAATTAATGTTGGTAATTCAGTCCTTTCCTTTTGCTCATATTAATATAAATTATTTGCTCATAATCGCAACTTACAACTCTATTTATATTGAATATAGTTCATAAATACTCTTTCCTTAATTGCTACAACTATTTTCATGAAGGGTCAATTTAAACATCTCTCCATTCCTGAATATCATTTATATAGTACATAAATTCAATTTAAGAATATCTACAGAACTCATCTATGGCCTATATTACTATCATCATATTAATTAATAATTCACAATGAATAAATTTCATCTCGAAGTATCTACAACTTAGCTATAACCTATTTTAATTTGGTCCTAATTTACCCCTGTTGGATCCTATTTTTTGTATAATTTTAATCTAAGTGATTTTTGGAAGATGGCACGAGAGAAATGGGCACAGAAGTAAACATATGTGCAAAAGTAAACATAGGTGCAAAAGTAAGCCAAGGCATGGAAGAAGCAAGTTAGGAAGAACAAAGATGCATAAAACATGGAGAAACCAAGGATACGAGATTCAAACAATTGGCATATGACTTGGACAAAGGGCACAAAAGGCATAAATGGTTAGCAAATAATTTGTGTGAGCATTGAAGGAGAATAAACAAGCATATATCTAACACTCACCTATGATAAGATAGGTTCACAACATCAAATATCTAGCATAAAGTGGGTATATAGGGGTAATTAGGTCCGAATCAACATGAATTCAATTTAACGGCTTTCTATGACTCATTGTTATTAATGGTATTTGGCAAGTCATCAATTTCATATTAATGTTGTAACTGAATGATCAGGGTAGAAGCATGTATAAATACCCCAAGTTTTACTTAGAAGGTTATTTTTGTTGTTGTTTGTTATTGTTATAATGGTAAATGTAAGCTTGAGCTTATTCATGTTCTTGATGTGCATCGAGACTTATGTATGGTGATCATTGATATATAATAAGATGGAATACTCATGGTATTGAAATACCTATATACTTGTTATAAAATTAATGGTACTATTACTCTTTTTATTGATTTTAACCTATCTCTTTTCTTATGATGAATAAATTAAGTATATAATAAGTGGATTTTATGAATTAGCTTAACTATGATATCTTTGGTTAGAACTAAGTGCTCATTCAAGCACCTTAGTTTAAAGAGCCCAGGGTATACACCATCACACAACAAAATCAAGTGAGCATGTGAGATCATTTCTCACATGATAAACTAGCATGCTAGTTAGTTGGACTTCTTATCCTCATGCATGCAACCAAGAAAAGTCATGTTAAATTAAAGGAAAACAATCCAACATTTTGGTTCCATTGCTAGGACCCATTGCACTTGTTATCAAGATGGTAGGAAAATGGTTGAGCAATTTTATTTGGAGAATATTGAGCACTACAATGGTATAGTAGAAGAAAATTTTACATTTCAATGTCTTGAAGTAGGAATTTATGCATGTACATGGGCAAAGTAGCATTTTTATGATTCTCTGTATGAAGCATTCTTTTTAGAATCACCCATGTACTAAATGTTTGGCTTTTAGTGTATGCGTAAAACCATTCAAGATATTCTAGATGAAAGGCTTCTTGGTTAGTAGAGTGTTAGATGGCATTAGATAAGTTGGAAACTATTTGGACATGTGTAATAGATGTCTGGTGGAAAAGAATGCTTAAAAGTTATATTTTGGAATACGTGGTCTCTACATATTCTTGCCCAGAAGAAGCGTAGTTTAACTTCCTAAGAGAGGCACATGGGAGGTATCTCAAATAGTTCCCTTTAGAGATTAAATAGCTTATGTTTGATTTTGGACTTGATATGGATAACTAAACTCTCTCGTGCATGAGTAGCGTTACTGGTGTGGAAATGGAAGAGTATGCATTGGTATGAAACTGGGAGTTCAACATGGAATTCATGCAGTGGGAACTGCACAAGTGAAAGTATGATGAGGCTAGGCACAGGGCTATGAGAGGAAATGATTTAGATGCTCAATGGGAGGATATTAGTAGTGCCATGGGAATATGTAGGAGAGTGGAGAGGCATAAGAAGTACCCTTGACCATAGGCTTGTTATCTTAAATAGTGCAAGTATGCATGGAAGAACTAGGAAATGTAATAATAGTGAAACTCAAATAGATAGACCCAATTCCCCCATCATAATCTATGCTCATGCATTTGAGTTTGAATAAATTTTTGTAAGAAATTAGGATAGTGACAATGCAAAATTTGAAGAATTTGAAGTTGAGTCAATAGAAGAATCTTTGAAAATACAAGTTCAACATAATAATCTACCTTTAGCATTGAATTTTCCATTACAAGTATGATATATGGTTCAACTTTGGAATTCCAAGTGGACCTAATATAAATAGTGGGAAAACTATAAGCCCAACCATAATAATCAACCTGCTTCAGTGTACACTGCTTCTAGTGTACCTATTTCTACAGGGGGCATGGGAGGAAACAACAATGATGGTTTTGTTAGAGGAGGATCAGGTGATGGCACTAAATGTGGTAGTGGACATCCACCATAGAGATCAAGAGGAGTTGCTCCACAATAGGGTCCACTATAACCACCAAGTGTACCTATAGTGTACTATGAGACGATGTTTCATCTCCCTAAATACTGAGGTATCAAAAATGTGATGGAACATGTTCATAAGTGCAAACTCATTTGATGAGAGCAGGGTATTACTTATTCATAATGAAAGGTTACTCAATTTACCACTACTTTATTAGATCACACACACTAATGGTACCAAAAATTCAATCCTCAACAAGCAGTTGTGAGCTATGAAACATTGAAAATTGCATTCCTTCAGGAGTTTGACATTCTTGAGTTTGAGGAATGAAGCATCACTACCTTAAAGGACATAAAGTAATATCTCATTTAGAGTGTGCATGAATATGATGCATGCTTCAAAATTATTCTTTCAAAACTATCATTTGAGATTAAATCAACACATCATGCTCAATGGTTTATGGGAGGGATGTTGCTTTCATTTTGTTGAGCTCTATCCCAAAAGACATTTATCAACCTATGCGAGGCACTAGAAGCTACTCTCTGTGCCAAAGCTATGAGAAGTATAGATATGGGGATCAACCCCTTTATAGTGGCTTAGATTGATGTTATGGCCTCTTAGTTAGAAAATCTAATGACCAATAATGCTCATGACACATGCAAAAACTTACGGTGTATTGATTATGAAGTAGAGGGCCATAATAGGAATAACTACTCACAGAGGAATGTTTGTACCATAACAAAACAATCTTGTGAGATCTACCAAGAGGATCATGATTTAAAGAATTATCCGTTGGTAAAGTGTGCTACCCAAGCTAAATTGTCACTATACTATAAAATATGTGATGTGTACACACATGATACTTATGTTTGTTGAGTCATTAATGAGATCCATGAAGCATGTACAAGAGGGACTTGCCAAAATTATGTTTATAATAATTGAGTTTGGTGGAGGATGATATTTTTGAGGTCGAGGACATGGCAATGGGCACTAGGGTTGTTATTTTCCACCCAGGACATGTTACAAGTGTGTATCTCTAGACTAGCATCAATGTGATTGCCTACTTTACCCAACTTGCACCTTTTTTAAGAATGAGAATCATCTAGAAGAATGCCCTAACTTATATACAACTATCACGAAAGAGCATAATGAGAATGGTGTGAAGATGATTCACGTTGCCAAAAATCTAGGTGCTCAATGGAGACCATACCCTACCACCCCATCAATGGGACCTAAGGTAAATATTAAGACACAAAGTGGTGCTTATTCCTAACCTGTTTCAGTTCTACCTACAAATAAGGTTCAACATGAGGAACTTCATGTTCAACACTACCTAGATGCTCAATATCAGAAAGAGGTATTGCATGACACAATGACCCTATTACATGATTTACTAGGTGAAATTGATTTTTTGAAGGATAAGGATGCCATCATGCACACCGAGATATAAAAATAAACTCTCAATAGACTCTAGGTAGGATGAATTTTAAGAGATATGTAAACTACTCCTTAATGAAAAGTCATTCCCCTCTTAAAGAACTAGTTATGCCAACATAAAACTAAGACTTCAACAGATCATTGTTTAAACCATGCACATCAACAAGAAGCCTATGTCCAAGTAGATGTTGAATGTGACAAGGAGATAATTGTAAATGCATTTATTGATGGGTGGATGATATAAGATAAACTAGTGGATACAAATGTGTAAGTTAATGTTCTCATGAAAGATGACTGGAGGAAGATGGGGAGTCCCAATTTGTAACCCTCCCCACATGTTTTGTTTATGGCCAACAAGACTCGAGTAGTACCTATAGGATTTTTCAAGTATGCCACTGTTAACATTTTGGGTGTCCCTTTCAAAGGTGATTTTGAAGTAATTGAACTGGTCAAAGATGGTGATTTTATAGCTCTACTAGGTTGACGATGGTGCTATGCCAATAATGCATACTTACATTTTAAGAATCACTACATCAGCTTTAAGAATGATAACCAACACATAGTCATTCCTCTCATTGACAATCAAAACACCCATTTTATATAAGTAGTTGATGTCGATGAGGACCTCAACCACATTTATAATGTCACAACACAAGGAAATGAACATGTAGATATTAATCATAATGGTCTAATTTAATGAGAAGACATGCAATACATCTCTGACACCACTAACTTTGCTTGTAGACACTAGGCACATGGAGAATATGAACTCATGGGATGAGGTTATGCTATATTTGGTCGAAAAATAAATACTCCACATAAGCTGCCTAAGCGCTGTAAGCCCATTTGACTCATTGGCGGGCACCTAATGAATTGACCACTTTTCCAATTGGATCAAGCACTTAGGTTTCATGGCTAAATTAAGGTTCATGAGTACTTACAATAATTAGAGTCTTACTATGTTTTTATAGATGAACATATGTGTGTACTCCCTACTATACTTCAAGGCATAATTGCTCATTGGTGTGCTCTCATCAATACAAGTTGTTGACATGGGAACAAGTACGTGCCACACTACATCATTGCTTCCACCATGACAACTAGGTTTGTGTTGCACTCAATTATAATGGTATTGAGTCCCTAGGTGACTAACTATCCACCTGTGAGGATATTTATAATGTCGATGAGACATTTTTAATAGAATATTTATGGGTACATGCATTTTATGGCACTCTAAATGCTTGAGCTAGAGTGTGGCATGTTTATCATGAAATACACCTAGATACAGATACATAAGAATGCATCAAACATGGTATACTAACCACCTTTGCATTTTTTTCATCCCAATTGGATCTAAATTTATCCTTATAAGTGATTCATCAAGCAATACTAGGTGATCAAGCACTAGTTGAAGATAGAATACGGACCATGCATGGTGAAATTAAGGATGACTTGGCCATCTTTCAAACACATGATAATCCTAATAGGACTCAGTTAGAACTCAACTCATAATTTGAATATAACCACAGGGAATAGATCTAGAAGGGTAAGCAGAAGGTTGTATGTCAAGTTGATGAGGGTACTAACACCATTCCCTTAAAACCATTATTTGATCACTTAAAATTGCCTATGGAATATGAGGCATGTGAGGTGAGAGATAATATGAAATCTAAAAAAACCATATTCTGTGCTACTTCATATGGTTTAATACAATATTGGCACAAAAGACACTCCCAAGATGGCTACTATAGGAAATTACTATTCAGAAGCAAAATTGGCTAAAATATTTGAGCTTCTACAAGACTATGCAGATATTTTCCCACATAACTATATAGAGATGAAATGAGTGCATCTAGCATTGGATAAAATTCACATCAAATTGGTTAAGGGTGCTTGCTTATTCAAGAAACAACCATATTGAATGAATCCCAATCTGCACGCATGTGTTAAATAAGAAATTGATGGCATGTTGTGTGCTAGGGTTATCAGACCCATTGATGAATCTAAATGGGTTATCCAAATGGTAATTATCATAAAAAAGGATGGTTAAATCCACATTTGCATGGACTATAGATAATTAAATGTTGTGTGTGTATAGACCCATTTCCAACACCATTCATAGAGGATATTTTGGAAGGTGTTGATGGATGTGAAATTTATACCTTTATTGATGGCTTTTCAGACTATCATCATGTAAAAATTATTGAGGAAGATAAGGCAAAAACCACTTTTGCCACTGAATGGGGGTCTTTTGCATATAATGTAATGCCATTTGGCTTAAATAACATGCCAATAGTCTTCTCTCGAATTGTGGTAGAAGCCTTTCAATATTTCAGCGACAAGTTCTTTCAAGTATATATAGATGATTGGATCATGTATGGATTGGTGCATGATCAATGTGTCAAATCATGCCTCATGCTCAAGTGTTTTCAATAACTTCAAATTTCCTTAAACTTGTAAAGTGCATCTTTGCCACACTTTTTAAATTTTTATTAGGGCACATCATTTTTTGGGATGGGTTACTCATGGATTTAGCCAAGATTGTAGTTATTATTCAACTATCATGTCCAACCACTCAGTGCGTGCGAGGTTCATGCCTTAGTAGGTCACACAAGCTATATCATAAGTTCATTCATAGTTATGTTAACATAATAGCTTTGTTAGAAGAATTACTCAAACAAAATGGTCTCTTCATTTGGACCAAATAAAATCAATAGGCATTTGAGACCTTGAAGGAGAAATTAGTAATTACACCCATCCTCAAGTTGCTAGACTAGATGACACCATTTCATATACATGTTGATGCCTTTGGTCTGGTTGTGGGTGCTATCCTTGTGTAGCCTAGTGAAGGGAATTTGGATCATCAAATATATTTTGATAGTCATAAGCTAACACCAATGGAGATGAGTTAATCTACTACATAACAAGAGGTTTTATGCATGGTGTATGCACTTCAAAAGTTATGCCAGTACTTATTAGCCACTCCATTCACCTTATTTACAGATCACAAAGTGCTCAAATACCTTGTGAATAAACTAGTGTTGCCTAGATTATCTATCAGTGGATTATCCTCTTCTAAGAGTTCTAATTCTTTGTGGTCGTAAAACTTGGCAAAGCAAATTTCAATCCCAACCACCTCTCATGTGTTGAGTCTGGTGAACCAATGCGTGCCATAGAGGATGATTTACCCAATGTATAACTTTTACAAGTTACACATATGCCCAAAGAATTAGAGGAAATAACTAATTTTATTGTAACAGGTTCTGCACTAGACCATCTTAGTACCCAAGATAAAAAGCAATTGGTTATCTATGCTACAACTTTCTAGCTTATTAGTAGAGAATTATACAAATTTGTAAGGGATGAGGTGTTACGAAGGTGTGTAATGCAACATGAACATGCATAAGTCCTTCAATAGGTCTATGAGGGTGTCACTGGAGGACATTATGCTATTGATGTAAAGACATGAAAGGTATTCTTAGTTGGTTTATGGTGGCCCACCTTATTCAAAGATGCCAAAGCTTATGCATGACAATGTGATATCTGCCATCAAATAGGCACACCAAATTATAGGGATGCTATGCCTCTTCATCCAATCCTTAGCCATGAACTTTTTGAAAAATGGACTATTAATTTTATTGGGCCCATACCCTTGTTGCAAGATGAACTGATGCACGCTACATCATTACCACCACTGACTATCTCACATGTTAGGCTGAATAAGTGCCCACATGTGATTATACTATTACAACTATTGCTAGGTTCCTTTGGGAAAATATCATCACTAGATATGGATTCCCATTAAGTTTATCATGTGATTATGGCAATCATTTTGTCAATGAAATGATAATATCCTCTTATCCGAGTTCATGATTGCACACCATAAGACAACTCCATACCACCCTCAAGCTAATGACACTGTTGAAGCTTTTGACATAATCTTGGGCCACACATTAACAAAGATTTATAATATCAATTGCATTGACTAGGACAATTGAGTTTCTACAATCTTATGGGCCTATTGAACCATATACAAATGATTGAATAAAAGTACTCATTTTCATATTATCTTTGGCACTAAATTAGTTCTATTGGTGGATTTCCTTATTCTTTATTTATGTGTTTTGCACATTGATCAACTAGATGATGAAGAATCTCTCAAAGTATGCATTGACGCTTTATTATAGTTAAATGAAGCACACTTTATTGCACATTGGAGTCAAGGAGTTGAAAATTAGAAGTAGAAATCCCGACATGATATACATCTCAAAACAAAAAATTTTCTTCTGTTATGCACGTCTTGGTCTATGATTCCAATTTCATGTGCCACTCTGGTAAACTTCACATACATTGGTATGGTTCATTCATCATTCATAGCATCCACCCCATAAGCACATATAAACTAAGGCAATTAAAGGTTCAATTTCTTCCAGATCATTTTAATGGTAATTGACTTTGGATCTATCATTTAATGTAATATTTCAAATATTTTCTATAAGGCATGCACCACTATATTAGTTTAGGCTTATTGTTTCATTCTCCAATAAAGCATCACATTCATTGTGCACTTTTTGTTTAGGTTTATTTCAGCACATGGTTCTCTTTTGTTTTCATTTTGGTCATGCCCATGAAGGACCACATCAATCTTTTAGTGTGGGGTAAGTTTCAAGATGAATAAATTAAAGCTAGAGTGTGCAAAGTAAAAGTTGGAAGGAATTATGCATAGGAAAAGCACGCAAGTGAAAACCAACATACATGATGGGTACATAAGTGAAAGCATGTGGGAAATGTGAACATGATGAATGTAGAAGTGGAAGCACATAAGGTTAAAGTAGTTCATACAAAAGGTGGCACATGACTTAAAGTGTGAAAAAAGAGTGACAATGGAAAAGCCATTATGAATGGGTTAGGAGGAAAAAAATAGTTCACACCTTTGAGAATGGAAATTTAAATCTTGTTAACAATTGGCATGCACTAAGAGGAAATTTTGAAGATGGGATAGGTTTATTAAATTGACAAAGTGTTAAACATAAAGGCAAACATGCCATATGGATAGGTGGCATACCATTTAATAATAGTAATGAGTGAAGTGATGGATGAAGGCATGAGAGAGTATGTGTATACAAGTCCTCAAGACTATATAAAGTTAGAAGGCCCTCATTTTAATACTTCACTACTTTATTTTTTTGAATTTAAAAAGCTTGAGTGAACAATTTTTAAGCCACCAGAAGGAGCATTCATCAAAATCTAGTGACAAATTTAAAAGCTAAGAAGTGAGATGATGATCATAAATGGGGAAAATAGTTAAATTATGATTGAAGGAACACTGTTGAGAAATTTTCAGGTTATAGGTATCAATGTCTACCATTAGAGGATGCTGAAGTAAGAAAGCTGAGGAAGATCAAACCAAAAAACACATATTCATTCGAGAGAGTCAGAAGGTGGTGCCTCAACATTCAAGCTCCTCAGAGGGTGATTCGGCCAAAGCAGAAGGCCTAAAAAATAAAACCTTTACTAGTCATTCATGAATAGGAAGAGTATGAGGGCATAAGAAGATGGCATGTTTTGATCCTGGAGGAAGCTTTTAGTGAGTCCAATGTGCAAGTGGAAAATGTGGCACAAGTGACAAAAACATATATCAAGAAGGAACCAATAATGGCACACGAGGGGTGGTGGTGGAATAAGTATACAAGACCACCTCCACCCTTTATTTTGATTGAATATATGCAATACCCTAAGTCTATTTTGCATGTGGAAGATTGGGAGTCCAAAGTGTCCTCTTGTCAAGTGCTCAACTATAACCACTGATAGTCAGGGAGCGAGGGAGACTTGTAGCATGACTATAGAGTCAAACACCAAAACACAAGGAATGAGTTCACCTATAACTTCACAATATTCAATCATTTTAATGATTATGAATTATTCTAACTGTTTCATTTACCTTATTTTGGGAATCCCATGGTGGTTAGATTTTTGGTCTCGTGCATCCACAAGAACTATTTGTACTTTATAGTGCATAGGATGGAAATCACTGCCTAATGGGTTAACAAAGTAATAGGGTTAAAATATTTTGGCATGGACATTAATGTGGATTTAAAAGACCAAGAGGCAGTGGAGAAGGTCATGATAACACCAATGTATAAAAAAGAGGGCCACACAATGTACATCACTAGCCTCCTGGATCTCTCCATTTGGGTAGCTTTACACTTGGAAATGATGAAGCTTAAGGGTGGGGATATATGGAAAAATGTTGACATGGTGCACCTCTATGTAGAAATCTAGATGGCCTAAGGGTAAAAGTATAATTACACCTTGTATTTCATGAAGAAGATTGTGGAGGATGTAGAGAAGGCCCACCACCATCCAAACCATAAATTTTTATGGGGTGTGATTCTTATTTTGTTATTATTTGATGAGATTGATATTTCAAAATATACCAGGAAAGAGTTGAAGTGGGTGTACCTAATGGAGAACAAGTCCCCTATAGAATGATTACAATAGTTCACTTGTTTAGGCATCACCTCCCCTTCCCACAAGCTAATAAAGAAAGGATGGTTCGAGGGGCTGAAGGAAGCATTTGAGATTGAATGGTGCATCCTAAAAGAGTTGCCCATGTAAATGGGAACTCAAGCCCAATTTACTATGATGCAACATTATTCGCTTGTGTGCATCTAGATGGATACCACATATAAATTGTTTGGGTGGCTAAAGCTTCAATATGATTTCACAACTAAGTATTTAAAAAATGCTATGAATCATATGGATGATGAGCACAAGGTGTGTATTGATTTTGAATTGATGATGAAACTCATACTCTTCAATAATTGTATTTTTACCCCTAAAAAAAAGCATATAAGGAGAATATTGAGACCAATATTATGGATATCAACACACACCAAATTCTCATTGGGGTACATCTTCATGTATTATAGTATATGCTCAAGCCTAAGAAGAAGTATTCATATAGCTAGGAGGCCCCCAAAGGAACCCTTCCCCTCTCGCCAGAAAGAAAAAAATAGAGAAACCAATGTAGAAAAGAAAAAAGGCCAAGGCTTGATGCCACTAGAAGCATGCTAGAGGAGAAATCTAAATGGAAAAGGATGGAACCATCACCTCTAAAAGACCAAGGCATGCTTATAGGACATGAGTAAGAGGGCCTTGATACTACCTAATAGAGTGTTATTACTTCAAGACATGAGCATTTTGCACCAAGTGTTGGGGTATCAGAACAAAGGGAGAGGACTCCATAACCATCACCCAAAAAAGAACCTAAAGAAGCCACCCCCAAGCTAGAGGAAACCCTAGTGAAACAAGAAGATCCTACCCCTAATGATGCACAAATGGACATTGGAAGTCCCATTGGTGAAGAGGGGACATACAAGGGTACAACTCTAGGTGACAATAATTAGGATGCTAGCTCGAATGCCCAATAATATATTGATCTAGACGTCAAGATCCTCGAGCACAATCCAAATAAGGGAAGAGGCCTACTGAAGAATCAGATCAACAATAAGGAAATAAGGGTGATAACTTCTCTATTCAATACTATCTCACAAAATAATTCCAAAATAAGAACTGTATATGTGGGAGTATTTCCCCTATGAGGACTAGTTTAATTAGACTTAGTGTGAGTAACCCTTATTATGTTAGATCACATAGCTACAAGGAAAAACACTCTACATGGCTATGATGTTATCTAAATTTAGTGAAAACATCAAGAGGTTGTCACCTTATACCAACATGAATGCTTTGGAAGATTAAGTTTTGAACATGAACTAGACAAGCTTAAGCGCCACCAAGAAGCAACAATTATGTCTTGAGTGAAGACTCTAAAACTGTGCAAGTCAATTTTATAACAAGAGCTGACATTAGCTGATGGGATTTCCCTTACAAGTGAACCTATTGATAAGCTAGAGACCCTGGTAAATATTTTGTTATAACAATGCAAAAACTAGGTGAACCCCTTGTGCAAACAAACTTAGGCTACATAGTAGTTCATGGAATCTGTAGAAGTATGTAATAGATTTTTGGCTTGAGTGGGTGCCACAGTTCCCATAGATGATGGATTTTTTTCTAATTTAGTGTGACCTACCAAAGTTTTGGAAGCT
Source organism: Torreya grandis (assembly GCA_037957365.1). Lineage (NCBI taxonomy): Eukaryota > Viridiplantae > Streptophyta > Pinopsida > Cupressales > Taxaceae > Torreya > Torreya grandis. The sequence goes on along the minus strand of JARHVA010001011.1, from coordinate 213,956 downwards.
AGGCTTCAATCAAAGGAACACTAGAGCCAATAATTATATGACAATGCACTAACAATAAAGGATAGAGCGTAATGTGCCAAAGAATTTTAGGATGTGGAGGCACTAAAAAATAAGATTTGTGCTCATCACCAAGAGATCAATACCAATTTTATTGTACTATGAGGATAGGTTTTGACAGAGATCATATCACTTGAGGATGTCCACAAGGATGTTACTACTATTATCTAAATTTTCTACCATATGTGGGCTTAATAAAAACTTGAATTTTTGCACTAGGTCTCCCTTTCCAAGAGCTCCAAATGAGTGTCTTTTACAAGTTTAGTAGTGTTTAAGGTATTTTTGAGGAAATGAAGGTAAAGTGTTTTCTTGGTGTTAATCTTGTTTAAGTCATCTCTAGTGCAAACCCTTGTTAGAGGTCTTTTATGTCCAAGTCTAACATTGCTCTAATCTTGGTGAAGTCAAGTAAAGTCAATAAAAGGTACTTGTATGGCCTAACATTTGTCAAATCACTTTAAGTCAGGTTCAAATGAAAAAAGTCAGTTACAAGGTCAAAGATGTTAGCCAAATTTAGCTACCATAGGTAGGCTTAGTCAGAAACTTGACTTTTCTCACTAGTACTTCCTTTCTAAGATGTCAAAATGAGCGTCTTTTACAAGTTTAACATTGTTTAAGGTATTTTTGTGGAAATTAAGGTAAAGTGTTTTCTTGGTGTTAAGTTTGTTTAAGTCATCTCTAGTGCAAACCTTGTTAGAGGTATTTCATGTCAAAGTATAACATTGATCTAAGTTTGGTGAAGTCAATTAAAGTCAAGAAAAAGGTACTTGTATGGCCTGACATTTTTCAAATCACTTTAAGTTAGTTTTAAATGAGAAAAGGTAGTTACAAGAGATTTTCAACACCAAATGAGGGTAGTTCATTCACTTATACAGATTTGGAGGGAATATTCAAGTGTAAATGATTCAAAATGTGTCTCTTCATCTCCCTTAGGTCAAATTCATGATCAAAAAGATTTTAAAGGTCCAAAGAAAGCAAAAATCACTCCCATTCTCCCATCAAGCTCTTGGAAAGCTCACAATGACCATTTTTAAATGCTTAGTACAAACATGAAAGAGAATGTCAAGTCAAAATATCATACACAGAGATGAGACCCCTTATGCCATTCCAAATCATGGTCTTAGTCAAGAGTTTCATGGGTTAGGCTTCATGAACAAAGACTAAGAAGGTAGGGTGGTCTAAAACCCTACAAAACCCCTAGTAGCTCACTTTTATCCTTACAATGGCATTTTAAAGCTCATTGGAAGCATGAGAACAATGGCAGAGGATATAAGAGGTCTGAATAGTCTTCTTATATGATCTTCCAAGATCCAATTGGCATGTGTGAGCTCAAAAAGGTAAGAAACCTTCATTTTGGGGCAGGTTACAGGTTGAGGATCATGGAGTTCTTGATGTTTTAGGTTTTCGAGTAGTTGGGAGCATGTTGATGAAAATATATTAACTCTTAAACACCTCCTTGGTTATCTACAGGTTCATCAAATATTTATTCATGACCACACGGACCTAAAACATTCACAACATGATGGAGCCCTACAGTCTTCCATAAGTATTCATCATTGATCAAGGTAGCAGGCAGAATCCTAGCAACATGAGAGACTTGCATTGCATGAAAGGAGTAAGAAATAGGCTATTGTTGTATGGTTGGAATCTTGAAACTCATGTAGACCTTATCAAAGCATTGTTAGAGCCAAAAAGGGAAAGAGAGACCATGTTCTCATGTCCATCAAAGGACTGTGTAAAACCTATAGGTGTAAAAAGTCAACATACTATGAAGGTCTAAAACTTCATGAAACCAATTAGGATTTGGTTTCATATATTTATAATGATATAATAGACCTCCAAGGGTTTCCAAAGGATGGGTGACCTCAACATTAACTCTTCTAAAGAAAAATTACAGTGATCTCAAGCTTGAAAACTATGTGTCAATTTGCCTGCACAAGAATGAATTAAAGAGACAACTCTTGCCTTACATATGAGGTATGAAGGTCTAAAACACAATGAGGACTATTAGGAGGTAATCGAGAGATAGTTTTAGGATTATAATGACTGAAGAATGAATAATTAAAGACCGAAAGTGATAAAATGTAGACCCACAGGTCTGTAGAAGTGGATTTTAGTCATTAGTGTCTTTGTTAGGCCTCTTGATTGGCCCTCCTATTGAATACATTGTCTATGACCTCTATGTTGAAATACTCATGATTAAAGGTCATTATTGAGTAGTGAGATTAGGTACATACCTAATTCATGTTCTTAATGCATGATAGTCAAATGGAGGGTGTTAATTTGGTTCATCACCTCCTTAGTTTAGTTTACTTTCAGTTCTCTTGCCCTTTTCCTTTGAAAGTAATAGGTCTCTAAGTAGTAGTTCAGGGTGATAACATCAAGTGAGACATCTATATCTAGAGATTCACCCCATTGATTAGGCCAACTACAACCTAGAGGTGTCTCCATGCTATCACTTAAGTGATGAGGCTTGAACAACCTCCTCAAGGGTGTAACTTTTGATGATAACAACTACATCACTTGAACTTTTGACAACTAAAGCAAGTGATTTTATGGAGTAACCTAAGGAAACCAAATGACTAAAATCCAAAATTGAATAAATTACCTCCAAGCTATAGACTACATTAAACCACTGTGAGGATGTTAAGCACTAGGTTGAGAAAATGGAACCTAAATTTTTGATAATTGAGGGACTTGAGGATGGTGCATAGTCTGGGATGGATTATTGACTTAGTGTGGGGTGATGTTGGACCCTAAAGTTTGTATCATTTTATTTTAAGTGATTTTTGGAAGATGGTACAGGAGAAATGGGCACAAAAGTAAACATAATCATGGAAGTAAACTAAGGCATGAAAGACCTAAGTGAAAAATACGCAAGTCATGAAGAACAAGGATGTTGAAAACATGGACAAACCAAGGATACATAATTCACGAAATTGGTGTATGAATTAGACAAGGGCACTAAAGGTAGAAATGGTTAGGAAATGGTTCACACAAGCATAGAAAGAGAATATTCAAGTGTATATCTAGCACTGGCCAATGAGAAGATAGGCACATGACATTAAATATCTAGCATAAAGTGGGTATATAGGGGCAGTTAGGCCCAAATCAACATGAATTCAATGTAATGGCTTTTCATGACTCATTATTATTAATGATAGTTGGTAAGTCATCACTTTTATATTAATGATGTAACTGAATGATCGAGGTATAATCATGTATAAATACCCTTAGTTTTACTTAAAAGGTTGTTGATGTTGTTGGTTAATACTATTATAATGGTAAATGTAATCTTGAGCTTATTCATGTTCTTGATGTGCATCAAGACTTATATATGGTGATCATTAATATATAATAAGATGGAATACTTGTGCTATTGAAATAATTGTAAAATTTTATTGGAACTAATGGTACTACTACTCTTTTTCTTGATTTGCATTTTTCTCCTTTTTTGTGATGAATAACTTAAGTATGGAATGCATGGATTATATGAATTAACTTAACTATGATATCTTTGGTTAGAACTAAGTGCTCATTAAATCACCTTAATTTAGAGAGCCCAAGGTATACACCATAGCATGATAGAACTGATGGGAATCGATCTTAAGTTATGCACTTCAGGTGAGCATGTGAGACCATTTCTTACATGATAAGCCAATGCACTAGTTAGTTGGACTTATTATCCTCCTTGTGCGTGTGACCAGGAAAAGTCATGTTAAACTAAAGGAAAAGAACCCAACATTAGTCACCTACAATATTTCCTTAGTTTATGCCTAATATGCTCATTATCGTAATCAAAGTGTCTTTTGATCACTAAATCAATGTTACCTACTTTTTGGATGTCTCTATCTATATTTAAATGGATTTAATTTTTTGGAACCATCCACCTATACTGAACCCATCCATGCACTTAGCAATTATGACTTTCCCAATTTTAAATATTTCCTATGGATTAAACTATATGTTTTGCATGTTGGTGGCAGAATAAATTACCAAAGCATTATCTATTAATACACACTCTAGGCCTAAGCCTATGCCTATCTAGCTCGTATCTAGAAAGTATCAAACAATCACTTATCTATTACTTTGCACATCAAGAAGAACAACCCTAAATACTCCAAATCAAATATATCTCCAAGGAACAAGTCCTATCCAAGTTTGAAACACCTAAGCCAAGTGAATTTTTTGCATGTTTTCAAGTGTTGAAATCCATGTTACAAGTTGCATCCATATTAGATATTAAATATTGCACACATATGTCTAAATGAGCAAACTACCTTAAATTTCGAGCCATATTCAAAGTATTGAAAACATAATCATTTCCTAGATACTTTTTAGGGAGTTGTTGGGGGTCAACTCAAGCTAAAAATCTAACCCCTTTTTATAGACAAACCTAGTGTCTAAAGTGGAGCTAAGGTTTCAAGGTGAAAGAGGCAGAATTTTAGACCATCGCACATAGCAAACTTTTGATGTTGTACATAACATCAGTTTACAAGCAAGCACAATGATCTATGTGAAAACACTTAGGCATAGAACATAGGGACTTCTATGTCAGGATTAGATGGCTCTAGATTTATGATGATGTATAGTTGCTATTAGACTCATACATATAGGTCCAAACAATTAGTTTCTAAATCAGAGTAACTCTTGATCTAGTTTTAGTCCTTTATGCCACTTGCACATAGTCTCAAACATACGCGAATTGAAAACAAACTAAGTGCCTTAATCTTCTTGGTCCTTTCTATTTATAGTAAATTGTAATAATTCAATTACACTCTACTATAATAGTAATATCTAATTTAAACATATCCAAAATAATCCAAATATTCCTCATTTTTAATCTTGTTAAATATTCATTAATCAAAAAAGATAAAATAATATTAAAACACTCTAGCATGTGAATATTGGCTCACAGAAAATGAACTCTATTGATAGTTTATTATTGTTATTTTTTTTGGAAAGGATAAAATATATGATTTTGAAATAATGTACATTACATTTATGTAATTCGATTTAAATATTAGTGATGTATATCTCATAAATTTATTTTACATAGTTTGATTTGTACATTGGTGAATTTTATCTAATAATATTATTTTACATTTTGTTGATGTCATTTGGTTTGTAATGTAGAAGACAATGCAATTATTTATAAAAACTTAAATAGATAATCAATGAGATGTGGGTGAGTTGGTAAAGTGACTGTTGGGGATCAACCAACAATAGATTACACTTATGAAAGCAATAAACCGCGGAATTAAATCAGACAGATAAGTAACTAGAATCAAATAATAGCAACGAACAAGAGATACAAGAAACCGCCCTGAAAACTTGTATTAAAACTCTTTACAAAAGGAATACAATTGAAGAAACTTATTTCTTCCACACCTCTCTCAGATGCACAAGATCTCTCTCTAGATCTCTATCCCTTAAGAGCTCTCTCTCTCAAGTACAATCAATTCCAACAACCTGGATTGATACAACTCTTTACTGTTCTTCAACATTCACATACAATGAATTACTACAATAATCACCCTAAGCTAAGAAGATCTAATTCTACATATAGAATTAGGAAACTTGAGCATGCACTTACAACCAACCGTTAAGCCTCTTGAACAAGGGCTCTAAAAACAATCTTACTAATAATAGAAATGCGAACTTAAGACTAAGACTTAAACTCATCATGCAAACACTCACTTCTGTCCTCAGAAATAGCATTCTGGACGCACAGGTAACCGACACCGGTTCCTGCCTGCTTGCATGTGACCGACGTCGACCGATCCTCTGCCGACGCCGGCGTCTCTTCAACTGCACTGGACCGACGTCGGTCTCTCCTGACCAACGCCAATGATTGTGTAAACCTACAACTTTGGTAATGCGCTCATATGTGAAGCTTTTAGGCTCCACACCTTAACAATCTCCCACTTGGAGATAAACAGCTGCACCAGTACCTGTACAACAACATCTTCTAGCTCCTCTATCTTCAACTCAATCATGAAGACCAATAGAAGTTGAATGAAGATTCAACTTTTCCTTTGTCACCGGCTTGGTTAACATATCAGCAGGATTCCTATCTGTATGGATCTTCTCCAGCTTCAAATCACCATCTTGCAATACCTGCCGTATGAAGTGGTACCTTAGCTGTATGTGCTTGGTCCTTGAATGAAAGGCTGAATTCTTAGCCAAATGGATTGCACTCTGACTATCACTATACAATCTGCAACTCCCATGCTCCCTTCCAAGCTCTTCCATGAACCGTGTCATCCATATCATCTCTTTGCTAGCTTCTGTGGCTGCAATATACTCTGCTTCTGTAGTTGACAAGGCAATAACCTTCTGCAACTTAGATATCCAGCTAATCGCCGTTCCACCTACAGTGAAAACATAACCTGTAGTGCTCCTCCTGCCATCCAAATCACCTGCCATATCTGAATCTACATAATGATGTAGAGAAGTATCTGAACCTCCATAGCACAAGTGCCTATTGTTGGTTCCTCTCATATATCTAAAGATCCACTGAACTGCTTTCCAATGTTCCCTACCTGGATTGGCCATATACTTACTTACAACTCGCATTGCTTGGGCAATATCTGGTCTAGTACACACCATTGCATACATCAAACTCCCTACTGCAAAAGAATATGGAACCTTACTCATGTACTCTACCTCATCATGTGAATTAGGACATTGTTCTTTACTCAATTAAAAATGTCCAGCCAAAGGTGTGCTTACCGGTTTAACATCCTGCATATTGAACCGTTTCAACACCTTGTCCACATAATCCTCTTGAGACAATATCAACCTGTGATTTTTCCTGTCTCTCTTAATGCTCATGCCAAGGATTTTCTTTGCTGCTCCCAAATCCTTCATAGCAAACGTTTGAGCTAATTTCACCTTAAGCTCAGAGATATCCTGCATGTGTGATCCTGCAACCAGCATATCATCTACATACAACAATAGAATAATGTATCTACCATTATCCAATCTCTTAAAATACACACAATGGTCAGATTGACACCTATTGTAGCCATGCTTAGTCATAAACCTATCAAATTTCAAATACCACTGTCTAGGAGCTTGCTTGAGGCCATACAAGCTTTTCTTCAATCTGCACACTAACTTCTCCTTGCCTTTGACCTCAAATCCTTCTAGCTATTCCATATAAATTTTCTCATCCAAATCTCCATGAAGAAACGTTGTATTAACATCTAGCTGCTCAAGATGCAAATCCTCAACAGCAACCAAAGATAGTACAATCCGTATAGAAGTCATTTTAACAACAAGAGAAAAAATCTCACCAAAATCAATACTTGGCTTTTGTGCAAATCCTTTCACTACCAATCTGGTCTTATATCTCATCTGTCCATTCTCACCTTCTTTCAACCTGTAGGTGCATCTGTTCTTCAGTGTCCTCTTACCAGCTGACAATTCAACCAAATCCCATGTTTGGTTCTCTCTTAAGGACTCCATCTCCTCAACCATGCCACGCTCCCACTGACTCTTGGACTCCACCTGTATTGCTTCTTCAAAACTTTCTGGTTCTCCACCATCAGTTAGCAATAAATAGAATAATGAAGGATAATATCTAATTGGAGGCTTACTTACCCTTTCAGACCTCCTGATGGGTGTCTGAGACTCGTTCACAACACACTGTCCACCCAAATTCTCTGACAGTGACCGACCTCGGTCACCACCAGACCTGTTACTGGCCGATGCCGGTTCTGCCTGATCGACGTCGGTGCCTATCCTGCCGACATCGGTCTCTATATGACCGACATTAGTTTATGTTCTGTCGATGCCAGTTCCTAAACTGCCGACGTCGATCTCTGTGTTTTCCTGCAAGTGATTATTTCTTTTTCCCATGAGCTCATTTTGGACCATCACCTCGTCTAATTCACTATTGCTCTACCCAGATTGATTCAGATTCTTTAGCTGATCACTATACATCACTTTTTCATTGAAAACAATGTCACAGCTCCTAATTATCTTGTTAGTTCCTAGATTCCAAAATCTGAAACGAAAATCATCTGAGCCATAGCCAATAAATGTGCACCTCATAGACTTAGCATCGAGCTTCTTTCTATTTTCCTTATCTACGTGCACAAAGGCTTCACAACCAAAAACTTTGAGAAAAGAGAGATCTACCTTTTTACCTGTCCAAGCCTCTTTTGGAATTCCACCATCCAGCGCTGTAGGGGGTCCTCTATTAATCAGGTACACTACAGTGTCAACAGCTTCTGTCCAAAACTCTAAAGGCAAACCAGCATGCAATCTCATACATCTTGCACACTCCATGATTGTTCTATTCATCCTTTCAGCAATACCATTCTGCTGAGGTGTCCTTGGAACCTTTCTTTGCCTACGGATTCCATGCATGTAACAATACCAGTTGAACTTATAACTGCAGAACTCTCCACCATTGTCTGATCTCAGGGACTTTAATCTTTTCCCTATTTCATTCTCAACCATAGCTTTCCAAATCTTAAAAGTCTCAAATACATCATATTTCTTCTTAATACAGTAGATCCATACCTTTCTTGTAGCATCATCTATGAACGAAACATAGTACTGTGATCCTCCAATAAAAGCTACCTGAGCCGGTCCCCACACGTCTGTGTGAACAAGCTGCAACTTATGCTTCTTCTTTGTAGACGTAGTCTTGAGAAAACTAACCCTTTTCTATTTTCCAAATACACATTGCTCACAAAATTCTAGATCCATGCTTTTCAAATCTGAAAGCTTACCTTTAGACTTAAGAATTGACATCCCTTTCTCACTCATGTGGCCAAGCTTTGAGTGCCACAATTTTGCATCCACATCTGAAGTAGATAATATAGAAGGAGAATTGTTAGTAACACAATTACACAAATAGAGAGTACCTACTCTCTTATCTCTGGCCATAACAAGTGCACCCTTGGTCACCTTCCAAGATTCTGCTGTGAGAGTTACTATACAACCCTCATCCCCTAACTTTCCTGTAGAAATCAAATTTCTCTTCAAGCTAGGAACATGCATAACTTCTCTCAACACTCATGTGTTGCCATTCTACATTTTCAGCTGCACTTTACCTTTTCCAATAATTTTACAAGGTTCATCATCCCCTAGATATACTATTCCAAAATCTCCATGGATATAGTCACAGAAATATTCCCTATTAGGGGTAGCATGAAAAGATGCACCAAAATCTAACACCCAAGATTCTATATTATTATGCAAAGAGAATATTTAAACATCTTGTGCAATACTTGCAACCTTTGCTTCTTCTTTTCCTTCGTGATGATTGTCCTCCTTAGGCTTTGACCAGCAATCTCTGCTTATGTGCCCCATCTTTCCACAATTCCAGCATTGTGGCCTTCTGCCATTTCTGGATTTGGATCTGCCTTTCCCCTTAGACTTGGATCTTGATCTCCCTTTCTTACTCTTCTCTTTTTGCCTTCCCCTGCTCTCAAAACTTAAAGCGTTCCCAGATGTCTCTTCTGTGCTTTTTCTGCAAATTTTCTCATTCAAGATAACACTAACAACATCCTCTACTTTTAAAATATTTGATGCAGATGCAGTATTGCTAACTGCCATTACTAAGCTATGCCAGCTTTCAGGCAAAGAACATAATATTAAAAGAGCTTTTATTTCATCATTAAATACAATTTTGACTGAACTTAATTGATTTACAATACCATGGAAATCATTCAGGTGATTAGATACAGATCCACCTTCCTGCATATGCAAATTGAATAGCTGCTTCATAAGATATACTTTATTAGAAGCTGAGGGTTTTTCATACAAATTTGCTAGAGTAGTCATTAACTCTACCGTTGTTTTTGCCTGTGATAAATTAGATATCACAGTAGATGCTAGACTCAGTCTTATAGACCCCAGAGCCTTTCTGTCAAGAACTTCCCATTTTTCATCCTCCATGTCTGTGGGCTTCTTTGCAATCCCACCTAATGATAAGTATAGATCCTTCTGATACAGATAGTCCTCTATCTGCATTCTCCAATGTTGATAGTTTTTGCCATTGAACTTCTCCATTCTCAGTTTACTTTCATCTGCCATTGCTTCTCCCACTCAAACAAAAATCCCTGCAGAAACTCCTGTGAGCAACCTGTAATCAATACACACTACACAGATCTGAACCGCCTGTTAGTGAACCTGAGCTTTGATACCAATTATTGGATATCAAACTCTAAACCTACAACCAAGTCTCTGATACCACTTGTTGGGGATCAACCAACAATAGATTACACTTATGAAAGCAATAAATCACGGAATTAAATCAGACAGATAAGTAACTAGAATCAAATAATAGCAACGAACAAGAGATACAAGAAACCACCCTGAAAACTTGTATTAAAACTCTTTACAAAAGGAATACAATTGAAGAAACTTCTTTCTTCCACACCTCTCTCAGATGCACAAGATCTCTCTCTAGATCTCTATCCCTTAAGAGCTCTCTCTCTCAAGTACAATCAATTCCAACAACCTGGATTGATACAACTCTGTACTATTCTTCAACATTCACATACAATGAATTACTACAATAATCACCCTAAGCTAAAAAGATCTAATTCTACATATAGAATTAGGAAACTTGAGCATGCACTTACAACCAACGGTTAAGCCTCTTGAACAAGGGCTCTAAAAACAATCTTACTAATAATAGAAATGCGAACTTAAGACTAAGATTTAAACTCATCATGCAAACACTCGCTTCTGTCCTCGAAAATAGCATTCTGGATGCACAGGTAATCGACACTGGTTCCTGCCTGCTTGCATGTGATCGACATCGGCCGATCCTCTGCCGATGCCGACATCTCTTCAACTGCACTGGACCGATGTTGGTCGCTCCTGACTGACGCCGATGATTTTGTAAACCTGCAAATTTGGTAATGCACTCATATGTGAAGCTTTTAGGCTCCACACCTTAACAGTGACTTAGCTGTTTCAAGCATCATTGAGGTTCAAATTTTAGTTTGGTATTGGAGACTGATTATAGCCAATCATTGGTATTCTTGGGTCGATTTTAACCTTTGATAATATTCTCGAATATGTTATGATCATTGATTAATATTTTTAGATCGATGTGACCGAAAAACGAATAAAATAAAAATCCCACCAAAACTAAATATCTATTTTAAAAAAAAAATTCAAATAAATAATTGTTCCTAGAATAAACTAAGAACAAATTATAAAACTTGATATCTACCCAATTTTAAGGGGAGGTCATTTAAATTTTCCACTATTTATATAAGTCATATTTTAAATAACCAATAAATAAGGGTATAAATTGGAGACATATTAATAGTATTTACATGGACCGTGCCTTATAAAAATTAAAGACATTAATTGAGAAACAGGAATTTAGTAAATTATGTTAAACAAGAAATAAGTAAAACCAAAAAAAATGTATAATAAATGAGTTGGTTTAAATCTTGTAAACTTTTATAGATAAAAAAATTATAATAAATGAGTTGGTTCAAATATTTGTTCATTTAAAATAATAATAGTTTTTGAGGTTATGTTGATTGATAATAAAAGATGGGAGTTTCTAAAAAGGGGACTGTCTTTTGAAAGGGAAGTAATAGAGAAAGGGAAATGGTAGTTGATTGATAACAAAGGATGGTAGTTGATAAAGTCAAATGTCATGTTAGGAGGTCTAACAAGCATACATTAATGAATGTTAAAATTTATATGTATAAATTATATTAAAATTATGATATCAATTTAAACATAAAAATTTGGATCCATTATTATCGATATAAATTTATAAATTTTATAATATCAAAGATCTCAATTTTCGATTTATATATGTCAAAATATAAATCAACTATTTTACTCTAAATATAATAAAATTTCATTCACACTATTATTTTCATAATTTTCATGTTCTCTCATACTAACCATAACATTTTCATAATTTTAATGTTCTTTCATACTTACCATAACAAAAAATAATTTTAATGTTCTCTTATAGCAACCATAATCCCATCATAGAGACTAATATATTATTTGCTTTACATATAAAAGAGTGGGCAAAGTGAAAAAAACCCTACCCACCTTTACCTAGTTAATATGACCCTATGCATTTGTCTATTAACAACTATATTATTGTAGCAATCGCCATCTTATGACATTTTATTTAATATATAATTAAGTATTTATTTTATGATAAAAATCAATGTAACAATTTAAATATAATTTTTTTAATTAAAAATTATTATTTTTAATTGAAGAGTGTAAGATATATTGTTCTTGTTTTGATAATTAATTTTTTATTATTAGAATTTTTTATAATATATTAACATAAAAAAATAATTTGAAAAGTATGATCCATTTTTTTCTTTACTTTTATTTAATAGGTGGTTGAAATTCTCATGACAAGTCTCATACTGATTTCAAATATGATTATACTGCACAACGTACTGATGACTCTCTATGATTGAAATGCTCATATTTTAACAGATTAATTTTATTATTTTAAAATATTCTTTGATAAAAAATTTAAACTATAACTTAATATGACAATTAATTTTTTAATTAAAAAATATACTTATATTAATAAAAATAAATAATAATACAATTTTACTCATACAAAAATCTCAAGAAATGAAAAGGGCTAGCAGATCACCTATAAAAATACAAGCAACAAAGGAAATATATATTTAATAGGTGATCATATGGTGACATCTCCTAATTTTTTGAGACTATTTTTTTAATACTGATAAAAAACCTCATCCATTCATAAGGTTCTAGAACCTGATTTTGTTGGCCTTTCTTTGTTTCGAAAAGAATTTATTCCTCTGACAGAGAATGTGAACTTTGAAATCCAACCCTCTATTTAGTATATAATCTTATGTAAATTATTAAGATCCTTTATTAGGGTGGAGGCGTGCAAAACATAGAAAGACTAAGTGATTTGCATCATTATAAAAATAAAAATAAATAATAATAAAAAAATAAATGAGTTTTTATTTGTATGTTTTTCTTATTAATAATAATAAAAAAATAAAAAAATAATAAATAAAAATAAAAATTAAAATATGAATTTTCTTTAATTTTATATGTAATGAATTTAATTTAATTTGTAATTTTTTAAAAATATTTTAAATATTTTTTGCGTAATAATGTTTCTTTACAAATTGAAATGTATGAAACATATAAAAAATCAACATAATAGATATTCATTTAAGACTCTTCAATTATCTATTAATTATGTGAACACAGAATCAAGAACATTCATCTGGAATTGATATGAATATCAATCTTTTACTTCCTAATACGTTTTCCATCAATACTTTTTACATGTTGAAAATATTTTTTTATCGAGACATGAGATATGAGATGTACAAATCCTATATAAAATCAACTTGAACAGAACCATCAGAACCATTATCAACAAATATGCATCACTACTTGGAGCTGTATTTTCAAAAAGAAGATGGGTGTGTTATTACTTCCAAGTACAACAGAGTCTCTTTTGGCTTGAGATTTCCTTTGCACCAATTGAAGGTATGTTCATTTCATCTTTGCATGACCGAGACATTAGCACATAGGTAAACTTTGCAATAATGAACCAAAATCATAGCAATATTTTGTATTTAGTTTTCTACTCTATTATGAAATCCATGTCAAGATTTAATGCCTCTTCACAGGGAATCAAGGCTCTATATGAGATCTTATTCATTATGAGGAACAAAGATGTGTTTCTCTGTTCATCATAGAGATGACCGAACACAGAGTTGGCCTCCTTAAGATTCATTTGCACCACTCTTTGTTTCATGGTTCAACTTCAGTCTCTTTTCTCCAACCTCAATTTCAAATGTACAAATGGATCGAAGCCCAAATCCTACCAATTTTTTTAACATGATTATAGCACATGCCACCAATACTTAAGAACAATAATAAATATCATAAGCAATGTCCAAAAGCTAAGGCAACTTGTGCTACCAACCCTGTCGAGTGAGGAGGAGGAGGTGATATACTATCAAGATATCTCCCTAATGTCTACTATGAGGGTGTGCAGTGTCAGTTATGGGATTCCAACCATCATGTTCTACATTTTATTCTTCCATCTAGCGATGATGAGGGAATATTTACAAATACAAGCAAGGCATTTTCCCTTGACCATCCTAACTTGTAGCTCCAAATCCTATAGGTTCATAGAAATTTTGGGGTGATGTCCACCCTCCATTTCTTCTAGAGGATAAGATCCTTTACTAGGGTGGAGGCATGTAAAACATAAAGAGACTACATGATTTGCATCACCCTTTCTCATTCCATCCACCCTTAGTCCCTCCTTTGAGAATGTTTCTTATGAGATTTAGGAGGCATTCTAGTAACAATACAAGGGGCATTCCTCCAATGTCCAATGAGGGTAAAGATGTATTCCACCTCCAACACCACCTTTTCCATTTGAACTTGATCTATAGCTTGACATTAGATAAAGTATCGGTTATGTTAATAATAGAATAATATATTTCAAAATGTTCTTTTTAAATACAACATAGTTTCTATCTTTGCAACGTTTAATGAGAATCGTAAAGCAAAAAATATGATAGATTTATTTAAACATTGTGGGGAGCATAACATAATTCTCAAGAAGGACCATGTGCTAAGAAAAAGGTTTTGGTTTGAAGCGATGAAAAAAATGGAACCACTTTTAAGCTTGTTGAGCCCTTACATAAGAACACAAAATATGTTTGAGGGACTTTGTTTCACCACAAGCATGAAATTTGGGATTAGATATCCCCATATGTAAAAATCTAACTCCAACTAGATGTCCTTGGTAAAGAATACATATAAAAAACAACATTTTTGGGCTGAACCATTGTAAACTAGAAAACTTAAAATCTTCTTCTCCAACAAGAAGGGTAGTATTTAAGGTACCACTATTTATTGATCATTTCCCAAGGGGCAAGATTGGGAGTATGCTACTGATAACCAAGTTGGGGTTTGTACCAAAGAAGAGGAATAGAGACACTGTAATTCCAATCCTTCCACCATTAAGTGGGATATTTAAATCCAATTCTATAATAAACAATGTCAAGTACATCCATTTGGATTTGAATAATGGACTCAAATTTCTTATTCTTGTTACTTAAATTTGAGAGCATGCCAAGGAAACCACAACCTAACTCTTTTAACAAAAATATCGGTAATAGTGTGGATGCATTTTCTAAATAGTCAAAGTGCCTTAACTCTTGGATATTTTGAAAGATAATTTATATTGTGAGTGATGACCAAAGACCACCCCAAAAAATGATAATTGATAGATAACATAGTTCTAAATTTATCCCCTTTCCAAATAAGCCAAAGTTTTATTATATCCAAACCTTCCAAATACTCTTAGAAATAAATGTTCTTATAATTTTACTATTAACAAAATAAATTCTCAAGTTACAAAATCTCAATCCTCTCTATACAAAACTTAAACAAGATCTTCCATAAGATATACAATTCCCAAAAAGAATCTTCCAAGCTTCCTTCCCTTCAATGGCTTAAGGAATCCATTTACATAGTGGGAAATTCCTTTTTTATAGATATCATAGCCACAAACCACAAACATATTTGGACATACAAGAGATATCCCAAGCCACACTATGAAAGCTTTTTTCTCCTCTATAATTATCCCAAATAAAATGTAAAAGAATATTCTCCATATTTATGTAGGCAACCTTAAAAGTGGCCTAGTGCTTTACCCTAATCTGGATTAAGGTGATGAACTTAATCTAATTAAGATATAACTTAGTGATTTATCTATTTTAGGAATTATATAAAACCTAAAGTAGATAAAAGACCTGAGTATGTAAATCAAGGAATAAAATACTACTATATCAATAACCACTGATTTGTAAAATAATTGATTTGTTTGATTAGTCTATAAATAACAATGAATTAAAAAGGGTGTACTTAGTTGGAAAATATGACTAAACAAACAAGTGGTAGGGTGAAAAGTGATGCAAAAGTAGGGCAAAGTGTCGTCAGTAGATAATATGTTCTGAAAGCCTCTTCAGACAATAACATAACCCTCTTTGCCAATAACGCACTCTATTATTAACCTTTTGTGCAATGTTATTGATCTTGTGTAGATGAAATAATGAAATTTGGGGTAGACCCTCACTCTATTATGGGAAGCCTATCCCTATGTGACTAAGACCTAGATCATCATTTGTGCTTCATTTTGACTGATTTCACTATGGAACCTTAAGCCTCCATGCTTGCTAGGGTTTTGATGAACACAAGTGTAAGAAGAGTGGTGTTAGTAGGGTAGGCTGGACATGACATCAACACCCCATGTGTTGAATGTTTCTTACATACCAATACCTTGAAAGGGCATCAATCTCGATGTAGTTCACCCAATTTGAGTGCTGGTGCAAGTGAGAGTGATGCTAGTATGTCTTAGTATGAATGCAATTTGAATATTTTGAGTGTGACTTAAAACTAGGAATTTGAGTAAAACTAAGCTTTGGGCTGTTTTAGATGGATATATGCAAAAATATGGGTAAAAAGGGATTAATAACCTTAATTTTCAAAACTATTTCTGAGCTTGTTTGAATGAGAATTTCCATCTAAGGGATAAATGAATGAGAGTGGTCTTTATATAGTGTTTTGATGTTTGTTGAGACATGAAATGAGCCTAGGTCAATCCTAGAATGCTTTAGGGAGTGGAAAGATATCCATTAGGGTCTAAGGAAGCTAAAAGTCAATAATGTTTCTCCCTTTGCCAATAACGCATTGTGTTATAGACTAATGGGGTAGTGTTATTGTCCAGGTGGTTGGAATGTGTGAAAAAGGAACAAGGATGCCTAGGTGATTATTCAATGTGGATTTTGGTATATTTGGGCAAGGGTTAGACACACATAAAAGTTGGAAACGGATAAAAATAGTCCTAAAATAGGTCTAGGGCTAAGCTAAGGATAAGGTGGTCTCAAGTAACACTCATTACATTAAACAATATTTTAGATGACTACATTTGCTTCCCCTTTATTTTATAAATGCAACAAAGTGAAATGACTAGGATAAAGGAAAGATAAATGTATTTGGACTTACCTAGGAGGTGAAGTCTGTGAATGTGGGTCTAAGTCTAGGAACTGTGATCCATTGCATGCCCTAAAAATGAAACATATAAATAAGTCCTTAATAAATATCAAAATCAAATACAAAACTAAGTAAAGAGATGAGAGATGAGAGAAAGGGGAAAGGAATGAATACACCTTACTAAGTATGTGAACCAATGAAAAACCTTGGTGAAATCTTGTGTGTGTAATTGGTGATCAAATGGTGAATAGCTTAGACTGGGATGATGGCTTTCCCAATCCCCATGTGTGGGTGGCTCAAGAACTCAAGATGGCCTTGAATCCATCATTTCCCACCCCTGATCGGTGGATCATAATTTGTGAATAAATTGGATTGGACTGATGACTTGTCCAACCCTCTTATGTAGGTGGATTAAGAACTCAAGTAGGCTATGACTGCAAAATTTCTTACCCATTAGGAGTAAATTAATATAAAATTGAAACTATGTGATGTAGCTAAAACTGTGTAATATTGCTCTGGGTCAAATGGAAACTCTCAAATGTAAAACGGCTTAGGGTCCACTCAAGAACTTGAGAATATAAAATAACTCTAGGCCACTCAAGAATGCCAATCACTACATATAGCATGAGGCATCAATATGGTATAGTTATGGTGAAAACTAGTGTATATGGTGTCTGGAATATGCGACATGGAGTTCTCATTCCATCTGAGAGAACTAGTGTAAAACTGAGCATATGGAAATAATTTGCCACACACATGCCCCCAATTTTGATATCTATGCATATGGATTTTGGATTGAGTCATAATAATCTATGTTTGTGCCTATTTGATACTAAAATGGGAGTGATCATATTATACGTGATGCTTCCAATATGAGCAAATATGTGATTCTATGAAAAAATTGAGTATATACTAAGCATATATGATAATCTATGATTGAGACTATGCAAATCTAAAGTGTACTACTGTACCTTTTAAATAATTCTATAATTTTCTATTTTTGAGGCTACTAGGAAATAGCATGGTGGGTGGACTATAACACACTACACTCCTAGCAGTGTACTAGGCTATTGTCTAAAAGTGTTATTTTTGGAAAAAATTGAGATTGATCTATGTGTGACTGTATTTCACTATATTTTCATGAGTTTGAGCTTTGTAATATGTGTATATGTATTGAAAACTTGTTTTAAATGCACTAGGATGGCCTGACCTCTATGATAAACCCATATAAATGCCTCATCTTTTGAGGGGACTTGTTAAACCTATACAATAACTATCCTCAAAATAAAATCTATGCATTGTGTGTGTTAGACTAAATATATATGATATCTATGTGTTAAATCAATATAATGTGTATACATGACATTAGCATGTAAAAGATTCAAAATATAAGTTGGTAATGTACGATGTATGTTATATCTAGCATTCACAAGGTTGTCAAGATAGATATAAAAATGTTAGCATGTATATGATTCAACAAATTTGAATATAATTTGAGTAAAATACTTGGGGGGATGGGGCATGATGTCCATCAAGGCACCCAAGGAGAAAGGGGAGATGCATTAGGTCCATCATGGCATTGTAAATTGGATGTGAAAGCAACAAACAAGAGATAAGTGTCATGGCAATGACGTATACATGAAAACATACATACAAACACATGAGGCACATAAAGTAGGCCAAGGGACCACAATAAAAGGGACATAAGCACATGTCACTAAGTCTGAGAAAATGCACACATATAAGGACATGTTAAAATGTAGGTATATCTAAAAAAACATGTAAGTTTGGTTTAGAGCCACATGGAAGGACATGTTCAAATGTCCACATACACAATCAAGAAGTACATAAAAGGACATGGGCACATGTCCAAAACAATAGACAATGAAAGAAATTGGCTTCGAGCCATAGAATAATGGCATATTCAAATGCCCTTAAGTAGATCTAGAATCAAAGAGACACAATCAAATATAGACTAGTAAATCTAGAAATGAAAGTATGCATAAACATGTGTTATAAATCTTTATAAAAGCAAAGATGCACATAAGTTGAGTCTATTGTAGTGGTAGTCAAAAATATCAGTGTAATATAGGATGATCAATATCAAGATATAATCATGCTAAATCTATGATATGGAGTATAGAAAGATATAACCTGGTGAATCAAAAGTTGTGTGTATGATGCCCTAATGGGGTTGATATGTCAATGTTGAATCTATGTATATGTGTATGTGCCCCTAATGGGTGAATAGTAGTAAATATGGTTTTGGGTGGAGGACTTGAGACCTGTAATAATCTATGAACACTTGAAGGGAATGAGTGAAGCATGTGTGTATGATAAAACTGACTACACTAACATGGATAACATATGTAGTACCTAGAAAATAGAAGGAATGTAAACATGGAAATGCATATAATCTAAAATTTATATTTTCTTAGCAAATATTTGAGTGTTTTTGTATTTTTAAACATATTATATTGTTTTTGTGTTGTTTGAGTATAATCTATGTACAAGTAACATGAAAATAAAACTATATACAAGGATCAAGATAAAGGAAACTATGTACAAGTAACAAAAGAACATACTAACTGATAAGTCTTTCAAGAGACTCACTATCAAGGTGACCTATATCAAGTAAATAAAGAGTGATTGCATGTGGTGTGATAGGAAGTATTTGAGATCTAGGAACCATATGTATTGAATAATTTGTAGCTGAAGATAATTACAAAGTGTGATTGAACTAGCCTATGAATTATGAGGCCTTTGGGGACCCATCTGGTGGAAGAAGTCATAACTGGTATGGATTACCTATGCAAAATGATGTGGGGACTCAATAACATTTATTTGGGTGGGGAATGAGTTAGAGAGAGGCTCTCTAGAATCCATAACATGTCTTTGATGTAGGGGTCTCTCTAATAAATATCTCTGTGAGAGAGTGTGTATATGTGGTAATGTTGTAGAAGTAAACCTTACTTGTACTTATGGCTCAACTAATATCTAAGGTGTGGTAATGGATAGAACTATTACTAGTGACTATTGTGTAGCTATTTATGTAGTAGTTAATAGATAATCATATGGAATGCCCTCAATTTTAAGAACCTAATTAACATGTATATACTTAAGACACCTATGTATGGTGGAGGGAATCAATCGAAACTATGGTATCCAAGGCCTACCCAATAATATATCAAATGTTTCGACAATGAGTAAAACTATTAATCTAGTGGCCACATATGTGGGACCAACTTTTAATGGAAGTATGATCTCCCCAATGGAGCTCTAGACATAACCACTAAAACCACAAATAACTATATCTGTTAGATAAATATATTGATATGAATAACCCAAGTGGTGTGAAAGTGTAATAGTACACATATTAATGCTTGAACTGTTATCAATCATGATACTCTAAATATGATGTTGATCGATGTAAGCTCATATAAAGAGTGCATATAAATATGAGTCATCGTCAATGATCTCGTATTTCAATAAAGTGATAAGAGGCCTAACCGGCACTATAGTATGATACACACCAATGATATCATGTAGAGGGTGTGTGCACATTGTATGAGTAAGATATGATTTAGTGGTAGATGTGCTTGATAAGTATAATGAACACTTGAAGTGTTTGCTATTTCATTATTTGCATGTTTTGAAAATGGGTAAAAAAATATTTTCATTGCTTTTGATTTAATTGGTTGTGCTTTGGATGCTTTTGTAGGGGTGTTCACATCAATGATATTAGCCTCTATCAAATATTGGATCTTATGACATAAGCTAATGAATTTATTCATAATATGGCATGGTGCCCTATGATAATCATAAGATGCATTGGAATCATAATTGTTTGGAAGAGGCCTAGTCATATCAACCTATTTGATGGGAGGGAGAGATATGACATTGCATTCAAAAAGTTGCTAGAGAACGTGAGCTGGTGATTCAGGAAGATTTTTATAAAAGGTTTCCTTGGAAGGGCTGATAAAACCACATGAGGAGCTGTCTCTAAGGCTACTTTAACTATTTTTTTTCTTATTTTTTTTCATTGGGCCTTAACTTATATGGGAGCTTATTTAAACTCTTATTAGTGGAATCCAATCTAGCTATGTATTTTAACTTTCCCATAGAGAGAAGTTTGAGTTCCCATTTCTTCATTGTATGGCATAGATTTATAAATGATGAAAATATTTTGAATAATATAGATTCATGTAATGTTGGTAATAAACTTATCTTGAATATGTCTTGGAGTTATCTGTCTACCATGGGGATAGTCATCTTTGTTAATATGTTTTTATATCGCAAGACATATTCAGCTATTAGCTCAATAAAAATTTGTTTTAGTTGAGCAACTTGAGCATACAAAACTTTATCACTGATGTTGATCGATAAGTGTGCCAAAAACATATCTATAAATGGATTAAATTTTGTAGTTGATTGATTAGGGATATCATATAACCATTGTAATGCATAGTCCTTTAAAATACAAAGGAATAAACTTAGTTAGGAGCCTATCATTGGACATGTAGTCTAAATATGCTATGTGAAAATCACGTAGATGATGCTCTAGGTCACCATTACCATCATACAAAGTAAGCTTGGGTGCCACAAATTTTGATGGTAAAGGAGTTTCCACTATATGTTGTGCCAATGGTGTATGTAGGTTAACATGAGAATTCAAAGCATGAGATGGTCTAGTGCCACCCTGCTCAATATGTAACACCTTGGTTTGTAGATAATGAATCTCCTACCTAAGGGATTATACATTTAGAGAGGAGGGATGTGTACTATCCATAGGAGGTGTTTCCCCTAGTGAGAGTTGTCTAGTTATAACGGGTTATTGTAGAGTATGAGTTACCCCAATAGTAGTTGCAACAATATTAACATATGTGGGGTTAGAGGATTGACCGAGTGATGTGATCTTTATTTCCAATATAGCTTGTAAAATCTATGCATGATCATGGCACTATTCTTGAATTCTATCTCTAAAACTTGGTAAAATCTCATCCTTACTGATTATAAGATTTTCATCATGGAGAGGGGGAGTGTGTCTTGAGTCCCCTCTTGTGTATCATTGTGATCTTGATTGTATTTATCATGTTCCAATGTATTATCATTGAATTCCACATAATCATGATTTGAAGGATCAATTATAAGAGTTATAAATGGTCCTTTATCCATGGTATAAGCTCGAATAACAGGAATATGGGTATGGTCAATAGGATTACCACTAAGCCTATCACTTCTTCTTAAAGGAAGAGATATAACTTTCTTATATGGCATATAATAAAAAAAATGAAAGAGTTATACTAAAATATGATATATGAAATATGAAAATCCTAACACATCAAATGGAAATAGGAAAAATAAGGATACAAAACCTAGGATCATCTAGGGCTAGGGTTTGGGCACTATTTGAAGTAAATCAAATTCACCAAATGATTTAGCTATTTTGGGAATTATATAAAAGCCTAAGTAGATAAAAGAGATAAGTATGTGAGCTATGGAATAAAATACTAAAGTTTCAACAACCACTGATTTGTAAGATAATTGATTTTTTTGCTTAGCCTATAAATAGTAATGAATTAAAAAGGGTGTACTTAGTTGGAAAATATGATTGAACCTGTAGACAAGTGACATGCTAGAAAGTGATGCATAAGTAGGATATAATGTCATCAATAGATAATAGGTGTCAAAACCCTCTTTAAATAATAGTGTGACCCTCTGCCAATAGTGCACCGTGTTATGAACCTTAAGTGTAGTACTATTAACCATGTGTAGATGAAATAATGAAATTTGGGGTAGGCCTTCACTCTACTTTAGGAATCTTGTGCCTGCATAATCAAAACCTAGATCATCATCTGTGCTTTATTTTGACTGATTTCACTATAGAACCTAGAGCCTCCGTGCTTGCTAGAGTTTTGATGAACACAAGTGTAAGAAGAGTGGCATTAGTAGGGTAGGTTGGACGTGACCTCAACACCCCATGTGATGAGTGTTTCCTAGATACCAATACCTTGAAATGGGATTAATCCTGATGTAATTCTCCCAATTTAAGTTCTATTGTAATTGAGAGTGATGTTAGTATGCCTGAGTATGAATGCCAATTTGAATGCTTTGAGTGTGACTTGAAACTAAAAATTTGAGTAAAATTGAACTTTGGGATGCTATAAATGGATGTATGTAGAAATAGGAGTAAATAGGGATTAATAACCTAAATTTACACAATTATTTCTGAGTTTGTTTATGATAATTTCCATCTATAGGATAAATGAATGAGAATGGTATTTATATAGTGTTCTGATGCTTTTCGAGACATGAAATGAGTCTAGGTTGACCCTAGGATGCTTTGGGGAGTGTAAAGATATCTGTTAGGGGCTAATGAAGCTAAAGGTCAATAACATTTCCCCCTTTGCCATTAGTGCACTATGTTATAGACTAATGGGGATGCATTATTATATAAGTGGCTGGAATGTGTGAAAAAGGATCTAGGATGCCTAGGTGATGGATCAATGCAGAATTTGGTATATCTTGGTAAGGGCTAGATGTGAATAGAAGATGGAAAAGGATTCAAATAGGCCCTAAGATAAGTATAGAGTTAAGCTAAGGATATGGTGGTCTCAATTGACACTCATTGCATTAAATGACATTTTAGATGACTACACTTAGAAATGTAATTCAAATATTGAGATATGACATTCAAGCATACATTTGAATGTAAAAGAATAAGATTGATCCTTCTAATTTTATAAGTGGAATATGTTAAATATATTAAGTACAAAAAAGTGATAAATACTTCAATTTTTTAGTTGATTATCTGACTATGACTATATTATAGAAGTGAAAATCAAGATAAATTAGGCATGTGGTTCATTCAGTTTTGAAATTGATTTTTTGGCCATTTTGAGTCAGCTCTACAGATTTGGGTTCATATCACTAGTTGATACTAACCTATTGGTTGGTACTGATCTACATGAAATTAGGGAATAATGTTTGTAAAATCACCTATGTATGTATCTACTTTATCTATGTTTTATTTCCTAAACCCCAATGATGTGAGAAGTCTAGAACTCAATCTCCTTTTCCTTGAAACCATAGGTGTGCTTGTGAGGGTTAAAAATCTTAAAAAAGGGGAAAACTGTAATAGGTTGAGCTAACCCCAATCACCATCATATGATTATTAAATGTTACCTACATATAATATACTCTAATAAGGGAAATCAAGCCACACATAGTTCTCCCACCTAGTGTGATTATATAGTTATGCTCCTTCACTATATGCATGTAGTTAATGATTCATATTTTATGCTTGAAAATTATTGCTTTCACTTGGATTTAGAGTGATTTATAATTTTCTTGTGACTACACCTCGTGGTAGATTCATAATTTGGGAAGAATAAGGTATATTTCTTAATGTGCAATAGTTTATAGACATATATCAGATGAGTTCCAAGTCTTTTTTGAATAAGACCTTGATTTGTTTATATATGTATCTAATTGAATAATATCTCACACCATTATAGGATAATGTGCCAACCATAAGGATAGTTTTGATTTTATAAACTAGTTGTTTTATGGAGCATGTTAGTATCGACTAGAACAAGTTAGTATCGACTAGCGATACTAACCAAATCTAGTAGAATTGACTTGTGTATAGGCAGAATAAACTAGAGTTTGGGGATGTCTATGTAGGATATTTAGTAGGTTTGAAAAATATAGTGAGATTATTATATGTGTATAATATTATAATGAAATAGTTGACTCATAAGATAACATTCAAGTGTGAGATAATGGAAGGTTAGGACCTTGTTTGAGTGCTCAATTCATACGAGGTAAATACGTGTCAAGCTTGTAATTTCAAGTACCAAAGACTAGATTTTATTATCTACAAATGCCCCACTTTTATTCTAGTAATGGAATTGCTAAACTAAAAGGATAAATTGTCCTTGAGTGTGTAAAACTTACTTTTTATTTGGTATGAAGCTCCAATTGTGTAGGTTAATTAATATAAAAACTTGTAATCATGTGTAGTCAATGTACAAAGATTGACTATTTTAATCTGAAACTAAATTCTTTAAATTTTGAGAAAACAAGAGTTAGAGTACGTTTGTGTGTTGGTGAATTCCATTTTTCCTTGATAACTTGTTGGAGTTGATACTTTCTTGTTGAATCATTGGAAAAACTACAAGAGTTAGAGTATGTTTGTGTGTTGGTGAATTCCATTTTTCCTTGATAACTTGTTGGAGTTGATACTTTCTTGTTGAATCATTGGAAAAACTTGTGCTTCCTTATTGAAGCATATGGATAGTAGGAGTGATCATGCCCTAAATTTGTGTAACTATGTAGAATCTTGGGTTGGGAAAGTAACATGCTCCAACCCTCATGAATGTGTGAAAAAGTACATAATGTGCTAACCCAAATAGATACTCAAGTAAATGAGAGAACCATCAAGATAGGTTTTATCAAATAAGGTGAATCAACTATTGTATATGGATTATAGATTTAATTTTAATGTTTTTCTCAAGTTCACTCCATGTAGAAAAAAGCGTGGTTGAAATGGAATAAACAATGTGCATATCCCCATCATGAACACATGTTTTTATTATGTAGTTTTGTTGAATGTAGAATATAATGCATGATTGAAAGAGAATGGAAAATTTCCATGCCCCCATCATGACCCCAGATTTGATAAGTGTGAAGTGGAATGACAACCATTTTCCATTCAACTATAAACTAGGTATTTGTATGTGTACATGAGCAAGTATCATGCCCTTTAAAAATAACATACATGATGGGCGCATAAGTGAAAACATGTGGGAAACATGAACATGATAGATGTAAACGTGGAAGCACATAAGGAGATAGCAATTCATGCAAAAGGTGGCATGTGACTTGAAGTGTGAAGAAATAGCGATAAGGGAAAAACCATTAAGAATCGGTTAGGAGGGAAAAAGCAGTTCCCACCTTTGAGAATGGAAATGTAAATATTTTTTATAGCTGGCATGCACTACGAGGAAATTGTGAGGATGGGATAAGTGTATTAAATTGAAAAAGTGTTAAACATAAAGGCAAGCATGCTAAATAGACATCATGGCATACCATTTAATAAAATTAATGAGTGAAGTGATGGATGAAGGCGTGAGAGAGTACATATATGCAAGTCCTCAAGACTATATAAAGTTAGAAGGTCCTCATTTTAATACTTTACTCTTTAATTTTTTTGAATTTACAGAGTTAGAGTGAAACATTTTTAAGCCATTGGAAGGAGCATTCATCAAAATATAGTGAATTTTTTTGAAGTTAAGAAGAAAGGAGATGATCATGAATGGGGAAAATAGTGAAATCATGATTGAAGGAACACTACTGAGAAAGTTGTAGGTTACAGGTATTAGTGTCTACCATTAGAGGATGTTGAAGTAAGAAAGATAAGTAAGTTCAGACTAAGAAACACATATTCATTCAGGAGAGTTAGATGGTGGTGCCTCAACCTTTGAGTTCCTTAGAGGATGGTGTAGCCAAAGAAAAAGGCCCAAAGAAGTGAACCTTTACCAATCATTCACAAAGAGGAAGAATATGAGGGCATAGGAGGATGACATGTTTTGATCTAAGAGGAAGCCCTTAGTGAGTCCAATGTGCAAGTGGAAAATGTGGCACAATAAGCAACAAAAATATATATCAGGAAGGATCCAACAATGGTATATAGGGGGGAATAATTATACAACACCACCTCCACCCTTTATTTTGATTACAAAAATGCAATACCCTGATTCAGTTTTGTAGGGGAAGATTGGGAGTCCAAAGTGTCTTCTTGTCAAGTTCTCAACTATAACCACTAAAAACCAGGGAATGAGGGGGACTTGTATCATGACTATAGAGTCGAGAACCAGAACACAAGGAATGAGGTCTCCTATGACCTCACAATATTTTATCATTTGAATGATTCTATAGTATTCCAACTTTTTAATTTACCTTATTTTGGGCAGCCAATAGAAACAATCAAATTTTAGTATCGTGCATATATTAGAATTATTTTTACTTTACATTGCATAAGATGTGAATTAATTCCTAATAGGTTAGCAAATTAATAAGGTTACAATGTTTGGGCATGGATGTTAATGTGGATCTGTAAGACCATGAGGCAGTGGAGAAGATAGTGATAACACTAATGTGTAAAAATGAAGGCCACACAATGTACATCACTAGCCTCTAATATCTTGCCATTTGGGTAGATTCATGCTTGATAATGACCAAGCTTAGGGGTGGGGATAAATGGAAAAAGGTTGACATGGCGCACATCTATGTATTAATCTAGATGGCCCAGGGGAAATTATAATTACACCTTATATTTCACAAAGAAGATTGTGGAGGATGAAAAGAAGGTCCAATGCCTTCCAAACCATAAATTTATATAGGTGTGATTCTTATTTTATTAGTATTTGATGATAGTGGTATTTTAGAATATGCCAAGAAAGAGTTGAAGTGGGTGTACCCAACGGATAACAAGTCCCCTATAGAACGATTCTAATAGTTCACTTGTGTGGGCACTATCTTCCCTTCTCACAAGCTAAAAATGAAAGGATGGTTCGAGGGGATGAAAGAAGCATTCAATAATGAATGGTGCATCCCAAAAGAGTTACTTGCATAGATGGGAACTCAAACCCAATTTATTTTGATGCAACCTTATTCGCTTGCACGTATTTGGATGGGTCCCACCTATAACTTGTTTGGTTGGCTAAAGCTGCCATATGCTTTCACAGCTAAGTATTTAAAAAATGATGTGAATTATATTGTTGATGAGTGTAAGGTACACATTAATGCCAATAAAATTGATGATGAAACTCATACTCTTCGATAATTATACGTTTACCCCAAAAATAAATCGTATAGGGAGAATATGGAGATGGATATTAAAGGTATCAACACACACTAGATTCTCATTGGGGGACATATTCATGTATTGTATTATATGTTCAAGCCTAAGAAGATGGATTTAGGCATCCAGGAGGTCCCTAGAGAAACCCTTCCCCTCTTTCCAGAAACAACAACATAAATAAAATAATGTAGACAAAAAAAGGCCAAGGCTTGATGCCACTAGAAGTACACTAGAGGAAAAATATAAATGGAAAAGGACCACCCCATCACCTTCAAACAACCAAGGCATGCTTGTAGGACATGAGAAAGAGGTCCTTGATATTGTCCAATAGAGCACTATTCCTTTAAGACATGATCATTCAACACCAAGTGTTAGGGAATCAAAATAAAGGGTGATGACTCCACAACCATCACCTAAAAAAGAACCTAAGGAAGCCACCCTCAAGCCAGAGGAAACCCTACTGTAACACGAAGAGATTACCCCTAATGATGCATAAATGGACATTGGAAGTCCCACTAGTGAAGAGGGGAGAAATAAAGGTGAAACTCTAGGTGCCAGTAACCAGGATGCTAGCTCAAGTGCCCAATAATAGATTGATCTAGACATCAAGATCCTCGAGCATGATCCACATAAGGGAAAGGGGCCTATTGAGGAATTATAGAAATAACAAGGCAATAAGGGAGATAACCTATTTGTTCAATACTATCTCCAAAAAAAACATCTTAGAATAAGAACTATATATGTGGAAGTATTTCCTCGAAGAGAACTCAGCTAATCAGATTAAGTGAAAGTAACCCTTATTATGTTGGATCTTACAGTTACAAGGCAAAACACTCTATAGGGCTATGATGTTAATTTATTTTAGTAAAAACATCAAGATGTTGTAACCTTATAGTAACATGAATGCTTTGAAATAATAAGGCTTGAACATGAATTAGATGAGATCAAGTACCAACAGGAAATGACAACTATGTCTCAAGTGAAGACTCTAAAACTGTGCAAGTCAATTTTGTAACATGAACTGACACTGGCTGATGGGATGAACTTATTGATAAAATAGAGACCCTGGTAAATATTTTGTTATAACAATGCAAAAACTAGGTGAACCCCTAGTGCAAACAAACTTGGGCTATAGAGCTGTTCATAGAATCTATAAAAGTATGTAAGAGATTTTTGGCCTAAGTGGGTGCCACAGTTCTCATAGCTAATGTAATTTTTTTGAAGTTGGCATGACCCACCAAAGTTTTGAAATCTAGGCTTCAGTTGAAGAAACACCAGAGCCAATAATTAGTTGATAGTGCACTGACAATAAAGGATAGAGCACAATGCATCAAAACATTCTAGAATGTGGAGGCACTCGAAAATAAGATTAGCGCTCATCATGAAGATCTCTATACCAATTTTGTGGCACTTCAAAGATAGGTTTTGATAGAGGTCAGATAGATTGATGACATCCACAAGGATACTACTATTGTTACCCAAATTTGCTACCATAAGTGGGTTTGATAAGAAGCTTAACTTTTGTACTAGGTCTCCCTTTCTAAGAGGTCAAAATGAGTGTCTTTTACAAGTTTAGCATTGTTTAAGGTATTTTTGAGGAAATTAAGGTAAAGTGTTTTCTTGGTGTTAAACTTGTTTAAGCATCTCTAGTGCATACCCTTGTTCAAGTCTAACATTGCTCTAATCTTGGTGAAGTCAATTAAAGTCAAGAAAAAGGTAATTATATGACCTAACACTTGTCAAATCACTTTAAGACAGTTTCAAATGAGAAAAGGCAGTTACAAGGTCAAAGACATTACATTTGTCAAAGATGTTAGCTAATTTTGGCTACCATAGGTGGGCTTAGTAAAAAGCTTGACTTTTTGCACTAGGTCTCCCTTTCTACGAGGTCCAAATGAGTGTCTTTTATCATTTTAGCATTTTTTTAGGTATTATTCTAGAAATTAAGGTAAAGTGTTTTATTGGTGTTACACTCGTTTAAGTTATCTCTAGTGCAAACCCTTGTTAGAGGTATTTCATGTCAAAGTATAGCATTACTCTAAGCTTGGTGAAGTCAAGTAAAGTCAATAAAAAGGTACTTCTATGGCCTAACATTTAAAAAATCACTTTAAGTTAGTTTCAAATGAGAAAAAATAGGTACAAGAGGTTTTCAACACCAAAGGAGGATAGTTCATTCACTTGTATCATCTTCAAGTGGAAATTATTCAAAATGTGTCTCTTCATCTCCCTCAGGTCAAATCCATGATCAAGAAGCTTGCAAAAGTCCAAAAAAATAAAAAATTACTCCCATTATACCATCAAGCTCTTGGTAAGCTTACAATGACCATTTTCAAATGTTTGTTATAAACATGAGAGAGAATATTAGGTCAAAAGCTCATATCCAGAGATGAGACCCCTTATGCCCTTCCAAATCATGGTCTTAGTCAAGATTTTCATGGTCCAGGCTTTATGAATGAATGTTAAGAAGGTAGGGTGGTCTAAAACCCCATAAAACCCTTACTAGCTCAATTTTCTCCTTTCAATGGCATTTTGAAGCTCGTTGGAAGCATGAGAGAAATGAGAGTAGATCTAGGAGGTCTGAATAATCTTCTTATATGATCTTTCAAGCTTTAATTGGCACACATGAGCTCAAAAGTGGCAGTAAACCTTCATTTTGGGATAGTTTGTAGGTTGAAGACCATGGAGTTCTTGATGTTTTAGGTTTTCAAGTAGTTGGGAACATGATGATGAAACTCTATTAAATATTTAACACCTCCTTGATTATCTACATGTTCATCAAAGAATTATTCATGCCCACATAGTACGAAGGTCTAAAACTTCAAGAAACAAATATGGGAATTGGTTTCATATAATTGTAATGATATACTAGACCTCCAAGGGTTTCCACAGGATGGGTGACCTCAACACTGACTCTTTTAAAGCAAACCTACAATGATCTTAGGATTGAAAACCGTGTGACGATCTGCTTGCATAAGAATCAATTAAAAAGACAACTCTTGCCTTGTATCTGAGGTATAAAGGTCTAAAACATCATGAGGACTATTAGGAGGTAATTGAGAGATAGTTTTAGCATTAAAATGACTAAAGAGTACATCATTAAAGACCTAAAGTGATAAAATGTAGACCTACAGGTCTATAGAAGTGGATTTTAGTTATTAGTGTCTTTGTAGACCTCTTGATTAGCCCTCCTATTCAATACATTGTCTATGACCTCCATGTTGAAATACCCATGCTTGAAGGTCCTTATTGAGTAGCGTGATGATGTTCATGCCTAATTCATGTTCTTACTACATGATATTCAAGTGGAGGGTGTTAATTTGGAGCATCACCTCCCTAGTTTAGTTTACTTTCATTTCTCTTACCCTTTTCCTTTTCAAGTAATAGGTTTAGTAGTAGTTCAGGGTGATAACATCAAGGGAGATAACCCTATTTAGATATTCACCTCACTAATTAGACCACTCAAAAACTAGAGGTGTCTCCATGCTATCACTTAAGTGAGGAGGCTTGAACACCCTGATTAAGGGTGTAACTTTTGATGATAACAACTACATCACTTGAGCTTTTAACAACTCAAGTGGGTGATTTTATGGAGTTACCCAAGGAGACCAAATGACTAAAAATAAAAGTTGAAGAAATTACTTCTAAGCTGAAAACTATATTAAACCACTTGGAGGAGGTCAATCACCAGGTCGAGTAAATGGGACCCAAATTTTTGATATCTGAGGGACCTGAAGATGACACATAGTTTGGGATGGACTATTGACTTAGTGTGGGGTGATGTTGGACCCTAAATTTTATATCATTTTACTCTAAGTGCTTTATGGAAGATGGCATGGGATAAATGGGTGCAAAAGTAAACATAAGCACATAGGTAAGCCAAGGTGTGGAAGACCTTGGCACGAAAGAAGTAATTCGTGAAGAACAAGGATGCTGAAAACATGGAAAAATAAAGGATGTAACATTTAGGCAATTAGCATATTAATTGGACAAGGGCACGAAAGGTAGAAACAATTAAGAAATGGTTCACACAAGCATCGAAGGAGAATATTCAAGTGTATATCTAGCACCAACCAACGATAAGATAGACTTGCTTGACATCAAATATCTTGCATAGAGTGGGTATATAGGGGAAATTAGGCCCAAATCAACAAGAATTCAATGTAATGGATTTCCACAACTCATTGTTGTTAATGATAGTTCGCAAGTCATCACTTTCATATTAATGATCAGGGTGGAATCATGTATAAACACCCTTAATTTTACTTATAAGGTTGTTGATGTTGTTGGTTATTACTATTATAATGGTAAATGTAATCTTGAGCTTATTCATGTTCTTGATGTGCATCAAGACTTATGTATGGTTATATAATAAGATGGTATACTTGTGTTATTAAAATAATTGTAAACTTGTTATGTAACTAATGGTACTACTACTCTTTTTCTTGATTTGTGCCTATCTTTTTTTTGGTGATGAATAACTCAAGTATGGAATTAATGGATTATATGAATTAACTTAACTATGCTATCTTTGGTTAGAACTAAGTGCTCATTTAAGCACCTTGGTTTAGACAACCCAAGATATATACCATTGCACATTAGAATTGATAGGAATCGATCTTAAGTTGTGTACTTTACATTAGCACGTGATACAATTTCTCACATGATAAGCTAATGCACTAGTTAGTTTGACTCATTATCCTCCTTGTGCATTTGAGTAGGAAAATTCATGTTAAACTAAAGGAAAAGAACCTAACATCAATCACCTACAAGAATTCCTTAGTTTATACCTAATATGGTCATTATCACAATCAAAGTGTCTCTTGATCACCAAATCAATGTTACGTACTTTTTGTATGTCTCTAGCTATATTTAAATGGATTTATTTTTTTAGAACCATCAATCTATACTGAACCCATCCATGCACTTAGTAATAGTGACATTCACAACTTTAAATATTTCCTATGGATCAAACTTTATGTTTTACATGTTGGTGGTAGAAGAAATTACCAAAGCATTATCTATTAATACACACTTTAGTCTTAAGCCTATGCCTATATAGCTCATAGCTAGAAAGTATCAAATAATCACTTATCTGTCAATTTGCACATTGAGAGAAACAACCCTAAATATTCCAAATAAAAAATATATCCAAGGAACAAGTCCTAGCCAAGTTTGAAATACCTAAGCCAAGAGATTTTTTTGCATGTTGTCAAGTGTTGTAATCCAATTTATAGGTTGCATCCATATTAGATATTAAATATTGCACACATACACCTAAGTGAGCAAACTACTTGCATTTTGAGCCATATTCAGAGTATTGAAAACATAAGTAGTTCCTAGCTACTTTTTAGGGAGTGGTTGGGGGTCAGCTCAACCTAAAAATCTAACCCCTTTTTTATAGACAAACCTAGTGTCGAAAGCGGAGCTAAGGTTTCGAGGTGAAAGAGAAAAAATTCTAGACCATCGCACATAGTGAGATTTTGATGTTGCACATAAGATCAGTTTATAAGAAATCATAATGATCTATGTGAAAACACTTAGGCAAAAATCATAGGGACACCTCTACCAAGATTAGATGGCTTGAGATTTCTAATGATGTCTAGTTACTATTAGACTCATGTAGGTAGGTCTAGACAATGAGTTTCCAAATAAGAACAACTCTTGATCCAGTTTCAATCTTTTATACCACCTGCACATAGTCTCAAATATGCATAGGTTGAAGATAAGCTAAGTTCCCTAATCTTCTTAGTCTTTTCTATTTATAATAAATTGTAATAATTTAATAACACTCTACTATAATATTAATATCTAATTTAAACATATCTGAAATAATCCAAATATTCCTCGGTTTTAATCTTGTTAGATATTCATTAATAAAAAAAATGAATTTTTATTGATAGTTAACTATTTTTTTGAAAGGATGAAATATATGATTTTTAAATAATTTACATTATATTTGTGTACTTCAAATTGAACATTAGTGAATTATATCTCATAAATTTATTTTACAGTATATTAGTGTAATTAAATTTGTACATTGGTGAATTTTATCTAATGAAATTATTTTAATTCATATTGATGTAATTTGGCTTGTATTATTTGACATTATGTCGCTGTAATTTAAATTGTAATGTATGATTGAAAATGTAGAAGATGAGGAAACTATACATAAAAGTGTTATGATAAACAATAATTTTTTTAATAGATTGAGAACAAGTTCTAAAGCTAAATATCTATCCAATTTTAATAAGAGATCATTTAAATTTGCCACTATTTATTTAAACCATGTCTTAAATGACCAATAAATAAATAGCTTAAATAATTAATTAATAAAAATATAAATTGGAGATATATTAATAATATTTATATGAACCATGTTTTAAATGATCAATAAATAAAGTAAAAAATAAAGACATATATAAAAACAAAAATATAGTGAATTATGCTAATGGTTATGATAAATAAGCAAGACAAAAAAAAATTAATGTATAGTGAATAAATTAATTTAAACTTTAAAATTATTATAAACTAAAAAAATTAATAAATAAATTTAGTTTAAACTTTATAATTATTAAAAATAATTATTTTAAAATTTTATATAAACAATATTATATTATCTCAAACTTCATTAAAACAATTTCTTAATATTTATAATCTGAAACCTAAAAAATATCTTTAAAATGTCATAAATTCTTTAAAAAATTCAATTCATAATTAAAAAACTTATATAAATACTTTGTTTCCTCTACTATGTATTATCATTAATTATTAATAACTTTCCTTTTCATAAACAATGGAGATAAATTCATTATTGTTATAAAAAAATACAAAAAAGTCTTTAAAAAATGACTCACTGATTTCAAAAGGGAGATTTGGGTTGAATAATTTGATATGGGTGTTTGTTTCCTTGGTTGTATAAAAATCCCTTCTTAAAATATAAATTTGCTGATCTTTTTTGAATATTGAAGATAGATTTGAAAACTTTGTAGATTCCAAATGTTTGTGGATTCTTGATATTTTCCTCCTATGTGAGGAAGATACATTAATGGGGAAGATAGAGTTATATAGATTGAAAAAGAAAAGTGTGTTTATGGGGAGATTATTGGGGCTTTGCCTCCTTCAAATATTTGTCCACTTAAAATAATAATAGTTTTTGAGGTTATGTTAAGTGATAATAAGAGATGGAAGTTTTCAAAAAAGGAGTGTGTTTTGAAAGGGAAGTAATAGAAAAGGGGAATGAAAGGTGACATTTTAGGGACGGTAGTCGATAAAGTCAAATATCATATTAGGAGATTAAATGAGTATACCAATAAAATATTTTTATAATGTCAATTTTCAACTTATATATATCAAAATATAAATCAACTATTCTACTATAAATATGATAAAACTTAATTCATTTATAATATATCTTATATATTTTCTCTACTATTATTAATGTCCTTTTATACCAACCATAACCTATTATAAACACTAATATATTATTTACTTTACATATAAAAGTGTGGATAATTGAAAAACCCCCCTACCCACCTTTACCCACTTAATATGACTCTATATATTCATTTAATAACAGTGATATTATTCTAGCAATCTTCACCTTATGACATTGTATTTAATATATAATTAAATATCATATTTTATGATAAAAACCAACATATTATATTGACAATTATTATTTTTCCTCTTCAAATGGCATTGCTCTCCATTAGTCTTCAAAGACTCCTCTTATAAAAAATAGTAAAAAAAAAACGGCTTACGAATATCAAGACAATTATTATTTTTAATTGAAAAGTAAAATATATGTATTGTTGTATTACATATTTTACCAGAGTCTATAGATGATTAACCTATTTCTATTCATGATGACCCTGAATAATTAGGATGTTACTTGATGACTAATTTTGTTATGTTGGAACTCGATTAATCCTCTAAGAAAAAATTTGAACTCTGACGCAATAATTAATTTTTTTAATTGAAAAGTATATTTATATCAATAACAACAAATAATAAAACAATTTTAATTATATAATTTTTTTTTAGAAAATCAACAAATCTAACAGACCACATATAAAAATACAAATAACAAAAAAGAAAAATAAAAAATATATATATAAAAAATAATTTGTATATATTTATTATATATTTAACTATCATTTATTATTTTTACAAATAAATTATATATATAAGATTATATAACAAAGCACTCTGATAGAATTTATAATTCACATTTTTATTGAAAACGCTAACTAAACACGATAAATGAGGAGAAAAAACCAAAACCAAACTTACATTAAAATCACAATTTTTTGAAACTATTTGAACCTGATTTTGTTGACGTTTCTTTATTTTGAAGAGAATTTATTCCTCTGCCAGAGAATATGAACTTTGAAATCCAACTCTCTATTTTACTATATAATCTCATGTAAATTATTAATTTTTCATAATAATAATTTTATCATGAAACCTTACAATGATATAGATCTGTCAATAGTAGGCTTTGAGAGCTATTCTTAACCACTTTCTTAAAGTCAAATAATATATTGGACAGCTGAACTCCCCATATATCACTGTTCGGTAAAGTTTTTTTTCCACCTTGCCCATTTGTTCTCCCAAGAGCCAAGGCTGTAATTTAGTCCAAGTATTTGGGTGGTTATGATGCCGGGCAGGAATTTTTCAGCAGTAGCCATGATTCCACCGCTCAGGCATTACAAAGGCAATATTCTACTTTGGATTTTGTTACCCAGAAGCTCCAAACCAGTGGCGCAATGTGAAGATATGTATACTTGTAATTGTTTTCCGCTCTGCTGTTTGTAAGCAGCTGCACAGGCTACACGCACTGCTCCACCGACTTCTCCTTTCTGCAAGCAGGGATTGGCTTTTACTCTGCCAAATCATATGATAAACACAGATGATGAGATGTATGCAATAGTTTTTGTATAATGTATTTGTTTAGGGTTTATTATAAATTTGGTATTTACTTTTTATGCACGTGTGAGTTTTCTGAAACAATTTATCCAAGAAAATTATTACTACATGGATCAGCTAGGACTCGAACCCAGGACCTTCTATATGTTGTTGGAGTGTTCTACCACTAATCTACTAGTCCCGCCTAGGCTTGGCTTTGATACCATGTTGAAACATGGACCAGCTAGGACTCGAACCTAGGACCTTCCATATTCTGTTGGAGTGCTCTACCACTGAGCTATTGATCCCTCTTGGACCAGTCCATCTTTGGTCCGAGTGTGGCTTAACACCAACACTACATTGCCCTGTGATGAATGCATTTAGCATGGAATAAGGATTGTAACACAATACAACTAAAAGAGTTTTTATTTGCATGCTACCTCCATTTATAATAATTAAAAAATAAGAAATAAAAATAAAAATAAAAATATCAATTTTTCTCGATTCTACATGTAATGAATTCAGATTAATTGTAATTTTTTAAAAATATTTTAATTATTTTCTATGTAGTGATGTTTCTTTACAAATTAAGCATAATAGATATTTATTTAAGATTCTTTAATTATTTATTAGTTATGTAAATACGGAATCAAGAATATTCATCCAAAAGTGCTATGAACACCATTTTTTTATTTTTTAATACTTTTTATATGTTGAAAAGATTTTTTTATAGAAACATCAAATATGAGATGTACAGATCTTACATAAAATCAACTTGCACAAATCTATTGGAACCATTATCAACAAAATATGTTACTAATTAAATCCATATCTTCAAATGGAAGATGGGTGTATTATTACTTTTAAGTACATCTAGAGTCTCTTTTGGTTTGAGATTTCTTTTAGGACAATTGAAGTATGGTCACTTCATTTTTGCATGGTCGTAGCATTAACACATGGGTAAACTTTACAATAATGAATCAAATTATAACAACATTTTGTATTTAGTTTTCTAATCTATTATCGGATCTATGTCAAGTTTTAATGCCTCTTCACAAGAAATCAAGGCTCTTTACGAGATAATCAAATCCCTATCCCTCCCTATCGGTATCATCATCCGGCCATGAATTTGAACAATATCGAATCCATATCCAAGCAGAGAATAACTCTCTGTATAACCAATAGTCGTTCATATCTAGAGGGGGAGTTCATATCTGCCCAGGGTGCCTTTATAGAGATAGAGAGAACCACATGTTGGCCGTTGACCATATTTGGTCGAGTTACTTTACTCTATATGAATGATTCATGATAGATTGGGAGATCCATGACATGAGAATAGGTTCAATACTATACAACATACACAATATGATCGACATGTTATTCAACATGCAAATCAAAGATATGTTGCTCTATTCATCATAAAGATGATTGAACACAGATTTAAAATCCTAAAAAACTATATAACTCTTTGTTTTATTTTATATTTAATCCTTTTTTTCTTATAGACTCTTACTCAAATTGTATTTTTTTTTACAAATCTATTAACATATTATTGTATATATGAAATATGGTTTGTGCCAGAAAATGAAATACATCCAACCTTCCATATCCATTATAAGGCAGATTTAGATTCTAAATGCATTTTAATTGAAATGAACTATGTATCACTTCTAGATTGATCATTCAAAAGATCATACATTTGTATAAATTTGGTTTGAGTTATTATGGATCGTTTGTACATATTTGGTTTGAGCTATTATGGATTGTGGAAACTTAAAATATTTGATTTCATTTTGATTGTTTAATTTTTTTCCCCCTAAATTCGTATTTATTCTAGAAGAAATTATATGGCCTTATTTAATAAATAGTATTATTTATTTAAAAAAATGTCTAACTATGCTTGTGTGATATGTTGTTCTTTTTGCATCAATTTTTTTTAAAATAACTAAAAAAAATTCCATTATGACCATTAAGTTGACTTATACTATTCTAATTTTAGAAAGTAATAATAATAATCTTATTGACGATTATTTTGAAGGATTTAGATGTTCCTTCTTCAATTAGAAAAAAATTGTCGATGAGTTTTGATTTATTTTTTAATTGAAGTATGCAATATATTTTATTAGAAATATATATAGTACATGCTTGATAAAAAAAGGTAAGTAGTAAAAAAACACACTCAAAAAAATAAATAAATAAATTGGGACCAACCCTCAAAACAAATCACAAAGAGTATAATATCATGGTCTAAAGCCTACCAAAAATCAAATTATATGATTATAGGTACATGCCACCACTGCTTAAGAAAAACCATAAATATTATAAACATAGACCACAAGCTTAGGCAACTTGTGCTACCAACATTATCAAGCAAGGAGTAGAAAATGACAAACTATCAAGCTATATCCCAATTGACTACCATGAGGGTGTGCAGTGTCAGGTATGGGATTCTAACTATCATGTTCTACATTTTATTTTCATTTTCTTCTTCTATCTAGTGATGTGAAGGAAATATTTCCAAAGACAAGCAAGGCATTTTCCGCTGACCATCCTAACTTATAGCTCAAAATCATATAGGTCCATGCCTTTAAGAGGAAAAGATCCTTTACCAGGGTGGATACCCTCAAGTGAGGAGGAGAAGATGACAAACTATCAAGCTATCTCCCCATTGACTACCATCAGGGTGTGCAGTGTCAGGATGGGATTCCAACCATCATGCTCTATATTTTCTTTTCATTTTCTTCTTCCACTTAGTGATGCGAAGGAAATCTTTCCAAAGACAAGCAAAGCATTTTACCTTGACCATCCTACCTTGTATCTCCAAATCATATAGGTCCATAGAAATCTCAAGGTGATGGCCGCCCTCCATGCCCTCTACAGGAAAAGATCCTTTACTTTTAATACATATATATGAGTTTTCTAAAACAATCTACTCAAAAAAAATTACACATCCAATTAATTACTACATTATCCTATGATGAATGCATTTACCATGGAATAGGGATTGCAATATAATACAACTATTAGTGTTCTTATTTGCATGTTATCTACCACCACCTTAAAAATAAAAATAAATAGATAGATAGATAAATAAATAAATAAAATTAAACCTAATGGTAAAATGGTAAATTTTACATGCAATGAGTTTAGTTCAATTTGTCATCCATCTATTTCATATTTATGTTATTTTCTAAATAATAATATTTCTTTGTGAACAAGGAATCTTAAATATTAGGTATGTTCAAGTATCTTTTTTACATAGAATTGGTATTGATATCAATCTTTTGCTTTCTAATACCTTTTCCATCAATACTTCCTATATGTTGATTTTTTTTATAGGGACATCAAATATGAGTTGTACAAATCCTGTATAAAATCAATTTGAACAAAACCATTAGAAGCATTATCAATAAATATGCATCACTACTTAGAGCCATATATTTAAATAGAAGATGGGTATATTATTACTTAAAAGGACAACATGCTCTCTTTTGGTTTGAGATTTCCTTTGCACTAATTGATGGTATGCTCATTTCATTTTTTTATGGCCATGGCACTAGTGCATAGGTAAACTTTGTAATAATGAACCAAAATCATAGCAATATTTTATATTTAGTTTTCCAATCTATTATGAGATCCATGTCAATATTTAATGCCTCTTAATAGGGAATCAAGGATCTCTATGAGATATTATTCATTATGAGGATCAAATATGTGTTACCCTATTCATCATACAGATGACTGAACATAGAGTTGATCTCCTTAAGAGTCATCTACACAACTCTTTGTTTCATGGTTCAAATTCAGTCTCTTTTCTCCAAACTCAATTCTAGATGTACAAATGGATTGAGGCCCAAATCCTAACAAAAAAATAAATTACATGATTATAGGGACATGCCACCACTAAGGAAAAACCATAAATTATATCATAAACAATGTGCAAAAGCTAAAGCAACCTATGCTACCAACCCTGTTGAGTGAGGAGGAAGAGGTGGCAAACTATCAAGGTATCTCCTCAATGACTACCACATGGGTGTGTAGTTTTAGGTATGGGATTCTAGCCATCATGTTCTAAATTTTCTTCTCCCATTTAAAAACAAGGAGGAAATATTTTCAAAGATAAGTGAGGAATTTTACCTTGACCATCCTATCTTGTAGCTCTAAATCCTAGAGGTCCATAAAACTCTTGGGGTGATGGACACCCTCCATTTACTCTAGAGGAAAATATCCTTTATCGGGGTGAAGGTGTGTAAAATATAGAGAGACTACATGATTTGCATCACCCTCTACCTCATTCCATCCACCCTTAATCCATCCTTTGAGAATGTTTCCTATGAAATCTATGAGGCATTTTGGTAATAGTACAAGGGACATTCCCCCAATGTCCAATGAGGCTAAATATATATTCCACTTCCAACACTACCTTCTCTATTTGAACTTGATCTATGGCACGACATTAAATAAAGTATCAGTTATGTTAATAGTAGAACAATTTATTTCAAAATGTTATTTTTAAATACAATATAGTTTCTATCTCTGAAAAGTTTAATGAGAATCGTAAAGCAAAAAATATGACAGATTTGGTTAAACATTGTAGGCAGCATAACATAATTCCCAAGAAGGACCATGTGCCAAGAAAAGGATTCTAGTTTAAAATGACGAAAAAAAAATGTAACCACTTCTAAGCTTGTTGACCCCTCATA
This sequence comes from Torreya grandis, assembly GCA_037957365.1. Taxonomy (NCBI): domain Eukaryota; kingdom Viridiplantae; phylum Streptophyta; class Pinopsida; order Cupressales; family Taxaceae; genus Torreya; species Torreya grandis. The sequence goes on along the minus strand of JARHVA010001011.1, from coordinate 172,388 downwards.
GAAGGACACAAAATATATCTGAGGGTCTCTGTTACACCATAAACATGAAATTTGGGAGCATGTATCCCCATATGTAGCAATCTAACTCCAACTGTATGTCCTTGGTAACGAATGCATATTAAACAAAAAAAATTTGGGCTCAACCATTGCGGATTAGAAAATTTGAAATCTTCTTCTCCAATAAGAGGAGGAGTATTTAAGGTTCCACTATTTATTGATCATTTCCCAAGGGGCAAGATTGGGAGTATGCCACTGATAACCAAGTTCGGGTTTGTATTGAAGAAGAAGAGTAAAGACACTCTAATTCCAATCCTTCCACCATTAAATGGGAGCTTTCAATCCAATTTTAAATTAAGCATTGTCAAGTACAACCATTTTAATTTCAATAGTGGACTCAAACTCCTTATTCTCAAGACCATACTCAAATTTGAGAGTATGTGAAGGAAACCATAACTTAGCTCTTTTATAAGAAATATCGGTAATAGTGTGCATGCCTTTTTTAAATAGTTAGAGAGCCTTAACTCTTGGATATTTTGAAATAAAATTTATATTATGAGTGATGACCGAAGACCACCCCAAATAATGATAATTGATAGACAACACAGTTTAAATTTATCCCATTTCCAAACAAGCTAAAGTTTTATCATCTCCCAGCCTTCCAAATATTCTTATAAATAAATGTTCCTATAATTTTGATATTAACATAAGGAATTTTTAAGGTATAAAATCTCAATCCTCTCTATAAAAAACTTGCACAAGATATTCCATAAGAGATACAATTCCTGAAAAAGAATCTTCCATGCTTCCTTCCCTTCAATGGCTTAAGGAATCCATTTTACGTAGAGGGAAATTAATTATTTATAGATATCAATATAGCCACAAACCACCAAAAGCTTTGGCCACACAAAATATCTCCCATGCCATGCTATGAAATATTTTTTATCTTATATAATGATCCCAAATAAAATCTATAAAAATATTCTCCATATTTATGTAGTCAACCTTAGAAGTGGCCTAGTGCTTTACCCTAAACTGGATTAAGGTGATGAACTTAATATAATTAAGATGTAAATTAGTGATTTAGCTATTTGGTAATTAAATAAAATCCTAAGTAGATAAAAAATATGAGTATGTAAATCAACAAATAAAATACTACAATATCAACACTCACTAATTTGTTCAATAATTTATTTGTTTGCGTAGCCTATAAATAACAATGAATTGAAAAGGGTGCACTTAGCTGGAAAATATGATTGAACATATAGGTGGCAGGTTGGAAAGTGATGTAGAATTGAGGGAAGAGTGTCATCGGTAGAGAACATATGTCAAAACCCTCTTTTGATAGTAGCATGACCCTTTTTGACAATAATGCACTACACTGTTGACCTTTTATACAACATTATTGATTGTGTGTAGATGAAACAATGAAATTTGGGGTAGACCTTCACTCTATTCTAGGAATCCTGTCCCTACATGACTAAGACCTAGATCATCATCTATGCTTTATTTTTATTGATTTTACTATGGAACCCTAAGCCTCCATGTTTGTTAGGGTTTTGATGATCACAAGTGTAAGAAGAGTGGTGTTATTAGGGTAGGCTCGACATGACCTCAACACCCCAAGTACTGAGCATCACCTACATACCAACACCTTAAGAGGGGATCAAGCCCGATGTAGTTCTCCCAATATAAGTGTTGGTATAAGTGAGAGTGATGATATTATGTCTGAGTATGAATGCCAATTTGAATGCTTTGAGTATGACTTGAAATTAGAAATTTGAGTAAAATTGAGCTCTAGGTTGTTGTAGATGGATGTATATAGAACTAAGGGTAAATATGTATTAATAACCTTAATTTTTACAATTATTTTTGAGCTTGTTCACGAGAATCACCTTCTAAGGGATAATTGAATGATGGTGGTATTTATATAGTGTTTTGATACTTGTCAAGGCATGAAATGAGTCTAGGCCAAACCTAGGATGCTTCAGGGAGTGGAAAGATATCTGTTAGGGGATGAAGAAGCTAAAGGTTAATAACATTTCCCCCTTTACCAATAATTCACTACAATATAGATTAATGGGGAAGTGCTATTATCCAAGTGGTTGGAACGTGTGAAAAATGTTTAGTGATGCCTAGGTGATGGCTCAATGTGGATTTTGGTATATATGGGAAAGGGTTATATGAGCATAAAAGTTGGAAAAGGATCAAAAGAGGCCCTAAGGTAAGTCTAGGGATACGCTAAGGATAGTGTTGGGTTTGTATACTTTAATAATGTTTTAGGTGCTAAAGTGTATCCCCAATGAACTAATGCACTGACCCTTCAGGCAAGACTGTGGTCTTGTGTGCTCACCCAAAGTGCGTAGCAAGAGACTGGTTCCTATGGGTTATGTTGTGCAGTAACATATTATTCATATTATTTGAGTTCAAACTTATATTTTATTAGAAGTTACATAGAAAAAGAGATACACTACTTTTGTCCTTATATCATTTAGCTCAACAGCCATAATTATGTAGATAAATGCCATGGAGTTCAAAGATTGTTATTCAAAAAAGGCAAAAGTTTGAATGGATCTCATATTAAGTTATAAGTACTCAATATAAACCTACCACATATGCATAACTATCAATTAATTGGAACATGAAATCAAAATTGATTGTAATATCTGTAACTTTATATTGTACTTCAACAAGATGATATCTAAAATCTATCACTTTATAATGCTTTCATATAAGCGTATTTATACTTGTTTTTCCCTAACCAAGTAGTTACAAAATAAATGGCATGAGTGATCAACCAACAAACTCTCTATGAAATGAGAGTCATGGAAATATATTAATTGGTTTCTCCTAAGGACCTAGTGTTTTGTACCCCCTATCTACTTGTTCTATGCTAGATCCTTTCTGCCATGTGTTTATCTCTTTACGGCTTTGTGAAAAACTTGTGATGGATAAGGTCTAGATGGACCTTGAGAATCACTCCTTAGTCATCTCCTGCTTCTCATGCACTCCCCAAGTCTTTCACTACTTTTTTGATTCCTATGCTCTCGGGTACCTCGTAGTTATTTCTCATCTTTGAATGAGTATTTTTGTACTAGTGCTTCTATACCCTTGTGCTTTCATGCCTCATTGATTCCATGCCATGGTCCTTAAACTTTAGTCTAGTTCCTCACCATCGTATCTTTGTGCTTATGGTCCTTTAGTGTCGTGTTGGTTTCATGCCAAAATATGAAAACACTTAGCCAAAATTTGGGGTGTAACATCACTCCACACTATGCTCTTAGTCTATCCCAGACTAAGTCATGATTACAACTTCTACTAGAAATTCATGCCTTGTTTATTCAATCTACTTTTTGACATTGTTATAATGTGACAATCTGTCAAACAAATTTGTAGTTATTTCTTTAATGGCCACTTTAGATTTATTCATCTCCTCGGGTTGGTCAAAATTCTCATTATAATTTTTGACCAATTTGTCAAGGGATGTGTTGGCATCCTTATGAACTTATTCTAATGTTGAGACTTCACCAAAAACCTATCCTTAGAGGGATGCAAAACTGGCATTCAGTTGTTGTCGATGCACATTTATTTTCTCTTCCATAGTTTCAACATCTTTGAATGCCTTCATGCGCTTGATGCAATATTTTATTAAGAGGGAAACATCTACTATATGTTGCCTCTAGGATTCCTTTGCACGGAGCTTCAAAATTTTATTTGGTCATGCCAATATTTCAAAAATCCCATCCAACATGGGGATGACTTCCCCAACTATTTCAAGGGTGCGCTTACACACTTCTATCACCTCAGTAAATTGCTCTACTAATACCAGTGCCTCATTCCTTGGCATAGGGTGTTATTTGTAGTGCTTCAAAAGGAGATTCACTAAGGTCTGTAATTTATTTATTGCATCCCCATCTAGAGGCACTCTATTCGCTAATGTTGGCTCTTGGACCAATATTGACTTGCACAAATTTAAGGTTTTGACCTTAACCTTGGTGGCCTCCTTTATTTGTTATTTTAAAACAACCACTTCTTCCATGAGTGCCTTTTGGGAAGCAACCTCTTTTTCATATGCATCAAAGTCTAAAATTATATTTTGAAGTGCGAATTAAAAATCCATCTTCAAAAATGTAGCACTAGTTTGTAGAGGGGTGATCTTTTGGGGATCAACCCATAGTGGGGTTGGTAGCACTGGAGCTTGAGGACATAAGAGGAGGCTATCTAGAGGTAGTTAAAAATGACACTCCTAATTGTACATGTCTAATAAGAAGGACATTTATCACCTTATGTCAAGGGTTGCATCTTGGGGGAGGAAGTGTGGTCATAAGTATAACATCCTATCAAGGATGCCCATTTGATAACAAGTGCACAAATTGGTGGATCCATCAATTGAAGGTAGTTCTCCCTCAGAACCAACATGCTCATTTCCCTTGTTTGGGTCGTGCTCTTAGATATTTACCTCTGTATCGATAGCTAAAGAAGTGCTATCGATAGCCATTCTTCTCATCTGCTAAACATCTTCGCCATCCCCCTCTTCACCAAATGGACCCCCAATATCCAATGATGAGTCTTCAAAGGTGGTCTCCTCCTCTCACATTAGGGATGGTGTCCTCTCAAAATAAAAGTCCTCATAATCTTCCTTCTAGATTATAGGTTCTCCCTTCTCTGGTTCTTTCTTTGGTGTTCTCTATGGTATTGTCCTTGATGGAAACATCTTTAGAGGTGATGCCTATAAAGTTATCTTAAGAGGTGAAGATGGGGGTGGGGGAACATGTGAAGGTGAAGGCAGGGGTAGAGGAACCTATAGAGGTGGAACTTTGAGTGGATAAGGTCTCATAAGAGAAGGTCTAGGAGGATAAGGTCTAGGTGGAGAACGACTAGGTTATGGTGCTTGGGAAATCCTTTGCCATTATGGAGGATCCTGCTATAAATTTATGTTGGCATCATGCCCAACCTATTTCTTCTTCACTAGAAGAGGTACTGGTGGGATTTTCTCTCATGTATGCTCAGTTTCCTTTAAATTATTCTTCCTAGGCTATAGCATGTAGAAAAGATTATGCACCTACTTTGCCACCATTGTCTATTTGACCTTAATTTCATTTTAGTCAGTCTCTCAATTTTCCCAGTAGGCCTTCTTGCCTAGATAAATGTACATCTTTGAGAGAGTGTGAATCTCTAGGTCAATTCTATGTACCTCCAAGGTGATACAATGTCCATCATATATGCAGTTCATTGAGTCGATAAAGTAACATACTAAAAATTTATAAGGTAGCTTCTTTTTTGGAAGGGACCATTTTTATGTGCACCAAAGAGAAATGCTGATTCACAACAAATTGAGTTTGCTCTCCAACCTAGGTGGGCTAGTCTTTTGGAATGTGCCATTCATTTTTGAATGCTTTCTTCATTCCATCAAACAAAGACTTAATCTTTATTTTTTAGGTGGGGGTGATGTGCCCTAGGCATGTGAATTCCTTATATCACTTATTAAAGGACTTGTGTTTCCCACTTTAGTGCTCCCATGGTGTAATCATGTACACCGATTTTGTCAAACACCATCAATAACAAAAATACTCCACATGGGAACCTATGACTGAGTATTTGATGGGTCTTTTTTGTATCCTCAATGATTTTGTGGGAAAATTAAATAGCCCAATTATACTTCAAGCCCTCATTAACATGGTGGGAGATGTAGAGGTGGGCCATAACTACCTCTTTCCAATGATCAGTGTCACTGATCTTGGTCATTATGATGTGCACCACCACTTAGAGGGCAGGATTCTGCAAGTTCTTGATATGCATGGTGTGGCCCTACTTTTAGTACATTAACACCATGTTGGTCTTTCCAATATCATCAAAGTCTTCCAAGTCAAATGCTACATTTATTCTAACACATTGTAGCCGTGACACCTTACTTATCCTCTCAGGTGTAATTTTCATGATGTGCCTAGTGAAGTAAAGGTAGTCCTCATGGATGCACAAGAGTAGAAACTTGATTTGCTCCATGGGTTTTCCAAAGTATGTAAGGTTAAATAATTGGAATAACCCTATAATGTCTAAAGCATTAAAAATATTGAGGTCATATACCAATTAGTTTTTTGTGATTTGGCAATCAACTTGATAATCATTTTATAGCTCAACCTCTTTCCCAAGTTGATGGTGATTATAGTAAAAAATTATGCAAGAAGGTACCTTTGAGATACAATTTTATATGCATAGCACCATCTCTAGGTACTACATTTCTTTGATCATCAATGTCAGGGTAGAGATGATTGTGTATTATTTGCTTGGCACACCATATTAACCTCTTCTCCTTCCATGTGTTGTGCCTATTCTTCAGGTGCCTCTTCCCTGATTAGTACTGCTTCCCCCCAAGTACTTCCTCTTAATCTAGTATCATTGGTAATAGATAAATATTGAAAGCCTTACTCTTAGGCCACATCAACCTTTGAGGAGTCTGAAGGTTGAGGCATGGCCATCTAATGTTCCCAAAAGAATATGTGATTGTTGTGTCGATGAATTCAACTTTTCTGGCTTCATTTCCCTTTGATGGTGGATTTATACCTCTATAACTTGCAACTACTAGTTCTCCATATTGTGGTCATGTTTCAAAGTTAGCTTGTTTAGATTATGTAGCTTGATGCTTGAATCAATAACTATTTACAATTTTGTGATGCCTATTTATTCACTTTGAAATCACTCTAGTTTTCTTCATTCTTCGACTCTATAATCATAGATAGAAGAAAAGGTAAAAAGTAAGAAATGGACTTCCTTGTCATTTTATAGGCTCTAGGGGGTTAACCTACATTTACTACCCCATTTCCTTTCATCCATCACTTCTCATCATTAATGATTTTTTAATGACCACCATTCTTCAACTGTCGCTTCTCACCATAAATGAATTTAATGGTATTGTCTTATCACGCCATTTTCACATTTATCACAACCATTATTATTTTTACATTAATGACACATCCCTTCCCACACTTTCATTTGAAGTGGAAGACAGTTATGTCTCACACTTTTATTTGGAGTGGAAGACAACTATTTTATTAATTTTGAATTTTCAAACTATTTGGTAGGAATACCCTATCCTAGGGCTATGTAATTTGTGCACTTTAAATAATTTACACACCATAAATAACTTGTGTGCCTTAATTAACATATGCATGTATATTTAATCATGAATAACCTTTTACCCCACACTAAAACTATTTCATGGTCCTCCATGAAAATACAAGTACAAAACTTAAGTTACTCTACATTAAATAAATGTTGTGCACAACAAAGGCAACACTTTTATTTAAAAAAATAAATCCTAGACTAATGGCATAAGCCTTACTATTAAAAAATATAAACTATTTAGAGGTGAAATACAGCTATAGCCAACTTCCATTGTAATGTCCAAGAAGAAATTGGCCATCCAACCTTTGTAATCAATAAGCACTAGTAGGTTGAATGCTATGAATTACAAAGGGACCATCCTAATGAATTTAAAGTTTTTCAGAATGGAACATGAACTTGGAGTCGTAGAGAAAGAATTTCATCCCAGGGGTAAATGTTTTATGCTTGATGTGTCGATCATGCCATGCTTTTTATTTATGCTTTTCCACATCTTTAATCCAATGATCAAGGAAATAGGCTTCATCTAGCTGTAAAAAAGTATCCAACCATGCCTTTAAGGATGACTCCTCATCCAATTTTTCAATGCACATAATATAAATAGATGGTACCAAGAATTCAATGGGTAGGATTTCCTTTTTACCATATACTAAATTGAACAATGTGTTCTTGTTCAGGCACTTATAGGTTGTTTGATAAGCCTAGAGTACCACAAATACTCTATCATCCCATTCAGTTTGGCCAATATTACAAATTTTTATTAGTGTTGTGCCTAATATATTATTGAATTTTTCAGTAGTTATATTGGCTTGGGGGTGATATGATGTTGTTTTGTGATGAGAAATCATGAACTCAACAAGGAAAATGAAAATATTTTCATTTAGGAAATGGGTACTGATATCAATAGTAAAATGTAGTGGGCATCCAAACCAAGTTATGACGTGTTCCCAAATGAAGTGCACAATAGTAACAACAATACAATCCTTCATTGGTGCAACTTTAGCCTAGTGTGTGAAATAATCAGTTGTTATGATGATATATTGGTAACCTATTCATCATTTAGTTGGATTGATGGGGCCAACAAAATCAATGGCCAAATATTCAAATGGTTCTTGAGATATAATTGGATGTAAAAGCATGACATCCTAACAATTTGATTTTCCTATGTGCTGAAAAATGTCATACTTATTAACATATATCTTAGCATTTTGAAAAAGGGTAGGCCACCATAATCTAACCAGTAAAAGATTGTGCACGGTAGCCTCTCCAACATAGTGCCCACCTTCAATGCATTCATGAACTTCTTGGATTACCTCAGAATGTTCATGTTTCATGACACAGTGTGGAATAATTTCATCTTAGCCAAGCTTTTAGAGGTCCCCTCCTATGAGCTGAAAGGGTGCGATGTGGATCATAAGTTGTTTCTTGGCCTGAGGAGTTAGATAGTCAGGCATTAAGCCAATAATTAGAAATGATAAAATATCTTCCAACTCCTCAGGTACATGAGAAATACAAAATAGTTGAACATCAGGTGTAACATCTTCAATAAGACATGATGGTTCTCTGAAATCAATTCAAGAGAGGTGATTGGGGACACAATTAATTTTGCCTAGTTTGATAGATTCGTCCATGCATCATAGGTTTGTTTAATAGATACTTTAAAGCTTCATGATTTGATAGAATACAAAAGGAGTTTCCAATAAGTATTGTTGAAATTTTTGTAGAGCATAGACCATTGATAATGCTTCGTACTCCGTGGTGGTGTAATTCCTCTCAATTGGAGTAAGTTTATTACTAGCAAATTAGTTCGGGTGATCAAGATGACCTTCACATTGTTGTGCAAAGATTTCACCAACTGCCATTCCAAAAGCATCAAAATGGACATGGAATGGGCTTGTTAAATCAGGGAATTAGAGGATTAGAGTGGTAACCAGCTTGTCCTTTAAGGCCTCAAAATATTCTTGGTAGGATCAAGTCCAGATGAAGTGTTCATTATGTTTTAAGAGTTCTTCCAAAAGTGCGGCAATCTTTGCATACCCACAAATGAATTTCTTATAATAACCTATATGTCTTAAAAAGGCATGAACTTTGTGCTAAGCCTTCAATGTTAGGAGATGAAGAATGATGGATAATTTTGAGAGGTCTACTAAAATCCGTCCTTACAAATAATATGTCCTAGAAGAACACCAAAATGTGTAGAAAAAAGACACTTCTTTAGATTTAGTGATATTTTTAATACTTGGTAACGCTTAAGAATGAGTCATAGATTAGAGAAATGGTCCTTGAACTAGTCATAGACTATTTAGTCATCCAAGTATACTTGAAGAAACTTATGGATGAAATATTTAAAGACTTCAATGGTTATACGTGAGAACATAGTTGGTGTGTTCTTCAACCCAACAGACATGATAATATATGTGAAAGATCCCCATTCAGTGGAAAATGTAGTCTTAGGTTGATCCTCCTCGATAATTTGGACCTAATGGTACCCCAAAATGCATCTATGAAAGTATATATTTCACATCCAATGATGCCTTCAAGTATTTCCTCTATGAATGGTGTTGGGAAGGGATTAGTGATACAAGATGCATTAAGTATCTGATAATCAATGCAAATTCTAATTCATCCATCTTTTTTTATACTTATCACCATGGGACTGACCCACTTAGATTCATCAATGGGGGTGATCACTCCAGTGTCCAACATACTATCAATTTCTTCCTTTATACACATTCGTAGATTCAAATTCATCCTATATGGCTTTTTCCTGACTAGTCTAGCACCATCAACCAGTTTAATATGCATCTTACCTAGGGATGGATGAACTCCATTCATCCCACTATAGCTTCTTGGAAATACATCTTGGTAATCTTATAAAAACTCAAATATCTTTGAAACTTCTATGTTATTCCAATAATTACATACAATAGCTATTTTTGGTTCTTCCTTTATGCTTATGTTGTGCTCGATAGTTTGAATTTCCCTGGAGTAAGGGTGGTCTATGTCAGGACCAGTGTCATGAAAAAATCATGTGCCATAGTCCATAAGGACATCCAAATGATTTGAAAAAGGGTCAAGTGGGTTGGACCCTTCACCTTCTTCTACTTGAAATACTATATTTTGTTTCCTTTGGTGTATCTCTTCACATCGATCTTGATTAAAGACTAGTTCTGGTGCGGGATCAAGTTATGTAGATGGTTCATTGAAGAGAATTAGATCTTATTTTGGGACATTATGGATATATAGCAAACAATCTTCAATGGTACTAGGGTCACCAATAGTTGCTTCGTGCATGTCCTAGAGAGTGAGGTGCAAATCCATTCTTGGAGAGGAATAAGATTGTGTTGAGTTTATGTTTTGCTTCAATAAATGCCAAAATTGGGTATCCATATGTCACTTTTCATGAACATACCATGATCTCTCCCATGTTTTTAAAGTTCTATAGAAAGCATGTACCCTCAATTATTTTAGTAAGTAAGACTCTTCAGCTCTCCACATTGACTCACAGGGCTCTATATGGGTTTCAGGTGCTTGTCCTCTACTATAGTTGATTGTTCTTTTGACTCAGTTGTCATGATGGAACCAGTGATACAAAGTAGAGCGTACTTGATCCCACTAGAGAAGTCACTCATTATGGATTTGCCACCATCTTGAAAATATACCATCAAAGAGGTGAACCATATATTGTATATGATCATTATCAGAGTTATAAAATTATTTAAGGTGCTAGATAAAATCACAGACTTCCATTTCTTTATGAAACTGATGGGTTACATCGAGTCTTTGTAAAGGTGCATCTATCATTGGTACCCTCGTGACTTAGATGGTAAGAAGGTGAACAAACCTATGGCTTTTATGATACTAGTGTGGAACATTTTCCCAACTACCAATGGCACTACACACTCTTTTACTGAGGTCATAGTCACCACAGGCCCAATAATTACTAGCATTGCTTGTAGTATCAAAAAAGGACTAAGTGTCCATCCATTGAAGGATACCATCAGGAGTAGGATTGCATTTCTCACCATCTTTGGCAGTGACATTATAGATGTGGTTAATATCCTCTTCTACATTAAAAGGTTCTACGTATAGAGGCCCATACATTTGATCTAGGGGAATAACAACACATTGATCAAGATTAACAAAATTGATGTATCACTTTTTGAAACTCAAGTCTGCATTGTTTTCATAACACCAGGGTCACCCTAATAAAGTTAGGAAGCTATCAGCCTCTACTAACTTGAGAAATTCAAAGTTAGCTTTGAAAGGTACTCCAAAGATATCCACTATTTCATTCTTTAGGATGTAAATTTATAGAGCATGAGTTTTATTAGCCATAAACAATATGTGTGGTGAAGGTTATAATGTTGGACTAGCCATTTCTCACCATGCATCCTTAGTGAGGACATTAAATTTAACACCAATATTACCTTAGATATCCCAAATTACCCAACCATTGATGGTAGCATTCACTAGTATTTCTTTGTCCTTTGGAGGGGTAGGATGAATAGGGGTATCTTACCACTGAGCATGATTTAAACAATGATCCTTAGTCTATCAAATCATTTGAGGTTGAGCATTAGTTGGTGTTTGTACCTAATTCTTAATCCAAATGTTCAGCTATGGGATAATGTCTTCATCTAACATACACTTGCAAAGCTCTTGAAAATCATCTCATGCCACATTTTGAGGCTTCATTACCTTCTATATTTTAGCATGTTACGTTATTTCTTGATCTTTAAGAAATTTAATTTCTCCTTGTAGTTATCGTACCAACATCATAATGTCCTGGAACACATCCTTCTATTGTTGGGCACTAGGATATTTCCTTTCCCAAGGTTCTTCATGTTGTACCTTCTCTATAGGAGTAGGCATAGATTGAGATTGTTCTCCACTACATGTAATGATATTCACCTATTGAGATGTTAGGGTGATTTAATGCACACATCAGTGTTGTTTCTTAATGTGAATCATACCTACACCTTTTTCATTTCTCTCCTTAGTGATGGCCATGTATAAATTAGGAAATTCTTCCAATCGATAGTCATTTTTATAAAAAGCATGCATTGTGTAAACTAAATAATCCCTTTGATAGATGTTTGAGGATCCACACTTATAACATGTTCCTTATGGGAAATGACCACCTCCTCATCCTCTACCTCGACCATGAAAACCACCATTATCTTTATTATTAGACACAAAGGTTTGGTGCATACCATGTGTGTGCTTCATGGATATCACTAATTAGCTGACAATCATTTATGTCATAGGTGTGGGTATCACATATTTTACAATATTCATACACCTTAGAATGTGTAACTCACTTCAAGAGAGCACATGAGCATACATAGTGCTCTTCATGGTAGATTTCACATGACTACTTTAGTACAATGTGAATGTTTTTACATGGGAAGTTACTTCAGTTATGTCCTTTAGACTCACAATCGATGCACCAAATACCATTAAGAGTACCATATGCATAGTTTCCAATTAATTTTTCAAGTTGTGATGCCATTACATCTATTTGGGCTTCCATGAAGGGACTAATCCTAGTGTCAATACTACTAACATATTTAGTATGGAGGGCAGCTTCCAAATCTTTGCGTGGGATAGTAAAGGTCTTTTAGGACAATGTTCATCAAAAAAGAAGTAATAAACCTCTTAAAAACCATTATGTATGCTGAGTAACATTGATTTCAAATGACATCTTTGACAAGAATCATGCATCATATTCCTATACACTTTTAGTGAGTTCATGCTTTATATCTTTTAGCACGATAATACTTTGTTACTCAAATTCGAGAATGTCAAATTATTGAAGGAATGCTATTTTGAGATGATCATAGTCAATTATTGCATGTTGAGGGTCAAATTTTCTATAACACTTATGTCTTATCTCTAAAAGTATAGTCGTGAATTGTGTGGACTTTTTCTCAGAAGAAGTGATGCCTCACACCCTCAAAATAATTTTGCACTTATGGACATGTTCTACATCATTATCTACACCTTGATATTTAGGTAGGTGAAACATCATTTCATTATATATTATTGGCAATTTAGGTGTTTGCATTGGTGGTTTTTGAGAACCCCTAGATCATGTCCCTTAAGGGGGAAGTCCACCACTTCCTCCCATGCCACCTCCTAGTTTGCCTCCAATGCCTCTAGCAATAATGCCTATGTCATGGGGCATGGTAGTTGGTTGATTAATAAGATTTGGGCCCATAATTTGTCCACTATGAATGTCAGGTCCTCCAGGCATCCCAAGTTGAGCCATGAAATTCCTTTGAAGAGGGAAAGAAAGAGTTAATTCCATATGAATTACAATTAGCTCAATTACAATATCCCTTATAGGATTAGTTTCTCATTCCATGTTATCTATATCCCAATTATGTATACATAATTCATTTAATTCAAAATCATGAGTGCACACTATGGTTGGGGAGCTTGGTTGGTTCAAACTTAGTTCTTCAGTTTCTGTTGTCTAGCTAGTTTCTCCTTCATATGATAAAAGTGGCATGGGGTGTAGTTCAAAAGTGATGGGGTCCTCTTTATATGTTTTCTCTTCCCTAAAGATCCTAACAACACTTCTTGAGTTTCTTGATCCCTTCCCTTTCTGCTCACTCCTATGATCCTCTGTTGAGCTTCATCATATTTTTGCTTTTGTAATGCCCACTAATTGGCTACCATTCTGAACCTAAAATATTTTACCAAATATTTTCTATTCCTCTTCCAAATTTGTGGCTCATGCCAAGATGGATTTAGCTCTCCATTGGCATAGTTTAAATCCTATAGTCAATGAAAAACTTCTTAATTTGTAATGGGAAATTGCAAATATATTGACCACGTGGTTCTCAGAGGAACTAGAACTTGGATTCTTCAGGATAAGAATAAGTGGATAAAACATACTCCAAAATGTAGTTATTTAATACTCCTCTCCACTATATGTTAAAATTTTGTGTCCATGATCTTCCTAGTCGTGTTAAAGCTCTTTTTCATTATAACATCCAAGACTCTCTTCTCCCAAATATTTGTGATTGACCTTAAGCATAAGCAGATAGCCAAGTATACAAATGAATCCGAATTTCAAAAAAGAAAGTTTTCTATAATGCATAATAGATATTTTATTCTACCCAATGATGTGCATAAACTCCTAGTTTAAGGTACGGAACCACAAAACTATCCTCAACCCTAGTAATCCATTATTTAATACTCTCAAGGGTGATACATTTAAGCATCTTCTATTATTATTTAACAAGCGCTATGGGTCCTAAAAATATAACTAAAATGTTGGGTTTTTATCTTTTAATAATGTTTTAGGAACTAAAGTGTAGCCCTGATGAACTAGTGTGTTAGCCTTTAACGCAAGACTATGGTCTTACACGTTGAACCAAAATGCACAAAAAGAAATCAGTTCCTATGGGTTATGTTGCATAGTAACATATTAGTCATATTATTTGAGTTTAAACATATATTTGATTAGAAGTTACATAGAAAAAGAGATACACTACTTTACTTTGGTCCTTGTATCATTCAACTCAACAACCATAATTATACAGATAAATGATATGGAGTTTAGAGATTGTTATTTATAATTGGCAAAAGTTTGCATAGATCTTATATTAAGTTATAATTACTCAATGGAAACCTACCACAAATGCATAACTATCAATTAATTAGAACATGAACATTAGAATCGATTGTAATATCTAGAACTCTATATTGTACTTCAACAAAATGATATCCAAAATCTATCACTTTACAATGCTTTCATATAGGGGTATTTATACTTGTTTTTCCCTAACCAAGTAGTTACAAAATAAATGACATGAGCGATCAGCCAACAAACTCTCTATAAACTGAGAGTCTTGGTAGTCTATTAACTAGTTTCTCTTAAGGACCTAGGCCTTTGCACCCCCTATATACTTATTCTATACTAGATCCTTGCTTCCATGTGTTTATCTCTTTATGGGATGTTGTAAAACTCATGATGGATAAGGTCTGGATGGCCTTTGAGAATCGCTCCTTAACCATCTCTTGCTTACCATGCACTCTCCAAATCTTTCACTATTGTTTTGAGTCCTATGTTCTTGGCTCCCTCATAGTTATATCTCATATTTAACTGGGTCTTCTCATGTTGTTGATTTCATGCCTTTATCCTTTCATGCCTCACTAGTTTCGCACCATGGTCTTTCTGCATCATTCTAGTTCCATGTCCTCATATCTCTGTGCTTATGCTCCTCTAGCACCGTGTTGGTTCTATGCCAAAATAACAAAACACTTAGCCATAATTTGGGGTCCAATAGATAGGGTGGTATCAAGTGACACTAATTGTATTTAATGAAATTTTAGATGAATACATTTCCCACCTATTTATTCTATAAATTCATCAAAGCAAAATGACTAGGATAAAGGAAAGAGAAAGATAACTGGACTTACCTATGAGGCAAAGCCTATGAATGTGGGTCTCAGTCTATGAACTATGCTCCATTGCATGTCATACAAATGAAACATATATAAATCATTTCTTACTTAAGAAATATCAAAATCAAATAAAAAATTGAGTAAAGAGATGTGAGAGAGAGGAAATTAATAAATACACCTCACTAGGTATGCAAACTAATTAATTCTTAACATAACCAACAAATTCAGTTGGATTACTTCCTATTAGCATTCATAAACATGCTGGGCATAGAAATAATCAAATTAAATTCATTTAATCTGTCAAACGTATGTAATGAATCTCAACTATATTATTTAATACATAAATAATAACATAAACAAATACAACTATACCAATAGGGATATTCATATTAGGTTGCATGTTTCTAATATTTCATAAGTAACTCAATATAGAATAATTTATGATAAGACATTTTATTAATAATATAATTCTATGTATATAATTCAAAAATTACAACTAACTAGTTATAATTAATTCCAATGCTCATAATAAACAATATTCAAACTTTCATTACACTGTTTACACATTTAGAGAGTTGTATGCGTATAATTATGGTATACCACATCACATGGTTTAACTAAATTTACAATCATAGCTATTATCACAATAATAATCATACCTTTCATATTTACAAATATATCCCTATATGTAAATTTTTAATTAATCCTTTCAAAAATATTATAACATATATATGAACAATGTACATATCAAATTCATACAAGACATATATAATTCATATGTGTCTGCCCATTTATCATAATTTTTGTACTATTATAGCTAACAGTGGGTTCATTATGCCTGATGTATTCATTTTCCAAATTCTCAAAGTATAATGTACACACTATTATGCTTTTTGATATTTATTTTCCCATTTGGAACTCGTATAGTCCAAGCAATCAATCTAAAGCCAATTCTAGAAATTATTTAATGATAGTGAATATATAACAAATAATATAAACTAACCTTGTGTGTGTGTGTGTGTGTGTGTGTGTTATATTAACTTGAAGTTCAAAATCCACTAATCAAAAGAAAAGCATTCAAACCCATTTTCTCTAATTTTCCCCAAATCTGGGTTCATAACAATTATATTGATTACTTGAAATTGACACACATACCTCTATCAAACTCAGATTTAAAAGATATATTAAAGAACAGTTTTAACGTACATCCAATATGTCAATCCCTTTAAATTATTTTCACAGAGACAACTATAATTTCATGCTTAAATTAAGGTTTGAAATAACTAAATTTGTAAACCAAATCGAACACACTAAAGGAGTTATATAAAAATATGTTAATGGTTATCAAACATAGAATAATCTTGAATTGATTATTAATACACAAATAAATTATACAATCATTTATATCAATTGTGTGTATGTGTATGAATTCCCAATACACATAAACATAATACAATCATTTATATTGAGTGCATATATGCGTATGTGTAAGGAATTCCACAATACATATCCCATTCTAATTATTATTTCAATGATAGAAGATATATACTGCCTGCACACTAAAATGGGTACACAGTCTCCTCTCCCAAAGGAGTTTGTCTTAAATACAAAACTGGTAGTTTTTATAAGAATATAATTACCCATAATTTTCCCTATATTGATATGAATCATCATCCATTCTCTTTAAACAATCTTAAACAAACCTAAATTATATATTATGGATAAATCATAAATATAACTATAGATCATTATAAATTAAACCTCAGGGTTTCTATAATATAATCTTCACCCAGTTTCATTTATAAACACATGGTTTCTATAATATAATCTTTGCCTCATTTTATAAACACAGGGTTTCTATGTAATATCTTCATTGTATCGAAACATTACAAACATACACAGTCCACCATAAATAGGCTTAATTGTTTTCTCTAAATGAAACATAGCACAGACAGAGTTTTATACATATCATTATAACTTGACTATTATATTTAAGTTTCCATGGCTTTAATCCTATAGTGGACACATAAACAAAATCTTATTTTGCCATATCTAATTTGCATAGTCTTATTCAACAGACTTAAAGAATTAGGAGATATTGATTTAATTCTATGGATGGTCAAGCCATCCACAGGGCTAAATCAATATCATTTTATTGAAATCTATTTCATAATGCATTTCCCAAAACCCTATTAAGATAAATGTATAGAGTTTTACTATATTAAACACAATCCATACAAAGTAATTACAATACCAATCTCAAAATAGCTTCCAAGTTTGTTATCTCTTGAACTAGAATGTCTTCCCTTTCCTTCTCTCTACTCACCTCTTATTCTCCACTATTGTGTCATGCCCTTCTTTCTCCTGCTTCTTATCATTTCTTCTCCATCAACCTCTCTCATATGTCTATTGCATGTAATTGTAACATAAAACTCATTGTTCATTTTAGTTCCCATCATGCAAACTCCATTATCCATAGATTTACTTCCTAATCTAGGTCAACTTGAGTTGAGACAAACATATCAATGCCCTAATCACTTGAATGTTCCAAAATAAACAATATTTTAATCTTTTAATCACTACATGGTCTTTTGACCTTACATGCCCGTTTTCCAACTTTACAAAGTCCATTTATTAAGTCATTATAAATAATTGTTGATAACCCAAGAAACAATAAAACCAAACATTACATACTAACACCAATGTATTCGACCCATTAGTTTAGGTTAGATAATAATATAGCTTAGGTAATTATTACATCAACTTATTATGGATCAATATCAATCTGACTTCTAATAGCAAGTGACTAGTGAAAAGTCATTAACAATCTTTTGACTATAATTGTTATAACAATGTCAAACACGATGATATTATAATAATGTAGTCATTTTTATTACCACTCTATATAGACTATCCTTAATGTCTTATAACTATCTTTTATATATCATGGTTTTAAGTCAAAAAGATGATATTTCCCGAATATCATTATAACCAACAATAAATTAAGACATTAAAAAGACAATCCAATTAGTCTATAGATAGGATTAAATAATTACTAATAAAATAGATTTACTCACTTGTTAAAATAATATCACCTAAATTCATGAAATCAATAACATGTCATGATCAAAAGCAACATTATGCACTTAGTATATGTACTATAGTCATAATGAAATCACACAATTATATCCACATATTAAATAAAAACTATTTCATAACTAAATCACATAATTAATCAACCCAATGCAACTAACACAATATGACACACTACAGCTAATAATTCAAACAATGCATATAAAGAGTGTTATCTATTGTGGTGTGTGCATGAGTTCTAGTTATTCCTCTATTGTCCCCCAACACCTCTATCTATGTTATCCTCTTCGATGATGCTCTCCCTTTATCATGCTCTAAGGGATGAATCTATCCTGCATCCAACTCATGACAAGAAGGTAGTTATCCCACAACATCATGATATAAATCCATAAAATACCATTGTGAAAACTAACAATATGATCATAATGTAAAGAATATATAAGTGCAACTAACTCATAGCAATGTAATCATGTAATCAAAGAAAAATACAACTATCCCATAACAACATATGACCTAAAACTTAATTAAATAATAATTAGTCAATTTAACAACCATAATAATCCATAGATAATTATGTAAATTAACTTAATGAGATATTGGGATGTGACATGTATCATATAATCTGAGAAGGGAAATCAAGCCACACATAGTTCTCCCACCTAGTGTGATTATACAATTATGTTCCTCACTATATGTATACAACTAATGATTCATATTTTATACTTGAAAATTATCACTTTGACTTAGATTTATGGTGTTTTATAATTGTCTTGTGATTTATCCTAGTGGTAGATTCATAATTTAGGAAGAATATGGTATATTTTCTCAATGTGTAATAGTGTTTAAACATATATTAGATGAGTGACAAGTCCTTTTTAAATGAGACCTTGATTCATTTATATATGGATCCAATTAAATAATTTATCACAACACTATATGATAATGGGCCAACCATATGGATAGGTTTGATATTAGAAACTGGTTGTTTCATAGAGCATGTCAATATTGACTAGATCAGGTTAGTATCAACTAGTGATACTAAATGAATTTAGCAGAATTGACTTGTGTCTAAGTAGACTAAATTGAAAGTCTAGGGATTTCTATGTAGGATATTTAATAGGGTTAAAAAATATAGTGAGAATCATATAAGATTGTAATATTATAACGAAAGAGGTGACTCATAAGATAACATGCAAGTGTGAGATAATTGAAGATTAGGACCTTGTTTGAGTCCTTAAGTCATATTTGGTAAATGTGTGTAAAGCTTGTCATTTCCAAGTACAAAAGACCAAATTTTAGTATCTAAAAAATCCCCCATTTTATTCTACTAATGAAATTGATAGAGTAAAATGATAAAATGTACCTGATTGTGTACAACTCACTTTTTATTTGGTATGAAGCTCCAATTGTTCAAGTTAATTAATATAAAAACTTGTAATCATGTGTAGTAAATGTCCATATATTGGATATTTTAATCTAAAACTAAATTATTAAAATTTTGAGAAAACAAGAGTTAGAGTATGCTTGTGTGTTGGTGAAATTCATGTTTACCTTACAACTGTTGGACATGATACTTCTTTGTTGAAGCATTGGCGAAACTTGTGCTTCCTTACTGAAGCACATGGAAAATGGGAGTGATCATGACCTAAATTTGTGTAACTATGTAGGATCTTGGGTTGGGAAAGTAACATGGCCCAAACCTCATGAATGTGGGAAAAAGTATGCAATATACTAACCCAAATAACTATGCAAGTAAATGAGAAAACCATCAAGACAAGTTTTGTCAATGAAGGTGAATTTACCACTATAGATGGCTTATAGATTCAATTGTAATGTTTATCTCAAGTTCACTCAAGTTTAATCCATGTAGAATAAAGCATGATCGAAATTAACCCAAATAACTACACAAGTAAATGAGAAAACCATCAAGACAGGTTTTGTCAAAGAAGGTGAATTTACCACTATAGATGGCTTATAGATTCAATTGTAATGTTTATCTCAAGTTCACTCAAGTTTAATCCATGTAGAATAAAGCATGATCGAAATGGAATAAACAATGTTCACACCCCCATCATGAACACATGTTTTTATTATGTAGTTTCGCTCAATGTAGAATATAATGCATGATTGAAAGATAATGGACAATGTCCATGCCCCCATCATGACCCAAGATCTGATAAGTGTCAAGTGGAATGAAAACCATTTTCCATTCAATTGTAAACCATGTATTTATGTATGCGTACATGAACAAGAATCATGCCCTTTGAATTTGAACAAATTGCTATAGATTCTATGCACTATATGATAAATTTGAGAATCTACATCTCAAATGTTTGTGTATATGGAGACCTGTAATCCATTCTCTTGTAAATTTAGCTCATATACCCATGTATATGCACCCATGTGTGTAGGATTATGTGATCAAGTGTATATAAAATGAGTTTATATGGAAGGCATATTGCCCTATAATTTGCATCAATGCGCCAATATCTGTCTTGAATTTGAACATTATTTATATTTGAAATCTAAAATTTGATATAATTTTATACTCGTGGAGGTTTATGACTCTAGGAGAATCCCATTGAAATTTTCCTCTTTCGGGATGAGGGATGTATCATGTATGTCATTCATCTCAAAAGAAGAGTTAATTATACCATGTCATGTATAAATATAACATCATGTAATATAATTTAATCATGTGGAGAATATGTCATCATAGTAGTGCATGTGTCAATTACGACATGCATGTAACATATGTAATGCAGGGCATATATGTAACATATGTAATGTAGGGCATCTAATATGTTTGAGGGACTCTTTTTTACCGCACACATGAAATTTGAGATTTGTCATTCCCATATATAGCAATCTAACTCCAATTGGATGTCTTTTGTAAAGAATGCATATAAAAACAACATTTTTGGGCTCAACCATCGTAGACTAGAAAATTTGAAATCTTCTTCTCCAAAAAGAAGAGTATTTAAGGTTCCATTGTTTGTTGATCATTTCCTAATAGGCAAGGTTGGAGTATGCCACTAATAAAAAGTTGGGTTTTGTACTAAAGAAGAGGAGTAGAGACACTCTAATTCCAATCCTTCCACCATTAAATGGGAGATTTAAAGCCAATTTTATATTAAGAATCATCAAGTAAAACCATTTGTATTTAAATAATGAACTCAAAGTCCTTATTCTTGAGACCATATATGGATTTGAGAGCATGCCAAGGAAACCACAACCTAGCTCTTTTATCAAAAAGATCAGTAATAGTGTGGATGCCTTTTCTAAATAGTTAGAGAGACTTAACTCTTAGATATTTTGAAAGATAATTTATATTGTGAGTGATGACTAAAGACCAACCCAAATAATGATAATGGATAGACATTAGAAGTCCGATTAATGAAGAAGGATAGACAGAGGCATAACTCTAGGCACTAGTAACTAGGATGTTGGCTCGATCACCCAACACTAGATTGATCAAGATGTCATGATCCTTCAGCATGATCCAAATAGGGAAAGGGGAATAATAAGGTATCAAAGTGGTAACAAAGAAATAAGGTTGATAACCTCTCTATTTGAGGCTATCTCTAACAAAACATCATTGAAGAAGAATTGTATATGTTGGAGTATTTCCTTGAGGAGGAATCATCAAATAGACTCAACACAAGCTCTCATTTTATATGGATGTTTTTAATGAGGAATACAATTTTGAGCTTCCATCAACTAGTATGAATTTGGTGCCAGAGGGGGTGGGTCTTCATGAAGCATTTTGTGTGGATCCTCAACAATGTTCAATAGCCCAAGCATTATTAATTTGGCTCTCACAGTTACAAGGTAAAATACTCTACATGGATATGATGTTAGTTAGCTTAAAAAAAAGTATCAAGAGTTCATCGCCTTATACCAACATGCATGCTCTGAAGGAATAAGGCTTGAATAAGAATTAGATGAGCTCAAGTGCAAGTAGGAAGCAACAATGATGTCTCGAGTCAAGACTAATATTGTGAAAATTAATTTTTCAATAAGAGCTAACACTAGATGATGAGATGCCCTCTAAAAGATAACCTATTGGTAATCTAGAGACCTTGGTAAATATTTTGTTATAATAATGCAAACCAATGTGAGGAAACTTAGGCTATAGAGTTGTTCATGGAATATGTAGAAGTATGTAAGAGATTTTTGGCTCGAGTGGGTTCTATAGTTCCCATAATTGATGAAATTTTTATCAAGTTAGCATGACCCACCAAATTTTTGGAAGCTATGCTTCAATCGGAGGAACACTAGAGCTAGAAACTGGCTAACAATACACTAACAATAAAGGATATAGCACAACATGCTAAAGCATTCCAGGATGTGAAGGCACTTGAAAATAAGATTAGTGCTTATCATAAAGAGCTCATTACTAGTTTTGTGGCACTATGAGGATAGGTTTTAACAGAGGCCATATCACTTGAGGACATCCATAATGATGCTACTACATCACTTGAGCTTTTGAAAACTCAAGCGAGTGATTTTTTGGAGTAACTTGAGGAGACCAAACAACTAAAAGGCAAAGTTGAAGAAATTACCTCCAAGATACAGACTACATTAAACCACTAGGAGTAGGTCAAGTGCCAAGTTGAGCACATGAGACCTAAATCTTTGATATCTAAAGGACTTGAGGATGACACATAGTCTGGGATAGACTATTGACTTAGTGTGGGGTGATGTTGGACCCTAATTTTTGTATCATTTTATTTCAAGTGCTTTTTATAAGATAAAATGGGAGAAATGGGTGTAGAATTAAACATAGGCATGAAATTGAGCCAAGGAACAAAATACCTTGGCATGAAAGAAATAAGTCATGAAGAATAAAAATACATAAAAAATGAAGAAACTAAGGATACAGGATTCAAGCGACTGGTGTATGACTTGGAAAGGGCATAGAAGGTGGAAATGGTTACACAAGCATCAAAAGAGAATAATCAATCATTGATCTAGCACTAACCCATGAGAAAGTAGGCACATGACATCAAATATATATCATAGAGTGGGTATATAGGGGAAGTTATGCCCGAACCAATAGGAATTCAATGTAACATTTTTCCATGACTCATTATTGTTAATGGTTGTTGGTAAGTTATCATTGTTGTAACTGAATGATCAAGGTAGAATCATGTATAAATACCTATAGTTTTAATTAGAAGGTTGTTATTATTATAATGGTAAATGTAATATTGAGCTTACTCATGTTCCTAATATGCATTAAGACTTATGTATGGTGATTATTGATATATAA
This sequence comes from Torreya grandis, assembly GCA_037957365.1. NCBI lineage: Eukaryota > Viridiplantae > Streptophyta > Pinopsida > Cupressales > Taxaceae > Torreya > Torreya grandis. The sequence goes on along the minus strand of JARHVA010001011.1, from coordinate 148,483 downwards.
TAAGAAGGAATACTTATGATATTAAAATACTTGTAAACTTGTTATGGAACTAATGATACTACAACTCTTTTAATTGATTTTCACCTATCTCTTTTCTTATGATGAATAACTATAGTATGAAATGAATGGGTTGTATGAATTTGCTTAACTATGATATATTTAGTTATAACTAAGTACTCATTCAATCACCTTGGCATAGAGAGCCCAAGGTATACACCATTGTGTGATAAACCTGATGGCAATCGATCTTAAGCCACATGATTCGGGTGAGTGGGTGAGACCATTTCTCACATGATAAGCTAGCGTGCTATCTAGTTATATTTATTATCCTATGTTGGGAACCTAATTTGAATAAGTATGGATCCACACTAACTCAATAGACATATCAACGTGAGGCAATCACTTGTCATGATTGTTATTTTGGTATCTTTTATGCCAGTTGGAGGAATCAATGCATATCTTGTACCCTTTGGTGGGTGGTTAACTAGTGCTCAAGTTTTCAAGGTATCTTCAAGATTGGCTATACATGGTAACCATAATGAAAAGGATGCAAGGTGATAGAGATGAAAGAATGATCGATGAAAGTTCTAGCTCAGCACCCAGCATGCGCTCTCCACCCTGGCAATGAGATGCTCCTGTGTGATATAAAATCAAGCTCAATCCAGTGAGCAAGGGGATATGATTTTGATGTAGTGAAGCTCTATAGAATTGGTTCTATAGAAATAAAACTACACTATTAAGACTACCATTAGCATTAGATATGGCATGAAATCCATTAAGGCTCCAATTGTATTACCCAAGTTCACCTGTGAGCTATTGGGTCATTAAGTCTTTGAAGCATATACTCTATTTTACGTGTTATGGACTATGCTCTGTATTTGAGCTTTGAGTAGTGAAAAATGATGGTTGTAATCAAACACTATATTTCTGGTCTATACTTCCTTTGTGTTGAGATTTGAATGCATAATGTTTATAAATTTGTAATTTAAATACATAAATGTTATGTTTATTGTAAGCTTCTAGTTTATGTCATTAATGGCTTCTCTATGCTAAGTAATGATGTTTACATACTTTATGGAATAGCCTACGAGTGAAAAGGTTCATGCACCAAGTGTTGATATCCTTGTTATGAGTGTTAGCCTAAGAATGAATGATTGAACTAAAGTAACCCTTTGATCCTTGTTATGAGTGCCTGCATAATGTTAAGCTTATTGAAATAAAGGCCTGTGCTCATGAGACTATAGGACCACCTCAATATAGGCTCACACCCCTATGGTTAGAACTAGTCACCCCATAAAAAGCTTGTGACAATGAACTTACCAAAGCCTTTGTTGAAATGATCAAGTCCTATAAGTAATGAGTGGCACCATGGCACACCTAGCCCAATGCGGGGCCTAGTTCTTTCTTTGTTGTGATCCAGGTGAGCACATAAGGCTTGCTCCTTATGTGAATTGATGTTAATGCAGTTGAGTGATAAATGTTGAGTGTTATGAAAATATACTAAGTTTACACCCAGTTATAATGAGCCCAAAACTGATTTGGGCAACCATATAAGCACTTGAATCCATAAATGATGAATCAAAACCCAATTATTTTACAAAATTTTGGTTCCATTGCCAAGACCCATGTTGAATTTTTTTGCTACAATGGTTCAATAGAACATTGCTCCAACTCTCCCTAAAGAACATGAAGTGTTGGTTGTAAAAGGTGGAAGATAAATTTGTGCTAAAGTAGCCAACCTGTATAGGATAAAAGCTAAAGAAGTGGGTCCAAAATAACTTGTATGATGCTCTATTTGAGGTTTTATTTTAAAAACTACTTGAGCATGTGTATTGATGGTTGGTTGCCTATGCGACCCATAGAAGGTGAAGCTATGGACAGTGCCTTGAGTGGATTAAAGAGTGATTAGAGAGACTTGAGACTCTATATGCCACTTGGACTAGATCAGTAGACAAATGGTGGTAAGGAGTGTTGAACAGTTACATGCTTGAGTTTGTTATTTCTACATCTCCTACCCTGAAGAAGTAGAGTATTAATTTTTACATGAACCTAGAGGAACATTTGTGAAAGAGGTAAAAATAGAAATCAAGAAATTAATGGTGGATTAGATATTTGAAACTATGAGAATGGAAGGCTAATATCCTTTCATGTATGAGCAACACAATCGAGAAGATGGGGATGTGTAGGTGAAGTGCAATAGAAGGGGATGAGTAGAGTAACACCAAAGAGATCAGGAGATAAATTTATAAGAAGAAAAGGTGCAGGTTGACAGAAGATATGGAACCTAAAAGTGCCAAGAGAACCCATAGTGAGTCTAAAGGGAATGGGGAAGGAGCTCTTAAAATTAAATAACATTAGGAAGAGAGAAACAATGAAACCATAGATCAATCTCAATAGTTAATAGGTATAGAATGCAATAGGTTCCTACATAATTTGATAGCCAAATATGTGATAGATATGCTTACCCATTTTGAACCCATGATGTAAGCTCATGAATGAGATCCCCCACAAGAAGAAAAAAGAGTGATAACTGACCCTATTGTCAACATTGACTTTGACCATTTTGCATACTTTGAGTATATTTTGTAATTAAACAAGTTATTCCTTATGAGGAGTTGAGTGGGGATACCTCTGACCATTGGATGCTATCTTTATAACATATAATGTGAGTGTAAACATTATAGTTTAATCAATGTCAGCTACATAGATTGGGAAACAACCCATAGGAAGTGTCCTACCACCATAGTGATTAGTACAACACCATCATCATTTATGGTACTAGCAATAACAATGGGACCAATGCCTAACCTGGTGGCTAGAGGCATTGGAGGACCAAAAATAAGATAAGTACCAGGATGAAAAGCACCTCAGATGCTAGCTAACCCCAAAGTAGATCTATTATGAGATGGCCATGCACTTGTTAGAGTATTGTGATGTAGAGAATACTGTAGAGCATGTACTAAAGTGTGAACTAAAATGGCACGTTTGGGGCATAACCTAGTTAGAGTGCAAGGTAACCTAGTTTGTAACAAATTTGCTTGATCATTCCCATACATGGTATAGGAAAATTTTACCCTAACTAGGCTATGGTTGACTACAACACCTTAAAGGAAACATTATTGAAGGAAGTAGATATACCAAAGTTTGAACAACAAAGCATTGCCACACTTAAAGAGATTAACTAAGGATTTTTAGAGAGCATATGATTTTATGATCCAAGGTTCAAGATTATCCTTTCCAAGCTTCCTTATGACATTCACCCCTCCCAACATGTTCAATAGTTCATTGGATGATTGCTAGTACTGTCCATAAGAGCGCTTTCCATGAAGACATTCATAGACCCTTAAAAAGTGATTGAAGCTGCACTTAGAGATGAGGTAATTAGAAACATCGACACTAGAATTAGAACATTCATGGAGGTGTATATTGCATCCATGGCCATCAAACTCCAAAAACTTACTGATAGTTAATCACAAAATGCTCAAAGTGGGTTATGGTCAATGATTATGAAATGAAAGGCCATAATAGTTTTTAATTACCCTCGAAGGAAGGTACACATATTAATTCTAAGCTATGAGTTTTGTCATGAGGCACATGATGTTCACAACTACCCTTTATTGAAATGCACTAATCATGTTAACATAACCATCTATTATCAGTTTTGTGATGCTTACACTCATACCATAACTGATTATTGAGTGATTGATGAGATGCATGAGAACATGGAAAGAGGTGTACGGTAGGCCACTATAACAACTGGGTAAGCTAATAAAGAAAATGAAGGCTACATATAACAAAATGTAGGTTATGGGATGTAACAAGGTGATTGAGGGTGAGATGGAAGATGTGGTAGTGGAAGGTTCCCACCATGCCCATGTTACAAGTGTGGTTCCACATAATGCTATCAGTGTGACTGCCCTAACATCTTAATTGTGGGTATTGTTGAGGAACCCATAAAGTTGAGGAATACCTTGACTTGTATAAAAATTTAACCCAATGTAGGCTTGGCATAGAAAAGGGTACATGAATGATCAGGCATGAGCTAAAAGTGGAGAAATGGACTCTGAAGGCATGATTGACCAGTGCAAAATCAATCAAAGTGTAGGTGACTACTCACAGTAGATTCAAAACTAAGTTGTTAGTTATGATAATACCTAAGTTGTACCTAGAATATGGGGAATAGATTCATACTAAGCACATCATGCAACTTAAACCCAAATTTGCACCTTACCCATACCCTATATTCTAAAGAGATGTTTTACAACAGACCATGAGTATCATTCAAAACCTACAATGGGAATTCCAACTAATGTGAGACCTTGAAGTGCATGTTATCACCTCTCATAAGAATCAAGATAGAGAGGAGGATAAGATACAAGAGCTAACAAAGATCTTGCACCTCTTATAGATATAAGGAATGCTAGCCCTTTTGAAGAATTTGTTTTTGGAGCATGTAGGGAAAAAGATAGTTGAAGTCACTACATCACACATGGAGTGGGTACAAGAAGTAAGACATACACAAAATGTAGAGTATGATCAATAACTCTTTGTGAATTCCACCATTGATGGATGGTCTATATGTGAGGTCCTTGTGAACACAGGCACTGAGGTCAATATTTTGACCAAGAATGTATGAGAGAATATGGGTAGGCCAACCTTGAAGCCTTCTCCCCATATACTTTTTATGGCCAATAAGACCTAAGTGTAACCAATTAGAATTTTGAAGAGTGTCATTGTAGATATCATGAGTGTCAAGTTATACACTAACTTCAAGGTGATTGAGTTGGAAGAACAAGACAATTATCCAATGCTTCTAGAAGGCCATGGTACTATGCAAATAACATATATATTAGCTTCAAGAGGCACTATATGACCTTTGAAAATGGCAAGGAAAGGGTAGTGATCCCCCTCTCAAGTGACCAAGGACCCCCCTATGTAGAAAGTTTTGATCTTGAGGACGAGATCAACCATATATATAACATCATGGTGAAAGACACCAAGCCTTTTAACCCCAATGATAAAGGAGTGCTTTCTTAGATGATGGATAGTTAGACTCAAACACCACCAATGTTGCTTGTGATTGATGGGTCAAAGAAGTTTATGAAACCACTAGTTAGATGTGCTACTTAGTGCACGTGAAGGCCCAAAAACCTATGAGGAATAGCTGGGTTTAGATTGATTTCACTTCAAAAAGATGGGTCCCTTATGCCAAGAAGAAGGGAAAAAGAGTGTTTTGCCTGAGTAAAGGTAAACTTGTAGGGCTCCCAAGATATGAGGGGAGAAATCCTATGGAAGAGTATGTCCATGACCTTGAATGGGTGCACTAGTGTATAATTTGAGGAGCACTGCCACTCATTGGTAGGTAGCACAAAGGGCCAACTTGCCAACTTAGCAAAATGTGAAAGTAACCATAAGCACTAGATTTAGGAAAAATAACAAGGACCTAGAAATATTTGATTACTCTAATGATTCTAACCCTGTAACACATGTAAATTTATGTGTAGAAACATGGAATTTCTATGGTGAGATCACCCCAAAGAACCTATGGGTTCATGCCTTCTACAGGACCTTGAAGATGTAGGTATGAGCATGGTAAATTGTTAACAAAATGCACCATGAGATGGAAAATTGGGATGTAATTAAGGAGTGGTTTTTTCACACCTTCTCTTTTTCTTTACAGAACCCAGAATTGATCAAGCCATTGTAAGTAATTCAAAGCATAGTGTTTGAGGACACTACCATCCTAGAGGAACACCTAAAATATATGTTTGGGGAGAAAGGGTTGACACTCATAACTTTATTTTAAGAGAAAGTGCTCTATAGAGACTCAAGTGATGAAGATAATGATATCTAAAATGTGTGCAATTGGACAACCTTGATAGGTTAGAAGAAGCTAGTGTGACAAGTCGATGATAGTGCCCTCGATGAAGAAGACCCAACTCATCTTTGCATAGAAACAACTAAGGGAAGTAGGCAAGTTGAAGATTCATATCAGGCAAGGAATGAGCCCTATAATGCATCACTCAAAACTACTAAGGTATAAATTAGCTCAAAAGGGGGACCAAAGATAGCTACTTTGGGCACATATTGGTCTGACATGGATTTGATGTAAATTATGGATCTCCTGAAGGAGTTTCAAGACTCATTCCCTCAAAATTACTGAGACATGAAGGGCACCCACCCATCCCTTGGTAATATGAGCATAAATATAGTGGATGGCATAAGACCTACCAAAAAACACCCCTATAGAATGAACCCCAATCTCTGTGCCAAGGTTAAGACATAAATTAATGGTATGTTAGCCATAGGCATCATCTACCCTGTGCAAGAATTTGAATGGGTGATCCCCATGGTTATTAGCATTAAGAATTATGGGCACATCCATATTTCCATTGATTATAGATTGTTAAACACCACCTGCATCACTGAACCCTTCTTGACTCTAGTCATTGATGAAGTCTTTGATGGTGTTGCAAGTTACGAGATATATACTTTCACTAATGGGTTCTTAGGATACCATCGAGTCCAAATTGAGGAGGATGATAGGCCTAAAACAACCATTGTAATAGAATGGGGTTGTTTTTCCTATAATATGATGCCTTTTGGACTCAAGAATGCACCAATTGTATTCTTTAGAGTGGTAATCACCATGTTTAAGTATTTTATTCACAAGTTCATCCAAGTGTAACTAGATGATTGGAATATGTATGGGCTTGTGAAAGACCATTATGATAACTTACACCTCATGTTTGGAAGGTGATAAAAGTTATAGATTTCTTTGAACCTTAATAATTGCATCTATTGTCATTTGAACTTGCACCCCTTGAGGAGATGATAAGTATCTCCTCATTCAAGTGGCACAATGGAACCACCTCAGGGCTGTGGGTGACCTAACTTTGAGGTGGATCTCTAGATTTGGGGCTAGTTCCCCTTGATGTACCACTTTGATCAATCATACTACTAAGACTTGGGGGGATGAAAAGGGATAAAAATAAATATAATCTAGGGGAGGTGATACAACAAATAAGTTTTCTACTCACACCATCTAACATGCACTTGGAACCAAGAAGAAGTCTGCACATACGCTTCATCTAATGACAATCTTCCCTTTCATATCAATGTTTCAAGCATGGGTTCTTAAAGAGAGCCTAAGTTATGAGGACTTAGACAATAGGCATTCCAAGCAACACTATTGAATATACTACTGATTATACTTGCAATCCAATTAGACACTTCTTGCTAACCTGCAATGAGAGATTCCAAAAACACACAAGGTAATAGGAAGAGTAACATGTGAAGGTAAGCCAAAATACACTTACACAAGACCAACAACCATTGTATGCATTTATTTAAATATTAAATGATGTGAAAACAACTATCTTTATTATCTCAATGAAAAACTTTGGCAAGGCTTCACCATACCTAGGTGGAGAGATCCATATAATAGCCAAAAAGGCTAGAATTTATAGAAATTATGAGAGGAGAAAGAGAAAGAGCAGGTCAAGAGTCATAGAGACACTTGTCAAGAAATGAGGAGTTACAATAGTCATATAATCATGTGTGAGACACGTTCTAAACTGGATCAATGACAAATGTCCTTCAAACTTGTTCAAATCCTCCACATGTGGTGTAGATTCCCTTGTGCTTGCATAAGAAACTCCATAATTTACCTTCACAAAACTACCTCATCACTATATAGGGTCAGCTATAATCAAGATCTAAGTGGGAGGGGTTACTAAAAATCCCTCACATACATTGGATTAATCCCTAATCATTCTTATTTTTTTGGCCATGCACAATCATTTCAAATAATCCCAAAATGAATCATTTCCATGCACCTCTCACACTTGGCACCCAAAACCTTTCCAATTATATAATATAATCCATGAAGAAGGAGGAATGACACTTGTCAAGAGTGTCCAAGTCATTAGGTTCAAGAAACAATCCTTAAAAGGCTTCCCAAATGGAGTTTCACCACTTTTCCTAAGTGTTCACTGCCCATTCACTATGATTGGATGAAATGAAAGAGATAGTAGGCACACTTAGGAGTTTATATACCTCATAAAATGGCCATGGAGACTTATAAAAAGTCTCTAACTATCTATCAAAAGTGATTTCACCTTTTGAAACCTTCTCACACTAGAAAAACACACAAATTAGTCCAAAAGGGCCCTATTTTACACCATCTATACAAGTGTAGTACACCTCAAACACATGTGTCAAGTCCCTAGAGAGTCCTGTCTTACTTCAAGTTGGTTTCATGGCCTTTCCAATGCATTTGGATGCTTAATTTATCTCATTTTTCCAATCACATCCTTGGAGAGGGTTTACAAGGGTTTTGGAGTGGTCTCGACTCTTAACATTTGTTCATAAAGAAAAGACATTATAATTCTATAAAAATTAAATTGAAGGAATCTTAAGGACCCTTTCTAACATCATTGAACACCTTGGATTCCCCTGAAAAGGTTGTTGAAATTTCCAAGCATTTTAGAATGACCACTCGATCTCCTTCTAAGCATTTTGCATGGTCTTTTGTGTCTTAAGCCAAAAAATATCTTCTTGATGGATTATCATAAAAATTTAGATTCTAGACACATATGATATACTTCAAAAAATATGTCCCAATCATCAGAATATCTCATGAAGATCTAGAAATTATAAGACCTCCTGCTTTAGCATTAGGCCTAACATTGCCAAGTAGGTTGCCATGCAACTTGGGCTGAAAATGGATTTATAATGAGTTCCCTTGTCTCCTACTAATTCAAACACCTTAGTGTCACCTTTATGAACATAATTCAAAGCGTTTGTATTCTTTCTAAAAGATGAAACTAGAATTGACCCCCCATTTTACCTATAGGCCTCATCAAGCTTAGTGCATCATGACTGCAACCCTTGTTGCATGGAACACCTTGTTTGGCCTCAAAACCTCTTGAAATGTTTTTTATGTTTTTTCAAGTGTCCCACAGCTTAATAAATCAACTTTAAGGGTTTAAAATCCTTCTGGTCTACTATTTCACTCATTTCCACAAATTGAAAGATTTGGTACAAAAGGAAAGTGCCTTGCTTATGATATAGAACAAAGGCATACTACCCTATTTTTTAAATATAAAAAATTATTAAAGGGTATTTTACAACTCATAATGATGAATTTTATAAATTTTTATCACTTTCATCCATTTTTTAAATCTCTAACTTCAAAACCTTAGGCAAACTTCCTTGGTGCAGGACTGTGCAGGGTCTTAGCATTTGACTAAGTTTCACACTTGAAGTGATGCTTTTAGGTGAAAATTCATGTTTTTAATCCTATTATGATGTTTTAAGATCTAATTTTATGTTATAATTCATGTGTTTCATTCATTTTTACCAATATGTTTCATTAGAAACCAAGACAGTGCCTTTTTCACCCTGACCGAGACACCTCTTCATAGTATCATGCTGAAGGTTGTTATAGCCTCCCTTTGGTTTGTCTATGATGTTTAAGGATCCTATTTAGAAATATTTAGAATCCCTTGAGATTATAAATTACCATATATAATTTAACATCACTTATTGGAGCTATGAATCTCTAAATTACCATCAAACTAAGCCTACTTCCTGACATTGGGATAGTTTCTCATCCTCTCCCACCTGTAGGTTGTCATGAACTATTTTTAACCTATTTAAAATGTGTGTGGATATATTTTTAATGTCATAAATCACAATACACACCTCATTATTTTTTTTCACTTGTAAATCCTTCAACCAACACTATCTTGATGTTTAGGTCTTTGACTAGGACACCCCTGCCCAAAAACCTATTGTAGGTCATCATAGGGCTTGACTAGGTTGATTATAGTGAAGCATAGGTCCCTTTTATATCATAACTTGAAACACAAAAATAATCACCTTGGATGAAATAATATCACCAAAATATGTACAACCTATCCCCTCTTTGCTCCACTTTTTTGACTACTGCCTAGACTAAGACATTTTGCCCTTTAGAGCCTATAGGTGAACATGCTTATACATCAATGCTGATGTTAATAGTATCCTTAGTCTCCTTAATATTCATGATCTTGATTTTTACTCACTTATTTTCAATTATAGGACCCAAATCTCTCTCCATGTCCAAGGTAGACCAACTAGATAAGGACTGTGTTTCTTTATTTGAAAAGATAATTTTAGGTGTTACTGAGTGTTTTAGGTATATAAACAATTCATAAGACCTCACTTAGCTTCCAAAAGTTCTCTAAAAATTATGCAAGCTATTTCTTATTATATTTTTACCTCTTAGCATCAAGAGTGCCATGTTCTCAACTCACTGCTTGTGTCATCTGTTGTAGATCACCATTTCCTATGGTCTATGTACAGAATTTCAAAAATATAGGAGAGATAAACAATAATCCATTCCCTTCTATAATTATATTTACGCTACAAAGGTTATTTTAATCATTAGGAGTAGGTTCTAACATCAATGTTTCGATATAGAGGTGATATGCATGAAACAACACAAGGTAAATGAACGAGATAGAAGATTGCACACTCCAAGAATAGTTGTACACTTGAAAGGATCCTTCCAAGAATATTTTTACACTTGAAAGGATCCTAACACACTTGACTACACTCTATATGAACTTTTAGAATAGAAACTCTTGCATAAACATGAAAGGATAAGGAAAGCAAGGATAAAATATTATCACTAACTTAACCATACATCAATTTTCACACTTAGACAAACATTAATGAACCCAAAAATAAACTTACATTAATGTTAAAAGGAAAAATATAATGTCTTTCCAATAGGGATTCTCCATACATGGCGTGTTATTAGTTTACAAGAGCCAAAATGGCCACTACTTATAGAATTTGAGAAAGAGGAGAAGAGAATGAAGTCCAAGGGACATAATAACACTTGTAAAATTGAGAGGAAGAGTTACACATGTAGGAGAATGAATTAGGAAATTGACCATGCAAGGTCTCATAGGACAAATTTCCCTCAAAGGCATGAAACTCCTAAAATATGGCGTAGGACTCCTTTTGCTTACTCACAAAATTGCTTTCATCATTTGGCCCTTTTGGAACATCCTACGACTAACTAGGGATAGATGTGATGATTTAACTAAGGGGAAGGGGTTGTATACATGCTTTACCATGCATTGGTTACATCTCTAATCGTCAAGATTCTTTTGCATATGAGTCATCCCTGCCTACAGTCCCAATAACTTCTCTTTCACTCACCCCTCACATTTGGCACTAAATTTGCCTTCAATTTTCCAATGTGATCTATAAAAAGGAGTGAATGACACCTTTTAGGACCCATCATGGCCTTATATTCCTCAAGCAGTCTTTAAAAATCCTCCCACTTGAAGATTTCACTCTCTCACTAGCTTGTTCCCTATGCCAGTCTTGACTGGCTGAGATGAAGGCACTTGCAAAAGCACTTGTGAGATATTATATTGTAATAAATGGACATGAGGGGTTATCTCAAGTCCCAATATTTCTCCCAATATGGTTTACATCCTTTAACTCTCCCTATAACTTGTAAAACACCAAAAGTTGTCAAGAAAAGCCCTTTTTTACCTTGTCTATACAAGTAGGGTGGGAGTCAAGTTGGTGAGAAGTAGCCTTGGTGAGTCCTCTACAACCTTCAATCACTTTCATGGTCATTCCTTGCCATCTAGATGCATCTCCTTCTTCCCCTTCATGTCTTAGCATGAGTGGGAAGTGACTTCATGTTGATATTATGCTTATTAATGAGCATATTTCTAGCATAGGTATTAATAGGAGAGTAAATTTTAGGAGCTATTTTTTCAATTAGTTATTTTCTTATAAAAAATTAATTTTAGATTTGTTAAATAATAATAATAATAATAATAATAATAATTACTAAATTTTTAAATAAAATAATATATAAGTTTATTAAATTTGTTAAAATATACACATATAAATTATAATTTTTTTCCTTCCAAATTTTCTATAATATATATATTTACTATTTTTTGATCTAAAAATAGTCACCAATAATTTTTTAAATTTTTATGTAAATGATTGTTGATTTTATCTTCTAGATTCACATATAACTAGTTTATGCTTTTATCCACAATCGAGAATTCAAGTATGTAGGTGTGGGTTTTAGGGAATGGTTATACCATCTGAATGGTAAAGGCATCAATGGTAAAATTATGGGCATTTTTAAAAAACATGAATTTCCTATTGGTCATTACCTCTTCCAAACATTCAATTTCTTAGAAAATACAAAATCTAGCTCCATAATTACATAAATATAGGAACCCAAGCCCCTTCCATGGGACTACATTCTTAGATTTTATTTTTAAAATCTAATGATACATTACATGAGCTACTTCCTCCTTTAAAAGAGTATTATAGTCCTTTGCTAAGTGACCACACTCTACATATACAACCACCAAGGGGCATGCATTTGTAATCTAACTCTTGTTTTGAGAATAAGCCTTCTTCTGAAAGGAGGACAAGAGTCTTTGGTAGTGGGTTACCTGATCCATAAAAATCTACATTCTAATTTTGAAGCATATGACTATGTTTACCAAATATGTAAGTAGAAAACATGGTAAAAATTATTAGATAATGTCATTAGATTTAACATATTCCATCAAATATTAAGAATTACATATACTATAATGTTTCTTTTTAGACATTATGGTATATGTCACATCTAATATTTTGGATTTGGTAGGAGATTACAATTTGAATATATTATTGGAAATTTTCTATTGCAAATAACAGGTGATGTAGTAATAAGATGGATTATTGGAAACCAACATGTCGTGAGTTCAATTCTTAGCGAGTTGTTAGATGATAGGCAATCAACTGTCAATGAAAGGACTGAAATATTTACATGGGTTTTTAAACCTAAATGTTTGATAAGCCATAATGAAGCATACAAACATATTTTTTTCATGGAGTCACCCATCTCTCCCAAGGTGGGTTCGAAACACAAAATTCAATGGAAGTTTTCCCAAATGTACCTAAAATTTTACATTCGTAAGGAGCGTTGGGATTGCGTCAAAGTTATTCTCCTGTTAACTTTATGAAAAGACCATGATTTCATAGAACTCTATTACTAGAAAACTTGACTTCCTCATCATGTTTTGTGTTTCAATCACTTGAAACTCGAAATATGTTGTGAATGATTATTTTTTAGCCATTTCATTGTGTTTTTTATTTATTTTTAACATATAAGTTTATATATATATATATATATATATATATATATATATATATAAACTTATATATATATATATATATATATATATATATATATATAAGTTTATATATATATATATATATATATATATATATATATATATATATATATAAGTTTATATATATATATATATATATAAGTTTATATATATATATATATATATATATATATATATATATATATATATAAAATCTTTTCAATTTCCAATTTCCCATGTGATCATGTTTCATGTTTCTTGTTTTTGATAATATAAGCATATAATCATAGACAACTTTCAAAGATAGCTTGACACTCCTCTTCATTTTCAAACAATATCATAAATATCCAATTATATCATAGGTGACTTACAATGGCTATGAGGGTTTCCAAAATCTATTTACCCATCCCCAAAGACTAACTTCAAAAGGCCAAGGTCTATAAACATGTAGATGAATATCTTATTATAGAGGCTCAAAGAGGCTACATCTAACACAACCTTTTTCAACTTAATCATTGAATCTAAGCTGATATGAGGTCAAAGGAACAACCTTCTCAGCAACAAAGGTAGATAAATATCTCCTCAAATGGGGGATAGTAAGATGACTAGTTGAGAAGACTACATTATTGCCCTTAGAGGGAAAAATAGGTTCCATACAAATACGCCAAATAGAAAACTAAAAAGGGAGGAAAATGGTAAGATTAGGCAAAGAACCCCCACCAAAGAAGGGGATGGAGAATGAAATGAAGGTAAAGGTAAGGGAAGTAGGAAGAGAAGAGGAGTCACAAAAGATGAATTGAAGTTACATAATAGGTGCATCTTGTATATTTGGAGTACAAGGTGGTCTTATCGAAGTCAAAAAATCTCTCAACAGCCAAGATCTCTCCAACAAACCATTGCCATAGCTTAATCACACACACATAATAATAGCTTTGGCCCAGAAAATGTCTCCATTATTATTGTCTCAATAAAATTATACAATCCACATCCTACTCTCATGGACATTACAAAAGGAATGCCTAATAAATATGTCTATGAGTTTGTTTCACAACCAACTTTTGGTTGTTGTGAACAACTATAAAATAGGGAACAACCTAAATTAGTGCATCATTCCAAATTGTATGTGCACAAACCAAGTTGTCACTACAACAAATATAATCACTCCCTAATTCAAGCTTACCTCCTTAATTGAGTGGAACACACTCACTCTAACACCCTCCCTCAAGAATAAAATAGGGAGTTAGAAAGGAGGTAGATGAGGAGATTGATCCTCAGATATGGGACCTGACAACTAGCCCTGATCAAGTACCCATGTACAAACAGTTGGGACAAAAGAGTTACCAAAGATGAAATGAGTCATCGCAAGGCACCTAAAAAGCTAGTAACAATGAAAGTAAAGAGAGAACTTATGTTGCAAGGTGTCCCAACAATCATGACTCAAAGCTTAAACACAATGTTGAAGTACATGTTTGGTAGATGGAAAGTCACTTAATGAACCCATGTTGCACTAGTGGTCTAAATCCACTCATCAATCACAAAAAGCAAAACAATGACATAAAATAGTTTCATGCAAGGAGACTATCAACAGTGTTGATAATGCAAGAGTTCATCAAACTCAATTCGATCTATTACTAGAAGATGTAGTATGCTAAGGGTTAGCAATGGACATAACACCTAAAGTAGGATCAACATCGTCTTTGCCGCCCCGACCCGCTACGCCCCCCCCCCCCCCCCCACCAATCCATATTGTTGAATGGGTAGAGTGATGCTATAAATCTGTATGAGTGGATGAAGCCAACTACTCAAACACTAACACATTGACACTAGACTTCACCAGACTAGTTACACTTCAGAAGGATAACAAACTCTACTACAAAGCTAAAGGGGATCGTCAACATACCTAAAAGAAGTGTCAAAAAGATAGATACAATATCTCTCAAGAAGATAGCCCTGGTGGCAATGGGATAGTCATGCAACTGAAAAAGAAAGTGTTCATCATGGGGCACACACACATGAAAAAATATCCATGACACTCACTACGACTACAAAATGGTCCCATCCAACAAATAACCTCACCAAGTGACACAAGAAACACCATAATGTTTTAAATTTGTGGAAGATGCCATCTTTGAAATGAGAGATGTTCCAAAACAACATCTACCTTCAATTCTTAAAAAAAAAAACATCTACCTAAAAGGAGCTCATACAACTAAGGAGCATCAAAAGGCAATAAGAACAATAGGTGGTCTAATAAGTTGTATAGTGGAGGTGTTGCATATGTAGTGCCTTCGCCAAGAATGCTTTCGACGCTTCCAAAAGTGATAAAAAAATCCATACTAGATGAATACAGATGGTGGACAAAGATCCCTGCATATGAGTGGGTGCAACATGCACAACATGTGTATGTGAAAAAACATTTGAATGTGTGTCAGGTTGATCACATCTAATAACTATAATTTTAGGGTTTTCAGACTTGAGTGAAGGTGTTGCAAACCTCATGTGTGGTGCAATATCCTCAGGAAGAGTGAATCGAACAAAAATTGGAACTTTGTCATCAAATAATCCCATTGAAGATAAAAACCCTGTTGAATAACCAATGCCATGTTGACCAATCCACTTAACATGCAACATAGGGTTAACAATACCCTTTAGATGCTTACAAATGCCCACAAGTCTAGTTGTGTGACCCATGGAACGAAACATACGTGAGCTAAAGGCAATGGTATGCCTCTCAAAAGAAGCAAACATACATGTAGGTGAATATGAAGTGGGATAACCAAAATGTAGAATTGTAAGAGGCACAGACTCAGAAACCTTGCAACAACAAAAGTAGCAGGAATAATAGCAAAATCTACAATAGGAGCATCAGGAGTAGGAACAGGGTTAGATATTGACAAATTAGGGTCAATAGGTGTGGGAACAATGACTATAGGTGAATCTGGTAGGTCATAGTCTAAAAACGCATCAAGTGGATGTGTACTGGATTCATACATATTTCATGATGGACTAGGAACATGAGAATGTAAGTCCAATGTATTTGTATGATGATGTAAGATAACAATTTTTTGTTGCAATAAAGTATGAGTGTGTCCTTATTGGAAATGAAGGAGCGTATAAGAGAGTTTTGTTTCCTTTTTTTTTTCCTTCCACAAATTTGATCATGTTAACCTGAGATCTTAGAAAATAACATGTCATTTTCTGTCTAAATTGTGTGACAATTGGTGCAAAAACCCATAATGGAATCAATACATATACGCATTGGAAATCAACACCAAAGGGGTAAACGTCGGGTTTCCTTGATAAAGTGTGCACGATCTTACAATGATTCACAGACTTTACAAAAAGAACAAGGCACTTAAATAACTACAAACATCAGGTATGATCGACAATACGTTTACGTACAAAAATGTAACACAATTACTATAAAATGGCCAAATTGACACAAGTGCAATAAAAAAATAAAAAAGAGAAGTTTTACAATTTAATGTCGCAGATAAAAAAGAAGCCAAGGTTCTATTTTAAAAAACACAACACTCTCTTGGCATAAAATAGCCACTAGATATAAATTAACAAGGAGCAAATATTCCAAACCCTCCTTTAATAGAAAAGCCCCACCTCTTAATAAAAGATGCCTCTCAATAAAAAAGGTTTAAAACGTTAAAACCGCCTTTGCAAAAGGAATAAGAGGGGTTTGGAACCCGTGACCTCCTTACTGAGGTGGGACTCTGAAACACAAATATAACAAATTAATGGAGGCAATCTGTAATTTTACAAATAAGACAAACTGTATGGCAATGTTGGATGCTTGCCGATTGGATCATCTTTGCCGGCGAAGGTACAGGAAGGCCGTCCGGCGAAAGGACTGTATAAGTCTTTTATGTCTGGTTATTGGCTTCTTGTTCTTGCAGGACTGAAGTTACTAACCCTTCAGGAGTGTGATCTGTTTAACGTTAAATATGGATATTATGATTTAAATCTTTGAGATTGTTCTGAGTCGTAGGGTGTAGTGCAGGACTGAAGTTACTAACAGAACTGAGAACTTGCCATATGTGAGAAACCGTGGTTTCCTTGGAAGGAAGGATGAACATTGTTTAATTAAATAATGTTTTAAACCCTTGAGATTGTTTTGAGTTGTAGGTGTATTGTAGGGAATGAAGTTACTGACAACTGCGAAATTTGTTTTGAGTTGTAGGTGTATTGTAGGAATGAAGTTACTGACAGAACTGCGAAATTTCCATATGTGAGTAACTGGGGTTTTGCACTGAGAACTTTCCATATGTGTAGGAAGAAAGGATGAACATTGTTTAATTAAATAATGATTTAAACTCTTGAAATTGTTTTGAGTTGTAAGGTGTATTGCAGGAATGAAGTTACTGATAGAACTGCAAAATTTCCAGAAACTGGGGTTTCGAACTGGAACTTTCCATATGTGAGAAACTGTGGTTTGGTAGGAAGGAAGGATGAACACTGTTTAATTAAATAATGATTTAAACCCTTGAGATTGTATTGAGTTGCAAGGTGTGTTGCAGGACTGAAATTACTAACCGAATTGTGAACTTTCCATATGTGAGAAACTGTGGTTTCATGGGAAGGAAGGATGAACATTGTTTAATTAAATAATAATTTAAACCTTTGAGATTGTTCTGAGTTGTAGAGTGTAACGCAGAAATGAAGTTACTAACCAAACCGAGAACTTTTCATATGTGTGAAACTGTGGTTTCGTTGGGAGGAAGGATAAACATTCTTTAAATAATTTTATTAAACCAAAGTTTTTTTTTTTTTTTTTTTAACTGTAAAATATGATAGTAATTAACATATGTGATCTCTTTCATAGACAAATATATTCAAAAGGACAGAAGCAGACTGAAATTGAACATGGAACACAATGAAAGAAAAGTACTAAAGTACGTAGCATTTCTTGTCCAGGAAAACAGGAAAAACATGTACCAGGGTGGATCTGAGGGGATCCACAGCCACAATGCAAGTGTGGTGGTTATTTATAAGAGGAAACATTTGTATGCTTAATAGTATGAGGTGGGGTAGGCTTTGAGATAAGCCTCAATTATCTTGAAGAGGGAGAAAGATTTGCTCTTAAACTCGTCTTCTTTGGCTTGGTCATGGGTAATACCAGGGAGACTGTCATAGTAAACTGTCCATGTGAACACACATCCATCTGTTTTGGGGGTGAATTTTATCTTGAATTTGCAAGAAGCTAATGACTTGCCCAGTTGCCCTCCCTCCAGGTGACTAAACAAACAAACAAAGTTTTCCTCATCCACTTCGTCTATACGCTCCTTCGCATAACTGAAATCCTTGTTCGCTGTACCACCAATTTCATATGATGTTATACACACATTAAAATTAGAAATATAATAGTATCAAATACATAACAATAACACAAAACTAACATACCATCAGTGTAATGAGCTTCCTTGATAGTGCCAACACCTCCATCGCCTTCAAGAATTTTGTAGCTTACATACATATGTGGTGCTTGCTTTTGGAGGAGATTATGGCCATCCTTCACCATAGCATTCCAAAGTCTCTTTGCTTCTATTGGGCTCTCTATTTCCATTGTTACACTTCCTGCCACCATTTTTTCTTTTATCTATATAATTTCTACTTCTCTCTTCTTGATTCTGATCTTGTATGGGGAGAATGGCTTGTATTTATAGAGATAACAGGAGCTCTTCACTTCTGATCTTGTATGGGGAGAATGGCTTGTATTTATAGAGATAACGGGAGCTCTTCACTTCTTGTTGTGGGTTGGGTTCATGAATATAAGTCTGAATAAGAATTTAACTAGAAAACAACTTTTTCAGAAAAAAATTGTACAAATGCAGACCAGACAAGATCCATCACAGGATAAATTAAATGAATATAATTGATAATCTGGTCAAAGTCCATAACACATGGTAACCTTAGTCCAAGTCTCTTGTTTGAATTTCAGTCGTTGCTCCCTCGATATTTTAAATTGGAAACATGGGCTGCTTTCTTGATTAGGCCAAAACAGAATCATTTGAAAAAGAAATGGCACGAGCCCATGACCGGAATTTAATTGATTCTTATCTCTAACGGACCGTAGTCAATAGTTTATACTTGGAAGATCAACATCATTACGTAATTCCTTCAAGACAGAATATTACTACGTTGATTTTTGCCTCGAGAAATCCTTGGATTTTGAGTCATGGGGGTTCTTTAGCTCTCTTAAAACATAAAATTTTACTTTATTTTTGGTTTATTTTAATTTCTTATAATTTAAAATCGAAATTTTTTTTAACATAATGTGTCCCTTGAATTTAAAATATATGATTGAAACCCTAAACACACCTTAAATATTTCAAATTTTCAAGCCTTGCATATACTCAAGTTTGTAGAGACCAACATGGTTTGTAAGACCTATCAAAGTGTTTTGTCTAGTTTAAGAATAAATTTTCTAAGCTTTGTTCCATTATCTAAGATCAAACTTGATATGTTTGAAAATTTAAGAATAAATTTTCACAGTTTTGTTATGTTCTCTATGATCAAACTTGGTAGTCTCAAATTTATTTGTAATTATAATATCATTAAAACGTGTACAAGTTCAAAGGATATATTCTTTCATTGTCTTATTAGAGTTCAAATAGGTGTTTTGGAGCACATTTTCCTAACTCTATATTTACACCAATTTTGCAACCACTAAGTGAGGAACACCATATAAGAACATCTTGTTCAGAGGCATTTTGTTGATGAGATTCTTTGTCTCATTGAAGAAAAGTCATTTTTGAGCTAATGACCACTATTGGTTGGGTAGGGTAAACACTCTTGGCACTTGTTAGAATTTGGGAGCGACAATTTTTATAATAAAATCCTTTCATACATGTCGGGTGTTATAATACAATATGATATATTAGATATGGTAAATGGTGTAAACATTTGAACTCAAAAAGAATGTTAAGAAAACTATGCACACATTAAACCTTGAGCATTACCCCCACATTTAAACCCTAAGCGTAACTTGCTCAAAATCAAATCATTGGTGCCAGCCTCTATCTACAAGGCCTCAATGACTACAAATTTAAAAAAGTTGAACCAAAAGTAATCTCATCTAGGTTAATGCATCCTTGCAACAAGTGTTTGAAGAGTTTAGGAACCTCTTAAGCATTGCCCATGTTGAGCATATCTATCAATCCAGTTATTTTTAAAGAAACATACATTTTTAAAAATTTAAAAGCTTTTGGTAGAAAAAAATTCAATAACTCTTGTTAACTTGGTGGAAGAGTATTTCTTTCTATATTGAAGGTTGGAATTTTATATTCTAGGATTTTGGGTAATAGAATGTTTCATTTTTATGTAGTTACATGATGGTCATTCATTTTATAAAGAGAACAGAGATACAAATTAAACAAGAAGATATATATATATATATATATATATATATATATATATATATATATATATATATATATATATATATATATATATATATATATATATATATATATATATATATATATATTCAATGTTGAGGGGCATTCATTTCTTCAAAAAAATTTGGGATTGAAATTTAGGTTTAACCTTTTTATGTGAAAAGTTATAATTTAAAAAATAAAATAAAAATTATGATAAACTATTATCTTCAAATTATAACCCTTGCACCATTCATTTGATTGCTCGAATATGAAACTTGGCCCCTCACCCTCCTTATGTTGCCACCTAGATTGAGTCGTGGAATGAGACCATTCTACACACCACCACTTTCCTATGCCACTATGGGAAACAAGTTGTGTGTGTCAAGGAATGCAGTGAGGATGTTACGCTCAAGTAATTTCGAAGGATTTCCTCCCTCCTTAAGCTCAATCATTTTGATTCTACTTTGAAGAATGTTGTTGTATCACTCAAACACCACATTAAGGTAGCAGATAGCCACACTTCTAGAGGGGTCCAATTATGTGCCCGACTACACTGGCTCAAGGTTGGAGATAAGGCTTCCAAGGACTTATTCAAATCCCTCAGAGCCAAACAGGCTCGTGATCAGAAAAAGGCCATCAAATCATCCCAAGATAGGTTCACTTCCCTTCCAGACATATCCTTAACCTTCATGGATCACTACAAACTAGTGTTCCAAGCCTAGCAAGTTACGACAAAAAGAGATTGGGCTTTGTAGGAATGCCTCGATGTGGTTCCTTACAAAGTTAAAGCAGCTAACCAATAGCTCTATGACTCTGCATTGACCCTCCAAAAAATCACAAAGGCTCTCCAATGCATGAGTAACAACAAAGCCTTGGGCCTCAACGACTTTCCATGTGAATTTTATAAAACTACATGGGAGTTTGTTGAGCCCAACCTACTTTAGGTGTACAAATAAGCCCAGTAAACCCATTATTTGGGAGCTTTAATTAATCAAGGTGATATTAAGTTCATACCTAAAGTGGGCGATCCAACGCTTCTTACTAGTTGGCAGCGCATTACCTTGTTGAATGTCTCATATAAAATCCTCGCAAAGCTCTGGCCACTCAGATTTATTTTATTCTTCTTTCCATTGTTCGACCTGAGCAAATCAAAATTTCATTAGAGGGAAATATATGTTAGACAATCTTATTGTTGTCTAGGAAGGCATGCAATGGGCTAGAGTTTCTCGTCAAAGAACGATTTTTCTCAAGCTTGACTTTGAAAAAACCTATGACAGAATTGAGTGGCCTTTTATTCTACCCATGTTAAAGGCTCTAGGTTTTGGCCAATTAATCATTTTGGTAGTCCAAACTTTGCTTTCAGATGCCTCAGCCTACCTCACCATTAATGGATTCAAGTCTGATAGCATTGACCTGGAACATTCCATTAGGCAAGGATGTCCTCTAGCTCTGACGTTATATGTTCTCTCCATGGAAGCTTTAGGATATATTCTCACCTCCAGATTTAAGCAGAATCTAGCTCGTGGTATGTCTTTACTTGACTACTCTTCCTAGCTCATTAATGGGAACTTTACGGATGATACTTTCCTTACGTTCGAAGAATAAGAGTTCTTGGAAGCTATGAAATGTCTTGATATCTTTTGTTCGGCCTCTGGGGCTAGTTTATAGTAGACTAAGATGCAATGATTCAGACAAAGTATGATGTCTATGCTCAATTGGATTCTCCATTATAATTGGAAATGGAATGTGTGTCGAGAATAGTTCAAAATTTTTGGCATCCTTTTTGCCTTTGATAGTTATTTGACTTAGTTGTGGCAGTGTGTCATCAAAAGGGTGGAGAAGAAGGTTGAAATACTAGATTACCAAACCATTATCCTAAGCAGGGAAGTTCTAAATTTGCAACATTATTCTGGTGCCCACCCATGTTTATTATTCCTCTTGTTGGGCTCCCTCCAAAGTGACTTATGATAGTTTGATCAAAATACTCAAGGATTTTCTTTGATCTAATTCCAAAGATGCCAAGGGCTTCCATCGTGTTGCCTGGGATATTTGTTGCCTCTCTCAAAACAAAGGAGGCATAGGAATTGTTGACATTTAAAGACATAGTGCAACTTTATATGCTAAATGGGTAGTTCACGCCATTGAAGGTAATGAGGCATAGAAAATCATGCTAAGGCATTGTATATATTATGGGGCCCCTCATGGTAAACCTAGTTGGAATAATATAGGTTTCCACTCCCTTCTCATCAATATGGCTCCTGTCAAAATCGAAGGCTCCTTTATTTCCAAAAGAATATGGAAAGTCTTCAAAGTTGTCAAGCCTCACATGAAATAGATTGGGGATGGTTTTTGTACCATTTTATCTTTCAATGATCATAGCATTTGGTCTCCTATTATGATAGGCACTAATGTTTTGTTGGCTGAATTCCTAGGAATTAAATCCCTTGGGATTTTTTGGAAATGTATGCATACCATTCATGATTTGATTTATACTAGGGATTAGATTCCTTAGCCTAATTTGGAAGTTTAGTTTTAATTTAATACTGCTAAATTACCTTATATTATTTGTATTTAAGAGTTGCTTCCTGATGTTATGCTTAATAAGCTTAGTTTGCAGTTGCTCTGAGCTTGGTGGAAATATTGGCATTGGAATTGTGACACCCAATTCAGTAATTATTCTCTAGGACTTCTATATCAAGTCATGAGCCCCTTCTCTCCTGCTCTCTGTAAGCTCAATAGGCACCAGGGACTTAAATCCTCCCCTAGAACTTGGCTTGTCAGACTGGACAAAATTTGGCATGTCAGTATAGAACCTAAGCTTGCCCACTTTATGTTGTTCCTAGTCTATCAAGGCCTCCCACTCAAGGAGTCCCTCTCTGACATGAGCATCGCTCCACCCAAGTATCCTACATGCCATTGTCCTGAGTCTTTCAACCACTTTATTCTAGTTCTACCCATGAGCTTCATATACTTGGAAATGGATCCATATAGCCTATTCCAACCTTTTCACCTTGAGCCCTTTTCTTGGCATCTTGTTCTTCTGGGGGACTCAACTAACTGGCCAGCTTCTATTGATTTTATGTATAATTTTTCATAGCCATCATTCTTTTCCAATTATGGATGACCATAAATAATACTATTTTCAACAAGTGATTTTCCACTTAACAATAAGGTTTATGTTATATCTTTAGCATGTATGAAGATTCAATCCCAAATAGATAAGGTTGAGATAGAATTTTACCACGTTTAGGAGTTATTGGACCACTAGGAGAGTGCCACTTGCACTGTCAGTCATGTGTCACCATATGGGCCACCCCAAGGTTCACCATCGTTGCCTCCCAGAAGGCACATAAGTTGTTCATGCAGTTGCAATCACTTATCCCATCACTTTCATTTAGGAGGGTGGGGTTTGTCATCACCGTATGGCAAATTTGACACAACTCCCTCTCACAGAGGCTCTCCTACGTGCACTGGTACTCAGATGCAACCTATTGATGGCTAAGCTATTGATATGACCATGGACCCCTTGGACAACTGGGTATTATTATTTGTTGTAATATATGATATGTTAAAGCATTATTATAGTAAATTATAACCCTCAAACCATCATCCTTATCAATCAAACTATAACCTTTTATTTTTTATAATAAAAATAAATAGTTATTTCCTTGCATATTTATACTACTTCTATATGCTTACAAGGCGACAAAGTGTCGATAACTTACTTTTTTCTTTTTCCTTGTTTGAAGATTGTCCTCTTTATGAAATGTTTGGCATGTGTCCTTGCTTATATAGAGTATTTTTTTGATTGAAAGGGGAAACATCCACATCCTTTGGAATTTTTTTTTTGCCTATATAGAGTATTATTTTGTAATATTGAAATATTATTCTCTCCTTGTATGTATGTATGTATGCCTTTTCAAAAATAATAATGGGGCCTTGCCAATTTAAATATAAATAGAAGATTCAAATCTATCATAACAAAAATAATCTCAACGCTTTAACAATTTAAACATAATATTATGACGTCTCTTGAAACATTTAAAAAAAAATCGGAACTCATTGATATATCAATTAATCACTAAAAAATATAATACTTAAATGGTTACAACAAAATGGTGGTCAATTGTTATTTATGTCTCGATCTTCATGCCAATAAAAAAATATAACTCAAAACAATAAAACCATTGGCTACACATGACAACTCAAAAGTAACAGCAAAGCATAACAAAAAAATAAAGTTAGGCATAGGTCACAACACCAGAATATGGCACAAGGGGGTCATCCTTAGGTCACTAAGCACCCCAAGAATAGGGTTAAACCAAAGGAAGACCAAGTGATTCCTACCCATTCTAAATGGCCTCAAAAGGAGCTATAGAGACTGTAATTTCCTAACCAAAAGGTGGTGGCACATGAGACCCCACTGGTTCTCCACCCTACGTATATAAAACCCATCAAAATGTGTTAGCAAAATATTTTCTACATGACAATAGGTTACATTCCCTCAATTAAGGAGGATATGAGGATAATCCTTTGTGGTTGAGGGAACAACTTTGTCGATGTTTGGTTGTTGGTGGAGAAGTATCATGCAAGGGTTGGTAAAAAAAAACACAACTCATTGTGTAGGGAACACTACCCCAGTGATTGAGGAGCCTCTATAGATATTAATACTCAAGAGACACCTTCTCATCTTACACTTGAATCTACCAAAAGCCAATGAAATAACAAGCACTTTATCATTAACTAAGAATTGCATAAAAAACACTTAATTGTTAAAATACCTAAATTTATAGATCTCCAATATTTGAAACAAAATGATAGCTTAAAATAAATTCCATAGAAATACAATGTATGGAGGCCATTGAACTTTGTCCTAAAAAAATGGTCATGCACCAATTGATTAGTTATAGGTGATAAGGTAAGAATAGACTATGAATCCTTTGCCAGGCAATCTAAACACTTAGACATTACCAAAAAATATGTTCAAAGGTTACATGTTAGGAGTAGATCAGGAAATTGGGGTTAGAAATCCCAATGTGCTTGAGATGCTCCCCTAGAGGAAGACCTTGATAAACTAGACACCATATAAAATGAGCAAGTTTGAGCTTGAGCTTCAGCTTGGCATTCCAATTCCTATTGAGTCTAAAAATTTCAATTTTGGGCAAGGATTTTAGAATCCATCACTTATCTATCTTACACAATGTTGAAGAAAACAAACTCATGATTTGATAGAGTAGACCTAGAGAGTAACTTTAGAAATTGGTATTGTGATTCCACTGCTGTTACATCCTGATTTCACCCTATGATTTAAATTTAAATTCATGGATTTGAAATGGTTAATAACTGAATTTTTAATGCTTTGATTTAAGCATTATGACAAATGTTGCAGGGAATAATGATATTAATGATTTGTTTACGTGATGTTACAATTGTGTTTGATTATTTTATACAGTATAGATGTATACTTGTTAGTCTTGTATCATTGATTATATATACGATGACTCGGATTAACTACATGTTTGGTATTAGGTGGATGCAAGATTAGTCTCACCTCAGAGCATGACAAGAAAGAGTATCATCCGAGAGGGTAATATAGATGGAATGATTGCAGTATGATAGAATGAAAATGTTAGTGACCCAAATTCACACACCACTGTAGTTTGTCTGGTTAAATTATTTGCATTAATATGGTTTGCTAAGTATTATGCTCGGTAATGTTAGAATAGTTGCATTAATCATATTTCGATTGTGCTTTAGGAAGAAATGAGTTCTTATTCTGAAATTGGTTATAGTGAATACTATGCTATGAGATGTTTTATATGGTGCTTTATAATTGTGTCATTAATGCGGTTTTCAATAGAAAATTGAAATAGTAGTAATGTTATAATTAATTTGTTGAAATAAAGATTTATGATAATCTTAAATTATTTAGTTATATTAAACAATTTAATTAAATTGTGATATTCAACTTATTAATTATGCTAATTAATATGGGAATAAATCTAGAATGGACTCATACTTTAAAAAGACTTATCTGAAATTGATTGTTAGTAATGCATGAAATTTGCCGATGACTTTACTTAGAAAAGGGAAGTTAAGTTACATTGTTATTAATAGAGAAATCAAGGGAGATAAATTAGAAATTTATTTGATGATTACGTGTAGGATTTTCAATTAATGAGTTGGAACAAAGCCTTTAGCTTTCATTTTTTTTTTTTGACTGGCATGCAAAAAGGGAAATGGGAGAAAAATGGTATTAAATAGACTTAAAAAAAAAGGGGGGGGGGGACATGCAAAAAATTCACAGGAAGAGAAGCGAGAACTTGGAAGAAGAAATAAAACTTCAGAAGCAGGTAGAAAAATTTCATCATCAACAAGGGAAAAGCATACCAGTTGGGTATTGTAATTATTTTTAATAATGTATTTTGTATTGAAAGAATTTTGGATTATAATGTATATTAAAATTAGGGGAAACACTGTAGAATTTAGAATTTGTAGAAAACTTCAAAGAAATAGAATTTGATAACCCTTTAGACGTGGGAATTCTATCCGTAATAACCCAAATTTTATTAATCCAAATGGAAAAAAAAAATATTACTCAAAATATTATTCATATTGTCGAGAATATTTTCTCAAAGGTAACGGTAATTTAAAGCATTAGATAAATTTAGAAAAAATTTAAATAAATATATATAAAAAAAAAGTTAAGAAAACTAAAATAGAAAATGAATGTATACATATCATCTTTGAATTAAGTGCATATTAACCTTACCTTATCGTGGATGAGGGGAAAGTTTTATATATATATATATATATATTTGGTTACATAATCTTTTTTATTTAGGAATGTATTTTTATAAAATAAAAAATTATATTTATTTGGTTAGATAATCTTGTTTATATTTGAAGTATAAATATATAATGAATATATACTAATATTATATTTGTTGGAAATAAGAAATAATCTAATTTATATAATATTAGATAATATATTATATTTATTATTACGTAATTGAAAATTGCATAATGAGTATTCAATTGTTAAATTGTCATAAATCTATGAAATTATAATATGTTTTGTGAAATTATAATAAAATTTGTTGAAATAAATATAAAACAATTTCCCTATGACATCTCAATTGGTTATCGGTATTATTTTAAAATTTGTAAATAAATTATCTTGAGACAGGGGAAGAATAATATTATTTCTTAAATTTTGGTGTTTTTCCTTACAATGAAAATAGTATAAAACTATCAAAAAATATTTGAAAATGATTGGCAAAACATATTTATGGTGTTAGCTTAAAATTATGGAAAATAGATAATTAGTGCTTTCATAAATTTTGTTGGGTTTTAGGGGAAGTAGAACTTAAACATTATAGGAAATGTTAGAGAGTTATTGTACTATGTAACAATAATTAAATTTTGCTTGAATTATCTGTCATAGATAAGTTAATATAGACTCTTGTGGTCATTTTTTTTCGTTGGCATGGTTTTGCCAATGAAAGCTTATTACATCAGATATTGCATGTATATGATAATGACATCTAAATTAGTTTACCCATTTGGTAAGCTTATGATTTGGATTATATATCTGTTATGTTTATTTTGGAGTCTGTATTGATGATACTAGCCAAATAGTGAGACGGTTTCTCAACCCTGACTAGCATCACCAATGATGGGTATGGATAACCCGATCAAATGACGTGTGATGAATTTCACTTATCTAAATGATCATATGTTATTTAAAACTTTGGCTAAAGTAATGTTATATTAACATTGTCAGTTCATATGTATGATTTACATGTTGTGTGATATCATAGTAGAAACACATTTTTTTAATGATACACGTCATGTAGTAGAATCTTACAGCACATAGGGTTACTAGCATGTCTCATTCTGGATTCTCACACCATTCTATTTGCTTATTTGTGTAGGGAGGGCCATTCCCTGATAGGAGATTGTACGGGAGACCATTGGTCCGTGGTTGGAGTGGTAAAGCACTCAGATGATGCTCTCCATCCCCCACTACAATACATACCTGGAGACAACACTTGAGGTTATCAGAGATACGCAAGTTGGTACAACTCGAGATCCAGAGAGTTAGTTATCTTTTATAAGGCTGATTGCCTAATGAAATTGTAAATGTAATCTTATTTACTTGAACAATCATTGTTGTATAGTGAGACCAACTGTAACTATGTCATTATGCATTTCCTTTCATATATTGTAACCCTCTATCTTACATTGAAAATTAAAGTTAAAAAATTGATATTAATCTGTTATTTGAATAAATTGTAGATCTATAATTGTAAATAGAATGCTTGTTGTTGTAAGTTAAATATATTAAAAAAAAATTACTGCTTTTTGTTTTAGTGCAACTAGGAAGGTTGTTTCAACTACCAATCCTTCCATCAAGCAAGTGGAGGTTGTAGACCCATCTTTTGAAGCATGACATTGAACACTGATTCCTGAATATCCATAATAGAAGGAAAATTTATATTTAGTAACTTATAGAGAGTGTCATGAGATCTAATCACAAGAGGAAACCAAATCCTAAAAAACCCAATTTTCTTTTCTAAATATTGGAAGAGCTTTTATGATTGGCATATCTATCAAAGGGAGATTGGAATTGGTCGTAACAGGGGACCACTAGATATTATGGCCATTAAAAGAGAAACCAATATGAAATCCATTAATGACCCATTTATAAAAGGTTTCACTGCTTTAAAAGCTTTTTGGATCCTCTCAGTCATAAATGACCCTCATATATTGGCATGGATAGACGTTGCAATCCAATTATTTTCCAGCATTTATTTCCATAAGGAACACTTGATGAAATGTAGTTCCTTAGAATATTTTTTCAATCCTCATTTCCCTCAGTTTCCCTTACAATCCACTTAACACAGAGAGCAATGCTTTGTTTGAAAATAATAATAACTCCCATTCCTCCTTTATCATGAGGAAGGCAACCAATGTACGAATATACTGTGTAAAAACCTCAATTTTTCTTAGCATTGAACCAAATAAAATATATAAGTACCTTTTTTATTTTTTCAAATGAGGCTTTTAAAGAATCCCTATAAGAGAAATAATATACACGAGTGGCTACAATAATTTTAGTGTAGACCTAAAACTTGCCTATGAGAGAAAGAGACTTACTAATCTAGTATGTGATATTTTCCAACTCTATAAATTACATACTACTAGAGCACATAGGGGGAGTTGAAAAATGCAAAGGGAATACCAAGAAATTTTAAACTTTTCCCTTTTAAATCCACTTCAATTGATAATTTTGGAGCCACTTAGGCTAAAAAACAACATTCTCTATATATAACATTAGGTTTGATCCCATCACATGTTTCACCTAGAAGCTTTGAAAAAACATTCAATGCAACTAAACACCTCTTTAAATAGACATATTACTTGTCAAGCATGAGAAAAGAATCATATGTATAATGGCCATTGATGAGCTAAGAGGAGAAATTAGGAAAAACATTTCCCCTAATAATTACATGGTCTGTTATGTGAGTAAGTGGATCAAATAATGCATTAGTAACCAAGACATACAAAGTTAGGCCAAGATGGAAACCTTGTCTAATGGAATGAAAAAATAAAAACTATCGAACTTGTATGGTGAGATAAGTCAAATCTTCAAAAAATAAGTCTAGACCATTGAAATAAAGGAGTTGCAAAAACCCAATGCTTTAATCATGATGAGGATAAATGTTCATTCTATTCAATCATAAGATATTTAAAAATTGAGCTTGAGAAATATGGTCCTTTATTGAGAGACACAAGAAAAATCCATTCCTTCCTAAACTGCTATGATATTATCCAGGTTGTACTTACTTTTAACGAAACTTTTTTTACTATAGCATGGTGATTATAGGGAGGATGTGGTGAAGATGGAACACTAAGTCTTTAGCAATGATCTTGTGGGAAACATTCAAAAATAAGCTCATGGACACTAGACCTAGGAATAAACTTAATATTGACTTTATTGATTGGGGTTCCTAAAGATTTATTGTCCAAGGCTTCTATGTAAACTTGGTCTAAATCAGGTCCCAAAATTTTCCAAGTGTCTTTGTAAAATTCACATATAAATCCATCTACCCCTAACACTTTATCATTATCCATGTATTTCATAGTAGTAAATAGGTCATTAAGATAAAGAAGGGCATCACAAAGTTTGTGAGATGAAGGGATGAACTTACAAGACACCACATCCAAACACTCCTATAATGCATTCCTCTTTCTATCATATTATCTTGGGCTTAGAATATAAATTTATAGTATTCCTTGAGGGCTGAGGAGATTTCTGGCAGGTTGGTGAGATGACTATGTTCTATTTTAATGGCTTTAATTTATCCTTCACTTATTTGGCCTAGAGGGATTTGAAAAAATTCCTTAGAGGCATGGTCACCAATCATAAGCCAATGCACTTGGACACTAATTTTAGTGCCTCTAACAGTGTGGATTTTAGCCACTTTAATCTTGTGTTTGAGTGAGACAATCATGGCCTATAACTAAGAATCAAATGATCTTTCCTCGTGTAAGGAATAAATCCTCTGACATTCCTTAGAGATAACACCATCAACCCAATTTTGAACTAACACAATATACTTGAGATAGTGATGGAGGAAGGTGGTGGTGTTATTGATTGTATCATTCCATCAATTGACCCAAGTTGTAGCATATGGTAGACATGGAGCCAAGTTACACACTCTGGGGATGATTCAATAGAGCCCTTGTGGCTAAGAAGTGATGTATTAAAAAAAAGTGATTATGAGGGACTTTATGAAGGCTACCTCCCCATTCTATCTACAAATGATGGGACTATGGTAAAAAATGACAACTCCCAAGTGAACTATGACAAATTTCCCATCATAAATGGAAAAGAAGAACATGTGTTTCTTATAAATAATTACATGGTCTATTTTTTTGAGTATTTAATTAGTGTCAGCTCAAAAGTTAGACCAAGTGAATAATGGTTAGCTAATTAAGGAACATTACCAAAAGAGGAGGTCCATCAATATCTAACAAGTTTTGAAATAATACCAAACTTTGCATTCCATTACATACCAACACATAGGGAGGGTTCCAACTTTATCCTTTGGACTCTCAATCATATTAAAGTTTCCATAAATCAATCACATGGAAAAAGGCAGATTATCAATGATCCATCTCCGAAGAATCATTCTTCAAGGCCATATTTAGGATCATAAACATTGACAAATTCTAAATAATTATCATCAATATCAATCATAACCCAAATAACCTGATGTGATGGTTCTTTTGATGCAATAACTAAGGGGGAATTTTTTGATGCAACCAAAATATCAACATTGACATGCCTATATTCATATGAAGTGGAAAAGTGAAATTGGTTAGGATAGATACTTTTTAAGAGGCTTGCAAAATAAAACTTGACACCTTAACTTCTTGTAAATATATAAAATCTAAAATACCCAATAATGTACAAATAATTTTGGAGAGGATTCTATTAGACCTCGAATGTTCCATGAGAGAAAATTCATTGAGAAAAAACCTCCATGTGTGATTCTCCCTATCCATTCTTTAAATGATCCTTTGAGCCAAGCGATGCAAAATAATTACCCAATAGTGGTTGGTGGTGTGGTAATAAAAAATACCCTAGTGATACGAAACAAAATTTAGCTCCAATCTCTTCTCTTAGAGATTCACCATAGCCGCAAGGTGGAATACATGACCTCTATGTGGTGGGAACACTTTTGGAGGATGTCTTGATGCTAGTGTAAATAAATAGCAAGCAATTTTATTGAGAAACTCAGCTCTGCAAAGAAATTGGCAAAGTGAAATACTAAGGAGTATTTAGGGGAGGAGGAACAATGTTATCCACATTTTTCACACCCTATTAGGGCTTGCTAATAGAAGGATGAGGAGATGAATTAGATATTTGAATCATATCATTAGTTGTTTTATTAGCCACATTGGTCCAGCCATCATTATTTTTAGCCAAATTTTGATTTTCAAGTATCACTTGCTTGACATAATGCCTTGAGTGGAACATGAGGAGGGAGTCCAGAATCTTATGGTTGGTTGATTGGCATGAAAATCACATGTTCAAAAGGTTAATGTAGGTGAATTTCTATGAAAATATTTCAATCCTTACTTGAAAATAGATAGACTCTTTCAAGTGTTTCATCAAATCAAGCTCAACACATACACAATTCTTAGGGAATTCATAATAAACCCTATCTATTTCATGACAAAGCACACACCCTATGGGTTTGATAAGGGTGGATGCACAAAGTTAGGGGATAAAAAATTTCCAAAATGGGGAAGACCAATTTTTGTCAGCAAAGGTATAGATGTCATGGTACCATGGTTGATTGGGATCAGGGATTGCACAAATTTGATAATGAGCCAAATCTTGATGTGCAAGAAATAATAATTGTTTAACCATAAAATTGCCTTCAAGGACATCTTCTGGGAGATCTATTAAAGACCTGTTAGTTGCCATTTCATCTGTAGCTTTATTGCTTACCCTTAGTACTTGCTCAAAAGTGATGAACTAAAAATTTTGCTTTAATTGATTAACCATTTGTTTGTAGGGAAGTAACTTCTCATCCTTGGTTTGGAACTCTTAATTAAATTTTTTGATAATCAACTGAGCATCCCTAAGGACCTAAAGATGATGAATATTCCACTAGATATCAAGTTGTAACCCAATAATTAATGCCTCATTCAATGATGTTATTGGTGCATGGGAAAGAGATTCAAAAAGATTTAAGGATTAGGTCACCTTGCGGTGTTACCAAAAGGATTCTTGATCCTGACCCATGCATGTTAAAGGATCCATCAAAATATAATTTCCATCCTGATGATTCTTTAGTTATCAATATGGACTCAATAGGGAAGTCTATTTTCAATTGTTTTGTGTCCGCTATGGGTGTTGTTACTAGTTGATCTATGATAATTTTCCCCTTGATGGATTTTTGATTCACATACTCAATGTCAAATTCACTTAATAACTTAATCCATTTAGCCATTCTTCTTGTTAGGGAAAACTTAGATAACATGTATTTAAGTGGATCAACTTTTGCTATTAGCTTGACTTGGTTATTTAACATATAATGTATGAGTTTTTGTGATGCAAAGACCATGGCCAAACATGATTTCTCTATATGGGTATAATTGATCTCGTATCAGATAAGTGTTATATTTAGGTAATATATATCTCATTCCTTTCTTTTGTCATTGTGTTGAGATAAGAGAGCCCCTATAACACATGGCATAACAGATATATACCAAGGCAATGTCCTTGATATTGGCAATGAGAGTATTGGAGGCTTTAATAGATACTACTTCAAGTTATAAAATGCCTTTTTATATTTCATATTCTATTTTTAAGAGATGAGCATATGGATGGTATTTATCCACCAACTAAGAAATGAATTGATGAATGGCCTATAATTTCCATTGAAGGCTCTATAGTTACTTCAAGTTTTTAGGTGGAAGAATTTCAATAATAGATTTGACCTTAGCGGGATCTATGTCGATGTCTCGTTGAGAGACTATGAATCCCAAGAGTTTGCCTAAAGTCACCCCAAACACATATTTCTTGGGGTTTAGTTTGACCTTATATTCTTTGAGCCTCTCAAAAAACCATCTGATGACCGCTGGATGTTCTTCTCTTAGCTTGGCATTTTCTAAGTTGTTATCCACATAATCTTCTAGAATATCATGCATCATGTCATGAAAAATGACTGTTATGGCCCTATGGTAGGTTGCTACTAAAATTTTTAATCCAAAGGGCATCATTTGATATTAGAAAGTCCCCCATGGAGTAATGAATGTTGTTTTATGTTGATCCTTTGGAGAGATTTAGATTTGATTATAACTGGAAAATCCATCCATGAGGGAGAGCATATTGTATCATGTTGTGGAGTCCATGTTCATGTTGACATTTGGTAAAAAAAAGTCATCTTTTGGACATGACTTATTTATATATAATAAATCATTACAAATTTATATCCCTTCTTGTGGTTTTGTAATATGGATGATATTAGAGATCCATTCAGAAGAAACTATTGGTCGAATGAATCCTACTTCCAATAAATTTTGTAACTCTTCCTTGACCAACAACACTACCTTGGGGTGCATATTTCAGAGCTTTTGTTTGATTACTTTAGCATTTGGATGTACCACTAGGTAATGTACCACCAAAGTGGGGTATAATCTAGGCATGTTAGTGTAACCCCAAATATGTCTATAAATGTTTTAAGAAGTGTAATAAGTATTTGACATTCCTCAAAGGTGAGAATTGCCCCCAGTTTGATTATTTTATTATTTTATTTAGTTTCAATATTAATTTCTATGACTTCCTCAATTAGGGAAGGTGATTGATCTTGAATATATGTCAGGGGTGGTCATAGCTTCTCCTGAATCAAACTCAGCTGAAGTTCTGGGCCTAGCTCTTAATAAAACTCTTGTTCATCAAGATTTGGTTGGAATTCTTCTATATCTGGTGAGGGGTCAACTTCATTATATTCTTCCTCTTCTACTTGTTTTAATGATTCATGTTGTTCTCCAAAATATGCAAACTCATTTAAATTGATAGTAAATCCCTTTTTGTGATCTCCTAACAACATGAAACTTTGAGTTCCCAGGTATTCAATAATAGCTTCATCACTTTGAAAAATATCAAAGTATGGATATTTCCTTTGATACTAGTCTATGAGTTTAGGGTAGCAAAGGAGATATTGATAGTGGAAATGGTAGTGTTGGAAAATAGGTTCATGGCATTCATGTCTTCATAGAAGCTATAAATAAAACTTGTCTTGACTTCTTCATTAGAAGTAGACTCTTCAAGAATTGAAGAAGTATCTATGGTGATAGAGTTGAGGTCAATGCCTAATGGTTTGTACTCTAGGCCAAGTTGTCTTAGATTTTATTGAACACCGGTAGGTTCCAGCCTTCCTTGTTCCTATCTACCTAGTCCTTTATCCTTATAATTCCTATTTTGGATATTTTTCCTTTCGAGAATCTAGGGCTGCATTTTCATGAATAATCCAAGAATCATCTGGCTCCTCAAAATATTCTTCTGATAACATTTTTGCACTTGTGAAGGTAGTTGGCCCAAACTAATAAATAATAGGTTTATCTTGCCTCATAGCTGGGGACCCATAGCTATGTGGGGATAGTGTAAGGTCCCCTGCATAGAGAGTTTTATACTCATATTCCCCACACCCCTTGGAGATAATTTTTAGGTGTGTGATTTATGGTGACTCAAATGAGGTGGGTGATAGACTATCAAGGTGGACATATTTCATAGCTTTTGGATTATAAGATGATATTTGGCTACTTGGATAATAAATATCATGAATTGATTTGATAGCTATGAAAATGTTTGATTTCACCCGGGATAGTGACTTCCATGCTTAAATGTGGAAATTTAAGACACTAATGAAGAGTGAAGGGTACTAATCTCATCTCATGAATCCAAAGGCATCCCAAAAACATATTATAAGGGAGATTTAAATCCAATACATAGATTAATGTTTGGTGGTCTATAGGTCCCACAACTATGGGAAGATATATTGTTCCAACAGACAACCTTTCATTATCATCATAAGCCTTTATCATTATTAGAGTAGGCCCTAGTGAGGATTGTGAATATCCCAACTTATTAAGAAACTCAATATTACACAATTTTAGGGTGGATCCTCTATTTATAAAAACCCATGAGATTTTGTGTTTTACATTGGAGAGTTTAATGAACAGGGGATAATTATGGTAAGGGCATATTGGTGGCATGTCCTGGGCACTGAAGGTGATTTGTTGCGATGGAGATAAGTGACCCACCATGGCTTGAAATTGATTTGTGTCAATATCCCTAAGAACTTTTAATTCATGCTAGAATTGATTTAATATTTCTTGATGTAGAGAAGAAGTTTTAAGAAGATCCATAAGGGATATTTATGTTGGGGTCTTCTCGAGCTACTGAATAATATCATGTCTTATCGAAAGAATTTGAAGTTTTCATAGGGATGGTGATTTTTTGAGATGAAGAAGCTAGTGGATATTTTAGAGGTGCTATAGGAACTGTTATTTTGCCACTTCTAGTAGTAAAAACACAATCAATAGTGGCCCTATTAATTTTAAGGATAAGGGATGATTGATTTTTATAGTGTTAATGTAATGATATGGGATGGAATGGTAATCAATTTTTTTGGAGCTAGAGGCTTGAACCTAACCCTTTAGGGGTTTATTTTATTTATGGTCATGCTTTGGTAAAGGGTCCTGATATATCCCCAATTGCTAATTTTTGGATCAACTTGTTTGACTTGCTTCCTCAATGAACTATCTCTCCCTTTTCTATCAAATCTTTGATGAAATGTCTAAATTGCATACAATTTTTAATATCATGCCCTTTGACTTGATGTTAGTGGTAAAAATCATCTTCATGGTACCAATTAGGATGTAAATTATTATCATCCAAGGATCAAATCTCTGGGAGAGTTATCATATTGGAAGCAATTACTTTTTTAGGACTGTTTCCACAGGCACACCAAGACTAGTAAGATGATGTTTCCCCACTCTAGGCTAGATATATTTTGATTTTTAGTAGTTGGGGAGCGATTTTGCACCATTTGTACATGTTTTGAATCAATAACACCATCCTTGACTACATTCTTATTCTTATTGAAGACTTTTGGATTACCCATGTAAGCATTATCTTGATTTTGACTTTATTCATTTTGGGTATACAACTTGATTGTTCCCCTTTCAATAAGTCCCTTTTCTACCTATATTCCCTTTTCTATAATCTCATCAAATGATTTGGCACATTATAATTTCAATTGATATTTCAATTTTGCATTTAGATTATCAATTAAGATCTTAGCTAACTCTTTTTTGGGGATCATACATTGAAAGCGACTAGCTAGGCTCATCCATCATTGTAAGAATGATGTTAATCTCCCTCCATTCCTTCATTTGTTGTTATAGAGGTTAGTTATAGAAAATTTTATGTTCTATATTGAAAGATAGATGTCTCACAAATTTTTCTATTAATTAATCAAAAGTAGTAATGGACCCCTGAGGTAAATGCATAAACCATTCAAGACCAGGTCTTGTAAGACTTTTAGGAAAGATTTGGATAAAGTATGCATAATTATATGTGACCTCATTGCATGCTACATATAACTCTTGAACATGGTAGCGATTGTCCCCTCTCCCCTTATATTTAAGAAGGGTATTTTTATAATACCCATGTCTAATGGGGATGTGTAAAAGACTTCATATCTATATTTCATTGACTGAGTGCAAGGTTCTATTTGATGAAGAGTTTCCTTAATCATCTTATACCCTTGGAAAAATGAGGGATCCATTAAAGGATTGGAAGTATGATTTTGGCTTGATGTGGGTTTTAATGGGTCAAGATTAGTGTTTCTAATGGTTCTTTTGGGTGATGAGGGCCTTTGATTTTCATAATGGATTTGGGATGATAGGGACTTAATTTTTTAGATCAGTTAATCTAGGTGATCCTCCAAGGTGGATCTCCTTATATCAACCTCAATGCAATTATTTAAGGGGCTTCCTCTTCTTCTTCTATCTATTGTTCATGATCTACAATTTCAGGGTTCCCCTCTTTTTAGTTTGTGACATGTAGGTGGGGAGGAGTGTTGGGTTTAGATGGTGGTTGAATGAGATGTTTTAGGAGGTCAG
Source organism: Torreya grandis (assembly GCA_037957365.1). Taxonomy (NCBI): domain Eukaryota; kingdom Viridiplantae; phylum Streptophyta; class Pinopsida; order Cupressales; family Taxaceae; genus Torreya; species Torreya grandis. The sequence goes on along the minus strand of JARHVA010001011.1, from coordinate 110,178 downwards.
GGTTAAAGGTAGGGGGTAATTTTCCCCCCATTTTAATAAATTAGACTAGGATTTGGTCATAATTTTCATATATATATTGGTCGATTTGGGCTCTAACTTCATCACTATTGAATAAGTCATTACTGAGTCTTTCATCTCCTTTAGGAGTGTGCATATCACTTTTATTTTCTTCATTATCCCTATTATGTTCACCTAGTGTCCTTAAGACATCATATTCCCAGTTTGATCCTTGTCCCAATATTAGGACTTGGGCATGGGTCTTGATTGGCATGGTGGATAATGTTGGGTGATATGAATATGATATAGGGGTTGTTTTAATATGATATGAAAAGAAATGTGACTTTGAGTAATAAAATTTGTCTTGAGTTTAAGACTATAAGGATTGGGATATTTGGAATGGATGTGATAGGATTTGGATTTGTAGATTAAGGACTATGATGATCAAGTATTACCAATGTGACAACCCTATGAAGGTTTAACACAAGGAAACTAAATGATGAGATGACTAAATGCCTTTATTCACACTAGTGAGATGATGATTGGATAGAGACTAATTATGAATAGGTGGGATGACAAGACATGATTATACTAGATGAAATCTAATATATTTATAGATTTTGGTAATATTTAGTCAAGGTAGTGTGTTTTTGGATGGACAAGGTGATGAATATGATGATTTGAAGATTTTAAATAAGGGATGTGTGACCACTATAACTTAGTTTTAATGTAAAATCTAATACTCAAGAGTGTGGGTGATGGGATGAAAATGAAAATGATTTAGTTTAATCTTTAAGATGTAAATGTGTCTTAAGGATTTTTTAGGTGTTTTGTGAGAAAGGGATAAGGTTGACTATGATAAAAATAATATGGGTCGAGAATGACACACATAATCATACCAATCACAAGCCCTAAGATTTAGTAAACCAATGGGTGTGTAACTCAATGACTGCATTGTCTAATGGATTCATGGGTGAGGTTGTAGGTTGGTGACCCATTATAGAATCTCCCAAACCCTCTTAACCCCATTTGCACTTGACGGTCACTTGGGAGTTGATACTAACTCTGGAAATAAGTCACTTGTTATGATCGAAAGGCCCTATGCTAGGTTTAAACAAGGTTTCAAGGGGCATCCTTGATATATACAAGGTATGTGGGGCCCAAATCCATGTACGGTGTCATTTAATGCTTGGGTCAAAGAGTTAATTCTTTCCCTTTATGAAATCCTTGTATAGGGTCAACCACTTGACCTAATGATAGTTATCACTAATATTTATACTCCACTGGAATACAGATTGTGCTCAAATGCGTGGTGATGAAATCCACATCACCAACCCCTAAAGACTAGGCAAGTGCATTGAGATGAATTCCATGTCATGTTGTACCCTAGAAAATAAAAATTTGGGGTAACCAACAAGAAGATAGATTTATTTAACTAATTATTTAATTCTATGGGATAAATACATAAGCAATCAATAAGTTCAAAATCTAAAGTTTAGACAAAGCCTTGATCCTACAAAGAAACAAGTTAATAATCTGATGTAAGCCCTCCCACTAAGGTGTTCTATACAAAATTGTTAATGGTCTCTAATAAAAGTTAGCTAGCAGTAACTGTGCAGTTAGTCACAATTTATAGTGGTTAGTCAAAACTGCTACTGGTAGGACAAAACCATAGATACAAAAAACATTTTTTCAACTTATACAAAAAATAATAAATTTTAAGGAAGGTTACAAAAGAATATGTTTATAAGATAATATTTGTTTAAAGTAAATCTATATTAAATACTATCAAGTAAATGTATTATAAAATTTCCATAAGTTAAAACCACGGTTTCAATCTCAAAATCGCCTTTGGAAATCAATATCATTGTTTTTAAGAAGTGATTTTACTTCTAGGTAAATTAAAATATGTATATATAAATTACTATAAATGCTAAAATTAGCTAAGATTGAGGATGACTAAAAATTTAAGTTATTTACTAAGAAAAATAGATTACCAAATAACAACACTATCTTTGAATGTTATTCAAAGTCACTTATCTAACTTTAAAATCACTTACGAGAATCAAGATCACTTTTATCAGGAAGTGGTTTTGCATAGATTAAAATTTACAATACATACAACATGTACAGAGATATATTGAGATTGCTTATGAGAATAAAAACTGCCTATCTATAGAAATCTAAATATTTAAGACTAAAGATCATAAACCAGAATGATACCAATTATTATCTAACTAGTGTCAAAATTGCTTTCAAAATTTTTAAAACCACAAGTAAAACTTAAAATCACTACTATAGATAAGCTATATTGCACAATATAGTCAAAAAGGATATTTTAGCAGTAATAAGTTTGTTTGAACAGAGTCTCTCCTACCTTATAATCAAATCATAGCCAGATAGAATCAACAAAATTATCAAGAATGAAAAACACATGTTTGAGGTAGTGACCTTATGCTTAAAACAAAATCATGATTCACAGAAGCAAAACTGTAGATGGGATTTGAAAATTCAAGTGAGGATAAGTGATTTTATGTAATATAAAAAACCTACTTATTTGAAGGTGTCAAAAAGTTTATTTCTATCCCTGAAAAACAACAAGATTAACATAGATTAATGAAAACCAGAAAGAAGTTAAAATGCCTAATGTTGTCTTTAGTGCAATACTTAAGTCAAAAATATATTAGGTAAAACTATAGATGATTTTCAAAATTACAACTGTCAAGAATCAATTTTGAAAGAGGCAAAAAAACTGCCAATGAGATTAGCAACTAACGGTTAGGTTCATGCAGCTAGTCAAAATCATAATGGGGATCTGCAAAATCATTGATGCAAAACCACCATTTATAGTGCAAAATCAAAATCTATCTAGAATATGAAAATTTCAATATTTTTGGAGCCTAATCTTTCTCTAACCTATCCTAGAAGCTGGTTTAACACATCTTACACACACAAGGGTTAGTTTAAAGGAGGGATCCCACTGTGGTTGCCAATGTATGCTTGTAAAATTTGAGCTATGGATTCAATAAACTATATATAGTAACTTAACCCAAAACTTACAAAAACATCAAAGGGAAAGAATGTAGAAGCAATTAGAAATTATAATAAAACTCTTACCATCACCTTGCTTTTCTTGTCTTCCTTCCAAGATATTCAAATAGATTCTCCAAGGGTTATTGACTTGCTTGACAATGGTGGCTTCAAGATTTCAAGTGAGAATGAAAGGATTAATGGCTTCTTGGATGCAAGGATAATGTGGATGCAATGGGAGTATGAAGGCTAAGAGAGCTTGGATATATGCATGCAGATTTCAAGATTTCAAGTTCTCAAGTTAGTTCAACCAAGCTCCATGCTTATTTATTTATAGGTTCATGAGGGAGAATTAAAATGTATTTTAAATTCATAAGAACTCTATAGTTTTAGAGAATTCTAGAAAGTTAGAGAAGGCTTTATATTATAGAGGCTTTTATATTTGATTAAGAGTTAACATGGATTAGTTTAGGGGTTTTATGGAGGTTTAAGGATCTAGGTGTGTAGGAAAGGCTATGGATAGGTTGGCTAAGGTGGTAGGTAGATTATTTTAAATTTAAAATTGGCAAGTGGGGTAAATGGTTAATAAATGAGAGGGATTAGTGGTTTAATGGGTTGTTAGTGGGATAAACAAGGGATTACTATATCATAAGAGGGGCAGGGGGATCGAAGATTATAAGAAGTTTAGCATGATGTAGGAAATATATAATGGGGAATGGGATTTAATTATTTAATTAAGGCCATGATTAATTATGATAAATAGAAGGATTTGTGGAATAGTTAAGGCAATTAGATTTAGATGTATACACCTCCCTATAAAAATCTTGATGAAGATGCATCTATAGTTTACATTGATTAACATCAAAATTTCCCACTTAATGATAAAGATGCATTTGTATTATTAAAGAGAATAGGCATATGGCTATTGACAGGGGGAGTGAAACCATCGACAGGTGGAATATTAAATTTGTTCACCATATGAATGAGCCAACACACCACCCAATAAAGCATTGTATGTTTGTCAAACGTTTTAGGTTTCGAGTGGATTATGGCCTCACAATGTAAACATTCAATTCATCTTGTCCAAATATGATATTGTTTGTTACCTACGTAACTTTAAAATATTGCTTCTCACTCATGATCTTTAGCAATGTGTAAAATCGAAGTATATAATAATAATAATAATTTACTATATAACTTCACTTTACAAAACCCTAATTTACGAAAAAAATTACATCCCTTATTTCATCTAAATAGAATTATATTACAAAATTTAGCATATATTTTGCAGAGTTATATATACTATTATACATATTTTAATATTATAAATACATAAATATTATTATAAAATAACAATTAGTAATTTATAAAGAAAAATATTATACTATTTATTATTACTAAATTAATATATTTAATATATAATATTTATAAATATTGTATTACTGATAATCCATTATATTATTATAATATAATACAAACAATATATATACACACACAAATATAAACTATATTAACTATATCATATATTATTAAATTATATTACATTAATAATTAATATATTAAATATGTTTAATAATATAATATATGAACATATACTAATAATTACATATACATATATGATAGATGATTTGAGGGTTGGCGGATCCCTCTACCGTTTTATTTCTGAAAAGGATAAAAATACAACAAACCAACCCTCCACAGAGGGCAACCAAAATAGGACCAAGCCCACAAAAAACCAAACAACCCAAGAGCACCAAAAACCCAAAAAGTAATTTGAGACCCAAATAGAGTGCGTCCCCAACTTACAATCCACCAAGACCCCAAAAATGCTTTAGACAACAACTAAATGCCTCCCTCTTTGTTCTTGTTGTGGGGGCAAAGAGATTTGGAGTATGAATATGGATCTACCTTCACTTTTTTATTTTTTTAACCATTGTCCAGTCTCTTTTTTCCTACACTTTTGCTACCTTATCCCCACAAGTTGGGGTGTCACTTGAAGTCACATCACCAAAGCTTGTTTCTAGCTTTGAATCATCTCCTCCAGCCTCCACTGAGGCCTTTTCCTTATATTTCCATGTAGCCTCCTTACAATTTTGTTCTTTAGAATTCTACGAGGATGCCAAAATCCTTTCTTGAAATCCAACCTTATGCTCAAGAATAGAGAATTATGCCACTCCACTCATAAAGGGTTCAAAGGGATCAACTACCATATGGCCCAAAGATTCTATCCCAGGCTCTGCTTAGACAGAAATTGAAACTATATTTGGTAATTTAGGAATAGTTTCTGAAATCCATTTCTCCTCACAATTCTTAGAAACTTCACTTTTACCAACACAAGCCTTCATGATATTCACATCCATACCATCCTCAATATGAGAATCCTTCCACTAGGATGCTCCTTTTTTGTGTTTAACCAAGCCATATGCAATGGTCAGATGACATGTTTCGAAACACTTGCGGTAGTGGAATGATAGTCCCTCATAATTGAGAGGTTGACTATGGGATTGTCTTGTATTTTGAAATCAATAAACTCTGAAAGATTTGTAGAATCATTTACATTGACCAGAATACGAGCATAGGCAGTAGGATTTAAACATTTTGTACCATTATCTAATAGCAAGAATTGACCCAAAGAATCTTCAATAACTTTTAGATTGTCCTCAGACCAAAACTAAAAAGGAATATAAGGTAATCTTACCCATGTTTGTTTGACATTAAAAATCTCACTAAGTGGGTCAAAAGCCATGTGACAAGGATTCAACACTAGAAAACTCTCATCCCATGTCTAGAAGGGATTTTGAAACACATCATCCCTATCTTTAAGGTGATTGAAAAAACAACAAAAAACCACTTTACACATGGTAAAATGTTCAAATTACCTTTTAAAAGAGGTTTCTAATCTACCTCAACCCAGTTGTTCAGGGCAGGGAGGGAAGGCTAGAAGTTTGTGAAGTGGAAAATCAAGCCCTTTCTTATGAAGAGTTGTTCTCGGTGTAGAACCTCTTTCAATCGATCTCGACAAAAATGATCGAAGGAATAGATTTGGTAGATAAAAGAGCCTTACCTAGCTACCTGATCATAGCTTCAGCAAAGGAGGGTTTGTGGATAGCCTCCCCTACCTTCACCATACCCCAACATCCTTATATGCTCTAACAAATAAATTTGTCTAGGGAATCTTCTCCAACTTGTCGCTATTCTCATCTACCTCGATCATGGTGCGCTCTAACTATAGGGTGCCACCCAGATCTAAAATCCAACTGCTTGAACACCCAGCTCAATCTTTTGTCACCTTATGCTCTTCAATGCCTAGGTTGCTAACTCTAAAGACCATTGGTCTAGTCCTCCTAAATTCTCATCTAACATTCGATAATTACAAATATATTATATATCATATATACAAAATATTAACATATATATAATATATCTTCAATTATAATAATTAATATATATTAAAATAATAATATACATATAAATTTTATTATAAATTAAAAACATATTATATATAGTGATATTATATATATTTTTTAAATTCATATATTTGATTACATATATTATTAACAATATATACTATATATAATAGTAATATATTTAGTAAAAGTAATATAAATAGTAATAATAATATACATATTACATAAACATTTAATAGATATTTATAATCTGATATTGTACTACCATGAATGTCGTTAGGGAGAATACCATTGCTATGGGGAACATCGCTAGGGTTTTGGAGGCGACAATAGAGGCCTAGTCATTTGGCAGATCTATGATTGGGGAGGACAATGCATTTTTTTTGGGGATCAACAAGGCTCATAGGTACCAAAAGCTAAATCAAATCCTAGCTTTGATTCCAGTGTTAGGAAATAAACAAAAAACATTCATATATTCCTACATGTGCAAGACTTTATAAATGCAAAAACATAATACAAGCTAAAAAAAGAAACATAACAAGAGAGACAAACCATAACACCAGATATACGTGGAAACCCTGCTAAAATAGCTAGGAAAAAACCATAGGGAAAAGACAGCATCCAGACTTCATTCCATCAACAATGTTCTCTTACACAGCTCTTCTCAGCAACTCCTTTTCAATGCTAACACCAAGCACTTAGGTGAACAAAGATTACAACCAAGCCCTCCATGCTCTAAATAATAAGATGCAACATGCATCTCAACAATGCTAATCACATAATATTAAAGGTGAACCAAGCATACAAACATGCATTCCAGGTTCTAACCTCCTCCATGGATCCATCATGCATCTAGGTGAGCAAAGTAATCCAGCCTTCTATGCTCCAATGTATAACTTGCATCTGATGCTTACAACCCAATAATCTAGGTGAGCTAAGCTAATCCTAAGCCTTACAAGCTCTAACCTCTAACCATGGATCCAAAATGGAGAACTTCCAAGGGCTCTTTCATGATCCACTAAATGGATAACATTACAATGAGAGAGCTCAATGCTTAATAGCATTTTACAATAAGGGAAAAGATAGAGAGGGAGAGATAACTTCATGGATACTCAAATAAATTCACCACATTTGAGTGGGTTCATATTAATCCATAGTGGTGGTTGTCCCATGTGCCAAAATCCATCAAAAATGGCCCTCCACTTAGACAAGAACATGTGCCACCTTCATGTGGCTCCAAAACTTGCTCCCCACTTTCACAAGTGAGTCCAAGCAATCAATAGTGTTTTTCTTGCCTTCATCTCCAAGTGTCAACAAAGTGGATGCTCCACTTTAGATAATATTTAAGCCACTCCATGTGACTCCAATCATTATACCCCACTCACACATGTGAGGCCAATCACCAATAATGATTTCTTCTCTTCTTCTTTCATGTGCTCATAAAAGTCCAAAAGGTGTTGCAATCACCTTTTGACTTTATCTACACATGTGAATCATGGGTCCCCTTAAAAATTTGACCCATGCATGACTTTTTGTCTTTTGCATCAAGTGACACCACCTTGACCACACCATAGGGCCTTCCTACCACTTCACCATCTTGTTGCATCATCGACCACATCACTTGCATGCCATGTCACCTGCATGCCACATCACTTGGGATGCTCTCCATGAGGCCCACATCCTAGGAGCCACCACATGGGACCCACTACCATGTCATCATGAATAGTGCCTATGAATACTACTTTGTGAATAATGACATGTGAATAGTGGCTTCACACCCTAACAATCTCCCACTTGAAGTCACATACATAAGAATTTGAACCACCTATGTCTTCATACCAACTTGCTGCCATACAACTATCTACCAATTTTTATCATGCCCACTGTTACTCACACACAAGCCCATAAGAAGTTTTTTGCACTACTAAAACTTCTTTGTCCTGATGGCTTTATCAAAATCTGCTCCACCTGATAGAAATGCAGCCTAAAGTGACTCCCACTTCACCACAAACCTGATCTTCTATCCAGGATCCTGCCATGAACCACTCACAACTCTTACTACTTGGAAGTATCTGGTTTAGTACATAATGGCTTACATGGGGCTTCTCCTACTCTTGATGGATCCAATACATAGGACATCCATGTATTCTTGTCCTCTACTTTAGGATAAACTAGAAGACATCTCCAAATATTGCAAGAAGTGAGGTACTTGACTATATTACTTCCATGTCTACTGTGCATCTCCATCCTAGTTTGCTCCTTCATTTCATCACGCAAGCCATCTCACCAGTAATCAAGTTAGGGCCTAAAACCAACATGCCATCAAACATAGCAACATCCTCTGTTAAACCTTGGCTCTCCATGAAGGTATTTTTGTACCACATCAACATGCCTGCTGGAACCTATACAGTCTCTAATTCTACAAACTAGCAACTCTACCTCATCCACATAGCCCTCCTAGCTACTCTTGTCTCATCATGGGACCACCATGTATAAATGATGTCAAAGAGACATCCCATTTCCCCAACTCTTGATTAGTAATAAGTACTCACCACACTCACAATATTAGTCTACACTTGGAGAGAAGAAAACATAGAAGTCAACACCTAATTTCTACATGTAACAACTTGATACCCACCATGATCACCATGGTACCCATGCAGTTCTTGGGAAGTTTCCACATTACTCAGTGCATCATAACACCTATTAAGTTTTTGAGTCTATAGTCGAACTACATCCTGATCTACCGCATGTCAATCTAACTCATGTGTAAAGTTACTCCATACATTGATATACTTAGTTACTCACACTGTAACCATCGAGCACTTCACTCAATTTATCTCTAAGATTTGAAAGATCCAACACCATTCTTATCCTTCCAAAAAACCTCAGGTATAGACTTGTTCTTTTCCATCCATCAACTACAACAAGTACAAAATCATGTTTATGATACCTCCTCCTCTACATGGATTTTCTGCAAATCTCAGCCAAACATTGTGGTAGTAGGATCCCATAATCATGCACCTACTCTCCAGTCAAGAACCACAACAAGACATGTATTTTCATCACCCTCCATCATCACCAATGGAGAATAACTTGATCCACCATAAGCTATACATTTGCTTCATCAGGAACACTATTGGTGTCAATCCATATGGCAAAGCTTTTTCAGCTCCTCTTCCATTTCTCCATCTTCCACCAAGAGAGAAATACATGCCATGCAAACTTTTTTTTATTTATATCTGGGTCTCTCCACTTGTACTCCCACTTGCACAAAATTAGCCAAAAAATAATGGCTCTGATATCACTTGTTAGTATCAAGCATTGTTAGCTTCAGAACCAAGCTTTGATACCATTTGTTGGGGATCAACAAGGCTCATAGGTACCAAAAGCTAAATCAAAGCCCAATTTTGATACCAGTGTTAGGAAATAAACAAAAAACATTCATCTATTCCTACATGTACAAGACTTTATAAATGTAGAAACATAATACAAGCTACAAAAATAAACATAACATGAAAGACAAACCATAACACCATATATATGTGGAAACCCCACTAAACCAGCTAGGGAAAAACCACAGGGCAAAGGTAGCATCTAGAGTTCATTTGATCAACAACTCTTTCTTACATAGCTCATCTCAGCAACTCCTTTTTAGTGTTAACACCAAACACTTAGGTGAGCAAAGCTTAGAACCAAGCCTTCCATGCTCTAAACAACAAGACACAACATGCATCTCAACAATGCTAATCACATAGCATTAACTGTGAATTGAGCATACAACCATGCCTTCTAAGCTCTAACCTCCTCCATGGATCCATCATGTATCTATGTGAGCAAAGCAATCTAGCCTTCCATGCTCTAACCTGTAACCTAAATTTGATGCTTACAACTCAAGCATCTAGGTGAGCTAAGCTAATCCTAATCCTTACAAGCTCTAACCTCTAACCATGGATCCAAAATGGAGAGCCTCCAAGGGCTCCCCCATGATCCACTAAATGGATAACATTACAACGAGAGAGCTCAATGCTTTATAGCATTTTAAAATTAGAGAGAAGAGAGAGGGAGAGATAACTTCATGGCTACTCAAAAAAGAATTCCACATTTAAGTGGGTGCATAGTAATCCATAGTGTTGGTTGTCCCCATGTGCCAAAAGCCATAAAAAATGGCCCTCCACTTAGACAAGAACATGTGCCACCTTCATGTGGCTCCAAAACTTTCTCCCCACTTCCACAAGTGAGACTAAACACTCAACAATGTTTTTCTTGTCTTCATCTCTAAGGGTCAACAAAGTGGATGCTCCACTTTAGACAAGATCTAAGCCACCCCATGTGAATCCAATAATTATGCCCCAATCACACATGTGAGGCCAATCATCAATAGTGATTTATTGTCTTCTTCTTTCATGTGCACACACAAGTCCAAAAGGTGTTGCAATCACCTTTTGACTTTAACTACACATGTGAATCATGGGTCCCCTTACAAATTCAACCCATGCATGATGCTTTGTCTTTTGCATCATGTGACATCACCTTGACCACACAATAAGACCCTTTAAAGGGCCCTACTTCCACTTTACCATTCTGTTGCATCATCAACTACATCACCTACATGCCATGTCACCTGTATGCCACATCACTACACACCACTTGGGACCCTCTCCATGAGGCCCACATCTTGGAAGCCACCACATGGGACCCACTGCCATGTCACCATGAATAGTATAAGGTGAATAGTACTTGTGAATAGTGACTTGTGAATAGTGGCTTCACACCCTAAAATTTTTCACAGGGGCCTAAAAGTTTAATCTAGGGGAGGGGTTATAGGGAACAATGTGAGGAATGATAGGCATGCAAGCCCACAACTAACTACTTGGGTCGCATAAAAAAGAGTCAACCAAGTTGCTCGAAGGGTTTCAGACATCAAGGTCTAAGAAACATATAGGGCTAGAGGGGAGCCATTGTTTAGGGAAGAAAGTCCTTATTTTAGCTGATACCACTATATTAAAGGGATTTGTGAATTTGAGGGAGCTAGAATGGAAAAATCCTATTTTGGTCATAACTACTGGAGGATATGCAACCCAAAATAAATCCCATAGAGATACAAAATAGAGGATATTTGTAGAAGTGGCATCCACAAGGGTTTATAAGCTATTGGAACCTGCTAAGAAAAACATCTTAGTCTCTTTTGAGGAGGAAGAGCTTGTAGAGGTGATGGAAATTGAAGAATGGTATGTGAAAAGGGGTGTTATATGCATATTTGACAAGATTTGGCCAAGCCTTCTGATGCTTCATAAATGGATTTTGAAGAATCGATGACCCTTAATGAAAGACAATTTGGAGATTTGCCTATGTGCTAGAGTTTTTTTCATAGTTGTTTTAAACCATTCTAAAGATAGGAATATGATCATGAAAGATTAGATCTGGTCCATCGAGCAACATCTCCTCTTGATGAAGCCATGGTTTCCCTGTTTTAACCCCTTGATTATATTTTTTAATTTCAACCCTGTTTAGGTATGCCTACCATACCTTCCCCTCTAATTTTGGTATAAATTATACCTCTTAGCTATAAGAAGGCCTTAGGTGAGATGTTGGCAGTGGATGAATCTATAATGGATTATCTCCATACCACCTATGCTTTAATCATTGTTTGCATGGACATGTCCTCGAAGTTCCCCGTAACCATTGATTTTAAAGTCCAGAATCATAGTTATTCTCAAACTCTTGATTACAAAGGGTTACACTTTCGATGTAGAATATGTTTTGCTACAAGATATATGGCTAGTTCATGTCAAATTTCTAGAAAGAAGATGAGTAACTCATAGTGGAAGGATGCACTTTCCAACCATCTCATGGTGAATGCCATAAGAACTTCTGAGAGTGAAGATAATGATAGGGATACACATATTCAAAAGGGTGAGATCCAAAAAGAAGTAAAATCCTGGGAGGAGGATCAACGATTTATTGGTTCCTCTACAAAAAAAGAGGTGAAGTCTTCTAGTCACATAGAGAAGAAATTTGAGTTAGATGGAGTTTTGTTGAAGAAAAAAAATCTATTTTAAAAATTAATTGTGCTACTTTAAATTCAAATGAGGTTTTGTTGGCTAGTTTTCTTTGAAGAACTAAAAACTAGTGGATGCATTGGAAGTTTCCATCCCCACTTTTCTAGACTCATGGGAAGGTGGAGATTGGATTGTTGTGAGCAACAAAAAGAAAGGAAGAGGAAGGAAGGAGTTAAAACCACTAAATATGACCCTCAGAGCCCCCAAAAAAATTATAGAAGGGTCATAATATTTGAGAGTCTCTTTTTTGTCTTGCAGTGGGTCTACAATGTAACTATAATTATTTATTTTTTGTTGGAAGAGGAGCTTCATTGGGATTTCATTGTTTTATCTATCTCTCCATTATAAAAAGGTGGGGCCCTTTAAAAAACTGACTTTTACTAATAAAAAATTTTAATATATAATTACAACTATTTTTTATTTGATATGGTAAATGTTACGGATTTTGAAAATCTTGAAACTTAAAACAAATGAGAGAAAGATTCATCATTTATGGACAAAAAGTACGCCTCTACCAACAACAATAGGGCAAGCATAACAAAAACATGACAAAAATAACTAACAAGATAAAATAAATAGTGGTTTTGTCCAACCACTTTCTATAAATTAACAACGATCTTCTGCCTTCAACAACTTTCTTATATGGTTCTATTTTGAGTCCCTCTGAGCCATTAGTTTCCACCCAGATTCCCCCTGAGTGGAGGGTCATACAAGAAGGCTATAACACTACTTTAGTACCTTTTTTATTTTTCTAAACCTTTATCCAACCTTCCTTATCTTCTATAGTAGCACAAGGCTGGTATTTGTCTTCCGTTGTTGGGTCCTCAAAATTTTCTGCCTTAGATAATTTCAAGCCTAGGAATTTATCAGAGGAGGAGACTGGTGTGGAGGGGACTACCATGTTCATGGCTTTCTTTGGAGAGATTAGGTCTTTTAGTAGAAAATATTTAGATTGAGGAGGACTCTTAAGGTCCTCATTTGGAATAGAGGGTTCAAGATCTTCCAAAGGTGACTCGTTGTCAGAACCTTATGGATCTTCTTTAGCATCCACTTGCAGAAGGTCAATGTTGCAATCTTTCCACCAAGAATATTCCTTCTTTTTTTTTCTTGAGAAAAATATAGTTTTTGGTTGAGTGGCTTATACTAAAACAACTATGATAATGAAATAATAAACCTTCATAGTCTAGGGGTTGGGACCAAAAGCGGTCCCCAACTTGTAAAGTGATATTTGCAGGCAAATTCTTGGAGCTGTCAATTTTCACCAAAATTCTAGCAAAAGTAGTGTGATAAAATTGATCAGTATCAAGATGCATTTACAGGTAATCACCCAGTGAATCACCAATAGGCTTTAGAGTAAATTCAATCCAAAAATGGAGAAGAAGATGGGGCAGACAAACCCAAATGGGTTTTTCATTAAGTGGTTCTTTGAGGGGGTTAACGACAGGGGACCATGGTTTGATGATAAGGAGATGGTGATTCAAACACCAAAAATTATTTTGAATCTCTTCCTTGTCTTCTATATTGCAAAAGACAATAATAAAGAAACTTTTTTCACAAGGGTAAATATGAAGAGTACCTGATAGGAGGGGTTGTCAATGCTTCAAGATTTAGGCATGCAGCTCTTGAAGTTTTGGCCAGTAATCCATGAATCTACAGATGAAACCTTTGGTTGAGAAGAATTCTTCTGATCTAATCACTTGTTTGATCTCTTTCTCATTAAAGATCACAACAGGGTTAGAAGATGCAGGTTTGAGAGGTATGTTATTTGCTTTTGGAGTTGTCTTATGAGATACTTCTTCAACAAAAGGTATATGCTTTCAAGGGTCTACCACAAATTTCATTTCCATGATGTCCAGGACTCTATTAGTAGTATAGGAGCTTCTGCCATGAACAAGAACATGAGTTACATAGATCTTCCATCTAATGATGGCCTTCTGCCTAGAATCACCAAACATAGAAGGGCTTCTACCATGAATATGAAGGGAAGCAATGTCGATCTTCTGTGTAGCAAAGGCCCTTTATCCAAAGTCACTAGATACATGAAAACTTTTTCCCTGATTGTGAGGGGAATCAATGATGGTATTCTACACACAACAACCATCTACTCAAAATCTCCAGACACAGAAGGGCTTTCACCATGAAAATGAAGGGAAGCAACATCAGTATTCCATTCAATGATAACCATCTACCCAAAATTTCCAAACACAATGGATCTTTTTCCATGAGCATGAGGAGAAGCAACAATGGTCTTCCATGCAACGATAACCTCTGGCCCAGAATTGCCAGACATGGTGAATCTTCCACTATGAGCATGGGGGGAAGCAGTGATGGTCTTCTACATAGCAATGACCTTCTGTCCAGCATATCTAGACACAAGAGAGCTTCTGCTAAGAGCATGAAAGTAATCAACAATGGTCTTCTATCCAAAATCACCAAACACAAGAGAACCCATGTCTAGATTCGTGTTCTGGTTTTCCCACTCAAATTGAAATTCAAAATTGTTAGGAACCCCTTATCCAACGAAAGCACAATTGATTACTTTCTTATAAGCAATTAAACACGGAATTATACTAGAATGATTAAGTAACTAGAAACTTGAAACAACAAAGAATTTGAGAGACAATACACACTCTTGTATTAAATATTACTAGAAGAAAATACAATAAGGAAGATGCCACTTCTTCCTCCACCTCAAAGGTTCGCCACACCTCAAGACCTTCTTCCCTCTCTCTCTTGCTCAACCACAACCAACTCTACAACCTGAGTTGCTGTCCCCTCCTTGAATGCTTCAGCTGATCTCCTTGACCTTACTTGCTTGTAGATCTCCTTGACCTTGCACCTTGCTTCAATGCTTTCACTTGCCTTCTTGATTTACAATACATGCCTTATGGGTCTTTAAATAGGATCCCATGCTTACCAAAATAGAACTCTAGTTACAATAATTAGACACGCAGCTCGTGACTTAAATTAGTCCTTAAACATGCAAACACTCGCTTCACTTAACTGACTGTTCGTCAACAACAGTTTTGGAACCGCCACAGGCGATCGACGCTGGTCCCTGTCTGTCTGGTGCTGCCGGCGCCGACCGACTCCCTACCGTCGCCGGTTGCCTTCTACACTGCATCTGACCGACGTCAGTCATGCTGCCGATGCCGGTGCTTTTGGTTCTTCAACAACCTTCCTTCTTCTTCGTGTCTGTAAACAGTTAAAGCTTTTAGCTCCACACCCTAACAATCTCCCACTTGGAGATAAACAGCTGCAACTTGTACCTGTACTTATACACCATCTATTTTGTTTCTTAGGCTCTGTATCCCTCTTCAACGTCACTCTTGAAGACCAACCACCATAAAACCTATGATGCAATACTTGTCACTTATGCCAAAAGAATTCTGCTGCTCCCAAATTCTCCATGACATACTTTTGAACCAACTTTACCCTTAGCTCAGAAAACTCCCTGTATATGAAACCCTGCAACAAGCAACACAATACAGTAACATGATAATGTAGCTAATATTATCCAACTTGGTAAAGATAAAATACAATGGTCAAACCTCCATTGTCTAGCAGCCTAATCAAGACCATATACCATAGCCTTCTGTCTCATGTGTCCATCCACTCTCTTCTCTAATATGGGAATCCATCCCTCATCCAGTGCTTCCTTCCAGCGGACAACTCTACCAACAAATACCTGTTTGGTTCTTCTCCAAGGACTCACACTCCTCATCCATGCCAAGCTCCCACTGTTTCTGGATTCTACCTGCATTGCTTCTTCCATCTTCCTAGTTCGTGACCATCAGTAAGCAATATAAAGAAGGTGAACAATGAATATGAGGTTCCCTTACCATTTTTGAGCTCCATATGAGTGTTTGAGACTCTTTGACAGCTTGTTGTCCACCCAACATCCGTTTCAGTGATCGATCTCGGCCATCTCCCTGTCTGCTCCCGACCGATGTCAATTCCCTGCACTGACCCTGACTGCCGACGTCATTTCCCTGGCCAACGCTGGTGTCCACCCTGCCAACGTCAGTCTTGCTAACCGATGTCAGACTTCTCCTGCCTGGCTCTACTGACCCTGCTGGTCTGCACATGACCGATGTCGGTATCTGGCTGACTGACGTCGGTCCCATGTGACCGACATCGGTGTCTGTGTGTTCCTGTAAGTGACAAAATTTTCATCCGTGAGCTCTTCTTGGATCAAACCTCTGTCCATGCTGCCCTGCTCAGATTTATTTAGCCCCTGTGACTGATCTCTGTCCTTCATCTCCTCCAAAAACACCAAGGCTTCTTTGTTCCTGTCAAAAGCATCAAATTTCTTTTTCCTACAATGAACTCTATCTATGCTTTCCGAATCTGAACACATACCTTTTGAATCAAGAACTTCCATTCCCTTCCTATTCATGTGACCAAGCCTATTAAGCCACATCTTCGAATCTACAGCTGAAGTAGATAAACCAGAAGTAGAATCAGCAATACAAGTAGATAGATAAAGAGTATCTACTTTCTTACTTCTTGCTAAAACAAGTGCTCCCTTGGTAACCTTCCAAGAATCCGCTGTGAAGGTTATTGTGCACCCCTCATCACCCAACCTTCCTACAGAAATCAAACTCTGCTTTAAAATCGGGACATGCATGACCTCCTTCAACACCCATGTGTTGTCAATCTGCAATCTCAGCTGCACTTTCCCTTTGCCAACTATTTGAAAAGGCGTACCATCCCCTAAATAAAGCACTCCAAAGTCTCCCTATTCATACTCATGGAACAAATCTCTGTTTGGGGATGCATGAAAAGATGAACCAGAATCTAAAATCCAAGATCCTACCTGACAATCCAAAGAAAGTATGAGAGCGTCATGTACCATAATATTTGCATCTTTTGCTTCTTCATTACCTACATGTTAATTCTCTTTATCTCTCAACCAACACTCCTTTGTGTGTCCTTTCTTTCCACAAAACCCGCAGGTAACACCTTTGGACTCGGATCTCCCTCCCACCTTTGACCTTGATTTCTCTTGCTCAATCTTCTCCCTTTGCCTTCCCCTACTTTCTACACTTAGAGCATTACCTGATGATTCACCTGTGCTTCTCCTGCCTATTTTTTCATTCAAGATCACATTCACAACATCATCAGCTTTTAAGATTTT
Organism: Torreya grandis; assembly: GCA_037957365.1. NCBI lineage: Eukaryota > Viridiplantae > Streptophyta > Pinopsida > Cupressales > Taxaceae > Torreya > Torreya grandis. Next base: position 92,542 of record JARHVA010001011.1, on the reverse strand, counting down.
AGAAGCAGATGCAGAATTACTTACTGCCATGACCAAACTATCCCAACTTTCAGGCAAAGAACATAAAATCAAGAGAGCCTTTACCTCATCATCAAAAACAATATTGACTGAAGCTAATTGGTTTACCAAACCATGGAAATCACTAAGATGAGTATGTACCGATCCACCTTCCTGCATTTGCAAAGTAAATAGCTGCTTCATAAGAAATACCTTATTAGAAGTCGAGGGCTTTTCGTATAAATTTACCAAGGACTTTATCAACTCTTCCGTTGTCTTGCACTGTGATAAGTTGAAAATCACAGACGATGCAAGGCTCAACCTTATGGAACCCAGAGCCTTTCGATCAAGAACGTTCCATTCTTCATCCTTCATATCTGTGGGCTTGCATGCAACCCCACCCAACGGTAAATACAAATCTTTCTGATACAGATAATCCTCTATCTGCATCCTCCAATGTTGATAATTCTTGCCGTTAAACTTCTCCATTCATAGCTTACTTTCTTCTGCCATTGCTGAACTCCCACTCAATCAGAAAACCCTGTGAATGACCTGTAATCAAACAATACCTTGCTTCCTGCAAACCGTAGCTCTGATACCAACTGTTAGGAACCCTTTATCCAATGGAAGCACAATTGATTACTTTCTTACAAGCAATTAAACACGGAATTATACCAGAATGATTAAGTAACTAGAAACTTGAAACAACAAAGAATTTGAGAGACAATACACACTCTTGTATTAAATATTACTAGAAGAAAATACAATAAGGAAGATGCCACTTCTTCCTCCACCTCAAAGGTTCGCCACACCTCAAGACCTTCTTCCCTCTCTCTCTTGCTCAACCACAACCAACTCTACAACCTGAGTTGCTGTCCCCTCCTTGAATGCTTCAGCTGATCTCCTTGACCTTACTTGCTTGTAGATCTCTTTGACCTTGCACCTTGCTTCAATGCTTTTACTTGCCTTCTTGATTTACAATACATGCCTTATGGGTCTTTAAATAGGATCCCATGATTACAAAAATAGAACTCTAGTTACAATAATTAGACACGCAGCTCGTGACTTAAATTAGTCCTTAAAAATGCAAACACTCGCTTCACTTAACTGACTGTTCATCAACAGCAGTTCTGGAACCGCCACAGGCGACCGATGTCGGTCCCTGTCTGTCTGGTGCTGCCGATGCCAGCCGACTCCCTGCCGTCGCCGGTTGCCTTCTGCATTGCATCTGACCGACGTCAGTCATGCTGTCGACGCCGGTGCTTCTGATTCTTCAGCAACCTTCCTTCTTCTTCATGCCTGCAAACAGTTGAAGCTTTTAGCTCCACACCCTAACAAAAATGTTGAGGGTCTTCAGCAACGGTTAGGAGTGAGAGGGAGCGAGACTTGTTTATAATATTAATATATAATATAATTATCTATATAATATATTATATACTATTATAATATATTAGATTAGAATTAGCATAAATACATATAGAGTTAAAAACTCAATGTCTTGTCCTCACATCAATGGCATTATAATGACACTTTGATCAACACATCATATGTGGAGTCTATCGTAATTAAATTAACACTCATGGCATCCTCATCCACCCTTGACAATAGAAAATGACCAATCAAATATGTCAACACCTTGTAAGTTACAAACCCCTTTGCAATGGGTGTTTACCATGTAAACCCAGTTGAAGAAAGGGCAAGACAATAAAGAATATGCAAGTTGTGAAAGATTTTAACGTGCACTGCATAGTGACAGTGAGTGGCAGTGATGGGGCATTTTAGTTGATATCATATGCCAGGGGATATATTATACACCAAACTTGGATTCAAGGTAGTGGTTAGATCTACATACCCTGTATCGTCCATTACAAAGGGCTCTATAGCTTACAAGGTGGTGACATATTTGATTTGTTGTTTTCTATTATTGAGGGTGAATGAAGATGTTATGAGAGATGATTTGATTGAAATAATACTCTAATATGATGTACTGCTCGAATCAACAATGCAATGTTCCTAATGTGGAGACAAGAGATTGAGGTCCCAGAGTCTACCTTGTTGTTTCCATTCATCCATGTTACCAATATATTACCATCTAAAAACAAAAAATTACATCTCTTACGACATTCCTTACACCATCGGGTCAACTACTGATAATAATACAAAACTAACATATCATAGATGAAGTGAGCTTCCTTGATAGTGACAACATCTCCGTCACCTTAAATAATTTTGTAACTTACATATGTAATCCTAATTTTGAAGTAAGATTATAACCATTCTTTACCATAACTTTCCAAAGTCTCTTTGCATTCATCGAAGACTATTATTGATGATTACATTTACCGCCAATTTTTCTTTTGTTTATACAAACTTTATTCCGCTCTTCTTGATTCTTATTTTCTCTTGATAAAATGATAATATTTATAGAAATAACGAAAAATTTTAATATTATTTTATATATTTATAAATATAATTTAGAAAATATATATATTGTACAAATATTTTTAAATCGACATTTCATATCACACTTAATAAATACACGAATATAATTGATTAATAATTTAGTCAATCCATACCAATTCTTTTCTTTGAATTTCTCATCCTACCTGGCTACTAAATTGGAATTATGAGCTACATTCTTTAATAGACCAAAACAAAATCATTAGAGGAAGAAATGCCCAGAGGTCCAAGACCCAAATTTGAATGATTCTTGTTTTCCACTAATGATAATGTAGTCAAATCATCTAGATAATTAAAATATCAAATGTTCATGAATGCTGATCTTTATTAGGTGAAGATATTCCACGAGGGGCCCACTTGATTAATGGGTTTGTGCTAACGTGTTGGGTTAATAAAGTGTTTCACAAGGGACTCCATTGAAACATTAATCTAAAAAAATTTGGAACATAGTTATAAATTTGGAATAAAAAATGGATAATTAAGGTGTAGATATTTAATTTTAGTATATGATTATTTATTCGTTTTGTGTTGGTAAAATTTTATGTTGGTAATACAAATTTATGGTGATTTTTTTTTACATTTAAGAAATATAATTTCTTTTTATGATATGATTTTTTTTGAATTTTATATATCTTTAAAAATCATAAAAATAAATAAAAAATAGAAAACACTAAAAACTTAAAGATGAGTAATCTAAAGACGAAATAAATATGGAGAACACTTGAATAGTTTAGATTTTAATGGAGTGGATGAAAATTCTTCTGCTCACATAAATATAGAAATAAGAGCAACAAAAATAATATGAGCAAAAAGTTTGCTTGAAAACACAAAGTGAGTCCACTTGTTACAAAGCCCATATATAATTTTCAGCACAAATTTTGAAAACGTTGTGAGTTGTACACAATTATGAAAAATGTAAAATTTTAATGATTTCTCTATCAATTATCCACTGACAACGATAAAAATTTCCCATAAACAAAGGGCATTAAGAACCTATAAATTCAAAGAATGGTCTCGCCTACTTATTTGTATTTTATTAATCAAATCTAAAAAAAAAGCGTAACACACATAATGATCTCACATGCTTATTTATATTCTATTAATCAAATCCAAAAAAACACATATCACACTTAAAATTGTAGCCAATTCTTCTCCAAAACTTGAAATAAAGAAAAACCTCCTTTCTATAATTAAAAATATATTTTTTGTACAATTTTTCACCTATAAAAGAAGTTAGAAGTCAACCTTTGTACTCCTCAACCTATACCTTACTTTCCTCTAACTAAAAATTTTCAACGTTTGATTTTATTATTTGACATTTTTTTACAAAATTCAATTCAATTGTCACTTTATATTTAATAAAAAGAATTAAATCTTAAAATGAATTAGTGTGCTTTCTAGGAGCTTCTCCTTATGCTCTTTGTCGACATTATTTTTGACATTCTTTTTTAAGAATCTTTTATGATTTTAAATTAAATTAAATAATTCTAAAAGAATTAATAATTTAATTATGCCATTTAAATTCCAACTTAGGTTACGAACGTTATTTTCAAATTTCGTTCCTTGTGGATTTTCTTATAGTTACGGCCTTGTCCATTAGGTTGTGGAGTCATATAGAACTATATGAAAAGTAGAATAATTAAAATCAATAGAAACCGTCCTGAATGGGTAATGGATTATGAATAACAATTTTTCACTATAATTGTTGGGTATAAGTGTACCACATTCCCTGATACAATGTAAGGAATCCCAAAACTCATTGATTGACCAATGATTTATCTACTTCTAGTGAAGCACTATAGATGATGTGTAGTACCCACTAGCATGTTCTGATATGACTAATTCGCAGTCAATTCTTTTATCCCATTCATATGAGAAATGAATACACACTGCACCCAGAGCATTACCTTAACAACTCCTTAGTTCCTTTATCCTAGTCATACTATAAATGCATACACACTACACTCAGAGCATTACCTTAACAACTCCCTCATTTATTCACTGGAATCACTTGTTTTTTTTTTTATTAAGGGTAAAGTCGGGGTTTTTTTTTAACTAGGAAACCGACCCTATACAAGGAACAAGCAGACCAGGCCCCCAAGGCCAAATTAAATAATAGAGTCTGCTAAAGTCAAGTAAAATACAATATCAAACCAAAAACAATAGGATAACAACCCAAAAACACCCAGAAAACAACTAGGAGTTAAAACATCCTAAGGCCTCATCCCAACTTTTAATGTCTTTTCAGGGCTAAATTCATCTGCTGAAATGTTTGGGGAGACAATTCAATATTCTTATCGCATTCATTACACTTCTGAGCTTGTGAGAATGAAGGCCCAACTTTTTTCTGCATGCTACTAAAAGAGCTTTGAGAGTCTCGAGGCTAGTGATGATGTCCTTCACCAATGCTTTGCTTACCTCCACAAGACCTTTTACATTCTCTTTAGGTCCAACATTCTCCCTTTCCAGGCTTGAAACCCTATCCCTCAACCTCTTCAACTGGGTTGTCGTCTAATTCTGCTCATCCTTAAAACTTTGTTGAGGAACCAAGGCCGAAAGAGACTTGGTCTATTCCTTCAACATTGTGAGTTCATTCATAAATCCCCTAAGCATCACTTTTTAGAGATATAATTCCTCATCAATGCTATCAACTTTACTTTGTTCGGTGAGAAACTCAACAACTTTATCAAATTCAACAATTTATCCTTTACTCTGGGTAAACGATCTATAAGTGGGGTTCTGAATCTCCTCCACATTGCCCTTAGAAGCAACATCACCAACCCAAGTCTTCCCCTTCTTAGAGTGCAAAGCTTCGGCCTTCAACAAATTTAACACCTCCAAAGCCTCTTCTTCTTGATGTACAACCGGATTTTTTTTGGAAGCACCCTTTTTAGGAAGAATTTTCCCTTATCATATTTGCCCTTGAAAAAACTTCTTAGTTTACGCTTGTGATTATCTGACCAGGGGCTTATAGAAACCCCTATTTTTTGAAAACCATGTTTACTAGGAACAGGGCTCTTTGGACCACTCAACTTCGAAGGAGCTCTACTACCTAAAATCTTAGGTTTGGATGGAGGGAAATAGAGGGAACTCTTTTTCACCCCTCTAAACTATTAATAGATCATACAAATTACATCATGATGCAAAGGTTCACTCTTCTTGCCATGTTTTACACCCAAAATGGAGCTTTGAAGCAAATGTAATATGTAAAAAGGCAAACTCAGGGGAATATTATCCCTGAAGTAATTTAGGAAAATAAAGTGAGACTAATGGACAACATCCTACCTACCTTCCAATGTGATAAAGAGCATGACTTGTTTTGCAACCGCGCCAAATGGAAGGAAATGTCTATCAATCAAATCCACTTTGCAAAGGATGAAGCACCTCTCCCTCCAACAAAAACTTTTCCTTTTCTTCTTTGTAATTTATCCAAGTTTTGAACATTTTAGTGGCCTCCATATCCAATCTAATCATCGGAGCTTTCGGTTCCTCCATGATTTCTATAGAGACGTCGTTGAAGATCACCTCTATGCAATTCCAATCCTTGACAAACTTTTTAAAAATGTGTTTATCATATCCTTCCACCCTTTGCATGAACTTTAATATAAGTGCATTTATCATCAATAAGAAGGCAGGGTTCCTCTATGATATGTTTTATGCTACAATTTCCCAGATTCTTTTTCAACAAGCAATTCATTATGTTCTAAGAATCTCCTTCTATCACAATTCTATTTATCATGAGATCTTTTGCTAGCCTCAGACCCCAAAGAGCAGCTAAAACTTCTGTTCAATGGTTGGTCTGAGAACCCGTACCTCTAGCATGAGGTGCAATAAAATTTCTTTTTATCATCCCTCACAATACCCCCACCTCCTGCAGCACCTGGGTTTCCTTTTGAAGTCCCATCGAAATTTAATTTCGTCCATTATAGAGATGGGGCTTTCCATTTTACTTTTTAACTAGCTTCAATTCTAGGATCCAAAGTAATAGCAGCTTGTAACTCAATCTGCTAAAAAGATGCAATTCTAACTTCCTGTTCATTTATGCCTAATGAATTGCAAGGGGACAATTTTAAGATTCTTCAAAATACGAGATTGAATTTTTTTTTGCCACCATTTTGCTCGGCAGTTCTTTATCCCTGAAAATCCTATTGTTCTGGTACCACTTGTTACCTTCATCTCTCAAGACAATTTCTCTGAATTTGCATATATTTCTTGCATACTCATGTATAGATTTGTCACTGTTGAATTTGTATGAACCATAGGTGTTTGAGATAAGACATCTTTGTCTATTTCTCTTGCTCCCCTAAGTACATATGGTTTCTTTTCCAACCTCAATAAGATTTTCAATTTCATATTTTGAAGCATCAACTGTAGCTGAACCCTAACACCCAGTCCGGCACTCCTCGAGTTTGTTTTGACACCTCAAAAAGATTTGCAATTTCATATTTTGAATCAGCAACTATAGCTGAACCCTAACACTCGGTCCTGCACTCCTCCAGTTTGTTTTGACACCTCAATAAGATTTGCGATTTCGTATTTTGAATCAGCCCCTGTAGCTGAACCCTAACAGGCAGTCCTGCACTCCTTCAGTTTGTTTTGACCTTTTTAAGCAGAAAGGGGTTTCTTCATTGAGACTGACTTTCTAACAAATAGAGAATCAAACTGAACTCTGGTGCCTGAATTTTAGTAAATGGAGATTCAAATGGAATTTCGATGGCTGAATTGTTAGCAAATGGAAAATCAACACAGAGGATGCATTACCATTTCCATACTGCTTACTATAAACTTTCTGATTGCAATTTAAGTATCCTGAACCATACCGGTTTCTGTAGTTTCTGTAAATAATCACAGAGAAGAAAACGATATATATGCTTACTATTTTTATATCTGAACTGATCCGCTTGCAATTAGAAACCTGTTAAAAAAATCTCAATTCTTAAAATTTCCAATTCATAAAATAGATTTGAAATGTTTATTTTATCTTCTAGACTCACATACTACTAGCTTATGCTTTTATTCACCAGTGACATTGAGTAGGTGTGTTCCAGGAAATAGCGAAACCATCTGGATTGGATTATGAATGGCAAAGACATTCACTGTTTTTTTAATTGATCAAATTTTGTTTAACATTAATGATTAAGGAGTATTTTAAAGATCGAGGAATATTTATTCTGTTAAATTGATTTAAAGGAGTATTTCAAAAATTGAGGGGAATTCATTCTGTCAAGTTGATCTAAAACCGAAAATTCTAAAGATTGAGAAATATTCATTCTGTCAAATTGATCTAAAAATCAATTTCATATGAATGGCTTCCCTGTCTTTTACAAGACTATTGTAAACAAAGATCTTCAAAACAATAAAATTAGATTGAAATTGAATACAAAACAAAATTAAAGAAAAGTAGCACATTGTATGTGGTATTTCTTGTTTAAGAAAAACATGTACTAGCCCAAATGTGAGGAGCTCTACAGTCGCAAGGTAACGATGGTTATTATTCATAAGAGGAAGCACTTGTATGCTTAACAGTATGAGGTGGTGTTGATAAAGGGCAAAGAACTCCATCAGTTTGAAGAGGTGAAAAGAGTTGTCCTTCAACTTGTATGCTTAACAGTATGCGGTGGCATTGATAAGGGTAAAGACTTCCATCAATTTGAAGAGGCGGAAAGAGTTGTCCTTTAGCTCTTTTTCTTTAGCTTCATCATGAGTAATCCCAGGGAGGGTGTCATAGTAACATATCCAAGTGAACACACATCCACCTTCTGGTTTGGCGGTGATTTTTATCTTGAATTTGCAAGAAGACAGCGTCTTGCCCAGTTGTCCTCCCTCCACGTAACTAAACAAACAAACAAAGTTTTCTTCATCCAATTCATCTACACGCTCCTTCACGTAACTGAAATCTTTGTTCGCTGTACTACCAATTTCATGTGATATTATAAGAATTCAATTGTAAACAATATATATCCAATACATTATAATAACACAAAACAAACATACCTTCAGTAAAATGAACTTCCTTAATAGTGCCAACACCTCCATCGCCTTGAATAAATTTGAAACTTACAAACAGATGTGGTGCTAACATTGGGAGGAGATTATGACTGTCCTTCACCACAGCATTCCAAAGTCTCTTTGGATTTATTACAGACTCTACTTCCATGGTCACACTTCCTGCCACCATTTTTTCTTTAATTTATATGATTTCCTTTCCACTCCTCTCAGATTCTTCTTGTGTCTGAAGATATTGGTAGTATTTATAGAGGCCCAGGACCCAACTATGAATGATTCTTATCGTTGGTCAATAGTTATGGTCAAATCTTCTAGAATGTTCATGAATTATTCCATCTTATCTTCAATTCCCAACGAAGCACACACCGTTGATTTCATGCCAGTTGTTTATTTGTTTGTGATGCTTTGCTTTTATTTTATTTTCTTCAAAATTTATGTTTGACTAGGAACTTCAAAATTCATTTAAAAAAAATCATGGCCGCCTCTTATCATTGAAAAAAACATTATCATGTAATTATATGACATTTAAATAAATATAATATATAATGTTGAAATTGTTTTAAGATAATTAATTAAATATCAAATTTAAAGTTAACATATTATATTATAAATGTAATTTTAAATTGTGGTTGTGTTAGTTTTTCATAAGAATCTCATAAAATAATGAGTTTTGACTCTGACAAGATTATTCATTATAACAATTTTGATGCTTTTTGATAAAATTTATGGTTTCTGTTTATAAAATTTACACTCATATTAATGCTTTTTACATTTCTTTGTCCTTTTAACAAACTAATTTTAGCATCTTTAAAACAATGATAATTATACATGTTTTAGTTAATGTTTTTTATTGTAACAATTTGCATTGACAATAAATGTGATAACAACTATCCTCTCATTTGCTAAAGTTTTCATCTCACTACAATTATCTACTCTCTACTAACATTTTTTTGGGAGCAATTATGAAAAGAACTAGCCACTATGTGACCCTAGTTTTAATCCGAGCTTTCGGTTGATTAGGGAAATATCGATGATAAATGATGTCTTGACTGGTCTATACCTCAACATAGCCCTTCAAAATTCACCCACACTAATAATCATTGTAAGGCATTTGATGATCATTCAGAGCATGAGCACTGTAGTTATGCCTTACAACAAAAGATGAAATCATCCTAGATGAAGTTATTTTTACTTGCTTTTGTATTCATCATATAAATCCTTTTCTACTATGATGTGCTCTCACGACATGATTTTGCAATGTGTAATTTTTGTAACAAGTGTATTTCAATAAGGTCAGGGTGGTTCTAATCCCAAATTTAGGGATTCAATTTCCAAAATACGAATAATTTTTAGCCATCTAGATATCTAATACAATGAGCAATAACATCACTTATGGCCTTGAAACTTCAAAATTAGGTATTAATATTAAATGTTTTTTTATATTTAAGCACATTCATTAGAAACCACTGTTACTTTTTTTTAAAAAATTTGATATGGTAAATGCCAGGTTTTACAGGGACATGGAACCACAAGAGTGTGTTTACAGAAGTTTAAACAGGCCAACTAAGGCTGAGAAACCAAAAAATAAAAAATAGTACTTAGAGCGGAATCAAAAATAGAAAAAACTAGCAGAACTAGGAGGAAGGTCCCTTTTGAGGGTCTTCAGCTTTAGCAGTGTCCTTTGCTGGGATGGTTGGTTTGTCCTTTGAAACTTTGGCCCAAGTATGGTTTTCGAAGTTTTTAGCTGCTTCGCCAAGGGGATCATTCTGGGACACTTTTTACCTTTTACCTACAGGGGGGACAGTTTGGGGAGGACTCCTTTGGGGGAGCCTGGGGGGGGATTTCAAAACCTTAGGAGAAGTCAGGGGTTTGAGAGCGCTAAGCAGAGTGAACAAAGCCTTAAAAAGTTGCTTCGACCTGTTTGTGTAATGCATTCCAATCCTGGATAAGTTTGGCTAGGCTAAAACCAGCTTGTTGCACCTTAGAGTTAAAATTTTCCAACAGTTGTTTGTTTGTTTCCAACTCCTCCATAACCATGGCCTTCCCTTTCCAAGTAGATTTTTCAGGGGTCCCTATTTCAATTGGTTTTGGTTTGGAGATGAACAACAATTTGAGAGGGAGGTTATCCGGAGGGGACTATGATAAACTATTTTGGGGGCTGCAATCAGATGACTAGTGGGATCTTTCGATAAGATCCTCCTTAGGGGGATCCTCTTGGGAGTCCTTCCCAAAGGAGGAGCCCTCGGGGGGAACCTCCCAGCCTAATAAGGCTTGGCCATGCTTAATACGGAGGAGGATCAGGCCTTGATGCAGAATGGGATTGGTATTATTAACTTGGTGAAGTAGGATAGTGTTCTCAAGGGACTTAAGTAAGAAATAGGGCATACTGAGCTTATACCCAATGAAATGATTTAGAAGTAGGAAATGGTGAGAGAAGATTAGTGTATATTTACCTTTCAACATCATATATCGCATGATCTAAAATCAAATTTTTGGCCAATAACATGAAAGGTTAGTCCGTGGAAACCCTTTCTTGTCTATATGCACAAAATCATTTGTATGAAGAACCATTGTAGGGACTCTTGCTTTTTTGATTGATCCTTGAATTCCTTGGCACCTACGCATGACATGCTGGTGGCATCGCCGATGAACTCCTTCGAGACATTGATGGTAATGTTGCACATGGAAATTTTTTGCTTTATCCAAGCTGCCACAAAGTCTTGGGCAATCTCGACATTATGCTTAGTGACCCATTCCATAAATTTTGTGAGGCCCCCCTTTTTGAGCTTCTTCTAAAATTTATCATCGTTATGCTCAGTGACCACTGGTGCTTTTTCATCTAAACACAAATTATCAATAAACTATTAATAAGTGTAAATGTATATTATACTTAATGTATGACTATCACTACACACCTATTTCAGATTTAACAGTTTATCAAATGGCTCAAAACTGGTTGTCCTTGTGGTAGTGGATAGGATTTTCATCATTCTCAAACCATTTAACAACCACCAAATTCATCCATATCAAACCATTATTCTTCTATGGGTTCGTAAAAATGTGGGGGAATCATGCCATTCTTCATTATTGGGGGTTTTGAATGCATTTTACTGAATTTGTTGGGGCGTTGCAATTACAATCTATTTTGTTGGTGTTGTTTTATTTTGAAAATGTTATCTCTTCTATAAATCCATTATTAATAGTTGCAATCACTTGTTACAACCTTTTTATTTGCAAAGCTTCCCTTGGCTTCTCTTATGAGTGCAAGTTTATATTTACTTCTTTGTGATGGATCTTTTCTTCTTCTACTATAGAGATCAAGATGTATTGGGGTCTTACGTCTATTTAAAAAATACACAACAATAACATATCAAAGTATGAAATGTACAAAGTCTATATTACATCTGCAAAAAAGATATACAACCATCTTCTAGATCCATTCACAAGTGCCTATGTTTTTTTTTGGTAGGTATATTGGGTATTTAATATTGATGATTTAAGGATTTGTGTAGTAAAAACATATTTGCATTAAATTTTTTAATTTATAGGAAAGAATAGGTGAATATATGATAGGTGTGGGATGTGGGTGGTATGTTTAAAGGAAAGTGCCACCTATATTTAGTATTATCTTTTGTTTTATATAAATATTATTTTATATTGTAATGTGCTTGTACCGGATATGCATGGAATAGGTTGAAGTTATTTCTTTATAAATTTTAATTAGATATGGCTTAATTAAGCCTATTAGATATTTTTCTCACTGAGTATTGTTGTCTTCATAAGCATCTTATTTATCTCTACTAGTAAAAAATGTAAAATATAAGGATGCACTGGTCAAGGAAAAATATGTTTTAGAAGTATTATTATAGTGAATATAGACCAACATTGATCTGTTAAAGAGAGCTTTGAAACATTTGGATAATTTAATTAAATTAAATGCTATTAATAACGTTTGAAACAAATAATTCTATAGGACCATTGACTAATTTGATTTGCATACAAAAACCCTTCAATTTTTTTTGTTGTGATATCATTATCCTTTTTGATCTTGAATCTTCTAATGTTTATGTCAATAAAAAAATCAACAACTTTTTCTATGGTCTCATCTTCAAACAAGGAAGTCAAAGAATCAAATTTTAAGTTGTTAGTGTAAATCTGTAGTAGTTGTCCATGTCTAACCCTCATAAATGTTTTAGACAAATTATTTGTCAAAAGCTACACTCAACTAACAACCTATATTATAGATAGCTACCATGAAGTTTTATTTTTTGTAGTTATGCATTTATTTTAAAAAATATTAATGGAATCTGTCTTTACACCGAAAGGCGTATTTCATTGAGGAAGCTTTATCGTTTTTCGTTTAATCAATTTTTAGAATATTTTTATTCTTATTCATCTCTAAACACACTTATGACTAGTTTTACCTTATGCATGCACTTTGAGGTTCACCAGGTGTATAACAAATATGCAGTCACTAAATTTTATGTCATCATTGTCAAATTTTAGTATTTAAAATAATTAATTGTATCCTCTAAGTTGTTGTCATTGAATACTCTAATCTTCAATATCATCTATCTAATAACATTATAGGTGAAGATGTAAATAAGACATTGAGAGCAATACTTTTACCTTGTTATTTGAAGTTGGAGGAAAGTAATAGAGCCATTTATTCTTCTTTAGATTCCAACCACTCCTCCAAATATTTGGGGTTTCATAGATGGAAAATGAAAATATTTCATAGCATTGTCTAATTGGAGGGCCAATTAATATAATTTTTGTTGTAGAATAATAAAACACTGTAACATTTCCATTCGGTGGTCTATTACAAAAATTAGAATCATAAATATTTAGTATTGAAATTGAAACCTCCACAAAGGAATCGATAAGAGCTGGGGTAGTGCCTAATTTAAGATACATAAAAGGACCATAACACTTGGATAAAGTATGTGGAGGCTAGTGGGAATTTGAACCCAGGTCTGACAGACTACCCAAGATTCGCAACACTTTTGCTCTTGGAGATAGTTTTTTATTTTTTCTTCATTCACCAAATAAAGAGAAATGAACACTATTGTTATAAATGCAATGGATGTTGTTAGTGTTATTGGAAATTAGAATGGAAAACGCTTGGAAATATCTATAACCATATCTATTTTCATATGGCATCTTGCATCTGTTGATTAAATTATATGAGAGGCATATTTCATCGAGGAACCCTTTACATTTTTCATTTAATTGGTTTGAAATTATTATAATCTTGTTTATATAATTAAATCAATGAGAATTTTTTCTAATAAGTTATCGACTCACTTAAATTGACACATAGTGCATTTTGTATGTTATTAGAGGAGTTGTTGGATATTTGACACATGTTTCAATAATTTATTATTAATTGAAATAATTTAATAGAAGATATATATTGCATCGACAAATTTGACATGTCAAAAAACTTTGCATGTGTATTTTCCTAGGCATATGTGAGTCCATCAATTGAAATATCCTATCATTTTCCCTCACCATCACCACCTAACTCACCTTGAAATCTTTCATTACTTTCATGTCCTGTATGGCTTTTCCCTTCCCCATCACTTATCCATTGTGCAAGTTCACCATGAAACAAAATATATCCTCCCACACAACTCATTATTATAGTGTATGAAAGAACATACCGACTCATTTTCCACTATCACCTCCACTAGAAATATCAGATTATTCTTACTTAATGCTTTGTGCACAAAAGGCAAGACGAGGCCAAAGGTCATGGGTTTTGAGTGAGTACTACTATTGATTTACACTCTTTTACTTTATAAAATGCCTCTTTACCAAAACATAATATTAGATTCATTTCAGCATAATTTGTACCTTTGGGGAAATTGTTAGTTAAAACATCACGTGTTTATGAATGTTCATCCTTACCAAGTAAACATATTCTATGGAGGCCCCACTTGGTTAATTTGTTTATGCTAATGTGTTGGGTTAATAAAGTATTTTTAATGGAACCCAGGTTTCACAAGGGACTCAAATTTGAAGCATTCAAAAAGGGAAATGAGAAATAAACCTAAGTTTCATAAAGAACCGATGGTTTGACAACAACCTATGTTTCGGAGGAGACTCCCATTAGAGGAGAAAATAAAACAAGGAATATTGAAGCATTAAAAATGGGAAAATAGATGAGAACCCACATTTGATAAGGAACCTACATTTGCACAATCCGTGTTATCTCTTTTGTATAACTTTTCATCCACAAAAGAAGTTGAAAAACCAACATTTGCACTAACTCAACCTACAGCTTATTTCCCTCTAATTAGAGTTTACCAAATTTGATTTTATTATTTGGGCTTTATCACAAAATAAAAATCAATTATGACTTTGTATTTAATAAATATAGGTAATTCTAAAAAGAATTAATGTGATCAATGACTTCAAATACATAGTTATTTTTAGGCACTCTTCCTTTGTGCTCTTTGTTGACACTCTTTTGATGTTCTATTATGACTTTATATTAAATTAATTAATTTCTAAAACAATCAATAATTTAATTAAGTCATTAAAATTTTAGCTTGGGCCCATGAATGTTTTTTTTGAAAAAAATTCCATGTGGGTTTGCCTATATCATTACTCTGTCTATTGGGTTGTTGAGTCACATAGAGTGTCATGAAAAGTAGAATAATTAAAATTACCCTAAGGGTATTAACATTTAAATGATTTTTTTTACTGCAATAGTGGGTTATGATTATGGGACTACATTCCCTAGTGGAATGCATGATAATCCTAAAATTCATCGATTGACTAGTGCCTTATCTACCTTACAGATCACTATAGATAATGTGTAGCACACACTTGTCTGTTCTGATCCAACCAACTGACAGCTAGTTTGCCTATCCTAATCATATGGAAAATGAACACACAATGTTAGGCCAAATCATTGCCTTAAAAAATCTACCTACTTTTCTGCTAGAACCACTTGTTACCTTCATCCCCAAGATTATTTCTCTGCCTTTGCATATATTATGTGCATATTCTTGTATAGTTTAGTCACTACTAAATTTGTATGCACCATGTTTAAGATGGTCATATTTGTCTATTTATATTGATCCCTTGAGTTCAACATGCTTTCTTTTCCAACCCCAATAAGATATACAATTTTGTATTTTGAATTGGCAACTGTAGTTGAACTACAACATGCAATCCTGAAGTCCTCTAGTTCATTTTGACCCTTTTAAGTAGCAACCCATGGACCGAAGTATGCAAGAAACTCTTAGTCATATCTGATAAGGTTGAATAAAACTGAGGGCAAGAAACTTTTGGATGGTCCAAGTTTCATTATTATAACTATATTGTTGAGTGTTAACTTTAGAATAGAAACATCACTTTATAGAAGTAACAACAATGAAGAGTGGATCCTTTCCTAATAAACATTGAAACAAACACTCTCTTGGGAAAAGCATTCAAAACTCATATGCACAGGATGAAAGAGGTTGTGACATTGGATTTACACCTACAAATTGCATTTGATTACAAGTTCACAACATGCCCATTTTGTGCATAATCTTGTTGATTGAGTTCATAATATTATTCAGTTGAGGATTGAGATGGCTACCTAAAGCACTGTCATACAATTTTAAAGGTCCTCATTTGTAAATGTATAAAATATTATTCAAAACTAGGTGCAAAAAGTTGTTGAAGTTGCACAACCAGGTGCATAAGATCGAAAATTGTGTCAAGGCAAGTTTCCAACAAAATGTGATATTCTTTACATGTAACCTCCCAAAGAAGGTCATCCTAAAAATTTATTCTTATCATCACTTTCATTGACACCTCTTCACCAATCTTCACTTACCCTTTATAATGTAATGATTTTACATCATAATCCTACTTGTCATTTCTCTGTTTTGATATGTCTAAGACCAAAAGGTCTGCATCTTACATTATGATGGTATACTCTTTATTGATAGTATTTGGTTTCCTCAATTTAAAGATAGACTAAAGGTGCACCTAAAACACATACCACTAGTGAGTATTTATGTTAAATAATATTACCATGGTTTCAACAACTTTAGAGGGACACTTATCCTGAAACTACTTATAGTTGATGCCTTAAGAATAGGTTAATAACTCACAACAACATATAATAATTCTAGCAAAAGGAAGTGTCACTAGAAGTGCCAAAATAATTACTATCAACACCTTCTCATGCAATAGTATGAGTAATTTAATGTTTACCATAAGCTTATTGATTAAAAATGAAATGACTATGATCAATCAGTCAAACTAATCACCAGGGGATAATGCATTGTTTAATGGTGATGCAGGAACAAAATCATACATATTAACTGCTGAAAAAAATTGTAGAGTCCTAAAACCATTCTAATTGGTTTCGGTGCTCTTGATTTTCCTCTTTTCCAATGTTTATTTTCCTATTACCTTGCTCTTTCTATAATCCTAGATGCTGATGGTTGAGTAGTTGTTTTCTTTTTCATTGCCAATGCTGAATTTTTTTGAGTACACACAAAAAGTTCTTTGGAATTACCATACATCCAATTATTATTAATATTCTTCTTAGGATAAATTAGAAATAGATTACCCTCTTCCTTTATTAGATTGATAGAACTTAATAAACTTATTTCTGCAACTTATCTTTGTTGCAGATTTACAAGGCAACATCTCATCTTCAGTAATCATATTCATTAACTCAAGAGAAAAAATAGGACCACCTCCAACTAAATATGCTCCACTCAAAGCCGTAGTAATATCTGATAGTGTTTCTTCTTTTGCATGGTTTGTTGATACAAGAAAGCTATAAAAATGCTTCTCATGTCCAACTAATAAAAAGGACCTAAATATGGGTTTAATTATAGAAAGATAGCCAAAGTTACCATAAAATTATTTCATGTTCTCAAAACAAAGAGTTTCAAATACTATGATGATCTATATTATACAAAGTATATAATCAAATTATTCTTTGATTGAGCTCCCATATATGAGAAAGAGTATTAGTTCATTACAACTTTCAAGCTAAAACTAAAATACTTCCATTCCTTGATTTAATATAAATGAATTAATCACTTATATAATCTCTAAATCAGATTGTGATTCCACATTTCTTTACTTCATTTCCACAAAAACAATTCCAACTACTTATTTCTTCTTTTCATTTTTATATGAGGACACAACAATAGTAGGATGGTCAAGTTTTTTAATGTCGATACCATTGTTTCCTCTTTTGTCTTTCCATCTTCACTTTGTAGTAATCCATGGAGATCATGGAAATAAGAAACATATACACATTGAATATATAGCTCCAAAGCATGTATATATGCAAATTATTTTCAAAATTTCACCAAAATAACATACTCCCTAGGAAATAACACAACCAACCAAACACCTTGCAGGCACAATACATCAACATGGGGAAATGAAAATAACTACCGTGCTACATTTAATGAAAATTAACCACACATGCACAACAAAAAAAATGAAAGGATAAACACAAGACAAAATTGAACACAAAATAAAACTATCTATAATGGGAAAGGAAAAACATCATAACTAAACATGGCACATTTACGAGACAAAATATGAGCCTCTATGGGATAAATTTTGGAAATATGAATACAACTGTTGCAAAGTCATGATCAACAACCACAACATGGGTTTAACTACATCCATGGGAAAAACATGAGGCATGGGTAGGGAGACAAACATGGATTCAAACATTTGATTACATATACCCAAAATATAAATATTACTTTGCATCTATAAAATAATGTATGACATAGAGTAGGCTCAAATCTTGGAGGTAATATATTTGTGAATTTATATTTGGTTTTGAAATTATATTTTGGGATAAAATTATGTGATTTAATAATATGTGTAAAATATGGCAAGAGGATGAAGAAGAATTTTAAAAATAAACAAAACTATGCAACAATTGCAAAGACAAGTGGCAAAAATGAATACAATTGTCACATGACAAAGACATAGGAAAGAAAGAAGATGAAATAGAGGAAGAAATAGATCATGAAGAAAAATTTTAGAAAAAAGAGGAAGAACAAAAATAACCACCATTAATTTAAGAAAGGATGGTTAGGGAATCAATGTGGAAGTTTTAGAGTATGGAGGTAGTTTAAAACTAGAGAAGTTGATAGATTGGTTAAATAGTATAGAAAAAATTTTCGAATGGAGAAGTCTAAAATAAGAAGATAGTAAAGTTTTCATTAAAAACATTGAAGGGCCATGTAATGATTTGGTGGGATTACCTATAGTATGAGAGATAAATAAAATGTAAATGAATATCAAGACTTGGAGCAAGATGGAGAAGGAGCTAAGAAATAATTTTTTTCCTGTAGATTATACACAAACCATCTATAGAAGATTTAAAAATTTAAGACAAAAATAACATAGTGTACAATACTATATAGATGAGTTTTATAAATTATACATATGAGTGGAGCATGAAGAAATAGAAGAACATATAACTGCAAGGTATGTAAATGGTTTAAAGTTTTCTATTCAAGATGAACTGAGCATTCATAAAATACATTTCATGGAAGAGGCTTATCAACTAGATTTTAAGGTAGGATAAAAACAAAATAGGTAGGATTTTAGAAGATCAATTGGGTCAAAAATGAGACAATCATATCCAAGGGGACAAGATGGGTCTAGTCCTACTAGAGGAGATTCATCTAGTGGAATGAAAAAGTATGAGGATAATAGTCAAGGTTTCAAAATCAACAGAGGAGGAGGATTTCAAAGAGGTAGAGGTTATGGTAGTGGTAGATGATGGAATGGTCCACAAATGCCTTATGTCTGTTACAAATGTGGAGAAGAAGGGCAAAAATCATTTGAGTGTCCAAACTATCATGAATAAGAAAGGAGGCAACATGATCAACCAAGAGTGAATTCAGTTGGAGTTGAGATAAAATATCACAATATAAAAGTTGTAGTAGACATGAGAAAATATCATGATGAGGAGGACAATGATAACTCTAGTGAAAGAATAGGTGCAAAGTAAAGACATTGGTGATTCAGGGTTGCATACATATACATTTCAAACAAGGTGTTCTTAATAAGTTAATATATGTAAAGTAATTATTAATGGTGGTAGTTGTAAAAATATGGTTTCTAAAAAAAATATAGATAAACTAGGTCAAAAATGCAAAAAACATCCTCATCTTTACTGGATTTCATGGTTTAAGAAAGATAATGAAGTTACAATAGAGAAAAGGTGTTTAATCATTTTTCTATAAGAAAAAAGTATAGGGATATTTTATGGTGTGATGCGATCCCAATGGATACATGTCATGTGTTATTGGGAAGGCCATGTCAATATGACAGGAAAACAATTCATGATAGAGCAAATTATACATATACTTTTTGAAAAGATAATACAAAGGTAGTTTTATTACCTCTTAAAGAAGAAGGGCAAATAGAAATAATGTTTTCCATAAAATAATTTATCAAAGACACGTTGATTTTATGCATTAATATAAAAAAACAAAGACACATAAGTTATGAAATTACTATCAAAAGCAACAAAAGTGTTGAAATAATATGTAGATGTTACACTTGATAAGTTTCTAGATGGTTTACTTGTTGGCCATTTTTGGCCCACATATGAAACTCTTGCATGGTTTGATGAAACATGGGGTCAAAGGCTTAGAAATGGATTTGGAAACAATGTTCAAAGATAAGCTTGTAAGCCAAAAGCTAAATAAAAAATCTCTTTTTCATCTAAGTCTTTTATTTGTTCATTCTTTCGGAGAACAAGTGAAAGGTGATTTCTTTTGGGTCTATTTTGGTTTCATTTTCATTTCAAAAAAATTATGCGAACAATTTCCCCAAATGAATTCTTTCTCCTTTTAGCTAAGTGTTCCTTTCAGCTAAGTGTTCTCTCTTCAGGAGTTTTATCTCAGTTTATTTCATTCAAGTGTCAGAAAATCTTTGGGAAAATTGTTCTGAAAGAATTATTCCAAGCAAAAGTTCCAAAAGATATCTTTTAAAGCGAAGTGGCCAAAACAAAAACTCTGAAGGATCATTTTAGGATTTTTGAAGAGATATTTCCCTTTAGGAAAGTCCTTTTCTAGAAACCTAAAGGGCTCTTACCCTTCAAGAAAGTTCATTTTCAAAAAATTTGAAGGGTACCTTACCTTTGGAAAGGGACCTTCATAAACCCGAAGGGTACCTTGAAAAATTCTGAAAGGCATTTTTTTCAAAGACATAAATTCCTTCAAACAAATTATCCATGGGAAAGTGATAAATAAAAGCTTGAGAAAAAAGGGCCTGAAAGGATGTAGAAGACAATGCCTAAAATGAAAATCTAAAGAAATTGATGATGGGCTCGTAAACATTAAGTTTGAGCCCTTGTAAGTAGCCACTGGCATTTAAAAGACCAAAAAGAGTTGTGCAACCTAGGGACTCACACCAACATAAATAAGATAAATTTAAGAAAACCAATGTCCTTAGATTGGTTTTCCATCTATAGGGAAGATCTAGTCTGGGTTTCAAGGCAAGAGCTGGTAGGTGAAGTCAATAGGGAGTCCTCATCCTTTGACATGGCCATCATCTCTGATAAACAATCATCAAATGTATAAGCAACATGGCTCAATCAAGTTTATAGATGTAAGAATATTTGTCCTCATACATGAAAAAACAAGTGGAGGATGGCATGGAAATGAAAGATAAAGATCAAGCGATTAGAAAAGATAGCTCGAGCATTTAAGACGTTCCTAGAATTTTCCTTCTTAGTGTACCTTGACATCATCATCCTCAATGAGTTTTGTCTTCTAGTGCATATCTCAACCAATGAGAGGGTTGGAAGACTTTTGGAGCTAATGGTAGTTTTTTCTTTGGAGAAGGATTAGTTCTAATTAACCCAAGTATGGGTGAGAATTCATGGAAGGTGGTTGGATCTCATTTATTAATTTCTATTTGCTCGTATATTCTTTTTGGGTCTTCCCCTTTTCTATATATTTCTCGGTTCTTTTCAAAAGAATATATCCTTATTTGATAAGGAAGAACTCTATCAAAATTTGTAAGAAGACCTTTTGAAGTAATAAAGATTATTTTTATGTATCTCTTATCTGAAAATCATTTTTAGCAAGCTTGTGCATGATGGCCTTGTGAAGAAGTATTCTTCCATGTCCCTTGTCCTTCCTTCTTACCCATTTTCAAGTATTTTTGGGTTAGTTGCAAGTCTGAACTTAAGCTCTATCTTCCATTAATTGACACTTGGTGTGAATTTTGAAATTCCTCTCTACTTCATATATGGCTTAGTGAACCTAGTTTATGAAACATTGATACAAATTAACTGGTTCTAAGGTTGTGTAAGCATAATTATCTTATGTTGAATTAGTTTTTATTTCATGCTTATGTGGGTCACTCTCTATTTGGTGCATCCCCTTTCTTAGTTTAATTTTCCCCTTTTATGTTACCTTTCTCTCCCTTTTCCTTGGTCAACAATAGGTTTTAGTGTGTGGGAACGACTGAAGTGAAGCATATGAGGAGCTAGCCTCATTAAAAATACTAGAGGTTCAACCTCACGATAGGATACCCATAGCTCGAGGTTGCTCCAATTTTGTAGCTGAGAGTGAGAGAGCCTAAGAAACTCTCCTATAAAGGTGCAAATCTTATGCTACAATAGTTTTTGGAATGCCTAGTGGGACCTTTTGAAAAAAGATTGGTCAAGTTCAATGTTGGTTGATCAATTTATAGCAGTTCTAGCTTTCATCTTTTAGTATCTGGTCAATTCAAAGAACACTCAATAATCTAGTGGTAGAATAGTAACTATCTTTCATGCTAAAGTTGACTACAAGATCGAATTTTACAAGTATTCCTTTAGAATTTGTTTAATTATGTTTAAACTTAGAAATAAGGTTAAGGTTCACCCATACTCACCCATATGTAGGAAGCTAATTTCCTAAACCAGTCATAAGGTATACCTATGTGAGAAGATCCTTTTTAGCCCCTCTTGCTACCATGATTCCCCAAAGAGATTTTGTGGGTTTCAAAGGCCAAAGTCCTTTAAATTTTCCACAATATGACCCTATGCCAGTATCAAACCTCAAAATCATCTCATATTTCATAGGAGACCAAGCTGTAACTACTACTGAACACATCATAGAGATGGCTAATTTCTGCAATATTCATAATCTCATAATAAAAAATGTAGCCATTAGGTTATTGGTTGTATCCTTTAAAGGAAAGGCTTTAGATTGGTATAGATGCCAAATTTCTAATTCGATTCAATCATAGGATCAACTGAGAATAGCCTTATGCAAGAGGTTTGCTAATAAGAGTGACCATTTGTCACTAGCAGAGCAGCTTACCACAATCATAAGAGGCCCCCATGAAGTCATGCAAGACTTCAACACAATATTTCAAAAGGATTGGGACATAATTCCAGCTGCTATCAGACCATCCCCAAACTTTGCCTTATTATATTATTTAAAAGCTCTAAATAGTTACATATTTTTAATGATCTAATCCATGGGAGGGGACATTTTGCCAAGTTCTTATGAGGTGGCTATCAAAGCTAAAAATTATCTAGTCCAGGTCGACTGCTTACTCCTAGACCCCCAATTCCCCTTTTCCCTAAGATTAGACCACCTCCTGTAGCTGTCCCCCCACTTGATGTTATCCTTCCAACTCTAAATATTGTTGTTGTACCTTCACTAAAGCAAGAGAAGGCCTCCACAAGTGGATCTAGTGACTCCCAAGAGCAAAAACACTACTTAGAACTGAAGAGCATACTCCAATCCTTAGGGAATGATGTGGTCAATGTCAAGAGACAAAAAGCTTACAACAAGCTATATCAAGCTCCATATCAGCCTCATCAATAACCTTATCAATCAAATAGGCCAGCCTACAAAAGAGGTTTCCAAGGATAGGGGCAGCCTAATTATGCTAGACAACATAATTATAATCCAAATGCTGCAGGCCCTTCCAATTCCTTAGTTCCTATTCAAAATAATATGGTTCAAGAGACTGAAGTGACAATCCTTTCAATGACCAATGATAGTAAGCTATTGCTTATGGTTAAAATCAAGCTCTTATAGCTCAAAGCATGGATATCCCCATGATTACAAAGCCAAAGCAACCTCTACAAGAATAAGGACTAAATCAGGTATCAAACCAGTCAGAAGCTACAATGGTTATCAATGAGCAAGAAGAGTATTATACATCCAAATATTAGGCCATCCTTGATCTGGCTTATGTCCTAGTCTCAGCAAACACAAGATTCAAAAGAAGGAATATGGGGGACAACTAGGAGGCATTCAAGGAGCCTCCTGTCACCACTCCTTCATTAACCAAGATAACAACAATGACTCCCAAGGCACAAGCAAAAGTTAGTAATATACCAATCAACATTATTGAGCAAATGAATAAATCTAACGTGAATGTACCAATGTGGGACATGCTTTTCATTCCCATTCAAGTGGATATCCTTTAGGAAGGCTTGTCTAAGATAAGTGTTACAATAACTACAGGTAGATAACCAAGAAAAGAAACTGAGGTCCTCACTAATGAAATGCAAGGTCCTATGGGAGAAGGGTTAAGTAAGGTGGTCAAGCCTCCTTTGTTCTATATTTCATTAATCATTGGTGATTCCTTGGTGCATCATTACTTATTAGATAGTGGAGCTAGCACTTCAGTAATGCCAAAATCAATAGAAGACCAACTTGGTTTAAAGTATGAACCCCAATCCAAGGAAGTTTTGTAGCTTGATGAATCTTCCACTAAACCAACTAGTAATATCAAAGGTCTCATCTTGACCCTACATGTTTTCCCTAGTGTTTTAGTGGCTCAAGATGTGTTGATTCTAGAGGTGCCTCCTCATTTTGGTCTATGCTTATGTAGAGAATTCAAAACAAATATAGGAGGCTATCTCACAATAGATTGGTCATACATGGGATTCAAAACTAGGTACGAGACTAAGGTATCAATCAAGGTTGAACCCATGGCACACTTTCACATTGAACCCCATCATCTAGATAGCATAAACTTCAATTATACTATCTTTGATGAGGAAGAGTTTATAATTGGTTAAGAGCTGAACACTTGTCCTAAAGAAATTCTAGATTTATTATTGGATGAGATATGGGGGGATAATAATTTTCTAAACCCTTTATAAGGTGTTGAAGAAAGAGACGTGGGTGTCTATTTAATACATGAAGAAATCAACTCATGCCTTGCCTCACTAGACATAAAGACAACCTCAATGGTATGTAGAAGTTGTTATTTGATGGTTTAAGGAGCAAGAATGGAGTAGGTGCAGGGGTATTGTTGGTTTCCCCTTCAAATGATAAGTTTTTCTCTTATTATAGGTTCCATTTTAGTTGCTCTTTAAACATGGTAGAATATGAAGGCTTAATCCATGGCCTTCAATGGGCCAGTAAGAAAGGAATCAAACAGATGCAAACGTATGGGGACAGTGAGCTTATAGCAAACCAAGTCAGGGGCCTAAACATTATGAATAATACTTTGATGAGGTCCTACAAAAATAGGGTGTGGGACCTAATTGAAGATTGTAAAGCCTTTAACATTCAAGTTGTGCCAAGGAACTAAAATCAACATGCTAATAGGTTGACAGCCATGGGGGCTCAATTCAACATTCCAAATAAGCTGAAAGAAGCCGAGGTTCAACCACATGTCAAGGTGGTGGTGAGGCCATCAGTGCCAGATAATGAGGCCCATTGGTAGGTTTTTGAAAATGACAAACAAATTGCTTGTTTCTTACAATAAGAAGCTAAGTTCTCCTACACCAACCAAGATAAGTTTCAACACCAATATGATGATCAAATCATTCAACTAAAATATAATAATCTCCCTAAAGTTTTGGTCACCCTTAAAGGCCTTTTCCATGAGGGAGACCATATGACAAAAGACAAGGCAGTAATATCAACTGATGAAATTTTTTATGAGAGAGTCCTCATCTTCAAGGACAAGCTTCTCAAGCTTGGGAAGGTAAGTAGTAAGGCTGAAAGGCACATCTTCATTGAACTTTGTAAAGAGTTTTTAGACATTTTTTCTTGAGATTATAGAGATATAAGAGGCTTTGATCCAAAGTTATCCCAACATACTATAGAGATGGAGGCTAATACTAAGCCTATGAGGCAAAAGTAGAGACCCATAAACCCCAAAATAGAAGAGCTTATGAGGAAAGAGCTAACCAAGTTGATTGAATCCAAGATTATCTTTCCCATCAAACACTCATCATAAGTAGCCAATTTGGTGCCTGTAAGGAAGAAGAATGGTTAGATCCATTTGTGTGTTGACTTCAAAGATCTAAACAAGGTCTCCTTGAAGGACCATTACCCTCTACCATCCATGGAGCAAATTCTTTAAATGGTTGCATGTTTAGAATGTTTTTCTCTTTTGGATGGGTACTTAAGATAAAACTAGGTGTTGGTGAAAGAGGAAGATTAATATAAGACTGCCTTCACCACCAAGTGGGGCACACATGCTTATCAAAAAATTCCTTTTGGTTTATCAAATGCTAGGTCCACTTTTAAAAGAGTAAAGGGCATGGCTTTCTAAGGGCTGCTAAATCAAATGGTGCTGGTCTACTTGGATGACATCACAATTTTCTCCAAAGATGCCAATAAACATATGGACCACCTAAGTTTGATATTTGAGAGATTCATAGAGTATGGAATCTTTTTGAATCCTAAAAAATGTGTGTTTGTTGTGCACAAAGATAAGTTATTGGGCCATGTTGTTTCAAAATAAGGATTAGCTATTGATCTTGATAAAATGAGTGCCATCTTGGCCTTATCCTTACCCAAGCATAAGAAGAGAATCCAAATTTTCCTTGGGAAAATAAACTTTATGAGGAGGTTTATATGTGGTTTTGCAAAATTGGCCAAACCCATCATTACTATGATTAAGAAGAACCAAGCGTTTACTTGGTCAAATGAAGGTAAATCAACATTTGAGGCTATCAAGCAGGCCATTACCCAAGCACCCACATTCATAAACTCTAATTTCTCAATATATTTATTATTATATGCCTTTGCTAATATTGATAATATATCAACTATGCTAATGCAAAAGAATGGTGAAGGACTTGAACAACGAATAGCTTTTTTTCAGTCAAGGGCTAGAAGGATATGAGGTGAGGTATACTTTCATAGAAAAATAAGTCTTTGCAGTGGTAATAAGCCTTAAAAGGTTTAGGCCCATATTCTCCAATAGCAAAATATATATTATGATGTCTTATCCTAGAGTGAGAGATTTCCTTCTTAACAAAGACTTGATTGAAAAGAGGGTTGTTTGGATTACCAAGGTCATGGAGCATGATGTAGAGATCAAGGTCACTAAGCTAGTGAGAGGTAAAGGTTTATGAGAGCACATGGTTGATGACCTTAATGAAAACAAAGAGGTTATTTTGGTAACAAAAGATAACTCACAAACAAATGCACTCTTACCTCACACTAGTTGGCTCTAGGATATGACACGTTTCTTGATGACAGGTGAGTGCCCACAAGGTATGGATAAAACAAAGAGAAGGTATTTTAGACTTCAATCCATACCTTATGCATTGGTTAGTGAGGTTTTATTCAAAAAGGACCTCAATGGAGTGCTCCTAAGATGCATAGATGGTAACCAGGTGACCAAGCTTTTAGAGCATTTCCATGATGGACCTATGGGAGGCCATTTTGATCCAAGGACCATAACAACAAAGATAATGAGGGCAGGTTATTACTAGCCCAACCTCTTCAAAGATGCTTATGCATGGGTGAGAAAGTGTCAAAAGTGTGCTCTCTTTGTGGGTAATCAAATATTGATAGCCCTTCCTCTCAACCTAATTTGGGTAGATCAAGCCTTCATGTAATGGGGGATAGATTTCATAGGAATGATCAAACCTCCATCAAGTGCTTGGCATAAGTGGGTGCTTACTATAACTAAAAAATTTACTAGGTGGATGGAATCCATTGCATTGAAAGAAGCTAATGAAAGTACAATCTTAGAATTTTATGACAACATTGTGATTGGGTTTGGTGTTCCATCCACTATCATTTTTGATAATGCACTAGCATTCCTTAGTCTGAAAATGAATGAATGGGATCTCAAGATGGGAATCTACCTTATAACCTCTTCCAACTATTATGCTCAAGGAAATGGATTGGCTGAGTCCACAAATAAATTTTTTCTAAGAATCATTAAAAGAACCATGGAAGAGAACCGGAGGACATGACACACTAAATTAAAGACAACCTCGTACACTGACTGGGTGACTCATAAAGCTACCATTGGAAATTCTCCGTATGTTTTAGTATATGGAAGGGAGTCCAAGTTGACCATTTCTCTTGAGCTACTTGTATTAGAGCTTTCCCATCAGTTGGAGATTTGGAAGATGAGCCTAGGAATGTGAGGTTGGCAGAACTCATGGAGCTTGAGGAAACAAGAGACCTTGCAATGAAGACACTAGAGTCATGTCAAGCCCAAATCAAGAAAGCTTTTGACAAGAGATCCATAGTAAGGGATTTCATAAAATGGGATCTAGTCCTCAAATGGGATTCAAATAAGGCCAAGCCAAGAAATCATACCAAATTTGACAGGTTGTGGAGTGGTCCTTGTTTGATCCATGGATGCAAAACACATAATGCTTTCCAATTGGCCCAGATGGATAGAGAGGTACTACCCATCCCAATCAATGAGATTCATCTAAAGCCTTACTTTTAGAAGAGTTTGTGGCCATTATATATATTGTATTTTTGTATAGTTTTTCATGTTTTCCTCTAAGTACTTTGGGCATAGTTTTGTTTTGTTCTGGTTGCCCTTATTACTTCAAAGGGAGGTTCTAATTCAATGAAAAATTGATTTGAATTCATGCCCAATAGATGGGTTTGATGAGGCAACATGGTCTAAGTTCTCTTGCATTGATAGGCATGCAACCCCTATGAGTTGTCAAAGATGTTGGACATTTTTGGCCCACATATGAAGCTCTTGCATGGTTTTATGAAACATTGGGTCAAAGGATTAGAAATGAATCCAAAAATAGTGTTTGAGGATAAGCCTGTAAGCCAAAATCTAACTAAAAAATCTCTTTTTTGGCTAAGTCTTTTGCTTGTTCATTCTTTCAGAGAACAAGTGAATGGTGATTTCTTTCGGGCCTATTTTGGTTTCATTTTTCTTTCGAGAAAATTATATGAACAATTTCCCTAAAGGAATTCTTTCTCATGTCAGCTAAGTGTTCTCTCTTTGGGAGTTTTGTCTTAGTTTCTTTCATTCAAGTGTCAGAAAATCTTCAGGAAAATTATTCTGAAAGATTTGTTCCAAGCAAAAGTTCTAAAAGATATCATTTAAAGTGAAGTGGCCAAAATAAAAACTCTGAATGATCATTTAAATATTTTTGAAGGGATCTTTCCCTTTGGGAAAGTCCTTTTCAAGAAACCCAAAGGGCACTTTCCCTTCGGGAAAGTTCATTTTCAAAAAATCTGAAGGGTACCTTACCTTCAAAAAGGGACCATTTCATAAACCGGAAGGGTACCTTGTAAAAGTCTAAAAGGCATTTTTTTAAAGACAAATTCATTCAGACAAATTGTTCATAGGAAAGTGATAAACAAAAGCTTGATAAAAAAGAGCTCGAATGGATGTTAAAGATAATCCCTAAAATGAAAGTCTAAATAAATTAATGACTAGCCCACAAATGTTAAGTTTGAGCCCTTACAAGTAGTCGTTGGTGTTTAAAATACCAAAAGGAGCTATGCAACCTATGGACTCACACCGATATAAATAAGATAAATTCAAGAAAACCAATATTCTTAGATTGGTTTTCCATCTATAAGGAAGATCTAGTCTGGGTTTCAAGGTAAGAGATAGTAGGTGAAGTTAATGGGGAGTCCTCATCCTTCAACATGGCCATCATATTTGACAAATACTCAAAAAAGTATAAGTAACATGGCTCAATTAGGTTTATAGATGTAAGAATTTTTGTCCTCATATGTAAGCAGACAAGTGGAGGATGACGTGGAGATGAAAGATAAAGATCAAACAATTAGAAAAGATATCTTAGGTATTTAATATGTTCCTAGACTTTTCCTTCTTAGTGGACTATGACATCATCATCCTCAGTGAGTTTTGTCTTCTAGTGCATTTCTTGACCAATTAGAGGCTTGGAAGACTTTTGGAGCTAATGGCAATTTTTTCATTGGAGAAGGATTAGTTCTAATTAACCCAAGTGTGGGTGAGAATTCTTGGAAGGTGGTTGGATCTCATTTATTAATTTTTGTTTACTTTCCTCTTCTCTTTGGGTCTTCCCCTTTTCTATATATATCTTGATTCTTTTTAAAAGAAGATATCCTCATTTGATAAGGAAGAACCCTATCAAAATTTGGAAGAAAGACCTTTTGAAGCAATACAAATTATTTTTACCTATCTCTTGTCTGAAAATCATGTTTAGCAAGCTTGTGCATGATGGCCTTGTGAAGAAGTGTTCTTCCATGTCTCTTATCCTTCATTCTTACCTATTTTCAGGTATTGGGTTAGTTATAGGTCTGAACTTGAGCTCTTTCTGCCATTAATGGATGCTTGGTGTGAATTTCAAAATTCCTCTCTACTTCATATATGGCTTAGTGAACCTAGTTTATGAAACACTAATGCAAATTAACTAATTATGACATTGTGTAAGTAGAATTATCTTATGCTGAATTAGTGTTTATTTCATGCTTATGTGGGTTACTCTCTATTTGGTGCATCACCTTTATTAGTTCAGTTTTCCCCTTTTATGTTACCTTTCTCTCCCTTTTCCTTGGTCAAAAATAAGTTTTAGTGTGTGGGAACAACTGAAGTGAAGCATCTGAGGAGCTAGCCTCATTATAAATCCTAGAGGTTCAACCTCACTATAAGATACCCACAACCTGAGGTTGCTCCAATTTTGTAACTGGGAATGAGAGAGCTTGAAAAACTCTCCCACAAGGGTGCAAATCCTACGCTACAACATTACCATCAAAGAGAGGAATTCATCATATTGATTTGATTTTAATATTAACTCTACCTAATCAAGCAACTTATAAGGTGATTCCAATAGAACATGCAAATTTGAATAGACATGTTATTGAATTAGTGGGAAAATATTTAGTAAGGGAGAATATGAGTCCATGTCTGACACCAATGTTGCTAACTCAAATTAAATATGGAACATAAACAATTCATGTGGATAATAGATAAATTAATAAAATCACCATCAAATACAAATTTTGTATACCTCACCTAGATGATATGGTGGATGTGATTGCAAGAGATAAATACTTTACTAAGATTGATCTAAGGAGTGACTTCGATTACATTCTAATTTGTGAAGGAGATGAATGGTAAACAACATTCAAGGCTAGGGATGGATTATATGAGTGGATGGTGATATTATTCAGATTGTTTAGTGTACCCAATACATTTATAAGAATAATGAACACAATATTATGAGATTACATCGGTAAGTTTGTAGTGGTTTATTTTGATGCTATTTTTATATTCAGTAAGAATAAAGGAGAACACTTAAAACATTTAAGAATGGTATTTGAATTGCTAAGAAATAAAAAGATCTATGTAAATTTGAAGAAGTGCAAGTTTATGTAGAAAAGTTTGGTATTTTTGGGATTTTTAGTTTCAAAAGATGGTGTAATAATGGATGAAGAAAAGGTTGAGGCAATTGTTAAGTGGCCTATTCTAGGAAGTATATTGGAGGAACAATGTTTCCATTATTTAACAACTTTTTTTTAAAAAATCATTAATGTTTCTAGTAGTATTATTGCACCAATAAAATATTACATGAGGGGAAAATAATTTGTGTAGACAAGGGAAACAACATAAATATTTCAATTATTGAAGAAGAAGGTGTCAGAAAAATTTGTTTTAGCATTACCTAATTTTAACAAACTATTTGAGTCAAATTATGATGCTTCACATGTGGATATTGGTGTTGTGTTGAGTCAAGAAGTAAAGCCAATAACATATTTCAACAATAAATTGAATGATGAAAGAGTGAAGTAGTCTACATATGATGTAAATTTTATTCTATTGTACAAGTATTAAGACACTAGAGGCATTACCTAGTGCCTCAGGATTTTATACTATTTATAGTCCATGAGGCTTTGAAGTATGTGAACACTCAAAATAAGTTAAATAGTAGACATGCAAAGTGGTGTCTTTATTTGCAAGGATATAATTTTGTTTAGAAACACAATTCAAGAAAGTAAAATCAATAAGTTGATGCTTTGAACAAGCAAGTGGCACTGTTAACTACTATGATGAGTGAATTAGTTAGATTTGAAGTTGTTAAGGAGTTGTATGATATTGATCTAGATTTTGGGAAGATAGTTTACAGATTCAGGAATCCATTAGTAGGTGAGACATGTACTATTCATGATGATTATATTATACATGATGATTATCTCTTCAAGGGAAAATAAGTATGTATTTCGGTTGGGTCTATGAGAGACAATATTATAAATAATTACACATTAGTGGTTTAGGTGGACACTTTGGTAAGAATAAGACAATAACTTTGGTGGAGGATAAGTATTTTTGGCCAAATATGAAGAGAGATGTGTCAAGGTATGTTTCAAGATGTATGATATGCCAAATGGATGAAGGCCATGCACAAAACACATAGATGTACATGCCATTACTAGTACCAAGAGGAACATGGAAAAATTAAAGTATGGACTTTGTATTGGGACTATCAATCACATAGAGAAGTAATGATTCATTTTTTATTGTTATAGACATGTTTTTTAAGATGGCTCATTTTATTATATGTAAGAAAACTAATGATGCCACTAGAAAACAAATATATTTTTAAAAATGTTGTGGGGTTTCATGTGTTCCAAAAACTATTACTTAAAAAATGGATAAAAGTTTCTAAGTCATTTTTGGAGGACTCAAAAGAATAATTTGGGAACTAAATTATAATTTAGTAGTGCATACTATTGACCATTTTGATCACAAGTCAAAATGGGTCAACCCCCTACAGTCAAAAATTAATATAGGGGTATAACATAGTTTCATAAGTTGTGTCATAGTTACTTTTATGTGATTCAATGACTTATTAGCCTTGGTCATGGTCACGTTTAGTCCTTATGTCATTTAATATCATTTAGAGGTTTTATATGGCTCATAAATGAAGTGGTACGGTTTTCAAAGTGTCCATGTGTTCCAAAATTCCTTCCAACATCCAATGTGTTAGATTCCTCATCAATAATGTTAAGACAAATTGAAACTTTTAGGTTCCTAACTGAAAATAAAGAAAGTAAGTGGAAAAGGAGTTTCAAAGGTTGCACAGCCTATGAGAGAGAGTGAGACATGGGAGAAGGTTTTGGAAGGGATATTAAACTTCCTCAAACTCATTTAAATTATTTACATGCTTTGAAAGTGCCAAAAATGGTCTAAAACCATTCTGCACTTCCATCACTCCACTCTGCACATAAAATTGGTCAATAGGTTTTTGGTTGGTATGGCTAGTAGGAGGAATTCCAAGTAAAATTATCCTAGTGGTGGATAATAAACTTGGTAAACTTAAATTTTATTGTTTGGAGTGGGAGGAATGATGGCCTATACTTTATGAACCATCTCTAGCAAGTTGACTGTTCATTTCTGCTTGTTGTTTCCCACACCCTACAAGTTTTGATCTTATTTGAGATGGTCCATACAAATCAGATAATGTATTTGATTCCAAAAGATTTTGGTTCTATTATTTCATGTTTCCCATGATTTTTTTCATCATTGGAAGTGATTTGATGGGTTGGACAACTTAGATTGTAAGAAGGTGTTACTAATGAGGTTACAAGTTTTAAACACTTGCACCAAGTTTATTTATTTGGAGTGATTTAAAAGTAATGTGTGGTATTTTTTATATGACTATAATGTATCCTTTAATCCATATATTTTCAATAATAGTATTACAAGCTAGCATAATGGAGTTGCAGTCATAGTTAGTCATAATTCAAAACCCATAATCAATTTCCTGTATTTCCATACACAGTTAGCTAAGTGAGGTATGTGAGGTACTAAACATGTTCATGGAGGTTTTTTAATATGTCAAATGGATTTTAATACATTTTTTTACTTGACCAATCAAGCTAAACCTCTCTAATGCCATGCAAATGATGGTTGGACAGTCAATTCCCATATATGCACAGTCATGCACCATTGGTGTTCATCTACAGTAGATTGAGGATGTTGGGATGGAGGTATGGAAACATGCTACAATAATTTCAAGATGAAATGAATTAATTTTAAATATTTTGAGAAGGTTTGAACTAGTTGCAAGCCCATACACCATACAAACTAGTTATCTCAACTATTACTGCCTTGTCTGCAACTTCATGCATACCTACAGGTGCCTCATAAATGCTAACCACATTTAAAGGAGGTATTTGGATTGAATGATGTTATTAATGGTGAAAATAGTCCATTTTAATGTTGATATAGGGCGTAAAAATAATTGAAGGTTAGATTCAATGCACATTGTCCATACTTATTCTCACTGCCTGCACATTGGAAATGTCCACCTACAGATGGCCCTGACAGAGAGGTGAATGTGTTATTCAAGGGCATGTTAATATGATTTAATACCATTATTTAAGTCATAGGATGTTATATATACCATGAATATCATGTTTATAACACTAGATTAACAGACAAGAGTGAAAACCCACTTCAAGGGAAGAGATTTTAACGTAGGGACAAGTTTCCCTAAAACACAAAAACAAATCACTCAACACTTTTAGTGTTAACATATGATGATGTCACATAGAGTTTTGATCAATCTAAATGTTTATATATTTTATCCCTATCCCAGGGGAATATTCATGAAAAAATGAATGGTTATATGACTAGACAATAGTAGTGTTCAAGGGCTTCAAAGTTGCAAATTCGTTCACTAAAGTTTGTCAGTGTTGTCTACATGTTTTAAACCTCAAAAGAAATTCACATCCCAATGTGTTAATGTAAGGAATATATCCATGTTTAAATTGTACTATTAAGTCGATAAACATAATTTTTTTTCAAATAGTGTTAACAAGGGTTGGATCACTAGGTTTTTTGGCCTAATAGACACACCTACAGGTGTACTTTGGTTCAAAAAGGCCACCTACAATGAACTGTAGATATCTACATTCTCATCATACAAACCTAGACATGAGAAACCAATGAATAAAGACACATAAAAGTTATAAATGATTATAAATGTATCTAAGTATCTATGGCATAGGTTCCAATAAGTTGAAATATCATCTTCATGCTTCTTTTGCCTCAACATATTCAATTATAGTCGACTGTAGTTGACAATGAGCAAGAATTTGGTGTTATGGGTGTTGATACAACATGGGAATGATGTGAATAGGCCCAAATGGTTGTTAAAATTAATTAGAGATCTAAAATTCATAGTGAGGCAATAACATAAGGATTTAACAATGTAATATGCACATACACGGGTCAACTTCTAAGCAAAAAACACAAAAAACATGGTCAACATTTGTACTCAGTCAAGAGCAAGGCGTGTCTGGGGGTGTTTGACAAGTTTGGGTGATAATTAGGTATGGAAAAAATTTAGTCATGGTTTTAATGGACTTGGGATACCATCACATGATATAAATAATGTAGAGAAAGGCTCCAAACATATACCTACATTCCATATTTAGGCCCCTGCACACAGTCAACTTCTCACAGTCTACCTTGGAGATTTTATGAGGTTTTAAGGAACTATCCATGAAATCAAGATATAAAATTTTAAAAAAATCATATCCATCACTTGGAAAAGCCTATGGAATATACACCTTGTCTGAGAAAATAGGGGAAGTACCCTCTATTTTATCTCAGACAGAGGGCACTCCCTAAGGGTGAAAACCTACAAATTTTGGAGAAAGGAGATGACAAGATGAGTTGAGGGTTGGTGAGACATTTAAAAATTATGTGGAAAGATGTGTCACACTTTAAAAAACATGAAAAATCATTCACATGTGTTATAAATAGGTCAAGTGGTTCTAAACCTACAAGGATGCAAACATACCTATTAGGTCTCAACTAGACCTAAAGCCCAATTGGGGGGTCAATTTAATTTCCAACATTAAATGAGCATGGAAAGGCATTGGGATACCTGATTGGGGAGATATAAGATGTTTTTGAGTGGTAAATATGCAAAAGAAACCATAATAAGGCCATTTTTTGGTTTAGACCACATTATACCTACATAGAATGAAGAGGAGAAGCTCAAGTAGGCAACTTAGAGAGATCATATCTACATGGATACTTTACATGGAGACTCAAGAGGATAGGATATGTTGAAGATGGTATTGAGCAAACATTTTATGGGATTGGTCTATGAGTTCAATTTCACAACTATATAAATAATCCTTAAGGGTAGAAATAACTCTAAACCCTCCAAAACCTTGGATAGTGACCCGATTGGGAAGATTGAGCGTTAGATGCATCCATATGGAAATGAATGACCATGAAAGTTATTGAAGGTTTCAAAGGACTCAGCAGGGCTACTTCTCATCAGCTTAAGTCCCACCCTACTTGTACAAACAAGGTAGAAAATAGATTTTCTTGATAGTTTTTGGTGTTTTGTAGGTTCTAGGGAGATTAAAAGGATACAAACCATATTGGGAGAAATATTTGGACTTGAGATAACTCATAATGTCTATTTATTACAACATAAGATCTCACAAGTGATTTTGTAAGTGCCTTCATCTCAGCCAGTCAAGACTGACATAGGGAACAAGCTAGTGAGAGAGTGAAATATTCAAGTGGGAGAATTTTTAAGGAATAACTAAGGAATATAAGGCCATGATGGGTCCTAAAATGTGTCATTAAATCCTATGTATAGATCATATTGGAAAACTAAAGGAAACTCTGGTTCTAAGTGTGGGGTTGAAAAAGGAGTTATTTAGACTACAGGTAGTGATGACTCATATGTATAAGAATCTTGATAACTAGGTATGAAACCAATGCATGGTGGATCATGTATATAACCCCTTCCCATTAGTTAAATCATCACATCTATCCCTAGTTAGTTGTAGGATATTCCAAAAGGGCCAAATGATGAAAGCAGTTTTCTAAGCAAGCAAAAGTAGTCCTATGCCACATTTCATAAGTTTCATGACTTTGAGGGACATTTGTCTCATGAGACCTTATATGGTTTGTTTAATAATTGATTATATTGCATGCTTAAATGCTCCTCTCAGTTTTACAATTTTTCTTATGACTCTTGGACTTCATTCTCTTCTCCTCTTTCTTAAATTCTATAAGTAGTGGCCATTTTGGCTCTTGTAAACTAATACCATACCATGTATGGTGAAGACCTACTAGAATGGAATTGTATTTTTATTTGGAACATTAATGAAATTTTGGTTTTGGGTTTATGAATGTTAATCTAAGTGTGAAAAGTGACGTCTGGTGAAGTTAGTGATAATATTATATTTGTGCTTTCCTTATCCTTTCATGTTTATGCAATAGTTCCTATTTTAATAGGGCATATAGAGTTTAGTCAAGTATGTTAGGTCCTTTAAAGTTTAAAACTATTCTTGGAGTGTTAAATCTTCCCTTTTTTTCATTTACCTTGTGTTTCTTCATGCATATCACCTCTATATCAAAACATTGATGTTAGAACCTGCTAGGACTTACAAGCTAGTTTAAATGTCTTTTTTCATTGTGATAGAAGTAAGATGGTATTGTGGAAATAATATTGGTGTATCAACCATTATAATAGTTACATTTAATGCAATTTTTTACTTTTTCCCCCATAATCAAATAGTTAGTTAGATGATAAGCATTTCAAGATATATTTAAGGAGCCAACCCTTAAATTTAGAGGTCTATTTCTACCTATAGGTACACCCACATACTTAAAAGTATTCCCATGTCACCAAAATTTGGAAGAGGCTTGAACATCATATTTTATGGTTCAAGATTTAGTGCCAAATTTTTTGGCACACCTGATGGGACCCATTATCTTCAAGACAACTTATCAAGGTGAATGCTGGTCTTGACAACATTAGCTGCAAATTGATGTGCTACTCAGCATTTGCTAACTCCATTTAAGCCATAATATGGTTCAAGGCTATTATTTTGTCATATTTTTTATCTCATACTTCATGGTCCTTGGTAGGTCATCATCTAGTAGATTAATCAATCCTATCAATCCACCTATTAAGCCTGAACTTCCTCTTGAAGTTTAATATCCTCATCCTAACCAATGCTTTGAAGATCAATAATATTTTGATAATTAAGGAAGTGAAGAGATTTGAGATATCAAAGAAAACATGGATATGAAACATGCCTTTCCCACCTTTAATACTAAAAATATAATCCACCTTCAAGCCTGTGATGACATTCCTCCTAATTCCACAAAGAGTGTGCCTACATTCAATGGTGAGAGTCATGTTAAATCTAGTGAACACATCAGGGATATTTCTATTTTTTGTAGTTTCCACAATGTCACTAAAGATAATATTTCCATTAAACTCCTTGCCATGTCCCTTAGAGGGAAATCTATTGATCAGTATAGGACTTTGTCTAGTGGATGTATCACATCATGGGAAGACTTTGGAGTATTGTTGACTTCAAGATTTGAAGATGAAAGTGACCATACCTCTCTTATACATCAGCTCAATGTGATCATAGAGGCCCCAAATAAAAAATTCATAAATTCAATGAGAGGTTTCAAAAGACTTGGTATAGATTGCCTCCTCCCATGAGACCACCTACTAGCTTCATATTCCCCACTTACTTGATAGCCATTGGTACTGATATTATTATTATGATTCAATCTATGGGTGGTTTCACTTTTCTCGAAGCATATGAACTTGCCATTAGAGATGAGAAAGACCTCATTCAAGTAGGAAAGTTTCCCACTAAGGTGTATATGCCTATTTTTCCTAATAATTTTGATAATAATCCAAATGTGGCCCAAGTTCCTAATGTAAATGTTAAGCCTAGGAATGCTCTTAAGAAAGTAGAAGATGATATTGATTGGCAGTCAAGGTCTAAGTTATTTGAGATAAGATGTCAAGCCTTAGAGGATAAAAATAAGTGAGCTAACATGTATTAAGGTTTCTTATCAAAATACATATCCCTATCAATAATAATATGGCCAAAAATATGGGAGGGGAAGAGGTCAAGGGCAACCTAACTATAACAGGCCTGCTAATGTGTACAATCCCAATTCTACTACCAATGCAAGAGAGAGTGTACCAATGCATAATAACTTGGTGCACAGAGAAGATTGAAAATAAGGCCAATTTATGGATGATAATTAAGGTGGAGATAAATCTTTAGTTTCTCAAGGATTAGTCACTCCTCTCCTATCAGCTGAAGATGAAGTCATGATGTAAAAAAATGAAGATTGATAGCCTCATGGAGAAGATTCACCAACTTCATGGTGGAAGATACTTTTATACTCAACTATAGATACTATATTTCAGATAATACAAGGGCTAAGAGTAAGGATCTAAGAGGTGATAATATCATGCCTACAAGCTCATCTAATCCTTTTACAAATAATCAAAACATGGCTGCAAACATGGTAACTCCAAACACTCCTGCACCTCCTTCAAGATAAAATGTGGTAAGGTCTACTCCAGGTGTCTCAATTATTCAAGTTAAAATAGATTATTTGCCTAAAAATAATAAATATAAGGTGAGTAATTCTATCCTAAACATAGTGGATTCATTTAAAAGTGCCAAAGCATCTATCTCCTTGTGGGATGTCCTTCACATGCCTGGCCAAAAGAGCTATTACAAAAATAGTTGTCCACTATTCCTATTAGTACTTCACCTTCATTTAAAATTCATAGTCATGTTGATATAAAAAATTCCCCTAATACCATTTTTGATCCATCCACTAGGGCTGAGAAATATCCATCTTTTGATCTCACTCTTAGAGTGGGTGATTAATTGGTATATAATTGCATAGTTGATAGTGGTGTTTTTACTTCAATCATGCCCAAAGTTGTAGCTAATAATTTGGGCCTAAAATATGAACCTAATAGTAAATAAGTTTTTCAACTAGATGGTACACCTGCTAAAATAATAGGGTTGATCAAGAACTTGAAGGTTTTCTTTCATGATTGTCCTAGCTTTCCTATCCTTCAAGACATAGTTGTTGTTGACCTCCTAGCTCACTTTGTAATCTACCTTTCAAGAGAATTTACAACCAAAATAGGTGGCTAAATCTTATATAATTGGTATTTCTTGGACTTTAGAACAAGATATGGAGCCAAGGTGACCATTATAACTCAGCCTCTTGCAAGGTTTCACATTGAGATCTACATTGAAACAAGTTCTAACTTGAATTATGTTATCCATGAGGAGGAATATAATGTGGATGATGGTGCTTCTAAACTTGAGGGTATTTCTATCTTGTTCCCAAATTAAGATGGAGTAGATGCTTATGAGCATGATCTTTATGCATAATATGAGCAAACTGACCTTGGCACTTATATCATGCATGAAGAGCTATTTGAAGGAGCTGAGGTAAGTGTCAAACATTATTTCTCACATGTTATTGAGGGTAAATACATGATTATTGAGTATGATGATGATATATTGAGGAATATAATTGAGCACCATAGTGGGAATAATGATGTATTTCTACTTGCTATTGATGAGGATGCCCTTGATGATGACACTCATGAGGTAGAGTAGGATGACTTATAGCAAAGATACAATGCCATATATCAATAATTTGATCAACTAGGTAATGCTACCTCCCATCCTAGAAGGTCTATATCTAGTGTGTTTGATAATGATTCTAATAAACATGATGTTTAGTCTCTTACCAAGCATGAAAAAGAGTGTCATGTTGTGAAGGAGAAAGACTTATGGCAAAGGTTCAATGCCATATGCAAAGAGTTTGACAGGCTTGGTAAGACTCCTTTTTCTCCAAGAGATTCTATATGTGATGTTAAGATTTATAATGAGATTAACAAGCATGTTTTTGAGTGTCCCATAAGGCACAAAGATGAATTCCATTCTATTGATCAAGAGTTTGCAGTTATGAAAGAGCTTGATGAAGATATTGCCCAAGAAGTTGTAAACATGGAGAATGAGATCCATATAGAAGTTATTGTGTTTCAAGGATAGTCAGAAGCTCCACCTGAGGTAGGATCATCTGTAAAAGTTTTGGAACATGGTGAAAATAATATTGATGCTCCCAAACATCAAGTACATGCTAGCCTTGAAGAACACAAAAAATGAAGCAATTGTCATACATTTCATTCTATAGTTTAAGGAATGTAAATCAGATGTGACAGAGATTAAGAGCATTACATCTAAAATCAAGGATCTTAGAGAGAAAGAAAAACATTCATTAAGGCTCCAAATAGTGCACTTACAGATAGGATAAGGCATAGAGTTGGTAAGCTTCTTGACCATACACATATGCAAGTGATTGGTGATGACCATGATCTTCATGCTAGATTGCCTTCATGGAGTGATAAAGATTTAAGGGAAACTATATTTGACCCTAGTTGAGGTATGATTATATGTTTCACCTTGAGAGTGAGGTTTTGTAGATAGTAGATTAGGTGTGTGTGTGTTTTCTTTCAGTTGTTTTATGTTCCATAAGTGTTCTAGTTGAACACAAGTTTGTTTCCCCTTGGTTTATATTGTTTTTTATACCTTCAATTTGTATTTGGTGTGTTTTAAAAGTTAATGTGTGTGTCAAACTAGTATACATGTGACTTCATGGCCCAATGGACATGATTAAGCTACTGATCTTGGCATAACAAGCATACCACCCTTGGGAAATCACCAAAAATGTTGACCATTTTGACCACAAGTTAAAATGGGTCAACCCCCTTTAGTCAAAACTTAATATAGTGGTATAATATAGTGTCATATTTAATTTTATGTGATTTAATGTATTATTAACCTTGGTCATGTCACATTTAGTCCTTATGTCATTTAGAGGTCATATATGGGTCATAAATGAAGTGTACAATTTTAAAGGTGTCCATGTGTTCCAAAATTACTTCCAAAATTAAATGTGTCATATTCCTCATCAGGAATGTTAGGACTAACTAAAACTTGTAGGTTTTTAACTGCAAATCAAGAAATTAAGTGGAAGAAAGGAGTTTCAAAGGTTGTACATCCTATGAGAGAGAGTGGCACATGAGAGAAGGTTTTGGGATGGATATTAAAGTTATCAAACTCATTTAAATGCTTTGGAAGTTACAAAAATAGGATAAAACTATTTTGCTCTTCCATCACTCCACTATGCACATGAAACTGGTTAATAGGTTTTTGGTTAGTATGACCAGTAGGAGGACTTTCAAGTCAAATGATCTTGGTGGTGGATATTACACTTGGTAAAATTTAATTTTATGTTTGGAGTGGGAGGAATGGTGGCCTATACTTTATGAACCATTTTTAACAACTTGACTTTTCATTTTTACTTGTTGTTTCCCACACCCTATAAGTTTTTCTCTTGTTTGATCTGGTCCATATAACTCAACTAATGAATTTACTTCTAAAGGATTTTTTCTCCCTTATATCATGTTTACCATGATTTTTTAATCATTAGAAGTGATTTTATGGGTCAAATAGCTCAAATTGTACCAAGGCGTTGCTAGCAAGGTTACAATCAATTTTCAACACTTGTAACAAGTTTATTTCTTTGTAGTGATTTAAAATTAATGTTTAGTGTTTTTTATCTACCTATAATGTCTCCTTAAATCCATCTCTTTTAAATAATAGTCTTACAATCTAGCATAATAGAGTTGCAGTCATAGTTCAAAACCAATAGTCAATTTCTTGCATTTCTATACACAGTTAGCTAAGTGAGGTATGTGAGGTCCTAAACATGTGCATAGAGGTGTTTAAATATATAAAAGGTATTTTAATACATTTTTTACATGACCAATCAAGCTAAACCTCTCTAATTCCATGCAAAGGATGGTTGGACAATCAATTCCCATATATGCATAGTCACGCACCATTGGTGTGCATCTACATTAGATTGAGATAATTGGGATGGAGGTATGAAAGTATGTTAAAATATTTTAAATTTTAAATAAACCAATTTTTATAACTAGTTTCAAGCCCATACACCATACAAACTAGTTATCTCAACTATCACTGCCTAGTCTGCAACTTCATGCATACCTACATGTGCCTCATAAATGCTAACCACATAGAAAGGAGGTATTTGGATTAAATGAGGTTATAAATGGTGAAAATAGTCCATTTTAAGGTTGATAGAGGAACTAAAACTAATTTAAAGTCAGATTCAATGCATAATGTTGATAGTTATTCTCACTACCTGCACATTGGAAATGTCCACTTACAGGTAGCATTAACTGAGAGGTGAAAGTGTTATTCAAGGGTATGTGAATATGATTGAAGATAATTATTATGGTATTAGGGTATTATAGAGACCATTTAAGTCATGTTTATAACATTGGATTGATAGATAAGAGTGACAACCCACTTCAAGGAAAGAGATTTGAATTGACGGACAAGTTTCCCTAAAACACAAAAAATAGAGCACTCAACACTTTTGGTGTTAACAAATGGTGATGTAATCTAGGGTTTTGATCAATCCAAATGTTTCTATATTGTATCAATTTATTATGGGAAGATCCATGAAAAAAATAATGGATGTATGACTAGAGAATAGTAGTGTTTGAGGGCTTCAAAGTTACACATTTATTCATTGATGTTTGTTAGTGTTGTCTACAAGTTTTGAACCTCGAAAGGACTTCACATCCCAAGGTGGAAATGTAAGGAATATATCCATGTTTGAATGGTCATATAAAGTTTATAAACATACTTGTGTTTCAAATAGAGTTAACAAGGGTTAGAGCACTAGGTTTTTTGGCCTAATAGACACACCTACATGTTTACTTTGGTTCAAAAAGGCCACCTACAATTGACTGTAGGCATCTATAGTCTCATCATAAAAACCTAGAGATGAGAACCTAATGAATAGAAACAAAACCAAGTTAAAAATTATTGTAAATGGATCCAAGTAACTATGGCATATGTTCCAATAAGTTTAAATATCATCTATAAGCTTCTTTTTGCCTCAACATTGTCAACTGTAGTTGACAGTGAGCAAAAATTTGGTGTTATGGGTATTGATACATCATGGGAATGATGTGAATAGGTCTCAATCATTGTTAAAACGGATTATATAGCTCAAAGGAATGGTGAGGAAATATCATAAGACATAAACCATGTAATATGCACCTACAGGGATCAACTTCTAAGCAAGAAAACATAAAAAACATAGTCAACATTTGTACTTAGTCAAGAGCAAGGTGTATGTGGGGGTGTTTATAAAGTTTGGCTGATAAGTAGGTATGTAAAAAAATTAATCATGGTTTTAATGGCCTTGGGATACCCTCACATAGTATAAAAAATGTAGAGAAAGGCTCAAAATATGCACCTATAGTGCATATTCAAGCCCCTGCACACAATTAACTTCTCACAGTTTGCCTTGGAGATTTTATGAGGTTTGAAGGAGTTATCCATGTAATAAAGAAATAAAAATTTGAATATATAATATACATCACTTGGATAAGCCTATGACATATCCACATTATCTGATAAAATAGGGGAAGTGCCTTGTATTTTGTCTTAGACAAAGGGCACTCCCTAAGGGTACAAATCTACAAATTTTGGAGAAAGGAGATGACAAGATGAGTTGAAGGTTGGTGATACCTTGCAGAATGATTTGGAAATATATGTCACACCTAAAAAAACATGCAAAATCATTCACAAGGGTTATAAATAGGTCAAGTGATTCTAAACCTACAAGGATGCAGGCAAACCTATTA
This sequence comes from Torreya grandis, assembly GCA_037957365.1. Taxonomy (NCBI): domain Eukaryota; kingdom Viridiplantae; phylum Streptophyta; class Pinopsida; order Cupressales; family Taxaceae; genus Torreya; species Torreya grandis. The sequence goes on along the minus strand of JARHVA010001011.1, from coordinate 48,300 downwards.
GGTCTCAACTAGACCTAAAGCCCAATTGGGGGGTTAATTTCATTTCCAACATCATATGATCATTTAAAGGCATTGGGATACCTGATTAGGGATATATAATTTTTTTTTTAGCTATAAATATGAAACAAAAATCATAGGAAGGCCATTTCTTGGTTTAGACCACATTATGCTTGCATAGAATGAAGAGGAGAAGCTCGAGTAGGCAACTTTGAGAGCTCATATCTACATGGATACTTTTCATAGATACTCAAGAGGATAGGATAAGTGAAATATGGTCATGAGAAATTTTTTTTTGGATTTTTTTCATAAGTTTAATGTCACAATTGTATAAATAATCCTTAAGGGTGGAAGTAGCTCTAAACCCTCCAAAACCCTAAATAGTGACTAGATTGGGAAGATTGAGTATTACGTGCTTAGAAGAATTGCTTCACCTAGATGATTATAAGCATTAGTGATAGGTCCCTCGTAAATATATTTGATTTCATAGATTCATCTTAGGTTATTAGTATATGTGCCTAGATGAATATAAGCATTGGTGATGGGTCTATTTAGAAGAGATTTGATTTGATAGATTCATCTTAGGCTATTAGTACATGCACCTAAATTAATATAAGCATTGGTGATGGGTCCATATAGAAGAGATTTAATTTGATAGATTCATTTTAGGCTATTAGTACATGTACCTAAATGAATATAAGCATTGGTGATGGTTCTATCTAAAAGATATTTTATTTGATAAATTCATCTTAATTATTAGTACATACACCTAGATGAATATAAGAATTGGTGATGGGTCCATCTAAAAGAGTTTTGATTTGATAGATTCATCTTAGGTTATTAGAAAATGCTCATGCCATTATACTATTGTAATTAGTTATATTTTTTTTGGCATTAATTTGCATCAAAATTTATTCAAGGTCAAAGTTTTTAAATGTTATCATTGATTTTTATAATACATAATATTTATAAAAATATATATATTTTACTTTCCTTTGGTTTTTATGTGATTTGATTATATTCTTAAGTGATTTTCTTATTTTTCAATTGGAAAAAACATGTAAATAAAATGTAATGTGTAATATTATATTTTTTTTAAAGACAAATAAATAGGGATTAAACGAAGTACCGACATGTAAATAGGGATCAAATGTAAATACCATAAACCAAATAGAAATCACGTAGTTGTATATAAATTCTAAGGCCATGAACCAAGCCAAATAAATATTCACAAACATTATTGATGAATCCACCACATGCATCAAAACTTTTACAAAACATTTCTTCACTACCACATCCATGCCATTTTCAAATGTTCCCTACTAATACCATCCATAAATAACTTATTTCCAAATATTTATGCAGAACACATCCCTAGATGTACTCTTAAAATACTCTTCCTCATTCACCACTTAATAAATGAAGCTTGTCCTAATTTCATTGTTGAGATTCAAACATTCTTTCTATAGAATGCTTGAAGATCTCATGGATGGCTGGGTGGCCCCAAATCATCCTTCTACAAAGCCTTCAACATGGGTGACTTTACCTCCTAAGGATACTCCACCCCCTCAAGTGTTGTTGCTTGTGCTTAAGCCCTTCCTTCATGAACTATGAATACCAACCGACCACTTTCCTCTATGTAACTTCAAACATTATTCAACAGCACATTAATTGAAAATATTATTATTTTCACTAACAAATCTAAAAAAGATGCCTTTGGGTTAGTTTAGAAATATTCATTATACATGGTAGAGAGGATAACATGCAACAAAAAATTATAATTTAATGTAACCATGGGATATCACATAATTAGTGGGGAATTGGAAAGTGGGGTACTTTTGGAGAATCTCAAGGATTGTGAGACTCCATTAGCTAACATGAATACTACATGTTAATCCTTTATTTGATGTATTCCTTAGCATAGAAAGAGTGTAAATTACAAATTAAGATAACAAATCAAAAGCTAAATTAAGCAAATGAAGGCTCGACTAAAAAATAAGCATATTTTTCGTGCTACTAAATGATTGTTAATGCTTCTAATGGGTAAGTGCATAGAGTTGAGGGATAGTTCCATGAACATTACCCATAACATGATCACATTAATCAATAACATAATCACATTATTTAATTAATGTGATCACATTAGTTAAATCTAGGCTCAAAATTGCTAAGCCATAATGCGTTCTCATTATATAATAACACGATCACATTATATTGAAAACTAATGTGATCGTGTTACCTGTGTGCCAAAAAAAATAAAAAGGGGAACCTGAATACAATTATTCATTTTGAATTCGAGTTCCCTCACTTTTCCATAGCTTTCATGATTGTGTTTCACGTAGAAAACTCTAGAGAGTGCCAAGAAGCTACTAGATTCATACCATGGACTTGCTAATCGATTATGTCATCACGTAGGAGAGGTAAGTGATTGAAATCTTCCCTATTTAACCCTATTTTTTAATTGTAATATTTTTTAATAGCCTATCCTGCTAACCCTCCCAACCCTCCACATAAACCTCTAGTTGTTCCTCCTCCTAACCCTCCACAAAACCCTATTGTTCCTCCCATCCCTCCACCTAACTCTCCTACAATTCCCCAAAACCTCATGGTAGTCAAGAGTTTTTTATTGACAACATTATGGGAAACAAACTTGGAATTGAAGATTTAATTGATAAAATGAGGGATCCCACTTCAACCAACCCCTACCACACCTAGCTAACCGATATCTATATACCTTATTAGGTCAAATTGACTTTATAACAAATCAAATTGATCGATGGACCTCATATAAGGATAATTGTAAGGAATATTATGCTAACAAGTTGTCATCCCTTTAGGTCAATAACAAATAAATTTCAAAATCCTCTATTTGTTCCCTATTCATTGACCCAACCACTTATGCCCCATTTCCCATAACCACTAAATGTTTTCTTATCCATCACTATGTACATAACTTAATCATGGCCAATTTTTAAGATCGATGGTGGATGGTCTTTGACTATACACCATGTAACAACCATGAGATCCCATTATATTTTTTGAGGAAACTCTATTGTGAGTTTATCTTCAATGAGATTCTTAATTTGATTTTATTAAGTTTTAGGGTCGAAGAAAAGGCTCTACATAGGATTGATTAGGTGCACATCATGCACCTAATCAACCTATGTGGATACATATCCAAAAGCCTCTTGAGACAAAGATCCCCTCCATAATTTAGTAGGTCATGGAGATAGACATTCTCCATGCTCTTAGTTCACTCACTGATACACTCATTCAACATATGAGTAAGCTTTCATAGAGTGATGCTACAAATATACCACTTATCTGACCCTGACCCCACCCTTGCAGTTCATGTTGAACTATGTGCATAGGGCCTTATGATGATGATGGCATCGATGGTTCAAATGGATTAAATCATCATCTTATGAGTGATGAGTTTTTGTCACACACATTTTTATGCAGGAGCATCAAAAAACAATTTATTTTTGTTATGTAACTGATAATAATGTACTTGATCATAGTTATTGAGAGGTCTAGGAGGGTTAATAGTAAAATAGGTGAAAGTTAGTAGGGTGAGAATTAATAGTAAATAGTTAAACCACTTATTATATTAAGTATGTATGAGAGAAAGAAAAGTGGTTGATAAGAGCTTGTATTTGTTTCATATCCACACAAAATGTAGACATATGGATAAGGGTGAAGCCATAAATTTAGGGGTTAAACAAAGTCAATAGGCAAGTATGAGGTCAAATAATGAGTGGGTATGAGTAATTAGAGAGGAAAGTGTGGTTAGTTTGTAGTAAAAATTCAAAAGTCTACCTCATAAGGCAGAAATCTATAATTTTATTTCTTGAATAATAGAAAAGAAGCATGAACGAGTGAAATGATTGTAGATCATTGCATCTATGTAAAATAAGTCTACATATAGACAAGAATGTTTGTAATGGCATGAAGATTATAAGGAGGAGAAATTATTAATCTTGTTTTGATAAAGTTCTTTAGATTTCAAATAATTATTATAGAGATACATTACCAAGTAATTACAAGCACATCAAAATGTCATGTAAATTATGCACAGTTGTCGATCTGATTTCTAAATATTTGGTATGTGGACTAAGTACTCATTCTTTGATGATTGATTTAGGAAAATTAATTAGTCTATTGGTTAAATTTTACTATGTTTAAATTTGATACTATATTATTGGTAACCCAAGTTGAAGTTGCATCATATCTGTATACAATGTTTTTAGATCCATGATACAATTCTACATGTTACATAGTTTTCATTGAATCCATAAATTTAGTGTATCACTCAACATGAATGAAAATTTTGATTCACAATGTATTTGCATCAAACATGGATGTATGAAGTGTAATTATAAACTAAGTTCCTTGTGTTGATCTACATAGCTAAAATTTATTCACTTAAGATTATTCTCATAATGCTCGAGGGTCTATGCTAATGAATAAAATCATCAATGTCCTGGTGAAGGTTGGTATAAATGAATGCATGATGATATGTTCAGGTTTCATATATGGAATGATCATCCTAATAAATAAATGGAGTCAGTTCCTAAGCAAGTATTTAATGATCTACAAAGTTTGACAAGGTAAGAGAATAGTTTTAAATGAATAAAGGAGACTCATTTTGATCTTTATTAAGCTTGCCCAGTTTTATTTGTGATTAGAATGCATGGGTTAAGTTCATGATTGAAGAGATAATATATTTAAATGTATATTATTATAAATCTTTAAACATCTTTCTATTCACTACAACTAATGAGAAAACCAACATTGTCAAATGTCATTTTGTATGCATAGGGAAGAAGTTGGGGTCCTCGTGGATGAAGGATTTAGTATTTGGGAATGCTTTGGATGAATGAGGCCATATAAAAGTGGACAAATTTTTGTGAATTGAATGAATAATCAATGTGTTTATAGCTAGGGATATTATCCATGTTAAGGAATTGAATTAAGAACTATGTGTGCATAAGTATACATTGGTGATTACAAAAGATAATTTATGCTAGAGTTTAGTAAGACAAGTGAATGAAATTGATTAAATAGGTGGACTTTGAAGAAGGAAAATCTGTCAGGTATGCAAGAATAATTCATTTTGATCAAAGATTTGTTTATTGTTAATAACACTATTTTGCTAGCTCACAGGATAAGCATTGTGATATAAAATTCAGTCATTGGCTATAGATCTGGGAAATAAAGTTTGAAAATCCTCTATAAATATTCAAATTTTAGACAAATAATTAAACTATATGAATTAAGATGAAGTGTGTGTGTGTGTGTGTGTGTGTGTGTGTGTGTGTGTGTGTGTGTGTGTGTGTGTGTGTGTGTGTGTGTGTGTATCTATTTTGGAGTTAATGAATTGTCCTTGCCCCTATAATAATATAGGAGAGAAAGATTGTGCCAGATCTATTGAAAATCTAGTTTAATTACTTTTCTAAAGTAAGAAGCATTCATCACAGATTGGTACATGTGTATTTGATTGAATATAATTAAATGGAACAACTATATTGGAGTTATTCAATGACGGTTGTGTAGAATAACAAGAATTAAGTTGGTCTGGTAGAGTTGTTACTGGTAGAGTTGTTATGATAGTCAAGTATTATAAAATGAATGGTAAAGTGTTTAATCCTAGAGATTGCTATCATTTTTGGTATCAGAGCAAGGATCTCTTTTGGAAGAGCATATAATTTTGAAACTAATCATATTGTAAAAAATTTGTAGATTAAATTTTTGATGTGGTTATAGTGATCAAGCTGTAGGAAAATAATGAAGGAATTTGGGGAGCATGACATAATCTATTTGAAAAGGTGCATTCTTTGTTTATGAGGATTTGGTTAAGAGGCATATTATAGTAATTGATAATTTGTAGGTGTTTGAGAAATATTGAGAAGTAAGAGGTTTGTGAAACATAGAAGGTAAAGGTAAAGTGGCAAATCCCTTTAGCCATTAAAGCTTAGAAGAGTGAAAAGAGATAGTATAAGCTTAGAGAAAAGATCAAGGAGAACTTATAGAAAAGTAAAGAGGTCCAAGGTAATGACCAAAAGGTGACCAAAAGACTAGGGTGAAAAAGATCTAGGTGAGGTACTAGAGATAACAAGAAGGATAAACTTGCTAAGATAAGATGAGGAGTGAAAAGAATGAAGAGATGAAGGGATCAAAGAAGGTAAATTTCCACAGAGAGATGACTGAAGTAGAGATAAAAAAAGAGATTTCTAAGATGAAAGTGATATTGAAAATGATGGAAGTTGGAGGAATCAAGGCAGAGATTCCTAGTGAAGATCATAAAGGTGATCAAATGGCCTCTTAGAGAAATGTTAGAGAAGAGAAAAGGAAAAAGATAGAGATTGCTAGTAAGGCAATCTAAGAAAATTAAAGAGGCAAATAAGCCTCAAAGTTTTCAATCTAACATATTTATCTCATGTATAAATGCATGTACATAAAAGGAAGATGAAGAAGCCCATTTTGAGGGCATAGAATTTGAAAATCATCTACAACAAGTTTATGAAGAGGTTGATTGGGTAGCAAAGTGTGATGATGCAGAGATATGTTCTCCTAAAAAAAAGAGATATGTTGGATGGAGATAAAGAAATGTTTGAAGAGGATTCATGGCTTGAAATGTTTCCTTGTAATGTTGTATTTAATTATGAAAATGTAAATGTTTATGAAGATGTTTTGTATAATCAAAGAATTGAATTGCTAGAAAGGGTCATAAACAATGAATGCAAGTGTGAAGCACCCATTGATGTGCTTGAAGAACCTAATATGTAACAAGAAGAGGAATCACTAGTGACACAAATTGAAAATAAATCAGTTCTAGCTCAAGACATGGCAGAATACAGTGAAGATGAAGACATGATTTGGCATCAAATCATGCTAGAGATAGAAGATTTGAGCCTCATAGGTGATGAAGAGGCTATCAAAGAAGCAAGGATGGAAATAATGAAGCTCTTAAGTGAAGAATATGTTGGTGGAGAAGAAATAATGCCTCAAGTTTTTGAATCTAATTATTTATTTAGTTTTGCATGTGCAAGTTTTGAAGAAGAAGAAATGGAGTCTTATACACTAGACTTCATCGAAGGAGCTGAAGTAAAAAATGAAACACTTGGGTTCATAAATCATGAATAAATAAATAAGAAGAAAATCTAGAAGAACTAACAAAGACAAAAAAATAAGACATTACATTTGAGCAGGAGCTCAAATCTTTTCCCACTAGGGAAGTCTGAGGCAAGAACATCAGAAAAAAATAAATTTCTGTTATGTAAATGAAAAAAAAAGTACTTGGTCATAGTTATTGAGAGGTCTAGGAAGGTTAATAGTAAAATAGGTGAAAGTTATTAGGGTTAGAATTAATAATAAATAATTAAACCACTTATTATATTAAGTATGCCTGAGAGAAAGAAAAGTGGTTGAGAAGAGTTTGTATTTGTTTCATATCCACACAAAATGTAGACATATGGATAAGGGTGAAGCCATAAATCCAGGGGTTAAATAAAGTCAAAAGGTAAGTATAAGCTTGAATAATGAGTGGGCATGAGTAATCAAAGAGGAAAGTGTGGTTAATTTGTGATAGAAAATCAAAAGTCTAACTCATATGGCAAAAATCTGTACATTTGTTTCCTAAATAATAAAAAAGAAGAGTGAACGGGTGAAATGACTATAGCTCATTACATCTATGTAAACTAAGTCTGCATACAGATAATAATGTTTATAATGGCATGAATATTATAAGAAGGAGAAGTTATTAATCTTGTTTTGATAAATTTGTTGAGCTTTCAAATAATTATTGTGGAGATACATTACCAATTAATTACAAGCACATCAAAACATCATGCAGATTATGCATGGTTGTCAACTCTGATTTCTAAATATCTGGTATGTGGAATGCATACTCATTATTTAATGATCGATGAAAGAATATTAATTAGTCTATTGGTTGAATTTTATTGTGTCTAAATCTAATGCTATATTATTGGTAACCCGAGTTAAAGTTGCATCATATCTCTGTAGAGTGTTTTCAGATCCATGATATAATTCTGTGTTGCACAATTTTCATTGACTCCATAAATTTAGTGTATCATTTAACATGAACGAACATTTCAATTCATAACATATTTGCATCAAACATGGATATAAAGAGTGTAATTATAAACTATGTTCCTTGTGTCGATCTACATACCTAAAATTTATTCACTTAAGATTATTCTCATAATGCTCGAGGGTCTATGCTAATGAATAAAATCATCAATATCCTGGTGAAGGTTTGTATAAATGAATAAATGATGATATGTTCAATTTTCATATATGGAATAAGCATCTTGATAAATAAATGGATTCATGTCCTAAGCAAGTATTTAATGATCTACAAAGTTTGATAAGGTAAGAGAATAGTTTTGAATGAATAAAGGAGACTCGTTTTGATCTTTATTAAGCCTACCCAATTTTATTTGTGATTGGGATGCATGGAGTTAAGTTCATGAGTAGATAATATATTTGAATGTGGATTGTTATAAATCTTTAAACATAGTTATATTCACTATAACCAGTGAGAAAACCAACATTGTCGAATGTCATTTTGTATGCATAGGGAAGAAGTTGGGGTCCTCATGGATGAAGATTCAGTTTTTGGGAATGCTTGGGACGAATGAGGCCAAATAAAAGTGGAAAACTCTTTATTATTCAAATAAATAATCAATGTGTTTTTAGCTGGGGATATCATCAATGTTAAGGAATTGAAGCAAGGATTGTGTGTGCATAAGTATATGCTGGTGATTGCAAAAGATAATTTAAGCTAGATTTTAGCAAGCCAAGTGCATAAAATTGATTAAATAGGTGGAGTTTAAAGAAAGAAAATCCATTAGGGATGCAAGAATAATTAATTTTGATCAAAAATTTATTTATTTTTAATAACACTAATCTTCCATCTCACAAGATAAACATTGTGATATAAAATTTAGTCATTGTCTATAGATCTGGGAAATAAAGTTTGAAAATCCTCTATAAATATTCAAATTGTAGAAAGATAATTCAGCTATATGAATTAATTTTAACTATATATATATATATATATATATATATATATATATATATATATATTGGAGTTAATAAATTGTCCTTGCCCCTATAATAATATAGGAGAGAAATATTGTGCCATATCTATTAAAAATCTAGTTTAATTATTTTTTAAAAGTAATAAGCATTCATCATAGATCGGTACCTATGTATTTGATTGAATAGAATTGAATGGAATAACTATATTGGAGTCATTTGATGATGGTTGTGTAGAATGACAGGAATTAAGTTGGTCTGGTAGAGTTGTTATGATAGTCAAGTATTGTAAAATGAATGGTACCGTGTTTGATCCTAGAGATTGCTATCACATTTGGCATGCAAACATCAGTCACCACACAGATGCAAGTATATTTTATATAAATGCAATCTTAAATTTAAGTTATATTTTCAAATTTAATTTAGATAATAATCAATTTACATACAAATTTAATATAATTTATATATGAAGCATTTTTTATGTCGTAGGAGGTGATGGTTCCTTTGTCATCACAATCGACATTTACAACATTTGATTTGTCATGGCCATTGTTTACATATTCAGATCTAACTATTGGGCTATCCACTATTGCATCTACCTCTGTTAGGATGACACCATTTACCTATATAGAGGTAAAATTTTGAGTTAATCTTATGCTCTATGTACATTTAGTCTATGTATATATTTGCCTTGTAAGTTTAAGTTAAATTTATCTTTCTCTATTTTCATGTACTCTATTTTCATGTTCTCTCTCTTTATCCTTTCTATGTTATTTACAATAGTTTCAATCTATGAGAATGGGCTCAACGGTATTTATATAACTACTTTTGGCAAATCCCACAAAGATTCCATGAATAATCTCATTCAAGATTACATAAGGGTAGTTCACATGCCACGAGGATAATATCAAGGGAATTTAAGGTAAAAGAGAATAAATGTGCATCATTAACAATAGACATAACACAATAAACATATATGTTATGCTATTTACATCTAATTTACTTCTCTTCTCAAGAATTAATGCAAAAATAACACAAATGAGAACATAAAAGTCATGAATGGTATTATGTTAGACCATGCTTCCTTGGGAGTAACATCGTACAATTCTCTTACAAGGTCACTAATCAAGGATGTAGATGTTTTATTCATATCTTTTACCCATTACTCATATGGTACATTTTATATTTATATTACCTAAGATCAATACATTATTTTATAAGAAATCTATTACATGATTCCAGGGATAGGACATTATTTATGAATAAAACATGAAGCACAATAAAACATGAAGCACATTTTGCCATAAAATATTTGAAGCTTCCTTATGAATATACACCCATTTGCCTAGTGGAAGTTATCTTGGAAGTGATAATATCCTATTACATGGGAGTCTTGTTCATATACCTCTTTCCCAAATACTTTCCTAATAATGTAAACTAAAATTCCTATGACCATATTGCATATAAAACCATAAGGACACAAACTTGACATGACTAAACACATGTAGCATAAATAATTCCTCATCTTTGATATGGGTAAACACAAACAATCCCTTTTATCTCTTTTCCATCTATAGTTGTGTGCCCAACATTTGTATAAGATCCATTTATATATGTATTTTATGGTAGGCATGTGTAATAAATATCCCACACCAATCCAGTTAAACAACCATCTCCAATAAATAATGAGGAACTACTATAATCATCAATGTCATGCCCAACACATACATCCTTGTGATGCATCTAAGATTTAGCATGAGTGCCAAAACCCACCCACTGGTTTCCTAGATCATTTCTCAAAAAGGGGAGATGCTTTTCAAACATGCCTACTCTTTATTCTCCTTCCTTGAAAAGTGATAATAAGATCAAATGACCTTGTAAGACCATACAAAAAGGAAGTAGTTACGAGGGTCCTACCTAAGTCAAACCCCTACTTTTAGACAAGTAATAAATCAACAACCAATATAGCCCAACATGTAATATAGTATAAATTGAAGATCTTGACCCCAATATATTTATATTTATTAATAAAAAAAGAAACTAGTATATTATATATTCCCTTTCACTAATCCTCTAATTTTGGTTTTGGTATAAGGTTGTTGCTCTAACACTTCAATAGATGGATTATCAATTCATATCTAAGTGTATTTTCATGTGCATTCTTGTCCTCTTCTTTCCTATAATGTGTCATTGGATTCATGTATTTATATAGACATATCTTTTATATACAAGTGCTTCTATTGATTATTTTGGTTTCCATATATAATATTTAATACTTTATATAAAACTAAGTGAGACTTTGTTTACATGAAAAGTTGATGGCTGGAATAGACACTCCTCCCTCTCTATGAGCTGAGATAGACATTGGCATTACTACTACAATACCATCTTCACAGGCACTGATAAAGGTATATATTAGTTCTTGTAATTTTGAATTGTAAAAATAGACTTGTTTCAATAATTTTAGTACAACATGCACTTATTGCAAGCTCGTGATCTTTCTCAATCTATTTTTCATGCTCAAACTAGTTAATGGCAAGCTCAGCTATCCGAATAGGCATTTCAAATATGGGAGGAACATGAGAAGTTGCCCCAATCACCATCTAACTAGGACTATCAACAACCATGCATACATGATACATTTACATAAGTTATATCTGCAGTCAGACCTTAGAACAATCCAGGGCATTAGAGGGGTCTTCATCTACTAGCAGGGCATCCTAAGGAGATTCTTCTTCAAATAAGGTAAAGAGAGGGAGGAAATTTTATGAATAGGATGTCTTACATGATATGTACTTTTTTGTATGCCTATATGGCAATTGATGCATTTTTGGCATTGTATATGTGCATATGACATTCAACCAACATTAGGTATTATGTTGGTAGATGTAATTTTTTGTATGCCTATCATAGAGATATTTTTGGATGTTTGTAAATGATGTCTCCAAGGTGACCAAGGATATTGATGAGGTGTCATGTGTGCTAGGCTGATAATGATAAAGTGTGCTTTAATGAGCTTCAGTGTTCCTGTATGGTTTTTCAGTGTTTGACTTGGATAGGTAGATAATGGATGATATTGATGATATGTACATGTTAAAAATACCCAATGGGGTTTTATAAGTGTTTGGGGTGCTTATGGAAGTGAAAAAAATTCATCAAAAGAGTCATATGAATGTCTAAGCTCAAGTAGTCATCTTGACAAACAACGCTGAGTAAGCAATTTGATGACAACATATTACACACATGTGAAGGTTTAAGATAATTTTAATACATGTATGGATTCCCATATGATAATTTATCATGTGGTCAAAATTTTAGGGCATGAGGTTGAGTTTATCAAAAGTTATTAAGGTGCAAAGTTGGCTTCTGAGGCAAATTTCACTAAGTTTCCATTCTTAGCCAAATTTGCATTATTGAAGATCTACGGTGAGCATTAAATTGGATCATAGATATAATGGTGAGAAATTAATTTGACTAGATAAGGATATAATATTATAATTAAAATTAAAATATTCAATATTGCACATGCTAATGACATGTGTCACAATCATAGAGTTTGAGCAGTAGATTTAATGACGAGCATGAAACCTATCAAATAGAGATCAATGGTGAAAGCATGATCATGCAGATTATGATCTAATGAAGTGTATTGAGTCAAATATTCAATATTACATGTAGGGATGCAAAGTGGTATAAGCTCATTTGAATATTGACTGTAGGGTATGCAGAGGGCACGCAAAGCTGCCAAGTGGCACAATCACGAAAGTGAGGATCTAAGATCAACAGTGAGCATTATAAGATAAAGATTAGGAGACTTCTGAGGAGATAAATGGTGTGTATTTTTTCAAACTTTCCAAGGATCATGAGATGATGAAAAATTGTTTGATGTTTAGGATTTACACATTGATCATTGAAATTTGAATATTCAAATTAATGAGGGAAAATCAGCCTATAGTATTTGAGCTATAACTTTTGATATATACAGAATTTGATAATGGAGTAAAAAGAAAAGTTGTAGAGGACTTCAAAGAACATAAAAAAAATCATTTTTGAGGTTTGATAGTCCATAGAGATGCATTTAAGGTTGTGGAGCTAAAAACTTCACTGATGCAAACATGGAGGAGGTTGCTGAGTTACAGAGAAACTGACGTTGGCAGCGCAACCGACGTCGGTCATCTTCAGTGTTTGCAGTAACCAACGTCAGTTATGGGTCGGCCGACATCTGTCAGACAGGCACCGATGTCGGTAGCTTGTGTGTGCATGAATTTGAATGCGCTTCCAGAACTGGTCTTATTTTAAACAGACAGTTTATTTGCATGTAAAAGACTAATTTTAGTCTTGAGTCTGCGTTTCTATTTAGAAGTCTAATTATTGTTTGCATGGGATCTATTTAATAGCCTCATGGGGCTATATTGTAATCAAGGACAAGGAAGAGATCCTTCCAATTGTAAGATCAGTTGATCTGTAGGTTGTGCAAGATTAGGTAAGATCTACATGGTAAGTAAGATCAATTGATTTGCAGGTTGTTGTAAGATCAGAGAGATCTACTTGGAGTACTTTAAGTACTTGGTACTGGTAGTATTGTTACTGACTGGTGGAGGGTACAACTCTGTGTTTGAGTTGTGATTGTAATTGGTTGTGTGAGAGATAACTCGTGAGGAAAAAATATCTGTACATCTGAGAGATGTGGAAGAAAGTGTGATTTCTTCATTGTATTTCCTTCTGGAAGAGTATTAATACAAGATTGTATTGTCTCTCATATTCTGTGCTGTTTTTGATTCTAGTTACATTTTACTTCTGGTTTAATTATGTGTTTAGTTGCTTATACAAGGTAATCAATTATGCTCCTAATCCTAACAAATTGGTATCAGAGCATGGTTAAGTACACTAACAAGTGGTATCAGAGCGGGGTTGCAGGTTCATCAGAGCCTGGTTCAGAGCAGGTTAGTGTTTGTGTTTGATTATAGGTCACTCTCAGGGGTTTCTGATTGAGTGAGAGTAAAGCAATGGTAGAAGAAAGTAAGCTAAGAATGGAGAAATTCAATGGCAAGAATTATCAATTATGGAGGATGCAGATAGAAGATTATATGTATTAGAAAGATCTATACGTACCGTTGGGTGGGGTTGCAAGCAAGCCCAAGGATATGAAAGATGAAGAATGGAAGGTTCTTGATTGGAAGGCTCTAGGATCTATAAGGTTGAGCCTGGCATCGTCTGTGATTTCCAACTTATCACAGGCTAAGACAACGGAAGAGTTAATGGAATCTTTGGCAAATTTATATGAAAAACCCTCGGCTTTGAATAAGGTATTTCTTTTGAAGCAATTATTTAATTTGCAAATGCTGGAAGGTGGATCTATACATAGTCATCTTAGTGATTTCCATGGTTTGGTAAACCAGTTAATTTTAGTCAATATAGCTTTTGATGATGAAATTAAGGCTCTCTTAATCTTATGCTCTTTCCCTGAAAGTTGGGATAGTTTGGTAATGGCAGTTAGTAATACTGTGTCTGCTTCAAATATCTTGAAAGTTGATGATGTTGTTAGTGTAATCTTGAATGAAGAAATTCACAGAAAAAGCATAGGTGAATCATCAGGTAATGCTTTAAGTGTTGAAAGTAGGGGAAGGCAAAGAGAGAAGATCGAGCAAGGGAAATCAAGGTGAAAGATAGGCAGGAGATCCAAATCCAGGTATGGCAGAATAATCTGCTAGAATTGTGGAAAGCAAGGGCATGTAAAGAAAAATTGTTGGTTAGTTGAAGATCAACATGAAGGAAATGAAGAAGTAGATGTTGTAGATATTGTTGCACATGATGCCCTTGTATGTTCTTTGGATAAAGTGGAATCTTGGGTTTTAGATTCTGGTGCCTCTTTCCATGCAACCCCAAATAGAGAATTTTTTCATGAACATGTCCAGGGAGACTTTGGAGAGATTTATTTAGGGGATGGTAAGCCTTGTCAAATGGTTGGCAAATGGAAAGTGCAGCTGAAATTGCAGACGGGCAACACATGGTGTTGAAGGAGGTCATGCATGTCCCAGTCCTGAAGTGAAACTTGATTTTTGTTGGAAAGTTGGGTGATGAGGGATGCACAGTAACTCTCACAGTGGATTCTTGGAAGGTTTCCAAGGGTGCACTTGTTTTAGAAAGAGGTAAGAAAGTAGGTACTCTTTATCTATCTACTTGTATTACTGATTCTCCTTATGGTTTATCTACTTTAGATGTAGATGCGAAGATGTGGCTCCGTAGGCTTGGTCACATGAATAAAAAGGGGATGCATGTTCTTGAGTCAAAAGGTAAGAGTTCAGATTTGGAGAGCATAGATCGAGATTTATGTAAGCAACTGAAGAAAGTGAGGTTTATTGAAACACATGCTACAAGAAAGGATTGAGTTTATTGCATAAAGAGGAAATCTAATGTTTTTGACAAGAACAAGAAAGCCTTGCTGTTCAAGGAGAAGATGATGGACAGAGATCAGCTCAAGGGGCTAAATAATTCTGAGCAGGGCAATTTGGACAAAGTTATGATTCAAAGTAAGCTCATGGGTAAAAAGTCATCACTCACAGGAAAACACAGTTACCAACATCGGTCAGGTGGAATCGATGTCGAACAGGCAGGTACCGATGTCAGTCATGTGCAGACCAGAGTCAATGGTGTCAGGTAGGTGGAGATTGATGTCAATCAAGGAACTGATGTTGGCAACTAGGACACAGATGTCGATCAGGGAACCGACATTGGTGATCAGGTGGAATTGACATCGGTCGGGTGCAGACCAAGGTCGACTAAAAAATAGATTTTGGGTGGACAACAAGCTGCCAAAGAGTCTCAAACGCCCATGAGGAGGACTGAAAGGGTAAGGAAGCCTCAAATTCATTATTCCCCTTCTTTAGACTACTTGTTGCTCACTGATGGTCAAGAACCAGGAAGTTTTAAAGAAGCAGAGCAGGTAGAATCTAAGAAGCAGTGGGAGCATGGCATGAATGAGGAAATTGATTCCTTGGAAGATAACCAAATGGGAGATTTGTTAGAGTTGCCAGCCAAGATGAAAGCACTGAAAGATGAATTGATTCCTAGGTTAAAGAAGAGAGAGAATGGACACATGAGACAGAAGGCCAGGGTATATGGTCTTGAGCAGGCTGCAAGATAATGGAGGTTTGATAGGTGTATGACAAAGCATGGCTTTAGTCAATGTCAATATAACCATTGTGTTTTCTTTACCAAGTTGGATAATATTAGCTACATTATCCTGTTATTGTATGTTGTGTGTATGCTTGTTGCAGGGTCACACATGCAGGAGTTGCTGAGCTAAAGGTAAAGTTAGTTCAGAGGTATGTCATGAATAATTTGGGAGCAGCAAAATTCTTTGGCATGAGTATTTCTAGAGACAGGGAAGATCACAGGTTGATGTTGTCTCAGGATGATTATGTGAATAAGGTAGTGGCAAGGTTCATTATGTAGGATGCAGAACCGGTTAGCACACCTATGGATGGACAGTTCACAGAACAGTGTCCCAATTCACATGATGAGGTTAAGTACATGTGTACTAGACCTAATGTTTCCTAAGTAATGGGAGCTATCAACAAGTTTGTGGCCAATTTGGGAAAGAAGCATTGGAAAGTAGTTCAATGGATTCTCAGGTATCTAAGAGGGACCAATAGTAGGTTAACATGCGATGTAGGGTTAAGCACTTCTCTACATGGGTATGTAGATAAGGATATGGCAGGGGACTTGGATGATAGGCGTAGCACCACAGGATGTGTGGTGGTTGGTCTTCAAGATTTAACTTGAAGAGGGATACAAGCTAGGAAACAAAATTAGATGATGTACAGGTATAGGTACAGATGCAACTATTTATCTCCAAGTGGGAGATTGTTAGGTTATGGAGCTAAAAGCTTCACTGATGCAAACATGGAGGAGGTTGCTGAGTTACAAAGAAACTGATGTCGACAGTGCAACTGACGTCGGTCATCTTCAATGTTTATAGTAACTGATGTTGGTTATGGGTCGACCGACATCGGTCAGATAGGCACCGACATCGATAGCCTGTGTGTGCATGCGCTTCCAGAACTGTCTTATTTTAGATGGAGCATTTTTTTGCATGTAAAAGACTAATTTTAGTATTGAGTCTACATTTATAATTATTGTAATTAAAATTTTAATTATTGTTTGCATGGGATCTATATAATAGTCTCATGGGGCTGTATTGTAATCAAGGACAAGGAAGAGATCCTTTCAATTGTAAGATCCGTTGATCTGCAGGTTGTGCAAGATCAGGTAAGATCTACATGGTAAGTAAGATCAATTGATTTTCAAGTTGTTGCAAGATTAGAGAGATCTACTTGGAGTACTTTGAGTACTTGGTACTGGTAGTATTGTTACTAACTGGTGGAGGGTACAACTCTATGTTTGAGTTGTGATTGTAATTGGTTGTGTGAGAGAGAACTCTTGAGGGAAAGAGATCTATACATCTGAGAGGTGTGGAAGAAAGTGTGATTTCTTCATTGTATTTCCTTCTGGAAGAGTATTAATACAAGATTGTATTGTCTCTCATATTCTATGATGTTTCTGATTCTAGTTACATTTTACTTTTGGTTTAATTCCGTGTTTAGTTGCTTATACAAGGTAATCAATTGTGCTCCTAATCCTGACAATTTGAGCTATAACTTTTGATATATGCAGAATTTGATAATGGAGTAAAAAGAAAAGTTGTAGAGGACTTCAAAGAACATCCAAAAAAATTATTTTTGAGGTTTGATAGTCCATAGAGATGTATTTATTGTAATTTAAAGGTGATTATTTATTCATTTATGGTGTTCTTATGTAGATAATATTATTTAAGTAATTTGTGCTTTAGCAGAAGAGTGTTTTTATGGATGTATTCACTTGAAGATGTCTTAGAGATTATATGGAATGAAATCATGTATTTTAAATTTATATTATATTCTTAATTTTCTTAATGAAGTGCTAAAATAAGTAATATGTCTCCATGAGACCTATAAAGGCTATTAAGGCCTAATTGAAAGGCATAATGGCTTAAGTGTGACCCATAGATGTTGTGGCTGACTTGAGAAGATAATATTAAGCTATATGTTATTTGATCGAAGTCTTAAGGGTTAAGTTGAGTATAATGGATGACCTAGAAGTTTATATTCATGAAGACTCTATAAAAAGTGGAGATTAAGGCAATGGTTTATAGACTTTGATGTGGATGTGTTGAGAGGTAGATTATAGAGACGAAGGAAATAGATCAGAGTGATTGTACTCAGTGGATGGACTAAAATATATATAAAATTGAGGATGATTGAATAATCCTAGTATGATACAAAAGGGGCATTTGGATGCATTGCTTGTATGAACAAGTTTGAGGGTATGTGAAGAGTTGAAAGAGAGAGTAGAGTTGAGCAAGTGTGTATTTGAGAGAAGGAGAGAAACTTTGGAAGAGAAGGTACAGGTTAGTGAGGACCATTAGAGTGTGACAAAAATCAGACATATTTTTTTGATCAAGTTGATAAAGATGAACACATAGGTCATTAGACCTAATAAGCCTAGAAGAGGCTAATTGAGCGAGTAGGCCCTAAAGGCTATTTGAGAGAGATAGAAAGGTGAAGAAGAGTCCAAGCAAGAAAAGTCTTTCATCAGGTGTAGAAGGTATTAGATCAGATGTGGAGATCAAATCAATGTAGTTGAGTGGGTGATTGGTTACCTATGGGGTTGGTTCCTCCTTATGGGATGGGTATCTCACTAAATTAAGGGATGAGTGTTCCTTAATCAGTTAGTGATGGTATAAATTTAGATATTATTATTATATTACAACTATAGTCTATTTTTAAAGTTCTAGTGGGTTTTATTCCCTAATAGGGTTTTCCATGTAGATCTTGTGTTATGTTTGTGATCTTGCTTATCTTTCTTATTTATTACTATAAATGATGTGTATGCTTCATGAATGATAATGTTATTTGGTTAAGGGTTTGAAAGGATTAGAATTGAAGTTTAGATTATCTAGCATAACTGATTCACCCCCTCTTAGTGATTATACCTCTAACATTTGGTATTAGATCAAGACCTTCATTACAAGTTTAACCACTTGAAGGTGATCCAAGGTACAATATGGCAAGCCAATAGATGTAGGGTTTCTATACAAAAAAACCACCGATGTTTAATGGGTCAAATTATGTTTCTTTGAGTGCAAGGATGAATACCTACATCATGTTAATAGGGTTTGACATTTGGCAATTTGTTGTGGATGGATATTCATTCCCCCCAACCCCTCTAACTAGTGCAACTGATAAGAATCTATGTGAGAGCAATTCTAAGGCAATGAATTCCATCACCTATGGTCTTTCAAAGACTAAATATGCCAAGGTAATTCATTATAAATATACCAAAGATAAATGAGACAAATTGTAGATCATTTATGAACGGGATTCAAAGGTCAATTTGGCCAAGTTGCAGACTCACCAAACACAATTTGAGAGTCTCAATATTAAGGAATAAGATTATATGGCATCTTTTTTGTAGAGAGTTGACGAGATTGTGAACATTATTAGAGGTATTGGAGAGAAGTTTGAAGAAGATATTATAGTATAAAAGGTATAAAGATATCTCTCACTTCAGTTTGATTCTAAAGTGTCTATTGTAGAAGAAAGTCATGATCTTACTCAGATGAAGATGGATGAATTGTAGGAATCCTTACTGCCTATGAGATGAGAGTCAATGATGAAAAACTACCAAAGGAGGAAGAAATATTCAAGACATAAATGAATCCAAATAAGAAAATAACTCAAGATAAGGAAGTCAAGTATGATGAGATATCTGATGATGAACTAATATATTTATTTATAATTAAATTAAAATTAGGCTCAGGGAAGTATAAGGGTAAACTACCCTTAAAATGTTTCAATTATGGAGAATTAGGAAACTTTGCTAACAAGTGACCTCATAAGCATAAAAAGAATGATGATAAAGAGCATGGTGAAATTGAAGATGAAGGCAAAAAGACATTCATGTATGATAAGAGGAAGAAAGGACTCAGAAAGTATGACAACACGAAGAATTCCTTCAAGAATAAGAAGATTCTCTACACCAATAAAGATTGTAGATCATCAGATGAGAGTGAAGATAGTGATTCTAAGTTTGAAATTGAAGATGAAGTCCTATACATGGTTGAGGAAGGAAGTTTCTCATATTAAAAAGAGTCTACTTGGAGTGATATAGATAATGAATAAGACAAGGAGGACTGTGATACTGAATTGAGGAATGCTATTGAAGAACTAAAGATTGAGAAGAAGATTAACAAGAAGATGAATTCTCAAATCAAGGAGTATGAAGAGTAATTTAGTTTGTTTGAGGCAAGAATGAATGAAGAGACCAAGGAGCATGAAGATATAGTCAAGCATCTTAGTTGTCATTTGTAAATCCTATCTACTATCTTGAAAGCTAAAGAAGATGAGTATTCAAGGTATGTGATTGAAAATGAATCAATGAAAGCTAAGTTATAAAAGACATCTAGTAAGATGAAGTCATTTATGATGTTTGAAAAGAGTTCAAGTGATCTAGACAACATTTTGAATAGTCAAAAGCATGCTAGTGATATAACTGGACTTGGTTACAAAGAAGAACGGAAGAACATAACTCAAGATAAGGTGAAGACTAATGTGAACAAAGACAATCAGACCTTGAGGGTCAACAATTAGTCATGAAATGAAGATGTTAAAAGAATGAAGACAAATTAGATCAAATAACCAAATGCCATGAGGTATGCCAAATTTAATGATTATTGTTACACTTACAATCAATTTGGTCATAGGGCTAAAGAGTGTAGAAGACTTGCTAAGAATGAGTGGAATTATTATTCAAGTGGTGTAAGTAAGGTTGAATGCTTCAACTATCATGATGTGGGACACTTTATAAATATTGTCCAAATAAAGTAAGTCAAGTTGAGTTTCCTTAAAAAAGATTGATTTGCTACAACTGTGAGAAGATTGGTCACATTACTAGGTACTTCAAGCCAAGGTTATAAAGTCAAAACAAGGTTAATTAGACTCCTAGAGTGCAAGGAAGAAGGCTATTTAATTCATGGAAACCAAAGATGGAAAGTGTGAGTCATGATGAGTCTATAGGTCTAAGTGGTCTATTTGTTGTGGTGGAGAATGATACAAAGGTTGAAGAATGCCAAGATCTCTCATTGTCTACTCATGTTGTGAATGAAGAAAGCAATCTCAAGGAGAATAACAAGATGTTATTTGAAGTTAGTCCTGAGGTGTGTATATATCTAAGTAAACATCTTGCTATTTTTGAACAACTTTCATGTGAAGAACATCAACTATCAATGTCTAGTGATGAGGTATGTCATGAATATTTATTATCTCCATGTATTTTAGATTCAATCTTAGAAGAAAAAGAGAATGTTGTATTAGATGACCAAGTTGTTTCTATTAAGAATATAAAAAAAAGAACTATCAATTTTAAATGACCAAGGAGGAGAAGGAATATGAGGATTTGTGGGCAACTCCTAGTTTCACATTATTCTAGGATATTGTGGGTTAGGGTATCTTTATTTAAGTTTTAAGGAGACACCTGACAAGAAAGAGGAAACATTATGGTTTCAAGTTGAGCTTTGGTTGATGTTGTAGGACAAGAAAGGTCATAAGAATATGTGTTGGTTTACTTTGGAAGAACATGATAAGATATTTTTAGAAACAGTGATCCTAAAGTCAAAGTTTTGATCAAATTTGAAGGATGGTCTAGTTGGTCAAATGGTGAAGAATGAAGATGTTGGTTGTAAAGGTCTATAGGTAGAGAATGAAGGTTTCCATGTGTCTGATCAAGGATGGTGAGTTTTCAAGATATTCTATTACATAGAAAGGTATGTTGATCTTGTTCAAATGTGCTCAAGGTGTGTTCAGGGTTTTTGGTCCTAAAGGTAAGAACTTGTCAATTGATTGATCAAATTTTGAAAGACTGAAGACAAGGTTGATATGGAGTATGAGAAAAAGGTATTTTTGTATTTTTGATATCATATATAAGGTCTCAAAGTTTTATAGATGTCAAGTTAAGTATCCCATGGAGGTCACATTGTTTTGAAGATAAGATTTTTCCATAAGAGTTTTGATTGAAGTATGGATAGTGTTGAAGAGTTGTTGACAGATCTTGCTCATTGAGAAGACTTTTTGAAGATGTTATGATCCAGGTGAAGCATGGAGTTAGGGGGAGCTAACTCAAATAGTTTGAAAGGCTTGAAGAGTTGGGCATGATGTGAGGGGGAACATATGTGAGATGTTCTAGTCATGATAGAGAAATAAATAAGTTTGATATATATGTGAACTCAAGCATGTTGATATGATCAAACTAAGTCAGGTCCTTTGAAAATGTATTGAATCTTCATGCATAAACAAAAGGAGAGCTTGGTAGATGGTCAGGTCCTAGGATCATAGGAAGTTGTAGTAGAATTTGAGAGAGAAGGTATGAAGGCAATGGTTTGAAGATTCTAAAAAGGGTGCCTAAGCTCAAGTGACTTAGGGGGAGTACCTATTAATATTTTAAAGGTAAGTTCATGCAATTTTTGATTTTCATGTATGTTTTGTCTTTATAGAAGCTATGTGTGATCAAAGAAGAGTATAGTCATGGAGCATGTTTGAGAAGCTCAAGGTAAAAAGAGATATGCAAAAATTTAGGGGGAGTTTGTATCATCTCTCAGAGGTGGTCCTTTCCTATTATTGGTCTTTGAAGTATTTTAGGTCCACAGGATTAGGAGTTGAGCCCACTTTGTCATTGTGTCAAAGGGAGAGAAAGTGCTTTAAGAGAGAGATATAATCTTAGCATAAGATTTGTATTGGTGTTTGACATCAATGAAAAAGGGGGATATTGTTGGATGTTTGTCAATGATGTCTCCAAGGTGACCAAGGATGTTGATGAGGTGTCATGTGTGCTAGAATGATAATGACAAAGTGTACTTCAATGAGCTTTAGTGTTCTTACATGGTTCTTTAGTGTTTGACTTGGATAGGTAGATGGTAGATGGTATTGATGATATGGACATGTTTTAGAGACTTTATGGGGTGTTATAAGTGTTTGGGGTGCTTATGAGAGTGAGCATAATTCATTAGAATAGTCATATGAATGTCTAAGCTCAATTAGTCATCTTGACAGATAAGGCTAATTAAGTGGTTTGATGAAATCATATTTCCAACATATGAATGTTTTAGGAGTAGTTTGATACATGTATGGATTCCCCTATGAGAGGTGATCATGTAGTTCAAATTTTAGGTCATGAGGTTGAGCATAGTAAAAATTATTAAGGTGCAAAATTGGCTTCTTAGGTAGAGTTCACTAAGTTCCCATACTTCACCAAATTTGCATTATTGAAGATATACAGTGAGTATTTAATCACATCAAAGATATAATGATGAGAAATTAGTCTAACTAGATAAGGATCCAATGGCATATTTCAAATTCAAATAGTCAAGATTGCATGTGCTAGTGACATGTGTCACAATCATAGAGTTTGAGCAACATATCTAACGAGTGTGAAACTTGTTAGATAGAGATCAACAGTGACTGTGTGATAATTAAGATTATGATCCAATGGATCATATTGAGTCAAATATTCAATATTGCATGTGGGGCTACCAAGTGGTGTAATTTTATTGAAATATTAACTTTAGGGTATGCAGAGCTGCCAAGTGGCACAATCATAGAAGCGAGGATCTAAGATCAATGGTGAACATTACAAGGTAAAGATCAGGGGACTTTTGAGGAAATTGATGGTGCATATTTGTTCAAAGTTTATAGGGAGAATGAGATGATGACAAAGTGTTCAATTTTTATCATTTACATAGTGACCATTGGAATTTGAATATTCAAATTAATGAGGGAAAACCAGTCTATAGTATTTAAGCTATAACTTTTGATATACACAGAATTTGATGATGTAGTAAAAATAAAAGTTGTAGAGGACTTAAAGGATCATCCACAAACATTGGTTTATAGGTTTTAATATCTATATAGATGCATTTATTATATTTTAAATGTGATTATTTATTCATTCATGGTGTTCTTATGTACAAAATATTGTTTAAGCTATTTATGTTTTAGTAAAAGAGTGTTTTTATGGATGTATTCTTTTGAAGATGTATTAGAGATATATGGAGTGGAACCATGTATTTTAAAGTTATTTTATATTCTTAATTTTCTAAATGAGGTGATAAAAGGAGTAATAGGTCTTTATGAGACCTATAATGGCTACTAAGGCCTAATTGAAAGGCATAACAGCTTAAGTGTGACCCATAGATGTTATGGAAAACTTGAGAGGATAGTATTGAGATATGTGTTAACATGATATAAGTATTAAGGTTTAAGGCAATTATAATCACTGACCTAGAAGTTGATATTCATGAAGACTCTATAAAGAGTGGAGACCAAGGCAATGGTTTCTAGACTTTGATGTGGATGTGTTGAGAGAGCAGATTATAGAGACAAAGGAAAAAGATCAGAGGGAGTATGCTCAGTGGATCAAATAAAGTATATAGTATATTGAGGATGAGTGAAGAACCCTAGTATGATAAAAAAATGGGTGTTTGGATGCATTGCTTATATGAGCAAGATTGAGGGTGTGTGATGAGTTGAAAGAGAGAGTAGAGTTGAGTAAGTGTCGAATTGAGAGAAGAGAAAATTTGGAAGAGAAGGCATAGGTCAGTGAGGACCATTAGAGTGTGATAAAGATTAGACATTTTTATTTGATCAAGTTGATAAATATGAACAAATAGGTCATTAGACATAATAAGCTTAGAAGAGGTTGATTGAGCAAGTAAGCCCTATAGGTTATTTGATAGAGATAAAAGGGTGAAGAAGAGTGAAATAAAGAGAAGTCCATCATCAGGTGTAGAAGACATAAAATTAGAGGTGAATCTCATATCAAGGTAGTTGAGTGGGTGCTTGGTTGTCTAGGGGGGTTGGTTCCTCCTTATGGGATAGGTGTCTCACTAAATTAAGGGATGGGTATTCCTTGATTAGTTGGTGTTGGTCCAAATTTGGATCTTTTTATTATAATAATATAGTCAATTTTGTAGGTTCCAAAGGGTTTTATTCCCTAAGAGGGTTTCACATGTAGATCTTATGTTATGTGTGTGATCTAGCTTATCTTTCTTGTTCATTGCTATAAATGATGTGTGTGCTTCATGAATGCTAATGTTATTTAGTTTAGGGTTTGAAAGGATTAAAATTGAAGTTTGGATTATCTATTATCACTAATTCATCCTCCCCTCTCAGTAATTTTACCTTATAAAAATATATTTATTATTGACATTGGACACATGTGCCTATATTGTATGCTTATCATGGCAATCTATCTAATTTATATTCAATTTTTATTTCATCGTGTGTTATTATACAATGTTGTTTTGATATTCCAAATTATTATTTATTGGATATCATATTTAATTTTTTACACACAAATGAGGATTAAAAATTATTATTTTTAATGCTATAAATCTCAGATCTCCCATACATTTTAAAAATAAAGTTTTTATTTAATTGTGTGTTGTGGAAATGACTAATGACACTCTTATCACTTAGGATTAATGGCCCTCTTCTCTTTGTACTTGTTTCTTGTTAAATTTGGAGACACTTCTAAGTGTCATTAGACCTCTTACAAACCTCTCACATTCATTCTCTAACTCATTTCATACATTCCATTGACAAACATCCTCTCACTCTTTCACTATTTTCTCACTAGGCAATCCTCTTAGGTTTCAAGTACCAAAGCTTGATATAGGTCTCAAGGACTCATTATTATATCATAGATGTTATTACATGGTTAAATCACACCTAAATTAAGATATGATAATCACTCAAACACACTTCAAATTTCAATTCCATATATAGGGCACAATAAGGCACCCTACAGGCCTATGACAACAACATGGAGTATTAGTTCAATTTGAAATCTCTCATGCATCTTATAAGAGATGAAAAACATCTTTTTTTTATGGGACCATATTCCAAGTCCATATATTCAATGGCATACTTGACAAGGTTAAGAAACAACTCTTACTTCCCTTTGCAATGTGACTATTAACTCAAAACAGGGTATATATAGGGTTTATTTGTTATAGAGGACTATATTTTGATTCTTTGCCATTATATTTTATACAAAAAATAATTAAAATTCCACCTCAATGATCATTCTCAATCTATATATCATTATCTACACCAAATTCATACTCCCTTCATGATAAAGAATCATTTACTTTCATATTGGACTGTCATAGTCAAAACAGGGTATATGGGTATATGTCTTACTCATATATATATATATATATATATATATATATATATATATATATATATATATATATATATATATATCAAAATAAAAAATAATGGCATGATGACTCACAATTTACCAACCTGGTGGAATCACTCCAAGCTTCAATCCTTGATTGTGACCTACAATCACTTTTTGGTTAGCACCTACATTCATTCATCCACCTGCAACCTTACACAAATGATAACATATTCATGACCTCAAGGAAATTCAAGGATAACATGAAACTAAGCAAATCAATAGGTTAATTACCACCTAATAGATTGAAGTTGTAAAAATTGTCAAAGTTGTCAAAATTATCAAAATTGTCAAAGTTATCGAAGTTGTAAAAGTTGTCAAAGTTGTCAGTAGGTCAATATGTCAATTAATTAATACCACCTAATAGGTCAATAGGTCAATTACCACCTAATATATCAATAGGTAAATTTTTTCAAAATTATCAATTTTTTCAAAGTTATCAATAGGTCAATAGGTAAATAGGTCAATTACTCATTAAGTTTATGGGTCTCTAGTTTAAGTTGTCAAAGTTATCAAAATTGTCAAAGTTGTCAAAGTTCAAGTTGTGGTTGCAGAGGTCTGATTCTAATGCTTCCTGAGTGAAAAATGACATCTCAAACATGTATATTAGGTGGATAAAATATAGTACCAGGTTCTTGGCTTCCCATTAGGCTTGATTGACAAACCCACCACCCATTCTGGCCTCAAGAACACCCTTCCCAATACAATAAAAATGCAATTTTTTAGCCTAAGTTCAAACACACATAAAAAAAAATTGTAAGTCATTACCATGAAACATAAAATTCATAATTTACATATTTATTCCCTATAATCTCACCCTAGATCACTCAAATGGAATATTCAAAATCAATTTGTTAGATAAGTTGCAGTGACGGGTCCAAAAATGTAAGTTTTTATTAGTGAACAAGCAACTTCTTGAGCTCCAACTAGAATTTATACCTTTGGGACCTCCACCTATGAATATATCAGTTTTATCATGTCCAAATAGGCAAATTACATGTTATCACACTTCCATGACATTTTAATCCACCCAGAAGTGCATTTGACCTATCGTTTTAGAGAGCGAAAACACTGATAACAAATGTTGTCAAAGTTTAAGTTGTGGTTACAAAACTATGATTCTGATGCTTCTTGAGTGAAAATAACACCACCAACACATATAGGTCGTGCATAATGTATAATACCAATTTTTTGTTGTCCTATCAAGCCCGATTGACAAACCCACCACCCATTTCGGCCTCAAGAATACCCTTCCCAATACAAGAAAAATGTAATTTTTTAGCCTAAGTTCAAACACACATAAAATAAAAATTGTAAGTCATTATTTTTAACCATTAGATCTTTCCCATACCTATTTAATCCCTCTAATCACACTCCATATCACTTAGGTGGAAGCTTCAAAATCAATTTGTTAGACAAGTTTTAGTGAGAAGTCTAAAAATGCAAGTTTTTGTCAATGAACAAGTAACTTCTTGAGCTCCAACTAGCATTTCTACCTCTGGAACCTCAACCTAATAATATATCACTTTGATCACATATATATAGTCAAATTACATGTTATCACAATATCATGACATTCGAATCCACCTAGAAGAGCATTTTCCCTATCATTCTAGAGAGCAGAAATACTGACAACAAATGTTGTCAAAGTTCAAGTTATGGTTAAACTCTGATTTTGATGCTTCTTGAGTGAAAAATTATAGTAAAAACCCATATATTGGGTGGATAATGTCTAGGACTAGGTTTTTGGCCTCCCATCAGGCTTGATTGATAAACCCACCACCCATTCTGACCTCAAGAACACCCTTCCCAATACAAGAAAAATGTAATTTTTTAGCCTAAATTCAAACACACATAAAATGAAATTTATAAGTCATTACCATAAACCATCAGATCCATAACTTACCTATTTAATAATTTTAATCTCACCCTATAACACTTAGGTGGAAGTTTCAAAATCAATATGTTAGATAAGTTGCAGTGATAGGTCAAAAAATGCAAGTTTTTGTCAGTGAACAAGCAACTTCTTGAGCTATAACTGACATTTCTACCTCTAGGATATCCACCTAAAAATATATCACTTTTATCACATCTAGATAGGTAAATTACATGTTATCACACCACCATGGTGTTATAATCATTTCAAAAGTGCATTTTCCCTACCGTTCTGGAGAGCAAAAACACTGACAATAAATGTATTCAAAGTTCAAGTTGTGTTTGCATAACATTGATTCAGATGATTCCTGAGTGAAAAATGGCATTGATAAAATGTTTGAGGGGTAGATAAAATATAATACCAAGTTCTTGGCATCTCTTTAGGCCTGATCGATAAACCCACCACCCATTCTAGCCTCAAGAACACCCTTCCCAATACAAGAAAAATGCAATTTTTAGCCTAAGTTCAAACATGCATAAAAAAAAACTATAAGTCATTATTGTGAACCATTAGATACTTCATGTACCTATTTAATCCCTCTAATCACACCTTGGAGCACTTAGGTGGAAGCTTTGAAATTAATCTGTTAGACAAGTTACGATGATGGGTCCAAAAATATAAGTTTTTATCAATGAACAAGCACTTGAGCTCTAAGTAGCATTTCTACATCCAGGACCTCCACCAAAAAATATATCACTTTGATCACATCCAAATAGGAAAATTACATGTTATCACACCACCATGATGTTTTAATGCACCTGTAAGTGCATTTTCACTACTATTTTGGACATCGAAAACACTGACAACAAATGTTGTCATAGTCTAAGTTGTGGTTGCATAACTCTGATTCAGATGCTTCCTAAGTGAAAACTAACATCAGTAACTTGTATAGGGAAAATAACATTTAGGACCAGGTTCTTGGCCTCTCATCAGGCTTGATCGACAAACCCACCACCCATTTTGACTTCAAGATCACCCTTCCTAATACAATAAAAATGTATTTTTTAGCCTAAGTTCAAATACCCATAAAACCTAAGCTTTTCATAGCTTTAAGAATGTAGAATTATTTACTAACAGTGAAAACCATGTGAAGGTAGAAGCTTATTTGGAACCACTAACCTACAAAAAATTATTAGTAAGCAATTAAAAATGAAATTTATATATGTACTACCTAGAAAATAAAAAACATTTGGTAAAACTGATTATATCTACATTTAAAAAGTCAACATACCTCCATATTTCAATCCAACGAACCTATAGGATCTACTCTAATGTTGATAGTAACAAGAATAGATTCAAGGTCTAACTCTCAAAATTTCCATAGTTTCATGTTTAATGGCCTCCAATGATATTTTTATAATTGAATAGTCATTGCAAGAATCAAATTTGAATAGTACAAAATCTTCCTTTGCATTTGAAACTCTTCAAAAAACCATTGATCTAAATTTTTAATAAGATATCATCGTGACTACCATTTGCCCAGTGGGATATTCGATGTTTTCTCCATAGATATCTATGGAAGTAAAATTTTTCTCTCTCTACACACTGATGTAGGTAGTAATTAGTGCCTTCTTCGTTATCTTCATCTGTAATAACTGAAAAAATATTCCCTATATCACAAAAAATAATTTTTAGCGATAATATGAGGATATAATTAATGAGAATAGATTGTACATAATGAACAATATTCTACTTGGCTACACTAGATCAGATACATGGTCAAAGTCATTTGATGATGTCATATTTTTAAGCTACAATGTTGTTGGAACTTGATATGTGTTGATTGGAATTAAAGGTTTGGAATTCCAATCATCCACCCACTCTTGTGACTCAAACTTATTCTAAACAAATTCCACACATGTAAAATAGAAACCTGCCAAGTGTCTTGTATGTACGGTCTAAGAACTTGCATTTGAGATAGAAAATGAGTGGAGGTCATCTGAACTTGCTAGAGTCATACAATCCTCATACTTTTCCAAGTGTTCTTCCTTTATTAAATGAAAATGTCTACAAATAGTAGAATTTGGTTGAGCACCATGACAAATGTTCTCATTACACCATTCAGCCACAATTTTTTCATCTTTTAAATGAACACCCTCTTCAAATTTTAACTTCTCCCTTGCAATAGTCATTTTTAAACATGCACCAACACCTTCATGCTCCCCTTTTCCATGGCTAGCCTCGATTAAACTCCAAATGTGTTCTACACTAGTGATAACGTGCATCTTTCTCAACTAATAAAACATCCATTCATTTTTGAAATGTGATGCATTGTCTGACCAAATATAATGTTGATTAAAAGTAATGTTCCTCTAACTCAACTATGAATAATGTCATATGTCATCACTGATATATAAATGACACTCCCTTAATTTTTTTGTTGTTACTCTATATTATCAGGTATATGTATGAATATGATAACTTGTGATGAGTTATAATATTGTGATTAAACTTCTATTTAGGTGCATATAAGGTCAATCACTATGTTTCATGTGTGAACCTATTTTTACTACAAAGGATGTTAATTGGGACTAAATTGATTGGAAAATAGGGAGAGTTTTTGGTTTATAATTTAGGGTATAGTGTTTATGGCTTAGGTTTAGGGTACACAAGGTTAATCACAAAGATAATTATTAGTCTAAATGATGTTAATTTGAGATAAAGTGATTAGCTCAAGGTTTAAATGTTTTATATTTATGGTTTAATGTTTAGGGATAAGAAAATTTAAGTATTAGGGCTTGGGGTATAGGTTTTAGGGTATATAAGGTACAATCATGGTGGTCATTAGGATAAATTGGAGATGATCGACCCCCAAATCACATTTTATAGTCATGAAATTAGGTTAAAGGGGCTCAAAATAACCCCAATTTACTTTAGATGCACAACTAGATTAGTACTCCAAAGGCTTTAGACAGATTTAAAAGTGCATTTTATGACATCTCGTGATAAAATAAATTATATCATGAGGCATGTATGTTTGTGTCATGTAGTGGGAATTAGGGCATAGGGATTACAACTTATGTTTTAGGGATTAGGGATTAGGGCATGGGGTTTAGGTTTAAGGACTTGTATATTAATTTGTCTAATTGCTCTATGCCATTGGAACCTGATTCTTCCTACAAAAAATGTTAATTGGGACTAAGTCGATTGGTAAATAGTGAAATCTTATGGTTTATAATTTAGGGTATAATGTTTAGGGTTTAGGGTTTACAACTTCTAGGTTTTAATATATATACATGGTTTAGGTACACAAGGCTAATCACAAAGATAATTGAGGACAATTTGAATCAGTTGGACCCATTTGTGACTATAAAATGTGTTTTTGGGTTGTCATTATACCTTGGATGTCATCATGCAAATTTTATAAATTAGTCAAATGGGGCAATCAGTCACGTGATTTAGGCCAAACTGAGCCTTGTGAACTTAATTCTTAGTCTAGAAATATTGTTAATTTGGGCTAAAATGATTGGTCCAAGTTATGTTTATGGTTTAAATTTTAGGGATTATGAAATTTAAGGATTAGGGCTTAGGGTATAGGTTTTAGGGTATATTTATATAATCATGTAGCAATTAGGGAAAATTTGAGAGCCTAAAACCTATATCTGTGAGTAAATAATGTGAATTTGGGATCAATTATCCCCCACATCATCACATATTGAGCCTACAAAGTCAATTGTGGTAATGAGTGATCTGTAACCAAGTTCATCCCTATGAACCTAATTCTTACTATATACATATAAAGGATGTTAATTGGGGATAAATTTATTGGTTTAGGGTTTAGGGTCTATAATTTAAAGGGTTTGGGGTTTAGGGCTTATGGCTTAGGGTTTAATGTAAATGGTATAGGGTTAAAGTTATATGGTACAAGGTAACTTAGGGTTTAAGATATCAGATATAGGGTCCAATCACTAAGGTAATTAAAGAACATTTGAGCTTCTTGTGACACCTATTTATGACTTGATTACCTTCATGTTCGCATTTCAGATAAAAGTAGGGTCAATTATGCCATGTACATGTTACATACATTTTATACAATCGATTGAGCCATAAATTTGGTTTAGAGGTTCAATTTTGCCTAGATCACATAGGGAATTACATAAATTGACTAATTGGATCAATTCATGATAGAAGATAGATCTTTTGATTTTTACCCAAATCATATCTTGCTATTAAATGGGTTCAAATTGGCCTCAAATGCCTCCTCAATTAAAAGAATCAACTAGTTCCTCCTCTTTGGTTAATTAGGTTTAAGGGGCTAAAAATAGCCCCAATTTTCTTTAGATGCACACCTAGATTGGTACTCCAAAGGATTTAGCCATATGTTTAAAAAGTGCATTTTATGACATCTTATGATAAAATAAGGTATATCGTAAGGCATGTATGTTTGTGGCATGTAGTGGGAATTAGGGCATAGGGATTACAATTTATGTTTTAGGGATTAGGGTTTAGGTTTAAGAACTTGTATATTAATGTCTAATTGATAGATATGCCATGTGTTCAAACTTGATTCTTACTACAAAGGATGTTAATTGGGACTAAATTAAGGTTGGTAAATAAGGAAAGTTTATGGTTTACAATTTAGGGTATAGTGTTTAGGGTTTATGGTTTATATAACTTCTATGTTTTAATGCATATACATGATTTAGGGTACATAGGGTCAATCACAAAGATAATTAAGGACAATTTGAATCACTTGGACCCATTTGTGACTATAGATTGTGTTTATATTTATGGTTCAGAGTTTAGGGATTAGGAAATTTAGGGATTAGGGCTTAGGGTATAGGTTTTAGGGTATATAAGGTACAATCATGATGGTGATTGGGGAAAATTTGAGCTCCTTAAACATAGATATTTGAGTAAAAAATGTGGATTTGAGATCAATTATCCCCCAAATCATCATAGATTGAGCATACAAAGTCAATTATAGTAAATACTAATGCAATTTTAACCAAGTTCATCCTTGTGAACCTAATTATTACCATGTATAAAGGATGTTAATTGGGGTTAAATTGATCCGAAGGGCCTACTGAGCCTCAATGTAAGGAATTTCATCCATATGATATCAATTGGGGATCCAAGTGCTCACCATATTAATAAAATAAGTTTTTGTTCAATTTGACATGGAATTTGGTTCAAAGGAACCATGTACAAGTAATTATATTCATATATACTAGAAATTCGGGCTTACTTGGCTCTGATTTCATACCATATTAAACCAATTGAGTATTCAGTTCCAGATGATACATAATTGGGGCCAATCAAGGCTTGCTCAAGGAATTATGTCAACATAATTTTTATTAGGGCCCTAATTGCATACCTTATTCAACTAATTGAGTGTTTGATTGAATCTAATATGAAGTCAAGACCAATTGAAACCTCTATAAGGAATTACATCCATCTAATAGTAATTGGGATTCTGATTGTGCACCAAATTCAATTGAAAGAGTATTTGGTTCAATATGATATATGAAATTTAGTCCAAACAAGCATTATGTAAGAAATTTAATCCTCTTAATATCAAAAGGGGGCTCTATTTGTCTTAAATACATAACATATTGAATCAACCAAGTATTTATTTTGCAATTATGGCCAACCAAGGCTCATGCAAGTAACTATTCATACATCTGATGTCAATTACAACTTCATTGGCCCTGATTGTAAACTATATCCAACTAATCATGTATTTGGTTTTATATTATACATAATTGATGCCAACTAAGCCCCATGCAAGTAATTTTGTCTATACAATGTTCTAGGTGGGTTCCATTAGCCCTAATTGCACACTATATTGAACCAATTGAGTATTTAGGTTCAATATGATATGCAATTGGGGCCATTCAATCCCCAAGCAAGGAATTACATCCATTTAATGTCATTTGGGGCTCTAATTACACCATTTTAAATCAATTGATATTGTTTTCAATACTATACACAATTGAGGACAACCAAGTCCTATGTAATTAACTACTTCCACCTAGAATATCAATCAAGGCATTTTTCACTCCATGTAACGAATTATGTCCATCTAATGTCCATTGTGAATATTTTCCCCTAATTACACATCATATTTAACCAAGCAAGTATTTTACTTAGTATAATTATAATTAAGAGTTATTGGTCCCCTTATAAGGAATTTCTTTAATATAATGCCAATTAAGGCTTTGATATTACACCATATTAAACTAATTAAACATTTAGTTTAATGTAATACATAATCAGAGTTAAATGAGCCCTGAGAAAGGAATTATGTCCATACGATGTCAATTGGGTCTCTAATTGCACACCATATCATAAAAAAAACTAAGTATTTAGTTTAGTTTGATACGTAATTGGGCCCAACCAAGATCCATCCAAGGAAATATGTCCTTCTAATGTCAATTTAGTATCTATTGGCCTGATTACACACCATATTGGGATCAAAGGAATAAAAAATTAATTCATGGGTTAATACATCTCCAATTACAATTCAATGCTATCAATTCTTGACAAGAACATTGGTCCCAAACAACAATCTTAATCAAGCAATATTTGATCTTAAGACTACTAGGCCTAGTGGCTCCTATTTAGTTTTAAGGTGTTAAGAATATGTAATGTGATTGCGTTATTAACATGATCACATTATTAAATACCATGATCACGTTAATTACTTGGTTAACAACATGGACACATTATTAATGCAAGTTACTTATTAATGTGATTGTAGTATTTGAATTTGAATTCAATTCACATGCCTTTTGGCTTGATAATGGCTTGGATTCCCAAGCCAAAGGCTTGGACTATCAATGTACAACCGAGTCTTGAAAGGTATGAAAATAAATAACAAATTTCAACTTTGATAGTCAAATACACTAAGAATTTTAATGTGAAAATTCAAAAACTTGATACCATCATGACGAGCACACTCTCCTCTTTCCAAAAATATGATTTTTATAATTTTTGGAATAATTTAAGGTTTCAAACTATGTTGATTTCTAACTATGCCTTTTTAGTCCACTACATACCACAAACATACATACTTATGCATGTTCATGTAATTTGTGTTTCAACGATCCAAGTGAAAACAATTATATGGTGACCAAGTAGGCCTAATTCTACACACATTAAAAAAAAATTGATTTTCATTTTTTTTTGAGGTAGTTAGGTGTGTCACACGGATGACTATCTGTTAGGGTATGGAGCTAAAAGCTTCACCTTATGAGCGAAATGACAACTTGCTGGAACCACAGTAGCCGTCGATGGTCTGACACAGACCAGAAGCTGCAGGCGTTGATAGCAGGTCGACTGACATCGGTCACAGGCGGACTGACAGGGACCGACGTCGGTCACCTGTGTATGCAGATTCTATTTCTGTGTGTAAACAGAATGTTTGCATGTTAAGGACAAAATATTGGTCGTTAAGTCTGCATTTCTAATTTGAGTAGAACTAATTTAGAGCCCTTGTTTAGGAGGTGCATCTATCAGTTGTAAGTGCATGCTCATGAATCTCTATAGTTATATAATAGAGATAGATCTTCATAGTTCACAGAGGGACAATAAGACAATACTGTAGAAGTAGAATACAGATTTTATATGTGAATCAATCTAGATTGTGGAGTTGATTGTAATAGAGAGAGAGGACTCTTGAGGGAAAGAGATCTAAGAAGAGATCTGTACATCTGAGAGAGGTGTGGAAGAAAAGAAGTTTCTTCAATTGTAATTCCTTCTGTAAAGAGTTGAATACAAGTTTTCAGGGTGGTTTCTTGTATCTCTTATTCTTTGTTATTTCTGATTCTAGTTACTTATCTATCTGATTTAATTCCATGTTTATTGCTTTTATATTATAATCATATTGTTGATTGATCCCCAACAAGTGGTATCAGAGCTTTGGTTCACTAACAAGTGGTTCAGATCTAGTTAGTGTGTATTGATTATAGGTTACTCACAGGGATTTCTGTTTGAGTGGGAGAAGCAATGGCAGAAGAAAGTAAGCTAAGAATGGAGAAGTTTAATGGCAAGAACTATCAATTATGGAGAATGCAGATAGAAGATTATCTATATCAAAAAGATCTATACTTACCATTAAGAGGGACTGCAAAGCAACCCAAAGACGTGGATGATGAAGAATGGGAAGTTCTTGATAGAAAGGCTCTTGGATCAATAGGATTGAGTCTAGCATCTACTGTGATATCTAATTTATCACAGGGAAAGTCTACAGTAGAGTTAATGACTACTTTAGCAAATTTATATGAAAAACCCTCAGCTTCAAATAAGGTATATCTTATGAAGCAGTTATTTAATTTGCAGATGCAGGAAGGTGGTTCTGTATCTAATCATCTAAATGATTTCCATAGAATTGTAAATCAATTAAATTTAGTCAAAATAGTATTTGATGATGAAATTAAAGCTCTATTAATCTAATTCTCTTTACCAAAAAGCCGGCATAGCTTGGTAATGGCAGTTAGTAATACTGCTACTGCTTCAAATATTTTAAAAGTAGATGATGTGGTTAGTGTAATCTTGAATGAAGAAATTCATAGGAAAAGCACAAAAGAGGCATCAAGGAATGCTTTAAGTTTTGAGAGTAGGGGAAGACAAAAAGAGAAGAGCAAGAAAGGGAGATCAAGATCTAAGTCCAAGACGAATGGTAAATCTAAATTCAGAAATGGCAGGAAGCCACAATGCTGGAATTGTGGAAAGATAGGGCACATAAGCAAAGATTGCTAGTCAAAGCCTAAAGAGGACAAATAGTAAAGAAGAAGCAAAGGTGGTAGGTATTGTTGCACAAGATGATCTTATATTATCTTTGCATAATAATATATAATCTTGGGTTTTAGATTCTAGTGCATCTTTCCATGCTACCCCCAATAGAGAATATTTCAGTGACTATGTCCATGGAGATTTTGGAATAGTTTATCTAGGGGATGATGAGCCTTGTAAGATTATTGGCAAAGGTAAAGTGTAGCTAAAAATGTAGAATAACAACACATGGGTGTTGAGAGATGTCATGCATGTTCCCAGCTTGAAGAGAAATTTGATTTCTGTAGGAAAGTTAGGGGATGAGGGTTGTACAGTAACTCTCACAGCTGAATCTTGGAAGGTTACCAAGGGTGCACTTGTATTGGCCAGAGGTAAGAGAGTAGGTACTCTCTATTTATGTAATTATATTACTGACAATTCTCCTTCTGTATTATCTACTTCAGATGTAGATGTAAAGTTGTGGCATCAAAGGCTTGGCCACATGAGTGAGAAGGGAATGACAATTCTTAAGTCAAAAGGTATGTTACCAGATTTGAAAAGCACAGATCTAGATTTCTGTGAATATTGTATTTTTGGAAAATAGAAGAGAGTGAGTTTTCTCAAGGCTGGGTCAACAAAGAAGAAGCACAAATTACAGTTTGTTCACACAGACGTGTGGGGACCAGCCCAAGTTGCTTCTATTGGAGGATCTCAGTACTATGTTTCCTTCACAGATGATGCTACAAGAAAGGTATGGATCTATTGTATTAAGAAGAAATATGATGTTTTTGACACGTTTAAGATTTGGAAAGCTATGGTTGAGAATGAAACAGGCAAGAGATTGAAGTGCCTGAGATCTGACAATGGTGGTGAGTTTTGTAGCCACAAGTTCAACTGGTATTGTTATATGCATGGGATCCACAGGCAAAGGACTGTTCCAAGAACACCTCAGTAAAATGGAGTTGCTAAAAAGATGAACAGAACAATCATGGAGCGTGCAAGGTGTATGAGATTGCATGCTAGATTGCCCTTAGAGTTTTGGGCAGAAGCCATGGATACTACAGTATACCTGATTAATAGAGGACCCTCTACAGTGGTGGATGGTGGAATTCCAGAAGAGGCATGGACAGGTAAAAAGGTAGATCTATCATTCCTCAAAGTTTTTGGTTGTGAAGCCTTTCTGCACATTGATAAGGAAAATAGAAAGAAGCTGGATGCTAAGTCTATGAGGTGCACATTTATTGGCTATGGCTCTGATGAGTTCGGATTCAGGTTTTGGAATCTAGGAACTAACAAGATAATTAGGAGCCATGATGTTGTTTTCAATGAAAAAGTGATGTATAGTGATCAGCTCAAGAAGCTGGATCAACCTGAGTAGAGTAATGGAGAATTGGATGAGGTGAAGGTCCAAAATGAGCTCGCAGGAAAGAAAAGTCACAAAAAGGAAAACACAGAGACCGACGTTGGCCATACAAGAACCGACGTCAGCCGTATAGGGATCGATGATGATCGTATAAAAATTGACGTCAGCCAGGAAGGAATTGACGTCGGTCAGGTAGAATCGACGACAGTCAGTTACAGGCCTGGAAGTGACCGAGGTCAGTCATTGTCAGAGAATTTGGGCAGACAGCGTGTTGTGGATTAGTCTCAAATGCCCAACAGGAGGTCAGAAAGGGTAAGTAAACCTCTAATTTGATATTCCCCTTCATTATTCTATTTATTGCTTACTGATGGTGGAGAACCAGAGAGTTTTGATGAAGCAATATAGGTGGAATCCAAGAATCAGTGGGAGCTTGGCATGAATGAGGAAATTGATTTCTTAAGAGAGAACCAAACATGGGATTTGGTTGAGTTGCCAGCAGGAAAGAAGACACTGAAAAATAGGTGGATCTACAGGTTGAAAGAAGGTGAGAATGGACAGATGAGATATAAGGCCAGGTTAGTAGTGAAAGGATTTGCACAGAAACCAGGGATTGACTTTGGTGAAATTTTTTCTCCTATTGTTAAAATGACTTCTATATGGATTGTACTGTCTTTAGTTGTTATTGAGGATTTGCATCTTGAGCAGCTTGATGTTAAGACATCATTTCTTCATGGAGATTTTGATGAAGAAATATATATGGATCAGCCGAAAGGATTTGAGGTCAAAGGTAAGGAGAAGCTAGTGTGCAGATTGAAGAAAAGCTTGTATGGCCTCAAGCAAGCTCCAAGACGATGGTATTTGAGATTTGACAGGTTTATGACTAAGCATGGCTACAGTAGATGTCAATCTGACCATTGTGTGTATTTTAAGAGATTGGATAATGGTAGATATATTATTCTGTTGTTGTATGTAGATGATATGCTGGTTACAGGATCACACATGCAGGATATCTCTGAGCTTAAGCTGAAATTAGCTCACACATTTGCCATGAAGGATTTGGGAGCAACAAAGAAAATCCTTGGCATGGGTATTAAGAGAGACAGGAAAAATCATAGGTTGATTTTGTCTCAAGGGATTATGTGGACAAGGTGTTGAAACGGTTTTATATGCAAGATGCAAAACTGGTAAGCACACCTATGGTTGGACATTTCAAGTTAAGTAAAGAACAATGTCCTAATTCACATGATGAGGTAGAGTACATGAGAAAATTTCCATATGCTTCCGCAGTAGGAAGTTTAATGTATGCAATGGTTTGTACTAGGCCTAATAATGCCCAAGCAGTGGGAGTTGTAAGTATATGGTCAATCCAGGGAAGGAACACTGGAAAGCAGTTCAGTGGATCCTTAGATATCTGAAAGGGACCAATAGTAGGCATTTGTGCTATGGCAGTTCAAATACTTCTCTACATGGTTCTGTAGATTCAGATATGGCAGGTGATTTGGATGGCAGGAGAAGCACCACAAAATATGTTTTCACTGTAGGTGGAATGGCGGTTAGCTGGATATCAAAGTTACAGAAGGTTGTTGCCTTGTCAACTACAGAAGCTGAATATATTGCAGTCATAGAGGCTAGCAAAGAGATGATATGGATGACACGGTTCATGGAAGAGCTTGGAAAGGAGCAAGAGAGTTGTAGACTATACAGTGATAGTCAGAGTGCAATTCATTTGGCTAAGAATTCAGCCTTTCATTCAAGAACAAAGCATATACAGCTTAGGTACCACTTCATTAGATAGGTATTGGAGGATGGTGAGTTGAAGCTGGAGAAAATCCATACAGATAAGAATCCTGCGGATATGTTAACCAAGCTGGTTACAAAGGAGAAGTTGAATCTTCATTCAACTTTCGTTGGTCTTCATGATTGAGTTGAAGATGGAGGAGCTAGAAGATGTTGTTGTACAGGTACTGGTGCAGCTATTTATCTCCAAGTGGGAGATTATTAGGGTATGGAGCTAAAAGCTTCACCTTATGAG
This sequence comes from Torreya grandis, assembly GCA_037957365.1. NCBI lineage: Eukaryota > Viridiplantae > Streptophyta > Pinopsida > Cupressales > Taxaceae > Torreya > Torreya grandis. Next base: position 7,854 of record JARHVA010001011.1, on the reverse strand, counting down.
TGAAATGACAACTTGCTGGAACCACAGTTGCCATCAACAGTCTGGCACAGACCAAAAGCTACCGGTGTCGGTAGCAGGTCAGCCGACGTCGGTCATAGACGGACTAACAGGGACTGATGTTGGTTACCTGTGTATGCAGATTCTATTTCCGTGCATAAACAGAATGTTTGCATGTTAAGGACAAACTGTTGGTTGTTAAGTCTGCGTTTCTAATTTGAGTAGAACTAATTTAGAGCCCTTGTTTAGGAGGTGCATCTATCAGTTGTAAGTGCATGCTCATGAATCTCTATAGTTATATAATAGAGATAGATCTTCATAGTTCACAGAGGGACAATAAGACAATACTGTAGAAGTAGAATACAAATTGTATATGTGAATCAATCCAGATTGTGGAGTTGATTGTAATAGAGAGAGAGGACTCTTGAGGGAAAGAGATCTAAGAAGAGATCTGTACATCTGAGAGAGGTGTGGACGAAAAGAAGTTTCTTCAATTTTAATTCCTTCTGTAAAGAGTTGAATACAAGTTTTCAGGGTGGTTTCTTGTATCTCTTGTTCTTTTTTATTTTTGATTCTAGTTACTTATCTATCTGATTTAATTCCATGTTTATTGCTTTCATATTTTAATCATATTGTTGATTGATCCCCAACACTATCCATTTCTTTATTAGTTTTAGGATCTATTTACTTGAAAAATTCATTAAAAAAAGTATTAATTTAAAAAATATAAAAATTATAGGTGCCCTACTAGAAGATTTTATCTAAATTTTACCCAAAGGGTTTTAAATAATATTAAATATTGCTAAAAAAATAGTGCATGTCATGGCCATCTATCTACTATGTTTTCTAAAAAAATAGGAGTTCCTCTTTAAATTTTATATGTTTGACCTAGTTATACTTAAACCATTTTAATTTTTTTTTAATGTTTTGGAAACTAGACTCAAAATTCTACATTTCATGTTTTTACACTATCTTCATATTTGGAGTGTAGATATCTCAAATTATCTACAAAAGTTTAGATTTCTAAAATTTTAGAAAAATCATGTCCATGGGTAGGCCACTTTGTCCCCCAACTTTGTGCACTTACCCCAATACGATTTCAAAATAGTTTAATCATGCATTTACCCATAATTACACTTATATACTTAGTTTTGTAACTATGCCATGGCCCTCAAATTCAGATGCATACGCATAAGCCAAAAATCAAGGTCTTTTCTCATGCCAAGTGTTGCTTGTTAGCTTCTATCTCGACAAAAAAGTTAACTTTATAATAAAGGAATGTATATGTTGAATAGAGCTTGTTAATTAGGTGAAACACTTAAAATAATGAAAAAATGAGAACTACAGTACATTGAAGGGATTAATATTTTTTTTATTTGCAAGGGGGTTTAGCCAACTGGACCAGAGTTGTTTGTTTTAACAGAGGGAAAGCCCCCTTATAACCTTTGGATAGTGCGAAATGGGCCCCTCACTGCACACTGCAAGTAAACTAGAAATTGAAATCATAATTAGGACTACCTCTATACGCTGCCAAAACCAACTGAACTATGGGGCCCAACAAGTACTAAAAAATATTAGACTAAATAGTATTCACTAAACATAAATTATCAAAAAAAGAAATATTAAATTTCACAATCTCTGCCATAGCTATCGCTTCCTCTATCTTTATTGCCCCAAACTCTAGCATATGATATTTTAAAAATATCCCCATATATAAATAAGAGACACATAATATTAATGATAAATTCTCCTCCAATAGTTCCCACTAAGACAAACACAATCTTCATAGGCCTTGCTATGATAATTATTAAATCTATTTTAGACAAAATCTTAAACGTTGTCTAAAACACATCCACTAGAATAATCATGCAAATCATGTTGTCTTAATGTTGTCTTGTTGCTATTTTTTTTTTATGGATAGTTTATTTTTATTATTAGTCACCATTGGTGTGTTCTTCCTCTATCTATGCTCCTTTTGTCATTTTATTTATTTTGGTATTTTGGTTCATTATGGACCCTTTCTATATAAGGCTCCATGACCTTTCAAAACCTGGAACTTTTACCCTTATTTAAAAAAAATCATGAAAAATATTGGATACAAATATTATTAAATAAATCAACTAATATTGTTGACCCATTTTACAATATTAATGAATATTTATTGAAAAAAAGACATGATAGAGGAGATGGAGCTCTAGTAGGGTTTCCCATGGTCAACTTGCCTTACTTTGTGTGCTTTCTTTCCTTCCTTACATAACGATTCTATAGGACTTTCTAGGGGTCTTGTATATCTATTGCGCTCGGTGCTCTACCCTGTAGGCAGGCCAACCCTATATAATGGCTTCCCCACTCTTAACTACAACTATTGTTATAAGAGATGAGATAAATGGCACCCAAGAGAGCTCAAAAGTTTATCTCAAAGGTCTTCGATGAGGTACACCCTCTACCCTTCCTTCTCAGTGAGAGGTATATCTTACTAGTGATGATATTGAAAATGCATACACATGGTATGAATTTTTTCCCTTATTATTTACTTTGTTAGTTGATCCCCTTAGAAGAGACTCTCCAAAATTGGTTTTGCTACCAGTGGGAGACAATAGGTGTCCATGTGGTTGGAATAAAAAATCTTACCAAAGGGTTTTTTGTATTTACCTTTAAAGAGCCACCTGAGACCCAAGCCCTCCTTGACAAATCAAGTTATTTGTTTCTTTGAACCATGATCATGATTTTATCAAAATGGACCCACAATTTTAAGGTCACAAACTAGCTTCCCATTTATTCCCCATATGGGTTGAACTTCCCAGCTTGATGGTACACATGTGGGCCTTTATGGAGCAAATTATCATACCCTTTAGACACGTTATTTACCATGAGTAGCTAAAGTGGTTCTCTTCCTACCCCAACAAATGGTTTTTAATTTAGGTACACCTTTCCAAATACTTGAAGGAATCTATTGATATCTAGGTAGGTGATGCTCACTTGTCATAGAAAGTCATGTACTTTAACTTTCCTAACATTTGCTTTTGCTATTATGTATATGACCATCGTATCAAATATTTTCCCCTTAAGGGATGTTCAAAACCTTCCTTGGCCTCTTTGAAACCTGAGAAGCCTAAGGTAGTAAATAATGGGGATGGTTGGACCATGGTCTATTCCAAGAAGCCTAATCTAGGGTTAAAACCATCTTCCCTTTCCACCTCCTTTCCAATCAACAAGTTTTATTAAGAGATACTTAACCCACCTCCCCCTATTATTTTGGTCCCTTAAGCCCAACAAAGCATAGTCTCAAGTAGTTCCCAAGATTCCTTGGTCCCTACCACTAGGATATCCTCAACCAGTAGCTCATTCTCAAGGTGGTCATTTAGCCCACCCCAAAGTGGTGGAAACTCTCTCTGAGATGACCATGGGGATAAATGTTACTCCATTATATTGAGATGGTTTTCTATCCCAAACCAATGCAATAATTTTTTTGTGATAGCATATTTTGAAGATGGATAGGGGGAATTCCACATAGATGATATTTACAAATAAACTGTCTATCATAAAATGTTAAAGGTCTTACAAAGTCTTCTTGAAAATATGTTGTGTGCACTGCCTATCAATAGATAGGCTCTCTAGATTTTGTTTGTCTACAGGAGGTTAAAGTTATAAGTTTTATTCTATAGACTTATGCACATTTTATTTAGCATGATGCCACCCAATTTTTCACTCTACATGAAGATGGATGTGGTGGTGCTAGAATATTAGTTTCACCTAATTTTTACCCATTCATTATTACCATTGGGGAGGACCCATCACACTAGGTTGTATGGTTGATTTTAGACATTGATGGTCATTCATTTGGCATTTTGAACATTTATGCCCTGAATGATGGTTCTGTCAAAACTTTATTTTGACACTTTCTAGATGACCAACTCCCCCTACCACATGGTTAGCTTGTGGGGATTTTAATATGGTTGATAGTTCTAAGGATAAATTTGGTGCTTTTCTTAAGAGGTGGTGCATCAGAGAATGTGAAGCATGATACTATTTTAAGAATAAAAAGGATCTTATCGACTCTCTCCTTTGATAACACTAAATTAATAACACGTCTTGGTTTATGTGGTCTAACTAATGTATTGGGGATCACCGCATGATAAAAAGGCTTGAACATTTTATGTTATTAGAATAAAATATTTTCTCTTTATCCAACATTAATGTCCATCCTATTACTTTTCATTTAGACTTGGTTCTCTCCTATCATACTCCTATCTCATACAGAGTGGAATGGTTCATGGGGTAACACAAGGTACCATGTAAGTAGTTCATCCTCAATACTTATCTTCTAGGTCATGTTAACATCATTTGTATGATTGACTAAATATGGAACTTGGCCCCTCACTCTCCTTATGTTGCCTTCTAGATTTAGTGGTTGAATGAGGCCATTTTGTGTACCACCACTTTCCTACGCCACTATGGGAAATAAGTTACACATGTTATAAAATGTAGTGAGGATGCTACACTCAAGGAATTTTGAAGGGTTTATTCCTTCCTTGAGCTCAATACTTTTGGCACTACTTTGTAGAATCTTTTTGCCTTACTGAAACACCACATCAGTGTGGTAGAAAGACACATTATTATAGGGACACAATTATGCACTAGGCTAGAGTAGCTCAAAGTCGGTGATAAGGCTTCCAAAGACCTCTTCAAATCCCTTAGAGCCAAACAACATCATGATCAAATAAAATCCATCAAGTCAGCCCAATATCGGCTCACTTCCCTTCCTAACATCTCTTTGGACTTCATAGATCACTATAAAGTAGCATTCTAAGCCCAAGAAATTATGATAAAAAAAGTTAAGCTTTGTAGGAATGCCTTGATGTGGCTTCTTTAAAGATTAAAGTGGTCGACCAATGACTATATGAATCTCTATTGACCCTTCAAGAACTCACAAAGGCTCTCTAATGCATGAGTAATGACAAATCCTCGAGCCTTGATAGTTTTCCATGTGAATTATAAAGCCACATGGGAGTTTATTGGGCATGCCTTGATTCATATTTATAAAGAATCCTTGCAAAACCATTCTTTTGGAGCTTTAATTAATCAAGGTAATATTAAATTCATACCAAAGTAGGTGATCCATATCTTTTACCAACTAGTGAAACATTACCTTGTTGAATGTCTCGTATAAAATACTCACCAAAGCTCTAGCCAATTAGCTTTGTTTTATTCTTCCTACCATTGTTTGACTCGAGTAAACCAGTTTCATTAAAGGGAGATATATTTTAGAAATTCTTATTTCTATCTGGGAAGGCATGGAATGGGCCAGATTTTCTCATTAGAGAACCATTTTTCTCAAGCTCAACTTTGAAAAGACCTATGATATAATTGAGTGGCCTTTTATTTTGGAAATGCTAAAGGCTTTGGGTTTTGGTCAATTCTTCATTTTAGTATTTTGAACCTTGATTTTAAATGTTCAATGTACCTAACCATCAATTGATTCAATTCTGATAGCATTGACCTGCAACACTCTATTAGGCAGGGATGCCCTATAGCTTGGGCATTATATGTTCTTTTCACATAAGCTTTAGGATATCTCCTTACCTCTAGAGTTGAGTGGGGTCTAGTTTATGTTATCCCTTTGCTTTATCAGTCTTCTTAGCTCATTAATAAGAACTTTATAGTTGATACTTTTCTTATGCTTGACAAACAAGAGTGAACCTTCTGAAAATCTATGAAATGCATTGATATCTTTTATTTTTCCTTAGGGTCAAGTTGTGATGGAATAAGATGCAATGTTTCAAATAAATCATGATTCCTATATACCTAATTAGATTATCCACTATAATTATAAATTAATTACATATAGAGAATAGTTCAAATTTCTTGACATCCCTTTTGCCTTTGATAATTCTATGGCTGAGCTATGATAGTATGTCATTAAAAGAGTGGAAAATAAGGTTGATTACTGGATTACCAAACCATTATCCTTAGTAGGAAATTTACAAATTTGTACCAAGATCATGGTGTCCCACCCATGTTTACTATTCCTCTTGTTGAGATCCCTCTAAAGAGAATTATGATAGTTTGGCCAAAATCCCCAGGGATTTTATTTAGTCTAATTCCAAACTTGCCAAGGGATTCCATCATGTTTATTGGGATATTTAATGCCTCCATAGGGACAAAAGAGGCATGATAATTATTGAACTTTATAAGGAGAGTGCAAATTTATGTGCTAAATGGGTGGTTCATGCGATTGAAGGTAATGAGGCCTAAAAAATCCTATTAAGGCATTGTATCTCCCTTCTGGGGATCTTTGTGATAAATCCAATTGGAAGAATATGGGTTTTCACTCCCTTCTCATCACTACGACTCTTTTCAAAATTGAAGGTTCCTTCATTTCCAAAATCATATGGAGAGCCTTCAAAGCTATAAAGGCTCACATGAAATGGATAGGGGATGGTTTTCATACATGTATATACTTTAATGATCATACCATATGATGGTCTCCTATTATGATTCCACTATTTTTTATTGGCTAAATTATCAAGAATCAAAGCCCTTAGGCTTTTTCATAAAGGTATCGTTACCATTCATGATTTGGTTTTTGCTAGGGATTGGATTCTTTGGCCTAACTTGAAAGCTAAATTTTAATTGAACAATGCTAAATTACCTTATATGATTCATATTAAAGAGTTAATTCCTAATGTCATGCTTCATAAGCTTGGATTACAACCTCCCTAAGCTTGGTGGAAAGATTAGCATTGGAATTGTGATACCCATTTCAACAATTATTCTCCAAGCATTCTATATCAAGTCAATATCCCCTTCTCTCCTACTCTTTTCAAGATTAATAGGTGTTAGGGAATTAAATAATCTATCATAATTTGGCTTTCTAAACTAGATAGAATTTAACACATCGGGATCAAACCTAAGATTGCCTACTTTATGTGGTGCCTAGTCTACCAAGCCTCCTGCTCGGGGTGTGATTCTCTCACATGAGCATCAATCCACCCAAGTGTCTTGCATACCACTGACATGAGTCTTCAAACACTTATTTTGGTTTTGCCCATGAGTAAATCATACTTGGAAATGGATACATATCCTATTCCATCCTTATCACCTTGAGCCCTTTTCTTGACAACTTACTCTTTTGGGTGATTCAACCAATTGGCCAAATTTTATTACTTTCTTATGGATTTTTTTAGATCTATCATTATTTTCCAATTATTGAAGGACATAAATAATGTTATTTTCAACAATAATTCTTTCTCTTGTGCTTTTACACTTAATAATAAGGTTTTTGTTATATCTTCAACCTTTATAAAGATTCAAACCCAAAGAGATATGGTTGTAATGGAATTCCCACCACCTCCAGAGCTGATGGACCACTGGGGAGTGCCCTTTACACTATCATTAATGTGCCATAAGATGGATTGCCTTAGGGACAACCACTACCACCTCCCAAAAGGTGCATAAATCATTCTTATAGTTGTAGTCACTTCTCCCCTTGCTTTCATCTAGGAGGGTGAGGTTTGCCACTGCCACATGAAAAAATTAACACAACTCCCTCTTATAGAGGCTTTCCTATAGACATTGGTACTTAGATGAAACTCATTGAGGGTTTGACCATTGATATGACCATGGATCCCCTAGACGTTTGGGTGGCCTCATATCCTCCTTCTATAGAGCCTTTGCATGGGTGAGTCTACCTCCCAAGGATGATCCTCTATCCCTTCCCTTAGATGTCGATACTTGTACTTAATGTTTTTATTTGTATTTGAGTGTTGTGTTTAGGTTGACCCTATTTTTTGTTCCTATTTTTGTTTTAAGTTGGGTCTTTTCCTTTGGTGTGGAGTTTGAGCCATGAATACCAAT